>OY754302.1:19308793-20620168 GCA_963573255.1 Chironomus tentans
ATTTTTTGTGTATTTTGTTAAGGGTCATTCACTTATGACGTCCATCAAAAAATGGGATTTTAGACCCCCTCCCCCCTTGTCACAAATTTTAAATTCAAAAAAATTTCTTTAATATAAAGTGTCACAAAATCTCAGACCCCCCTAAATCATGGACGTCATAAGTGAACGACCCCTTATCAGGTTGTTTGATTTGGTACTTAAATCCAGTTAAGAATTAAATTGAAGAAATTCCTCGAAAAATTTCTGACTATTTCCCAGCACAGAAGCAACAGCTCAATAATTTCCGAGAATCAGCAGTCCCAGACATCGAGAACACATATTTTTTATTCCTCAATTGGAGTCTGTAAGTTTTATTACTGAATTAATTCTAGCTATATCAAATTGAAATTTTTTTAAACAAATTGAGACTAAAATTCATCTAAGTGAGCATTTGAAAAAGAAAATTGTGTAAAACTTTTTGAAAATTGAGCAAAATTTTAGTAAAAACAGCTGTATTTTATTTTATGCGTGTTAAGTTCTAAACATTATTACTTGCCGTTATGGAAAAAGGTAAAAACAGTCGATAATAAGATCATTAGCAAAACAAGAATGAACAAAATAAAAGTTAATAGGTGAGTTATAAATATCGAAAAATATATAAATAAAATTGCATGGCAATAGAACAAATTAATGTGAGTAGCTTAATGCGATGAAGCTCATAATAAAACGGTAAGTAGATCATGCAGAAGCAATAATGACGAAGAAACAAAAGCCAACGGCAAAAACCAAGGAAGATCACGTTCCATTCAAAAACTGACTGAATAAAGCATCGAGAGAAATGAGCAACATCCTATTGAATGCGAAAGAATAGTAAACATAAAGCACGTTCTTCATCATCAAAAGGATATAAATGAACGATATAAACATTATGTTGACGAATGCGCAATGCTGACCGTCGTGTTGAGTTTCTCATCACTTTTCACCAAAATCATGCAAGACATTTTCTCAGATCGATATTTTCTTTCAGTTGAGAAAAGCATTTACATCAGTGATAACCTGCATTTCGTCCTATGTAAGAAAAATAATATTTAAAAAAAAAATATTGGAACTTACATCTTTCTCTTCCGGGTTACGTGAAGTATTTAAAAAATTAAATTAGAGAAATATTTAAAATATGTGAATAGCATCAATAATCTAACTAGATATCCATTCTTAAGGCATACAATTTAATTTGATGTAAAGATATTTGTAGTGCTATTAAAAAAAGTGAGAAAGATTTTCTTCAGTTCCTTTAAGGCTTTAATACACATCCAATACAAAAAGAAGAAGAAAAAAATTCGATAGTGTTTGTGAAATAATATGGAGCAACAAAAGTTTGAAGACGATACCGGTGACTTGGAATTAACAGAGGATTATATAGTAATCGATGATGTGGCTACGGGTGGAAGTGGCACATATTTGGATTTGAGTAATTTGCGAAAGCGTAAAATAAAAATTATTTCGAGTGCCAAGGAAACAATTGAAAACGGTAAGTGTCCATATAAAAAACTCATTCAGTCGTAAAATATGATAAATTCCCACAAGCTTCTCTACATCACATGATACGTAAAAAAGGACAGTTCAAAAATCACATCAAATAGAGAATGACAAAAAATTTAGTACGTAAAAAAGGTGGAAATAAGTGAAAAGAAAAATTCTTTTGATTACGTCATCGAGACGAGCGAGAATGGATGAAAGGAAGGAAAAAAATGGAAAATAAGAAGGAAAATATAAAGCATACACATAAACTGACATTGAGAAGAAAAGCAGAAGCGCTTAAAATGCGATACGATGCCTTAAGTTGATTGGCTTTTCATTATAAAAGATGGATAGACAATAGGGTTTTTTTTTCTTGTTTCTATTGAGGGCAATGAGAATTTTTTTAATGGCTTTTCCTCTCTCTTTTTATGTGCTGACGTAATTATATTACATTACTTTTTTAAAAAAAACATCCGACTATTGTTTTTTCTACCAGATTCCATGTGCTTTCTTAGTTAAAAATAGTTTGTGGTTGGAACAGCACTCGATCTACTTTCAAACATCAAATGAAGGGTCATTTAGATTAATTTCTTTAATAATTGAGAACTACAGGTTATTGGATCAATTAATAATTGAGATATCTTGAGTGTTTTGTAACACTCAATTAACAATTGAAGCTTCAGATTGCTTTTCATCCGAGCAACAGACTGGAATGAGACTCGAACCAACGTCATTTGATTTTCGGTCGCTAGTTTCCATTTAATTGACGAGATTCTATTCTAGAAAAAGCAGTCCAAAGCTTCAATCGTACAAAACACTCAAGATATCTCAATTATTATTTAATCCAATAACCTGTAGTTCTCAATTATTAAAGAAACTAATCTAAGGGTCACTTTATTTGATGTTCGAAAGCAGATCGAGTTCTGTTCCACAGAAAAAACAAAAGTCGGATGTTTTTTTTTAAAAAAATAATGTAATAAATTCTAGCTGTTCAGATTTAGAAGAGATCCATAGCTGCATACGGAAAGTTTTTGACTTTGTTATCGACGGATGGTTCGCCAAGACACCGCACTCAAATTAGACCTACAGATTATAGTGGGATCAGAACTAATTCTTTGATGACAAATCATAAAGGCTATAAAGGAAGTTTGTGTACAGCAATTAGGGGTGTTCTTTATTTTCGATATCGAATTTCGAAAATGACATTATTTTTCGAATTCAAACTAACACAAACAAAACATTAATTTTGCAACTTTCTGAAACTTTACTATTAATTAAAACGTTTAATCCTTTAAGAACACTTATAGAAAAGTATTAAAAAAACTTTTTTAAATTTGTATGAAAAGATTTAAAAACATTTTTTAAACTGGGCTCTTAAAAACTTTTTTTAAATTTTTAAAAATATTTTTTAAATTTTCAAATTATTTTGAGCCGTTAAAAAAATAATAATATTTTGAAAAAATTGCTCAGAGTGAGGATCGAACCAGTGACCTCTTGGTTGGTAGCCAAGTACTCTAACCACTAAGCCACCGAAGCATATAAACGTATATGACAATTTGTTAATATATATTAAAAAAATTTAAAAATCAGCTTTTTAAATTTTAAAAACCAAATTTTAAACTTTAAAAAAAATTAAAGTTTAAAAATATTTTTTAAATTTTAAAAATATTTTTTAAAGTGACTTCTAAAAACTTTTTAAAAACGGTTTTTTAAATTTTTTTATAAGTGAATAGCTTCTTTGTTATATTTTAAGATAGGGAAGACTACTAATTGTATTTTCTGATGAAAATAACCTAACTGTAACTGAAAATTCGAAATTTACAAAATAGTGATTTTAGAAAGGTTTAAAGCTTTGTCCACTACCCATAGCGTAGATACCTAGAGTACATATATATCTAACAAAGTAAGTACCTTCTGTACTTAAGACTTGACCAAAGACAACCAGCAAACAAACCTAGTTTTAAGACTAGATCAATAAAATGAGCAATAAACTTCCAGTTGAACCTAAATTCATTCCTAGGGCATATGACACATAATAAATAATACATAACTATCTACAATTTTAAACCACTGATGTCATTTCAACTTAGCCTCCTTTCCAAATATTTCCATTTAGATTAAAAAGCAAACAGAACTCATTATTTCGATTGCTGCGTCACATTTCACATGACTTATTATTGCAGCTTTTATCAAATGGGATTTTGCACGCACCTAGATTAATGGCTCACTGAGGAACAGTAAACAATTTACATTAGTGAAATGAGCATCTTTGGATCTCGGCAATCAATTTCATTGATGCAATTTTGCCAAAATAACAGACGTATGAATAAATTTATTGATTTGAGAATGTGCGAAATAAGTCATAAACATATTAGGAATCAAAGAGAACAGCACAAAGAAAACTCATAAATGCCATATGCAATGAGATACTGATTGAAGCATACAATTATTGGTAATTCATGACTATTGAATTTCGAGTACGTGAAGGGTGTCTGCTGAAGTGTAATTGTATGAAATTAATTGGCATAAAAATAAAACCTAATCGACGTAAAGTGCTGAAATAGCAACAAGTATTCTCCTCTTTTTTGTGCTTTGCGGTGCTTGTGAATGGCATTATAACAAAATAAATTATAAAAACACCCATCAAATATGAGCAAGGAAAAATATGGAATTGAAAAAGGGAAACAAAAATAAATAAAGCAGTTTGAAGGTTGTCTTATTCAATTATTTTTATTCAATTTTCTCGATTAAGCTTTTAATATCATTCTGACATTCTTTCCATTTTTTATACAAAGTGTGATGTCCTTGGGGATCATTCAAAAATGATGACTCAATGAGAAATTGGATTTTAAAGATGGTTTCCATGGGCTGGTTTTCTCGAGTATAACCTACTCGAGAAAAAGTAGTAGGGATGGTGGTTTTTGGTTCAGTTGACGGTAAATCCATGGATTTCCGCAGCATGTTGCTCAGACTAGGGTATACCATAGTCATTCTTTAGTATGGGAATGGTGAAATCGACCACTGGGGCTGGTTGCTCGATACCTACCCCAGAAATATACCTAAGACTGTATCCTATGTGGTATAGTATACACTAGAGGGTAAACCGTGCAATCGACACCAGATATCGAGATCTAGAACTATATTTCCTATTACGTCATAGTCTTGATCTTGAGACAGCAATAATCTGTACTTTTAAGAACCCCTTTCTTCCCTCGCAAAGTTTCTAATGAGAAACTTTAATTAAAGCTTTAGACAACCCTTCCTTTATAAATGTTGAACATTATAAACAACAAAGCCTTAAACTTATGACACGATTTCACTTCTCGAAAGTGTTGCATTTAAGACGGAAAACTTTAGTTTTAATCAAGCTCGCCTTTTTTTCTGCATCACAATTTTCTGCTCCTTTTTTCATAAAGCGCCAAACTAAAAAGCTCGGAGAGTGGTATAAGAAGAAAAATCAATGAAATATCATAAATATATACAAAATATGCATGCGAAAAGAATGTCTTACATAATATTTTCCTCTCTTGCCGACATCTCGATACTTTTATCTATTCTGTTCTTGCTACTTATGAAAATTTTGTGATTTAAATTCCTGAGTATAAATATTTGATTGAGGATCTCTTCAGAAGTTTTACAAAGGATGGAGGAGGATTCTCGGAATGCTTTGCGTCAAGACCTGAGGATGTAGAGATCAGAGTTGTGGATTCTGGAATTGTTTTTTTTTGGATAGAACCAACAATGGTACTAGAAGTATAGTCTTACATAATATCCTTGAGATTGAGTCTCGACGTCTAGATTGAATAGATCTATGTCTATCCTACAAGTCATCTGTAATTAGAATCCCAGGTATCAGCTGGGACAAGCTGGGTGCCCTAAACCCAGGTCAGGAACGTAGAATCCTAGACAAATTATATATCCAGTTCATTTTCTTTTGCACTTAAAACCTCAACACTGGATACGAAATTTGATCCTCAATATATGAATCGCAACCACATATTTACATTTATGAACGTTCCACTTGAGAAGAATGTCTTTAGATGAGAATCAAATCAAACATGACAATATTAAATTTACATTTTTCAAGATGAGAATCTAAAAGCTTTCACCGCATATATATTTTACGTATCCAAATACTTCACATCAACATTTTTTCGAGTAGGAATTCTTTTTCTATGTAATGCTTATGCTGCTATTATTTTTTATTCAATATTTAAGTGCTCTTTTCTTTATCATTATTAAAAATACAGTCTTAAACACATGAGGGGTCGTAAAAATGAAGGAAAAATCGATGAAAATGCGTTTTACTAAATCAGTAATTTTAATGGTATAATCAAGGGCATTTGATTTTCTTTTTCGTTTTTCAATTAACTTTTTTCCCCATAAAAACTTAGATTGAGAAACAAAAATGATTTTTTTTCTTATTCAAAGCTAAGTGCAAATGAGAATGAGGAAAGTGTTCAGGTTTTTGGGATTATCACATGCTTACATTGTGGTTTTTAGATTCTTAGATCAAGGGCAGGTTTCTTGGACATATGTTCAGTTTGATTGATAATATGCTGATATACTTTAGCCACATACTAGTGTGCTGTGACATACTAATTTACCAGACTCCAGTCTAGGCTATTCCTGTGTATACCCTTGAGAAGATAAACAAACTATGAGAGGCAGTTTACTGTTAATGGAGTACCATGCAACTATCTCTTCCTGGATGTAATAATGAACGATCCATAAGCCGGTCGGTGTCTGCTGAGTTACTATGTGGAAGGTATGGGTAGTATACCTATCGTAAGGTACCCCCACCTACCCTCACATGGTACAGCTACATTGTGACCTAGTTTTCAGCCACAAGTTGCTCGAGTTGCAGATTCATGGTGGCCATAGAGCGAGTTTTAGGGAATGTTTACCACATGCTAGTCAATAAAAAGTTTGTGCCAATCGGGTAAGAAGACGTACATATGTAAAGTGCCTGTCATACTGATCAGTGACACAAATCATCGTGAAACTCGATTGATATTCATGATTAACTTTCTCAAGGTTAAAGGAAGATAGCAGAATGACACTCGATATGACTGCTATCATTCAAATCATATGATAATTTGAGATTTCCTCTACAACAGCTTCATTCAGTCACGAAAGAGGAAAGAAAAAGTTATCAATTCAATCATCGAGATTCATTTTCCTTTCAATTTCTAATCCTCTTGAATAATTCTAGAAAGTAATGAAAATACAGAACAATATTGTTGAAGGCACTGGGTAAGCAACAAAAAAAGATTGAAAACCTTTCAATAATTTCGATGGATAGTGAGAAAGGAGAAAAGGAACAAAATAATAATATGATAAAGAATAAATGTATCGAAATCTGAGAGCTTTATTCTTTTCATGCATCAATGGTAATTGAATCTCAATAGCAAGGAAATACAATGAAGGGTACCAAAATGATGGGTGCTTTCCTCATTTTCAAGAAGGTAAAGTTTCCATCCTAATAATGCAAAAAGGCTGATTGAGGAATCTCAACGGCATGTGATAAAAAAAGGAGAGAAACAAAAGCCTCCGAAAAAAAAGTTGTCGTGACTTAATTTTCTGTGGCCGGAACACAAAGAAGAATTTTTCATTGTTTCGAAACTTTGGTACGGAAAATTTTACAGTGAATAGGCTTTTCTCATTAACCAGAGTGTAAAATTGTAAACTTTTAGCAGATATTTTAGTGGGAAGCTTTAAATTAGAAGCCTGCGAGAATTGATTTTTCCTTTTCGGTTGTTTACTTTACAAGTTGAATTTTCATGAATACAGAAAAACTTTTCAAATCAGCAATAGTTGATGAATATTTGTTCCATAAGTTTTCTTTCGTTCTTGTTGCATAACTTTATTTAGCACTCAAATTCCCATTTGTTATTTGAACCTCTTATCCTACGAAAGTCATGTGACAATCTATATTTATATGTAGCAAAGAAAGTCTTTAAGATAAGAATAAATAAGAAAAAGGAATCTACATGCACAGAGACATGATATAATCTCATGGGTTTCAATGCTAAACATTCGTATCATTTCTCATAATGTGAGAGATATTCTGAGAACATCCACACATTTCTGCCCTTAAGCAGTTACAACAAAAATTGGCTTTCGTATCTTCATGTTGCTTTTTGTTTCTAGCTTTAAATATTTATGTGGCATGTGCCATGAGACAAAATAAAAATGCAACAAAGTTTAAAGACTCATTTGAACGCTTCGTGAGTTTTGTGGAACAGTCAAAATTATTCTTTATGGTTATATTAAAGTCCACGCACACAAGCTTAGTATGTGACATATCCAAGCGACATATAATGACAATGACAATGACATTGTTGCCATATAATAGTCATAGCAGACTTTATTAAGGCTCGAAATTCGAGAAAGCCAAATATAATTGATTGACATTGCCATGATATACCCGTACTTAAGCTAGTACCTCTGTCAATCCAATCCAAGGGAATCCAAAAAGGATCTAAGTCTGTAATTCCACGAGCATGTCTCTGCTCTTATCTTCTTTAGTTCTTTAACATTAATAAAAGAAAGGATTTAGTGGAAAATTTATATGCTTGACATCGCAAACAGCAAATGTACGAACCTTTATGCTGCAAAATGATATAATTTTCCCATAAATCGATTTCTTCCGATTCTTTAAATTATCCGCACATATTAATGTATATATCATACAGCACGTGAACAATCTTAATGATAGTTTCATTAGATGCCTTTAATGGCTTGCCATAACGACATAGACGTGATGGAAAATTGTCAATTTCTTCATTACAGTGGAGACATTACGCAATTTCATTGTAAATTGCTGTTAAGGCAAAATTGTGTCTTGATAATGATTCTAGCTCACGTTTCATTCAAGCTTATTTAAAATGGAAATTTTTTCATCATGTTAAGCATCATGATGATGCATAATTTCTGTAAATTTGCTGTTTAAGCAAAGAAATTGTAATTTACATTTTTAAATGTAATTCAATAAAGTTTTATTAAGAATATTCCATTCAAGGCTGTACAACAAATAAGAATTTTAATGCTTATTCACGATTTACATCACAGAGGTATGCTCATCAGCACTTCCAATAGCCAAAATATACATTTTTTTGAGAATTAAAAGGTCCAAAAAATAAGTTGTCAAGTTTCACAAAACTTTTCACTTCTACTTTCCATAACCATAGCTTGGCTGCTGCTGTGATATGACAGTTTCTCTTTGTACTGTTTGCTGCCCATAAGGACCAACTTTTCGAATAGTATTCTGTTGCACAGTTTCTTTCTGCCCCAAACCATTATATCCAGTATTGTAAGTTGTTCTTGTATAAGTCTGTTGACCGTACTGTCCAAAAGTCTCACTGAACGAGAATACAAATAGCCCGAAGATTATGAGAAAGATGACTTTTAGAACACACATGACTCTAAGCTGTTAATACTTTTAGCTTGTTGAAAGTTGAAACTGTTACTGAGCGCTTCTAAATCGATATCCACTTTATATACATACACGTAAATGTTGAAGTTCCCAAATATTTTACTTGATAAGTGCACTGTTAAAATGAAAATGAATAGACAACTGCAGTAGATGTAATCTAAAGGGAATACGTAACTCAGTAAATGCATTTTTATTGACATTTTTCATGCAAGCAATTTTAGTGAAATTCTAGTCTGGGAATTTCCATTTGTCTAATTAAAATGATTTCTTTTTCTTTTGTATTGTTTACGTTACGTAACTGCTGATGTCAATCTTGACTGAATGAATGACTAGATATCATTAATTAAAGGTGAAATATATAATCTAACTCTTTAATTATCGATAATATCAGAGAATCTACTTAGTTAGGGGTCGTTCGCAAATTACGTTACGCTAAAAAACGACTTTTTCGACCCCCCCCCCCTCCCCCCTTGTCACAAATTTTCCAAAGAAAAAAAAATCTTTTGTATGGACTGTCACAAATTCTTTGACCCCCCTCCCCCCTAAAAGCGTGACGTAATTTGCGAACGACCCCTTAGTTACATTGAATGAAGGTACAAAGAAAAATTGTTCTGGATGTAATTGAATCGAATCACTTCCATTAAAGTATTTTCGTTGTATAAAAAGCAGAAAGAAAATGAGATTCAATTTAGAAATGTTCAAGAATGTTCCAGTCCAATCCAATTTCACGCTTCTTTCTTCCAAATGAATTTCCATAGCCAGAAGGTTCTTGTTGTGTTGTGGTTACTTTCGTGATAGTTCCAGTTGGCGATTCAATTACCTCCTTTGTTATGACTGTTTGTGCCTGATTTCCACCAAAAGCGTTTGCTCCATGACTTAATGTATAATCCACTCCTTTTGGAATGGAAACAGATGGAATATCATTGTTGTTGGTGCTTGTGTATCCTGTTCCATAGTCATTATTAGAATAAGAATTCATTCCAGTATATCCAGTTCCCTTTGCAAATTTATTTCCCAATTTAGAATTATAGCCTTTTCCCAGTTGACAATACGAGCAATTAGCCATGATGAGTGCAAAAATTAGAGTTAAAATCTTTCTCATTTTGAAGCTACGGAAATTGTTCAAATTGCACTTGGATTATAACTGATGATGTGTAAATGAAACGACATTCATTTTATATATTTTTGTGCATTGATGTTATCAGTCATGCCATTTTTGAATGAAATAAACGATTTCTAATTTTTTAAGCTGATTATCGGATGAGATAGACACGAATTTGTCTTGTTTCGTAACAGTTTTATCTAACATCATTTGACATTCGGGATTTTTCCAATGATACTCTGTTGCTTAGTTATATCATAATCTACACTTTAATATTCCCGCATTTCTGATTTTAATGAAATTTCAAGATAAATGTCTGCTCTGGAAATTTTCCATCAAGCAATGATTATCGAGAATGTAATAAAATGCTCACTTGCTATAATCTGAACTGCGCCATAAAACTTCTTTATAGTCTATTACACAATATTGCATAAACTGCAAACAAATAGGAAACATGAACTTATTCAAACTACAATTGAATCTGTTCTAGTCATTTATTTCATCTTCCTTTACATTTATTTTATATATCCTGACATGAATTGACCAACATCATCATACATAGCTTACAATTAAAAATGACATTGAGTGCATCAAATGATAAAGTTGGCAAAGGTTCATATTCAATGAAGGAAGCATGTCTATGACATTCAATGTTTTCATGATTTCATTTTACCGATAAACTTTCTACAACGTAATGTCTGTCAAATTTGTCCAGCCCATATGTACTTCATAAAATTGAACATTCATGACATGCAACATGCAAATATTATAGGAAACTGTATGATGAGAAGTTGCTATAAATTGAACAGTAAAGCTGCATATCAACATTATTTCCGATTTTGGGAATTCGAGAAACAATCAAAAATGAAGTCTACTTTAGTATTTACATTATTCGTGACGAGCTGTATAATATTAGTTGCTAATCAAGTTTCTTGTCATGATCATAAGGATCACAAAGACCATAAGGATAAATTAGAAGGAGCTGGTAAACAAAAAAGAGGAATTTCTGATTTAAAAGATGCAGCTAGTTCAAGTTCAAGCTCAAGTGAGGAATCTAAGGAATCAAGACGAAAACGTGGTGCTGAAGATATGTTCAATAAGGCAAAGGACCATGCTGAGGGTGAAAAATCAGATAAAACCAAGCGAGACGCTAAAGACATGTTCAGTAAAGTGAAAGAGAAGTTCAGTGGCGATAAGTCAAGTTCAAGTGAAGAGTCCAAGGAATCAAGACGAAAGCGTGGCGCTGAAGACATGTTCAATAAGGCAAAGGACCATGCTGAGGGTGAAAAATCAGAGAAAACCAAACGAGGTGCTGAAGATATTTTCAATAAAGTAAAAGACAAGTTCAGTGGCGATAAGTCAAGTTCAAGTGAAGAGTCCAAGGAATCACGACGAAAGCGTGGCGCTGAAGACATGTTCAATAAGGCAAAGGATCAAGCTGAGGGTGAAAAATCCGAAAAAATCAAGCGAGACGCTAAAGACATGTTCAGTAAAGTGGAAGAGAAGTTCAGTGGCGATAAGTCAAGCTCAAGTGAAGAGTCCAAGGAACCAAGACGAAAACGAGGCACAGAAGATATGAAGGAAAGCTTTGAAGGAGGTGCAAAGAAATTGATGGAAGGTGCAAAAGATACTATTGGTGTATTCCAAGGATTTTTAGGAGGAAAAAAAGACAGAAGGAAGCGCAGCAGTGATGAAATGAAGGAAGAAGCTAAAGAAGTCATTGGAAAGGCAAAAGAATTCTTGAATAAATTTGACAAAAAGGATGAATCATCGGATAAACAGCCAGAAAGTACAGCTGATCGTAAAAAGCGAAGCATATCTGAACAAGATTCTTCAAGTCAACCGTCAGATCAATCGGCAGCACGCAAAAGAAGATTAGTACATTATGATGTCCGAGAAGCATATCAAACTGTATATACATTTGCTTAACTTGATAAAATAATCATAAAGACAACCTGCGGCGAATAAGTTTGAAAAACGGATGGAAATTTTAGTTTTAAGTTCATTTTTACAAAGCTTAAAATTTTCTCGTGCTTTTTGTTCTGTTTCAATAAATTATATTTAGTTATGCAAGCATTAAAAAAATTTATTTTCTTTTATTTATTAAAAAGTATTAGTAGATTTTCAGGAATCAAAAAATTATTTTTAATTAACAGGATTTTAAAGATTAGTAGTTATTTTTGAAACAATTCGATACCTTATACAAATTGAATGGTGTCGAAATTAGTAATAAGATTTAATTTTCTCTTAAGTTTTTATAATAATCTTTTAAACTTAATATTACAAAGTTATTTTATGTTGTTTTAGATAATGTTTCGAATTCAATAAGTTCAAATCATGGTTAAGGATCGTTCAGATATTATGTAACGCCCTGTGTAACGCTAAAATGGCACCCTTGCGTTTCAAATTTCTTGAGAAAATCAGAATTGAAATTACTAACTTTCGAACGTTTTATAATGGCCGTTCATAAATGACGTCACGCAAAAAATGAGATTTTTAGACCCCCTGCCTCTGTCACAAAATGTTCATACAAATTTCATGTTGACTAAACAGTGGCGTATCCATGGGGGCGGGGAGGGTGGATGGGTATCCACTCCCCCTTCTTGGGAAAAATTGGTCCAAAAAAATTATTTACCAACCCCCATAAAAAAATTCTGGTTACGCCAGAACGATACGATTTACAAGTCATTAATTATTAAACAAAATACTAGTTCTAAAGTAAAGAAAAATTTTGTATAATAATTAGGCGAAATACTATCACTATGTGTGACATAAATATATCTAAAAGCTTAAATCACTAGGCGCAGAAAAATCAGATTTTATAAATTCTAAGTGTTTAGAAATTAAAAAACCTTCGGATATTTTAAAATCAAAAATTATATTCTGCTTTATGATTAAAAATTTGTACAACGAAATGGCTGTCCAGCTCGTCCAACCCTTATGTACTTTACAAATATTTAACAACAATCGCATGTAGCATGCAAAAATTTCAGTAAACAAAACAACTAGGAATCAGTATAAATTGGATGAGAAAACTTGAAATTACTATCAGTTCCGAATTCTAGATTCGGAAAGCAATCAAGGATGAAGTCTAATTTAATATTTACATTACTCGTTTCGAGTTGTATAGTATTATACATAAATCAAGTTGCCTGTCATGAGCACAAGGATCATAAGGATAAATTGGAAGGAGCTGAAAAGCAAAAGAGAGGAATTTCTGATTTAAAAAATGCAGCTAGTCCAAGCTCAAGCTCAAGTGAGTCACAAGAAAGCTCTGAAGATGCTGAAACTAGAAAAAAACGAGCAACCGAAGACATGAAGCAAAATTTTGAAGGAGGCATGAAAAAAATGCTTGACGGATTAAAAGATACTATAACAGTCTTCCAAGGATTCTTAGAAAATAAGAACAAAAAGGACAGAAAAAAGCGCGGAACTGAAGATATAAAAGAGAGCATCGAAGGAGGAGCAAAGAAATTTATGGAAGCTGCTAAAGATACAGTTGGAGTTTTCCAAGGATTTTTAGGTGGTAAAAAGGACAGAAAAAAGCGCGAAAATGACATGAAAGAGAAAATCAAGGGAAAGGTTCAAGAATTTATAGGAAAGGCTAAAAGCTTCTTCAACAAAGGAGACAAGAATAAGAATGCAGAATCAGGAAGTTCAGCTGGAGGCTTAAGTCGTAAAAAGCGAGCAATTCCAGATGTTGAGACTCCAGAAAAAATTGACGAAGAGGAAGAAGAGGATGACAGCAGCAAGGAATCGACCGAAGCAACTAAAACAAAACGCCAAGCTGAGGAATTAGATGAGATTGAAGCTGAAAAAGACCAAAAGAATGGAGATAAGAAAAAGGGTAAAGGTAAAGGCAAAGCTAAAGGCAAAGCTAAAGGCAAAGGTAAAGGCAAGAAAGGTGGAAAGAAGGGAAAAGGTAAAAAGGATGAAAATGAGACGACAGATGCACCTGAACAACCAGCAGATCGTAAGAAGCGTTGTACCTCAGAACAAGCCACAGCAGGTCAATCATCAGATCAACCAGCAGCACGCAGAAGAAGATTGGTACATTATGATGCACGTCAGGCATTCCAAACTTCATATACATTTGTTTAGATGATTGGATTATGGATAAAGGCAGACAGCAACAACACAATTGACAAATGGATGGACAATTTAAAGTTAAGCTTCAGTCATGCATAGAATTTAAGATTTTTTCGTGTTTTTTGTCATAAAATAAATAAATATTATTTTGCAAATTCATTGTCTGTTTGATGTATTTCTTCGAGATTCTTATCTACGGAATGTCCTCTAATCAGCCTTTTTGAAAAGAAAAATTGTCGTTGCTCTTATTCCGTTATTAAACAAGAAACTTGAACATCAAAGGTTTATTCCAAACAAACAAGGTAATAAGGAACGAAAAGATAATAATAATAATAATGTGTGTGTACTTTGTCTTTTAAGATACAAAGGAAAAAAAAACTTTTGAGCTTTTATGCTTGTGTGTCGATGTGGCATGAAATGGCTTTTCATAAAGCTAGAATTATTCCCTCAATCTTCATTTTCCAATTCACTACTCCATTTCCGTTCCTTTCATTAGCCTCGTGATATTGTGGATATTATAATAAAAGCTCATAAAATTGTGCTCGAATGAACAAACATATTTTCCTATTCCGCATACAGAAGCTTGAAATATGACGATGGAATCGTTACCACATGGATGATTGTAAATTATTTTCCATGTTTCGAAGCTGTACGTCGTTTCTCTTTGACTTTATTTAAGTTTCTATCATTAATATAGTCGTTTGTACTTTGTGATGGATATACAATTGTTCAGAGTTGGTATGCTAGGTCAAAGGATACCAAGGTCACCTATATGCTTACTACAGCAGATGACCACATACATTTCGAGGCCTACTGCGGCAGATGGTCTTAGAATAAGGTCGTTCGCAAATTACGTCATGGTAAAAAACGAATTTTTCTTTGTCACAAATTTTTCATAGAGAGAAATTTCTTATGTTTAGACTGTCATAAAATTCTTCAAACCCCCCCTCCCCCCAAAAAGCATGACGGAATTTGCGAACGACCCCTATGCAAGTGGGAAATGCAGCAGGTCACGTAGATGGCTTCGGTAATAAAACGGTTCCTGTATACTAAGAACAATGGTTCCACTGCATGGGCGTAATCAGGGGGGGGGGGGGGGTCCGATGGGGTCGTCCAGACCCACCTCGAAAAAATTTTTACATGGAAAATTTTTTTCTGAAAAATAATTTTTCTTCTAAACTTTCTTAGTTAATCATTCATGTACCATTAGAATTAATAAAAAGTACAATAACTTTAGCATAAGAACAAAAAAAAATTTGGTCCCACCATAAAAAAATTTTTGGGCCCCTGTTCCACTGCTACCAGTAGATGACAGTTTAATCAAAAATATTACGCTTTAGCCAACTCTACAGCTATTTTTGTGTTCTTTCTTTTTGTTAACGTGTTTTATGTCCTTTTATTCAACGAAAGAACAAGTTACAATATTTCAATCTGCCTCATTCGTGATCATCATTATAATAACATCTAAAATCTACTCACTTTCATTTTATCGCTGTTCTCACTTCTATGGTGTGAAAAATTTCCACGCAAAACTTCATTAAAAATTAAAATTGAATTTTTTCTTAATGATGTTGGTGTGAAAATTTTTTGCCGGATGTACAGAATCTGGATACTTTTTTTATCACGTTGAGTGGCAGTAGATGTAAAGTAGAAGGTTTTTTTCTTAGATACAGTCGCTTCTTTTCTCATGCATATGCTTAATTTTCTCTTTGTCATTCTGACCAATTGGAAGGAAAATTGGAAACGACAGCTTTTGAGCACAGTCAGCGATTTTTCATGCTGCTTGCAAGAAAAATGCTACAAACATTGAAACGAGTGCTGCTGACATCCAAAATGAATTAAATCGTCAAGATTAATTTTCAGATAGGCGAACGTTTTGTTAAAGTGACAGAAAAAGACTAAAATACAGTAAATGCGTCACTCGTAATACGAATGCAATGCCATATTGGTTTCCAATTTCATTTATATGAATAGAATAAAAAGTGTTTCGAGAATGCGTGCTAGAATCAAACTTCTTCTTCTTTTATCATCGCATTTCTGAATATCGATAGAGATTATAATGTCACATGCCATATTTCATTATGCAGCAACAACAACAAAAACATAAAAATGCTAGACTTCGTTTTCCTTTCATGCCCTAATTTAATACATCAAAATGAATTGAGGCAGTAAAATTAAATTAAACGTTAGATTATATGTTGTGTTAACCTAGAAACTACATAGTGCTAACTCAATGTGAACCATAAACTGAGAGAAGTTTTATCCAATCATGTCTAGTTTTGATTCCACGTTTAGATATCAGTTCGTGTATGTATGCGTATGCTGTATACTCGTGTATAAGAAAAGACATAGACGTAAATTAATTGTGACAAGGAAAAGTTCGAAGCATGTGACACAAAGTTGCTGAGTCGTCTGTCGTTGAGGGGTGAAAGTTAGTGGGTGGTCTTGTAGCTTTTTCCGATTCTTTCAAAGATTTTTATGCATTAATTATTATTATTTCACTCTCACACAACGCGTGAGACGTTTTTTTAGAAGAAAGTAAAGCAAGTGAAACAAAATTTATTTTTATGGTGATTTATTCTTTTCATGAGTGAGCTTTTAAAAGTTTCTGCATGCTTTTTTAACCATCTTAATTATCCGAATTGAAAAGTTTGTCTTTTGCAATATTTATCAGAATGTTTTGGCTTATTGGAGAGATGAAAGTTTTGATAAAAATATGTGTGAAGTTCTTGGCAGGAGTTTTGCTGAGCATTACTAGGAAAAAGTTCAAAAAAGTTTCGTCTCTTTTGGAATTACTTGATAACTTTGGAAACACTTCAAGATATGTTGAAGGATAAAACTGAGAGTTGAGTCTGGGATGTTGAGCTGTATCCATGATGGCCATTATGGTGGGACATGAAAGAAAATTTAAAAAATTTACGGAAATTTGAGTGAAAAAATCATTACGTATAAAAAATTTAAAATTTATTTGGGATGGTTTTGAAAAATCTTGGATAGTCCTCTGGAAAAAAACGAGCAAATCTGCTGATCCAAGAGTAAGATTCTGTGGTCGAGTGATTAGGAAACATTAACGGAAATCTGTAACCCATTCTTTTGTTAGAAATTGAGGACCAGTTGATTGATATACTAGGATATATCCCTGGGGTAACGCATACTAATAGGAAGTTAGAAAATTGAACCCTGGGGTCAATTCCCATCAAAACTACATTTTTCGAGCAATTATATTCATACTGACTTGCAGTTTCTGGGGCTGGTTGCTCGGTATATTCTAGGGTATAAACTACCCCAGGGTATAGCCTAGGCTATACCCCAGAAGTATGGAATAGGGTATAAACTAGGGTATACCGAGCAACTAGGCCGAAAAACTGAGGAATTCAACGTACCAACCATGAGATAAAGATTAGTTTAGGATTTTCATATCCCCTACTCTTTGGTCAGATAATGTCGTAGCATAAGTTGGCTCCAATAACCTTATAAAAAGACAGAAAATCCCATGTAAAACCCTTGCTACACCACTGTGGTCCCACCCACTGCCCTAAATAATAGACGTCATTAAGTGACTGACTTTTCATGGGATTATTTAATGACCATAAATGTTTTTAAATAGAATAATTAAAAAGAAAAGAAAAACTTTTAAATAGACTAGTATAACAACTTAATATCTTTTTTGTTTCATATGATACGTCAATGAAAAAACGAAAACTATCCACATACTACGTTTTCTCTCTCATCTAATCCCTATCCTCAACCTTTAACACTTATGAAATACATTTTCATATGAAATTTTAATCCTATTTAAGGTCACCAGCTTTATCTCGGTTAGGAAAAAAATCAGAACTTTTTTTATTGACCCCAAAAATTATTCAGATGTAATAAATTAATTAATTATCAAACTTTTTTCTTCAAGTTATGTTTGTAAGTGGGAAGAAATAATAAAATTTATTTACATCTCATAATTTTGCAATTATGTAAATTAAAAAATTTCTACACAAAAATAAATGTTGAATAGCTTGCAATCTACGCCTTCCCATCCAAATCGAAATAGAAAATTGAAAGAAAATTTAGCACAGCGAGAAAGAAAAATGAATGTAAAATAAGGTTTTGATTGTGATTCATTGCTTGTTGCCACAACTGATTGTAAAATCAATATCGGAAAGGCTCATCAAGCTTGCGTTTCTTCTTCTATGAAGCAATAGTGCTTACGAATGTGAATCTAAAAATGCTTTGGGGTCGTTCGCAAATTACGTCACGCTAAAAAATGACTTTTTCGACCCCCCCCCCCCTCCCCCCTTGTCACAAATTTTCCAAAGAAAAAAATCTTTTGTATGGACTGTCACAAATTCTTTGACCCCCCCCCCGCCTCCCCCCTAAAAGCGTGACGTAATTTGCGAACAACCCCTTTGTTGTTTTGTATGAGGAAATCTACAAACATTTTTTGGATTTTACTTTTAATAATAATTTTTAGATTCTAAAAACGTTTTTTTAAAAATAAATATTTTGAAAATTGATCGGAGTGAGAATCGAACCTATGACCTTTGGGTTAGTAGTCCAATGCTCTAACAACTACGCTACCGAAGCATGTGTAAACATATGGCAATTTTTCAATATATATATGTTTTTAAAATTTAAAAACCAAATTTTAGATTTTAAAATAATTTTTGGGGTAATTCACTTATGACGTCCATGATTTAGGGGGGTCTGAGATTTTGTGACACTTTATATTAAAGAAATTTTTTTGAATTTAAAATTTGTGACAAGGGGGGGGGGTCTAAAAATCCTATTTTTTGATGGACGTCATAAGTGAATGACCCCTTTAGAATGGTTTTTAAAAACAGATTTTTATGAGCGTAGCTCCCATTTTAAGGATTAGGTGACACACCTAATTCAACAAAGTTTACATTTTGTCTTCATTTTTGTTTAGAACATATCTTAA
The DNA here is from genome assembly GCA_963573255.1 of Chironomus tentans. NCBI lineage: Eukaryota > Metazoa > Arthropoda > Insecta > Diptera > Chironomidae > Chironomus > Chironomus tentans. The sequence goes on from OY754302.1 coordinate 19,327,853, forward strand.
TTTAGAACATATCTAGTATAATTGAGCAGCGACACAAAGTTTGAGAACACCTGCTCTAAATGCTGAACGTCACAAGTAAATAACCCCCAAGAGGACTTTCACCTTTTTTGATTGAATTTTTTTCATCGGTGCTGAATTTTCATATGCAAATAAATTGAAAAGGTTCTGAAGCTCGGATAATGCGAATAAGAATGTCAAATGCCATCACGCGCAGTTTTTACACTAGAACAAATAAAATTATATAAGTGATGATAAAAACTTTCAACACATTTCCCGACAAATACAGAAAATGAAGGAAAAACTTCCAACATTTTTTTTATTATTATTACCCAAACAAAATGCTAGACAGGAAAATTGAGAAAAATCACGATTTGTGTATACAGCTATTGTTGCATAATTATAATAGCTTTTCTGTCTGCATTCGGAATGCTTAATTTTAAGGTTGAGGCTTGATTTAAATTTGTGGGTTTTTGGATTTTAACACGCAAAGGTAAATGAAAGCCTAAAAATTCTTATCTAGAATATTATTGGAAATCTGCCCCATTTAATGAACATAAATCAGTCTTAGTATGCTGATATTGGCGCTCGATTTTCATTTCCTTAAACTTGCATAGGAAAAATTTTTCCATATTTTTTTAAAAAAAAATACCAAGAAAAAAATATTCGATAAAATCCATAAGTTATGCTCACAAACTTCATGACTCAAATATTTGCATGTCAGCTTTAAAGTTTCAGAAGTGAATTATGTTAAACTTGATGTGGAATTCCTTATGGTTATTGACACATTTTTTTCCCATAAAACTACAGCAAAAACTTAAATTGTTGTTTTCTTTTTTTGACAAACAGCAGTTTGTTGAGCTATGTAAATTTATCTGTGGATGTCAATCAGCAATAATCCTTTAATTCTTGCTGCAAGCAACACAAGTCCTACTTTCTATGTCATGAATATAATACAAAATTTCATTATGACTTGTAATTATTTCAGCAACAACAACATTGTAACATTATCGTTGACTTCTTTTCACATTTTTCTCATTACCATATTTTGTATATTGTCACATACTAAATGTTCTTTATGGCAATTACAATAATTAAGAATCATTATTTATGTATTTGTTAGGCGAATTTTTTTTTGTTCACTCATAAATTAATGCATTTGTGTCTGAAAGTTTTGATGTACCATCCATAAAGTCAGCTTTCAATGGAACTACAATAAATTATAAAACTTTCTTCTGCTACAAAATTAATTATGTCACACTCTTTTGTCTCAAGATAATATTTTCATTGCTATGTATTATAATGTTTGTTGAGCATATTTGCTGGAAAATGTGGTGCTGTGTGCTCATTTGGCTTACTGACTGACTCAACTAAGTGAGTTTTCAAAAAAAATCCTAGCAAATTAAAATCCTACATACACTACCCCTAGGGGTATAGACCAGTGTAACCCACTAGGGGTAGTATATAACCTAGAGTATACCGAGCTGGTGGTAATCAATTTTCAGATTTTTGTTTTATTACCTAACCACTTGTTCACAGAGTTCTCACTCTCGTACTGATCGATTCGCCTACATACAGCTTCATACCCCAGATTCCACACTGAACCTACATGAAGAGCGTATCCAAGAAAATGACAAACAATCGTCCTCTGTTATTACAATCACTTTGAATTTCACTTTCCATGAGCAGCAATCTGCAAAAAATGCTCCGCAATTCCACCAACGACCACCTGAATGTAATTTGCATCCACCTCAGATTTATCGTTGATGATGAAGAGAAGCTGTGATGTTTAATGAATTTAATTAATTAATTTTGTCTTACAGCTTCCAGATTAATAAGACGGCGAGTACCAGCTGCTGGACATTTAATGACTCCTAAAAGATTATGGCTGAATAAAATTCCGACTCAATGTGATGTAGTTATTGAATTTCCTGGTAAGAATTTATGTGCATTCACAATGTATGTGTTCACATGAAATTTAATATGATGAATAATTGTAATGTGTTATTGCCTCAAGTAAAGAAGTATATGCATATTATAAGTTTACATTGCATGATAATTGTTCTACAACACAATAAATAATTGAATAAATATGTACTCGTGTACATTCCTTTGAATCTTACTTATATTACACAGAAAATGCACCCGACGAGGCACTAAGATGGTTGTTAAATAAAATAAGATCACCAGAGCCAGAAGGTCTCGGCCTACAATGTCTAGTGAGAACACATGAAAGTACAAAGCGAACAGCATTTTATGTATCCGCCCCAACAAATATCTTATTCAAAGCAGCCGAACTTTATCGACTTCCAAAGCGTTTACGTGCCGACCTTGGTGGTGCTCTGCGTGAATTCACAACACGCGAGAGTCATTGCTTCGAGCAAATAAAAGATGATGAGGGACGGGTCTCATTATTCACATCACAAGAAAGACAATGGCTAGTTTTTCAAGTCCTACAAGGAATAAGAGCATCAAAGAATGATACGTCAGTAACATTTCAGGGAGTTGCGAAAGTGGAGGAAGGACAAAGTATTGTTGCAGCATGGCAAGAATCAGGTCTAATTGTTCAAGTTTTTCCATTACATGAAACAAATGCCTTAACACAATTGAAGACAAGTTGGGTGAGAAAATTTTTTGCGCCGCAGCCTCTTGGTATGTAGCTATAGCAGAAAAAAGTTTCATCTGTAACTATCGTAATTACGTAATGTTCTTCTCTGTCTCCCTCTCATATCTATCTCGCATACAGATGACATAGCATCATATTTTGGCGTCAAAGTAGCACTTTATTTTGCATGGTTGGGGCATTATACGTGTGCATTGTGCGTGCCTGCGTGTCTAGGGGCCCTCTTGTGGGCAGGATTATACAGTCGCGGTCAGGTATTACAATAAAAATAATCTCAATTTTTTATGGCTTATTTAACATGATTTGACTTTTCCATTTCCACTGTTACTTCTTCTCCTTCCTTACTACACACATATAAATCCTAATAATAGACAGCACAAGACATAGGCCACGTATTATTTTCATTATTTAATGTTGTATGGGCATCATTATATTTAGAAGCATGGAGGCGTTACTCTGTTGAATTGGCATTCCGTTGGGGTACGCTCTCGACGCCTCCTGAACTTCTCGAGCCTCCGCGACCGCTTTATAAGGTGAATTTATTGATCTTAATTCAATTGATCTCATAGCTGAAATTTATTGGTATCATTTAGGGCCCACTGGAGGAAAGTACAGTAACGGGACATTTGGAGCCTATGGAAGCGCCAGCATGGAAACGTCGTGCATTTCGTTACTTAGTTAGTTTTCCGATAATTGGCATGTGTTTGTTGTCGGTTTTCATCGTTATGTTCCTCATGTTGAGGTTACAGGTAATTAAATTTTATACACACACGTGTTCCCATACTACAGCATATCCTTAGTATTTCCAATTAAATCCTTGCTATATTCATCATGTTTGTGGTTTTCATCATCATCATCATCGACTTGATAAGTCTGTAAATTAACTGCCTAACGATCTATGTACAATAATGAAAGTTTCATCTCAATGAAGCCATTGAATGCTTTACTTAATGCCAAATACGTTTTCCTTATTTTCTAATCCATTTATTCCTTATTTTTTATGTTAATTCAATAAATTATTCGTCCATAATTAAACATTCATGTTAATAGTACTAAGACATGAGTAAATACTTGAAAAGTACGAAATTAATGAGCTTTAATTAATTAATTTCTTTGTTTTTCTTTCATCATTAACTCATGTGAATTCGTGCACGACTCATAAAGGATTGGACCGATTCAAAATTACCTGAAAGTGGTATTTTTAGTTGGCTAAGCTATATTCCAACAGTGTTACTTGCAGGTGTCATAACTTTGATGGATGAATTGTACTACAAATTAGCTGTATGGTTAAATGATCAAGGTTTGTAACTCAATTATATTTGTAAAACTTTTCCCATTAATATTTATAAGTTGAGTATTGATAACTTTATTTCCCCCATGCAACTTGAGAATTGTTTGAGTGATGAGATATTAAATATGAAGGAAAAGAAAGGAGCTTCATTCTCTTTATCACGAGTTACTCTACGTGTACTGTTTGTTGCCTTAATGTTGTGTCTTTCCATCATCATTCCTTGTTCATGTTATTTCTTAAGAATTGGTTTTGATTGAAGTAGACTTTGATTTTTTAACGGACATTTAAAATTCAAAATAACAGTTCAAAAATTTTCAACAAAATAAAAATGGCGGGAAATATTGAGATCAATTTGAAATACAACAAATTTTCCACTTCCATAAAACACTGCTCAATTCGTCTCGAAAGGATGTATGTAATAATACAACTCCGTAGTTTGTCAACAACCAATTGTAGAAATAAAAATAACAATACGCCTCGAGTGATTACAACATTCTGTTGTTCATATAATCGTGCTAATTAATTTTTCCTTCTTTTTCTTTCCATCTCGCTTACTCTTGTTAATTAAATAAATTAAACACTCATACGTACGTTCAGAGAATTATCGAGAGCAATCAAAATACGATAACCATCTCATAGGAAAAGTGGCACTGTTTCAATTTGTCAACTCTTTCTTATCGCTGTTCTACATCGCATTTTATTTGAGAGATCAGGAGAAATTGAGAGAGGTACTTTTGAATGTGATTTATGGAAAATCAATGAATTCTAATCGATAATTTATCCATGAATAGCAATTAGCTGGTCTATTAATATCTCGACAAATTATTGGCAACGTCAGAGAATCAGCATTGCCATATGTAATGGAACAGTGGCGCTTGGCAACATTGAGTTTTAAGTTATGGGGAGCACTTAGTCCAACAAAGGAACTTCCGACAGCGCCGGAACTTAGTTCTAGTATCAGTTGCGATCCAAAGAAGAATGATGACGCAGAAATAGAAAAGAGAGAAATAGAACCGCATGAGCTACCAACAATTTCAGCTAAAAGGTCGATTGGTCAAGCAGAGATAGAAAGTGCATTTTATAAGGTATTTTTAACATCCCAAACAACCGGATTTTTAATTAAAAATTTCTTCCTTTGTTCTCGTAACATTTTCAGTACGATGGAACCTTCTCAGATCACTTTGAAATGCTCGTACAAATGGGTTATGTAATTTTATTCTCTTCCGCTTTCCCTCTTGCTGGACTCTGTGCACTAGCCAATAATCTAATTGAGATTAGATCAGATGCATTTAAATTAGCACATGTTCATCAACGACCATTTGGACAGAGGGTTGCAAACATTGGAACATGGCAAAATGCACTAGGATTGTTGGGATTGGTAGCTGTAATTGTCAACTGTGCATTAATAGGATTATCAGGACAAGTGTCAAGATTATGGCCTGGAATGACTCAAACTCAAACAGTCATTTTGATCGTAGCACTCGAGGTAAATATTATAATAGCTACTTTATTTACATCAGAGTAATTATGACTTGAGCTTGTCAAGTGTGAGTAATATGAAATTAATTTTAATTTAAAATCCTTTTCTCTCATCTAAAAATTAGCATATTATGTTAGCACTACGTTCTGCTTTGAAGTACATACTACCTGAAATACCTGAGTGGTTGGCTGCTGAGATTGCCAGAGCTGAACATTGTCGACGTGAAATGCAATGTAAAGGAACATCGCCGAGAGCAACCCCACCTTCACCACATTCATCAACATCATTATCACAATTATCCCATGAACATGAGCAGAATACACCTGATATGTATGATAAAAATGAACATATAAGGAGGTATGATATGAAAATGTTTATTTTTGCTAGTTCACTTTTCCTCTATTTGGTCACGTTTGCAGGAGGAGAAATTATCTATTTACATATTTATTTTATTTAACATCTGAATCTGAAAATGCTATAAATATGTGTTATTTAAGGGGTGAAAAAGTTGAAAACTGTGTGTAAATGAGACTCATTTTGATTGAAAAGGTTTGGCATCATGAAAAGTTTTATAATTTTATTAAAAGTTGTTCAATCCTTTTAGTTTTATAATTTGAAATGCAAAAAGGGTGAACCAGGGGTGTATTCATAATTTTTTCAATGGGGGTGGTCACATCTATTGAAGGAAGGTTTGGATTTTTTCATACATTTTCAATCTTGGGGAGGGGGATGGAACCTGTGACCCTACAGGTTTTGGTGTTGAATACAAACCCTTCTTTAAAAACGTTTCTGACTATATCTGCAGTGGCGTAGCTAGAGCTCCCAAAATCCGAAAATTTTACACTTTTCCCACCCTTTGCGACACCCTAGTTACGCCAGGGGCGTACCCAGAATTTTTTTTAAGGGGGGGTCCAATTTTTTTTGTTCTTGTACTCAAGTTATTGTAAAAGAAAAATTGCTTTTCACAAAAAAATTTTTCGAGGGGGGGGGGGGGGTCCGGACCCCATTAAACCCCCCTCCCCCTCCCCTTGATACGCCCCTGTATATCTGGTGCCAAGACTGACTCTTTACTGAATTCTTATTCACCCCCTCAGTGTTATCTGCTCATAAATTTTGTTATGGTTCTTTTTGTGTAAGAAATTCACATACTCGGTGGTATCATAAAAAAACTTTGCAAATTTGACATAACATGACAACTAGATTATTTACACATAAGCATTCATTCTTTTCCTAACTTTAGTTATGAATCTGATGACGTTGTGTTTGAAAGAATGACTCCAAGTAGTCCTAAGCGCTTTGATGACATGCATCGTGATCCATTCTCAACCCATCAATTAAGACATCGTTCACATCGTGGAAGTGCTGATCATGCTAATGGAACACCCGACTCTCCAATTTCTCAAGTAAGAAAAGCTTTCAAGGATTATGCTAGTCAGTCAATCTTTATCTCTTTTTAAAAAGCTTGAAAAAAAACTGACACATATTTTCACCAGCTTATATATAAAAAAAATTGAAATGAGATATTTTTCTTCCTTTTTTCTTCTTGTTTCTCTTTTTTATCTTCTTACCACCAACATTTTTCTTCATTCTTAATGTTGAACCTCTCCTTCAACTTGTGTAAAAAATAATAAAAATATAAAAATCTATATTTTATACACCAAAAACATATATTCATCATGATAAACATATTTTTCACCATAAATATTAAATACATGTAAAAATTCTACATCAAATATTCAACATCTCTCACATAAATTTTTGTTTCTATCACAAAATGCTTTTAAAAAAAATTTCATACAAAACTTTTTATTCTATTTTATTATCTATCAAAAAAATAAATAAATCATAATGAATTATAGACAAGTACTGTTTTGTGTCTTCGACCACTTCACGATTCTTCTACTACTGGCCAATCTGAATCTGTGCATAACATTCCATTTGAATCTTCTGTGCAAACAAGTTCAGGGTATGAGTTAACAATTTTATTTATTCATTTTATGTTTCGTATGTTTGTTACTTCCTTTCATTTAATTTGAACTTACTCTACTTATATAAAACATTAATTTGACATTTGATTGACATTTACAAATTCCTAAAGCCTTCATAATTAAACTGTTTTCCAATTTTCTATAGCAAAATTAAATTATGTTTTTAAAATGTTGCAGGAATAGAAAGTATGGAATAGAGTTTAACATGGAATGAAGAGGAAATATTTTATGACACATGCAATTTTACAATTATCCAATTCCAACACAATAAATCAATCAAGAAATTATTTCCAACTTTTTAAGCACATAAAATTCTTTCCTATTAATTAATGACAATTTTATCAGATTCCATGTTCATCTCTAGTCCAAACATCCTATTCTATGCATTGTAAACAATTTCATTTGAAGCATTGCATCCTAAAACAAAATGACACAAATAATGTCACTAAATTGGATTGAGCTAAATTAGTCGCTAAATTTATTGCACCCAACTAACTTTTTTATGCATTTAAATTACATTAAAATTATCACACGAAAAGAGTTTAAAGCTTTAGCTTCATAAATTAACAGACAAATTAGAATTGAATGATAATAGTTGTTTTTTGAGGTTTGTCGATGGGAATCGAAGAAATGCCTTGAGAATAGAGATGGTTGATGCTCAGTAATTTTTCAGTCTGGAATTATATCGATTATGGATTCTGAGGAAACTCAGGATAAATCACGAAAAATTCTAAAAAATCTAAGGTATTTGATAAGTAGCTTCAGGATTCGTAGGGATTTATCTTATTCTTCGAAATCGAAACTTCGAAGATGTAATTTTTTTTTCAAAAAAAATATAACCGTTACAAATTTTCATAAACAAATTTAACGGTTTTTGAAAATTTAAAAATTTTAACAGTTAGAAATATTTTTGAAACAGTTTTGAATTTCTAGAATTCTAGATACTAGATACTAGCGTACCCAGAAATTTTCTTCTCAAAAACCCCTAGCACAATTCCGTCGAAGGTGGTGTTTTAACACCTAAATCAGCCCCCTGGAAACGCCCCTGCTTGCTTCCTTGCATCAGAGATTTTTTTAGGATTTTTGGGAATAATTCTGAGTTTCACTATCTTTCTAATTTTTCTTTAATTTTGAATTAGTATAACAAGGCTAATTTTTCATAGTGGTACTTTATGGAAATGACAGTGACTGCATCATCATGTTCAAGTGTTTCTCGGGGTTTCATGAAGTTATCAATCCTCCATAACTGCCTCTTCATGATAAAAACTGGCGAGTAAAGCTTTTATTATTGAATACATTAGGCGCGTATTTGTTATGAATCAAAATATTATTGCTATTCTAAAAGAATCCAAGAGAAATGCTTGAATCTCAATGTACTTTCTATCATCCTACGTCAACAACTGTTGTTGAGCATTTTGCAAACACTCTAGCTGTGGGCATTAACGTCTTGAAAAACAACTTCCATTTGGTTCTAATTTTATACATCATTTTCAATGATTTTCACAAGAAAATTCCAATTTATAGCATAAATTTTCGATTACAATTTCCTCTTGTTCTTTTTATTTAAGTGATCTGAAGGAGAATAAATTCTATTTCTAAAAATATATAGCACATAAGCTTATCGTTTTGAATTTATTATGAAAATTTCACCATATTGTGGCGTAGTTAGTTCATAATATGTATAGCATGAGTGTATTCAGGGGATTAAACCCCCCGACCCCCGCTAGACGGTATATCAGACATATGAAAAGTTTGTGCTACACCAATGCACTCAACCTGTCGATATTCTTTTGAAAGGAATATTTTTAAAAATTATTTCCTGTTATTTTTTGCAACATTCTGTTTATTTTCTTTGCGAGAGAAACTTTTTGTGAGTTCATTTTTATTGATTTTATAAAGAACTCAAACATCAAACATAAAATTTTATGCTATAAACTGGAAGAAGAAGTTTTTAATATTGCTTTTAAAAAATATTTTTTTTTCTACTTTTTTTTCAATTTTACTATTTATAGTGCATGCAAAAGCAATTTAATGCAGTCTTTCAGCCATAAATATGGTTCTGTAAGAGAGATACCGCCATTCAAAGGCCTTGTATCAATAAATATGTACAGTAAAATAGTAGATACAATTAAGAAATCGAATACAGGGTAATTTTAATTGCATAATTTTCTTTTCAGATTCCTTTCCAAATTTCTTTTTTTAAATTCGCTTCCAATAACTTTTTTCCTCTATCATTTTACTTCCGAATGCATTTTTTCTGTAGTAAAATAATATTTTGAAGTAGCCTTTAGCATTCCACATTTTCATTCTAAAAGTTTATGTCCATTTACAGTTCACCAACAGCGACATCATCTTCCACGACACAATCGATGCCAAAACGAACGTCATCACAACCAATTCAAATTCCAGAGATTCCGCCATTTAGAAAACGGAATAATCAGCACAGTAATTATCCACCATCTCCTTATGCACCAGCCTCAAGTCAAAGTCCACAGAATACACCCAACATGTCGACAAGTGCTTCCCCACCGAAAATTTCTGATATTCCACCCTATAAACCGAGAAAATCAAAGGATTTTACGGGATCTGAAATTAATCCACACCAATCATCATCATCGTCCTCATCACATCACCGAGAATCATATGATTCAGCAGCATCAAGTGCAAAAGTTTTAGAAATACCAGAACATCAAATCACAATAGGCCCAACAGGCGGTGCCGAATGGGCAAGACGATTAAAAGTTGCAGAACAATCATCGCCAATTCATCGTAGCACAGATTGTATAGTATCAAAACAGGAGCTGGGAACAAGTTCTGATTCAGAATTACTCAAGCCAGCGCCATCGTGGTCGAATGTTGCTCTCAAAACAGATCAAGCTGGAACAAGTAAGACAAATTTCTCAATTAATTTCTATGCAGTTAGTTAATGATTAATCATTAAGGTGGAAGTACATCACTTCCGTCCGTACCGAAAGCAACAACAGCCGAGGATGAGCAACGAGCAGCCGAAATAGCAGCCAAAAAGTCAAGACTTAAGCAAAAGTTAGTCAAAAGTGCAAGATCTGTCGCCATTTTCTCACTTAAGTTAAAGGAGAGACGCGCGCGAGAGGCTGAACGATTGGCAAAAGAGAAAGCTGAAGAATTGGCAACAGAAATGGTAAAAAAATTAACATTTATTATCGTATTTGAAATCCATAACTCTGAAAACTAACCAATCGCGATTTTTTCTTCTCCTTCTTCTTCATTTATTTATTCATAATGGATGAATAGGCAATGAGTGCTCCATCGGTAAATATCATTTTTCATAGCATGACGTCTTTATGTGTAATAATTTCATAATGTTCTTAATTTATTCCAATAATAGATGTGCGGCGGTGGCGGAGAACTTAATTTGATACCATTAGAGCAATTAATTCACATTGAAGACGTTGTTAATCGACGATCTTCCAATACGCAAAACACAAGTAATAATAATACAAATAATTATAGTAATTCTAGTAATACCAATGGCTCAGGAACATAAGAAAACTAATTTAAACAAAAAAAATGCAAAGAATAATGTGTTTAAAATTAATTTAAAGACAAACCATAAAAGGATTATTAAGTAGTTTTAGATTACACGAATTAGGATATTAATAAAATCAGCGCAATTAAAATAAAATAAAAAATGAGGAATAAATAAATCAACAGTTTGTTAATAAAGAGAAAAGAAAACATGAAAAAAATTCATACACAAAGGCATGGTCAGCAATAAGGATATTCAAAAAAATATCATCAATATATCAAAAGTCAGTAAAATAAAAATTTTGTAGTGAAAGTGAAATATCAAATCGATCAATTAAACAAAGGATGTGGACGGTTTTAATGAAATTGATTGTTTTTGGTCTGTTGGGGCATGTTGGGGGTTCTGAATTAAGCAACGAAGAAATAAAAGTAATTGTTATAAAATAAGTTAGCTTATAGTTCGTTTCTTATAAATGACAAATTATTTAAAAATTAAAGTTAACGGTCTAAAGTGTTAAAAGTGGCTAAAATCTAGTTTTCAACTAGATCTGATTGGCATGGTATCATAGCCATTATAGTGTGAAAATGTCTTCATACTCTATTTTTAATAATGTTATTTTTCCAAAATTTAAAACCCACAAAACGGTACTAATTATTATTTATGATAAATATAATTTGAAATTATATGTGTTGGCATGCTCAACCAGATCAAAGATTATCAATATTGGTGAAACCCGTCCAAGAATTTTTTTTCAAAATGAGGAAAATTAAAAAAAGAAAAATTAAAATCAAATATAGACGCTTAAATTTAGAATTTAAAAAAAAATAGCAACAGAGTGTGATTATTAAATTAGTATAACTATCTCATATGCATAATTCATTTGAAATTCTCGCCAAGCATCAGATGCTTTATTTTCATTCTACAGGGGACAATAAACTAAAGAAATTAAGAATTCAGACGAAGAGAGAACCCCAGACAAGCTTTATATTATGTTATAATTGCTTCAGCTATATAATTCAGTACAGTATCATTATGTTTTCTCTATGTATACCTTAGCGGCTGTATTATGACACGCAAATAAGTACATGACTAAATGCTCATCTTAAGGGTTTGCTAAGTTACATAAATCAGTAAAAAAAGACATAAGATATTTTAAATAATCAATATGAGATGATAAATTGGTGCCTAATGATCAAAAATATTGTAAAGTTAAAAATAGTCATTGTTTATTGCTTTAAAATATGTAAAAGGAATTTAGCAATTGTGGTATGGAATTAAAAGAGAATTTTTAATCAGTGTAGTTTGTTTTTAAAAATCAATGTGTTTTAATTTAACCAGATCTTGCCTAATGTAATACCCAAGTGATCGTCGTCTGTTCACAGCTGTTGATTTTGGATGACTTGACAGAATTTAAAAAGATTTGATTTTGTCATGATATATTTTCCAGGATTTCTTAGTTGTTGTTCCATTTGTTAGTTTATGTTGAGGTTGAGATAATGTTTATATCAGTATAACTAACTAATGTTTATTTATAATGCCGTAGAGTTAATAAATAAGATGTTTACACTTTGAAGTCTCAATAAATACAAAGAAAGGGGATAACAACTATGAAAAGGGGAAATCAACTAATTGTAGTTGATCAGTCAATTCAAATATAAAATGACCGTTGATATATTCTCAACAGTTTAGAAATAGAAGCTTTAAAGAAATTCATAACTCAACTGAATTACTCACTCCATAACATTTCCAGAAGTTATTGACATTAAATTCATGAAGGTTAAACATTTGTGGAAATTTTTTGCTCCCGAAAATCACTGTAATTACCATCCGAACAATCCAACAAATTAATGATTGCTGTTTATTTCGTGTACATGCCCATTTATTGATTGAGAGTATTTTTTATATAAAAAATTAATAACAATAATTTTTCGCAATTGTTTGGTATTTTCAAATATTTTCCTTCCTATTTGGAAGCATAAAATAAAGCAATTGCAATAAATTTTATTTAGTCATTCACAAACGCTGTTGATATACCGAGAATGAAATTAATTTGGATAATTTTTGTATTTGGCTTGCTGTTTTCGGTAATTGAAAATGGAGAAAGTCAAACAGCAGCGCCAACAACATCTAAAATAAGGAACATTTTGTCTTCAATTGCTCCACAAATTCAAAACTTTCAAACCTCTTTTAAGCAGGCTGGTCAAAATTTCCAGACATCAGGGACTCAATTTGCTCAGAATATGAAGAACTATGGAACTCAATTCGGCCAAAGCTTTCAGAATTTTGGTAATCAGTTTGCAAAAACTGGTCAAAACGCTGGATCTCTAACTGCCACAGGTGCACAAGTCATTGGTACCCAAGCAACAAACAACTTCCAGACATATGGAGCACAGCTTTCTAAAAGTGCTCAAAATATAACATCTCAAATGGCACAAAGCGGTCAAGCATTCGCCAATCAAGTCAGCGCAAATGCCCAAACATTTGGAGCTTCATTTGCAAAAGCTGGACAAGATTTGTGGGCTGCATTTCCATCCGGTTAATTTGACCTTTCAATTTTCAATTCAAATTTTTCCATTAAATTCGTTTCCGGACTGGGAATAAAAAAAATTTTTATTGTAAACTATTGATAATCAGATAATAAAATTGAAAATTTGCATATGAAACCATTTTGTTTTTAACAGCCTCAATGTTATCCACCAAATACCAATGTAAAGTTTGATTTTGTGGCGAGTTTTTTTTTCTGCAAACCTCACATAATTTATTTTGGTTTCACAACTGACTTTGATGTTTCTACACAGCTGCAAGATAGTCATTATTAAGTTTTAAATCTGTAGCAAATCTTCAAACTATTGTCTCTTGACATTCCTCAAACATATGTAGAATTTTCTAAACTGTAATGTGTCATAATTAGGCTGACCATTTGCTTGGTTTTTCAGAGAACTGTCCTCTATTTTTTTTTATTTTTCAAAAATTAAAAAGATTTGCAATGGTCTAATTCGTCCAGAAAACAAATAAAACTAGTCGACTTGGGGGATGTCTTCTATTTTTATTGAAAATGTCTGGTAACCCTAGTCATAATGGGATGTTTTGTTTGATATTTTTAACCCCAAATATAATGTCCATTTACACCATTCACTTTCGAACAATTTCACCAAACGGAAATGACCAAACCTTTGGGGAAATCCACTAAAAATATGTATCGTGATCAAAATTCAAAACTAAAACGTAAATTTTTAATAAAACGAAAAAATTACAACCAGAAGTCATTGTAGACACCCCTTTAAAAATAATTATAGTAATTTTCATAAGCGAAAAGAAATTCAGAATTTAAATTCTACTTTACACGCCCCAAACGCTTGATCATTTCTGTCTATATAAATAAAAGCGATAGCATAGATTTTTAATTTGACATTTCGTTAAAAAAATCAAGTTTTGATAAGTTCATTTCAATATGAAATCCATTTGGTTCGGTTTATTTATTGGATTGCTTCTTGTATTTCTGAATGTGGAGTCTATAGCAGCTCAAACGAAACCTACTGCTCCAAAGGCTCCGCCAAAAATTACACCCGCTGCTATTGCACAAAAGCCTTCAATTGCTAAACCAACGACAGCCAAACCAGCAGCAGTGACTACCCAAAAGCCAACGGCTGCCCCCCCAGTGTCCCAAGCCCCCCCAGCTACAAAACCACCAGCACCTGCCCCGACTACACCCACAAAACCAGCGGTCACAACAGCCGCAAAGACAGGTTAATAATAATAAGTAGTTTGTTGACAAGAAAGAATTCCGAAAGTTGAATTAAAGTGAATTTATTAGGAATGAAATAAATGTCAATTTGACTTCTGAAATCATAATAAAATTTTCTTAACTATCCAAATTTGCAGCTACTACTGCAAAAAGCGTGCTCAATCCAACAAAACCCGTTCCAACATCGACCAAACCAATAGCTACCACAAAAGCAGGTTAAAAGTTAAAAGATTCGTGGCGGTTCTGATTCCTATTGAATAGTTGCAGCTAGTTGATGAGAATCACGAGACTGTTTGCTCTGATATATTAATTGTTTCCTTTCTCACACACTGCATTAGCAAAATCTACAATTTCTAAACCAAAACCTAAGCCTTCTTCAACAAAACTTCCAAAAACAGCAAAGTAAAAAATGACGACATTCAATGCGACAGCATTTCCATCGAAAACTGGTTAATACCAAATTTGTTGAGGTTCCGACACAAAAATTCTTTTGATGAGAATGGAAATAAATGTCAATAAGATTTTAGAAATCATAACCAGATATTTTTCTTAACCACTCTTAATAATTTTCTGTTTGACACATCAGATCATTTATTTTCATAAATTCTCTTTCATTTCAACCACAATAAAAAGAAGATTAATTTTTTTTCATAAAATTTTTGGACATGAACAGTGAAATTTGAAAAGAACAGCATAATTTTGTCATGATTAAAATAATTTAGAGCAGTGAACAACGAATAGGATATTTGCATGTATTTTAAGACGAAATTGAAGCCTTTTAATTAAGGAAAATATGTTTATTAAATTTTGCATGCTTTGCATGCTTGGACTTAAAAATAGTTATTAAACTAATTGAAATTTAAGATGCACATTTTTGCAAGGATTTCTAAAAGAGTATTGAGTGTCCTTAGATCAGCTGTCTAAGAACTAAGGTCAACGGGGTTCAATCTAGTGGACTTGAAATATCTGCTTCTGGTGAGAATCGAACTCACATTCTCACAAAAGAGAGTTACAGATATCCGGTCTGTTGAGCAATCATTTGGCTACAGAGGTCTTACCCTCGTATTGGCAGATTCAACTACATATGGCTCGATACCTTAAATTCTATAGATATAAAAATTGTTAAAAAATATCGATTGATCAAACTTACTGGAACCAGATTAAGTTACGCAAAAAAACGAATTTCCAGACCCCCCCTCCCCCCTTGTTACAAATTTTCCAAGAAAAAAAATTTTTTTGCTTGACCTGTTACAAAATCTCAGACCCCCCCCCCTCCCCCCTAAAAAGCGAACGTAATAAGTGAACGACCTCTAAGCAAAAATGTGCAAACCATTGGACTTTTCATAGCTTGAGTTATTAAAATATCACGAAGAATAATTCCAAAACTATTGAATGACAAGGAATTATGTAAGAAAAAATAAAAAGTTAAATAATTGCTTAAAATTTTCTAGTTATGAACAAAAAAATTGACTTTAAAAAATTACGAAAAATAATGGGAATTAATAATGTGTTACCAGAAAATATCACAATTGATTACTTTATGTCATTTTAAAGAAGAAAATAAAATTTGTCTTGAAAGAAGCTTTTTATTAAAAATATGGCGATTTTTGCCAATATTAATTTTTGTAATGTGAAAAAAATTCAAATGATAGCGAAAAATAGTACAAAAAATTTACTTTTTGACCAAAAAAGTTTATTTCTTGGAAGACAAAGTTTTTAAAATCATTCTTTAAGTCAATTTTATAAAGGATTTCTCGGCCTCGAGTGATATTAATTGAGAATATCGACGGAAGTGTTGAATAATTTAAGGAAATACCCAAAAAAAGTTTAAGTTTTATTTGAATTTTGACAAAATAAAAAAAAATCCATGAATTTTGCACGTTGTTACATTTTTGCATTCACGTACCCCTAAAAAGTGAAAATATGTGAATAAACATGAAGATACAAATGATGACGATAATAAAGTCATACAGTAAACCATCCAATTTCATAAAGGAACTCACATTTAAATCTCTATGTAAATTTTCTCATTTTATAATCACTGACTATCTTCTCTAACATTTTCATCATAAATTTTTAAAAACATAATTCGCTCATTTTACCTTAACCTAGTATGCATACCATTCACTCAACATTATCTCTTTCTCTCTCTGTCTGTCTGTATCTCACAAACACTTTTCTCTGTCTTAAGATTTCACATCCAGATGTGTACCAAGAACTAAAGAATACGTGAAAAACTTTCATTTTTAGAAAGAAAAGGAAGGAGCAATGATTAACACTTTTTGTACTAATTCGTTTGGTCCGGAGCCATTAATTCAATTTTTGTAAGGAAATTTCCTTGTATTTATATCTTTTCATTGCCTACGTATATAGTTCAACATAATTTGCACCTGTTATCTAGGGTGTACTTCAACTATTTTATCTATATGTTGTTCTATATGTACATGTACCGAACAGTAGTGAGACAATTCCTTTAGTCAGTGAGTTAAGGGGTCGTTCGTAAATTACGTCATGCAAAAAACGACTTTTTCGAACCCCCCTCCACTCTTTGTCACAAATTTTCCAAAGAACAAAAAATTTTGTATTTGGACTGACATAAATTCATTAACCCCCCTAAAGCGTAACATAATTTGAATGATGTACCCTCCCTAACTTAATCCATGAGCGTAGCCAAAAAGTTTTCTGAAAAACGTTGAAATGTTAAGCATATGACCAACATGCAGACAGTATACGTGGAACCAAGTGGCTGCCTCTTAGCTGCCTCTTGCTCTTAACCACCGTGTAGTCAACATTTCAACGTATGACAATTGAGAAATTGTATTAATGATTCTTTAGGTGGGAGCTTCCCTCACTCTGGATGCGCACCTGACAATGAACCAGGATTAGGTGACAGGGGCGTATCCAGAAATTTTTCGATGTAGGGGTTTTGAAATATTTTTGTATGAAAAGGAAAATTAAGGGGGGTTTTGTGATTTTTTTCTTAAAAAACCCTAGCAAATTGAAAAAATTTCCCCAAAAGGGTAGGGGTTTTGACCCCAAAACCCCTCCCTGAATACGCCTCTGTTAGGTGTGCAGGCTCAATTCTCAATGAATCCCAAGAAATCACATGAAAAGGTATAAAATATAAATGAAAATTTTCAAAATCACGAGAGGAAAATGGCTTATACAATATATACAATAAAAGGCAAAGACAAGAAAAATGAGCGCAGTTAAAGAAAACAAAAGGCAACTTTTTTATTGTTGATTAAATTCATTAAAGATAAAGAAGACAAAAAAAAAGTTTGGGAGAAAGAAAAAAAATTTTTGTGAAGTTTTACACAATTTAAGAAGATAAAAAAAAAATGAAAACTAACTTAAACAACAATTTACAAGAGAAGGAAACTATATTATTAAGGTTAATTAAATATTTGCTTATTGAATTCATAAGAGAGATGAAAAGTGAGTGAAAAAAAAAACTTTCAAAGGAATAAAATTGTTTCAAATATTGTGAAACTAAAGGCGCCGTTTGTTTCATTTTTTCATTTACATTTCATGCACCGTTTATTTAACAAAGTGAGAATAAAGTATGCAAAAGAAGCAGCTTCAGCTTTGGAGACATTCGAGTGAAGAGAATCTCATCTCATCTCATCTTTGTTGGATGATAATACCAAGTATAATTATTTAATGGCAATGTGACCTTTTGTGCCTCTTAAGGAACATTAACAACGGTAGTGAATGGTGATGAAACGTAAATCAACATGATTAATAAGTGCTATCATATATTTTATATACTGTGCAGCACATATGAGTGTGCATAAGAATGAAGGTGATTAAAATAATACAGGTGAACAACAGAAGCAGAATAAAATATAAAAGTATAAGCTCAAATAGCATGAGAATTGCTTTTACATGTTTTAAATCATCGTGAAAAGTAGAGTCATTAAGAAATTCCTTGTGACAATCTCATACGTGAAGTTTTATATGACTCTAAATTGTAGTTAGTAGCTGTTGACAGACAACAATCTGGAAACACGTTATTTATCGACCTCATCAAAAGGAATTTTTTAATTAGTTTTGCACTAATTCGAGATTTGATGTGAGCAGCATCAAACAAAACGGTAAGAAGAAGAATTAAATGTTTTACTTAATATTTCAGAAGATTTATAGCTTGCTAGCCGTTTAGCACTGTTTTATGATGTTTGTGTTGCAGTTTCGCATTCGATTTGTCCATGCTTGAATATTTATTCAATTTATGAGCAGATATAATATCCTTTATGTCCTTGGTATGTCCTGAGATCACCTTAAGTAGGGATGTACTCCAAAAAAAAAAACACTTTTAAGTCGATTAAGATTGGGTAATTTTTAACTTGTCCTCTTTCAGATCATATGAACTGGAAACGCGACTCACGGACCTTCCTTTACAGAAAGTACTGACAGATCTTGGTTTATCTCACTGGTTAAACCATCACTTATTTAAAAAAATTAAAAAACCGATTTAAAAAGTTTTTACAAGTCACCAGAGGGGGGACAACACAAAGTGTAACGCTCAAATTTTCAAAACATGTTAACTGAGATGCAATTTTTCAAGTACTCCAATTTGTTTTGCAAAAAAATCACCCAAAAAATAAAATTTTACATAACTTCTATTTTATGCAGTTTCAGTATAAAAGAATCAATAGATTGAATTTGGCTGTACAAATTCTGAGAAAATTGAAAAAATTAAATTTTCACTTGGAGTACTTGAAAAATTTCATCTCAGTTAACATGTTTCGAAAATTTGATTGTTAGATTTTGCGTTGTCCTCCCCCTGGAAGTCACTTTAAAAATCATTTTTAAAATTTAAAAAATGTTTTTAAAGTTTGAAATATTTTTAAAGTTTAAAATATTTTTAAAATTTAAAAAATATTTTAAATATTTTTAAAATTTAAAAAATATTTTAAATATTTTTAAAATTTAAAAAATATTTTAAATATTTTAAAGTTTAAAATATTTTTAAAATTTAAAAATTGTTAAAATTTAAAAAATATTTTAAAGTTTAAAATATTTTAAATATTTTAAAGTTTAAAGTTTAAAATATTTTTAAAGTGTAAAATTTGGTTTTTAAAGTTTTATAAAGCTGATTTTTAAATTTTTCAATATATATTGACAAATTGTCATATACATTTACATGCTTCGGTGGCTTAGTGGTTAGAGTATAGGGTTACCAATAAAGAGGTCACTGGTTCGATCCTCACTTTGAGCAATTTTTTTAAAAATATTATTATTTTTTTAAGGGCTCAAAATAATTTGAAAATTTAAAAAAAAAGTTTTTAAGAGTCCAGTTTAAAAAAGTTTTTGAAATCTTTTCTATGAGTGCGTTAAAAATGCATAGAATACAAACGTTCAATCAAAATCTAATTGTACATCAGAAAATTCCACATCTGCCACCTAGAATACTATCCAATAAGATGCCCATAAAAGAATTTATTTATGCCAATTTATCGATTGACTGATCAAAATACGCTCATCATACCCAAGAGAATCATGAAGAATTTCTATCCGCCTGTCTACTATTTTGATCGATATATGACAACAAATATGTACAAGACCTTTTTAACAATGAATGACTGACTTATAAGCATTACAGTTTTCTTTAAACATTAACACTTCTCATTCCTCGAATGTAATAAAATACTCCAGCATCTCTGGCCAGCAAAACATTTCATAATTAATCAGTTAAGTACGTGATTCACATAGAGTTCCTGTTAAAATATTACAGTACATCAATGAATTATTGTAGCATGAAAGAAATGATATCATATAAAATAATTAAATTACTTTAACACGTGCAATTAATTGATTAATTGATACAAATGTAATATATCAATGGAATTTGTTCGATTGACGTTATTTAGTCACTTCCATTCTCACTTCCTTTGTTCTAGTGAAAAGTAAACACACAATAAAAGAGGATAAAGTCAGAAGCTATAATAATTGGCGGATAAGAAAAACGTTATACCGTAAAAGATGTGACAATGACAATAACATAGATGACAAAAAGAGAAGAAAAAACGAAAAGAATTCTTCAAATAATATTAAATAAAAAACATACAAGCATACATACAATCGGTATCTATTCATCGAAGAGATCGCTTGCTTTTCTTTTATCGCTCTCAAGGCGTTTTAAGACGCGGAATGGGAAGAAGAAAAGTTTTATTTTAAAAGACGTTGAAACGTAAAATGTGTTAATCAGATGCTATAAAAAAGAATGTAATGGCAAAAGTTTATTTTTTGTTGTTGTTTCTTTCATTCTTTTCAGTAGCTTTCTTATTTCGGCATTTGTAGTTTTGGACGAAAAAGTAAACAAACGAGCCCATTCCTGACCTCACATTCTTATTATTTTGCATATTTCTCTTTATATAACCTGTATGAGTAATTTATTTAGACTTTAGATTACAAATTGTCTGGGAAGTAGATTTTTCTTATTTAATTGAGGACAATACCAGAGAATACGATCGATCTGAGATGAATTTGTATTTTGTTCAACTGATTGAAGGTTCGTAATCGAGAAATATCATTAATATAGATGTCCAGACTAGTTTGAAGTCAACTCGACTTGGCTTTACTTAAAATGTGTATCCACTATACCCAAGGGGTATAGCCTAAGCTTTTCAGATCACAGGGATCTATATCTACATTAAATCACTTCCAAATACCCTGTAACTGAGCTTTGAAACTATTACTATTACACTCATGGAAAAAAGTTATTAACTTTTATTAAAAATGTATGAAAAAGTTTAATAAAAGTTATTAAAAATATTCGGTTTTAAAAAATGTCATTCAAATTTCAGAATACCGTTAAAAACTTAATAATTTTGCTACTAAATTTTAAAAAAAAAGTTACTAAATTTGTTCGAAGATTTTAATAAAAAGGTATTCAAATTTCTGTAAAAAAATTCTTTGGAAATAATTTTTATACTATAATTAATTCATACTATGAAACTTTTTTAAAGTCTAAACTGTGAAGCTTTCTCAAAGTTTGAGACTTTAATTTTTTTGTGCCTCATTAAGTCTTAATTAATTTGAATGAATTTATATGAGAGTTATGCTCATACTTGAATCAGTCATTTTTGGGAGCATTTGTGAAGTATATAGACTTCACGAAAATTTTGCAAATTTAGTAATTTGTTACTGAAACTTTGTTTACAAAAATTTTAATAATTTAATAAAAGTTTAATAATTTTTACTAAAACTTTAATAGTTTGCATTAAAATTTTTGTAAACAAAATTTTAGTAACAAATTACTAAGAAATTTCATGAGTGTATTATTATTATTATTGTTTTTATTATTATTAAATAGGAGTATCTAGAAGCACCTATCTACTAAGTCGTCAAACTACTTCAATTCATTTTAAAAGGTTGAAAAATATTTTTAAAAAATTGAAGATTAAAATTTGATACCTACAAAAAAAATTAGTTTTTTCATACAAAAACCGGTTTGTTGAAGATTTCCGGCAAATCAGTCTTTAAAAATTAACTCTAAACAAGCGGAACAGTTCAATCCCAAGGAGAAAAAATGCGTTTCTCAACCAATTCACTCTGCACACATACCAGCAATTTAATAATGTCTCTTGACTCGCGCGATTGAAGTTTTTTTCCACTCTCAGGTGTGCCAAACGTTTTATTTTATCATAACATGATAATTTTTCCATTTTTCCAACTCGTTTTATAATCTCAAAAGACTTCAATTGTTGAAAGGTAATAAAATATGAAAGACATTTCAAGTCGTGGCATTATTTGATATACAGAAAATTAGTGTCTAAATGTGTAATGTTTACTATCGCATTTCACTCCCCATAATTTTTTTTGGTGTATGGAAATTAAAGAATGTCATAAAATTCAACAATATTTTAAGAAAACGTTTTGTTTTTTCATTTGCAACTTGACTTTATCAATGAATGGATTTCCTTTCATATCCAGCTTAACGTTTAACTGGTCTAAAATCGAAAAAAAAGTGCTATTGAACTTTTAAGGAAAAGTTTCACCAAAATTCTTCGTAGATGTCTCATTTTAAAGCTGTTATATGTAGGTACAAATTCCCAAAGTTTCAAATATTTTGGTCCATCTGGTGAAGTATGGCAGTTCCTTAAAGTTGATAGGGGGTAAATATTCGAATTTTTTTTGAACTCACTTGACCTAAATTTTCTAAAAAGCTACTCAATCAATTGAAAAACGGTTTTTGGTTTCTAAAAGTACCTATAAATACCTTTAATTTGATGTATTGATACATAAAATATGTTGTACCTATGTAGAGTTTTGTTGGAATATGTACGAAAAATTGGCGAAAAACCGTACTTTTAACCATTTCGAAAGCCACAGGACAACTAAATGAACAAAATTGGGCACTCTGTTAACACTTTCTAGTAGTAGAAAGTCCTAACTTTCTAAAATGGTGTCAATCTTGACAATCGGACTGCAGGTTTGGAAGTTATTGCCAGTCATAATTTGTATGCTTTCTCGATCTCGACAAATTCGAGATATCGAGACATCGAAACCAAACTTAAAACCAAAATACTTTAAGTATAAGCAATTTTTTAAAACAAATTTTGGATTTAAATGATTATTAATTTCCTGTAACGTGATTTAAAACTATAATTTATGAAAAAAAATTATTTAGATTCAAGATATTTGAGTTTTAATTTATGTCTCGATCTCGAAAATTTGTCGAGACCGAGACATCGGGAAAGCATAATAATTTGGTAAAAATTTT
Organism: Chironomus tentans; assembly: GCA_963573255.1. Classification (NCBI taxonomy): domain Eukaryota; kingdom Metazoa; phylum Arthropoda; class Insecta; order Diptera; family Chironomidae; genus Chironomus; species Chironomus tentans. The sequence continues at coordinate 19,351,210 of OY754302.1, forward strand.
AAATCCTCAAATATTTTATTCTAAAATTTTAGCCAAAATTCTCACTTTTTTCACAAAACATGTCCAAGTTCTTTATTTTAGGTTATTTTGACAAAATCAATCTATTTTTGATCAAATTTTGAATAAATTTTTTAAAATCTACCAAGATACAGGGCACATGTGCTCCCTGACGACTTGACCCTTTTTCACCTCACTCAAATAGCTATAACTTTTTACAAGATAAATATTTTTTAATTCTGTTTTCTTTAGTTAATAGCCTACTACATTACCTTTAAAACGATATCTAATACTTGATGGTTGTGTATGGTCTTGGTCATGATATTGGCTTTGGCTTGTGATCAACCCCTTTCTGGAAAAATCTCGAAAAGACCATTTTTAGATATAGCATTTAAAAAACAAATTATCCCTTGTATTTAAGTTATTTATGATCAATTATGAATATTACGAGTGTTTAAACTCAAATTTTGCAATTTGGAAACAATCTGATACTCACAGGAAGCTACAAAAAAATGACTATGTGCTATTTTCAAAAGAACTACCTATGAAGATCAAAAAGTTTCAAAACACAAAATTTGAGTTTAAACACTCGTAATAGTCATAATTGATCATAAATAACTTAAATACAAGGGATAATTTGTTTTTTAAATGCTATATCTAAAAATGGTCTTTTCGAGATTTTTCCAGAAAGGGGTTGATCACAAGCCAAAGCCAATATCATGACCAAGACCATACACAACCATCAAGTATTAGATATCGTTTTAAAGGTAATGTAGTAGGCTATTAACTAAAGAAAACAGAATTAAAAAATATTTATCTTGTAAAAAGTTATAGCTATTTGAGTGAGGTGAAAAAGGGTCAAGTCGTCAGGGAGCACATGTGCCCTGTATCTTGGTAGATTTTAAAAAATTTATTCAAAATTTGATCAAAAATAGATTGATTTTGTCAAAATAACCTAAAATAAAGAACTTGGACATGTTTTGTGAAAAAAGTGAGAATTTTGGCTAAAATTTTAGAATAAAATATTTGAGGATTTAAAATTTTTACCAAATTATGACTGGCAATAACTTCCAAACCTGCAGTCCGATTGTCAAGATTGACACCATTTTAGAAAGTTAGGACTTTCTACTACTAGAAAGTGTTAACAGAGTGCCCAATTTTGTTCATTTAGTTGTCCTGTGGCTTTCGAAATGGTTAAAAGTACGGTTTTTCGCCAATTTTTCGTACATATTCCAACAAAACTCTACATAGGTACAACATATTTTATGTATCAATACATCAAATTAAAGGTATTTATAGGTACTTTTAGAAACCAAAAACCGTTTTTCAATTGATTGAGTAGCTTTTTAGAAAATTTAGGTCAAGTGAGTTCAAAAAAAATTCGAATATTTACCCCCTATCAACTTTAAGGAACTGCCATACTTCACCAGATGGACCAAAATATTTGAAACTTTGGGAATTTGTACCTACATATAACAGCTTTAAAATGAGACATCTACGAAGAATTTTGGTGAAACTTTTCCTTAAAAGTTCAATAGCACTTTTTTTTCGATTTTAGACCAGTGTGTAATGACTACGTTGTGCCGCTCGGACCTCGTGGACTTAACTTCCCCGAGCGGCATTTTAGTTGAAGGCAGCGTGACGTCAGTCTGGTGTCGCCTCCAGCCAAGGTGCCTTGACGGTGACGATACGGTAATGGCAATGAGAAGGCAGCTATGCAAGCGGATAAATCGACATCTGGAGGCGACACCAGACTGACGTCACGCTGCCTTCAACTAAAATGCCGTTTGGGTTCGTCTAGTGCAGACTAGCCCCTCAAAGGAAGGCTGTCCCATTAAAAAGTACACAGATGGTCTGCCTGTTCTTAAAAAGTTAAATATGTAAACTCAAATTAAATTATACACAGTTAAGGCAGCAATACAAGCAAGAAGAGGACATGAACATCATTTTCTTTCATCTTAATTGTCATGTTATCATGAATGAATTTATTAAATGCATCCAAATCGTACAGAATAGTGTCTTATGAATAAATAAATTTATCAGAAACTGTGAAGTCAAATGGAAGTGAATAAGAGATGAGAAATATTTGTAGGTGTAATATGGAATATAAATGTTCAATCATACAAGTTAGAATTATAACAACATAACTGTCAATATAAATTAGTAAATTTAAGTACCAAACATTGTCTATTTTGTAAACTACCTTTCATTTCTTGAGGGACTGTCTTCATGCCGTTTGATGATATTACCATAACGGGAAAGATTCATGCAAAGCGTCTACGGGAATCAATCGTTATATGTGGTTTGTGACATTTTCTATGAAAATTTATGATATTGTTACCAAACTTGAGAGCTTGTTCATATATTTACTGAATTAACATGAAATGATCATAATTGAAATATCGTCTCATAAATTCATCGAATTCACGTCAATTTGATGCTAATCTGTCGCCATTGAATCAGTACAATCGTTGTGGACCTTTTTTGTGATGAAAATTGATTTTTTTTTTCAAAATAATTTCACTAAGAAAGCATAATGCACGATAATATTTATGTTTAATGCACTTTTATGGACAATGTGGCGTTAATCTTTAAATTTCACATTCGCTACAGATCGATTCTTTTTTTGTCGTTGGAAAATTCCATTGAGTATCCACATGATCAAAGAAGATCACACAGAATATTTTATTTAAGTTTTGCAAATTGAATTTTTAAAAGCGTTAATGAGGAATTCCGTTCTATAACCTTGACCTTCCATTCATTTTTAGATTGGAGAATCCTACAAATTTTGCTTTGCTTTTTTTGACTATTTCTGTTGCTTCCTTCAGAAAAAAAAGATCTTTAAGGTAAAATTGCATTGGTATTCATTGGTGGATTCTAAATAGTATCAAGGTTCTGTTTAAACATGAATTTTTGGTTGATTTTTTGCTGTTTAAAGCTGCTTGCTTGGTAATTTCAGAACAATTGAATCACCCGAGGATTGTCAAACAATGCATCTTGCAGCAATTTGTGTGGAATGGTATGCATATACCGAGTTAGATTACTAGAACAGTGAATAGGCTCCAGAATCTGACTAGACTTTCCTAACAGGGGCGTAACGAGGGTCCATGGCGCCCCGGGAAAAAATTGAAAAAGCGCCTCCTAAACAGAATTTAGTTAATTTTATATCAAAGCGAAAATTTTTGGATTAAATAACAGTTTTTTTAGATTTTAGAGAAAAAAATGTAAACTTTTGTAAAATTTCTATCAATTTGTTTAAAATTTATTGATTTTTGCGCCCCCTAAACTCCACTTTACCCACCCTTGTTACGCCCCTGTTTCCTAAAATCCAACTTCAAGCCTAATCTCTAAAAGGGCGTCAACAACCTAATCTCTAAGGGATCATCTAGTGCTTGACCCATACATATTACTATCCATAAAGTCATTACTATCCAAAGATACCTCATTGTAAAATATTATACTGAATTACAGATCCAGAAGTTGATACTAATACAGAATCAGCAAGAGACTGCTTTCGACTCCGTCTTTCATCACTTAGCTGTCCTTAAATCAAATTTAGTTGAATTTTAAACTTTAATTTAATCCAAAAAAAACATCAACAATCTAATAAATCTCCAGATATTCATATGGGATATCTTCAATAGATATCTCTTTGAATTTGTATCAACAATTCTTGATATAGCAAAAAAATGAGTTTAAGACGCAATAAACTGAAATCCTTTTCATTAAAAATCTCATAAATTTAATTATATGAGTTTAGCAGTAAATTGAAGATTAAGTTACAGTCTAGCTAAGAACTATTTGAAAATCCTTAAGAAAATAACAATAATTTGATTAAATTATTTCATGAAGCTCGCTATTTTTGACAAAACCCGCCAAAAAAACTGATTTTTGTTAAAGTCCAACAGGCATGTGATAACTTGTCATATTAGAGCGTATTTAATTTTCTTCATATATTCAAAAAGATTTTTTAATCAAAAAACTAAAATATTTCAATCGTCATCGTCGCGTGATTGTTAAAAAAAATTGGCCATAATTCAGTACAAGGAAAGAAGTCAAATGATGTCGATAAGGAATTTCAAATGAGTTAAATAATGCAAATCTTAAATTTTTATACGGGAAAAATATTGAAAACAAAATATTTGTTGGTGGAAATTCTTCAATCAAGCATTATAATGTGGTCATAAGCATAATTATTTATGGGTTTTAAGAGTTTTAATAGCTAATGGCTCTGATGATCGTTCTCTGAATTGCCAATTGACCATCACTATTATTATAATGCCAACGCGTTATTTAAAGTCCCCGGGTATCGATGCAAAGGAGATGAAATAAACTAAGAGAAATATTCAATATAAAACCTCTTTTGGATATTGCGCAACATTCCAAAACATTTTTTAGAATACTCACAGAGATGGATTGCGCTCCCAATACGTAAGAAATGAATCATCAAAATATGGGAGACCCCCTTTGTAAACACTTCATCTCTTTCTTTTTATTTAACATTTATGAATAGAAATGTCCCTGCTTTGCATATGATTAAAATATTAAAATTATTCAAATCGCTCGATATCAATATTTTTTTTCTTCTTTTTTAACATCTCGTCTCCGTCTCTAAATCGTGTTCTTCATTCAGAAATAAAAAAAACTTTGATTTGGCGATAATAATATTTACATTTTGCTTTATGCTTGAGATTCGCTGTGAATTCAACTCAACTCAAATTGTGATGATCAAGAGCTAATTTTCTGCTTCTTCTATCTTTTCCGGATTAAGGAAAGCAACACACCTCCAAAATTCATGGAATGCATTTGCTATGTCCACCAAAATATAGCTTATGATGTTTGCAGAATTTGCATACAATCTGGTCCAACAAATTTATTCAGGTTTTAGGAGTAGATGTATGCAATTTGAGTTGAAAAGAAATATTCGAGTGGATTTATAATTTTGTTTTAGATGCCGTCTTTGGTTAGTTTAAGTACCCAGTAAGCAGTCAAGTATTCCTCTATGGAGGAATTGGCAAGGTATTTGACTCAAATTCAGTGTGGTAACTCAAAGATAGAATCCTGCTATTGCCAAATTTGTGATTTTTGGAAGTTTTTTTTTAAACTGTGCGACAACGTTCATAAAACCTTAAAGCGCTACAACTTTTTAACTTAACAATAAATCCTTAAAACTATATTATGATGTATAAGCCCAGGTATACAGCGCATAATCTCTCTAAGTCAGTGTATGTCCAGCAGCCAATTAAAAACTCTCAGATCTTAGGTTCAGTATTCATGTTAGCTCTCGTTCCAATATAATTAGTATGTTACAACGTGACCAGGTCCGTTCTATAAAAGCCCTCAACGGTGAATTTTATAGCTCTCGTATCTTGCTCGTTCTAACTACATCATGTATGACCCGTCCTCACATCTCACGTTCCCTAATTCTTTTTTAGTTTTCTATCATTAAAACTGCTGTACCTAAGAAGCCGAAGTATCTAAACTTCCGAAAAATCACTTGGCTGATAGTGGGATTTGAACCCGGGAGTTCAAATTCCATACCAACTTTCGTGACCCGCACCTTTCCAACTGAGCTACCAAGGCACTTTTGCTTCATTTGTTTTGATGCTTCGACTGCTTAATGAAGGATTCAAGAGGGAAGTCGTGCTTTAGGCAGTTACGTTTCAAGAGGGCGATCGGGGCTTTAGCTATGTAGTAGTATATTAGAATGAGAGCTACAATATTCAACCAGATCTTACATTTATACAGAACCTAGATTAAAATTCATCTTCATTGCACCTACACACCACCTAAAAAATAAAGTGCACTAAACTGCCTCAGTTATAAGAAGGTGATTGTTTATTCAGTTCGCTTTTCGACAGGACAGTAATCATTTTTTTAGCGCATTTTTGAAACTTGTTTTAAAAAGGTAGCTTAATAATGCACTTTGTTCGGCTGGCTGTTCGGCTGGCTGTTCGGCTGTTCGGCTGTTTGAGATCTCTTTAACCAGACATCGTAGAGAGCTCTGGTTTTTTGCATTAGCTCCGTGCCATCGAATTATGTGGGCCATTGTTATTTAAAAATCTCAAAACCATCTCTAAATACTATAATTAATGATTTTTTGTTTTCAATACAATAGAGCCAACTTCAAGTGGGATAATTTCAAATATATTTTGACCGTTAGAAAATTTGAATTTCAAAAAACCGTTAAATGAAAAACCATTTTATTATATGAAAATTCACCGCAAAATTGCTAATCATACTATAATTAATGATTTTCAAGTTTATTTACGCGGGAAATTTTCAAATATATTTTGACCGTTAGAAAATTTGAATTTCGAAAAACCGTTAAATAACAAACCATATTAATATATGAAAATTCACCGCAAAATTGTTAATTACACTATAATTAATGGTTTTCAAGTGCATTTAAGCGGTAAATTTTCAAATATATTTTGATCGTTAGAAAATTTGAATGTCAAAAAACCGTTATCGAGCCGTCGAATTTATTTAAGTTACAAAATATTCATGATTGACTTATTTGATACGAAGTACTTTGCTAATCAAATACTGATCGCTAACACAAAAATGCGCTGAAGTCACTCGATCTATAACACGAGGACTTTCTTTAAATTTTTTAAAAAAAAAAGTTTCAGCAGTTTGATGATCTAGCGACATGCGATCTCTTAGATTGTATTCGGTTACTCTGGGATACCTAAAATGATCACAAAATGTGTATGAAAATTAAGAAAGATCTAGAAGGTTCCAGAAATATCATTCGAATTAGCATTATGAATTCGATAAAAGCAAATTGAATATTGAACATTTAATCTTGCATAGTTTAAAGAGACATTTCAAGGTTAAATACGAAATTAGAGATGAGATCATAATATTACATGATTGATTAAAAATATTGATGTAGTCAAAAAAGTATAGACTGAAATATGTAAACCTATTTAAAAATACAAACGTAATAACAATAATCATAAATTTTCATTAATTTATACTTTTTTCTAGTTTAGTAACTTTTTTTTCAAGCCATCGTAGTGATTGCTTTTCTCTTTTCATTTTTGTTCTTTTTTTGAGATGTGAAAATTGCGACTTAAAAATTGAAGTCATTCGTTAACATCTGTGCCTTCTTTTCGCTATGCTAGTAAGAGGTAATGTGTAGTTTTTTTGCGAAAGAGATATGAAATAAATATTGGTGTTTATTTGAATATTATGCGTTTGACTAAATGAATTCTGTATTCATCATTAGACAGGCTGGCCATTCTTTTGGACTTTCAAGTCACAGCCTTCAATTTGTCAAGATTGTCCTGAAACTGGAAGCTCATTTTATATTTCATTTTCGTTAATTACGAAAAATTGGAACAAAAAGTTTCGTCCGTGATTTTTCTGACAACCTTTTAGTCAGCCTCCTGCAAGATATTCTCAAACGGCCTTCTCGTATAGCATAAGATTAGCACCGAAGCATATAAATGCTCATAATAAAAGTTTGCTGACTTTTTGTGACATGGAAAATTTCCCAAGCATCATAGTTGAACATTACTTTAATTGCATGCAATTAAATTGCAATCTAACAACGTCCATTTATGCTGGCATCAAAAGACAAACTTAAATGTCAAGGAAATTGTTTATATCGTACCGTTGGGAAAATATTTTAGTACTCTCACATTTTTTCCCTTCTCTGATATCAAGCATAGTTGAAAGAATGATTTTCTGGTGCATGTTAACAGTTATGTTATGAAAATTTTTTAAAAAATAATTGTGCAACTTAATCTCAAGTGACATTTTCTTTGATAGATAAACTTAGTAAAGGGCAATAAGATATAATAATAATGAAAATAAGAGATTTATTTTCATAGGTTAGATAATTCGTAAAATTCAAGCTGTTCTAATTGGACGATCTTCAGAACCAAACATTCGAGTTATTAATTTGGATTTTTATGGATTTCAGGCAAGGACTTTTGATTCCCGGTCAGATCATCCGCTAATACCCTTTTTCATTATTATTAGGAGGGGTGGGGGGGGGGTCAAAGTTTTATTAATCTTCATATTAAATTTCTCACAAAATTTGTAAAGGAAAGGGGGGGGGCGGGAGGTGTCATATATTCCCATTTTTACGTTTACGTAATATCAAGGCTAATAATCAAAGGCACAAAGGCAATTTTTATTTGAGCTCTAGCACTCTTATTTTGGGGTCTATCACCAATATTCTTATATCAAAAGATTCGTCTTGAATTTTAAGGTATTGTAATCCAAAAAACTAGTCAAAATAGAAGCAAAAATATGCAAAGGCACTGTCTTTGTCTGCCTTTGTCATTTTTTACTTCTATTTTGAACAGTTTTGAAGACTAATCTTCGAAATTTAAGTTAAAATATATCCACAGACAAGACGAATCTTTTAATATATAAACATTGGTAGTAGACCCCAAAATAAGAGTGCTAGAACTCAAATAAAAATTGCCTTTGTGCCTTCGATTGTCAGCCCTGCGTAATATCCGAACGACCCCTAAGGTAAACTCTGCTCTTTTGTATATATTCACAAAAAATTTAAATTTTAGGGACCCAAAAATCCAGGTGTACAGCGAAAATGTTCTCAAATTGACTAAATTTTTCACTGTTTTTTCAAAACCAATCCCTCGAAATTTATGTACTATGAGAAATTTAGCAAACAGTCAGTTTTCCAGACTTTGTATATTGTCAATTTCCCGGCATCAGAAACGCCAAAATACCGAATATAAACAGGTTTTTCTATCTAATACAATACTTTGAAAATAACGAAATGTTAATTTTAAAAATATCGGTTATTTTAGCTGAATATTTAATTTAAACCAGAAAATCATCTTTAGCTCTAGGGAATGAGCAAATTCGTTACCTTTTTAATTTGATTTAATATTTATTAAAATATTTTATTCATATTCAATATTTAAATTATTCAAAATTAATAGAATTAATTAAAAATAATTTTTAGATTTAAATTGTAGCGGTTAATAGAACTAATATTTCAGTTTCGTTGTCCTTGCCTTGCAATCCCTAAATGTAAAATAGTAAAAAAATTCAACAAATTTTTCAAATAAAAGTTCAATTTTAACCTCCAAATTGAATTTTCAATAATTTTTACTCTAAATTAGCATAAGTTGTCCTGATCAAGGCTCAATATTAACTAAGCTATTAGATTAAGTCCTAACAAAGAAGCCTGATTTAAATGACAGGTTTTCCGAATCCAAACTCATGTCTTTTAGATAGCTAATGACTTTATAGCTTTATCCAGCTCCTTTCAAAAGAAAATTAATGTTTTTCCCACGATAAATAAATGCATTACCACCAGCAGTCGAACTACTGAATAAGTTTTACATTTTTAATGTCTCGTAATAAAAACATCTGAATAAATTTTCATGCTTAGCACCCAATCGACTATAAATAGTAAATATTGGGTAGAAAAAAGATACAAATAAGCGCCTTAATCAAATGAAACTCCATATCTAAAAACATCGTAAATCAGAAAACACAGAGACCCAGGCCAATAAAACGTAAGTTAAGGTATATACGATGTGTTGAAGAATCTCCAATAAAATTGATTTATTTGATTTATCCGCTAGCTCTTAATGTATGAATTAATTCTCTCGGAATACAAGGAAACATTTTTTAATGTGTCTGTGTGATCGCTCTCAAAACAACCTGTCTTTCTCTCTGTTACACTTTGCTTCTCTTTTATCAACAGCCAATAGATGATCATAAATTATCCCCTTCTTCTCTTCTCACACCGTTTCGTGATCGTCTCAGATGAACTGCTGTGCAATATGCTCAGCATACACGGATGATGTTAAGTGAGGTAAGACGACTATCAACAGTAGTAGTGTTTTCCATTGGCTGAATTAAGAGGAAAAAAAATCTTTTGTCATCTTTTTGAAGATCACTACATCTCATCTTCAGTCACTCTCATCTGCTCATCGCGATCGGTCGTATTTAAAAAACAGAATAAGAAAATAATTTCAATATATTTTATCGTGGCCATAACAATAATTTTGTTAGACTGTGTGACGGGTGTTGTTAATTTCTATTATAATTTGCTGATGTAATCCGCACAAATGATAACTCAGATAATGTTTGGAACAGGAAATAGTGTCAAGAAGCCTACAACAAATTTTACCATTGAATGTATTCTCTCGAAAGATGATCGTGGAGATTTATCGAGGACGAATAATCATCATATACATCATCAATCACATCAACCGTTAACATTAAATAAAGTATTAGATAATCCATGGATACCAAAAACTCCCTTGGCACTATCTTTCAATCCATCATCATATCATCGCAAGCTTAACTTCTCAAACATTCCTTTACCGCCCACATACGAATATTTACCATCAACACCGCCGCCACTTGCTATAACGCCACCAATTTTGCATAGTGGAAGTAACTATATACAAAATTTGGTAAAAACAACACAACACCACACATCTGTTCATAATCACTTCTATTCTGTCGCGTCCAATGAAATTTCCGTCTCATCGCAGCAGCAACATCAATTGCATCATATTAAAAATTATTCCATTATCAATAATACACATCCTGCCATTTTATCATCGCCATCAGCGTCATTATCTTTAGAAAAAGAACTTAAATTGTCAAAAATAAATGTATACGATTGTAACAAGTTATGTGATACTCAGTTATTAAGTGAAGATTTAAACAAAGTTGTTGACAACAAAAGCTCTTTATTGTCTATTAATGAAATTAAGTGTTCCATTTGTTCAAAGTTTTTTGATAATAGCGAATTAATGGATGTAAGTTGAACTTTTCGTCATTATTAAAGTTACTGAATGGCATACGTAATTGAGATTGAGAATGATTGCAAGAAGTGAATGTGATGTTGAACCACAAATTAAATGAAAATTTACGAGAACTTTTGAGAGAATGAAAATTTATAGTTTTAAGGACATTAAACATGATGTCTTGTGTCAAAAATGCCAATAATGCAGTGCCTTTAAGCATAATTTTTTTCCTGATCGTGCAATTTATTGTTTAATTAAGTTAAATAAAATCCGAGTGACCAAATATTCTAAAACTTCTCCCAAAAACTGACATTTTTGACTTAGGTATGTACCGTCTAGCAAGGGTGTAGCCAGGATTTTTAAAGGGGGTGCCAAATTTTTATTTTTGAATAAATCATTTTTTTAATTTCAATTTTTATACTTTTTTGGGCATTATGATTGATTTTGCGAGTAATCTTCAACATATTTTTGTAAAAATATTAAATTTTTGATTTTCAAAATGAAAAAAATTAATAATGTGAACTGAATTTTGATCTCGAGAGGGGGCACCTAAGGATCATCCACTGGATACGTCCTGCCATCTAGGTATTTTAATTACATCAGAAATTCAGGAGTAAATCCAAAAGTGACAAGAATAGGCATTCGGCCAGCATATTTAGTTGTTAAAAAGCTTGTTGTTGAAAGCTTAGCAGGGGCGTATCCAGAGGGGTGATTTTGGTGTTAAAACACCACCCTTTAAGGGTCATTCGCAAATTACGTCACGCTTTTAGGGGGAGGGGGGGTCAAAGAATTTGTGACAGTCCATACAAAAGATTTTTCTTTCTTTGGAAAATTTGGGGGGGGGGGAGGTGGGTTCGAAAAAGTCGTTTTTTAGCGTGACGTAATTTACGAACGACCCCTTAGAATAAATTTTCTTCAAATTGCTAGGGTTTTTTGAGAAAGAAATCCTAAAACACCCACCTAATTTTTACCGTCCATACAAAAAAATTTAGAACACCACCCTCGAAAATTTTTTGGGTACGCCCCTGAAGCTTAGTAAAGAGAGCAAGACCTCTTCTATGTTCGAATCCCACCCAGAACAAAATTGCAGATTATTTATTGTTGATGATTCCACTTTAAATTCTCAATATTGATCTAAATCAAGTTCCATTTTGTGTGAATTTAAGAATTTTAATCCAAAAACAAACTTCCACGACTTCATTTTAGCCCACAAAATAAAATACCTAATTTTATAAACAAATTTACGATGAACTACATCTCTGATCATCTTAATAAGATATCAAGAAGAGTTATTGATAGTTTTGCAAGGATTTTCGATTTGAAATGTCGTAAAATTTTATTACACAGTAAATTAAGTTCCCATATAAACACACAAAATGTACAGCCACGTGTGTTAAAGTTTTGCAAGTTTTGGTTTCGTCTGCGACGGAAAGAATGTTATGCAAATTCTTAAAACTGATTTGTAGATCCATAATGTGCTAAAAATCAGATTCCGGCAATTTTTTGAGATGCTGTTGACTTTTATTTCATTTCCCGACGCGCCTTAAACACATTTCAATCAAGTTTATTATTTTCGACAGGAAAAATTACGAAAGCACAAATAAGATGCGACACTTCTCAAACGGCACTTTTACCAATCGATATGGAATTTTTTTTTATTTACGAAAAAAGTCATTTAAAATTCATAATTATTGAAATTATGTATGGCATTTACTAATCTGATGATAAGAAAAAAATCATTATGAGATGTATTTTTAACTTTTTTTATATAAATTTAGATCCACATGAAATCTCATGCAAAACCAAAATTTGCGTGTTCGCAGTGCGACAAGCAGTTTTCTCAATTGCGTAATTTTAAATATCATATGTCAATCCATCTTGGAACCAAGGAATTCGCAGGTGAGCACTCAGCATCCATTGGATAGCTGGGAATAATTTGAATCCTCTTCCTTTTCTTAAAAAAATATTTAAATGAAAATGAAAATTGATTCTAAATCCAATGATAAAATATAGTTATAGTAGCAATTTTTTTTTGTGATTCCAAAACGTCTCCATTGACAAAATGAGTTGACTTTTTTTTGGTTTCTCTGTCAATTCTTTTTTCATTTTGCAATATTTTTAGCATTTTATGACTTGTTTGAGAATTTTAGGTGTTTTTATTATTAAATTCTCTTTGATGCTTTGATTTAATCAAAACTTGATATTTTAACACAAAATGTTCGAATCAAAAGCATTAAATTTTAAGTGGATTAAACGCCTCGCTTTTATAAAAAAACAACAACTTTAAAATTGTTATGAAAATCTTGTCACAATCTCGCAATTAAAGCAGTTAAAATGCCATAAAATCAGTAATAAAAATATTTTAATGTTATTTAAAATGAATAACCAGAAGCCGTGTGTTTTTGGGAGGTACGTCCTTTTGATGGACATTAAACGTGAGCGTAAACAAATATTTAAAGATCATTGAAGCGGCGTCTGTTGACAAAAAAATGCTTAACTTTTCAATTAATGCTATACCGATTGGCTGCAAACCGTTATTTTTTTAAATTCAAAATATTTTCGAAGATTTTTTGACTGATAAATTTTTTGAATTTGAAAATACCGTTAAAAAACATCCACTCATTCTTATTTATAGAATGTTTCGGTACTTCAAAAACATGATTCATTGATTTTTTTGCTTACAGCTAGCAACTTTGCAAGCTTTACCCGTATTTAATTAAAATAAGCAAAAAAATTTTGTTTTGATTTACAACGGTCATTTTCAATTCAAAAAATCCAAATTTTTGAAATTTTGTCTGCGAAAAATAAGAACTGTTTGCAGCCAATGGTGCTATACATCTCAATTTAAAAAGAAATTTTTTCTTTGGAATTTGTGTTGAACAACAAAAAAGTTGGCATTGCTAGTCATTTTCCTTCCAGGCAGCTCTTCGTACATTAAATGCTCAATGACTAAGTGGTAATTTGAAAATTGCAAACTTTTAGTTTAATTCTGATGATGAAAACTTGATAACAATGCAATTATTTACCCCTCAGCCGAGCAATTACTGCGACTAGTCTCATGAATTAAATATGAGACATTTCAATCAAAAAATTCCCTCTTTTTTATATTTAAAATCGATTCGAGTACACACAATAAAGCCATGGTAGAATCAACTGAACCGAATTGAGCGATAATTCAATGGAGAATATAATGCGTTGATTAAACAAAAAACTTTTGAAATGAATATTGCTAATTAATAAACTTTTAATATTTTATCGAGTTTATGTGGGATACAGGCTATTTCTGTATTATACCATAATGAAAAATTCATGAATAAAAAATTGATAATTAAATATTGAAATTTCAAATTGGCTCATTTGAAAAATAAATAGTGAAAATCCAATTAGAAATAAACAAAAAATTCAACAATCACAAATTTGCTAAAAAAAAGTTTTTAAGCTATCTATAAAATAAGTTTTCAGCAAGAATCCTTGAAAGAAAATGTTATTTACTCCACTAACTTATCTAACTCAATTCCTTTTTACTTTATTTCCTTAATTCCTTTCAATAACAATTTTCTTTCTTAAAGCTTCCTGTCCAGAGTGCGGAAAAACGTTTAACGATAAAGGATATCTATCAAGTCACTTGAAAATTCACAGGTAATTTTTATTTATCACTTTATGTGTGTGTTGTTAAATAAATTATATAAAAATATAGCGGAAAAATGTAAATTACGCATAAATTGTACAAAGTGAATTACTTACCGTTAAATTTCATATAGCATGGTGTGAGAGCAATGTTATGTTGCTTTTCGTTTGTCTGCTGATCTTTAAATTACTAATTTAAGCTGATTTTATTAAAATTACTACTTTTTTTTACAAAAATTCACAAAAAATTTTCGCATCACTTTTTGCGTCTTTTGTTAATAAAATTTGAAATTTAACGGTTTTTTAACGGCAATTATTTTACATGCATAAGACAAAAATAGAATATAATTAATTATTATTACACTATTTCAACCACAGAAATAAAAAGGAGCATGCCTGTCCATATTGTCCCAAATCTTTCAATCAACGAGTTGCTTTCAACATGCATGTTCGGTGAGTACCCATTTAAAGGACACTTTTATGGAAGTTATACATTGAATAATAATAAAGAAGGAAGGAAGATAATAATTCTATTTATTGCATTTATACATTATTTCTCATTCAAAAGCCCTTTTTTATTCATACTCTATTCTTTCTGTCTTGCTATTATTATTTAAATTAGAATTCATTTGGGTCTGAAGCCACATTGCTGTCAGGAGTGTGGGAAAACATTTAGTAGGTATGTGTCGATGAAAGCTTTTAAAATTAAATTTAATTTCCATATTATTTAAATCATTTCTCATGCTTTGTTTTCATTCATCACAGGAAAATGTTATTGAAGCAGCATTATCGCACTCATTCAGGAGAAAAGCCTTACGTCTGTAGCTTTGAAGGATGTGAGAAGAGATTTGCTGATCGATCCAACATGATTCTTCATTTTAGGCTACATAGTGGCATTAAACCGTTTTCTTGGTAAGCTTTTGTCTGCTTTAAATTATTCAAATACTTTCTAAATTTAACCATTTCACTTCCTCACATCCACAACCAACCAACAGTAATTTGTGTCCAAAGCGTTTTTCAAAGAAGCATCATTTAGGTAAAAAAAAGTTTTTTTTGTCATGTCTTCCACAAATAAATCCCACTCATTTCAATAGGTACACATTTGAATTATCATTTGAATCTAAAGCCATACTCATGCTTGAATGAGGGATGTACTCAAAAGTTTACGCAGTCGAGTAACATGAGAACGCATATGAAAAAGGTAAGTTAAATTGAGTCGAGCGAGACATTTTGATTTCATTAAATTAAACTTATTCACAGTGCCCTCATCGGAAAGTCGAGGAGAAGTGACGGATTGTAATGAAATGATGATGATGATGTGTTCATATGCATAATTTACATCTTGTTTTCTGGTATCATGAACATTGTTTTTTTTGTGCTATCTTCTGAAACAGGAATAATCCAAAAAATACGTAATTATTATTAATTAAAATAGATCTTATGAAACATAACAGTATACGTACGTAAAGCTCTCGTAAATGGCGAGGCTTTACAAATAGTTGTTAAGACTTTAAAGGTGATAGGGTTTTTTTGTATACGAGACATTAATGTTATTTTACAAAGTTTTATACCACAAAAAAGTATACGATGATACGAATCAAAATGAAACTTTAGTTATTAAATTTAAAAATTTTAATGTTGAAAATAAAATGTTATTGAAAATTTTTCAACTTTGATTTACTTTTTATTCATATTTCAGGAATTGAATTTTTTGAATTTTAACGGTATTTTGGGAATTTTTTTAAAAAATTTTCCTAACGGCCGTTTGATTTTCAAATTTATTTGGGTAATATATGGGGTCGTTCAATCATGATGTCAGATTAATACAAAATTGAGCTTTAAGACTATTGGGGTCATTCAGTTGTTTAGAGGGGTTAGGGGGGGGGGTACACAATGGGCTAAAAAATGGGAAAAAATTTCATTAAAATTAAAGGGGGAAAGATGGGTCTGAAAATTATTTGTCAATGGACGTAATAAGTGAACGACCCAAATCACCCAAAAAATTCTACCTAACTTCTTCGTTTTGTTGATATTCAAGAAAATTCACATTCTTCTTATTTTAAAGCTTTTCTATGCAAAAAGTCTAATAATTAATGCTTTAAAATAATTAAATTTATTCAGAAAATCCATAGTGACCTTTTTTAATTGAAATCATATTAATTACACAGCATAAAACGACAAAATTATTAGTGCACATTAAGTATCGGTAAAATTGGACAATAAAAGATATAATTAATAACTAAAGGTAATTTTTGAACAAAGTTAGTGACAGGTAAAATAATTAATGCACTTAAATAATGATAATTTATAGGATGGAAAATATGGAACTGGATTTTGTACATTTATTAGACGAGACAACTTGGTTGGATATACTTGAATATTTGGATGCACCAAGTCTTATTAAATTATCGCTTACGTGTAATGTATTCCGTGAATTAATTGGAAATTCAAGAATCTTAATGAAAAAAATCAAGTTTAGCATTAACTTTCCGGAAGAATCCGGCGAGGAACTGAAGAAAATTAAGAAAGGACTGGAGACATGCTCAAAGTATTTGACAAGAAATTACTTAAACCTTCAAATTAAACGACTAAGAGACAAGATTTTGAACAAAGACATGCGACATATATTCCTATCCATAATTTCACAATTTTCTGTGTCTGTAACAAGTCTCGAGATCAATAACTGCTATATTTTGCGTGATGATATTGTTATTATTCTTCAATCGTTTGTGAATCTAGTCGAATTAAAGCTTGAAAATCTAGCGTTTTCCGATGACTTGATGCCGTCAGAAATTGTCCAGCAGAATCTTTCAAGTCAAAGCATTTCATGTCCAAATTTAAAGACTTTGCATTTAATTCAATGTGACTTTTATTGCTTGCTGCTGCTCAGATCACACGAAAACTTGCAGTCATTAGAAATTTCTTTGGCTAGCTATAATCGTTCAGATGTGGAGAAATTGGAGGATTTTCTACTTAAGCAATCAAATTTGAAGAAACTAAAATTATCAGCATTTCGTTTCAACAGTACATACTCAACAGATCGACTGTCTAAAGTTAAATTCCAACTTGAATATTTATATTTGAAAGAAGTATATTGGGACATTAAGAACCACTGCTCATTATTCCTTGAAAGTCAAAAAAAGTTAAAGCATGTAGAATTGAAACGAATCCGCCAATGGATCTTACCAAAAGAATCAAATTATCGATGGTTTTGTGATATTATGAAGCATGTTCTAATTTACAATCGATTAGAGCAACTAGTTATTGATACAAGCTTTTCGTCAGCTTACATGAAAGACTGTGATTTCCTTGTTGATATGTGCAATAAAAATGTCAAGCATCTAACTTATATTCGTGACAGTTCCGACACATCTGAATTGTTCTTAATTTTCTCGAGAATCTTTCCAAGCACTCAAAATTTTGTGTTCGTTGACTTTCCACAAGAAAGAACCTCATCATTGGACATAATTGAAAATCTTCACTTATTCAAGGATCTAATGGACTTGAGTATCACAACAAAGCCTGGATCGTTAGCGAATTTTCCACAAACAACTGCTGAAAATTTAACGTCATTCTACTTCTATGCAACAAATGAGGATAAATCCTTGGAAAGACTTAAGCAAATATTTTCTGGAAAATCAAAAATTGAAAATTTCGGAATTAACATTGAGTCACTAACTGTGGAGGAGATTATCGAGCTTATTGTGCATTTCTCAGCAACTCTAAAGAGCCTATCGATTATGGATTTATATTTGAATCAAACGGAGGCTGAATTATTCATTCGTAACTTTCCAAATCTACGTCATTTAACTAGTGATATGTCAATCTCGCAAGATGTACTTAATGTATTGAAGGATAAAAATATTACATTCAGTAAGTGTAATGGAAAAAAGAATTAAAAAATATATGCTGGCTTTGATAAAAATTTCATAATTTCTTTTTTATTCACTATCATAATTATTTTATGCTACATTTAAGAATTGAGTAAAAATCGTACAATTTAAATAAAAAATAATAATTAAAAACGGCATAATTAACACTGTCTAATTTACTTCCTCATATCGCTTCTTCATCATCTTCTTAATATAAGATTTGTAGTCATCTTGAGGACCGGCACCATAACTCGCATTTTTACTGCCAAGTCCAGCTGTTGTATTTCTCTGTTCTGCCTCAATTATCTCAGTCCTTCCTTGCAATGATTTTCCCAAACCAGATCCTTCCTTCCAGCCCATTGCTTTCAGCAACTTATTTCCAATATTACTATCATCGATTGGCTTACTCGCAATTACTTGTGCTTGATACGACTGTGCAATTGATGCCTTCTTTTCCATTTCTCGTACGAACCTCTCTTTAGCCTTATTTACTGGAGGCATTGGATCTGCCTCGCCGTATTTCATCCTCCTTTCTTTGGCTCTATCGCGATAGCTGTTGAATTATATTATTAATTAATTAAAAACATTTAGAAAAAATTATTCAAGTTTATACTTTTGAGCTGAAATATTTCCACTGCTACTGCCACCTGCTATGTCCAATATTCCATTTTGCAATTTGTACTTTTGGAGATTCTCCTTATGTAAATTTGACATCTTTACATGCTTACTAAGTACATCAAGTGATGGAAATGCACGCTTACACAGCAAACAAGTCAATTTCTCAAAGTCTACGAGATCATTTTCATTAAATGAACTGGCAGCTGCCGATGATTTATGTGCAGCTTGATCTTCATCAGAATCTGAATGATATGGAACAACCACTTTTGAAACTGTCGGTGTAATTGTTGGAATAGTGAGCGTTGTAATTGGCCTGTCTTTTTTCTCTAACATGGAGAATCCAATGTCGATGGCAGCTTCTGATTTATACATTGACATTGTCATTGATGGTGGTGGTGATAGAGAATTTTCGTTCCTTGTTGCTTGCTGTACTTGAATGGGTGTGTAGTCTTTCTTTTGATTCAACTGTTTTGCCCATCTACAAAAATTAATGAATTATTTAACGGTTTTCAGAAATTTAAAAAATAACGGTTTTCAAAAATTTGAATGAAGCAAGAACAAGATGAAGTATTACTGAACGACTTAAAATTCAAAAAAAAAAAATTAACGGTTAGACTTGAAATACTCACTTTTCCATGTCTTTAACAATCTTTTTAGCCACTTTAACTTTGTCTTGTGGCTGATCCTTTTGTTTCTTGTCTTTTTCTTCATCTTTTGGCGGTGGTGGAATATCCTGAAAATTAATAAAATTAGTTAAAAGAAATTTTGAATGATTAAAATCAGCTTACTGGTTGAGCACTAGTGGATGTACTTGGTGTGTTAGCTGTTGAAGCAGGTGCATTGCTCGGAGAAGCTAACACATAAGTTAAATTCGTAGCATCCCAATAAAGATACTGTCCAATTTCCGAATTATAATAGTACTGAGATGATGCGTCGTAGTAAAGTCCCGTAGATTGATCATAATAGTATCCACTTGTGTCGTCATAAAAATACTGACTTACATCAGGAGTTGCTGCACATGGATTTTAAAAATCATAATATTTATTAGTTTAATTTCTAGAACTCGAGAAATGTCTTTCGGTATAAAATTATTACGATATTTTTTGCCATCATTTCCTTTCGGTGTCTCAACTTGCTGTGCTGGATAAGGCGCTGCCGATGACGTTGATGGAGTGTCTATTTTCATTTTCTGTTTCCTCTCAATTGCCGACTGAGCAATTGATGCTCCTGAATGCGCTTCATATGACGGCATACTTGCAGATAAAGTTCCCTACGACATTAATTTATTTAAATTTACTGTACAGCTATTTTTAAATAATCTATTTACCGCATTGATTTGATTAGTGTAGTATTCTGTATAATATTTTACGTAGTTTTCTTTTTCTGATGGATTTTGGGCATACATTGCTGCTGCTTGTTCTGCCAACTGCGGAACATCTGCTAACGTGTATTGATAGGTCGGTGGATGAGAGTAATTTAGATCACTTGGAGGTGGATTGTTATTACTTTCACGACGATTTCCATTGCTTTGTGACGGTTTTGGAGCTGCTCGAGTTTCACCGTCCATGCAGTATGTGTATGAAACTAAGGAAATGAGCAACGATTCAGTATTGCTATTAGTCTTGTAAAAAAAATGACTACTTACCATCTCGGCCATCAATATTCAATGATGGAAGCTTCTCAATTGCTTGAAACGTATTCATAGAATCAACTAGATTATCAAAGTTTAAATAGCAAATTCCTCTCGACACTTGAGTCAGTGGATCACGACAAATAAGAATTTTTGATATTTTCGAAACTTGATCAGGAAGTTTATCCTGAAGTGCAATCAACACTGTTTCCTCAGTCGATAGTGCATCCAAATTTCGCAGCATTATTTCTAGATATAAAATTAAGTTTAATTATCTTGGTCATTAGAAGTAATTTTAAGTTTGCTTACTTTTAGTCAGCACAGTGCTGATCTCATCGAATCCTTCAGATCCGCTCTCTTGTCTTGATGCATTGCATTTGAAGCAGTTTTCTCGACGCTTGAAATTAAAAACGCCACACTTTCCACAATACCAATCAGTCTGAATTTTATCATATTGTCCATCATTATCTTTCATGAAGCTGTATTGAATGATAGCACGGTGCTGATCTTGCAAAATTAGAACACCCTTTAAGGAAAAAAGACAAGAACAAGAAAGAATTGTATTAGAAAGATCCGAGACTCGAAAATTGAATTATAATTCTTCCTGTTTTTCCCCCGAGATTGATTGACATTATTTTCAAAGCATTTTTTAGCGCATTTTCCTTAGAAAGTAATGCGCTTAAAGGTCCACTTTGGCTGGCCCGCTGGCTGGCTGGCCTGCTGCCTCAAAAACTCGGCAGGGGAAGCACGTAGAGACTTCGGGTTTTTTGCATTAAATAGCTGCTATTTCGTAGGGGTGCGCAACGTATTTAGTTTTTTGAAAATCCTCACCTAAACTTAATTAAATTAACTTTTCTGTTTTTGGTGTAAAAAATCACTGACGTTGGATTAGTCAAAGTTTAACGTGACGCTTAAAAAGAATACTTATATTAAAAAACCCTTCAAGTCGTGGGTTCGATCCTCTCCGCGGGCAACTTTTTTTTACACTTTTTTGATTCTTTTTTACACTTTTTTGATGTTTTATGATATTTTATGATTTATTAATGCATAATTAAATTTTTTTGAGTCATAAAACAGCAAAAAAGTACATTTTTGCATAAATTTTATTTTCTCGAAATGTAAATGTATGTAGAACCATACAAATGTTGCTGTCATTACTTGTGAAGTATAAGTGACAGATTTAATTTGTACTAAAACCATACAAATGTTTTGAAATAGCTTCCGGAATTTTTTTTCAGCTACAACTATATATTTCAAGCATTTATGCTATGTTTTCAATTCATTTGGGGAAATAAATTAAGTGGGTACTTATTTTTACATTCTGAATTATGGATTTATTTACTGATCTGTGCGGGAAAATGCGCTTAATTCCCTCGATGTATAACACGAGGACTTTCTACATCTTTAGACTTGAAACTTGAACTAGATTTAAAGAACTATTTCCCAAAGAGATTTTTTGTAAGGAATATGTTTTAAAAAAATGTTCAATTAAATAAAATCAATAAAAAAAATTTGTTTGATACTTTAACACCACATAGTTTCATCAAACTCTTATAATTTGGCATCATTCGTGTTGCGAAAATTCTCTTATTTGTAGTTTCTACCTGTTTTTTCTCAATCCAAGTTCTTGCTTCATCGACTGAAGAAAATTGTACGAAACAAAATCCTCTAGATACGCCTGTAATTTTTGAAATGGATGAGAGCAAATAGATAGAATTAAACAGATGCTCTTGCCATTTGTGTGATTTAATTCATTATTTTTTAAAGGTTGACAACATTGGAAAATCATCAACATCATTACTTTCACATGATACGCAAAGAAACTAATTTCTCCATGGCTATTTTCATACTTACGATTCATTTTTCATTCATTTTGTGTGTGGGAGTCAATTTTGACTCAAATTTCATTTTCTTATTGTAAAATAAAAAGTTTCAGTATGATTATAATTACCTGTAGACTTTTTTCTTATCAAACGAATTGACACTGGCTTCAGTCCGCATTGAATGAGGTCACATTGGATCTAAGAAAAATCAATAAACTTTTAGAATACCGCAATAACAAATGGAAAAAAAAATTAAATTGATTATTTACGTCTGCTTCCGTTATGTGAGCTGGCAGTCCTCGAACAATCACTTTATTATTGGGCTGTTCGTTTCCATAATTGCTTCCGCCGTCACTTTCTTCGCTCTCATAATGTCTCGGCCGATGATTATGATGTTCTCTCCTATCGTTATATTCCCTAAATTAAGCATAAATTTTATTATATAATTAAATTAAATCAATTATTGAGTCGCATACCTTCTATCACGATTATTTCTGTCTTTATTATTGCGTCGATCATTATAATGTTTATCCCTTCAAATATGATTTTTTATGAAGTTGTAGAATCCTCAAATGACTAGTCTATAGTCTATACTTACCGGTTTGACGACCATGAATCCTCTTCATTCATTTCATTATTGTAGTTATTATCACGCGACCGTGAACGAGATCTAGTTCGTCGCCTTTATTTAGTTAGGGAAGAAGAAAATTCAATTTTAAAAATTTTTGCTTCGCTGGATCTTGGTGTCAATTATTCCGTCGACTTACCGTCTTGAACTGGAACTGTAATATCCATCGTCCCGATAATTTCGTTCCCTTTTGCGATAATAATCATCATCTCCATTATTATTATAGTTATTTCGATCACGATCTAGGAATTTTAATGCAAATTTTAAAGGAAATTAGATTTTTATGTCTAGAATTCTTTTGTGAGCCATTTTTACTCATTGCTTTTCTTTGCGACTTTTTTTAATACTCTTAAAAAGACGTTTAATTGATTCTTTTAACCATTAAATTCACTTGTATGCGATTAATTATTGATTAATGTTTATGATTAAAATGTTTTTGAACTGAAATGACTGCCAAATCTACTAGAATTAAACTTTTTTATTTTATTTTCACAAGTTTTCTCAATTTGAGAATTTGAGGGGGGTAAAAACTACGATGAAAAACTTTTGACATCTGAAATTTAAATTTTCAAAAAACCGTTAAAATCTTTTTTTTACATTCAAAAATGACATTTCAATTTATTTAATTCCATTATAATGTTGTTGTTGATGTAAAATTATTAAATGTTCAATTTATAAATAGAATTAAAATAGAATTAGATATTCATATAATTTTTACTTCGCAATTAGAACGAATAAACTTGCCGAATTACAGTTACAAACTGTCCATAATAATTGTTAATTTCATTAAAAACTTTATCAGTATGCAATAAATCATATCATAAAGGATCAAAAATAATAAGGAAGAAAATACTTAAACATTAATATAAAATATATCAATTATTGTAATAGCATAAATTTTCAAGAAAAAAAAAATAATAGAGCATAACTTATTTGTTACCATTTCCCAATTAATTTTCGATATCGCATATTTTTAGTTCTCATTTGTGAATAACTGCGACAATCATCATCATACTTGGAATAAGAATTTTTAACATACGTTTGACACTCTCTCTGTAAATCATACTAGCTTAAAAGTGATCTAATTTCTTTATGCATGAAACAAAGGAAGTCTACGTAGCTGTCTGAGCCATTCGTTCCTCGGTCCTCGATCAAGAAATGTCGCAATACCGATTCTAGCTTATCTCTCTGACGGACGAGTGCAATCTAAATATAATAAAGTTAAATTAGTTTAAATTTCTACACAGAATATTTTCATGTTTTTCTTACCCTCATACACCGTGTTCTTTCTTTTTGTATTGTCTCGACAATGCCACGTATTCTCTTTGACAATGGATTGTCAAAAACTGGCAATCCACTTCTTTCTGTGTCAATTTGCTGTGTGCATTGTGCACCGAAAACAGACTGCGTAAATTCTGTTGAAAGACCAATTCCAAGCCACAAGAACATGTACACTCCATTATCTATAAATAGAAAGGTAGAAGATTACATGAGTAAATATTCGAGATAAATTTAATTTAAAGTGTTATTGACGTAATTTTTTGTTCGTCATGAAATTTTCTGATTCAAAAAATTCAACGGATTTTCATAATTTGAATTTTATGCTATTTAAAAAAATCATTAGACATAAAAAAAGAGCTCTTACCTAAAATATAAGCACCATCATCGGTCATTTTGTCAATCGTACAACGGATAGGTAGAGGAATTGTATTTTCCTCTGGGACAACATTATGAATAGGTATCAAACGTGGATAAAAGTAAACAACAGAAGTTGGCAAATCCATCGTGCAGACAAAATACATTGCATATGAGCGATCATCAAGAGTAATGTCAGAGCCACCAGAAAATGCATCATTCTTCAACAAACACGAAATATAAAGTGGTAATAGTTTTAAACACTCTGGTAAAATTAATTGACCGGCTGACGTTGGGGATGCACAATGCTTCCTATAACATGCTAGAATTTGTGCAGCACGATTAACAATATTATCTCGAAAGACTTTCGGTGAGTGCTCTAATAATCGAGAGATGCCCTGAAAAAATAAATTGTATCGATTAGATTAAATTAAATCTTGCGATTAAAATTAAATCCTAGGATTAAAAGTAAGGATTAAAATTAAAGCCTAGGATTAAAATTAAATCCTCAGATTAAAAGTAAGGATTAAAATTAAATACTCAGATTAAAAGGATTAAAATTAAATACTCAGATTAAAAGGATTAAAATTAAATCCTCAGATTAAAACTAAATCTAGCAATTTAAATTAAATCCTAGGATTAAAAGTAAGGCTTAAAATTAAATCTAGAGATTGAATTAAATCTAGCGATTAAAATTAAATTGTAGGATTAAAATTAAATCCAGAGATTGAATTAAATCCTAGGATTAAAAGTAAGGATTAAAATTAAATCCAGATATTAAAAGTAAGGATCAAAATTAAATCCAGAGATTAAAAGTATGGATTAAAATTAAATCCTCAGATTAGAAGGAAGGATTTAAATTAAATCCTAGGATTAAATCTAGCGATTAAAATTAAATCCAGAGATTAAAAGTAAGGATTAAAATTAAATCCTCGGTTTAAAACTTACTTGCTTAGCAAGGAACAAAGTAAGTGTGTCAAGATCGCAGCTTCTGAACAAGTCAGCCAATTGTGTGCATGTCTTCAATGCAAGATTCAAAATACGTAATCTTCTCTGTCCACCGCATGACGTATAAAGTAACGCAACTTGCACATAAACATTATCTTCTGGTGGTAATTTGTCGTCATGTCTTATTTCTACAGCAACTGACTTGTCACAATCTAAAAATAAGCATAATCGTTAAGTTTGCGAATAATTTTATCAAAACAAATAGTGCTAGAGACTCACCAATTCCTGCAATTTCCATATCAGTTGTATTTGACATGAAGAAGTGACCATAAAAATCGGTTGGTCTGGTTCCTGTCGAAGTTCTCACTCTCATAACCGTATCAAAAGCAACTGGACGATTGACATTTTTACAGATGTCAGCAACTAATCTTTCACCATCAATATCTGATTGGAAATATGTATATTTATAAACTTCACCGCCTGTTAATCTCGAGACTTGCCCGATGGTTGCTAAATCAATGTATGCGTTATTAAATAGGAATAAATCAACAGTACATCCAGCATGACAGCAATCTTGACCCAAATTATTGTAAACATTATTTTGTGGTGCTAATTAGACGAGAAAATAAATTAGAATCATCAAACACTTTATATAAGATGTGACTAAGCTTACTCAATACAGTTCTTTCCTTTTCAGTTCCTAACAATTTTCTATCGTCACGATTTTTTAGTTGACCTGGAGCGTCAGCAATAGGCAATGTCGAGTGGAAAACTAGCAATTTTCCAGCACATTCCGATGCTTTTAGAGCTTCCAACCCAGCTTGAATTGCTGGCATTAAGATAGTTTCAGTTTCACGAGTTTCTCCATACATTTTAGGAATCTGTTCCATTAATTGATCAATAACTGCTTCCGATTCTTCTGGATCTGCCAAAAATCCATCTAATAATGGCATAAACATTTCATGAATATCACCAACAACAAGCTGTTGTGGCTGAGCTAATGTGCTTTTAATATTATAGAAATGAACTGATTTATCATAAGTTATAAACCCAACGCGCATTTTGGTCTTCGTCTGGCCCTGATCAGCAGGCAAATTTTTGATTATTCGCTTCATTTGTGAGCATAAAAGGTGAACTAATCCAGACTTTACATTATTGTATGAAACATCAATTACAAAAATCATTGCTGGCGGTTTTGGTAGAGTATTATTCTGCAAATAATTTTGAGAATATAATTAGGGGGCATTAGTTTAATTAAAATAGTGATGTCCAAAATTATTGACCGTTACTTACTCTACAATAGTCCTTTGTGGCAATAAATTCATAAGTTCCCAAGACGAGCTCAGGACGTTCATATTTATCTACACGCTGACCTGTATGATCCAAATGTTGGAAATATTCGGCCGGAACTAGAAAAGAGTCGAGAGAGAGAAAAGACTTGTTATCAACAAATGCTCATAAAAAGAAGCATAAGATTATAAGGGTTATTAACCTTCTGTTGTTGCTTTACACAATAAACATTGAAATCTTCGTCCAGCATCGACAAACTGCATGTAGGGACTCATGTAAGCTTTACAACGAACACATCGAATCGGTCCTATTTCACCAAAATCAACAATCGGCGGTGCCATTTCTTGTTCGACAGCTTTTGCAAATGGACTAATAATTAAAGCGAAAGGAATTGCACTCTGTTTCATCATGTCTGTATTTGCTGGAATGTTATACATTGTTGATCGCATAAAACGAGGTCCAGAATTTCCTTGATCTTGTGAAATGAATTGTGTCGTAACTAAAGGTGGAACTTGACCGATTTGTAATGTCGAAAAGACACCTCCGCATGCTCGCTGATTTTCAGCCATAACTTGAATTGGATTAGGCATTTGATCGGGATCTAAACGTTTTTGAGGAGCTGCAGCTTGCATTGGACTTGTTGGAAATCCAGGTTGTGGTTGTTGATAGGCGCCCATTTGTGGTGGCTGATTAAAATTCCTATTTGCTCCGGGCGACTGAAATTGTTGTTGAGGCTGAGCAGGCATTCCTGGAAATTGCATTTGAGGCTGAGGATATTGTTGCTGATTAAATTGACCAGGCATCATCGGAGGTTGTTGTCCAGGCATTTGAGCTTGCTGTCCAGGCATAGGCTGTTGACCAGGCATTTGAGCTTGCTGTCCAGGCATAGGCTGTTGACCAGGCATAGGCGGCATTGATCTTTGCTGCATAAAAGGTTGTTGTTGCTGCTGATTTGATATTGGTGGCATGCCAGGAAATTGTTGTTGTTGTTGCTGCTGCTGAGGCATAGGAGGCATCCCAGGAAATTGTTGTTGGGGTGGCTGGATATTGCTCAAAGGAGACGTTGCTTGATTCGAAAATGGAACATTGGGTGGAAACTGATTAACTGGTGGCATTTGTGGAGGTTGTTGCTGAATGGTTTGTGGAGTTTTAGCTAATGGTGGCATTTGAGGAGCATGTACTTCATGCATTTGTCCATTCTGCATTGAATTTGCCGATTCCAAGCCCGGAATTGGTGGCCTTTGACCTTGTTGATTAGGCAATGGCTGCTGCATTGTCGGAGGAACAGTCGATGGCGGTAATTGCTGGGTTTGTGGTTGTGATTGAAAAGATTGTTGTTGTAAATTTGATGGAGGAAATTGCACCGATGGCGGTTTATTAGCCATTGGAGGCATTTGAGAACCGTTTTGATGACCGTTAATAGGAAGTTGAGGAGGAAATTGATTATTATTGTTAATTGATGTTGGAGGCATCATCATATTTTGGGGAGGATTATTGTTATTAATTAATGGCTGAGGTGGAAATTGTTGTTGTTGTTGTGGTGGTTTTGACGGCCCTAAATTCATATTTGCCATTTGTTGATTAATCTAAAATTAGACACAGAATTCATCATATGTTATTGTTGTATATAAATAAGATTAAGATTATTCATTTTCCTACGTTTGCCGTTGGCCAATTAGGCTGCTGTTGTGGTGGCATCGATTGCTGCTGCTGTCCCGTTGGATAAGGATTCATGATTGAATATATCTCTGAGTCAAACTCTGTGCGATTTAAGGATGAAAATTGATCAGTTTGATGGTTTCTTGTCTTGTCAGCAAAAATAAACTTTCACAATTTGTTATCGTGAGGAAATCACGCAAATAGCAGGACTGAATTGATTATTTTTGTTTATTCCTGCTGTAACACCGTAAGATTTGATAGAATTAGCTCGATTTAAATGGTATTAATTATAGTCCTCAAAATGGTACACGTAAAGTGATTTTTTTATATGAATATTTTCTGATGAGCTGGAAGTTTTCTGCTTTTCGCGATTTTTGACCAATCCACACGATACTTTATGATGCTTTCAATTACAAAACTTACCTCCCACAGTCAAAAAACTTTTCCAATTAAATTAACAATAATAAATGATCGATATAATAGTTAATTTAATATTTTTTTACTATATAGAATAATGTATAATAAAACGGCCTTTTTTGACTAAAGTTTTGTCCCCTTGTCATTTTTGATTCAAATTTTTCAAAAACCGTTAATTTGTGCAATTCTTTTTTATCATCAAGATTATGCAATGATAAGAAGTTATCTCTTGCACACAAATTAGTCATAGGTCTTAATTTAAGTATCATCTCACGTGTGAAGTGTTATCAAGCAACAGTAAGTCAAAAATCATAAAAAAAATTTATACAGTCACCAACACATGCACACAGTCAGTCGTCGAAGTCTATTAGTTCCTTTCCTGCACTAAATTTTTTATTAATTTTACTAAATCTAGAATTATGGCAGATAAAAAGGAAATCAGTCAGAATGTTAAGGATGAGGAATTGGATGAGCTATTAGACAGTAAGTTTGTGCTTAGAAATTGATAATGGTTAATGATAATGTTGCATCATAATTTTTTTCACCTCTTTAAGGTGCTCTGGAAGATTTTGAAAAGGTCGCTGGAGCTTCCAGTACTCAGCAGACAAGTAAGAGTGATGAAGTAGAGGATCCACCAATGGAAACACTATGGAATGAAGAGTTTATTAGAGATCAGGCTAAGCTATTTGAGGAACAGATGCAGAAAATGTTTGGAGCAACGGGAAATGAGCAAGTCTCTCCAGAACAAATGACATTGGGATTTCAAAGAATCGCTGAAGCAGCCGCAATGTCTGTTGATCCAAGTCAAGCAGCGCAAGTTCCAGATATTGATCCAGCATTCACGCAGAGCATAAAGGAAGTCTTGAAGGGATTTAGTGAAGGACAGCAGAACTTACAGCAACCATTCAATTCCGAGGATATAGCTGGAATGTTTGGAAACATCAATTTAAATGAAAGTGGAGAGAATAATGCATTTTTACCATTCATGCAAGGAATGATGCAAAGCTTACTATCGGCTGAAGTCTTGCTCCCCAGTTTGACAGAGCTTAAATCAAAATATCCAGATTGGTTGGCTGAAAATGGATCAAAAATAACAGCAGAAGAAAAGGAACGATACGAGAATCAATATAAGTTAATGCAAGAAGTGTGTACGGAATTGGAAAAGGAGAAGGAAGATGATAGTGCTGATGTCAAAAAAGAGCGATTTAACATTGTCCTTGACCGAATGCAAAGAATGCAAGACCTAGGAAATCCACCAAGTGAAATCCTCGGCGAAGCAGAAGCAGCAGTTCCTACAATGCCAATTGATGGTGCACTTAATAACGAACAGTGTTCATTAATGTAAATCTGACCGCAATCTTTTTTTTTAAGTCAGTGTTTCCGTTTTATGGTTTATTTCTGGTTTTTAATGGGTAAAAACTTTATTTTCTTCGTTACCAAGTTTAATTACATGACGAAATGGATGTTGTGAGAAAAAAAAATTTAATTCAAAGATTATATACGCTATATGTTTTGTTTCAATTCGACAGTAAAAATAAATTTTAGATAATTTATTTTATTGAACTTCCTTTTTTTTCATTTAAAATAATTCACAAATCATGTTTACAGGAAGAATCGTCGACGAACGCCTTCCATTTGATGTCGCTTATTTGTTATCATCCACTCATAATCGCCAGTTTTGCTATCAAATAATCCTTGCTGGAGTGAACGAAGCTTAAGAGTAAATTTTGGACCCAATTCTAGTAGCCTTACTCTATTTCCATCCTTATCAAATTCATAGCGATGATGTCTAAAGAATATGTAGTCACGTTGATTATGGAAAGTGACTGCTCTGCGTCCACGGAACTGTGGTTCATAGTGGAAAATAGCACCCAGCATACGACCAATTGTCGTACCTAATCGTGTCGTGAAATTCGTTAGAATTACTTCCGGTCGATGTGATGTAAAATCTGACAATTTTCTCTTTATATCCTTTGTTAATTTCACATTGCTGACCTTAAAATGAGCCGTTGGACCGTTTGGAAGATGAATGAGAAGTAATCCATTGACTTTTTTGCGATTTTCATTAAGGATCAGGACATCTGTGTACTCTTCACGTTCAGCACTAGCACAAATTTTCTTTACGGACGATCTATGACGAGTTGTGGCAAGTGAATTTGGTATAATTTGTGTCAATTCCTTTGCAAAACCTCTCGTTCTCGAGCATGGATTATCGGAGTATGTTATGAGGACTTTTGGCTCATAAGCCTTACTAAAATACTCTGAAAATTCATCCAGTTCAATCTCCTTTCGTGTTTCTTCATTTTCAGAGTCCTCTAAATTTGTCACAGTTGTCTGATCCTTTTCTCGAAGACTCTCAATTGTATGTCCTTTAGATCTAACGCCTGGCATTTGCTTTCTCATCTTTCTAGCCTTTTTATCCTCCTTCTTTCTCTGTGCCTGTTCCTTTTTGAAAACTTTATGGCGAATTTCCTTGTTCTTAATATAATTAAGTGTGTTAATTGCTGGATATGAAGGTCCATCATATTCTGCTTCCTGTGCTAATCGCTCTGCTTCCTCTAATGCCTGTCTAGCTGCCTAAAATAAACGATTGAGGTTAAATCAGTTTACATGTATTGAGCATGTTAATTCTATTAATTTACCTTCTCATTCAGATAATCCTTTAATGTTTTTCGCTTTTTAACTGGTTGTGGCTCATCATCTTCCTTCTCATCCCCAGAATCATCGCTATCATCAGAATTCTCTTGTGATTTTTTTTGTTTTCGTTTTTCTGGCAATTTATCACTTATTTCCGTCTCAGTTTTTACTTCCTCTGATTTCTGACTAACGTCTGAATCAGAATCACTAAAATCCTCACTTGAACTCTCACTCATTCTGGTGAATTTAATTAATTTTTAAATTTCAGAGCACAATATTTATTTTGGGGGAGTTTTCAGAAATCACATCACAAAAAGAATTTTGAAATTTAAAATGTCGTTACGGTTTTGAAAATTTGACCGTTATTTTTTTCAACACGTGGCTTGATTTTCTTGAAATTTTATTTAATAAATTAAATGAATACCAACAACGCAAAATGTAACGGTCTTCTTTTGACAACATGTTAACTGAGATGCAATTTTTCAAGTATTCCAATTTACTTTGCAAAAAAAAAATCATCGAAAAATGAAAATTTTGAATAACTGTAACAATTTCAGTTTAAAATGGTTAATGAAAGTAATCAGAATTATGAATTACTTCATGTCTACATTCAAAAATTATATTTTGGCTGGATAAGTACCGAGAACATTGATAATTTTTAATTTTCATTTGGAGTACTTGAAAAATTGCATCGTAGTTAACATGTTGTCAAAAATTGACCATTAAATTTTAAACACTTTAACTAAATAGTTCTAATTTAAAGCAGTTCTCTTAACAATTAAAAACATTATCTTAAAAATTAAAAATTGTCCGTTGGAGTAGGAAAAGTTTAAAAAGTTAGTTCTAATGTTTAGAAGTCGAAAGTTTTTTTTAGGTATTTAAGTAGGCATCGATTTTAGCACAAGTCATAGCATAAATTTCTGAACAACTTAAAATTTTAATAAAATTTTTATATTTCGGGTTTATAAAGCAAATTTCACCGTAAAAATAGCGTAAAAAGTTGCATTATAACTTCATTTCTTCGAATAATATACGCGATAGGCTGAAAAATCTGGATATTGTCGCTATTAAGTGTATTAAAAATTGTCTTTTAATATCTATCTGTATATATCTAAAAATGTATATGCTTCAGTTTATGTGCTAAAAACAATTGTTTTTATTTACGTTGTGCATGCTTAAAAATAGCATTGGAGATAAATGCAAAACTTTTGGCAAACATTTTTCTGACATGAAAAAATAAATTAAATGCAAAATGGATCAAAATTCAAAGGAAAAAAAGTTATTTTTTTTTGGCAAACCGGGATGTTTGAAAGTAAAGTTTGACATTCCAATAAGACCGACGGAAAATTCTGATTCAACAAGCGATGATAAAGAGATAGGTGAAAAAAATAATTCAGAAGGATTAACTGAAAATACGCAGATTGACGATAAAAGTACGACCAAAAAGGCTGAAATATCATCATCTGATGATGATGGCGAGGAATTGCTAAAGAAAATTGATGCCGTTTTAGAAGTCAAAAGCGAGCATCAAAGCAAAGGTACGAAATTTTTTTGTGATTTAAAAATAAATTTAAATTCATTGTTTGCTTCTATTTTAGACAATTCTGAGAACTTATCGAATGAAACTATTGAAAAAACTCCAATAAATGATGCTTCCAACAATCATGTTGATGAAGTATCCACTGAAACAATCCAAAAAGAATCATTGAACAACATTGAAAAGCAAAGTGATGAGACAAGCACGAAAGAAATATCGCAAGAAAAATGTGAAGAGAAATGTGCCTTAGAAAAAGCTTTTTCAGCGAATACAGAAACTATAACGGAAAAGATCGAGAATGTATACAATGTAAAAAGTGTAGATAATAATATAGAATCTAATGACGAGAATAATTTAGCGGTAGACGAATGTAAACCAATCGAGTTAAAAAGTGAAGAAATTAGTTCTAAATCTCAAGAACCAGTGGAAGAGACTGATAATTTCGTTAAAGATCCACAAAACGTAGAAAATATTTGTGAATTGAAAGAAACCACAGAAAAAATGGCAAATATTGCACCAAATGAAAGTTCTTCGGAAGAGAAAAATCTTGAGAAAGAAGACATTTCATTAAAGGAAGTGAAAAATATTGAAAGCGAATCTAGTAGTGAAAATCTGGTATTTGAAAAATCGCATGAAGAGAGTGATGAAAAAATTATTGAATGTACCGATGAAAACAAAGAAAAAGAGATACACAGTGAAAATATAGCTTCAGAATTGCCTGATAATCAAACTTGTGAAAGTTCTGTTAATAACGAAGCAATTGATCCTGTGATATGTGAAGGTGACACAAAATCGGAATCTGATGAAATTGTTCCTTCCGACCAACAACCATCGTCTTTAATAACTGAAAAAGATACTCATACGGAACCACATCATATTACTGATAGCACAAATATAGTAAAGTTACCAGAATATAAGGAAGATGTGTCAAGTGAAAGTCCACAATCAGAAATTAAGATCACAGAATCAATCTCCGAAATTAGTGAGGAACAGGCAGTTTGTGAAAGTGAAGAAGCACCTTTGCAAGAGGAAATTAAAAGTAGTGAAGTGCCGAATAATGAAAATACTTGTCCGTCACATGAACCGCAAGTATTACCTAATGAAACTAGTATTAAACTTGATGAAGAATCAGTACCTAAGAATGATTGTTTAGAACATACAGTTGATAATGTAGGAACTAAGGAAACAACATTACAAGATGATGATAAAAACATGCACACCCAATTAGAGGTGACTGACGATGTAGAAAATGTTGAATCTCATATTAAGGAAACAGAAGAAGCATCTCACGTAGTAGTTAACAAAAACGAAAATGTAGAGGTTCGTGAAACTCCAAATGAAACGAAAAAAGATGATTCATTACTTGAAAACGAAGATAATATTACTCAGAGTAAAGAAGAAGATGTTGTAGATATACACGCAGATCAAACTGAAGAAAAATTAAGCACTGAAAATGAATCAACAGAAAAAAACATCACAATATCTAAGATCGAAAACACTGATTTATGTGATGAAACTCTCGTAGCGAGCAAAACAGAAGATAAATGCAAAGAAGATCAAGCCTCAAGATCAGAGCCTACTGTACAATATGAAGAAATTGTACCCTCAAATGAAATTGTGTCTAATCAGGAAGTAAAACAACAAATCCAATCGGATATTGTTACTCCTGTAGAGGATTCTGTTAAGCCTGAAGTCAAAGAATCAGAAATAATTGAGCTTAGTAATGAAGAATCTAAAATAGTTGAACCAATTAATATTGATGAATCTACAGATTTGGAGTCATCTCCTGCTCCAATTGTGGAAAAAATTGAAGAATCTCAAGGTACAGATATGCAAATAAATGAAAAAGAAGATGAAAATTTAGTTCTCTCCCAAAAAAGTCCTTTACAATTAGAAAATGTGAAAGAAGAGGATTTACCTATTGAAAATTCTGTAATGGCTGAGAAGAAAGCATCTAGTGATGATGCATGTACTTCCTCTGAGCAAGATCAAATGGGAGAATTTGAAACAATAAATACAGAATTGGTCCATGACGAAGTAATAAGATTGGATGTACCTCCAATTCAAACTGAACCTGAGGTAATAAATGAAGCCGAAATGGGTGCTACAGAGACTTCTGAGGAAGAACAAAACAAATCCCCTTCAATGGAATCTGAAGAATGCAATAAAAAAGAAGAAATCACAGAAATAATTCAAGAACAGACTACTGATGTACAATCTGAAGATTCTTCAGATAATACTGCTGCAGAAATCAGTGACATTCAAGAGCCAGTTGCAATGGAAATTGATGATAACAATACAGAAACAAAGTCACAAATTGAGACAAATACAGAGATTATTATTCAAGATGAAAATGCAACAAAAGAAAATCAAATCATTGTTCAACCTATTGAAGAGTCTAAATCAAGTAACATGGAAGAAGATATGGATGTAAAAGATCAAGATGCGCCTTTAGAGGTCACTACAGATAGTATAATTGAGGACATCAGCAGTGATTTGAAAAGTGAAGTAGATAGAAAGGAAGAAAACTTGCAAATTGAACAGACAGAGCCAAACTCAGAGATTTCTGTCAGAGAAGAAAGTGAAATAAAAGATGATCAAGTTGTTGTTCAAGAGTGCCAAACCA
The DNA here is from genome assembly GCA_963573255.1 of Chironomus tentans. Taxonomy (NCBI): domain Eukaryota; kingdom Metazoa; phylum Arthropoda; class Insecta; order Diptera; family Chironomidae; genus Chironomus; species Chironomus tentans. The sequence goes on from OY754302.1 coordinate 19,386,914, forward strand.
GCGATACAGATGAAATTATGGAGACAAAAGATCAAGTCAAGGAAATTCAGCAAAATGTAGATACCCTTGGAAGCAATAAGGAAGAAGATGCTAGTATTGAGGAAGTAAATGCAACAGAAATTTCAAACGATGAAAAAGTTGCCAATGTTGATGACTTAAAAGGTCATGAAATATCAAATATAGTTGAAGAAAATGAAACAGGCTTGTTAAATCAAAATATGGTAACTGAAATTACTGAAAATGAGAACAGTGAGGCTGAAAAATTACATAGTGACCAAATTGAGAACGATAAAGTAGTTTTGGAGCAACAGCAACCATCTGAAATTCTCAATACAGATGATGCTACCGTAATTGAAGAAGATAGTTCTATGCTAGATACACCATCAATTGCTGAAAAGAAATCTGAGATTCCGGTAGTAATTGAAGAAGAAAGTTGTATGTTAGATGAAGCTACATCATCAACTACTGAAGAGAAACTCATTCAAGATAATAAGAGTATTACAGTTGATAATGAATCAAGTTCGAAAGAAAATATTGAAAACATCTCGGAAGATGTTGAAATTGATGAATCACAACCCATCCAAGAAGATCCCAGCAGCTCACAGCAAGAAATTGAAATGGTTTCAGAGAAAGATGAAGAAATTGGCACAGTTGATGAAAATCTTAAACCTGAACTCGTTCAAGAACATGAAGATCCTAAAAATGAAAATGAGATTGATTCAGTAGAAAAAGTTGATGAAAATATCCCAATAGAACTCCAGTCCATACAAGAAAACTTACAAAATCAAATTGAACCAAAAGAATACGAACCTCAACCACCTAATGAAGAACTTAATGAAATCGAATGTAGTGCTAGTGTAGAAAATATAGAAACACCTCAAGAAGTTAATGATAAACCCGAAGTATTAAGTGAATTACCCAAAGAATCATTTGAACATGAAGATAAGACGGAAAACCCAACAGTTGTAACTCAACCCATTGAATCACAAAATGTGGATGATTCTTTAAGTCAAGATATTGAAAAAGTTGAAATTCCACCTCCTTGTATAGAGTTTGAAGATTCTCATACATCAGAAATTGATGAAAAAGAACCGGAAAAAATTGTTGATTCAGATGAAAAGCAGGAAAGTAAAATCGAAACTGAAAACAAAAACGAATCATTAAGTTTAAGCGATCCAATTGTTTCTGAGAGTAATGAGAGTAATTTTAATGATGAAATTGAAGTCATTCCACAAAAATCGATAACAGTCGAAGAGAATTCAAATGAAAAAATTAACGATAATCAAGTTGAATTGTCAAAAAATGATAACGAAAGCTCGAGCTTAGAAAAAGTTTCTCAATTAGATGACATTAATATTCAAAATGAAATTTCTGAGGATTTAATTAAAAGTAATACAAAACTGATTGAAGAGGAAAGTAATATAGACGAGGGCAGTTCTGTTTCACAAGCTACTAAAGACATTCAACCCCAATTGGATGAAAAAATAGCAGAAAACATAGATGATGAAAAAGTGGAGTTGAAAACAGAAAAGCAATATGAACAAATTACTGAGCGCCACACAGAAGATAATTTGACTGATAAAATTAATGATGAAAAATGTAAAGAAGACATAAATGTTGAAGTTAGTAAAGAAATTGTCGTAGAGAATTTAACAGAAAAAATTATTTTAAATGAAATGCCTGCGAAGGAGGTATGTACAGATAATAACCAAGATAATGATGATCACTCGTTGGAATCGGATTCTAAATGTAGCATAGTAATTACTCCACCAGCAGAAAAAATAGCAATAAATGTAGAAATTGAAAGTAAATTAGAAATTAAGGAAACGGCCGAAACATTTGATGACAGATTAAAACTTGAAGATTCTGGAACTGAAGAAATTCTCAGCATGGATACTCCAAAAGCATTCGATGATAATATTAGTTCTTTAGACCAAAAAGAAGCTGTTGAGACCGTACTTGTAAAGCATATAGAAATAACTAATGAAATTTGTGCAACTAAGAATGTAGAAGAAAAAAGTGAACAACCACCTGTTGATCCTTTGGAAGAGGTTAGTGTTGAACCTCCGTCAGCAAATGTTTTTGATAATCTTCTTGACAAAGAAACCAAATTAGAATCAATTCCTATCACTAAATCATTTCAAAAGCCCATTTCAACCCGAAAGAGAAAAATGTCTGAACGCAAGAGCATCTCCGAAAGTGATAGTGATGGTGCAAGTCATTTTGTCACTGATTCTGTTAGCAATGAAAAATCATCGGATGAAGAAACTGTTGCTACCAAAAAACCAAGAATCCGTAACAAAATTGCAGCTACACGAAATACTAGAGCAACGCGACAAAGTGCTAGAGTTTTAGAGGAAGCAAAATCGTCGCCTGAAGCTAAAATAAAGGAACAGAAAAAGCCTGACACTGAAGTGAAAGCAAAGGAACAGAAAAAGCCTGACACTGAAGTGAAAGCAAAGGAACAGAAAAAGCCTGACACTGAAGAGAAAAAAGTTGAGGAGAAGACATTACAAAATTTGAAATTTGACTATGATGAAAATGAAGATATTGCATCAAAAATGGCAGCAATTAAAACTTTAATATGTAAAGATATTCCGAAAAAGACAGAGGATGATGATGACGATGATGAAAGCAATGAATCGAGTGCTGATGAATCTTCAAAGAAAAAACCGGTCCGAAAAGGTAGGAAGAGCAAGAGAGGTAGGGTTGGAAAAAAGAACGATGCTCAAGAATCAAGTTCTGATGATTCTAAATCAGCCAAGGTCCCCGACAGCAAACGTTCTAAAACATCAGAATCAGAAGAGACTACTGCTGAGAAACAATCAAGAAAAAAACGAGATAGTACTGGAAAAGGTAACAATTTTAATTTATTTGGCTGTAAATTTTTTTCCTCAAATTAATTTTTTTTTGTCAGGTCTTCTCAAATATATTGATACATCTCTGGTAATTGAGACGGTCGAAACTGAAACCCCAGTTCGTCAGTCAAGAAGAATAGCACAGCAAAAGATCAGGGAAGAAACAGAGCGACGACAAATGGAAGAAAAAATGCTAAAGCAAATGAAAGCAGAAGCGGAACGTAAGAAGCAAATGGCATTAATACCCGATGAACCAGATGATGAAAATGATCACAGCAGCGATGAATCATACAAAGACTCTACGAGGAAGAAAAAGAAAAAGTTAAAGCCTTCAGATAAACCATGGCAGACATCATCGTCTCATTCTGAACATTCAGAATCCGAAGATGAATTCGAACGTCCTCAATCAGAAGATCCAGGAAGTCCATTGTTTCGAAGTGATCATGAATTTTCACCAGGTATGAATTTGAAATCTCAATTTTTCATATTTCAATAACAATTTTATTTTATTTTAGAATCAGATGATGATGAAGCACCAGCACAGCCGATGAAACGTGCTCGAACAGCTAAAAAACAAGTAGAGGAATCGTCCGATGATGAAGATGTAAATCCAATTCATGCTTGCCAAGTTTGTCACAAAACTGACTCCCCAGAATGGATACTTTTGTGTGACGAATGTGATCATGGCTATCATTGTTCATGCTTAAAACCAATTATATTTTGCATTCCATCTGGAAATTGGTACTGCCCGTTGTGTTGCCACAAAAAACTCGTTGATGATCTGTCCGGACAGCTGGAAAAATTAGATACTCTCATAGTAAATGTTAAAGCAGAAGAAATAAGACATCAGAAGCAGCTTGAGATTAAGAAACTTGCAGAAATTACACAAGAAAACATTTTAAAAGAAAAACGAAAGAAACGATCTGAAATTAAAGCTAAGGAAGAACAGTCAAGAGGTACAAAAAGTCGTGGTAGATCAAGTAATGATGGAAGTGAATCAAATGATGACGAATCTTCTGAAAATTCCTCTGACAACGAGCCTCTCAATGAAATGTTCTACAAGTTAAGAAGACGAAATCAAAATACGACATCTTATCGTTTTAACGATTACGATGATCTCATAAATTCAGCTATTAAGCGAGATATGGATGAGGTGAAAGGTATGGGAAATGCGGGTCGTGGAAAAGATATTTCGACAATCATTGAAGCTGATAAAGAAGAGAAGAAATTACAACAAATGGAGAAAGATAAAGACACTGATGATAAGGTTGAAAAGCCAAGCGATCATCAAGAAGGTGGAGAGTCTAGTGGCTCAGAAATTATTCGTCCAAAGAAAGCTATGCAACGAAAAAAGAAAAATCGTAAGCTAAATAATCTTGATGCAACATCGGAGGAAGATCAAGCCTCCGATGAAGATTTCAAAGGTACCCCATCTACAAATAGTGATACTGAAGAGGAATATTCGATATCTAGTAATGATGTAAGTGAAAGTTCCTTAGATTTGCCTTCGAAAAAAAGTAAAATCGGTCCAAGAAGAACACGAAGTGCTGCAAAGAATCGTCGCTATGATGAGAAATTTATCGATGATAATAGTTCTGATGATGAACCTTTAATTAAAAAGAGAATTAAGAAGCAAATCGATTCAGATGAGGAAGAATTTGATGTAAATGAAGAAAATTCAGAAGGATCTACTCCCGAGGATATTGACTCAGAAGATTTATGCGATGATACAGAGTCTGATGATAATTCTGAAAATAATTGGCCTAGAAAAAAGAAAAAGAGGGTTGCGTCTTATGACATAAAGAAACCTCGAAAATATCCAAAGAAAACTGATGATGGTAAAGACAAAGCTTTCAGAGCTGGAATCTCGAAGAAAAAGATATTGAAGCAATCGGATAATGAGAGTGAGGCAAGTGATAATGATAGTGACAAAGGACGTCGACGAACTAGAGGAAAGAAACTTTTGTACTTAATAGAAGATGATTATGAATCTGATGATGGAATTAAACCAGGTATTGGAGTGGTTCGACCAGAAACACCACCAGAAGAAAGAGAATTATTTGTAAAGAAGCAGGAAGAGATTAAAAGAATGTTGGCAGAAAAGAATACTGAAGCAGCAAGGCAACTTGCAATGCCCACAATAGAACCAATTCAATTTGCTCTTGAAAAACCAGAATCTCCATTACCGCCACCACTTACATCAGACGAATTGGCGTCATTATCGACAATTCCGAAGAATGTAATTGAAGGAGCAAAAGCCTTAGATATGGATTATAATAAAATAAAACCTATTCATTTCGGTGTTCACTCAAAATCATCTGACCATCCATCTGCCCATGATATGAGTGAAGAGGACTTGGCAAGAATGATGGAAGAAGAAGACTTTGCACAACATCAATTAAAGATGGTTGGTGAAACGATTAATCGGAATAAATTGTTGGAACTAGAAGTAAAGGAAGAGGCTTTTGCAAATATTGGAAAAGGTGGTAAAATCAAGGAAGAGAGAGAGCCTGAAAAACTTGCACCACCTGAAACAAAGAAACGAGCACGAAAGCCAAAACAAGAGAAACAAGCTAGTGAATTTCCATCCCCACCAGCAAAAATATTACAAACTGAAGCAGCTTTACAAAAAGGTCATGCAACTCAACATATCGCACAACAAAATGTTCCTGTATCTGTTCCTACTTCACTTCCTCTCGCACACGAATCATCAAAGCCTTTTACTCAAAATATTCCATCCGTTCCACCTTTAATTTCAAATCCCGCTCATTCTCCATACCCAACTATGCCACCACGTTATCCTGGTCCACATCCATTAAATATTCAAGACAGACCATCAGTTCTTAGCAATTATATGCCAAGACATGAAGGTATGTCTCGATTTGAAGGAATGCCACCGAGATTAGAAGGGATGCGTCCAAGATTAGAAGGTATGCCACCCAGACTTAGTATGCAGCCAAGACTTGAGGGTATGCTATCACGATTAGAAGGAATGGGACCAAGAATTCAGGGAATGCCTCCAAGATTAGAAGGGATGCAACCACGACTCGAAGGATTATCATCAATGGGGCCAAGACTTGAAGGAATTACAGCGCGACTCGAAGGAATGACTGCGAGATTAGAAGTTAGTTCTCCACAACAACATATGAGATTTTCTCATCCATCATCAGAAAGGTTTCCACATCCATCATCAGAAAGATTTCCTCTTAAATCACCACCAATAGCGCCTCAACAACAACCTCAACAGCAGCCGAATGAAGGGGCTAATGAGGGTGAAGAAAAGAAGAAGGGTCGAAGAAAGAAGTATACACCCTTACGTACTGATCTAATAGATTCGAATGCATCGAAAGTTGCAAAGTTGGAAACCCCAACCACTTCTTCCGTCATTCACTCGACATTGAATTTATCAACAGAGCGTCCTGATGACAAAAGTAAAGGTAAGAGTTTATATTACTCTACTGAGCTTTTTACTTAACAATACCATTGATATTTTTAGTATCTCTACCGCCACTCCAAAGAGGTAAACCTGAAGTTTTTAATCCAGCCACGAATCCATCATCCGTCATCACTCGTTTGTTACAGCCTCAACAAAGACAATCGTTTGGTGGTAAGATAATATAATTTCGATTTTAATTTACAATCGATTACTAAGCTATTCATTTTATTCAACAAGGTTTTGCAGAACAGATGAACGTTTCTGTGACAAGTGCAAGCAATCCAAATGCACCGACAAATCCTAGAGCTTTTCCAGAAGACATGAAGCATCTTCCTATTGCGAAACAAGTGAGGCCTGGACCACCAGCTCAATTCCCCGAAAATCCTTTCGTCCCGCGTGGCATGCACACTCTTTATAGGTATGATTAAAAATTTTGGTTATATATTGTTGACAATTGAATGTAATTGTTTATATTTTTGAAAACTCTACAGAGGTCCACCAACAACTCAACCATCAATTTACGGAATTCCATCCCATCATGCACGAATACCCTATCCATTTCATTTGCATCCAAACAACAATTTAAGACCTAATATTCAAGAATATGGTAAGATTTATAAATTATGACTTGTCTCGTGTTACTGTTTATTTAATTTATTGTCCTCATCTTAGGTGCTCCTTACAATATTCCACCACAATTTGGATATTACGCACCGCCAGCTCACAGCAGACAACATCCTTCGAATCCCGCAGCACCCCCATTAAGCCATCAAGAGCATCCAGATATACCTCCAAATAATGCAAGACCTAATAATAACGTAAATCCCAATGATGAGCAAAGCGAATCTAGCGAATTTGGTGGATTAGTAAGTTACTTTAGTTCACAACAGGAATTAGATTAAGTTATTTTTTTCATCTTCTAATAACTTATATATCAGAATTAAAATTAATTAATTTATGTATAATGAAATTTAATGAAAATATCAGACTAATTTAAACAATAGAATTTTTATTGTATTATCATGTATCTTATCATATTTATCATGAACAATAAAAACGTAATTTATAATGCAAAATATTCTTTTATTATTGTAATCTCCTTACGTCAGCATATATAGCATAGTTGTTGTATTCTAGTGACGTTTGCTGAATGGGGGATTTTCAAGATCTCAAGCAGGTACAAGTACAACCGAAAAACCAAACAGGTACAAGTATTTGTGAAATTAATTCGGGAATTTTGATTTTTTTTACTAAAATAGAATTTAAATTTGAAATTCAAAATTGATTAAAATAAATATGGAGTTGAAAAGACAATTAATTTTGAATTAATTATAAGAAGAGACGAAGTGTCTGAATTTTGTAGGTAGTTCAAAAAATAACGGTTTTAGAAATTTTTGAATGGATTTTTGTTTTTATTCGTTTTTTGCACAGATTTGGAGAGTTTTTCCATGAGAAATTGCAGAATAAGTTAATTTAGCAAATTTAATCTAATTTACCGACTATTTTATAGAAATTTAATTAATTAAGCAAACTTTTAGATAAACAGTGACAATATCAGCGTATTGTTTATTTTAGAAACTATTTAGTTTACGAATTCATCATTTGTAGAGATTTTGAGATCAAGTTTTCTGTGACTTTACGAATTATCCTGACCATAATATTAGTTATAGTTCAGTTTTAAAGAGAATACCATCGGTTAAGGACTACTTTTAAGGCAATCAAAAATTGTAAATTTCAAGCGGACTGAACATCACTGAGGAGAGATTAAACATCCACCATCTTGAAAATTTTAAAAAGTTTCCTTTGTCTTAGATCGCAACTTTAATTAAATATTATTGAATTTTAAGCCTTTAAAATAGATAATTTTTGATCAGAGTTGCTTAAAGTTTATCATAGATGTGAAGAATAGTCAGTTTGATTATAAATAATACATAACTACAAAAATTGTGAAATAATTGGATCAAAAAAAATTGCAACATCGTCTAACTAGTTATTTGTGTGATTTAATTAATTTTTCCTGCTTTAATTCATCCATTGTGATACCTCTAAGAGTTTCTGTACCTTATCAGTGATTATAATTTTACGGAAAATTCAATCAAAAGGATTCCAATTTGGATATTTGAAGCAAAAAATATATATAAAAGAGCTACAGCAGAAAAAAAAGATCATAAGTTTTTGAGGAAAGAAAAAAAAAATAGAAAGTACAAAACAGTATAAGTCGAATATATTCGTTCGTTCGTTCAACATAAAAACAAGAAAACATTCACCAATTTGAGCATCATGAAAGTGGAAATTAGTTCTGCCGCAGACTTTCTGATGAATTTATTGCGCGTAAGACAGCAAGACTCTTTATCTGAAACTCAATTACATTCATTTAGAGGCTCTTTAATTACTATTCTTCACGAAAAATTTCGGGATCATTGGTACATCGAGAATCCAAGAAAAGGTGAGCATCTTTATATCCACAAAATGGTCCACAAAGTTTTTATTTTGACGAGATTATGTTATGTCTTGAATACGTTAGTTTACCATTTTTTATTTTTTTATTTCTCACTAATACAAATGAGTCATTTCAATGGAAATGCTAATAATATCTCAGATTTCCTGATTTAATTTTTTTGGAACTACGAGTTGCTACGAGTATGTAATACATTCAGCATACCGTCAAAATTTTGCAATTTGGCATCTTTTTTTTGTGTTGCTGCTGTGAATTAAGTTATGAATTTTATTGACTTTAATGAAATAGCAAGTTTTGAGCTTGGCTGTGGTATATTCACATAATATCTCGTCTCGTAAAAAAATACGCCATAAAAGAAGAAAAAAAATAGAGCTCCAAACAAGAAAATAAAATTTAATTTATTATTATTTTTTTCTCCCATTTCTCTTTTCTCCTTTCGTCATGAAAAAAAAAAATTGCATCTGAAATCACTCACACAAATGTAATTTAAAGGAAGTGGCTTTCGATGCATCAGAGTCAACACCGAAATTTCGGATCCCTGTATTGTGAAGGCAGCAAACAACTGTTGTATTAGTACAGGTGTGATTCGTGACTTATTACCACAAGAGATTACTTTATGGATCGATCCAACGACAGTATGTTATCGAATCGGTGAGAATGGCTCGATATCGTGTCTCTATGATGCAAATCGATCAAGTCCATCGAACTCATTAGATTCGACAGAGAGCAGCGAGGATCGCTGCGAGATTTCACCGGAAATCAATAAGTTAGTTTTAGATTTATATGAGAAATCTAACAACTCAATTATAACGAAACCAAAGCGTTATTTGAAAAATCGCCAGATAAACAATAGTCCACCTAAGTACTATCACTCGTTCTATCATCAGCATCATTATCACCAATCGCCATCAAACAATCAATATTACCAAAATAAAGCATTCTAAAATGGACAACAACAACATTTTAATTACAAAAACAAAAAAAAAACAAATGAACCTTTTTATTTTGAACATAAGTAAAAGACGACGTGACCCGATATAGGACTATCGTGGAATCGATTTAAATACACACAAAACAAATAAATAAATAAAAAAAAACAATTCTTTTTATTAAAAAAATGAAAAAAAAAATGATGAATAACGGCTACCTTAGTGAATAATAGTGATAAGAGATTTTTTTATAAATTGAACACAGATTTATTTATTACGAAAAAGTGCAGTTGCTGCTGCATCAAAAAAACAAAAAACGAAAAATCAACAATTAAGAGAGAAGACAAAAGAGCAGGAATACTACGAAAGAACATCCATTCTTTTTGATTGTTGCTTTTTATTTGCCATTTTATGCAGAAAAAGATTTAATTTTAAGATTTTTTTATGGAAAAAAATACAAAAAAAAAACATTTTTCTTTTAATTTCTCTCAATTCTCCTTTTTTGAACAAAACACAAAAAAAAAATTATTAAAAAAACAATTCAGAGCTGGCCTTTACTGTAAATAGGTGTCAGTGAAGTGACATCTATCTGCCCAGTTCTGAAGGAAAAAAGAGTATGTTGTGTATGTTTATTAAATATTTTTTATATATTTTTTAATTCGATGGATAAAAAAAAATTAACAACCAACAGAATTATGATGAAAACGTGACGTAGACCTCATGTGTGCTGTTTACATATATAAAGAAATGAAGAAGAAAAATTATATATGTGTAAAACACATTTTTTAAAATACGTATTGTGTTATTAACGTCAGTAAAAAAAAGTGGAATTTATTTATTTCATTGCAAATGAAGATTGAAAGTATAACGTTTATTATTCGAAATATGCATCGTTACTAAAATTAAGTTAGTATAATCTTACAATAACAAAACTATTTACTTTACTTTCTATGCATTTCTGTCTGTATAATAAGGCTCTTACAAAGTGAGCTAGCTTGGGTTGTTAAGCAAAGATATGGCTACAAAGATCAGTATATTTGTAAATGTCAATGAATTTTCTATTGCCATTGCACATGTCGTATATATCGGTGATTTTTATTATTTTGTTTTTCTTCATTGCTACATGTGTACATGACACAAAAGAAATAATAATATAAGCAAAAAGATCATTAACTACCTGTGCAAAAAAAAACTAAATCTTTTGTTCCATAAAACTAAAATCTTTCAACCTTTTTTTCTTTTCCTCTCTGTACACGAAAAAAATAGACTAGTAAAATCATTATCGTAAAAACAGATGATCCATAAAAGCATTTTTGTGTTAGAAAACTGCCTCGAAACCTTGAGCTTCTTAAGCACACAAACTGTATACACCAAAATTTATTTTTGTGATTGATTTTTTAAAAATCAAAAAATTTACGATTACTTAAGACTTAAATTTTGCTATAAAATTATTTAATTTTACGGGTTTTTTGAAATTTGAAATTTTTAAATCGTCTAAAATTTAACGGCTAGCAAAAATTCAAATTTTTCAAAATTTAACGAATTTTTGAGATTCAAATTTTGTTGAAATTCGTCTAAATTTAACAGTTTTTTTAAATGTGAAATTTTTAAATCGTCCAAAATTCAAATTTGCAAAAGAAATTTGTCTAAATTTAACGGTTTTTTGAAATTTGAAATTCTTAAATTGTCTAAAATTTAACGGCTGTCAAAAATTCAAATTATTCAAAAATTAACAAACTTTTGATATTTGAAATTCGTCTAAATTTAACGGTTTTTTGAAATTTGAATTTTCCAAATCGTCTAAAATTCAAATTTGCAAAAGACTCCAAATTTAACGAATACTTGAGATTCAAATTTTGTTGAAATTCGTCTAAATTTGACGGTTTTTTTGAAATTTGATTTTTCAAATCGTCTAAAATTTAACGGTTTTAAAAAATTCAAAATTGCAAATAATCCAAAATTTAACGAACTTTTATGTGATTTAAATTATTGAAAAAATTTTAACGTACTTTTTAGTCGTTTGTCAATTATGAAGAAACAATATCTTCTAAAGATAAAATCGGTAGCTTGCTATGAATGATAGAACTTATCCAGCTAATCATACAAAGTGCTTGCAAAAGATGCTCCATCAGACATTAGTCCAATTCAAGAGACGCAGTTCTATTTGATATAAGGTGCATTTTTATGTGTACATTCTCCTAGATCTCTAACATTTAATTGTGTTTGTATATAATGGAAAATGAAGTATAAAAGGGAAATAGACTTTACAAAAAAATAAAGAAGAAAAAGAAATAAATATAAAAAATCCATAGAATGGAAAGAAAAGAAGTTGAATGGTGATGTCGAACAAAAGATATTGTAAGCTGTTATGTGGCACAAAATGCATAAATGTAATGATGCACATTTTGAATTAACAGCAACAGAAGCAGTTAAAAAAAAGTTGAAGAAAAAGTAAAGTAGGTAGATTTGAACGTCGCCCAATGCTTCATCATTAATTAAGTAGAGGAGTTGAGTCAGAATTTGATATCGAATTTAACGCATTATCAACACACAAAAACAAATATAAAGTCGCGAAGGAATTCTGAACGGTTGCTCCGGTTAAACAATCGAGTAATTAATTATATTCTCCTTAATAATGAGTAGGAAAATTTTGAGAGCTCTAAAACAATCGTGATAAACATTCGTACAAAAAACTGTAAGACTTTTTATAACATTGATATACTAAGAACTGATAATTTAATGTTTTTTCTTCTCAATATTTTAAGCTTTACACAACAAAAACAAGATCGATCCAAAAAAAAAAAAGTTAAAAAAGTTAAAGATTAAAAATGATAAAATATAAGTATGTAAGAACAAATCTACTTGCGAATTGTAAAATGGAAATTTCACTCACTTTTGAGCTTAAAAAAATATATATTTTGTTAATTATAAGTTTGCTGCGATTTGCTGCATATAAGACTCTCATTATATGCAAAAATATGACTAAACATCATGATCATCACTAAAAAATATTCTTCGTCTGACTAAGTTTCATCACAATTGTTTAGTATTGTGAAGCTCAAAAGTTGACTGAAATTTCTGTGTTAAAAAATTGTAAAAGGAAACAAACAAAAAAAAATGTAAAACTTTCAATACATTTAATTATTTTTTTTGTAGGAATTCTGCAATGCAGCAGCACGCTGTTATTTTCTTTCAGTAATCTTTCTTTCATTTATTATTTTAAATGATCATCTGCGCATTGCATAATGTATTTAAGGAATGAAAATTCTCTCTCTCGTAATTTTAACATAAAAAGAAAAGTTTCTTCTTGATCTTAAACAATACAAAATAATGTAAAATAAAAAAAAATGTGAAAATGGAAATTAATGAAAGCTTTATTTATCATAATATGAATTATGCAATGCACAGATGTGATTTTATGTAACAAAAACAAAAAAAAACTCCCAATTAAAATAAGATTCTTTACAAAAGATGAATCATTCCTGTGACACAATTTTAAAAAATATGAAAAAAATATGAAAAATTTTTAATTTGATAAATATGAAAAGAGAAAAATCTTTTTGTGGAGAATCTTCATTTTGTCTATATTTCTTTTTTTTTCTATAATGACCTTTCAATTTTATAAAGAGAAAATGTAATAAAATTAAGATTAATGATTTAATGCATAAATCGTGACTTCTAACTCATTTCATTTCTAATTTTTTTTCATTCATTTACACAGATTTTTTTTTCAGCCTGAATGTGCGAGAAAACGCTTGAAAGTTGTCAGCGACAGATCAACTAAAGTGCATTTCTGTTCGTGCGATCGTTAAATTAAATGTTCGTTTGAAAGTGTTCAAGTATTTATTCAAGTCATAAGACTTAATAACACTTAGTTTCAAGTTTAGAGCTACAGTTCAACGATTTTTATAAATTTAAATTTCGTACCATGACATGATTCAAAAACTGGATTTTAGCAGTTTAATTACGTTGAGTCAATGAATTTTAAAGATTTTTGTTTTGATATAGATTAAGAATCCATAAATAAAAATTTGTTGTTTCTTAAAAACAAGGTTCAGTGGCCTTGATGATAAGTTATCATTAAAAAAGACGAAATAAAATTCGAAACCCAATAAATTTTGAACACCTCTTCATTTCCCATATTTTATTAATACGTAATAATACGTAACGGTTTTTCATCTTTTAAAATTTAACGGTTTTCAAAAATTCAAATTTTAACGGTTTTCAAAAATTCAAATTTTAACGGTTTTCAAAAATTCAATTTTTAACGGTTTTCAAAAAATTAACGGTTTTCCAATTTTTAAATTTTAACGGTTTTCAAAAATTCAAATTTTAACGGTTTTCAAAAATTCAAAATTTAACGGTTTTCAAAAATTCAAAATTTAACGGGTTTCAAAAATTCAAATTTTAACGGTTTTCAAAAATTTAAATTTTAACGGTTTTCAAAAATTCAAAATTTAACGGTTTTCAAAAATTCAAATTTTGATGAACTGAACTGAAATGAAATCGGTATTACTGAACAACTTTAGTTCGAAATTTTCAAAATTTAACTGAAATTCAAAGAATAAAACATGAACCTGAAAGCAGTCAAAAGAAAGCAAGTAAAAACAGGATAAGTGAATTTTTTCATATAATTTTATTAATCATATATCATCGATTACATATCATCATCCATATTTTTTCTCATGTATTTTTTTTTTTGAAGATTTACCTTAAATCTTCTCATAATCATTCTCATGATCGTTTTATTATGCTCGATAAAGTGATATAGCATTATTAATTTTCATCATCAAAAATCAATCTCCTCGTGAACCGCTTATGTGATTAGCATTGTATTAATTTATCATAAATGTTTTTGAGTGTCATCTCATATTTTTTTAAGTAGGTAGGTTTTTTTTGCATGTCTGTTTAAATATGTGTGTGTTTTTTGTGTCTTTTTCAACATTAGCATTCTCTCAATAGGTTTCATTTCAATAAAGCCAAAATTTTTTTAAAAATTTGCACAAATTTTACATCATTTTTTATCTCATGATAATATATATTTTTTTATATACTTTTTTTTCGTTAAAATAATTGATTATATAATTATCCATTTCCAACAATAGCTTATTTTTTTTCTGTATCTCTCTGATCTTGTATTTATTACTAATTTAATTTTCCGCGGAATTTTCCCATTTTTTTTTTTACTTTTTTCATTCTTTAAATATATCATTGAATAAAGAAGAAGAAATTATGAATCAAATAACTGTCAGATGCTTTCATTCTCTTCATAACACGAATATATTCTGTTTATGCGAAACATATAAGCAATATATAAGAAGAAATATTATTATGTTTTTTTTTCATATCATTTTTTTACTCTTTCAATTATAATAATAATAATGCATTTGATAGCAAAAAATAGCGAAAAGTTGTTGTTTTTTGTTTTGTGTATAAATGAATAAGGTAGACGAATATAAAGAGTAATTATAACATATTTAGAATCAAATCAGTTCACAATTATTGTGTATTATTATGCTGTATGAATTCCATATTTTTTTTAATTAATGCATTCTGCCTTTTTGTTATTGCCGTTGCCTTGCTGGAAACCTGGTGGAATTGATGGCATTGAGAATTTATCAAAGCTATTGTTGTTTGGAAAACCATTTGCCAAATTATTCATGTGATAATTATTCAATAAATTTGAATGAGAAAAGACCTAAATTGGCAAAAAAAATAAAATAAAATAAAAGAGAAAAAGAAGTAAGTGTGAGTGTGAGAGAGGAACACAGCAAAAAAGAAAACAAAGAGAAAAGACATATTAAACATGTTGCAATGATATAAAAAGACATATTATTACGTATATACGCTGTTTGTACATATGTCTGTACTCCAAATATGAACACAGAGTTGCTTATTGAGTTCCCCAATTTCAAATGCCCCAATAATTTCATAAACTAAGCTTAATGTCTATCAAATACTCAAACAGCTCCTCTGAAATTCGTTCTTTTTTTTGTAACAATTTCGACACATACATAATGATTTATCCATTAAATAGTAATGCATTATAACATTACCTGTGCTGGGGATGTTTGTGACTGCAAGTTATTTTGCATATTCATTCCATGATGACCGAAACCTGAATTTTTAATATTTTTTTGTGAACGAGAAAGAAGAAGAAAGAGAAGCATTGAAAATTTAGATCATAAAACCAATACGCTGTGCTTCATTTCGCCTTGCATGACGAATTTGATTTTTTTTACCTTGCTGATTCATTTGTGACATAAACATATCGTTGTTAGGCTGATTTTGAGCTTGCTGTTGTTGCTGCTGCTGCTGTTGTTGTGGTGGATTAAACTGAGAGAATTGTCTGAATGAAACTATTGCTGGGTCCATTGATGTCCAATCTGAAAAGTTATTGCCGAATCCTATTCATTATAATGAAATGCAAACAATAAAAGTAGAGTGAGTAAATTAACATAGAAAATATGTTAAAATAAACAAAGTCCGTTATTGTATTTAAGCACAGCAGAAGCGTGGACACACTGAGTCATTTTGTTCGATTAGCTGACTCATTCTCGCGATGACATTGGATTATTATACTTAATATGGACATCTCATTATCATTTTTTAAGAATTAAATCCATGATTTGCCAAATATTTCTTCACATCAAAGTTTTAATTTAATTAATCCACGGATTTAATTTTAAATCCTCGGATTTATTTTAACCCTAAATTTAATTTTTAATCTCAAGATTAATTTTAAATCCAGTCAGAATCGAACTCAAGATAGACTCAAAAAAGACGTTTCTGTCGCCTAGCGTGTGCTACTTGATTTTCCATTTCTCATATTTTCACACATACGGTGATTTCACACACTAAAATTAAATGAAATTACAGCTTACCTGATGACTTGTGTTGATTATTTGTTTGATGCGAAAAAGCATCTGTATTATTTTGATTTTGAAAGCCCATGTGCATTGGCCAGTTGTTTTGTGTTGTGTTGCTGCTGCCTTGCATATTAACAAATGGGAATTTACTTCCAGCTATTTTCAAAAGAACAATTGAAAAAAAGAGAGACATTAAAATATATTATTTTTTAATTACGGAAGTAGCCTTTTTAACATGGCACGAATTTCCACTTACTTTGTGTTCTTGGCGATGCAGCAGAACCGTAATTAAATCCACTAGACTGTAAATGATTAAAACCTGGTGGCGGTGGTGGTGGAGGCATTCTTGATCTCTGTGAGCTGTTGCTATTCATTTGTTGTTGCTGCAAGACTTCATCATTTATCAACTCTGATAATCCTTTATGACTTTCTTTAATTGGATCAAATCCTATAAAAAATTAAAAATTCAATTAGTTTCCTGTTACTATGGAATAATAACGTCATTTTTTTTATCGTACCTAAATCGTCTTCCACTGAAAACTGTGATGGATTATTATGCATTCGATTCTGTTGCTGGCTATTTGAATAGGGCATATTGTTGCCATCGTATTTGTTATTCATTAATCTCTGCTTTTGTAAGTGAGATAATCCTAAAGAAAGAGCAAAAAAAGGTTCATTGAAAATGGATGATATTCAGTTCACTTTGAGGGCGACCGTTCACTTGTGACGTCCAATCAACATTTAGGGTATTTAATATTTGATAAAGACAAAATAGTCCCAATTTGTGAACGACGCCTCTTAATATTAAGTAAATTCAGCGAGGAGATAAATTAAGCAACAGATTTACAAGGAGCGGAAGGAGATCATTTTACATAAAAACATTTATGCACATACATAAGTAAGTAGGTAGGCGAGAAAATTTACCATTTTGATCCATAAAACTATTCTGATTCATACGATGATGATTATCTAATAGATTTGCCATATTTAATTGATCAGTCAACGGATTTGAGTTCATCATGAATTGATTCTGTTGCTGTTGCTTATGAAAATCAAAGAATTTAGACATATTTGGATGCACATGATTTAGGTCTGTATTGTGATTCATTCTTTGTTGCTGCTGTTGCTGTTGTTGCGAATATTGATTATTGAACATCGTTCGATTAATTTCATTTTGCGTAAACATGTTATCAATATTGTTATCATCTGCTTATTTACGTTAGCGTCGAAAGAATGTTGCGGGGAGAACGAAGTAAAAATAAACGGAGAAAAGAAAAGTAAGACGCAATTATTTTAGTGTAAATAACTCCACATTAGCTGATAAAAGAATGAAGAATTTGAAGAAAAATTGCGACTTACTATTAAACATATTGTTGAATTGATTTAATCCTACACCACTATTGCTCGATGACATTGGATGTTTTCTTAATTCTTGGAAACGCAACCAGTCTTCCTGTTGCTGCTCATCATAGTGTTTATTGAAGCTATTTTTACTCATTATGTATTTAAAAGCACTTTCCCAATCGTCATGTGGCTCACTCGATCCAAAACTACCCAAATTTTTGAGTATTTGTTTGGAATCTAGTCCCATACTATTACTGTTGTTTAGGGTGCCATTTAATAGATCAGGAAGTTGTGCATTTGTCATAGCATGGCTATGATCTGCGCTGTCGTGCTTTAAGAATGAGCTCCTTGAGAAGAAACTTGAATTATCATCGAATAATGTAAGTTTTGATAGGCGTGCTGTGTATTTTGGGAATAAAGAAACAAACGTTTATTTATTAAACACTGATTTTTAAAAACATAGTATAGCATGATTGGGGTCAAGAGCGACGAAAGCATATTTTTTTCCTGCGTAGATTTAGAATATTCAATACTTTACATTGAAAAATATATTGACAAACGGTTAGAAAATATTTGAAAAATAACGGTCGGAAATATTTTGAAAAATAACGGTCAAAAAGTTTTAAATTCAAAAACTATTTTGACGGTTATTTTTTGAATCGATTTTGAATGAGTTTAAAATGTAGGAAGCGGTTGTATTTTTTGGGTTGCTTTCTGACCTAGTCTATTCGTTTCATTTAAAAATGGTGTTAAATTATATGAGAATGGTCTTTCCTCTCTATAAAAATGGACTAATTAGTTGATGAAATGAGGAAGTTAGGTAGAGGTGAAAGGAAATGATGTAACGTAACGAAGATGTGACTTGATCGTCAGGAAATGCTCGGAATGAGTTATCAATCGATAGTGTTATCGGAATGGAAAAGCAATAGTAATTAGTCAATGAACTCACTTGACGTATCAGCCAAATTTCCGCTGTCTTTGAGAATGCTATTGTTCACTTTATCATTAGTACTAGAATTTGTGTATAGAGAAGTTATATCGTTTGTATCGATAATACTATTTGATGATGATATAATCGATTTTGTTTGCTGTTCATTTTGTAGATTTTTATTAGACAACTGCTGCTGTTGTTCCGCTGATGTTGATGTTGTCGTAATGCTACTATTACTATTATTATTATTAATAACATTAGTCTGAATTGTGTGATGAATCGGAGGATCTGGGAATGAGCTTGGCGGTGAACTTTTTCCACTATCACTTTCGCTTACTGTTCCACTATCTGTTGTGCTGCTGCTAATAGACGGCGTGTCGTCACTGTCTGTCTCACCCAAATCATCATCCAGGTTGTTATTACTATTTGACTGTGTATGATTAATTTTGTTTTTATCACGAAGAGACGAGTGGCTATTACTACTATTTGTCGTCTTCTGACTTTTTGTGGATGCTGATTTTGACTTGTCTTTCACCTTTTCGTGCTTTCTGTTTGCTTCGTTCTTTAGGTTCTCTTTATGGTTTCCACCTAGCACACAGTTCACATAAAATGAGGGAGAAGTAAGAACAAAGAAATATATGTAAGAATGTTTGAAAATTAAATAAATAAATAAGTTTTGTTTGGTGATGGAACTAAGAAAATAGAAAGAAGTCAGTCAGCCGAGAGAAAAGAAATGAAAATATAATGAAAAATTTGCATAATCACTCACTTCCTTTCACACTCGTTTTGCTCTCCTTTATAGTTACGGGTGACGTCGAAAGACTTGGCCATGCCTCCTTTTGTATTTGTCCATTTGAATTTACCGTTCCGTTATTGCCTCCATTGCTCGTTAGTTCCTTTGTTTCTGCACTACCTGATTTCATTATACCATTACCAGAATTACCATTTACTGAATTCACTGTTGGCACAGCAATTGGACTTGTCGATGCCGGATTGGAACCAGCTACACCACCTTGTTGAGACTGTTGCTGCATTTGAGCTATGAGTGCATCATGCAGTCTCTTCTCGTACTCTTGATGTTTCCCTTGGTGCATTTCCTCTTTCGTAAAGCTCGCCTCTGAATCGCCTAGCTCATGAAGATACATACAGTCCGGCTTCGGACATACTTGATTCTTCATAAAGTGAGAGCAATACTTTGTGGTTCCTAGACTCGTCTTTATCGATCGTCCATCTATTGTGATGTTATTCACACTCTGAATCGCTCGAAGCGCATCATTATTATGTACATACGTGACATAAGCTGACGCCGACGGACCCTAAACAATCAATTTCTCGATTATTATCATTTCATAGGACAGGACGGAGTTAATCTACTTACCTGAACACCCGCGTACGTTGTACTAGGATTAATCACGACCTTATGAATTTTCCCATACTTTCCAAAATACTCATGTTTCTTGAGAATCTCAGCATCGGCTAGTCTTGGAGGGAGCCCAACAACAAATACAAGATTCTTCTGGACAACACGAACATTCGCTAAATGCTTTCGGTTTTCCGTGATCTTTTGTTTTCGTTGCTGATCACGCTGACGTTTCTCAGCCTTTAGAGCAGAAATCTACGGGGAAATTAAACAGACATTTAGTTATTAAGGAACAACAAGGGCTTAAAGCGAAACAAATAGTTTACCTGCTCCTGAGTTAAAGGCTTAAAGTCGGCTGGATTCTCCGGATAAGCTTTCCTGCATGCTGGACACAGTTCATTCTCGTCCGTTCGAATTCTATGCCAACAGAATCGACAGATTTGATAGCCACAAGTACAAGGGTAGAAACTTAAGTCGTCAACTTCTAGTGGTTCCATACACAATGGACATTCAGGTAATTCATCTCCGCTAGTATTCATAACGTTCATATTAGATGACAATCGGCGCTTCTCAATGAATTAAGCAGATAACAAGAGCTTGACTGACGGTATTCCAATTAAAAACACAATTTCACTTCAGCTAAGTTCTATTTGCTGATAATGCTGCTGCTGCTGTTTGGCTCTGTCTGGATTTTTTTTTGCAATTCAGTAGAGTTTTTGGACTTTACGTATCTGTTTGTTGTCGTTCGACAATCAAACCGTTGTTTCTTCAACTACTTTCTCGTGTAAATTTGTGAGAAAATTAAGACTGCACAAAAGTACACTTGTATATAACTGACAACGTACGAACGGTGAGAAATAGATAGCTCGATCTTGGTAAGATTGGTTTCACAAAGTGTAATGATGATGATCTCTCACACACACACACTCTCGATGCGATCTGTTCCTTATTGATTTAAATAAGTATGAATTTATGTTTTCAATTGTAGCACTGCGTTTAGAAGCAACCCAACTGCAAGAGTTTTTTTTTTGAGAAATGAGAAAAAAATAAGTTAATTAATCAATTTTGCCACTTTTCCAGCTGATAATTTTGCTATTGTTCTTATCAAGAAATTTCTACATTTTTGCAATACGATCGAAACAAGAATCACTTTATAAATTGTGCAAGCATTTATATTTTTTTTTTGTGCTTGCTGCTTGCCCTCACTCTCTTATTTCCTCAATTTGGAATGATGGTAATAAAAATACACAAATGATTCACTCTTTTTTCTTTCGACTTGACTTTGCTTCACAAGATAAAACATCTAGTAAGTCAGCATTAACGAATTATAAAAAAAAAGTAAGAGATGAGAGAATATTTTCTTTTGCTCATAATCATCACCCATCATCACGATTATTATTATGGATTGGACGTTGTAAGTATAGGAACGCACAAAGAAGAAGATGATGAGGAGAAGTAAAAAAAAAAGTTGTTTGTAAAGAGAGAGACAGTAATGATGATGATCATCAAAAAAAAATGACGATTAAGTAAGGTCATTTCTTACACTTTTCACAGAATCAAACAATGAAGAACTATGTATGGAAAGAAAAACTTGATTTTTTTTAAAGTGCTATGGTTGTGTTGAGAGATATTTAATGATTGCATATGACGGTGGGTGTTTGTATAAGTTTAATAAATCTATTTTTCCTCGATTTTTTTCTCTCTTCAGCTGAACGGTATATTTTTTTTTCGTACTCTACATTAAGCTTAAATGTCAGGCTCAGCTTTCTGAGGGCACTTTAAATCTACTCTTTGGTCTTTCACTTTACTACGATATTTTTTTTTTCGCTGATGTGTAATATTTTTTTTTATTGTCTCCCACTCTCCGTTCCTTACTATACTCCTTTTCTTAAGTCTATGAATCACTACATTTTTTTCCCCATCCTATGAAATAATACACACTGAATTATGTGAAGATGATAAGAAATGAAAATTATTTCTGTAATTTTCCCCAAAGATAAAAATAGCACTCGGAAGGAACGTAAGAAGGAAAAAACTGTTTAATTTATACGATTTTCAATAGATTTCAGGTGGATATTAAGCAATTTCACTTTCTATTTCTCTATATTCTTGGCAATTAATTTAACTTCTTTGTAATGATTTCCTCAATTGATTGCATACACAATATTTTTTTTCCTTCCTCTATAACCAGCTAGCTAGCTACCTTCTCACTTGATTTCTCGCTGACTTTATTTTTTCATGAATGAAATGTCGAGGAAATGAAATTTCGCAAATATATATATTTAATATTGAAAAAATTTATGACGAAAATCCAGAATATTCTCAAGATATCACAAAAAATGTGGATTAAATCGTTTGATTCCTTCGGATTTGACACTTTTTCCGTTTGTCAGAGTCAACTTAGTTAACGTTTAATGATTTTCTCAATGATTGTAAATTTTTTTTACGTCAAATTGAATTTCATGAAGAAAATGCCATTATGAATTCCGTAAAAAAAGACTTGATTTTTTAAATTCCTAAAAATCATTATTTAAACTGATTATTCTCGTCGTAATCCATGCTAATTCACTAGATGTCCATGTTAAGTATCGATTTACACCATTTTATATAGATTATAGGTGAGTTTAACTATCAAATACCTCTTTTTTAATTAAAATTTGTTCCTTACTTTTTTCGAATTTAATATTTTTTATTCCGCGGGTTATACTGTATGCCTGTTTAAATTTCAAATGATCGTTTATCTAACTTGACAACGGAACCACCATGCAAGTCCAAAATTCGTCAGGCTCTTTAAAACCATTAATATAAATCTGTCGACTTAGCTAGAAGCTATTTTGACTGTGTAAAGTGACTTAAAATTGATTTAATCGACAAAATCCAATGCCCAAAAGACGTGCCCCTCGTTTGCGAAACAAAATATTCAAAAAAATCAGTCAAGCCGTTAAATTTATTACGGGGTCATTTAATTATAATGTGGGTTAATGACTGAAACATCCAATTGGATTCTTTTTGGAATCCAGTTCCTATTCTGAGCTTTAAATACTGGATAATACTTCTTTCTTTGTTTTCATTTATTA
Organism: Chironomus tentans; assembly: GCA_963573255.1. Taxonomy (NCBI): domain Eukaryota; kingdom Metazoa; phylum Arthropoda; class Insecta; order Diptera; family Chironomidae; genus Chironomus; species Chironomus tentans. Next base: position 19,410,176 of record OY754302.1, read on the forward strand.
CAGACATCCCTTGAAGTCATACTGAGTTATAGATAATTGGCTGAAATCAAATATGCAGGTTCCACTAGCTAGTGTCAAAATAATCTGTGAATTCAAACCATACAAATGATTCCTACTTAACTAAAACCTTATAAATTCTCCTGATTTTTGGGCTGTTGAGGGGTCCTAAAAATATAAATATCATGGTTCAAGCACTTACTGCCCTAAAACTTAGTGAACGACATTTAATTTTCTATATTATGCATATTAAATTTATTAATTTCTTTAACTTTTGAATAACATGAATAATAATGATGATTAATTCTTTAAAAATTACATTGTGCAATGCACTAAATAATGTTTATAAAAAATATTTCTTGTCGAAAAAGCAACTACTTTTAAAAGCCATAGGGTTTATTGGGATCATTTGGGTTAGGTGGAGCAGCATATGGATAATTTCCTTGTTGAATTTGCTGTCCATAAGCTCCAGGATAGGTTCCATAGTATTGTGTACCTAATTAATTTTGAGATATAAATTTAATTCAGTCTTGATTCATCTTCAGTCAGGATATTTATCAATTACCGGGAGCCTGTGGGAAGCTAAATGCTTGAGGATAAGGAATCCCACCACTTGGTAATGTTGCGTAAGGATTGAAAGAAGCTGGCATTGGAGGCATAAAGTTATAGCCCATAATTGGTTGTGGCATTCCTTGCATCTGAACTGGATATGGGGCCGAAGCTTGCTGTTGCTGAGGTGCCGTAGGAACTGCTGTTTGCTGTTCTTGGACATTAACTGGTGGTGGACGAGGTGGCGGTCCTGAATAAATAATTGTATGTTAATAATATACGATTTTATTGAAATTATTTTAATTAATACCAGAACCGTGATGACTTGGAATATTTGGTTGTTGAAAGCCAGAAGCAACACGTGAGCTTTCCGCAGTCAAGTCTTTCAACAGTTCTTCCTTCTCAGTTTTTCGAGCTGCAATACAAATTACATTTTAATAAATCGTAGGATTAAAATTAATCTTGAGATTAAAAAATAAATCCGAGGATTAAAATTAATCTTGAGATTAAAAAATAAATCCGAGGATTAAAATAAATCTTGAGATTAAAAAATAAATCCGAGGATTAAAATTAATCTTGAGATTAAAAATAAATCCGAGGATTAATAACGAGAGCTTTCCTTTCGTCATCTCAAAAAAAAAGTAGATTGATGCGCGAGAAAATTTCAAGTCGTTTGCTTACGAAAGCAGAAGATTAACTAAGTCATTCACATCAATTTAGTGCTTACCAAAGCAGAAATCAGAAACCTTGTTTTGGAAAACTATCAAAAGCTGTGTGAGGTCAGAGTAAAACTTTGAACCCTCTTTCAAGTTGTGTTGTAATTCCGTGAAAATATCATAAGCTGATGCCAATTGTGACAACTGTTGATCGCGTTTATTCGAGCCGGATCCAACTTCGGCTGTAAATGAGTTATGTGCATCCTGAATATCTTGAACTAATGATTGTTGACGTCCAATACTGTCAACAACTTGTTTTTGTAATGGCGAGAGTGCTTTTCCAACATATGAAACGGTCAGAGCAGGGTCAATTGCTCCATCATGAGCTAAAGCATTCAAAAATTGATCTTTCATATCAACTGTCGCAGATTTAAGTTCAGATTCAATAACATCTCGTTCAACCTTCATTGTTTCAACGGATTCCATCAAGGCTCTCAATCTCATAACAGACTGACTGTTGGATACAGCACCACTTGCAGCCGGAATTATATTATGCAATTCATTTGCTGGTTTCGACAATGTCTCAATTCCACGAAGGTTGGTCTCAAACTTTTGTCGAACAACCTTATCAGCAGTTATAGCATTGTTAATAATTTCACGATATTTACTAGCACTTGACCTAAAAACTTCCGTTAATTTATCAGATGGAGTACGTGTCCATTTCTCTTTAAACTGATTACGGAGTTGATTATCAGACTCTTTTTCTTCGTTCATCATTCTCTCAGTTTCATCGAGAATCTCTTTGTTCCTTGTTAACGATTCTGGAAGTTCATCAATTAAAGTCTGGATGCTTTGAACACCTCCCTTGTCGCGAACCTCATTAGCCTTTTCTAAAAGTGATGGTGGCAAACTTTGACCAGGCGTATTAATTTCAATTGCTGCTGGTAAATTCAAGCTTGATAAAACACCATTTAATGTTTGAGTTGCATCTCTTAATTTCATTATTTCCGCATTAACAATCTCTGATTTCTGTGCATCACAATTGTGAATGGCATGCTGTAAAGCAACAGGAATTAAATCACTGAACAAATCCTTGAAATTGGTACTCATTGGAGCAGTAATTGGAATTGCTTTTGCTAACTGAAACTTTCCAGACGATTCCAATGTTGAAGGATCAGGAATTGTGGCATTATAGATAAAATCGTTTTCTTTCTTAGCTTCTGTAAGCTTAAGTTGTGCTTTCTTATTATATTCGTCATAAACAACTTTTCCTGCACGACTTTGTGCTGTCTTAAAAAGATCTATTGCTTTTTGTAATGCAGCAATTTGTTGACCAATTTTCTTTGCAGCACTAAACACATTCGATTGATATAATAATGTAATAGCATGAATTCCTGCTTGCTTTCCACAAACAACTTGTAGCCATTCCTTATCCCACAATGATCTTGTCGACTCCTTTTGCATTGTCTTCAATACATCAGCATACATTTCGTCATTTTGACATGCCAATTTTGCTATAATTTGATCCTTCATTCCATCTTTGATCGCTTTGAGTAAACAAACTTCTTGTGCCTGAGCTAACATTAAAATTGATAAAACATGAAGCGTATCTGGGGACAAATCTGGTGTTGGTTCCTGTCCTAATGCAGGTGCTGCTGATTTCAAGTGTGAGAATATTCCAGCTGATTGTTGGAACAACTTTGCAGCTGTCTTTAGTCCTTCATCGCTATCAAAACATTGTGATGCAGCAATAGAGCTCTGTAGAGCTGCAATATTGAAGAGAACACAGACCTTTTCAAAACCAAGAGACGATAAGGCTGTAAATTGACAAACAGTATGAAATAAGATTAGAAATGTATTATTATTTGTTTAAGGATGTGCTGTCTGTTTACTTAAGCTTGCTTTTCCTCCAAAAATCGATCCTTTATCAAAAGCATCCTTATATTTGAATGGGACTTGAAACTCATGAATGGGAATTTTAACTTCCAACGCGTTTAATTGGTCATAGTATCTGAAAAATAAGAGTAATTTGGTTTAAAATAAAAAGAAACAACAACAAAGATAGTGAATAAGCAAGCAAACGAATGACTCATCCAATACGTATATAGAAAAATTGACATCAACGTGAATTAACATGAAATTCTGTACTTACGCATAGATCGCTTCTAGAGCGGCTTCATTTTTCTCGAAAACCTTGAAAACTGCGTGATTTCTCTGTTTGTTAAAGGAATTTATTTTTTCCATTTGCGAACTATCTGCTGGCTTTATATTTGTGCTCTGTATGAGGTTCTTTAGAGGCTTAACCAAGTCAACCTCATTTGGTTTCTTTAAAGGCACAGTTAACAGATCCATCTTGATTGTTATTTCACTTAATTAAGCTGTATTTCTCGACAAATTTAATTTTTTAAAAACTGACAATTTTAAAGAACTGTGAAGAAAATAAATAATGGTTGGAAGCGATTTAAATTTTAAGTGACGGTTATTTTTTTCAACGAGCTTTTTTTAAGGTATTGAATAACCACTTATTTTCTAATGATCATTTTGGCCGTTAATTGCCAGTGTAATTATAGAATGAATGAATGAGTAATTTATCATAAGTTTATTACTTTTTTAAATTAAAAAGATAACGGAAAATCAAAATTTGAACAGGAGTTCAAATTTGAACATGATATTTTGGCGGCAAACTTTTGGTATAAAAGATGAAAATTTTTGAAAATCAATTCATTTGAGTTTGAGAACTCAAACAGTAAAGATCTACGGATGATTAATAAACGAAAAATAAGGCTAAAGCAAACTGTGTTAATGGTTTTCAAGAATTCTTTCAATTATTAGGAGCAAATAAATATTAATTAAGGAATTATTATCTTTTAACAAGAAGAATTTTGAATAAATTTAATTAATTCAAATTTGAGATAAAAATTTCATGATTCAAATTTGAGATAAAAATTTCATGATTTACAAATTTATCCATAAAACGAGCTTTTTATTTTTAAATAAGAATGCCCACTTTTCGGGAGATCACGTGACGGACGATTCTCAACCTTAAGAGAAAATTTTTCTGTGTCGATCACATGTCAGTGAAAATTTCATTAAAATTAATTAAATAATACACTAAGTGTACCAATATAATCACCGGAATTCAATGTAAGTTAAAGATATAAATTATGAACGAAATTTAATTAGATTTATTGTAAAATTAAAGAATTTGAACTTGTGTACTAAAAAGGAATAAATTGGAGGATTTAAGAATTAGAGTCTGCAGCCTTATTTAATAGATCTAGCACTTAATTTAATTCCAGCACTATCGTCGAATATTAGAAAGTTCATTTTAAAAAGTACGGTGAGTCAGATATCATGGAACTAAGTTCCTTTTATTAAAATATATTAGGAAAAATAAAATCAGCACAAAGTTAATTAATTAATAATATTAGAGGCATACTAGATCAATAAAACTAATAATATAAGGGAAAAAATGATGTGAATGCGCTCATCTACCATACTTTGTTGCTTATTCTTTCCGAGAGCTTTTTTAAGTGCTTTTGAGAGTTTAACACAAACACATTGAAACAGTCGAGTGATCACACAAGTGTTGATTGTTGTTCACAGTCTCACAGTTTCTCCACCATATACTTTAGTCTTTTTTTAATCGTACCTGAGACAACACCTTTATTTTTTTTAAACTAAAATGTAATAAATTTAAAATTTTATTTGGATTAATTTTTATTGTCTTTAGAAATCGTTTAAATCAAGCATATCGTGTTAAGAATCTATAAATTATTTGTTTAATGTGGTAATCCTTAGCATAGCTATTCAATTTCGAAGCAACAGAATTGCGACCTTAAGTTTTTGTGTTTCATTGTATATTCAATATAACTAGCTGCTGTATGATTTAATAATTTTATTTTTGAAAGTTGTTTTTTGTTGAGACATTTTTAATTAATCTTCACAAGACTCACCCACGAAAAGTTTTACATAACTGTAATGGACAAAAGTGAATCACATCTTTTAGTTTTTGCAATCTGGGGTGTTTGATCATCTTTTGAGTATAACAGTGTGTTGGGAAGTTGTGGGAGACATTACTGACCAAATAAGAACAAAAATGTTGTTATTTATTTGTCAATGTGTGCGAGGAAATAAGCTGAATTTGAATAATGCGCGGAATGAATTTTTAATAGATTTAAAGCTTAATTGTCAATATGTTATGTAAAAATTCTGTTCCTTAAAATTTCTTATTATAGAGACATGAAACTCTTAGTCATACTTTGCATTCTTTGCGCGACGACGCTCGCAAAAGATAAACTTCCAAAAATCAAGGACAAAGACATGTTGAGGAAGATGATTATATACGATAAGGTACGGTGCCTGTAAGTTTTGGTCCAAATTTTGCAATAATGTAAAACTTTTGTATTGCAGAAAAATCCAGACATTTTCTACTGTCCAACGTCAAACTCAAAGCACCAAGTTTCGATTGACAAGATGATTGTTAAGTAGGCATACAACATCCATATTTGGCAATATTGTCCTTGAGTAAATTCATTTGCTTCTTTTAGAGCTCATCCAATCAGTAAGTTGTGCGAACACGAAGGAAATGGCGTACCCAATGATAGTAGACACGACTGTTACCAGGACGTTGATGAGACAGACTTTGCATGCAAGGAGAAGTATAGAATAATGGTGAGTTAATTCCAATGATGTCCATTAAATTGCAGTAACCGAATGTAATTAAGTAACAGCGTGCAATTTAATTCAATTTACTTGCTTTAAAAAAAATTACTGAATTTAATTATTTTTTTCACATATGCTGCATCTGCTTTATAATTACATAATATTGATAACATGTCAAATCATTTGATATCTTTCACAGAAACGTTACGCCAAATACAGTTAAAGAGAGTTTAGATGAATAAATGTTCATAAAAGAAATTCGAGATCACTTTAATTCAAGCTTCACCCAGAAAATAAATTACTTATTCCAACTTTGTGCAGTCAGCCAGTCTATAATATTCATTTAATAATTACACTGCATGACCCAAAATTTTTGGCATCTTTATTCTTGTTTCTTTCTTAGAGAATAAGAAACAGTTTTAGTTCTTCTTTCTATTTGTTTGTGTTTATTTATCATGTATGTCGAGAGACTAGATTCCACTAATATTGATTATGTGCTAATTTTGGATAATTTGTAAGCTAATCTGTCTGGATGATTCTAAACTTTGGATTAATTTTAATCCTTTGGATTAATTTAAATCCATTGGATTAATTTTTAATCCATTGGATTAATTTTTAAATCTCTGAATTAATTTAAATCCTAGGATTAAATTTAAATTTTTAAACCTTTAATTTGATTAATCCATTGGATTAATTTTAAATCTATGGATTAAATTTAAATGTTTAAACTTTGGATTAATTTTAAATCTCTAGATTAATTCAATTATAGTTTGATTAATTCAATAAATTCTATTGTTAACTTAAATCCTTGGATTAAATTTAAATTCTATAGATTTAAATTGATAAACCCAGATTAATTCGTAAGAATTTCTTGTATTAATGTTAAAACCAGACGTATACGAAGATATAAACTGACTAATTCCTTTAGGGATCGTTCACAAAATTACGTCAACTCAAATATGATTTTTTTGGAAAAATTCCGACAAGGGATGGGAACGAAAAAACTAGTCTTTTGAGTGACGTAATTTACAAAAGACTCCTTAATATTTTTCAAATTTTGATTAATCTTTGGATTAATTTTTTAATCCCTGGATTAAAATCTTTTGGTGATCAGATTAATTTTTAAACCTTCGGATTAAAATACTACTTTAACTAGATTTAATCGTGAAATTTGAAACATTTTCAGTAAGATTCTAAGATTAGCATACGAATTATTCAAGATGTTCAATTTTAGTGGCATCAATCCTCAGTCTTTAATTTTTAGAAAATTAAATTTTAGAAAACTCTTTAGAAATGTTTTGTTTTAAAAAAAAAATCTTTCCAAATCGTTGAGTAGAATAGAAATCTCGAATTTATCATTTTTATAAAGACGGAAATGATAATTTCTAATTTTTCTCTGAAAAATTTCCTTCCTTCTTCAATCATTAACATATTAAGTTTCTCTTTTAACCAATTTATTCATCTACTGATTTCTTAATATAAACTTTTTGTTTCTTTTCTTTACAATTAAACTTTATTATTAACTAATTACACATATGGTTGCACTCACAATTTGGTGGTGGCTTGAAATGGTCTCATACCTTATGCACATAAATGCTTAAAATCACCACATTTTTGTAAAAAAAATTCATACTAAAAAATAAGGCATTAATTAAAAATAAAGAAACGAGATTTAATCTTTAATAAATTCACATGATGTCATTATTGGTACTCTCACACAACATAAAACATATATATATATAAAAAATCACACATTACACAATTTGCAATTCACAAATTAAAGATGAAAGGTGGTAAAAGTAAGTAAAGTGATGAAAGCCTTAACATTTCATTTATTTACACATAAAAACTCATTTTATTGCAGTTCTGATTTAATTACAGCTTTCTTTGCCATTCTTTTCATTTTTCAGCTACGAAAATACCCAACCGAATATCCAAAAGGAACTCGACTACAAAAATTCATGGACTATGATAAAGAAATGATACAGAAAATGATCAAAAATAAAGCTTAACTTTTTTTACTGACTGACATGTTAATCTTGTGTGTTTTTTTAATTGATGTACAATTTTAAGTTGAATTTTCAGAATCATCGCCTATGAAAAATGCGATTTTAATTGCTTGTAATGCTCCATAATTTTCATTGTAAGCTTGTGGTAAGAGACATGTCTTTTTGCATGTGATGTATTGTGTACGTGAGATTCGAGATCATTTAATAGTATTTTTTCTTCTGTTTATGCAACTCTTAAGCTCGTGATATTGTTGCAAATGATCTTAAATAGGACGTATTGTGAATTAGAGGAATTGGAACAATAAAAATAAAATTACAGAAATAAAACGGTCAAATTATTTTCAAAATTTATGCTTTTCAAACAAATTCAAATTTTTGAAAACCGTTAGAATTTCAAAATTTCCAAAACTTTATCAAAATGATCTCAGTAAGCTGGAAAAATACATATTAATGATAAAGAATTATCCTATGAATACAAATACATTAAATTACACTAGAAAACTTAATAAAAATTAATGATTAACGATTTTCTCAAATTCAAGCTTTAACGAACATTTCAAATTCAAATTTAATGCAAAGCTGAATATATTTTGTAAATAAAGGAACAAGTGAAGTAAAAGTCAAGTTTTTGGGTGATATAAGCTGTGTGGATGGATAATATAGCAGTACACCAACCATTCAGTTCGAATTTCGTAATTCACTATTTCTCAAGTATTACTCTGTGGATTTTTTATCTGTCTGTGCGCTGTGCAATGTTTTAAATTGAATTTAATATGTAAATTTACAATTATGGATAATAACTCGAAAGAAGTTGATGAATTTGAGCTTCACAGGAGTGTATTTAATAATGATTTAAAGAAGCTAACTCAGATACTTAAGAATAACAAGGAAATCATTGATAAAAAGGTGAGTTTCGAAACATTTTCATGACATAGAATTGCAGCAAAAAAGATTTATGTTTTCATTATTTGTATAGGATAAGCATGGAAATACGGCTTTGTATCTAGCAACAGCAACTGGACGAATAGGTAAGGAACAATACAAACATAATGTATCAGTTAGTGTATTCCTGATTAAATTTTAATGAGGCTTCTTTTTACATTTCTATGCTTTTAGAATGTGTCTGTATCCTTTTAAAGCACAATGCTAGTGTTAATATCAAGAACTGTAACGGATGGACACCACTCAGTGAAGCAATATCCTTTGGAAATCGTCAAATGATCGAAGTAATTCTAAAGAAATTAAAGGAACAAACTCGAAAATCGCTGTCCAAGCGAAAAGAGTCTCTCAAAATCGCGCTCAATCAAATTAACGACTTTTATATGGAATTGAAATGGGAGTTCAGGTAACTAACTGGTTTGCATAATTTTTTTTTCGCATATTATCTAACTGATTTGAATATTTACTCTCTCATTTCTTTCATTTTTTTTATGACTCGTGCGTTGAGTAGTAGCTGGGTTCCTTTAATATCAAAGATTTTGCCGAACGATGTGTGCAAGATATACAAATTGGGTTCAAAAATACGCCTCGACTCAACGCTCATAGATTTTAATGAAATGAAGTGGGAACGTGGGGATATTTCGTTTCTATTTTGTGGAGAGAATGAAACAATGATCACGGCACTAGATAATGAGGCAAAAGTTTATCAGTATGTAAGAACACAGGAAAGTGAAGCAGAAATTCACGACGAAATTGATATATTAATGATGTCAGACATAGTTACGGCGAATTTCTCGACAAAGAATGTCTCGTTCACACAAGTGAAAACTGGATGGTTTTTCCGCGAAGATAAGAAAGAAACAATTGCTGGTCAATACAAATGTGATTTATACCATGTAAATGGACTTACTTTAGAGCAACGCAAACGACGAGAGCATTTAAATCGTGACGATCTACAGAAGAATAAAACAAGTATTGTGGAATCGTTGACGAAATCACAAGTTATCGATCCAAGTGTGGAGGTGAGAAAATATTCAAAAGGATTATTAAGCCACTCTCTTTTATTTATTCTTTATGTCTTGTTTTTTTTCTTTTTTATTTCCATACACACAATAATAATAATAATTTCATGTCTCATAAACCACGACGAACGATACGATATGACGACAATGATAATATAGATCCCACGACGATTGTCACTAAAACCACCGCCAGCAAAAGCCATAACATTTGAAGAGTACATAAATTCAGAAATAGGAAATTATCCGGCTCTGGGACGAGAATTGGTATTTAAGAGGTCACAGAAGCAATTAAAAGCAACCGTGGCTATGTGCTCGGATTTCCCATTAAGTTTAGAGACATTATTGAATGTATTTGAAGTGATTGCGCCATTGAAACATTTTTCAAAATTAAGAGACTTTATATCCCTCAAACTACCCAAAAAAGGATTCCCTATATCTGTACATATTCCAATTATTCCGACCGTATCAGCTAAGATAACATTTCAAGACTTTGAGTTTCGCGATAACATACCCGAAGAGCTTTTCGACATACCCGACAATTACACTCTGGACGAGACACGCTTTCCTGATTTATAGCAGCTTTAATGCTTGATTATCACGCCTGTTCATTTACATTTTTTGAATGGCTATGATGAATTATGAATTAGTTTAAGTTCCACCCCTTGCTTGTCAAAACATTATATTGTACATGATAATGAAGTATTTTTAATTGTTAATTTTATGTAATCCCTTCTCGGGGGCTGGTCATGCATGACGTCTTTCGGAAATTGAGTTCAATATTGATAAGAAGGTCTTGATGGAAATGCTGATCATCATAAGGAGCCGAGAAAATTTTGGTTATCGTCTAGTTTGCGTTTAACCACACAATCCTCATCTAAATGTTGGACGTCATTTATGAACAAACCCCTAATCCCTTCGAGACCTCTATTTAGAGGTTGAAGCAGGTCTAAATCTGTCTAGCACTTAAAATGCTATAGAAATATTGTAACAAAAGGGAATAAGACGTGACTTAATTTGGTAACGAACTTCGAGATCTTGAATTGTTTGATGGACGTCATTTGTGAACCAATCCCTTCCTTGCTCCCTCTTCCTTTGCGAGTTATTTTCACAATGAAATTGCTATAAACATTGCAACGCTTGCCTCTTATAGTAATAATAATTATAAATGAATATATTAGAACATATCCCTCTCCCTATAAATGATCAGAATATTTAAAAAAAATTAAATTAATTAATGATAACGATGTTATATCATTCCAATTTGAAATTCAATTTGATATGAAAAGTAATAAGTAACACAAAACTGTTAGTGAAAATCACACAAAAAAAATAAATTAAACGAGAAAAGTTTGTAGTTGCATATTTGTAAATCAGTATGTAGTATTAGGCTCTATTGAATATTTTTGAATGTTAATAAGGCGTTGTCCAAATGCAACGAAGAAGAAAATAATAACAATGAAAAATAATTCATATCAACAAGAAAGTAATAAGGCAATGATTATGGTTTGTTTATGATACACATTAATACTACATGCTCGGTTCTGACTCACTAAAGTGGATTATTTTGAATCTCAATGATTGGCAGCGAATGAATGTGGCATATTTTTGTATCTAAGAGGAAATGGATAGATCTCAAGAAGAAAATCTCGAATTGTGCTGCTGAAATGAATCTGAAGAACATTTGTTGTGGATTGATGAAAAGGATTAAAAAATTAATTCCTTGCAAGGATTTAAGTGATTTTAATCTCAGGATTTAAAATTAATCCAAGGATTTAAGTGATTTTAATCTCAGGATTTAAAATTAATCCAAGGATTTAAGTGATTTTAATCTCAGGATTTAAAATTAATCCAAGGATTTAAGTGATTTTAATTTCAGGATTTAAAATTAATCCAAGGATTAAAAAATTAATTCAAGGATTTAAGTGATTTTAATCTCAGGATTTAAACTAATCTCAGGATTTAAATTAATCCAAGGATTAAATTTAAACTAATATCAGAATTTAGATTAATCCAAGGATTTAAGTGATTTTAATCTCAGGATTAAAAAATTAATCTAAGGATTAAAAAATTAATTCAAGGATTTAAGTGATTTTAATCTCAGGATTTAAATTAATCCAAGGATTTAAGTGATTTTATTTCAGAATTTAAAACTAATGGAAGGATTTGAACTTAATTATCAAGATTAAAAAATAATCTGAAATCAAACTCAGGATTAAAAGTAAATCCAGGAATTAAATTGAACTTAATCTCAGGATTTAAATTAATCAAAGGATTTAACTGGATGTAATTGAGTTTAATCTCTGGATTTACACAAATATTTAAGTCAAATTTATCGAATTTAAGTTAATCTCAGGATTAACAACGTAACTTAGCAGTCAATCCAAAAATAAATCCGACAGTAAAGGGTGAATAATCTGAGACAATTCACTTTAGTGATGCAGAGCAGTGCCAACTAATAAATAATATTTTTATGGATCAAGAGAAGAGACCGTAAGAGAGATGAGAGTAGAGATGAAGGAAAAGAGAGTAAGTTTGACAATCTATTTAGAAAATACACACGATGGTTTTTTTATTATTATTTTGTATCATGGACAACGTCTGTATGTTCTTATGTAGAGTGCTTTTTGCAAAAAAAGAGAGAAAGAAATAAACTTCGTCCAACACTGAACTTTTTACAACTTTTGTGCTCTGCGCAGAATCATTTTTCGTTTTTTCGTTACTTTTTCAATAAAACAACACCTGTTTGAATAAAAATTTAGAATCTTGTGTTTTTAATAAGAATTACGAGACGACCGTAGGTCCTGCAATGTCGAGCTTTTGAATGGAATTAAAAGTGATTTGAATATTCTAAAATTCTAGTCGAGAATGCTAAAATGGTGCGAGTTTGAAGACCATAAACTTTTTTCTTGTGAATATCAAAATTCAAGGATTTCAGCTGAAAAACGCATGAGTGAAGAGATAACTTTTTTTCTTCTTATGAGAGGATTCCTTTTTTCGCATTTTTTACTAAACTGTTGCTTCTCGTCATACATACAAAAAAAAGAAAGAATCTTACGGAATCAATTGAATGGAAAAAAATAAAATCAAATACTTTCTTATGAATAGATGAGTTTACTACGTAGATTTTGGAAGTTAAGAGAAAAAAGACAGAAATTTTGATAAAAACTTTAATTTTATGTCGAAAAAGTTGGTGAATTTTTAATTTCTCGACGGTGAATAAAAAAGAAATAATAATATTTTTTTGGTGTTTGAAAAATTTTCATGGATATGAGCGCTCATGGGGCTGCTTGGTTCACTCATCGACTTGATTCATGGTCAAAGATTGCTCGAGAAAAAGTGAAACGTGCTGCTGACTTAAACAATGAATCACCAACGAATACGTCTTCGGATGATGGATCCCCGTCTGCGACATCGATTCAAAAGGATAAGGATGCACCGAAATCTGCAAGCTCCTCATTTGAGGTAAATTTTCACATTTTCTTCTTCTCACAGTTTGTCATTAAACTTTTGTGTCGCATTAAAGGAACCTTATGGAAAAGGATCTCCATTGTCATCATCACCATCTCCATCAATCGTCCTTCAGCATCAAAGCAAGTCATTTCCACCACGACATTTAGCGCGTACATCGAGCATTTCTAGCGAGAGTAGCGTTGAAAATTTACAAGTATGCATAACATCCTTGTGCCTTAACTTTGGACAGAGCTTTTTGAAAGCTTCTAGAACCTTTTTTCTGTTGAAAAAAGCTCAAATCTTTGTTTACAATTTCTTTTTTGTGAAATCTAGTCACTTGACTAGTTACTCTTTGACATGTTGTTGATCAATGATATGCAACAAGTTTTGAGATCCGAAAATAGCTTTTGTCCAAAGTTACAGACTAACATTATAATCTAAAAATGTTTAAATCAACTTTTCTTATTAGATAAGAGGTTCATCTCCACAAATTCGATTTTCTGATGCTCGAGGTCATCATACTTCATTACAAGAAGATGGAAAATTTATTGTAAGTCATTACATGTTTCCCCAACATTCCAACACAATCTTATTCTTCATCTACATTCCAAAAAAATATAGTATTCTCGCTCACCTAGCCCGATGAGAGATTTAAGATGCTTAAGTTTAGATGCACGCTCGATGTCACCGTCAAGCGCTGAACATGAGAAACTGAAAGTGTCGAGTCCATCGCAAGCAAACTTATTTTCACCATCAGCGCTGTTTCAATCATGCTCATCGCCTAAAATTAATCGCCCTCCATTACTTCTTCAACCGCGAAACGATCCATGTAGTTCTAATAATCCTGCTCCACCTAGGTATGTGCCTGTGTGAATATGAAAATTTAATTTGTTTTTAACGATCACATTTATGCCTGCAACATGATTGCGTACATACACACAGCATACATGTTGCTGGATGTCATTTATATTACAGTCAGTTTTTAAATATTCATTTTTACAGTCCATTAGGTGCTTTACAACTAGATCTTTATACACGGCAAGTCGGTCCAATAATGTATAATGCTCCGGAGAATAGTATTTGTGTTGGAAAGCTTCATTTACGTGTTACATATGACTCAAAATGTAGTGATCTTGCTGTTCATTTAATTGAAGCTCATAATTTGTGTCCATCCGATGAAAATGGATTCCGAGAGGTGTACGTACGTTTAGAGATTAAGCCAGAAATTGACCAGAGAAAAAGGGAAACAAATATCTTTCGGTTCGAGACAAATCCGTACTTTAATCAGCACTTTAAATTTCCAATCTCACGTGACCAACTTCAACTTACCGAAACGGAATTAATATTACTAGTACGTTCGTCCTCATTTCGCATTCCTCATGCATCATTAATAATCTTTTCTTCTTTTTCTTATCATCATTTATACAAGGTCCTCGATGCAGATAAATCAAATGACATATCAGGAGAATTAAAGATAAATTTAGCAGACATGGATTTATCGAAATCTAATGAAATATGGGGCGATATTATTAAAGTTAAACGACAAGCAATTGATCGTCCTGAGCTTCTTATAAGCTTAAACTATCTTCCACAAGCTGCAAGACTTACACTCGTCGTTATTAGAGCGAAAAATTTGGATTATGATGAACTTTTTGTGCGAGTATGGTTCCTTGACTTTCCTCAATCAATATCACAAAATTAATCGCTGCATATCTTTATTTTCTCTCATTTTTTTCGTCATTCTCAGATTTACCTTATTCAAAACGGCAAACGAGTGAAGAAAAAGAAAACAGAGTTTTCCAAAAAATCTTACAGTGAGCACATTTGGAATGAGGCGTTTACGTTTAATCTACCATCGTCGAATTTCAATAATTCTGGACTTGAAGTGAGTTAAATGGCTTTTTGATTTGGTTTCTTTTTTGCTGCTACATATAGCAAATTGATTTTGTCTCATTCTAACTGAATTAGGGATTTTGTTGGATTTAATGAAGTGAATGCTCTTTATTTCTGTTCATACTGAAATTTTTTGAAAACCGTTAAAATTTAAATTTTTTAAAACTGTTAAATTTTGAATTTTTGAAAACCGTTAAATTTTGAATTTTTGAAAACCGTTAAAATTTGAATTTTTGAAAACAGTTAAAATTTAAATTTTTGAAAACCGTTAAATTTTGAATTTTTGAAAACCGTTAAATTTTGAATTTTTGAAAACCGTTACTATTTGAATTTTTAAAAACCGTTGCAGATTTACATATTGGAGAACGGAAACAATGAGCAGGACGCAGTGGGAAGCTGTGGAATCGGCCTAGATGACAGTATTGGGAAAGATGACACATTAGGGAGAGATCACTGGAAAGAAATGATGCACAATCCTAGAAAGCCTATATCAAGATGGCATCCAATAATAACTCAATAATTATAATAATATTTAATACACACTTTTGCACTGATTTTTTGAAACTGAATAGGTATTCATTTTTCTATTGAAGCAAAAAATATAATATATAAAACAAAACAAAAGAAACAAGACGAAAAAAAAGGTTGGAGGAAGTGAACTAAACTAATGAAAAAAATGTCTAACTAAATGAAATTAATAAGAAATAATAAGAGTAACTAATTGTCGACAAATCATTGGTCTAATGTAATAATTAAAAGATAATATAATAACGAAATTGGAACTATATTTAGTATTAAATTTCTATATAAAAAAAGTCTATATACATTTAATATATTTAGTACCTTTCACCGAGAGCTCATTAAAAGACGGAATCAAATTGAGGGAATTTTTAATAAATTAATGGAAACGAAAGAATAAGGAAATCAACTTATCAAAACGAGAGTATTTTTTCATATTACGTAGCAGGGACATAGCCAGGGGAGGGGGGTCCTGAATTTGTTTCTAATTTTCAAATTTTAGGAGGAGTCCAAAAGGGGATCCAGACCCCTTACTGGCTACGTCTCTATTACGTAGGGATCGTTCATTAATGACATTATATATTTGGGGTAGTCTCGAGCTTTGGGATGCTTTTTGGACATTTTTTCAATATGAAGATTTGATGATACGGGGGTGGGTTATTTATGACGTCCTGATTTAGAGTCCAGGGTTAAGGGTCTGGAATTGATTAAATGACTTTTGATCGTGTTTGATCATTTTTATCAGTTCCGCACCCTAAGACAGGGGTTTATTATAGTAAGGGGGTTGGGGGTAGTTCTTTGACCTTGAACCTACCTTTATCCCTTATATACACTTCCAGAATGGGTTATGACACAGTTTAGGATTTAAAGCCCATAAAAATCTTTGCAACAGAGGTGATAAGGATGGGTATGGACCTAAACCCCAATTTTTTGTGAAACGTCATTTGTGAACGACCCCTTGCATTTTTCTGAGACATATTCTTTAATAAGCAACTGAGGAAATTTAATTAATGTACTTTAAAAACTCTACAAGGAAATCAACAAATGTCTTATGCATTTTTAAAACAAAAAAAGATGATAAAAAAATATGTGAACAGTAAGATGAAAAGAGAATATATTAAATTATAAGAGATGAATCTATCTATAGATGTATGGAACATAATATTTGAGATGCTAAATTTTATGTCATGACAATGAAAAAAAGTATATCTGTATGCTTAAATATACCACTACTTACTAATTAACTTTTTTATTGTCTATTTATTATTGTGCATTAAGCTTCATTTTCAGCTAGTTTCACGGACACACGCCGATATCATTGGGAATTAGTGGATTTCCTTGCTTATTATTTAACTACCATGAAAATGATTGTATCTAATTAATTGCAATGCAATCCATTTATAAACCATACAATCCATTTATTTAAATTATGCAGAACAATTTCTGTCAACATTCTATTTATGACAATCATTCAGGCAGGATCTACTGAAAATTTTAATTCCAATTTGAGTTTAATAATAGAAAATTCATAATAGAAAATTATTAAATAGGTCAAGTTGTTATGTGAATAAGACATGATTCACTTGGTATGATTTTGTACTGGAATTGTAATTTGAGATTTTAACGGATTTTTAAAATTTGAGATTTTAACAGATTTTTAAAATTTGAATTTTAACGGTTTTTCAAAAATTGAATTTTAACGGTTTTTCAAAAATTCAAATTTTTTTAAAAATCGATTAGAAATTTAAAATTTTGAAAACCGTTAAATTTGAAAATTCAGTTGATTGCTGGAAAAACTGTCATAATAAGCACTCTCTTACTGCCACCTGTTGCTTGCAAAGAATATCCTACTAATCGTATTGCATGTCTAGGCAGAAAATCAGTACTGAATTCCCATGTTCCAACGAATAATTTATTGCTACAATCTAGTCCCAATTCACATCTGAAACAAACAATTCAATGGAAATAAAAAATGCAATAATTTTTTAAATTTTTTCTGAAGGTCTTTCAGTTTTATTCTCCTAAAGTTCTTTTATTTAATACTCGATTCAACATGTTTAATTAAAATATGATAAAATCTGAATCATAAACTCTGTTTTTTCATTAATTAACGTTTTGTTTTTTATGGTCAATAAAAGAAGAATAAGAAGTCTATAACTATTATTTTACACTGTAATTATGAAAAACCATAAAATTCGTCGTTTATGGCATTACTGGATATAAGCACAAAATGATAAAACTGTGTCGAAATTTCTTTCATTTCTCTTTTTTGTCTACAAAATTAATCGTTTTTACATCACTAACGTGTTTATTAAGTCAATAAGGCCATGTTTTTTAATAATCATCTAAAAAATTTATACAATTCACATTATTTTTGGATAAACGATAAGACACCGAATCTTTTGAATTTAGTTTAATAATTTAATCTTATCAATCAATGCAACTAAATTAGAAACAGTTAAAACAGCCACAGAATAATTTTCGTAAGTGTTTTGCGAGTAGCTCATACTCGTTATCCACCGTAAAAATTATTGTTTAATTAACTACATACTACTTATAAATTGGCAGATACTAAATATACTAAATATGTTTAAAAAAATAAATTAAAAAAACCTCTTTCTTTTTGTGTGGGTGTGTTTGTGTATGTTTTGAAAGTAACATATTGCTGTTAAGGGGTTAATCATTAATGACGTTCGACAAAAAATGTATTGTTGGCCTCTCTTTTACCATAAACTGTTTTTTACTGAATTTTAAAATTTAACGGTTTTCAAAATTTTAAATTTCCAATGGATTTGAATGTTTTGAAAAAACCGTTAAAATTCAAATTTTAAAAATCTGTTAAAAATGAAATAAAAAAGTATAAAATACAATTTTTTGAGAATGTCATTTTTGAATAATACCCGTAGTCTACAAATAATTTTCTTTTGTTGACTATAATTAATAGTAGATATATATATATATATATATATGTATAGATATAAAATTAACGACTAAAACTTAATGAAAGCGTATGCAACATAAGTAATTTTCTCAGTTTCTTTACAGGAAGCCTCCTTTTCGTCCGAAGAATATTGAACTTATACTTCCCACAAATCCTCCGACTAATCCTGGCTTGGATTGAGTATCTTTAGGTTTGTCAGCTGCTTTAGTTCCATTTACTGTCCCTAAATCAGGCCTCTGCACAGCATTTGAATTTAAATTTCGGCGGGTTTTGTGCCTCTGAAGTTTCTGCTTTACACGCGCCTCAGGACTTCCTTTACTCGAATTAATATTATTATTTGTTGAACTACCGGCACTCATATTTGATTTCTTATCACTCTCAGACGAACTCTCGCTACTCTTCATCCTGTTATCCGATAAATGTTTAAGGCTAGTTAATTGTGTCATTGGACTGTGACGTGTTGTATAAATATTTGAGCTATGTAGGGCCAATGGCTTATTAATGAATCGTGATGTTGATGATAATGTTGATGACGATGAGGTGGCGAGTAAAATATTCTCAATTCCTAGCGTCTCTACTTCCTTTAATAAATTAATTGTTCTTTGTTTCACTTTTCGCTCTAAGATTATTGCTGCCTTATCAGTTTCTTGATTATTATTGCTATTGCTATTATTATTATTGTTGTTTTGTCGGGTGATTTTCTTCTTCAATAATCCAGCACTCGATGACAAAAATGATGTAAGTGAAACGGTACGAGCTCTCTCTTGACTTTCCAATGTTGGTGATTGACATTCAGGGGAATTACATGGTGTGAGGGTTGGAGAGAAGGCGTTTGGTCCAGATGGTGTGTTCAGACAGCTTGGCGTTACTGCAGATATTCCTCGCTCATTTAGCATTGATGCTAAACCATTACTAACCGAAAATGTGCTGCATGAATTTCTTCGTGACAATCCGATTCGAGGTGTTGGTGGTGCTCTGTAAAAAAATATTTTTTATTATCATAATATTTACTCTGTTATGTCAACTTTTATGACATAATTAAGTCAAGTATACTTACGTTGACATTCGTGATGGAGGTAAACTAAATGTTATGGAAACACCATCATCAGGATGTAAAACTTTGCTATCTGTATATGTATAAATGCATGTAGATGGTTCGAAATGCTTAAGCGATGGAAGTTCTTCAACATCTTCCTCTACATCGCCCAAACAGTAAATTTGTAGGCCAAATTCATCCAATCCTTTTTCTCCTCGTACTTTTACACGCTCATTATCATGAAGAAGACCGTCCAACGTAGGCGTGGCAAGTCCTTTCCATTGATTCAATGTTATGGAACCCTATGAGATATAAACGATTTTGATTAGCTATGTCAAAAGTGAATCAATAATAGAATTAGAATGAGAAAGACGCATTTCGTGAAGAACAAAAATTTAACGGACTTTAAGAATTTCAAATTTAGCAGTTTTCAAAAGTTCAAATTTTTTCATTGAAAAGTTTGAATTTTTGAAAACCGTTAAAATTTGAAATTGAAGTCACCGTTATTTTTGGACACAATTTTAAATTCCATCAATTATTTGATAGATGGACCTTTAATTGCTTATTTACAGTGGGAAAAATTAAATAATTTAATTTATTAGATTAAAATCACGTTAAAGTGGTAAAAATAATTAATTGGTAGCAGTAATTAGCAAAAATGTTGATAAGGACTTAACATGTGGAAGGAGATAACGCAAAGTCAAGAATAAAAAAAGGTAAAAATTTGCACAGCATATACGCGAATAAAAATAAACAATTTAAGAGTATCAACTTACCTCTAAAGGCTTGACAATTTCCAACTTTTTAGGATATCGATAATATGACATTGATGACCCAGTTGATGCCGACATGTTCGAAAATACACTTTCAGGTGTCTGTGTCTCATTCTCATAATTGTATGTGCCATAAGAGAGTTCTGTTCGTCTTTTTAAGATTTCAGCTGAGCTGAGGTTCTTCAGTGCTGTTTCTAAATCTTTAGCACCTGGACAACCCATCATTCCAAACTGTCGATGACTATTATAATCGTCAGAAACTGTCGAGGCTGCATCATCATTCTTTTGGCTTCCATAAATTGAGCTGTACATTGAAAATGACGGAATTTTCTCCATGTTTGGCTTGTTGATACTTTCCGTTGAATATACTGAGCAAGACATTCGAGGCTGTGAGGATATAATATTAAGTTCAGATGCAAGTGAATCACCAAAGCCATTAAATGTATTATTAGTTCCAGCACATTTAACTGTTTCGAAGACTTTTTGGAATTGAGGAACTTGTTTGTTGTGTCCATGATCGGAATTGATGCCACTATCAAGACTGCTATTTTCTGAGAACATCGATGACTCCATAAGTTCTGTATGAAGTGATTCTGGATTGTATTGTGGAATAACTTGAATTCCCCCGGGTACATAAAGAGAACTACGATTTGATTGAGGTTGTGAGCGTCGTTGTTTCTCGCGTAATAATAATTGAGTTTCTTGAAGCAGCGTTAAGGTTTCTTGATATCGACTTTTACACTCCGATAGCTCTGATGCGAGTAAATTTTGATTCTCCTTTGTTACACTCAATGTTATGTAAGCTTCCTCATTTTCAGTCAACAGTTCGTGTAATCGATATTCCGCATCGCATAACCTTTGCGATAAATTGTTTATCTGTTCGTTCTGTAGACGATTCTCTTCCTTATACCTCTCCAATTCTAGATTTATACCTTCATAATTTGAGTTTGTTAAATTTAATTGCTCACTGAGATCTTGCATTAATCTCTTCTCATGCTCCTCAATCTCATCTGCTGCTTCCTGCACTTGCAGCACCTCTGTATGAAGCTTTTTGTTTTCTTTCTCCAGAACATTGATTTTTCTCTGTATCAGCTCAATATTGACTAATTTTGAGGATGAAGGCGAGGCTAAAATAAAAATGATAAGAAGTCATATTAATAGAAATTGTTTTGATAACTGTGGTAAGGCTGTTTGTTTGATTAGTAATGTCTGTCTTCTTTTTGACCGTTATTACTTTTTTTTTTGAAATAAAATTGTGATTTTTGAAATGTTTTTTGACCGTTATTATTTAAATGAAAATTCTTACCATTTTCAATAAGCGTTTCCTCATTCTCCGTTAATATATTTATAAGCTCTGTTTTCTGTACTAATTCGTGACTAAGTTGTGCAATACTCTCGTTAGCCCCTCTAAGCTCTGCTTCTAAGTCTATTATCCTTTTCTCTAAGTGTGTATTTTGTGATAAAAGTTCCTTTCCTATATGCACAGTCAGTTCAAGATCCTAAATACGTGAGAATTTGAAGAAAAGAACAGAAGAAAAAACATTCAATCAACCTTGAAATTATCTCAAAAAATAATTTTTTGTTTTGATAAATTTTTCATGATAGCTTTTTGGTATTTTGTTGACATTTTAAGTACCTTTTCTTTTTCTTGCAGTAATCTTGTCACCGCTTCAATATCATCATAGCACGTTGTCATTTCGGAGCACCTTTTACCAGACAGGACTGCAATTGAGAAAATAGGCAATGAGACGTAAATAATAAAAATTGGAACGAATTTAGCAACAATTCGATAATAATAAAATAGTAAACATAATCATAAAAAAACTTGATGAATTGATGTGTAAACAACAACATTTTGCTCTCATTTCCACCATTTTATAATTTTTTTTATTAAAGGTATATCATTATCTCAACCTGATTCATTGTTATCGCAAATCGTGGAATCTTGTGCGTTGCTGTTACAAGTAGTATTACTTGATAAAATATTTTCATCATTCTCGTCAAACGAAGGTGATTTAGTCGCAAAAACTTTCTTTTCGACTGGCTGATAATTACTACATCGATAAAATAATTCATCAGAAGATAATGAACTCGATAAGGACTTGCTCTGTCCAATTTTTCTTGTCTTTTTGCGAAAATTTGACACAACACGACTAAACATTGTTTTTAGTTCACTGGATATAATGTAGCTTAAGTACTTAAGATTTCTTTGATTTAATTAAAATTCTTTCACTGCTTTACTAGAAAAGCGTCTCAACTTTAATTCGCATCGAAAAAGAATGACGTAATGAAGAAGAAACAAGGATAATGATTCTGTAATGTTTTTTCACGTATCACATGCAGCATTGGAGGAAGTGAAGGGGACCAAGATGAAAAACATGAGAGAAACAATGATTGTTGTTGTTATTGTTGAAATTTTCCCCAACTCAAACACACAGAATAATGTAGACATAGTAAGCATGAGACAAGTGATCTGAGGCGGAATTTGTTGTTCGTGAATTAAAATTTCACAACGGTCATTTTTTGACCGTTATTTTTTTATTTGAATTTTTTTGACCGACTAGTTTAAATTTGTAATATCCGTTAATATTCCAAATTTATTCTACAGCCAGTAATTAAATATTACATTGCATTACAGCAAAATTGTATAATATCAAGCTTAATGCAGAGTTACTGTCATCTACTAATCCCTAATTAAGTTCCAATACTTGATGTCTAATGTTTTGTTTACATTTTCCAAAATTGTAATTTTCACAAAATTCTTAGTTAATTTATGAATGACAACAGTCTTATCATTAAGCAATAATAGAATATGTAGTAATAACTCACTTAAACCTTCCTAAACTAATGTTTTGCGTCTTAATTTAGCAAATTATGAAAATTAATTTTTTAAATTTTATTTTCCAAATTCAAGCCTAAATCTATACTTACAGCTGCCCTAAATGCATAGGGCAGGCTAAAATCTCTATAAAGTGGTAGATTCTGTTATTCTGTTCACATTTGCGATGCTCTGAACCGGCAAAATACGATAATTAATCAATTCACAATTTTTTTGACTAAATTTTTGCAAAAACCTTGTTTATCATGAATATTCATTACTTTAAGTATCATAACACGAACGTTTATAGCACTAATTACAAGCGTCGAACAAATATAGTTTTAAACAGACAGTCTAAACTCCTAAACATCAATTAAATTAATAATCTTTAATTCTTATTTGAACTTCACCACTTTTTGTCAAAATTCACCTCAATTTGGTGAGTTTCCAAAAGACAACAAATCATTTTCACCTTAGATCACGTGTGATGCACAAAACAAGACAGATGTAGAGCATAAGTAACATCCATTCATCATTCATTCATTCATTTCACTACCAAAATGAGAGTGCACACACAATGCATGTAAACAATGTTGTTGTTGGATATTTTCTCAAGACAAAATTTACCGTTATCATTAATTTTATTTATTCCATTCCGTATCATGGTAGACAGGTTACTCAATGAATTGACGAATCTCATTTTAAGATTCGTTGAACCACTCCGATCGCGAGACATAAAATATATTATTCCATCATCGTCCTCGTCAAGATTCAATCTACTTAAACTTATGGCACTTTTCTCTTTTAATTCACGTAATCGATCTGCAATTTCAAGTTCCAGATCGAGAAACGTCTGTGACTCCTCACGAATACTCGATAGACTAAATGTTTTTCTAAAATTTCGTTTTCTGTCGAGCACTTTTAGAGTATTTTCAAAGTGACGACTAGAACTGCTGGGATTTGTGGACACAAAACAACTACAGTTCTCATGTGAAGAACTTTGTGTTAATCTACTATTAGCGTTAAGATCGCTTTTACTGTGCTCCATCCTTCGTCGTCTGACTGATGATGGTCTCTTTGGCTGATGATGACCATAACTGTGTACAGTGAGAGACATTTTTTTTGTATTGTATTGTAATTAAATGTCGATATAATATTAAAAAAATGTTCAACTTCTTTTTTCCTTCAACGAGCAGGTTTGTGTGTATATCAAGATAATGTCAAAACAGAAATGAAAAAGTTTTCCTCGTCGGTCTCTCAATTTATAAACAGTTTAATAGCTTTATCATTCCCTTCAACTAATTAATCGTCAAATAAACAGCAAAAACCATAATAATCAGATAACAGCGAGTACTTTTCGATATGGAAAATTGAGTGGATTGGTGGAGAAGAAGCAATAAAAACAAATCGGAGAGGTGCTTAATATCCATCGCGTACATAATTCTTTTCAATTACTGTCAACACTTCGTGAAGGTATGTTCATATTTTGCTTCTTTATTTTATTTTACACGCTTTATATTTTTATCATTCACACAATGAATTCGCGAAAAAACAGCAGTAATTAGCAAAAAACGACACGGTGTCGATTGATGATCAGTGCGCATTCTTATCTTCTTTTGTGTAGTTATTGATAAAAGGAATTTCATCAAATTACATTTTTGAGGATTTCATAGAATATTGGTCATACGTTTTTAACGGTCACTTAGAATTCAAATTTTAACGGTCACAATTTATTCAAATTTAGTGCAAAACAGTTTTTGAATTCAAATTTATTTTTAATGGTTTTTTTCAAAAATATTTTTAACGACATTTTATGTCTAAGACGTGATTAGCGGCTTTAGTAAAGCAGAACTTCAAGTGTTATGATCCTTATCATTTATGATTCAGTCCTTTTTGAGGAACAATAAATAATGTCATGCAGCATTTCGATAGCATTTATCACTTCCACAGAATTTTAAATGACATATGAAACAGCAATGTCATGTTAGGGACACAAGAGTCATCCACAAACTCAGTTTGCAAAAAATGCGTAGCAAATAATATTTGCACTTCAGTTATAACGTTTTTTAAAAATCAATTATCATATGATCGCAAAAAAGTGACGTAATTTCTTAATAATAAAAAATATGACAAAAGCTATTCGCGAAAAAGGCAGAGAAAAAAATTTGCCAGAGTCAGAATGTTGGATCGATGATATTTAGTGACCATCACGGCATTTGCCAAAAATACAAATTCCAATAATCCTTTAGAGACTAAACAGATTGATTTTGTCTTTGTTCTCCATGAATGTTTGAGGAAATGTTTACTAGATGAGCTGTGTATGTATCATCCAATAATAAATGTGTAGCCAATTATTAAACGAAATGAACAAAAAAAAATTCGTGACTGTTTTTCGTGTGAACTGAAAAATTTAAAGGAAAAAAAGTGAAGACTGAAGAAAAATCCGCAAACAAGCACTAGTTTGCGTAACGCTTATTTAAGTCCAAAAATAAAATTGTTTTAAGAGAGAAAACGAGATTTGTTTCCAAATAGTCGTTGAGAGATCCTGCATAATTAGCGCAATGAACTGCGTCAATTGAAGGAATCAAGAAGTTGATTGGAAGAAATACTACAAACTTCAAACTGTTCTCATTATCGCACTTTTTTATGACTCCGCGATAATATTTTGATAGTTGATCACTTCACACGCGTTTTTCACTATTAGAAAATTTATTTCAGCTTTAGGTCTAAAATCATATATACATTATAATTGATAGTCTAACGAATACTGAACCAAGGTTTTCGCTTTTCATTATATCAATGAAAATATAAAAGAAGAGAAGAAAAAAATTTTTAGTATGTTTATTTTTAGTCAAACTTTTAAATGTGTGCACTTTTCGTAGAGCAATTTTATAGTGAGCGGCGCACACATCGTTTAGTCTACATCGAAGAAATAACTCTGACGTTCTCAGCCTTCTCGAGAGCTTAAAAATGAGAATATTACTCACTCTCCATTTATTTTCCATTCTACGAGTTCTTATCATGAACCGCGCACGACAAGCTCGCAGAGGAAATGAAGAAATTGAGCGAGATAACATCAATAGTCACGGGTTTCTTACTTATTTATATTATTGATGACGCTACTGCCCGCATTTTTTCACCGACTGTCCGTCTACAGCTTGATTTCTTTGTTTACGTGTGACATTATAGCCGACGATTCTATGAATTCACTTTAATAGATATTTTGACCGTTATTATTTTAAATATTTTTTCCGTTATTTTTCAAATATTTTTTGACCGTTATTATTTCAAATTTTTTGAACAATTTTTGTTTCAAATATTTTTTGACCGTTATTATTTCAAATATTTTTTGACCGTTATTGCTCAAATTGCACTTTTCTCATTCATTATTAATTATTTTGGATCGGTATATTTTAGAATCATTTTACACTAAATATCCATATCATTTATTGAGGGTGAAATGCGCTTTCGTCAATCATGAGTAACCACGTTTGTTCTACAGTTTTACGGTTTCGTCGTCAATGCTTTCAACACACAATCACAATTATATTCATAAGTCACACATTCATACATACAATATGTACAGTTCACTTGGTAACTTAAGAACATGATGATGAAATAAGAAGAAATGATCATACACATGCAGCAACAACAATAAATTTAAATATAAAGGCACTTACGGAAGTAATTTAAAGTTTCCCTAATCTGATCGGATGTTAAGCCGAGACCGATGTTCTCTGGGACATTCAATGCGGGGAATTTGACAAATTCAAAGTCCTGTTGACAATTTCGTTGTGTATAAACAAAAATAAATAAAATTAAAGAGAAGAGACAACAAAGTTTCATTAGTCTTGATTGACATGATTGTTTGGGCTACGTGAGATACTTACTTGATTGGATGTTCCAGAGAAATTTGTTATCTTGCACGCTCGTACTTTATACTTTGGTATTTGCTCTTCAATAAGGGAAAATATCTCGACCTCATCTGCGTCTGAACTACAAAGATCTAATGAATGCACAAATGGAAAAACATTTTAGAAAAAATCCCCAAAAAATAAAGTTCTTCTGCATCTTTGTCATCCTTTTTCTTGATTTATGCAGATTTATTATATGAGCATTATCTTTTATGTTTTAGACTTATGCAGATGACTCATAAAGGGACGGAAGATGTCTAAGAAGGGTTCGAGGAAAAAAAGTGATGATCTGGCGCTTACCTGTCACGGTCGAAGCATCATTATATTGTTTTGGTATGTATGACAAGCTTTGTGGTACTCCTATGCTATGCTTCTCAAGGGTAGCTTTAACGTTGGGAGAAAACATCGATAAAAATCGATCCTAAAATGAGATCCAGTAATAAAAAAAAATTTTAATTAATATTTTCCACGTTAATTTGTCGTCACGATCACAAGCTTAAAAAATTTATTTTTTTATTTACATTATCTGTGTTTTTGCACATTTTCATGAATTTTCTTCTTTATATTTTGTGATTATGTCAAATGCTAATGGCGAACGATACAAAACTGAACCTATTCGCTCACTGTTCCTTTTCAAAATGCAACCTTTTAATGACTAAATGTGCAGAGCCTCACGTAAACCAAAAAAGGTAACTTACTTCACACATTGAAAATTATACATTAATATAAATATTACAATGAAAATGCCACTCTGAAGCCCGCTCATATAATTTACCATAGTATTGTAGAAAAATCAAATGAATTTTCTTCTTCTTTCCATTTTTTATATATTGTTCATTTGAACTGAAATTAATACAGTCACAGTAAGATATACATATTTATTTTTGCAAAAGTAAACTCCACTTTCATGCATGTATGAATGGTTATAAAATATATATAAGTGCTAAGCACTGCTGTACACTACGGTCACAAGTAAGAAGAAGACTGACTTATGTTTGATTTATGAAACCTTGGCGATTCGCAAAGCAGCAAAGATCGCGACGTAATGAATCGTAGACCTAAACCTCTTTTTACATTCAACTAAAACATTTTTTTTGTTTTTATTTTCATTTTCACGACAGATGTGAGAATTAGAGGATCAGAACGTTCTCTCTTTGAGCATGTTAAATTGAGAATCGTTCAAGTTTGTCTGAGAGGCTCAATGTGTCATAACTTTTATTTTGACTCACGGACCGAATCGGTTGAATTACATGAGCAGTGAAGCATAACAAATTGCATGTTCCTTTTTTTGAGAATCACTTTCTACATGAAGCCATACAAAAGTTGGTCAGTTCGTATACATTTGTATTGTTTTAGGTTCACTTTGTCTACATTTGTATGGTTTCAAGGTCAATGTGCTGACATTTGTATGGTTTTAAAGTTTTTGACATTTGTAAGGTTCTCAAATTCAACCTAATGAAACATTTGTAAGGTTCTCACACACTGAGGCATTTGTAAGGTTCTAAATTTCAATCAAAAAAAAAAAATAAAACATTTGTATGGTTTCTAAAATTTCTGACATTTGTGCGGTTTTTAAAGTTTTTAACATTTGAAAGGTTCTCAAATTTCTACCAAATAAAACATTTGTATGGTTCTGAAGCACTAAGACATTTGTAAGGTTCTAAATTCAAGTAAATGAAACATTTATGCTGTTTTGAATTTAATAATCACAAAATTCCTCTCAAAATTAACTTTCCACACTGAATGCTGTCGTTGAACTAAATTTTTATCAAGTAACAACACTATAAATGCATTCTTTATCATCGTCAGACGTCCGGGACTGTAGCATTAAACTGAGATAAGGCATTGATCAAATTTATCCATTCCAAAATAAACAAAACGGTGAATTTACCATCGATTATCGTAATTTGTCATTAATTAATCAACTTTCTTATCAAATTTCATTAATTATTTTGGGAAAATGCGCTTACGTCAATCGGCTTAAATTTGTCATGGTGATTTATACACTAACTTTTGATCTTCTACACGTTGGTCTTCTTTATATTCATAATTTTTCTTGTTGTTGGTAATTTTCTCATCTTCTTCTTCTTTTTTGCGAACGTACAGCAATAAACTAATTTGTTATTATTTTAGGATACACTAAACTATGAATACATATTAGTTTGAACGGATTTTTATGATCTCAAAGATTATCTCAGTTTAACTGAAGAATTTTATGACCTAGATTTATGTCACCAAAAAAGAAAAAGAGGTTCTAATATGCATCAGGTCATAAATTATTTTGAGAGCGATTTTGTCATTGCTACAATTTTAATTGAATCATAGAAAAAAACGCTTATAGAGCATAAAATGATGAATCAATCTGAGATTCTGAATGGGGTGTGAAGGAATTTCCTTTTAAGTGATTTGACGTATGACTTTATATTGTCTCATTTATCAAATATTATCATTTCGTTGTACGGAAGAAAGAAGGCTGATATCATATTGCGACATGAACAACTGACTATATGTGATCTAGTTTTATTGTTCTCGTGGCAGTAGAGATAATGATCGATGTGATTCTATTTTTAATCAACATTGAAATCACTTTTCCCACGAAATTTTTTTTGTGTCTTCGGTTGCTTATTGATAAGGCACAGTGCGTTAGTTCACATGATTATTATTATTGGTTTACCTTAACTTCGCAATTGATGAATGTTTATCTGTTCCTTGTTGAATGTTAATAATTTTTTTGGATATACCTAAAATTAAACGAGATTATGGTTTGTTTACTAGCCACAAAGAGAAATTTCATGAGCGACTGATGAATGATTGAATTATATAATTAAGTGTAAAAAATTTAATATTAGAAATAAAAGTTTTAAAACTAGAAGAATTAGGTCGAGTACACTTAAAGTTGCTTACTTTCGAAAACTTTTGTTTAAATGACTACTACTGTGTGTCTTTCTTCTTATTTTTGGAAATGAACAAAAAAAAATCGAGCATAAGAGATGAAATAATGGAAGTATAAATAAAAATTGAGTAAATAGTTAGTTGCAGATGAAAATATTTAATGATTTTCCTTTTTTAAAGCAATTAGCGATTATAGTTTTTGAGTTTGATGAACTTGTTAAAATAACTTTGTTTGAATCACTTTTTTGATATTACGAAATATCATTTATACACAAATATATCAAATAGAAAATCTGAATGAATGAATCTAATTATAGAATCCGATTTATAAAAATAACTTACAATTATTTCACGTTTATTGACTTTATAAATATTACATGATTCTTAGTTCTAATATATCCTTTCATGTATTCTGGATGTTAAATTTATTTAACGATGAAATTAACAAAAATATTAACATCTGATAACTCTTGTCGTCTATTGTTTTTTCTCACTATAGTTTACTGCTTAGCATAACGTTCACTATACATGCTTATACGTCTTTTTTGGATGGACACTCTGGATGTTTTAAAAATCCCGCTATTTAACTTATAAACATATACTTTTTATACAAATTACACTTTAATCACTTCTGGATTTGCCTTTTCTGTTTAATTTACGATTCTTATGACGTAATTTATATTTTATTTATCACTAATCTTTTGAAATCTCACTGTAATTAATAAAAATATTTTCATGTCACTATTTATTCTTTGTTTATTTTAGTATTTTTCACTTTTTCTTTGGTTTTCGACACTATTTTTATACAGTTTTTAACTTAGTCGGTACATTATTGTCTCTTATTCACTAATTTACACAATTATTAATAGTTTTCAGTCATTTAACTTAATTAATTAACGTTTTTCCCCGTGAGATATTTTTCCTGTGTTTTGACCGTTAAAACACAAATAAATTTTTGAAATATTTCCGAGATGACTATTTTGTCATCTTTTAGTCATCTTGGTAAAAAATTCAAAAAATAACGGACAAATCCCAAAACTTCTGCGCTATTTTAAAGCTTTGTTACCCTTTTTTAGACGATGAGAAGTGCATTTTAAAGAAGACATAATGTGAAAGGTAGGTGACATGCATATGTGTATATTTACCTCATTTATACCTTGTTCCATTCAACTCAAGGATATTTATATCCTGTTTGCGATAGTTAGTTTAACTAATAAAGCAGGAAAATAAATTTCAAAACAGCCTAATATAGATAATGTAAAATAATAGAAGATTTAATTAAGCTCTAATTTGCGAGTCACGATTTTTTACTGTTGAACTTTTAAAAATTTAGTAAAATATAAAAAGCCTTTTTTTAAGACGAAAAAAAGATAAAGAAAAAAATCAATGTTTACTAAGCTTGTGTAGGTCACGTAGCTAAAAGGTTTGTATACAAATCAATATCAGCTGTTAAGATGAAATTTTGTAACTAACAATGATATAATACTCGATGATACGCACGGAAGACAATAACGACTATTAGGAGAGCTTTTCAGAGAGCTTTTGTATGATCATAAGTGTATAGCACCATCATTCATTCACAATTGCGCTTTTATCATACTAATCTGTGAAATCTGTGAATGAAATATGCGTAAATACATACCAAGGCTAAATCAGACAGAAGTAAGGAAAGAGAAAGAAAGAAAGAGAGCTTATGGGCATAAATCATGAGCAGAATATGAATTCATAAATTTTAAGGAAAGACGATACAATGGTGTGGTGAATTTTCGAGTGCATCCGCTTAAGATGCTTTACAGTATTAAACACGCTTGCTTCATATATGCATTCATAGCGGCATTGAACGGTCGATCGAGAAAGAATTGAGTACATTGAGTGAAATCAAGAGCATGAATGGTAGAAAGAAACGTAAAAGACGCGCGACGACATGAAAAAGAAAATGAAAATGGAAGAAAGGGGAGAAAGAAGTACAAAAAAAATGATAAAGTAAAAACTCTCAGTATAATAAAATTACTTCAACTTACTCATTCTTACTAACCTACTGAAAAAAACCGGACGGAACATAGAAAAGTTGAGAGTGATCGAGTTGAAAGAAGAAATCTAACTTTTTTTTCCTTCTCAGTTGCTAAAGTGCTGTCTTCAATTAGAGCTTTATAATTAATTTCCTCTGAAAAGGTTTTTTTGTGCCTTAGTACTTTAAAAGAGTTTCAATTTATTCTATCCAGTGTAAGACATTCGGACATGAGATTCTATGATGTAAGTAGATAATTGAATTTGGGAGGGGGCAATGGGACAAAACATGACAAAATTTAGGAGTCTTTGAACTGAATTATTAGAATCACAAGCCAAAAAAATATAAAGTGTTTTATAAATTACAATATATAGTAAATAAGGTAGATGTGTGATAGTTTTAATATTTCTATCTCTCTCGCCCTTCTTTTGTCTCTGTTTGATGCTTTTATCATCATCAAAAAAAAAGAGGAGGAAAGAAGAAAAGAGAAAAGAATGAATATGTAGACATATTTCCATAATTTATGGAGCTGAAATTCTTTCGGATTTACTTTCGTTCCTATCTATAAAAAGAATTTAAAAAAAAATGTAAAGTGAACTTATGTCGTATGAATGTATTGAAGATTAGAGTTTATCATCAATCAAATGCAGTGTTGTTATCAGTCAGTTTTCCTGGCTCTGGGTCAGATGCTGACTGTCTAAAAATAGGATAAAGTTCTATTAAAATTTAAATTTAACTGTTAATAAATATTTGAAATTTAACGGTTTTGTCAAATTTGAATTTTCGCATAAATGTTTTCAGTTCACATAAATTTGCAATTCTTGTGAGTGCAACTGAAGATTTTAAAAACTCTTAATTTAATTAATTTAAGCTTTAAATAAAAGCTTGAGTTACTCGAAATACATAGAGCTCAATTTGCTCTCCTTAAATCTATTAATAAATTATAGAAACCTGCAATTCCCGTTCACAGAAATCTAAAAAATAAAAATTCAAGTCACGTCAACCGTGATAAAAAAACCGTTTGCAAATTTCACATTTTTCAATGAGCTATCGAGGTAAAGATGTATTACAAAAGTTAATTAATAAAATAATCTCTCATTTAAAGTCGTAACAGAGATGTACTTCTCTTGTTTAACAATTTTATTAAAAGAAAAAAGTTTCCAAAATTTTGGCCTTTAACATTGTTAATTTCAAGGACTTACAACAAAAGATAATAAATGCAATGCATTAAAATGTCTTCAATTTGTTAATTAATGGTGAAATTATTGCCTTAATGAAGATCCAGTGAACAAAAAATTTTGTCTTTTGCAATCAATCAAAAAATTCTGATTTTGAACGCCTAAATGTCTGTGAAACAACGCTGACATGATTGACTAAGAGCAGTCATAAGCCCAGTACACAGAAAAGTACACGCCATAGAGTAAACACTCGTGATAGCTGCAAAAAAATGTAGTCATTTATTTGAACGATAAAAAGGAGTGTCATAAACTATTGGAAGTAGAAAATAGTCAATAATTAATCAGTGAATAAATTTGGGATTCTATTCCCGGAATCAATAACGTCTTGTGGATAGTTCTGGTCACATTATGGATATTCCCCCGCATATAAAGACGCTCATGTGACGTAGGCTTGTGACAATATTGAATACGGACGACGACAAGATAGTTTGTGATGCTGTGTATATATAAAAATATATATATTTTGTGAGTAACTTAAATTCGTTGAGTATTGTGTGATTGTTTTTTTTGGAAGGGGAATAATAAGCTGGAGCTGAAAAAAAAGCCTGAAGAGGAGAGAAAACATTTCCAAAAAAACTATATTGAAATTTATCAAGCATTCCATGCTCGAGTGTTACAGTATAAAGTGCGTTTTTGCGAGCTACGGACGGAGGTTGATCAAAGCGTCACAAGCGGAAATATCAATTATTTGATTTTATAATAAAGTAGCACTTATGTGTGGCACATCAAATTGAATGTAACAACACACGAAAAAGGAAAAAAAAAGAATATATATATTCTAAGCAACGTGACATAAAGTGAATTTTCATTTTCTTAATCTTGCTTCTTTTTTTTGATAAAATAATTGATAGTGTTATTTTCGTTAAAAGAATATATAGTCTAGAGTGAAATTGAGTGTACAATATATGTGCTTATATTAATAAAAAAATATAAATCAGAAGAAAAAAAAGAGGAAAAAATAGAAATCGTCTTTAAACGCGAAACCCAAATACCAAGTGAGTGAGTGAAAAGTTTTAAGAATAAGAAGTAAAAGAAAAGCAAAAAAAAAAATATTAATGCAAAAAGTAGCATAACTTTATTTTACTTGAAAAATAAGAAGAAAATACTGAAGAGTATCAAAGTGATCTAAAATTGATAAAACTCAGCGTCAACAGATTCAATTATTGTTCTCACATAACTATCGACTTTACTCTGCAACCACTCACATCTCGCATCATATCTCCGCTTGAACAAAAAAAAAGTATTTTTTTTTTGAGTCGTGTTGAGGAGTTTTCAAAAATTTTGTATCGTTACATAATTGAATACAATAAAAAAGAGAGAAAACGGTTTAAAAAAAATTAATGTAATAAAATTATTCATAAAAGAGCTGTATCTTTTTTTTCGTATAGAGATATATGTGTGTAAGTATAGTATATCCAAAGTAGGTTATTATGTAAAAAATTTAACCATTTAATTTTTGGTATACCTCCGTGCCAGTTCCTTATATTATTATTATTGCTGCTTTTATTATTATGATTATGATGCAGTGTGTGTATAATGCAGAGAAAGAGAGCCACCGATAGTTGATGTGTTGTTATTCATTCATATATTTGTAGAAAATTATCTCTTGATGATTTATAATTTAATTAAGCATTTCTCAATGTTTCATTGAACCTACGTACTTTTTTTTCCTTACATACTTTCTTTTGAGTGTCGTTGTGAAGTTTTGCACTCAAAAAAGCTTGTTTGTATTACTTAAGATTAAGAAATAGTAGCCGAAAAATAGACACGAGCTTTTTCACGTACCGTTTTTCTTCTCAACAGCATGGCATGCTTAAATTGCCGAATCTCATTGACTAACGTTCTACGCGGAGAATGTCAAGTGAGAGTGAAATGAACACATGTAAGATCGTTGCCACATATGTCGAAATTCAACAAGTTTCATTTTCACTGATCCATTCTCGAATCTTTTTCTTTCATTTCTCTTCCATTTCGCATACGCAAGACTAATTGCGTTATTATTTACATTTTATTTTTTTTTGTTGCTGTTGTCTTGATGGATTTATTGATATTACAGCATTCGCATTAGTGTGAATCGATTGTAATGATTTTTTCGTAGATCTTACAGAATATATTGATTGTTATGTCATGCGTTATGTCTTTCTTGACTTTTGTGTTAGTAGCGAGTGGAATTGCATATCTCTGGATAATAATTGGGGTCGTTTACTAATGATGGTCATTAAAAATGAATAAATTTTATGGAGGGTGGGTTTGTATGTGAATATAGAGACAGACCCACCCACCCGCTACTAAATATTAGACGTCATTTTTGAACGATCCCTGGATGTAAATAAAATATTTTTGTAAGGGGGAGGGGGGTCCTAGATTTGAATAAGCGTTTTGATCCAGAAAAATCCACACTATACTGGTTATACAGCACTATGCTGCTAACTAGATCTAAGAGACTTGAAATGAATTACAAACAAGAAAATCCTGTTAAAATTGAAGCAATTGAAATCGAGGACCCCCATTCTAGACTATATCCTATAGATCATTGAATTTGTTGACGATAACTTTCCCACGGTGACCACGACTCATTCATAAATAAAATTGTTGAGTTAGGACATAAAAATGAAAAATTATGCACAAAAGCTCATCCGCCTCCGATATATAATTGATTTCCTTATCTCTTCTCTTTCTTGTAGATTGTGTAAAGCATTTTTTTAAAACAATAAATAAACAAAAATTTCGTCTCAAATACATAAGAAACGAAAGAAATGACGCCGCCGTGCCAAACAAACACTGTTGACCTAAATATGAACGAGGCAAAAACTGATTCGCATTTTACCGCCATCCAAAACTTTTATAATGGAACCAATGTTTTCATCACAGGTGGAACAGGTGATTCAATATATGCATACCTTTACATATTTGCACTAACTCAAGACGACATTAAATGTTTTTCTTTTGAACAACGACGAACACGAAAAATTGCAAAGTATTTCAATTTTTTTTTCTGATTGAAAAGAAAACAACAGAAAAATGGAATTAACAAAAAAAAATTATTTAAACAGCATTAACAGTGACACAATAAATATTCATATATTGAAGAAAAAAATAGTTTATTGAACACATACTTAAAGACATAGCTGTGAAGCAATAGCTAACAACACAAACCTACAACATGTTGTTTAATATTACTAATTATTGAAAAATCTCTGCCTCTCTTTTCTCTCTTTCTTTCTATGATCAATGGAACTGATACGCAATATGCTAATTATTAGGTTTTATGGGAAAAGTTTTAATCGATAAACTCCTACGCACATGTCCAGGAATTGAGAATATTTACTTGCTGATAAGAAAGAAAAAAGGCAAAGACATACACACACGAATCGAGGAGCTGTTTGACGATCCGGTAATATCTTAATTTCTTAATCGTTGAAAAGAAATTCAAGTTTCAATGTCCAATTGCATAACATGACTACTTCATATGCTTATATATATTTATTTTTATTTTTTTTTAGCTTTTTGATAAACTCCGCGAAGCTGTTCCGAAATTTCGTCATAAAATCGTGACCATTTCTGGTGATTGTTCAATTGCTGGTTTGGGATTATCACTAAACGATAGACAGACGCTAATTTCCAGTATAAATGTCATTTTCCATGCAGCAGCAACAATTAAATTCGATGAGAATCTGAAACTTGCAGTTGACATTAATGTGCATGGCACGAAAGACGTTATACAGTTGGGAAAGGAGATGAAACAATTGAAAGTAAATAAAAATCTTTGACCTTCATTAGATATTTGCATGTGGCTTTTTTCTTGCTACTTAGTAGACACAGTTTTTCAAAGTCAATTATAATATAAACGCGACCTCCATTTCTTATTTTTATAACTTAGTGTTTCATTCATGTATCAACGGCTTACTCAAACTGTCATCTCGATACTGTGGAGGAGAAATTTTACGATTACTCAATCGGATATGATCACTTGGATAATATCATTTCAAAATTGGACTCACGTGCAATTGAAGAAATAACGCCAAAGTAAGTTCAACCTCTAAATTGAATGACCTTAGAACGAACTGGATTACAATTACTTTTTTTTACTGTTTCTCTGAATTATTAGAATTCTCGATAAATGGCCTAATACATACAGTGAGTATCGCATTATAAAATAAAAGTTTTAATTTTTTGGCGTAGCTAATTAACATGGACATTAAAAAAACATTTTAGCACTTACGAAAGCTCTTGCAGAGGATTTAGTCAAAAATGAATGTGCTGATATGCCCGTTGGGGTTTTTCGACCTGCAATTGTTACCTCAACATCAAAGGAACCGATCAAAGGATGGATTGACAATCTCTATGGACCCACAGGCGTCGGTATGTCTAGCGACACGATTGACACAAGATAATTAAATTAATTCTTTGCTAATTCAATTAATTTAGTGGCTGGTGCTGGCTCAGGAGTTCTCAGAACTATGTAAGCTTGATTTTATTTCATTTAGAGAGACTGCTTACAGTCACAATGAGTCGATGATGATGAATTCACATAGTAATAATTCAGTGAAATCATCATTAATGAGATGTTGTTAATGTTTACTGAAATGTATACGTAATTTTAGGCATTGCGACAAAAATATCAATGCGAATATTGTACCAGTGGATATGACGGTATGTAAAAATGAAGAAATTATTACTTCTTTTATTTTCTTTCTTTACTTTTGTGCTGTTGATTGTTAAAATCATTACTTAATGTTAAGAGTGAATCTTTCTGAGCTTTATGTAGTTGTGCCTTTAACAGTCATTTTTATTGCTGTATTATTATCAGGTGAATGCGTTGATTGTATCGGCATACGATGTTGCGAATAAAAGAAGTGAGACGAGATCAAGTGAAGCTGAAAAAGAAGTGTGTGACATTCCAATCTACAACTATGTATCATCCGTGCAAAATCCGTTGAAATGGGGCGAATTTACAGAGCTAAATATGAGATATGGGTTTATATATCCATTTAGTAGTGCAATATGGTAATTATTACGCTTTTATGAATTAATCCTACGTCTTATTACTTTAAATCTTTTCACACAAGCCTATTAATGAAATCTATTATTTTTAATTTCTACATACAAAAACATAACCTTCAAAAATTGGAAAATTATTGTTTTATTGTGCCACCCATTGAGCTTTATTTAGGCACTAGGATTTCATGTTGCTTTATGCACTTTTGTGTCTATTGGATTAGCTTCTGTCTTCTTTCTGTGAACATTTTCAATTCAGTGTTGTTAACCTAGATGTCTGGGTCAGTTTATTCAATATTCATGATTTCGAGTCGCAGTGCCCACAGCTGGATACTACTTTCTCATGATTATTCAATTTTCAAGTTGACGATGCTGTGACCAGGCAATGTTTGGGTCTGTACGACATCTTTATTATACTGCCAGCTATAATAAAGATGTCGTACAGACCCAAACATTGCCTGGATTGAATTTGGATCAGTTTAGGCCAGAGGTCGGTTTCTCGGCTATACTCTTGGCATTACTAAAGACAATAGATGGAATTTGCCTAAGAAATTAGCCCCAGTTTGATTTATCGACATCTCGGTCCAATATAGATCGATGTTGATGACGGGATTCCCAATATCTTGGTTTCGATGGATTGTCGAGATCAAAACATCTAACAATCCTAATAGGTCAGTCTAGGCATTAGCGCGTCCAGATACTCAGACTAGCCTGCATATTGAGCCATGGATCAGACTAGGCTAGATAACGTCTAGGACCAGACAGCTTTAATTCAACCTTTTGTCTAACCAAGACAAACATAGACAGCAAACACAAATTTCCACATTAAGCTTGCATGATTTTGTTTTTACAATTTCCAATAGGGCTTAACGTTGCGTAATATTGCATAATATATTAAAAGAAACATCTTGAAATGTGATAAATGATTCATAATTTTGTGTTTAAACAATCCAACTCAGATTTCCGTTGAGTTTCCTTGAACTGCTTGCCTCACTTTCCCCTGAACTTTTCAAAATTCCACTCAAGTGAGTAATTGAAAAGAAATGTTATTTTTTACCGTTTCAAGATCAGGTCTTGTACGAAAAGATATAAAGTAAGTAAGTAACATGTCGATTCTATAATTAATCGTGTTTCTACTCTCCCATTTAGGTATATTTGCTTTTTTATGAATAAGTCTGCATTTGTGAATAAGTTGTACACAGTTTTTTTGCATATAATACCGGCATTGCTGATAGACTTTATTATACTATGCATTGGCAAAAAACCAAGGTAAGGATTGTCTTTCATTTTACTAAGCATTTTTGATGAATCAAGGTTACATTCGTGACTTTATCTAATAATTAATATTATTCTTATTTGTTTTCATGTTCAAAAACACGAATGTGCGTGTAGATTGCTAAAAACTTACAAGAAGATACACAAATTTGCGAATGTCATTTCATTTTTCTGTACAAATGAGTGGACATTTACAAATGATAATGTTCAGAAGCTTTGGAGTAATTTAAACAGCGCGGATCGAGAACTTTTTCCCTTTGATATGTCGTCATTAAAATGGGATGAGTATATCAGTCATTACATGATTGGAATGCGGATGTATTTGTTTAAAGACGACCTTTCCAATGTAGATGAGGCGAGGAAGAAATGGACAAGGTAATGGTGGATAATTACATGGCTAAATATTATGTTAATAAATGGTCTCTTTTACTCACACACGTGTACAGGCTCTATTGGATGCATCAGACAACAAAAGCTTTTCTTATAGCTCTACTCAGTTATATGCTATATTCAGTCTACAGGATGATCATTTAACCTACCCTCTATGTTTGCATATATGCATAATATTTTATGCTGCATCGCACAACACATTCAAATTAAGTCATATTTCAAGTTATTTGAAGATATCCAGACCTGGGAGCTTTGGATAGCTTTAGGGAGGTGTTTGGAGGTTATTCTGGATACTTTGATAGTGTTTAGGGATGCTGTATAAGAGTATCCATAATTACCTCCAGAATTCACCCAGTACCCCAAAGATTCCAAGCCTGGAAAAATATACATAAAAAATGTATTTTTATACGTTTGTAAAAATGTTCTTTTACCGAAGTTTAATAAGCTGAGCCATTTTCTATAATAAAATATTTTTTAGAAAGTTTTTTTTCCATCATCTCCTCGAAAAAATGGTGTTTGCAATATGCCATAATATCATTAAAAGTGCGAAAAAAACGACAACGACGAATGAAACGAAGAAATGAAGGAAGACAGATATAAAGAAGGGGTCGTTCGTAAATTACGTCACACAAAAAAACTTGTTTTTTCGACCCCAACTCCACCCCCCATAGAATTTTCCATAGAAAAACATTCTTTTGTTTGAACAGTCACAAAATCTTGGACCCCTCCCCTAAAATGTGACGTAATTTAAAAAAAACCCCTTATTACATTCGCTGTTTTGGGGTTTATGGGGTTTTTTGGTAACAAATTTTAAACTAGGGGATTGGGGGTCTAAAACATCGTTTTTTGCGTGGCAGAATAAGTAAACGACCCCTAAGACAATTGATTGTGTCATGGAATGAGTAAAATTATGATTGTAATTAAACCATATAAAATGGGGTCGTCCATAAATGAT
Source organism: Chironomus tentans (assembly GCA_963573255.1). Taxonomy (NCBI): domain Eukaryota; kingdom Metazoa; phylum Arthropoda; class Insecta; order Diptera; family Chironomidae; genus Chironomus; species Chironomus tentans. The sequence goes on from OY754302.1 coordinate 19,451,113, forward strand.
GTCCATCAGAAATGGGGTTTCTAGACCCACCCCGACCCCTCCTTCCCCTTTGTCATAAATATACATACAATAAAATATTTTTCTATGGAGTTCTCCCCCTAAATCTTGGACGTCAATTATGAACAACCCCTGAAAATAATAATATGAAGAAATTTAATAAAAATAGAAAAGGGCTCATTTGCTAACTAGTTTATAAGATTGGGATACATATTGAAAAATTTAATTGTAATAAAAAAAGACGAAAAATAAAGAGAAAAAAATCCACACTCATTTAACATTTATACCAAAACTCGTTTTGAAATTCTTTCACAATATCAAGTGATTGCTGTCAATCGAATTATGATTTATTATGAAATTGTTCATGAGACATCGAAAGAAAAAAACCCGCTGAAATGTATGAAAAACTTGTAAAAGCTCTCTCCCGAGCTGAGCTTTTTTTTTATCGTTGTTGCTGTTTCATTTTCACACGTGGATTGTTTACTTGTTACCTGCCACCTTTTTCCTATATTATGAGAGAGGTTAAACTTCATGGACAGCTGTAAATAAACACAATCAACAGATACAAAAAAAGATTTTATTTTAAAATTTTTAATCGTTTTTTTTTATTTTTCATTTTCTCAATTTTTTTTTCAACATAAATTTTTTTTGCTTTCAACACATTTTTTTAAGCATTCAGTTAAGTTTTAATCAGATATCTTTTTCTTGTTTGATCAAGTCAATAATTGATTGACCTTAAATCATTGCAAACAATTCGATTTTTTAGTTGGTCATGTCTGACACTTGGAGATAGCATTTTACTTGAATTGGGCTTTGAGAATGAAATTTCCTGTTCAACGGAAACACGAGTGAAATTTTAATGTGATGATTCAGAATTGATAGCTTATTGATATGGGATTTTGTATTTTACGAGCTGAAATTTTTTTATGAGTCAAACGGGGGCATTGACTGCAAGTTAAAATATTTTTCGTGTATGAAGAGGTTTGCTAAGGATGTTAACTAAGTGATTTACAATGTATATCTAAAGATCATTGACTTTTTAACCCCAACACACAAAGAGCATGCTCAGAGGTAATTTATCAGGTTCAGTACCGTACCACTTGCATGCTATTTGCTTGTTGGTGGATATTATTTACTTTTCTCACTTAAAAGTACATTCATAAAGTCAGTGGCATGCTATTATGGTCCACAAGATATCCTTCTATTTAAAAAATCCAACTACTCCCTGATGGATAAGGATAAGTGTTAGGAACTTGATTTTCATACCTAAGGAACTCTATTTTGAATATTTAATAGAAAAAAGGACAAATTGTTCAGAGCAAGAATCGAACCCGTGATCTTATGATTTCTGGTCGCATGCTCTTAACGCTGAGCTATCGTGGGTTCCTAAAAATCTTGACAGAATGCCAACTTAAAACTGTTAATCTTCTCTGAACAGCATCTTTGGTGTTGCCGTTGATGTGGGTTTATTTTGGAACCTTCAGCAATAAGTCATTGACATGTCATTCTTTAAAGCTTTCAAATTCCCACGAAAGTAAATCTAAAGTTCAATTCGATTCAATGCATTTTGAACATTGAAAATTAACCAACTTCTTTTTAGATTCATTTTGTGGATTTAAAAAAAATAATTGGAATTGAAATGTCTCGGACATATTGGAAAGGTAATAAAAATTTTTTGCGATCAGAGTTCATTGAGACATTCAAAAATCTTTAATCAAGGTTGGACTTTTTATGGTGTTCAGTCAAGTATGACATGTGTGAATGATAATCAATAGACATGTCAATTAAAATGTTAGTCTCCAAGTGTCGAGCCCCTCACAATAATTAAGTCCCATGTAGTTTTTTTTTTCGTTTTCATTCATAATCAATTAATCTTTTCTTTTATTACAACATTTCTTTGCTCTATACATTATTACGTTTCTTTCATAATATTTAATATATTAATATTGTATATATTTATGTATAATCATTTTTTTATTTTATAAACAAGGCAATTTAATGTACAATTATAATTTTACTTTATTAAATAATACAGCAGAAGCAAAAATTCTTCTTTTCGGACTTTACACTCAAAATTTTACATTTTTCTGGCTATTTCGTCATTCATTTTAACGATCGGAATGTAGTTTTATCATCACTGCGAATTTCTTGATAAACTGTCTAAAATATCTCATTTTTGCATCAGTCATCCTTCACTTCCTTTTTTCCGTTAATAATTATTATCATTATCTACTATGATTTCTATTTTTTATTTGCGATAAAAATCTTCATCGTCGTCTCATTATCATTAAAATACAAATTCATCGTCAGTTTTGTGTTAATTTTTCTCAGTTTATTTTTAAATTCTAGCGTATGTTGATCTCTTGGTAGGGGAAAATCAGGTTTATGGAAACATTTTTTGGAGCATGGCATACGATTTCAGATTAGATTGATACTATTAAAGATCAACTGTTAAAGTTAAAAAATAATAACGGATATTTTACTTTTAAAAATGAATTTCACAAATTCGTTAAAATTCAAAATCTGTGAAATTTTTAAAATTTTAGTAACCGTTAAATTTTTAAAATATTAAAAACCGTTAAATTTTTAAAATTTTAAAACCCGTTAAATATTTAAAATTTTAAAAACCGTTAAATTTTTAAATATCCATTAACTTTTTGATAAGTTTAAATTTTTAAAATCCGTTAAAATTTTAAAATTAAAAAACCGTTAAAATTTTAAAATTTAACTCCTTTGATCCCTAAAAACAACTAATTTAACCTTCACCTTACCTAGAAAATTCCCCAAAAAAGCTTCCATAAACCAAAATTCCCCCTATTTCTACGCTTTATTTTTTTTGGAATTTAAGAAAGTGTGAACGATCTTGCAGTCATAAAAACAATTTGATCTCAAGGTATTTATTTTCTCATAATAATCATCTACTATGTAGATAGATAAATTTATTTAAATAGTGTATATTGTTATTAATAATAGTGTGTAAAATAAATGATATGTATGCATTTAGTTATCTTCATTTATTATTATAATTATCTACTTCAGTTATAATCATCATGTGTGTCAATAAATCAATTATTTCCGACTTATACATCTGTAACTCTTTATTCATTAAATTTCATTTTTTTATAAAGCTAAAAATTCGAAATATTTGTTTAAATAATTTTATTACTTTTTAATTGAGTTTTTGCGTGTGAATTTCCATAGTTTCACTTCACATTTCCTCGCGGTCATTTAACTGTCAAATGTCTAAAATGTTGTTCTATAGATCAATGACATTCCAGCTGATAATCATGTATCATAACTGGAATTAATGTTTAAAAACATTTCTAATTAATAAGGTTGATAACCGTTGATCCAAGATTATCTGACTATTCTGTAATTTAGGAAGTTTGATGGCAGACTTGAGGCTTTGCATTAAATTTAAGATTTCGGCGGGAAATATTTTTTATTTACTCTCTCACGAATTTTTTAAGCTATAAGCCACTTTACTTACGTCTTGATACCAATTATTTGAGTTAAATAGGATATCCTTTGAGACTCTATGTTTACTATAAACTTGAAAATATTTTGAAGCTCATTCTTTAATGACGTTTAATATTTATTTCGAAGGTGACATGGAGGGGGGGGGGGGTCTGAAACTGTGAGACCATCCATAGAAAAATTATTTTCTCTTAATGACTGTAAGGTGTCTGAATTCCATCTTTATATTGACGTCATTTATAAACAAACCTAATCAGCATGCTTTCTTGAGAATCAATTCCAAATCAATAATTTAGCACCCTCTTAAATGGGATTTTATGCCTTTTTCATAAGGTAAACCTCCAATATACATGGTTAACCCCTCAGCTGCAAGATAATCATAAGCTTTGTGTCTAAATGTCATAAATTGAGGACGTTGAGATAAAATCCCCGAAAATAATCTCAAATTGGGAATCAAGGTTCACACCAAACAATACGTGTAATTTTTTATGTCAGTAAATGTTACGAAACGTGCCAAACAGATGCAAATCATGTTTACACTCGAGTAACGTCCTCGAAGAAGAAATTTTACGATACATTCTCAGTGTTCAAACAACAAACAAATTTAGACATTTGACAAATAAAGTCAACAAGAGGAACAGAAGTGATTTTGAATAAGTTATCGGATACATTGGACGAGAAGAATGTTTCTTTTTCTCCTGCTTAATCACGAGGAAAAGTTGTGGCAGTCTAAGTATATTAAGTGCGTGCATTATCAAACTATTTATATGATTAATTGGTGCATTAAATGAAAATCAAGATCATCTTTCTATTGCACATTATCATGCTTTATTAAGTACATAAGTTCAATGTCTTGTAAAATTAAGCGTAGACTAAGTCAGACTATCTCGATTGGCACACGTTGAAATACTGACCACACGGTATTTTTAGAATCACTGGCCGCTACATAGTTCTGAGTAGACTATCCAAGTGGTAGCCGTGTTGTCAACAATTCAACGTGTGTCGATCGGGTATATAATACAGGTAAAAATAAAATTTATCATAATTACGAGTCGGAAATGAGAATTGAACCAAGATGAAAAGTGAAACAGTGCAAATGTCTCATTTTGTGCAGTTTGGGTATTAAGTCTATCATCAGATTACACGGATGGGAAGTCAGCAAAACGAAAAGGCTCTTTAGTTAATGATATTTTTTTTGTGTGTCTTTATTAGTTAATTTCACTATAGTTTAAGAATTCATTGAACTGAGAGTTCAAATAATGGTTTTAATACAGTTAGTATATACTTTTTTTTGCTTAACAACGTATCGCACTATCCTCAACCCTTAATATCTACTATCTTATTTAAATCTTTTATCACTTTTACTCTTCATATTCACATATGAAACCGCATCTATACCTTCAACAACAATGAACTTTCCATTTCTTCATCCTCACAATACACATCATTTCATTCATATTTCAATAAAATGGCATTTGCTTCTTTCAATAAGCTACAACACATCGATCGAAGTTCAATAAAACAGTTTAATAATATTGCTTGCTTCATGTCATTAACGATTGGCCCAACATCATCCCATTCATATTTTTTTTGTAACTTTCAGTTTCTTCTTCTTTTCCTCATATTCATTTACATGCCATGAGTCCATACATTGAATACAGAAATTTATTCACAAAACGATCAGCATGAACAATCCGCCACAAATACTTGTAGTATTTAAATTTTCATTTTCATCAATTAATATTAATATTAATAATATATTTATTTTTTTTTTTCATATCACAAACTTTATGTGGCATGGATTTAAAGCGACATTGATAAGTATATCAAGCATATTATGTATGCATATTAAGTTGCTGTATGTTAATTAGTTTTACTTTGCTTCTATATAAGAAACTTACAATTGAACTTGAAACGATTGTTGAATAGGTTTAGGCGGTGATATAAAGGGATTAGTGCTGTGATATGTTGGGCCCTGTGATTGATTTGAGACTGTTGATGTGTTGGCCCATTCTCCCACTCCTGTTTGCGTGTCAAACAGCTCGGTTGTTGCAAGAGATTTTGATCGAGATTGCGTGTTGAATGGTGATGCACGTTTTGAGGCTGGCGATGCATTTTTTACAATTTCTGTTAGCCACTGTTCGGCTTTCGGAAGTGGCGTCGGTGTAGCTATTTCTATAGATACAATCTGAAAAATTAATAAGGTTAAAGTGGTTAGTACATTTTCGAAAATATTTTTATTTGAGATTTAACCTTTTGTGGTGATGATGGCGGAGATGTATTAATAGCAGGCGATGATGTCCTTGGGTAAGATTCAGTAACAGATACTGATGTCTCTATACTTTGTTGAATTGGTGTTGCTGTTCCGATTGGAATAGATGAATTTTGTAGTGACATTAAAGGACGATATGGTGCGACTGCAACTACGGATGTTGGATATGATGGAGGTGATGGAATGTTAATCGTACCACCAATGATTCCATTTGCTAATTTTTCAAAATTTAAGAAATTCTCAGTATCTTTTGAAAGCATCGATAATCCTTGACTTAATTCTTTACACAGTTCACTGACTGTGTCGGTTGGTTGTGGAGACACTTCTGGAATTGGCGAGACGGCAGATCTCTGTGATGCGTTTGTATCAAGGAATGCACGTTGACGTTCAGTATTGGATGGAAGATCGTTAATACGCAATGACATTTGTCGTTTGAAAGGAGATTGAGCACCAATTTGTGTAAATCCACGAAAACTTCCCTGACGTTCCAGCATCGAAGGAGTTGCACGTGGTCGTTCAATAGCAAATGGATTATAAGCTGATTTTGGCTGTGGAGCAACGGCAGCCGAGGGTGGATCTACCAACCGTTCGGTCATCGTTTGCTGTCTAAATGATCCAGTTCGTGTAAATGTTGAATTTTTCATGTCAAATGTCATCGTGACAGCACATTCCTTATCACGTCGTTGTTTACGTTCTAAGCACACGGCAAAGGCACAGCCAACAGCATGTGATAAACGTTCACCCGAGTCTTTTGATGCTAAAAATCCATGGCACATCCATCTACGTGTTGTTCCGTCACGACAAATATAACTAAAACCACGCTCATGGCTTCTATCTGGTGCACAAAAGCTAACTTTTTCGATTGTTTGATCAACAATTAAGCCTTTCGTATCGTCGTCTACAACACGTAATCCATCTCCACTCACATGTAATTGACCACGAATGGGTCTTCGTCGAGAGTTCTAAAAAAATTTAATCAAATATTATCATGTTAGATTGTCATGTCAACAAGACAAGATTAATTAATGCTTACTCTAAGAACCTTCAGTGCTTCTTCACAAACTTGCATTCCGCGTGACTCAAATACCTCAACACAGCCGAGATACTTTACTGGAAATGCACATGTTGCAGAACGTACTTCTTGCTCATCAGTCTGCCATAAATGTGGTTTTGATGCTTCCGGAACACGATCTTTGCGCCTTCGAAATGAATCACGAAATGATTTACGTAGTCGATCCATTTTCTTTGGCGAGAATCGCTTGCTTGTCCTAAATGATGTAGATTTCTAGAAGAAGAAGAGGAAGATGCAAAAAAAAGAGTTTTAAATTACATAACGATGAATAATGTATTCATAAGCATATGAAATAAAATATCCATAAGCTTAAAAAAAATTTCATGCTCTCAATAATCTCATTTTGTGTTCTTATTGAAGGGTATCAACCGTAACATAAAAATTGGAAGTGTATCCGTGTTGACTGGAAGGGGATTTGGCGCATTTTACTTTGGCAGAAAAGGTGCTTGGTTTATGTCTTTCAGGTTAGGTTGTCTGCAATTAAGCAGAAGCTAGACTATGTCAGAAGTCAGATATGTACTAGATCTTGGCTCATCGGCCCTTAAAATTTTGAATTTTAATTTTTGCAAAATCAAGATCCAGAAGACTTACAAAATTTTTAAAAAAATTTCATAGCCTACTAGATGGACAAACTAATAGCAATAGCACTTATCACCAAGAAAATGCGCCAAAATGATATGAAATCTGAATACAAACCACATTCTTGATGTCACCATTAGTCACTCCTCCTCTGGTAAAACCACGCTCGAGTGGTTGATGTGATGACGATGAATTTCCCATTTTTTAAAACTTATTCTTTATAATAAGATAATAATTCTCAATGTTTTAATTTTTTTTGATCGTTTATAGTTTCAAACGAAAGCTTATTGGATATCAGATGGCATAGAGGAAAATTTTCTCACAAAAGGTTTCTCTTGACTTGATATTAATCCTCTCTTGTATGTATTCAGTGTATGGTTTTAAAAATTTACTGCGATTTCCAATTTTTTTTTAAATACAAATTATGCTTGTGTAAGCATAAAGGAAATTTATGTCTTCTTATTTCTCTTATTCACTTGTCTATGTGCTGATATTGAGAAATTAATTAAATTCTTTTGTTATAATTCACTAATCTGGAACATAAGAAATAGAAAGGAAGCAATTAAGTTTTTTTATATTCATTTTACATCGTTTTGGATTTCGGCACATAAACTTCAATTTTATTTTATTTTTGCTCGATGGATAATAGATGAAATTATGATTATAATTGTTTGCGATTTTCTTTTCAACACTTATACTCAATTTTTTTTATTTCTACTTCAGACATGAAAGCCATCCATTTGACTTTTTCAAACTTTATTCACTTCATTTTCCTGTCATTAAAATGACTCTGGATCTGAAGTGCCATTTTATCATTCGCATTCTTGATAAACATAATGAAGCATTTGCGAAACTTTTGAACAAGTACTGTAAAAAGTCCTTGATGACTCTTTTTTATCAACAGAATGTTGACATGACAATGACTAGATAACAGTTGCTGTATGCAAATTGGTATCATTATGGATTAAAGTTTTTTTGTTGAGAATCTTGCGGGCATGTTTTTGTTACAAATAAGATCATCGTTAAAATATTTGAACTTTTAAAATTTTGTAAATCTTTTTGCTTCAATAAGTTTATCCTGTCTTGAAGGAATTCTGAGATTATGGATTAAGATGTTGTGAAATTTTTAATCTCAGGTAATTTTTCTTCTTAGAACTGGTTTAATTTTATGCAGATTTGTTATGTTAATGATTCTTATTCTTTCATTGCAAAAATAATTGTATTTTCAACTCAGCACGCCATGATTTGAAGAAAATTTAGATTTGTTCATTATAATTTTGTAACAACTGGAAGTATTTCTTGTTAAACTGTAGCATTTAATTTATTTGCTCACATTTACTAAAAAAATTCTAAATTCAGCAGAATTTGTATGTTTAAAGCTGAATTCAGCTAAATTTAATGACTATTGGCTGAATTCAGCTGATTTTTTGATAAATTTAACCAAAACTCATTGACCTTAGCTGAATTCAGCAAAATTCCATTGACTTTTAGCTGAATTGATTAAAGTTATGGTGACATTAGCTGAATTCATCCAAATTCAAGTCAGGTTAGCTGAATTCAGCAAAATTTAAAGTCAGGTTAGCTGAATTCAGCAAAATTTCATTGATTTAAGCTGAATTCAGCAAAATTCGGTGACATTAGCTGAATTCAGCCAAATTTTAATTCAGCTTTGTTGAATTCAACTGTAGTTTTATGTATTTTTCAGAGTTGGCAGGACGATGATCGTCCGGACGATAAAAACCAAAAACGTCGGACGATAAGTGTCGTCGGACGATATTTTTTTTTTATCGTCGGACGATAAAATCGTCGGACGATAAAAACGTCGGACGATAAAATCGTCCGACGTCGGACGATTATCGTCCAAAATCGTCCAAAAATTAGAAAATTTTCTAATGTTGGTGAAAATTTTTGGGAAATGATGAAAATTAGTAGGAAAATGATGAAAATTGGTAGAAATGGTGGAAATTGATGGAAAATGATGGAAATTCATGAAAATTGAATAAAATATTGAAAAATGCTGAAAATAGTAAGAAATTGTTAGAAAATGATGAAAAAAGGTGGAAAATGATGGAAATTTTTGGAAAATCATGGAAATTAGTGGAAAATGATGAAAATGATGGAAAATGATGACAATTGTGGAAATTGGTGGAAAATAGTAAAAAAAATGATAAAAATTGTTGATAAAATGTGGATATGATAGAAAATGTGGAAAAATTATGAAAATGGTTTAAATTATTGGAAAATGATGGAAAATGATTAAAGTGGTGGAAATTGATGGAAAATGGTGAAAAATGATGGAAATTTTTGGAAAATTATGAAATTATAGGTAATCAATTTCCAACCATTTATACCAATTTTACATCATTTTCTTCCAATTTTCAACAATTTTCCACCATTTTCCACCAATTTTGCATCATTTTACAACAATTTTCCACTATTTTCCTTCATTTTTCACCAATTTTTCATCATTTTCCATTATTTTCCAACGAATTTTCACCATTTTCCACCAATTTTCACAATTTTCCACCAATTTTCACTATTTTCCAACAATTTTCCACCATCTTCCATCAATTTTCCACGATTTTCCAAAAGTTTTCCATCAATTTTCCACCATTTTCCAACAATTTTCCATTATTTTCCATTATTTTCCTTCATTTTCCACCAATTTTTCATCATTTTCCACCATTTTCCACCAATTTTCCATCATTTCCCAACAATTTTCCACCAATTTTCAATCATTTTCCACCAATTTTCCAACTATTTTCCACCATTTTCCATCAATTTTCCACGATTTTCCAACAGTTTTCCATCAATTTTCCAACAGTTTTCCACCAATTTTCCATAAATTTTCCAACAGTTTTCCACCAATTTTCCACGATTTTCCAACAAATTTTCACCATTTTCCACCATTTTTCCAACTATTTTCCAAATATTTCCACCAATTTTCCATCATTTCCCAACAATTTTCCACCAATTTTCCACCATTTTCCAACAATTTTCCACTATTTTCCTTCATTTTTCACCAATTTTTCATCATTTTCCAACAATTTTCCAAATGTTTCCACCAATTTTCCACGATTTTGCAACAATTTTCCACCAATTTTCCAAAAGTTTCCACCAATTTTTCACGATTTTACTACAATTTTACACGATTTTCCAAAAGTTTCCACCAATTTTCATCAATTTCTATCATTTTCCAACAATTTTCATCACTTCCCAATATTTTCCAACAATTTTCATCATTTCCCAAAAATTTCCACAATTTTCATCATTTCCCATCATTTTCCACCAATTTTCATCATTTTCTACCATTTTTCATCAATTCCCAAACATTTTCTTCAATTTGCACAATTTTCCACGATTTTCACCATTTTTAAATTTTCCTACCATTTTTCATCATTTCCCAAAAATTTTCACCAACATTAGAAAATTTTCTAATTTTCGGACGATTTTGGACGATAATCGTCCGACGTCGGACGATTTTATCGTCCGACGTTTTTATCGTCCGACGATTTTATCGTCCGACGATAAGTGACGTCGGACGATAAGTGACGTCGGACGATTTTTTTTTTCCATCGTCCGACGATTTTATCGTCCGACGATTTTGACGTCCGACGATAAACAGGACGATCCCAACTCTGGTATTTTTAGCTGAATTGCTTTAAAATTTATCTCAATACGAATATAAAGTTACAAAGTTCAGCATAACTTATTTAAATTCATCAATCATTTGACCCAAAATCATTTTCAATTTACTTTAAATAAAATAGCTCAAGATCATTGACGATAAAAAGAGCAAATATAGATATCCAAAAACTTATTCAGTATTTTGCATACGTCAAAAAGCAATTTAATGAGGCAAAAAGGTCAGCTTTGTAAGACAACGAGGATTCGAAAAAGAACAATGCCCATGAAAAGTTTCAATTTATGTGACTTGAATATGATTGCTTGTCATATCTTGGAACTTTATTTTTGTTGTTTACTCGACAACTGAATGATTGACTACTTGAGGCTCAATAGGAACTTAAACTCAATTTAAAGCTTTTTCGGAAAGGTCATTCGATATAAGAACATGATAAATTCATAATTTAATCTTTTTTCATTTAAATTGTATGTTGTTGATAAGAGAGGATGAACAAAAAAGGATTACAGGATGTGCCTTTTAGGCTGTATGAATGATTTTGAAGGGTTCGTTACATGAGATGTTTGGGTTGGAACTCAAATGGCAAATAATGCTCAATTTTATTTGTTTACTTGACATTATTATCAATTTTGTGAAAGTTTATTTTTTTTGGACAGAAGAACATTAATAAAATATTAAGCAATTCCACCATTCATTTAATGTCTAGATCATCAACACTTTAAAAATTTCATGTTAAATCAACATTAAAAAATAATTAATTTTTCTGAAGTGTATATGAAATATTTCATTCAGACCTGAATTGTCGGTAATTTAAGACTCAGACAGCGAAAACAAAGCTTCAAGCTCATTAAAAATTTCGGCAGTGAAAGAAAACATCAACAATATAAGTTCATAATAATTTCTTGGAATTACTTAATTTCATTTTCATGTGAAATATTTTCATTTTATCTCGAAATTGTTATGGAACTGGAAGGTATGAAAGAAATGCTTTCATTTTTTTGGGTACTTGGAGTGAGATGATTCGGTGATGAAAGGAATGTAAATATTTGAAAATACACCCAAACATTCTTTGGAAGCCAAAAATAAGCTTAATGTTGTGACAAGCGATGTGCAAAAATCTCATTCCAGTTTCTCTCTTTCTCATGACATGCTTCTCGGTTGTTTACGATACCAAACAGATGGAAGAAGATGAAAAACTGATCTCAATCATTGAAATCGATAACTGCTGTAGAGGGTATACATTTTTATGCTGTTGTTTTAACGCATTACCCTTTTTGCATTAATTTTTAGCATATATTTTTACTAAAGGGATAAGTCCCTAATGACCATGTTTTGTCCGTCTGTCTGCAACCGACTGATTTCGTGGTAGGAATATTATATCAAGATTGGCGATTGAGTGGCAGATACATAGCGACCAAGAGGTTCTTTTGTAGGATATTCGTTATTTTGGACGTCATTTGGATGTCACCTAACCACCAAGAAAGTGGGTAACAACTATAAAAGGGGAAATCAGCTAAATTTAGTTGGTCAGAAAATTCAAATCTTAAATGACCGTTGAAAAAAATTATGCGCTTTTGAACTACGTTTTTGAATTATTTTTGTACTTGGTTTACTTTCTCATGGTTCTAAGGCATTTGTTGAGATTATTGAAGGGTTATTCTAAATATTCGAATTTGCAATACCTATATTGATTACCTTAAAAATTACTTTCACTTCAAATTTTTTTCGTCTAATCACTTTCTCATGAAACTAAGATATATCCCTTAATAAATTTTAATCTTTTTTAAAAATAATAATTGAAAAATGAGAAGAAAGCAAACAAGAAAAGGGTTCCATTCTTAAATTACAGTCACGAAAATTTTTTAATATAATTTAGTGTTAATTTTGGAATAACAGTGAAAAAGAAGTAAATGAACTGTAATTAAATCGCGGAGGTCGCCCCATAAAAATGATAAGCCTATTAAAACCAATGACGAGTGAAACAATAAGCAGTAACAACAATTGTGAGAGTTTTGTTGACTCTTTCTTTCCGCTAGAATTAAATTTGAAAAATATTCAAATTAACTTCTGAAACTGGAAATTGAAGTTGAATAATAAAAACTAGTATTAAGGTTGGACGTGGATGTGCTGAGTTTTTGGGATTGTGGCGCATTTTTGATGGTTGGTTTGAAGTTTGAAGTCTGTAGTCGTCCGAATGATGATATTATTGTCTGTAATTTACAACAGGAGTCTTTGAGGTGAACTTCCAGTACATACGACTCAAAGAAGCGACAAGTTGACCTGTCTAGTCTTGAATGCCATAATAATTAGGTACCAGACCCTTCCAGATCACCGGAAATCATTGACAAATTCTCACATAATGAATGATTGACTCATTTTCCTCCAACTTTCCAAATAATCATCTACAAATCTAGAATTTTACAGGCAGTATCATATCCAGTCAACCAAATGAATAATCAGCATGAAATTCAATTCAGCAGTCTATAAATAATTCGAAATCAGTCACTCAGAATGTCTAACTCACTAAGTGATTCCTGGGAAAAAGAGTTCTATAAAAATTACTATACCATAACTCATGAATATTCAGCAGATATGAGACGGAAAGGAATGAAAAGTGTTGTGACTTTTTCTCATTAATTATTCGTTTTTTAAATGCATAAAATAAATATGTAATTCACTGAGGATATAAGCGATTTTCTCAGGTCTCGAATTACGAGAAAATATAAAGTAATATTACATTAGGAAGCACCGGAAAGTAGATCGTTTAAAAAGTAATATAGTTTTCATTCCCCCTCTCTTATTTTAATAATAATAATCCCTTCAATGTTTCTTTTAGTTCCATTTCATCGTCCTTTCTCTCACCGTAAGATGTAAAATAAAAAATTGTAATGTTTAATGCATTCTCAATTAACACAAAAGAAATTCCCATGTATACAAATCTGACTGTATTGAAATAAATGGACCAAAATCATTTCAATTCTTTTTGTCTCACCCCTCTAATAAGTAAGTATGAAGTCTGGATGAAAAGAAAACTGCAATTTTCTTTCTCAATTCATCCTGAGAACAATTGATGGCAATAATATATTATTTGCTAGTGCATGTATGGATGTAAAAATTTTTATGTGACCTTTTTCCCACTTGAACAGCTAATATTTGCTAATTTTGGATTATTTTTTTCACACGGAGCCCAACTCATTTCCCATAAAGTTTGATTTATGTATTGGAATTTTTTTTGTTTACGTTCCGGACGGAATTTGCTTTGATAAATTCTCTTATCAGTAATTTTACTGCTGTTTTCCTCCTCAGTCTAGTGTACATATTTACCATATGGCTTCCATTACATTATCCCCATCGATCGTGTAACATGAACGATTGAGTTTAAAATTAATCATGTTTTTTTTTACTATCGACACGATACCTTCCAATCAATATGTCAAAAAGTGTCATGAAAGTCTCTCATTTTGCTGTTAAAAAGTCGACGATAAGACATGCTCAATTGCTTTCTGTTATTTATGATACAGTCTATGAAGTTTAATTACTTTCTTTATGCTGCAAACTTTAGAAAACCCTTGGATTAAATTAATTTGGATTTAACGGCTTTTGAAAATTTGAAATTCTAATATATTAAAGTTTCAGGTTCGTTCAGTGCAAAAATATCAAAATTTCAAGGTTCGTTCAGTGACAAAAAATGTCAGTAAACAATCGAAATTCACAACAAATCAAGACATTATAGCTTAAACTGCAAATTCCATTGACTACAATTCACACATCCCATGTGACTCAATTAATTTAAAAAGTGAAACTTCAACACCGAGAGATCAGCACATGCAATTCACAGATACTAGATTTTTATTTCGTATAATTTCATGGTTCACATGATATCGAGGCGTATTAAATACCTCAAATTACCTCAGCATTAGTTGAATCATGAATCATCGGGTTGTTCGCACATATTTCTATTCAACAACAATAGACGTGATTATAATTGCAGTATTGTTTGAATGCAGTCCAGTGTCATTGGCACATTAAAATGCAGTTCTTATAAGATTTTATGCTGCACAAAAAATATATCATCTGCTACTTTGTGACGTAATAAACCCTAAATGACTTCTTTGAATACCGGAACCATCTGAAGACATCAAGTTTATTTATTTTCCTCTAAAAATTTTTTTACCCGTACACATGTGAAACTATCGACATCACGACTTGCAGCACATAGCATCTGCCTTTATAACATTGGACGTAAAAATTGTTTTTTTTTGTGTGTGCACAAAGGAAACGATGGAGATGGATGTGAGTGAGAGAGTCGAAGGGAATGAATAATAAATGTCGATGTATTTGGATCAGGTATGCCGTACACAGTGTAAAATTCATAACATAAAAAATACACGTACAAGTCAAACATAGACGGAGCAGCATAAGATGATTGAAACATCTGCAAGTTGGGATGGTTCGATTTTTTTTGACTTCAAACATATCTTTATGTTATCTAAAACATTCAATTTATACAGAGAATGAGCAAATTATGTAGCAGTTAACTCGGAAAAAGGAATGGAAAAAAGTTTCATCATATAATCAACAACTGCTCAATATCATTAGAACAGACGGTGAATGCGAAAGTTATGATTGGATGTAAAAGTTTTTCATGTCATGAATTTTTTCTCCAATTTTCAGCTTACTCGGAGTTGACATTTATGCCAAACTCAATTTTCCTCACCATTATTGACTAATTACGAGTGAAATTGAACTCATTTTTGACATGTGTCATTATGCAATCCCGATTCCATAATTTGTTTTTTTTTCGAGCTACAGTTTTCGACAAGAATGAGTGATTTTTGTTGTGGGGAGACTACTCAAGTGACAAAAAGCATTAGCATTTAATATATCAATGTGGATTAAGCTGGATTTTCCATAAATATTATTAAAATGTCAGTGTCCATAGAAACCATATGAAAATTATTTAAAAATAACTTTTTAAAAAAATAACCGTCAATTTTTTTTTTGAATTTTCAAAAATCTTACGAAATTTGAAAATAACCGTTAAATAATTCAAAGCAAACCGACAAAAAGTTTCATAATTTCAAAATCCTCTTAGTGATGAAACCATAAAAAATGTCTCTTTAAAGCTCGTTTGACTTGTCATTACTCGAATCGTCTATTTAAGTTGCACTTCAAAAAATATGGAGAAAAATGTCAATTACAGAAGTCATTTTGAGAAAGTAGTTTTGAAAGTACAATTGACAATTTTAAGTTTCTTTAATTGAAAAACTTTTCATCGCAATAATTACCATTGATATAAATGCGACAGAGATCTATATTATAGAAGAAAGCGTAATGTCATTTACCGGAGCAAAAAAAAGTTTGCAACTAATTTCCAATTGATGGTTTTGTATGATTAATTACACACAATATGCCAATGGAATTAATAAGCTTGCGTTTATTAAACAATTAAAGCAGTTAATTGAAATGTACACTATAAACGTAATCAGCACTCCGTGAAATGTGCTAGTGAAATATTATTAAATCACACTCGTTAGCTTCTCATCTTATTAATCACATTGCAGCATTGGAATGCTTTATACTCATACGGACGTTGCATAACGATGAATGGCTTGTACATGTAAGAGATTTCTTCTCCTTCTATTGTTATTAATAATAAAAATTAATTGCATTAAGGAATGATGATGAAGAAGAAGATTCCTTTTGATGTTTCTTGATGTATAGTAATCAATTAACCCCATGTTGATCTTATACACACAATATTTTTTTTTATTAAATTAATTTCAATCAAGTTCGCGTTCATTAGGCATTTAACTGGATATCTGAGACTGCCTAACCAAATATTGATAAATTGAAGGCGAAACAATAAATGATCCTAAATTGTTTTTAATTGCTTTATAGCTGCAAGGTCATCAAAGTAATGGACTTTGGATTGCTTTATTGTTTTTGAGGGAATTCGTGGCTTAATGACTTTTTTGGGCTTTGATGATAATTTTTTTATTTTGACTGTTTTTAACGGCTAAAATTTATTTGAATTTTTTAATGAAATTTAATTTGCAGAATTAATTTCGAATATTTTCAATTTGTGAATATTTTTAATTTAAAAAGCATTAAAAAGAACGTCTAATACTACAGTTAATAAACAACTAGATTATTAACTAGATCATAGACATTTTGCACAAGATTGTAGCACAAAATACAGCAGATTCAGGCGAGAATATGGTAAGAAAAACATTTTGTAAACAAACCAAAGCAAAATCAGCTGAACTGTAAAAGTTCCGATCTTTCTAGCTCCGTTACTAACTCAAAGACTTGCTTTTTATTCCATTAGGTCAATTGGTTCACTCAAATAAATTTTTACGATAAAATAAACATCGTAGAAAGAGTCAATTTAATTTCTTTAATATGTTTATTTTTCATTACTAACAATGTTTATTTTCTTAAGCAGTTTAGTATTCGAGAGTAAGCATGTTGAAGAAAGTAATAACCACATATGCATTAAATTAAACGCCCCATAAGATAGTTTAATAACAAAAAAATATGTTGCACGAACAAGTATTTGTCACAACAAGAGTATTTTAAAATGATTTAACATTTGATTTAGTAACTCATAAAAGTTATTAAATATCTCGAGATCTGATTGTAGGAAGCAATAAAAATTAAAGAGAAATCCCCTTCACAACGGCTTGCTTGTTATCGTTGGGTGATGTACGATGCTTTTTAATTAAATTCCTGACAGATCGCGTTCCAAACTCAATTGAGACAAAAATGAATATTTATGGATATACGCGGGGAATTAAAAAGATTCTTTTTAGTCGCATAGTTAGTGCTGTAGGAAATTTGAAAATGAATTAAATCAATTTATTAAAAGGAAGTGAGTGAAAAGCTATTAACAGATGTTCACAAATTGGATATTGTGAGAACATTTTTTTACACTTTTTTTGTTGTTGTCAGTGTCTTCCTTAAAATTGGATCTAATTTCATTAATAAAACATTGTTTACAGCTTCAAGCCTACGAGATTCTGTGCTGACAATATCAGTCAAAACTGTGATAATTTTAATGACGTACCATATTGTCTATCCAAGATAATGAAATAAAAAGAAGATCTACGTAAACATTGGACAAGCGGAAACGAGTGTTTGCTTAAGGCAAATCGAAAGTATATGGAATGTTGTGATAGAATTAGAATTAAGGAATGACGCCATGCCATAAAAATCATCTAGAAAAGCTATTTTGATGCCATCAATCAATCAGAAGCCACTTTATGTCCTTCTGTTTCTATGACGAGAATGAAAATGACTTGGCATGATGTATCAACCAATGGATGCGGTATGACTTAATGGCATAGCTGTAAAACATTGAGGGCGACTTTCAGGCTATAAAATATCATTACGAAAGAATTTTAGAATCATATCGATTTGGATGGTCATGTCTTGCGTCAAATGAAGACTTGCCAAAATACATTTTAATTTCTTATGTTGATATAATGATTCATTTGTGCCAAAACAAGCTGTGAACATTTCCAAAATGCAATAAATTTCATCACATGAGGAAATATTCTCACACACACTTGACGTCACTAAAATAGCAGACAACGCAAGAATATCAAATAATAAAAGTACTTTACGCCTACATCATCATATCGCAATTTATTTTTAAAAAAAGTTCTTTTTATTCATCGTCGGACATTAACTCATATACGCTCTTATTCTCGTTCCATATCTATCGTCAACAGCACGCACATTCAAAGGTCATAAAGAATAAGGGAATTAACGTTGAGTATCTTAAGGCTGTATTAAAAAATTCAGTACTTTTGATTGTGGCATGTGACAGTATGTTTTATTTTTATAGCTTTCAAAGCCATATTCCTATTGTTGACTACAAAGCAATGACACAATATTTAATTACGCTGCATGTTAATTAAAAAACTTATTAAATGTTGAAGTTCTTCAACTTCTTATCGGCAACCTTTTTTCAATTCTCATAAGTATTGTGAGGAATGTCGGT
Source organism: Chironomus tentans (assembly GCA_963573255.1). NCBI lineage: Eukaryota > Metazoa > Arthropoda > Insecta > Diptera > Chironomidae > Chironomus > Chironomus tentans. The sequence goes on from OY754302.1 coordinate 19,470,161, forward strand.
AGCATAATCAAAGCATTGACATGCTTGTGGTGTTTTTTATACGTACATATAAACTTCTTTCTTTATAATTATGACAGTGGTGTTAAACGGTGATGCGTGAGGTCTCGTGTGTTAAGGGAGTTATTTTATGTTGAGATGGATTTGGATTTAGCTAGAATATTTTACTATTCAGCGAAATGTTAGAATTAGTCAGCTAATTCAGGGTGTTCAGCTAAATATGCAAAATTCAGAAAATTGAGCATTATTCAGCTAATTCAGCAACTTTCAATTTTCTTAGCCAATTCAGCAACATTCAGACACTATTCAGCCAATTCAGCAAGCTTCAACATATTCAGCCTATTCAGCTAATTCAGCAACTTTTATACAATTCAGCAGTCTTCAGTCAATTCAGCAATTATCAGCTAATTCAGCAGTATTCAGCAATTTTAAAAATTTAAGCTAATTAAGCCTATATTCATCATAACTGAACACAACACAATAAACTATCGATTTTTAAAAAAATTATTCATGAATAACTGCATATGTACGTAATCGCTTTGTTTTTCTCACGCATTAACAAACATTCATTTCACAAATTGTTAATTAAAGACTCACGTACAGATACAATGTGTTTGAACGTCATGACACAAAAAAAATAACATCGTGAGTTCAAGAGGAAGTAAAGAAAAAGATGAAATGTTATTGTTGGTGATAGGCACTTTTTTGAAAAGCGAGAAGAAAGGAGGAAAAAAAATTGATTTACATTTTATTAGGTTTTGTAAAGAAAAGCTTTTGTGACAATCAATGTATATACACATAGATTTTGAGAAGGGCATATTGTGATAAAGGAAGAAGGAATCAATTTCAGAAATACAATAAATCTCTCTTGCGTGATTGTATGGAATGAAAAGCAAATAGAGAAAGAAAAACATTTTCAATTTAAAGCAATCCTTTACATCATACGATCGACATGAAGAAGGTGAGGCAGCACTTCAAAATTTATATATGCGTAAACATAAAATGGATAATGTTGAAAAACCAAACACCATCAGCAAGGTAAATAGGCAAAACCATAACTTTTTTTTATTCGAGCGTGCATAGCAAATGGGAGGTGAATGATCGCAATGTTGATCTATAAAATGATAAGTTGAGGGAAAAAGCATAGTTGAGCGACAACAACAAGGCAGAAAACCTGATATTCATAATGTGCTTATTGCTTATGAATAGTAATAATAATGAGAATGATAATGATGAAATTTCGGGCTTAAGCTCTTCGATCATTATCATATCTCGTGATTTTCGCAACTCATCTCTTCAATAACCAACTTCATAATTCTCTTATTCTTTAGACGCCGAAAAAAGAACCGAGAAATAAAGAAGATTTTTTATTATACATTTGAGCATACTACAGAGGGAAGATAAATTCATTGACCTTGACGCGACTCGTCTCTCATTCATTTATAACTTGCTTATATCTTGTAAATTTGTTGCCTGCTATTGCCATTCACGCAAATTGAGTAATTTCTTTTCATCGATAAACTCTTTTTTGTATAATTGTTCATCTGCTAAGTGTTCTTTTTAAGGCATTAAACGAGTTAACAAAGATCATTCAAGAACCAGTCTGGGAAATATTGTTGAAACACTGTAAAGATCAACCAGTAACAAGTTAGATTGAGGAAAATATGGAGAATTAATTAAATTGAGTTGAATTCAGCTAAAATTGCTGAGTTTGCTGAATTCATCTTAAATAGCTGAGTTTGTTGTATTCAGCTGAATAAACTAAAATTACTGAATTCAGCTACATCCGCTGAATTCAGCAGAATAAGTCACATTTGCTGAATTCAGCAGAATAAGTCAATGTTGTAGAAATCAGCTTAAATCACGAAAATGGTAAATTATTCAATATATTTCCGTTTAAAAACCTGTCAATTTTAATATATTTTATTTTTTTGAACGGAAAAGATTTCATCATTTTGTGTTAAAGCTTTTACTGCATGGCTGAATTACTTAATATTCTGTCCCGTTGTTGATCAACAACATTTATAGAAATCATCTGAATCATTAATTTCTTTCAGAGTGTGGTAGTCAGACTTTATTTTAAACATTCAGCAACAGTATAAATAGAAGGAAATTGAAGCGAATGAACTTTCGAGGAAAAACATCATTATTACCATTATTATTTGTGTTATTGCTCCTATTGTCATTTGTTATTAAAACATATTAACTTAGAATTCAATACGAAAATAACTTAACCAAAACAATGCCTGGTTTTATGAAAAAAGAATGTTCTATGCAGAGAATAACGTGAAAAGTAAAATAAAAAATCCATAAAGTTTACCACATGTTCTGCACAGCTATCTATTGTCTCATGACATGCGAAGGTATTTGTCTGATTTTATACAACATAAAAATAAAAATATTATATTCACATGCAATCAGTACAGTAAGCACCACACAAATAGAATTTTACATTGTCTGACTCATCCATTTCTGGAATTCTTGTTTCTAATAGAATATCAAATTACGACGGCTATGGACAATAGTCTCATTGAGCTCAAGTCTTACCAGACAAGAATCAGAAAAAAAATCACTTCAATTGGCACCAATCAATTGAGTTCGAATCAGTTGACATTTCATTGTCTTAGAAATCATTAAAAATCAATGTTTATTGCCATGAGGATTCTCATAATGGTTCAATCAGCACCAAAATGAGAAAAAAATCAATTTGCATTCGAGTGCTATGAGACAACATCCTAAAGGGATAATTTCTTCACTCCATATCTAGGCGCATACACATTTCTGTTCTCGCCGAGAATAAATTCAATATCATTTTTCATTCAGTTTCAGTTCTTCATCATTCCATCATACTTTTTCGAGAAAATCAAGCACTTAAGGTTGAATAAACATCATTTTGCATCACTTTCTGATGAGTTTATTTGTTGGAAATTTCTTTGGCTTGTGGTATTGAGTTTGGGTTACAATTGACTGCTCAGCAAAATAATATGAAGGATTAAATTGAGGACTTGATGAAGTGTGAAAGTTTTGACTGAATAGTTGCTGAATAAGATTAGCTGAATATGATTATAAATGAGCTGAATTAGTGCTGAATAAGCTGAATTGTCGCTGTATTTATGCAAAATCTGTGCTGAATAAGATTATAAATGCGCTGAATTAATGCTGAATAAACCTAATACATGCTGAGTTAGCTGACTTTGTGCTTAAATGTATAGAAAAAGTGATTATTATGGCTGCAAGGCTGATTTCAATAACTTCTCGTTTCATATAACATAAACAGCATAAATTCAAGGGAAATATCACATAAATTAAATGTCAGTTCATTGCTCGAGAATGTAAAATTAGAAATAAATAATATTCAGATGATTAAGCATGAATATCTTCCAGGAAATCCAATAAACTGCTTCATCTGAGAATTTAATATATTTAAATTTGCATTTCAGCTATGCATATTGAATAAATATGACGACATTTATTGCTGAATATTTACTTCTTTTCCACATTCAAACAAGTTGATAGTTTAGTAGTCAAATCGCCGTCAGTCATTCCGTTGTTTATATTGTATATTATTTTTCTGTCTTTGTGCTGTTGAAGTGTGGAGTACTAGGAGTTAAATTGCATGCTCGGCTGTTTCATGATTAATTTTTTTTCTTTGTAAGAATTTCATTCAAGGCTAACTTCATTGTTTATGCACAGCTCATGAGAGTGATCAATTTTTAGGACGAACATTAATAAATAAGTATGCAGTATAGTTGGAATGAGAGAATTATGAGCAAATATTATGCTGAATTGATTAAACATGCTGGACTCTAGTCGTTGAAAAAATAAATTGAACTATCAAGCCATGAATTTTTCTATTAAAATTCATATTAAATTTCCACACATAAAAATTCTGCAAAATTAAAATAATTTCACACAAGTGTCAGGAAGGCTCTTCACTGTCTGTCAATTACAATATACAGCATGAATGTTCACTTTTTTGTGGATATATGAATTAATTCCCCATGAATAAATTTATCTTTTCAAAAAGTACTCTTCAAAATGAAATAAATCTACCAAGAGCATTTACTGCCATGCAGACAGATATGTAGCATGACACTTCTATATGAATAATACAGTAAAAAAACTATTCAAAATTCCACAAAACCACTAAAGCGACAAGTAAGGTTGGAGAAAAATTTCATTTATATTTCGCAAAATCACCTAGTGAGAAAAACATTACTTTCGCATAATCTAAGGCAGTTGTGTCTAAACGATGTCTTTATAAGGAACACCTGAAAGCTGAGAAAGTTCATTAGCGTATGTCTTGATTAAGTGAGGCTTGGCTTCCAACTGCTTTTTGTTAAGACTGCAACAGCTTTCATAATTATTCAATTTTGTAAAAGAAATCCGTTAAATTTTTCAACTGTCATTTTAAATTCAAATTTTCTTATCATTTGAAAATTTCAAATTTTTTTTGACAGTTTAATTAAAAATATTTCAAAAGACATTAATCGCATCACAAAGGTTAATACAATCTGAAGTAATAGAGAGCTGCTCATAGGAGCTTAATGAAAAAAAAACATTTTGAAATCAAGTTTAAATTCATCTTTCATGATTTTTTTCCTTCATTTGTACATTTCTTTCGAAAAAGAAAACCTGAATGCATAGGGAGATTACATGCTGAATTGTGTTTGAGAGTAAAAAAGCAAAATCAGCAGCAACAGCAGCAGCAAGGGTGATATAAAGTGTCTTTCTTACAAATCGTAGCGAAACAAAGAAATATAGTAATGTGCATGAGAGTGACAGAGATGGAGCTAAATCATAAATATATTGCATTCTGTATTTGAAACAAAAACAGGCTTTGCAGCATTCTGAAAATGTATTTATAAGTACATGCTATCCAGTCAGAACAATTATTATATCGCTATTTGCCATTAACAATAACTGAAATGAATCATTATCGTAACAAAGAAGATAGAGTCTATGCTTGGGAAAAACTCATTAATCGATTACAATTTTTAAACCTATGAGATAATTGAAGGTGATCATATAACAAATGGAATTCCTTGGTGTTTGGCTATCAGATTTGAAGAATCGACACTCAAGGAGAGACTTTGAGATGTGTCATAGATCAATATTGACATTTGAGGTAATTAAAGGTAGTTTTGAAGATTTCTTGACGCAGATCCAGTGTTCAGATCCAGATGAGTCATAATGGAATTTTTGGAGCATTACAGGGCAAGAAGAATGACAAAAAGGTCTAAAATCCCATTTATTATGTAGTCTACCCTAAAAAATGACACTAATACTCAAAATTTCCCAGTAATGACCAATTCATATTCCAATTCTTCCGGAAAGTCTTCAAAGTCTAGTAATCATTCTAATAACATGATTAATTCCAATCGTCACATCGATGACTCATGCATACCACACATTAAGAAAAAAAATCTGTGTCATGGGTTGAACATCAGTCGGAATAAGTCCAACTAAGAGAAAATAATAAATAATACGTCATCGACCGATTATAAATATTTACACAGTGTCAATGAATCATCGTTAGTGCTAAATATCTGTTTTTCAGAACCTACGCAGTCTGCTTTGACAGAAAATTTCTCGAAATTGTGTTTATTTGAGAGAATCTACAAATTATAAGGGACATCACGTTCAAATGAACAATCAAGCAGTTGTGAATTTTTATAGCTGTACATACAATTCGTTTACGTCTGATAACAATTTATGGGATAAAGCATACACTTATGTACTGCGATAAGTGCTGAAATACATTTGAGAAGTAATATTTTCAAAAGAAAGGGCATTAAAGGATTTATTAGATGTATAACATGGATGGAATACGAAGTAAAAGGGTAAAGTATCATGGATGTGATAAAGCCTTAAGATATTTGCACAAAACATCCGCAATATAATTAAACTGTATACGCAGTCTATAACACTTTGATGATAAGACGAGATAGCATCTTCAAATAATGTCTTGAAAACTTGGTCTACCTTAATGCTGACGTCTTTGTCTGTTGTTTTCTGTCCTCATCCATCTGATAACAAAGTTCTTGACTTTATTTTTAGTCTGACAAATATTTGATACTTAACTTTGATTGCGGAATAATATTCAGCCACAAATTGCTACTGTTGTGTGCTGACTTTATAGTGCAAATGATTTTATTATCTGTTTATCATTCTACTATTTGCGTAGCATTCCAGTCTTACATGTGAGCTCCTCACTCATTGACTTAGCAAATTTCTCTCATTCATTTAATTAAACTCATCATGTCATGCAATATAAATCAATTACTTGTGCTAACATTCTCCTTCTATCTACCTTAATATGCGAAGGAAGATTTGATTTAATTTCATCTGCAGCAATTTTTATCATTTGACTGTACAGGATTTATAACCATGAGCAAAAATAGCAAATCCACAAAGAGAAATTTTTTTCAAGTGTCACATTAGACGAGTTAAAATGGAAGATGAAGAAGATTGTTTTATGGTTTTACTCTTTCGTCTGACATTTTTATCATAACAAAAAGAGAGAAAGATGGAATAAAGGTTTTTTATCGTCAGTATCTGTACTGTAGATGACATGTGATTATAGTCAACGGAAATCACGATAAGGAACCTTAAATCTCTATTCTACTGTTTTTTTGGTGTGATAAAGAGACGATACGATTTATGTGCCAAGAAATATGCTATTTATATGACTTTGTTGCCAACTGGTGTGGATTAATGGATTGATTGTGGTTTCATTTTGAGTTAATATTACACTTGAAGTTTTAATTTTATTGCCTTTAAATCTTGCTATTTTATAACGGAAATTTAAAATTTAAATTATTAGAATTCAGCAACTATTCAGCACAATTCAGCACCTTTGATTGTTGTTTTTTGAATTATTCAGTATTTTATTCAATTTGTGAGTATTTAACTAGTTTATTAAGCATATTCTACATCACTAAGTAATCTAAGATGCAGCAGCAATATTGATACTTGGAAATTCAATCATCTTGCAAGAGATTAGATCTTTAAATTCATATATTTTCACTAAAATTAACAAAACCGTCTATCAAGAATTGGTGCTCTTGTTTCTCACCAACCTGACCTTAATTGATCAAATTTCGCTTCAAAATAATGGGTACCTTGCTATTACAATTATTATTGCGGTTGCTTTAGGAGGTATTTGTGAGAGTAAACGCATTTTATAATTTAAGGTAAACCTTCCACAAGAGAATCATTGCAGTATTGTCTTAATGAACGTGCAGAGAGTATAGACAGCAACACTTTCATTGATGGATATGCCTTTTAATGAATTATCTCAACAACAGCAGTTGGATTGTTTAGAAATTTTTTTGAGGTTAACTGGAAGTTAATCGGAATATTCAGTTTTCTTATTATTTCCTGTTAAAAAACTTCAGCCAAAAATTACTGTTTATGTATTCAATGATTCACCTTAAAATACGTGAATGGATTAGACATGACAAGTATTGTCTCGTCATACAGCACAAGGTATCATCATCATATTCTCGGAATCGTTTCGATAGCCAATCGATTGAAATCATCGCTTTGAAAATAAATAGACAGCACATAGTTATGACCATGCTATAAAGGAATCTAATGAATTATTTATGTTCTCAATATAATAACGATTTATACATTAATAACAGTAATCGGAAAAATATGAATTTGAAGCGTGGATGAATTTCTCCTTTTAACTATGGCCGTTCACTATAATTTCATTTCTCAGGCACCAGCAGAATTTGAGATGATGAAATTAATAAGAATAAATTTATAATAATTTTTTTCTGATTTTTTTCTTCTCTGCCGTTGTTGTCTGAATACAGAAGAGAAGTTGGAAATGAAGGAATGAAAGACGGAGATGGAAAGGAGGAATAACGATGATGATGACGACGAGAACTAAAGGGTAATGGCACATCCAACCAATTTGAATTTTAAATTGTATACAAAAACCACTGACATTTTCTGAGGAAATCTTCTTGACAAACATTTTTTCGTGAACTGACCGAAAGGGATGTCATGACAATGGTATAACTGTGGACATTCATTTTGCATGATATCATTCCCACGCGAAGAACTTTCACTGTAATTCCGGAGATCTTTTTTATTTCGACGTAAAATGTTTGTATATTCAACAATTCAACGAAACCAAGCAAAAAAGAGTTCCAAAAACCTGTTTCCCGGGTATACATTCATTGTGCTGAGACTGTTGAGCAGCAACAGTCGGATGATGAAGAAGAAGAAATGGTGGAATTTCATTTAAAAAGAAACTCTTCTTAATCATTCTTTTATTTTTGGAAATATCGCTTCTTTGATTGCTTTTTTAAGCAAATGAGATCATTTTAAGATATGATTACTGCGATTCAAACAAATTTTTTCTCCATCTATTTCCAATTTAATTGAAGTTTAATGCCGATAGATTATTTTTCATTATTCTATTTAATATTTACCAGTTCAGTTCTCACGAATGCGGTTACAGTGGAAGTGAAATTTTTTTTAGTCTAAGGGTCAATTGCTGTGTTAGAACTTCCTTTTAAAGAACTAAACACCTCGTTTGAAAATATTTTTTTAAATGACAATAATTAGCTTCCTTTTCGTTATGTCTCGTATCCTTTTCGGTATTCCTTCGTTCGTTGTATATCCAATAGACAATACTTAATGAGCACTTGCACTTAATTACTCATATTCTAATGCACTGTATATACATTTACTGCCTTGTTTGTGTATTTAACTCACTTTCAATTACAAATTTTTTTTCTTATTTATTTTTTTTTGCAACACAGAAACTCTTATTACTCAACCTGCAGAGGCTGTAGCTTCAACTTTTATATCTTTTCAGGTATTAGCTAATTTCTTCTTCCTTTTTGAGATTTCTTTTTGCTATGTTTCTTACTAGACCTTCATACAGCATTTACACTTATCACTTTGTATATCTTTCGAAATATTCATTATTTATACAATTTTTTTTTCAAAAAACTTCACGACAATGAAAAAAAAATCCACAAGTTGATAAGATATCGTACGGAATGACGGCACTTAAAATTGGCAATCCACAATGGGGAGAAACAAAGACGATGAAAGATTTGCAAAACTGAGAGAAAAAAAAATCACTGGCAACAGCCAGTTGTCACGACGAGCTGTTAAAACTGTTTGATGGCTTAAAAAAATGTTGTGTATGATTCAAGGTTTAGACAGAGAAAAATACGTTAAGTTTATGGATGTGTTTGTGTTGCTGCATACGATCGTAATTGTAGATTCTTTGTTGTGTTGTGAGGCTAGGGCTGTGGATCGTGTTTGTGGATGAATGATGCTTGTTATGGATGGATGTTATTGATGATTTAATTGGAATTTTTGAAAATTTTATTAAATTTCAATTTTTATACTAATTTTTCAAAAAGATCCAGTAAGATCCAGTGAGTCAAAACAGCAAATAAATAATTAATAAAATGCACAACTCAACCCTACCCAACAGTAATGAATAACATCAGAATACCTTACTCTTCACATACATTTTGTAACGACTATTCCCACAGAATATACAAATGCGCGTTCAACCAACTCATTCATAATAAGTAATAGAGCTAAGAGAGTGAGAAGAAAAAATACGTTATGGAACCAATCCTCAAATACGTTTATATTGGAAATTTATATATACATGCATATACGCTTGTATGGCTTAAATATTGAACCTCGTCCATAGACGAAAAAAATGTTGTTTTTTTGCAGGGTGATTCAAATGAGATTAATATATTCGCTCTCTTATGGGCATGTCTGCGTCTATTGGATATCTTAATTATTTTTTTTTGCAATATTATTAAAATTCTGTCGAAATGGAATTGCCATTTCAATCACGACTCATTTAATTCTTAACTAATTTGATCCATAATGTGCTGCTTAATGATTGTTGCTGTCATCGTAATTCTCGTTATTTGATTAACACTTACATTGTTAATTCCTGTATACATGCATGATAAAAGAGTAAGTATCTAAAAATTCCCTATCGTCATCGCATTGTCATAGACACTCAAATAATATTGAGGAAGACAGAGAAGAACAAAAAAATCCATAAAGTACACGGCATATGAATATTTCCCTTTTGTGTGTATGCGTTCCATATTGCCGACAGGTAAGTCATAGCACACAATCATCATTGATGATTGACAGATGCTTTATATGTGATAGTGATACACAACTCAGTGGCAAGTAAGGCTCGTTTCGTAAAAAAAATTATAAACAAATAATAAATGCACTTCCAAATGAAAAAAAAAAAATCTTTTTAATCGAGGCCAAAAAAGTTGGTTCAGGAAGGTCATTGATGTGGATAAATTTGGGCGCATTTTTGCCGGTCTATTTAGTGAAATGACTCATGGATTTCTTTTGTTAATTGGAACTGATTTGATTTGAATTAATTTGGGTATTTTATGCCCAATTTGGAGGTGAAATGGTCAAGCTTTTGGTTTATTTTGAAAATGGTCTTTTTAGCTATTTTATTGGCTCTGGATCTATAAATTCACAATCTACCAGCTATTTAGTAAGCAGAGATCAATATTATGATGAACATCCAGCTGAAATTAATCGAAAATTTTATGAAAACTTTTGTAAACAAAAATTTAAAATTTGAATTTTCAAAATTTGACTGAATGAACGAAACAAAAATCAATGACTCTGTTAATCTACTAAATTTTGAGTACACGGCCAACTATCCAGCAAACAATCCGTGCAAAATGAATAAGCAAATACATCGATTCCAATGAAAATCAGCTAAAAATATATAAAATTTATTAGCAGCGGGAAACGAGTATGTCTAACAAGCCTAGACCTATCGATAATTGCGTAACATTGCGACCGTACATTAATTCATGTTACGTTCGAAATTTCGTCATAAAAGAATTTTTTATAAGATGAATGTGTTTTCATTTTCTTATAATATTTGTTGTAGCGGCACAGTTTGTGGTTGCAATGCACACAACACATTTATAATTACATCGTGTGATAAAAATTCTATTGCACTTCTGACATACATTTTTATAATATCTGCCTTTATGCCTGCTTATACTAAACAACAATATCTGTGTCAATTCAAAAGGTAATGGTGTGAAAAATTAAAGAAAAAAAAATCAATATTTTGCCTTGATGTGTTCTCTTGAATTTCAAATAGATGAGAAGTGCTAATGCAGACTAATGTCTTTGATCTCAGATTCACACATTAATGGCTTCTTGAGAGTATGTATAAGGAGTCCTCGGTTTGAATTGCTATTTTGTTCAAATCAAATTATTAACGTATTTTTAAAATTCAATTTTAACGTATTTTTAAAATTCAAATTTAACGTATTTTTAAAATTCAAATCTGTTTCAATCTTTATTTTGAATTCAAAAAATCCGTTAAAAGTTGAATTGAATACAAAATTTAATTCAAATCTAATTTATTCAAATTAAGGACCCCGTCTCCACTTAAATCAAATAAACTGTAAATTATAAGTCGATCAATTACAAATCAGCAACGGCATTTAATTTATTAGAATTGCCCATCAATTATCTTGTTATGATTTAAGTACATGAGACAAGCTCATAACGAATACTTAATTACGCCTATAAAAAATCATTTGTACTTGATGCTAATGCCTCTAAAACATTTTTCAAGTGAAAATAAAATTAATGACCTGAGCATGGGAATTTTCACTCTTTACTTTTTGTTTCTTTTATTTTTCATTTCCATTTTGGTCAATTGAAATTGAAATTGAGGCATAGAATGAGAAATCTCACGGGAATTTATTCAAAATCCCACGTGAAAATATTTCAGATGGGAACTAAAAACAGAATTCCGATGCAGGACAACATCAATGAAATGGGATGCAGAATTTTCCCATACCTAGGTAGACCTGTCCTTTAGAATTGTATCAACCTTTTAATTTTGATTGCATACAGCTTCTTAAAGTCATTTATTTTACTTCCCCTTCCTCACATTGTTTACTTCCTTATTCTATCCTCGTCTTACTGTACAATTTCTCAATCAACTCATCTTCTTTTATTATTTTATGGAAGCACATAAAGGTAAGCAAATGAAGAAGACAAGGGAGACTTTTTTTTTGAATAGCTCATATCATGAAAAATTCCCATCGACCGCTTTTTTTTCTCATGGATAAAACAAGGAAGAAGTTATAGAGGGGGAGAGATAAAAGACCATGCTGATGATGCACCTTCAGTTAAATTACCATAAAATATGATTGCATGTAAAGGTATTTTTTAAAAATATTATCCTTTCCGGTTTGTGCTTATTAAAGCAGTTTGTCTGATGTAATCTGGATTTGGAATTTGTGTGATATTCAATTTGAATTAATTTCAATTTTTAACGGATTTTTTGAATTAAAAAAGAAGATTGGAAAAGATTTGAATTTCAAAAGTACGTTAAATTTGAATTGTAAAAATACGTTAAATTTATATCACAAAAATGAATAATTCTGATAGAAGCTCTCTTATTATTCAAGTATATACAGCATGCTTATAGAAAATGCCAGTAACCTTTCAAAACAAATGCGCCATTAATATAAAAAAGCATCTTCCAAATGACACTTTCATTCCCTAAATAAATAACATCGCATATTCAAAATTGAAAAGGGATCAGCATCATGAAATTTATAGTACGAGGAAGGACAATAACTGAAAGTTTTATTGTTCTATCGTTCCCTTTCTTTCTCTTTCTCTCTTCAATGAACATCATTTCGAATGTCGCTCACATAACTTTAATTCCCATATTGCACAAAATATTCCTGGCTAGAAGTTCGTCCAAGCATGGAACGACAGAATTCAAGCAACATATTGCACCCAACATTAATTCAAGAAAATAAATTTCTTTTCACACATCACGGAACAATTTGTATGTTGTGATGATCTTATGTGCTTACTTGTTTATGTATTTATGCGCATTTCGTGATAATTTCATTCAAGGGCATTCTGTTTTAAATACTTGGTTGAGGTGAGCAGCACCGAAAAATTTTACTATGTTCCATTTGAATAAAATTATGATATGCACACAGGCACGATGATGATGACGACGACAAGAACAAATAAATAAGAATAATGAAAAGAAATTCGAGGGTGATTATACAATTAAGAATTCATTTGTCCAAGCAATAAGAATTTATTTATGTGAATCTGTGGTGGGAACTAAGTGCTTGATGCCTTACAATGTAATTTATGCAAAAATAATAAATATGTCGTGTGAAAAATGTTAATAAATAAAGAATTTTAGAATTTCTCAAGAACTCTTGTGTGTGCATTAATGCTGAAGCGTCGGTGATGCACATGCCGTTTGTATCCTTCCTTCCGCATTTTGTGTGCCTAAATAAACAGTTTTGCGCAAATCATAAACCGAGGGATTGGTAAGAATGAGTTTTAATCCGCATTATATTGAGTTGAACGACTCACTTGCATTGTGTTTATCACTCATTACTTACGTACTTATTACTCTGATTGTCGATAACATAGGAACCTACCCACACAATAAAACTCGTACGCATATGAAATTATTTTGGAAAATTGGGATATAACATACACCCACTTGAATTATGATAATTTTGTTGCTAGAAAATTATGATGAAAAATGATTGCTTTTTAGAAATTTCCCTTCCACGCGTTTGAATAGCAAAAAAGTTCCCACGATTATTTTGCCTCCCCCGTTATGGAAATTTTTCTCGTCAGTAGATTTTTTTTATCAAAATAAATGCCTTGTTTCATTCATTTCGGATGGATTTGCTGAATTTTATCTTCAATATTTCATGAGTTTTGTTTGGATAAACTTTATATAAGACATTTGAGAAAAGAGACAATAAATAAAATATTTATGCGAAAAGTTGGCACAGAAATACTTTAAACTTTGTATTTGAAATGAAATATTTAAGATTTCAAGGATGCAACCTAACAATTTCAATTTAAAGTTCAATTTTTGAACTTAAATATTTAAATTTTATAAATCCATTACGGTTTGAAATCCACAAAACCGTTAAATTATTATTATAGTTGGATTTTTGAATTTAAATTTTTTGAAATCGTTAAAGTCAAAGTTCAATTTTTTGAACTTAAAAATTTAAATTTTATAAATCCGTTAAGGTTTGAAATCCAAAAAACCGTTAAATTATTAGAATATTTAGAGTTTTGAATTTAAATTTTTTAAAACCGTTAAAGTCAAAGTTTAATTTTTGAACTTAAAAATTTAAATTTTTTAAATCCGTTAAGGTTTGAAATCTAAAAAACCGTTAAATTATTAGAATAGTTGGAGTTTTGAATTTAAATTTTTTGAAATCGTTAAAGTCAAAGTTCAATTTTTTGAACTTAAAAATTTAAAATTTATAAATCCGTTAAGGTTTGAAATCCAAAAAACCGTTAAATTATTAGAATATTTAGAGTTTTGAATTTAAATTTTTTGAAACCGTTAAAGTCAAAGTTCAATTTTTGAACTTAAAAATTTAAATTTTATAAATCCGTTAAGGTTTGAAATCCAAAAAACCGTTAAATTATTAGAATATTTAGAGTTTTGAATTTAAATTTTTTAAAACCGTTATAGTCAAAGTTCAATTTTTGAACTTACAAATTCAGAAGCCAAATCATTTTTATTCATGCTCGAAAAAGGATACCCAGTAATAACGCCGACACGGAATAACTTCACAACATCAAACCGGAATATTGTCGAAAAATTTTTTTTCTCAGGACGGTAATAACTTCACCTATAAAATGTAGGTGAAGTTATTCCGGCTCCACGACGGAATAATTTCACCTACACAATATAAGTGAAGTTATTACCGCTCCATACAGGAATAACTTCACCTACATTATATAGGTGAAGTTATTCCGTCGCGGCGACGGAATAATATCGAAAATATTTGTTCTTCGACATTATTCCATCACGGTGCAGGAATAACTTCACTTCTAAATACTAATTAATTTAGAAAGTTTATTTACGGCTAACAAAAAAAGTGGGAGAAAGAATTTATTTAACAGGCTTTCTTGTTGTTTCGATCTCTGATTCTATAACAAAGATTATGAGCAACAAATGTTTTTTCTTTTATTAATATATATATATGGGCAAATCTACGAAAGAAATTTCTCAAAAAATATTACATTTGTGTGAAATTCTTAGAAACTGCATACTTTACATCCTTCTTTTGACTACTGTTTCGTAAAAAAAGAAGAATTCTATCGTTTTCTTAATAGTTTAACTTTGTATGTACTTTAATTAATGATTTATTCCTGTTTGGAGAGTGTCTGACTGTTAACTCTACGAAAATTTCGTTTTATATTTTGCTAAATTTCTCATAAATGCAAATCAAGAAAATATCAATTGACGCGATGTTTAAAAGGCTTAAATACATAGTAAAGTTTAACTTTAAGCTTGTTTAATTTAGTTGAGCTTATAAATACTTGGACTTTCATTGTTTTAGTTAGAATTTTAGGAAATTAAATTCTAAAATCATAAAGATAAGCTTAATCTCACACATTTAGCTTATGTAAAATTAAAATATCTATATTCCTAGATATTACTTATTTGATTTAAACATGTCTATTTCAAAATATTTTAAGTGCAATTCCATGAGAAGGTTTGAAATCCGTTAAATCTTACAGCATTGATTCGACAAATTAATATTATTAAGGCTTATTAAGATTTTGAATTAATTTTAAAATACTGATAGATTAAAACTTCATTGATTTATGTTGCTATAACTTCACTAATTATGGGCGATTCCACAGATGTGATTTTTCAAAAAATTCGTCTTTAAACTAATTTTTCTCGAAATTCAGCTATCTAGACGTTCCAATGACTGTATATACTTATGTAGGACACTGAAATCTACCTTTCTAAACTTATTTTGTTCTTCTATATGCTTTAATTAATGAAATATTTGGATTTTTAGAAGCGTTGCACTTGTACAAAAAGTGGAATTCGAAATTTTTTCACAAAATTTTTCCACTTTTTAGACATCTAGACAACAGTTTATGGTTCATTTACTGTACATTCTATGTTGTTTTATCATTCTGCATACTTAAATTCACTCATGAATCTTTAATTAAGCAGAAAAATGAAGATTTTTTAACCAACTATTGTACAAGTGCAACGCAAAAGCTTTTTTATTCCTAATCCGCAATAACATACAGAATATCAGTCATGATTTTTGCTTAATTAATTTAGATTTAATTAAAATTAAAATTGATTAAGCAGATAAACATCTATAGAAACATAATCAAAATGTTTCTTACATCATTTGATTAGTTAAAATGATAAAATTTGAGAATTTTTTTTGACAAGTTGAAGAAGAATTACAACTGAATTTTTCAGAATTCCCTCCATCCGTGGAATCGCCCTTATCTAAAAAAAGTTATTTAATCCCGTGTTGCGCCATTTCGAAAAATAACCAAGAGAAAAAAATTCAAATAATTCAAAAATTATTTATCCGTTAAAAACTAAATCGAATTATGCTTAATTAAGCTTTTTGGAACATTAAACTACTATAATTCATGTAGAAGATTCAATACTATAAATCAGTGATACTTTTAAAGCTAATGTTATATGATTTTCACGAAAATTAAAATTTTACAAAATGTCAACAAAGAAATATTTTTGGAAAATCTTTGTTATAGAATCAGAGATCGAAACAACAAGAAAGCCTGTTAAATAAATTCTTTCTCCCACTTTTTTTGTTAGCCGTAAATAAACTTTCTAAATTAATTAGTATTTAGAAGTGAAGTTATTCCTGCACCGTGACGGAATAATGTCGAAGAACAAATATTTTCGATATTATTCCGTCGCCGCGACGGAATAACTTCACCTATATAATGTAGGTGAAGTTATTCCTGTATGGAGCGGTAATAACTTCACTTATATTATGTAGGTGAAATTATTCCGTCGTAGAACCGGAATAACTTCACCTACATTTTATAGGTGAAGTTATTACCGCCCTGAGCAAAAAATTTTTTCGACAATATTCCGTTCCTGCGGATTTCTCAATAGGTGAAGTTATTCCGTGTCGGCGTTATTCCTGGGTACCCGAAAAAGAGTCAACACAACAACTTTATGCCTAAAAATTTACTCCAAAAACTTCTTAACAATAAATTTCCATGCATAAAGTTAATGAAAAACCATTTTTAATGAATTTTTAATTTTCACTTTTAGTAAATTTTTTAGCATGTTTATTTATGAAATCCATTCTAGTTCTCAGCCTTTTTTCACTTCTATTATTCATTCTTGAATAGCCAAAAGCATGAAAAGAGAGAAAGTTTTGCAATCAAAAAAGTTTATTTGGATTAAAATTTATTATTTCTTGCCTGTTTCCAATTTTCAATTTATTTATATTTTGCCTATCGAGAAACTGTGAAGAGCAATGCTAAACAGAACTAAACTAGAAATTTTATCTGGAAAATCGATTATAAACAATAGAATTCAATCATAAGGAAGATGAACTGCTTGTTGATGCTATGGAGCATCCACATTTTGATTCCTTTTCATTCATTTTCTCATCGTATTGTGCTTGATTTTCCTCATCCATTCGCAATTCATTAATCAGGTTGAAAATGTCTGTACGTCCAGAATGATGCATCAATGGTTGATTTGTATTGTGATCAAGTATATATTTTGCAATCCATTCCACAGGTTCAAGTGGCTTGATTTTCAATAGCTCATATACTGCATCTGTTAACGGATGACTAATGTTCTGGCTCAAATATTCGTGAATATCTTTAACATCACGAGAAATGGGTTCAGAAAGCACTGGAAGGAAAATCTGAATGAAGATTTTCAATATAAATTTCAACATCCTACGTGCTTACTATTCGAGAAGAAAAAACGTATTTCATGTTCAGCTTCACTTGCACATTTAGATCCGAGTATGGCATTTCTTATTACATTTCCATTGTCATCACCATACAATGCGCGTAAGCTTGTGGGCGCCTTTTCTCGTGCCACGGAACAATCTTCTGGTCCCATGAGATCTATCAATGATGATATTGCATTTTCCTTACCCAAGCATAGAGCAACAACCGGATCAGAACTTAATTCTATGATTTCCATTGAGATTTCCGTATTGCTTCTTTTTTCATTGTGCCTTTGATATTTGAGGAATTTGTGTGCTTGCATAGCACTCAATTTAACACAACGATCCTATCAGGAATGAATAATGAAGTTTATTAATGTCAACTTGAATGAAATTCCAAATCAATTTTGGCTCACGAACCTGAAGAATTCGGAATCCGGATAGATGAAGCCTACGCAGAATAGCTGGATAATGTTTTAAAGCATGAGGCTTGATTATTGCCAATGTTCTTTCTAATTTTAGAGCTGCGTTCATTTCCATGTCAAATTTTAATTATTTTCACTTTTTTTTCTTTATTTTTACAAATGCTTGCTTCAATTAAAAAAAATGTTTCTCCTCATATTACGTAGTTGAGGAATTAAAATAGATTTAATTGGTATTGAAATTGATAACAGAAATATCAATGAGCTTTTAAAAGGTTGAAAAAGTTTAATTGGATTGTTGACTTCATTTTCTGACGTAAAGTTCGTTATGGAAATTATTTGAATTATTTATTCGACTTACAGTTTAAGTGTTGTGGCGGGAAAATTTGTTTATTTTTGGAAAAACAAATTGAAAGAACTTTTCAGTCACTTTTGAGACTTCCAACATAAATAACCTGCTGTAAATAGCCGTGAAATGTCAGCATGTATATTTTGATACAGTAATAGATACAGTAAAGATACAGGCTAGCAAAACAAAGCATTTCCATCAAAAATTCATCATATTAAATTAAAATCAAAGTTTTCAAAAGCTTTCCTGTGACATGCCATCATTAATAAATGATTATGGAAATCAACCACCTGTTTTTCCGCACAAAAGTCGTTAAAAATTCAGCACCAGTAAAAAATATTTTTAGATCCAGCCATGTCCATTTTTATACACATATCGATAAAATGTCACAAAGACATCAACTTATAAAATAATGATTATATCCTTGAAAATTGACATTGCTTCCTTTCATTATCACTAATAGTGAGAGCAGTGGATCGAGATCCAGTTCAATTATGGATATATTATTGCCTCCGGCAATTTTCCAGTAATAATAGTTCAGCTTTAGAATCGATTGGATATAAAAAATAGAAAAACACACGAAGTAGACTCGATGGAGTCATATTGATGCTATGTTTACGAATTTCTGTCACACACGAGCTTTAATGTGCTTAAAATTAAATTTCCATCAACTCAATTCAGCTGACACTTGCCATTCTTGTATTTTAATGGCACAATTCATTATTCATTCAACATATTGTCAAAATAAATCAATTGACGAAATGGAAATGACAATAATCATAATAATATAATGTCAGGCTCAGAAAATAATGAAATATATTTTCCATTCTACTCACTCAATTCGTGATAAATTGGAAATTGTTAATGCTTTTCATGAAAAATTATCGATTTTAAGGTTAACTTTTTGCACAATTCAGTGACTGAATTAAATATTTTTTGGCTGTAAGCAGGCAACATTTATGATAAATTAGATTGGAATAAGAAAGCAACAGAGTATATTTAGCAATTTACATCTAGTTCTTCTATTTACTAAAGAAACAATAAATAAACTTTACATTCCATCCAATGATCATTGAGGAAGGAACCTTAGTCAAAATTCATCTGTAATCCATTTACAGAAACTTTTCTTACTCATCCTTTCATTCATTATTTCCTGCTGATTATACAGAGGAAATTCTATTAGACATTCAAGGTTGGATGTGATTAAAGGCAAATTTTTCTGAGCTTGACGTGAGTGATGAGAAAGCAGTAGGGTTGGGACTTTGAGTTATGACCCCCAACTGTGAATTCTTCTTTATTTTGACTTATGAGGCAGTGAAAGCTATTATGTAGCTGAGGAAAATTTGTCTTTGGGATGGTGAATATTAAGACTTTAAGATCGAAAGGGCTTAAAGCCACATATGTATCCCGACCGATACAATATAGCAGGGGCGTATCCAGAAATTTTTCGAGGGAGGGGTTTTGAAATTTTTTTCTATGGAAGGGAAAATTTAGGTGGGGGTTTTGGGATTTTTTTCTTAAAAACCCTAGCAAATTGAAAAAATTTCCCAAAAAGGGTAGGGGTTTTAACCCCCAAAACCCCTCCCTGAATACGCCCTTGCAATATAGTCGATAGTGCACCGCTACGTCGTTGTGTTAACAGAAAAATGTCAAGAAGACGTGAGGGCTACCTGAAGTTAACGTGATGGCTGTACTAAAACTAGTTGACGACATTTGGCACAGCGTGCTACTCGGGTAAGGATTAAAGGAAAGTTCAAGCCAAGAAAAGCTCCTTTTTGGTCTAATCAGCTTTAAACCTCTATGAGGTAACATATGCATTACTTTTTCATGACCAGCGATATAAATAAACCTCAAGCTAAGAAGCTTCCACACTATTATCATCCATAATATACCAAACTCTAATTCACAAACAGCCGTACAGCAAGAAACATCGAAAATTATTTATTTAGAAAAAATTTCACCACATTAAGGCTATGTAAATCATTTCCGTTGAATCTACACGCGCTGGTGAAAATTATCAGGAAGAAATATTCACACAAGCTGTAGCAAGAGCTTGAGTCATGTCAGGCAAATTATGACACCACATATATAGAATCATTTCAATGTTTCAGCGAAAATGTTCATGTCATAATTTTTTTCCAACTTCTCTCTGTAGAATTTTATGCAACATTAAATTTGTTTCAGTTCTGTGGTGATGACGTAAAGTTGGGTAATAAAGAGTATTCTGAGGTTGATTTATATCAAAAGTATTTTTCTCTTTGATGAAAAGCAGATTCTTTGTTCAACTAAGATGATTTTTTGAGCAATAAATGTTCAACTTGCTAGAAATAATTTAGTTTTAATTAAATTAAATGAAATGTTACATTTAGCATCAGATTTAAGACTGATTTTTTGATTTAATGGGAATCAAACTTGTACCCTCATCTCCGACCACTCAGTATGACATTCGTGCCAATCAGCAACTAAGGTACATACTTTATATCAGCTACCCGTCATACAATTTTCAGTTTGGCTCGAGCTCATGGTATACCATAGGGTATCTTCGAGGGTAACCCCAGAGATAGCCTAGGGTATACCCTTACACTCTTTTCTTGGGTAAACCTTGTTGTACCCTGAGGTTACCTGAGAAACCGTCCCCAGTCCTATCTACAGTTCTATAGCTCAGTGGTTCTCAAATATGACTAAATTTTTTGTGACACATCAGACACACTAGTGTGTCGTGGAGCATAATTTCAAAAACACTTGTCTATAATCATATCTGCAGTTATTACATTAAATATAGAGTAGAAAAAATATCATTGAAAATTCGCTTCAATAACAAAGTTGATGATCTGCAGATCTAAAAACTTGGCAGGTTTTGCTACATAATTTTAAGTATTCCCAAAAAAATATTTATGTTCTCATAAATTTTTCGTACAGGTATGTGGCATACTTTACTCGCCCACAAGAAGACTTTTGCCTCAAATGAAGTTGAAACAATTTTTAATGAGTTTTATTTTTATAAAAAAAATACTTTTCGGAAGTTTTAATTACGAAAAAGTTATTACCAGTTAAGTACTGCTGAATTAAAAGTTTTTATTAAGTTGTATAATTGTTAGTAAAGCTTAATTATGTGTTTTATTCTGGGCGGTTTCTAAGGCTATTCAGGGTACCCCACTTACCCTACCATAGGGTACCACACCCAAGGATACCCCCAAATATTCTACCCTAGCTAGGGTGGTCTAGGTGGAGGGTAGGGTAGGGAAACAATATTTACGATTCTAGATAATTCTTTAAATGTTAAAATTTAAGGAACAAAACCTCACTAGTTCCTTTTCTCAAAGCAATCAAGAGAAAATCCTACTTATGTGTGTTAATTCATCAAAGCTTCTTTCTGTCCTTGTAATAGAGTTCCATGCAATTAAATATACATCCATATTTTCTCTATTTATTTGTCCCAAGTGTCGTAAATGCCATAAACGACATTAATTCAATTTTCCGTACGAATCTAATTAAAATCATGATGTTGATAAAGTTCTTTTTTCCTTTCATGATGTCGAGCTGATAATTATTCTGCATAATCTTTCGTATTTTTTCTCTATGTGAACTAGTTGAAAGGTTTATAGTAGATTTATTCCATTATTTGTCTCTCAGTATTTAATCTATTGTCGTATTGTCAGCATTCTTTTTAATTGGAATTTCAATAATGAATGAATGAGCTTTAAAGGATTTTCTTATTTCATTAAGCTCAATTTCTTCAAAACACGAGCTTTGGGGTCGTTTGAATATCATGTAATGCTGAGGAGGGGTGCGGGAGAGGTCATATTTTTACTTCTTTTAACTTAAAATTTCCGTTATAGGAACAAAAAAACTAGAAGATTCATAGCTTTGCCAGGACAGTTTATGGCTTATGATAATTTTCTAAGTGAGAGTGTAAAGTCACGTAGCATATGAACGACCCCTTAAGACAAAATATTTTTATTTAATGATTATTGGATCCTTTTTTTTGATGGATGAACGCCAATTATTTCTAGCTTTAGATTTAATTACGTAACTTGATACGTACCGAAAAATCAAGCATTTAAGGATTTTTAATATGAAAATATTTTTCCTATTATTTAGAACAGTACTTCTCAAACTAAGCTCTACGACTCAGTCTAGTGTATCGCCTAATCCTTTATATGGGTCACGAAGAGAAAAGCGATGCACCAACTTAGCACTAGATAAGTGGCGCTCGAAAAAGTTTGAGAAGCACTGATTTATATGTTTACATGAAATGCCTTCAAAATATTGACTCAATTTCACATCTCACGTATTCCTTATCTTTATTTTTCTCGCCGTATATAAATTGAAATAGATAATGCTGAAATGAAATATCTTTATGTATTGTTTTGAGTCGATACAAGATACAGCATAAGAAGAAACTTTTTTTTTGAAACTGAAATTACTTTTTACTTATCATTGAATTACTCTGCATGCTTTTATGTAATACTTTTTCACTTTTTTTGTGTGGTATGATAATATGATGCATGACTATTAGATCCGATTCCACAAAATGCTGTCCAACTTTCATTCTTACGTATTCAAATGTAGGAAGAAGACGACAATAACAATGAAAGAGTAACAAATGACGTGTCATAACTCACAATGACTGAGTGAAATGAAACTAAGTGGTGTGATAAAGTGTATAATTCTTCTTACTCATGTTTATGTGGTACATAAGATGGGGACGATAACCATTGCGTCATTAACAAAAAAAAAGTTATCATGTTACATCTCTCATGACATTTTATTTCCATTCACGTCTTGACGTTTCCTTTTCTTCTTCTTTTTTTGCCAAAATGTGAAAACTTTCACTATTTATTGACACCTTTTATTGATTATTTTCCAAATGAGAGGTGTCTTGGCAGGGGGCTAAAATATTTAATTTAATTTATTGATGGACGATGAGTTTGAGTCTATCATGGGCTGTCAATTCTAATCAATATTTAAGGATAGTTACGCTTCTGTAAATTTGAATTTTAGCCAACAATCTTTAGGTTCTCGATGATTGAATTTATGTGCATGTATGTGAGTTATTGTTATTGATCTGTGACTCCTACTTTTATAGGTAGATAAAATTTTATAGATTCTGATCGTAAATCTGCTTCTTGAATCTTCTACTTTAGTAATTGCAATATTTGTGCTTTTAAGAATAACAAGAATTACTTCATATAAGAATATCTTGACGTGATATACTCTAATTAAGTTCGACAAGCTGTGCAGTAACCTCTAAGAACTCAATTATTGACGCTCAATAAATAATCCACAAAATGTAAATCCAGAAGTCCATTTATTCCACTAGCTCAATTCAGATCATGGCTGATTGCATGAAACTAGGCTTTTTAAATATTCAGAAAGTTTAGTTTCGGTCTGTAGACCACTGACAGAGACGTTTTCCTTAATTTATTCTTGATTATCTTAAAAAAGTTTTTTAAATGAAATTTTCTATTCTGAAGGGCAAAAAATAAGAATTTCCTCTGAGGGGTAAGAAGCTAAATAAATTTATTAAAAATTCAAATCCTAGAAAGTCGTTAAAAAACAAAAATTTAAGGACTTCTTCAAAAACTCAATTTTCATTCAGAGAAAGCAAAAAAAATCATCAAAAACCATTAATTCATTTTTGAGGGTTCTCTAAAAATTTATTTGATTTTAATGAAATTTCGTCAAAGATCCACATACATACATTATTAGAAAATGTTTAATTCATGATATAAGAACACAAAAATCTTGAAACATATTAACTGAAATTGAAAACATCAGAAACAAAATCAAATTCAGTATGTCACAAGAATTTCCAAAAAGGTTTTGAGGAGGCAGAAGAAGAATAAAGATAAATAAATAACGAAATTGAACAGGTAGCATAGCACAGAGATATGAATTTCATTACGACTCAACATACATATTTTCTCTTTCTTTCATAAAACTTGGCAATGTCTTGTGCCTTTAGGAAAAGTTCTTGAACTTTGTGGACTTGTTTTTTGATGTTATTACGTTCAAGAACATAAAATGAGTCTTCTTTGTGTTGCTAAGTGAACCTTGCACTTCGGTATGTAAGCCATTATTTTATTGTACCATTTAGCGATGAAGCACACAAAGCACGAGCTGTGCATATTCTTTTTACTTTTAAAATGTGAGTTCATACGTCATTTTATGGCTGGAGATCATTAACTTCTGACGTCAAACATTTATGGGATTTGTGGGGGGTTTGAAGCTATGTGTAGGGTGTCATACAACAGGTTGGAGTAAAAAATTCCCTCTTTTGATGGACGTCATTAACGAACGACCCCTAATTGCAAGTAGAAATAAAGTTTGTGTTTTGTGATGTTTCTCGGAAACAAAAGCTATAAGTGAGTCAATATTTGCAGCAAAAAGTCACTAACTACGTCAGACAGAAGAACTTATAATTCACTTATAGAATAATTCATGTTATTTAGCGATTTACAAGTGAATTTTGCCTACGCACAAAATTTTTTTTCTTCTTCTTCCTCCTTGTTCTCGTTCATGCCAACAATATAATCGATATTCTACCACAGGACTTTTCCACTTGTATTTTCCTCATAAACCTTGCCTTCTTTTTTCTCTCGCCTTCTTCTTCAACTTTATACTTATTGCACGTAGTTACATAACCTTTTTTTTCTTCCTATCTCCTTAGTGCAAATGCATGAACGAGATTCTGATTCTGTTAAGACTGATACGTTCCACGAAAATAAGATGAAACATATCTTTTTTTTTGTTAATCTGGAGCTTTCCAACAAAACTTTTGATTTCTTTTTTTCGCAACTACGTTTTATAAATGACGTATAGCAAAAAATTGGATTTTAGACCTTCTCATGTGACAAAGTTTTCATTCCAAATAGACCAGGCTGAGGGACCTAACCAATAAATTTTCTAAGGGAAGGGGGTATTTTTAGGAATTTTTTTCCTTAAAAGCCCTAGTAAGCCTAAACGTCATTCGTGAACGAACCATAAAGAAACAACCTGGAAATAACTCAGAAAAATATAATTAAAGACGAACGGAATGAGAGTTTTGAAGATCTTTTATTTTTGATGAGCTTCAAGTTTTGATCATAACATCATTAATGGGTATCGAAATTGATCTTGAAATACACTTGATTTCTGATTATTGTAAAAGTTTTTCATGGATTGGATTCATATGTTTTTTAATGGAGAGTGTTTTTTGATGGAGGTTGAAGAAGATGAACGAAAGCTTGGTTTGGGTACGGATGGAATCAACAGTGGTATAGGAATGATTTGGAAATTTTCTGCTTAATTTTAATCTTAGGACTTGTAATACTTTATTCAGAATTCCTAGGCTGTAGCTTTTATTACCCACCCCTTGCTACACTACTGGATAGAACATTCAAAGTACTTTGTAATTTAACAATCTTTTTTATAAGATTAGATGTAGTTAAGTAGCGTAATGTTGTTTAAATTCTCATCAGAGTGTGAAGGAGATAATGTCAATAAACAATTTACTGTGTTCTGGGCGATTCCACGGATGGATGGAATTCCGAAAAATTCAGTTGTAATTCTTCTTCAACTTGTCAAAAAAAATTCTCAAATTTTATCATTTTAACTAATCAAATGATGTAAGAAACATTGTGATTATGTTTCTTTAACTGTTTATCTGCTTAATCAATTTTAATTTTAATTAAATCTAAAGTAATTAAGCAAAAATCAGGACTGATATTCTGTATGTTATTGCGGATTAGGAATAAAAAAGCTTTTGCGTTGCTTCCGTACAATAGTTGGTTCAAAACTATTAATTTTTCTGCTTAATAACTGCCTTATAAGTTAATTTAATTATGCAGAATCATAAAACAAAGTACAATGTACAGTAAATCAACCATAAAAGGTTGTCTAGATGTTTATAAAGTGAAAATTTTTGGTGTGAAAATTTAGAATTCCATTTTTTGTACGGAAGCAACGCTTACAAAAATCCAAATATTTCATTAATTAAAGCATATAGAAGAAAGAAATAACTCTAGAAAGATAGATTTCGGCGTTTTACATAAGTATATGTAGTCATTGAAACGTCTAGATAGCTGAATTAAGAGAAAAATTGATTTAAAGACGAAATTTTTGAAAAATCACATCTGTGGAATCGCCCTTCTGCTAAATTAACAATTTTTTTTAGATTTTAAGTCTTTTTATATATAATTTTAAGGTTTTGTTTTAATTACCTACTAAGTTACTAAGCCAATTACTTTGTAAAGCCTTTTTAGCGCATTTTTGAAACTTGTTTTAAAAAGGTAGCTTAATAATGCACTTTGTTCGGCTGGTCGGCTGGCTGTTCGGTCGGAACACACGAAAAACTTTTTAACCAGACATCGTAGAGAGCTCTAGTTTTTTGCATTAGCTCCGTGCTATCGAGTTATTGGCCCCCCGGATAGTTAAAAATCTCAAAACCATCGCTAAATACTATAATTAATGAATTTTTGATTTCAATACAATAGAGCCAACTTCAAGTGGGATAATTTCAAATATATTTTGACCGTTATAAAATTTGAATTTCAAAAAACCGTTAAATGACAAACCATTTTAATATATGAAAATTCACCGTGCAAATTGTTAATTATACTATAATTAATGATTTTCAAGTGCATTTACGCGGGAATTTTTCAAATATATTTTGACCGTTAAAAAATTTGAATTTCAAAAACCGTTAAATGACAAACCATTTTAATATATGAAAATTCACCGCGCAAATTGTTAATTATACTATAATTAATGATTTTCAAGTGCATTTTCGCGGGAATTTTTCAAATATATTTTGACCGTTAAAAAATTTGAATTTCAAAAAACCGTTAAATGACAAACCATTTTAAAATATGAAAATTCACCGCAAAGTTGTTAATTATACTATAATTAATGATTTTCAAGTGTATTTACGCGGGAAATTTTCAAATATATTTTGATCGTTAGAAAATTTGAATTCCAAAAAACCGTTATCGAGCCGTCGAATTGATTTAAGTCACAAAATATTCATGATTGACTTATTTAATACGCAGTACTTTGCTAATCAAATACTGATCGCTAACACAAAAATGCGCTGAAGTCCCTCGATCTATAACACGAGGACTTTCGTTAATTTTTTCTTGTTCAAATTTTTATGTGAAATTAAATTTTATAATTTTCACTTGTGACAGGTTCATAGCCAGGGGATTTCATCTTTTCTAGATGAAATTAGGATTTTTTTTAAATTTTCAATTTTTGGGTGGGGTTTTCAAAAATTCATTCCATTCTCAAGGGGGCATTCAGACACCCTTTGGACCCCTCACTGGTTACGTCCATAGCTTGTAAAATATGAAAACCTTATTTTACCGAAATGGTACTAACTTAAAATATTCAAATAAAATAGTAACTCAAATTCCATATCGATGAAGAGTAGCCTCGTCACCAGTGGCGTAGCCAGAAATTTTTTTGAAGGGGGCACAAAAACTTTTTTTGTTTTTAATAACTCAATTTTGAGATAATCATATAAAATATTGTTGAATTAGTAAATAATATGGCCGAGCAAGGCGAGGCCGCCAAAAATTATCATAAAATTTTTAAAAAAATTTCTAATCAAATTTTTTTTGTATGAGTTTTTGATTTCCGGACTGGGGGCTCCCAGTAGCCCCCCTGGCTACGCCCCTGCCCGTCACGTATGATAAGTCGACTACCGTTTCAGTTCTCGGCACACTAACCGCCATTTTGAAATTTCCTGGATGTCACTGGATGTTGAAGACTCAAAAGAAACAATTCTATATGAAATTTTACTTCCCTGACAATTTGACAAATTTTGTTAAAATTGTTTATTTGAACTTGCTAATTTACAAGTCTTTCAACAATTTCCGATATAAGTATCTAATTATTGTTCATTTAATATTACCAATGTTTTAAAGTATTGTTAACAAATAATAAAAAAAATTCATTGAGCAATCTGAAAACCACAAAATACAGCTGAATACATTTTGTAGCTTGCATTACAGCTAATGATTGTAACACAATTAACTGTATTTCATTTCATAAATTCACTGAATAATAAAATTCATAATGAAAATTCAATTTCCCTTTTATAATTAAATTTTCCGAATGCAAATCCTTTTTTCGTCGAATTTGCTGAAGCCACAAGAGGATTTTGTGAATAAATAATTAAAATCTACTGTAAAAGCTCTTTTATTCACATCTAATCAAACGATAAGCACTTCAATAACAGCAAAGCTTTTCAATTAGAACTGCTGTGTAAATAAAACGCTAAAATTGGATTTTATGATATCCTCGATGATTGATTAGATATTGGATTAAATTATCGACTTGTTGTTAAGATTATTGAGAGCATGATTATTGAAATAAAAATTTATTAGATTGGAATTGCTCACCGTTTAGATTGTTTTCAGTCCCGGATGTCCTTAATTAAATTTTACTGCTCTTTTTTTTGAGGAAATCCTACCGAAAAAAAAATTTCGACCCACACACAAAAAAAATTCCTTTCGTATCAGAGGATGTTTACATAATCATTTGATAATCCACAAAAAAGCACATAACTTCACTGTTTTTTGGATATGATTCAACTCACAATTTAATCATAATTTTCTACATTTAGACTCTATTTTTTATCTTTAATTATTTTCACTGATTCACTGCAAATTATTTTTATTTTTTTATCAATCAACTACACAGAAATTTACTTTTTAACTCACGTAACTTGACAGCAACTCACAATTTCGACACGAAAATATATTTTTAAAATACTTCTCGACTATACTTTATGACTGTTTTTCATTATTTGAATATCTGGTTCATTCCATAATATTTATTTCACGGCTGAATAGTAAATAGACATCGACTTACTCGATACTCCAGCACACAATCAATTGAAATTAACAAAAAAATCTTTCTTCAATTTTAAGTATTTTTTTTCGCGATTTATTGAATTTGAGAAAAATGAAACTAAACACCGAAATGTTGTAGCGATGAATGAAAATGAGAAACGTGAATAAGTATGTGTTGGCTGTATGTGGAAGGAAAAAAATATAAAAAATATACTGTAAAGAAATTATTGAACTGTGAGAAGAATTAGTGGATTTTGCGCAATAGTTAGAGTTTTGGAAGTTTCATGGTGATTCATCGACATTTGTGATCTTGAGACTAGAACGTTCGGATAGATTTAAATAATAGGCATTAAACTAATTATTGTTCTATTTATTTTATTACTCTTTGTTTTTTAATTAGTTCTATAATTTTTTTTATCATTCTACTTTGAACTCAACGATTTTTTTTATTATTTCCACCGCATTAACACAGGCATAGGTTCCTCTCACAATCGTTAAATTTTTCTCTCATCCTCTCACGACTTTTCCTACTCACTGGAAAATTCGCTTTTCTTTCTTTTTTACGCGCCAATTTCCTTTGCATGCTATGTTATTATTTCATTCTAACAATTATAGACCTGATAGCTATGGATCTGTAAAACCGTTAAATCTTACTTTAGTACAAGATTTTTAGTACTCTTTTTAAATTTAGAACATGAAGAATTTTCCATTCTAGTGACATAAAGATTTAGTAAGAATATTTGTGAGTTCAGGGGGGTGTAGCCAGGAAGGGGTTCAAGTGGGTAGCCCCCTACGTGATTGAAATTTATATGAGAAAACTTTTTTGGACTCTTCCTACAAATTAAATTTGTATTAGTTTGGACTCCCCTTTCGAAAAATTTCTGGCTGTGCCCCTGTATCTTTCAATATCGTTCAATTTAAAAATCATCGAGTAATTCCTTCTGCGGCTGGTTTCTTGGGTATACCTCAGCTTTTGTATTTAGTGTGGTAAGGGATTATGTGAGAAACCAACTCCTGCTCTGCTTTAGTATATAAAAACTTAATCTTCAATCAGTCTGGATAATATTAGACAACCTAAAATATAATAAGGTCTAAAAAGGGCTGGAAAGACTGATCTTCTTGCAAAATTTTTCCTGTACTAAAATAAAACAAGTACTAAAAACTAAATTCCTGTACTAAAATAAAACAAGTACTAAAAACTAAATTCCTGTACTAAAATCTCCCATAGTTATTACCCTTTAATCTATGTACATATCTAGTTGAGATAATTGAATGGGCTGTTGGCAAGGTTAAAGGAATCAAATTTCAACTTAATTTCAGAGTTTTTGATCAATCTTATAAGCTCATCGTCCTTCATTGCCCTCAAGTCATCGATTATAGTTTCACGGAAATTTACATCATTCGCAGGATTAATTGACATCTCCTGATTCTCTTTCTTCTCTCGATTCTGTTGAATTTGGGAACTAAATTGTATTCCAATTCGCTCGCTATTACTTGGCATAACAACAATCTTCTCCCATGAATCATTAAATGCACTGATCATAATTGGCTCATTAAAATCCGTCTTTTGTACTCGAATTGGATGTTGTGGGGAATTAAATGCAAGATTACTCATAACATCGCGCACCGTCTTTGAAAGCGATGGAATTTTCATGGAATAAAAAATTAATGATGCTCCCAGTGTGTGACTAATTGATCGTAGAAACTTCACAACGTGCTTCCTAATTTCCGAGTCTAAATTCTCGAACAGATCATATTTACCACCAATGATGACTGTTTGGCATGGCATGACTTCCAAAGTGTTTATGTCTGGATGATCTTTATGTGAATCTCGTTCAATAATTTTCTCTCTGAATTCTCGTATTTCCGATTCACTGTAATTATTTCCGATTGACTGTTTCAATCCTTGCAATGCCGACTCGAGATCCGTAAGCAGTTCACTCGGTTCCGATAGATTCAACATTATAACAACGGATAGATAATGAAGACCGTGTGATTTAATCGGAACATCAATCAATTGACTTGAGTTTGCTAAACTTCCCAATTCCCAAATATTTCCAATTAATTTCTGATTCGATTGGCCACTCAAGTTTGTCCTCCGTGCATACGAGTACTCGAGTGCTAACGTGTTCCTAATTGGCTCATTCCTATCAAGGAAATTATTGATCATTGTTGATTTTCCCTAAAAGACAAAAACAGAGAGCTTTAATGCTGAAACTAAATTTTTCATTAGCACTAAGTACCACTCCTTTAGATCCGAGAACAAAAATCGTCCTTTCTGTAGTTCCATTTAAAATTTTATCGTTTTTATTTTGCTCGAGCATGAGCTTAAAAGCAATTTCCTGAATTGTTTCGCTTGAATCAGACATTATGCAATGTCTTTCTCGGCTCTTTCACTGTTTGTTTTGCTTTACTTTTGCTTTCGTTCCTTTAAAAGGACTTTGTGTAATTGAGAAAAATGAGCATTTTTTTTCCTGAGCAGTATGTAGTTTGTACATTTGTTTCCATGGTAAATTCAAAGAATGGTATCTTTCATCGAGAATGGTATTTAGTTACTGCACAACAACATTGAATGCTGAAAGAAAATGAAAGTTTGATTTGTTTTTTAAAGGGTGGATTAGTTTACACACATTTTATGTTGCTGATCATGTTTTCTTTCTGGAATCGGATGGAAAAGACCAGTGGTTCTCAAACAGTGTACCACGGCATACTATTGTCTTAACAGTATTTCCAGTTTTGAGGTTTGATCCTCAGAAAGCACCCTCCCCCTTACAGCTATGACCCTGCATCCAGGTGTGTCTACTTTACTAACTTAAATTGGAGGTCAAAACCTAAATTTTTTGGACTAAAGTGTGCCACGTAGCCAGTGGAATGTTTCGGGAGGTCAAAACATCCCCCTAGATGGAAATTTTCATCAACTTACAAGGGTTTTTCGAAAAAAAAATTCAAAATCTTTTTTGAGAAACACTGGTTCAAGGTAGAATTTTCAAAGGAATTTTCAAAATTTTTCTCAATTTTTGGTAAGGGTCCTCATACAAATTTCAATCTCGAGGGGGTTCGGAATCCTTGGACACCTGCCTAGGTACCCCCTGCACTGGTATAACCTCAATTTTTGAGGTTATAATTTATTCTCAGATTAATTTTAATTTATGTGAGAAAATAACACAATGTCAATGATGCATCAGCTTCGAACTTCAAAAGACCATTATTAATTTGATTGCTTAATTGTTTTGAACGTTCAAAAGTTCCATTTCTACATTCAATTCTTGACCTTCCTAACATTATTGACTGCTTTATTATACACCCTTGAACCTTTAATTGACCTCCATTTAAGCCTTAAGTTAGTAACATTTAATATACAATTTTCAAATTACCATAAATCTCAAAAACAACACAAAACATGATCGTAAATCGTACAAAGTGAATAAATAAATTTCCCAGCTCCATAAAAGACGGTAAAATGACGTACATTAAAGGTTCAACGACACAGTTTTCTTAGTGTTTGATTGATATACATAATAATAGTAATAATTTTTTTCTTTATTATTTCTCATAATTTATGCTAAAGTGTCTTCATCAGAGAAATTTCTGTGTATGCAAAAAACATCAAATTTTTGTTTTTGATATCAATACAATCATTTTTGTATAATTAGTTTATATCTTCCAAAAAAAAGTCATTTACATATTATTTTGTGAATTTTCATGACTTTCTTCCATGTGATTGCACCAAAATATTTTCAATTATAATAATTATAATATTATTCAAGACGGATAGTGTTCATGGCCTCACAAAAAATAATTATGGATTGAAGCTCATGATAAATTAATTTATTGACACAGTAAAATCAAATAAATTAATGGCTTAATAACTAATTAAAATTAATCATTCAACAACGGAAAGTGCTACTCAATATTTTTTTTTCTTTTACAATATTGCTAAGAAAAACAGCTAAAGACGTTGAGGAAAAATTACTCTAGTTGAAAAAAATCTGCGCGTGTGTGCTAATTAATTTGTTATCGTGTATGCAAATTAATGAATTATTACTGAACCTTATAGCATGTATGTTCAAACTTTATAACATTATTGTGTGATGAGGAATAAAAATTAAATCAAATTTAATGAATTAAAGGTGGTCAGATTTTATGACTTATTCGCACCGTGGATTTTATTACTTAGATCGTAATAAGTACAATTGCTTTGTTTTGATTCAAAAAGCTATCAATTTGCCGTGCTGAATTCAAAAAGCTTTCAATTTGCCTTCCTGAATTCAAAGAGTTTCCAATTTGCCTTGCTGAATTCAAAAAGCTTTCAATTTGCCTTAATGTATTCAAGAAGCTTCCAATTTGTCTCTCTGAATTCAAAAAGCTTTCAATTTGCCTTGCTGAATTCAAAAAGCTTTCAATTAACTTTGCTGAATTTAAAAAGCTTTCAATTTGCCTCGCTGAATTCAAAAAGCTTTCAATTTGCCTTGCTGAATTCAAAAAGCTTCCAATTTGCCTCGCTAAATTCAAAAAGCTTTCAATTTGCTTTGCTGAATTCAAAAAGCTTCCAATTCGCCATGCAAAATTCAAAAAGCTTCAAACTTATTTAACATAACTAATAAATTAATCCACAAAACACACGGTACGAATACGAATAACAAAAAAACAATAATTTAATAATAATTAACGGAATTACAATCCAGATAAAATCACTTTGGCACTAATAGTATTAGCTAGTTGTATTCATAAAAAGCTTAGCATTTTCCACAATAAATTGAATTTAAAAACGACTACAAAAATATGAATAATAAATTATGTAATTATAGAACACAACTGAAGAAGAAACGACGACAAAAATATATATTTTCTGATTTTTGTATCACCAAACTTCACTGTCCATCATTTTTCTGTTTAATTGTTATTAATTTTATGGAATGTCGTTTAAAAAAGGGTCATAAAAAAACTTCAGGTTATTAAAATTTAATCCAAATATCATCCATTGTCTCATCACTCAACTCATTTGCAGGCATTGCTTTAAGTGTCCTTAAGGTCTCCAAATAAAATGTTAATTCCGATATAACTGTGCCATGTTGCGGTGTCCCGTTATTAACAATATTATTTCTCAGTAATTGTTCTCTCAATTTATCCTTAAAATTTTTATGAACGATCCTAAAAACTCCGTGTATTTGTTCAGTCGGTAAAACTTGAGCGATTGCTTCATGAAGTTTAACAAAATGCCTCGAGATGTTTCGAAAGCTTTGCGATGGAATCGGTGGACGTGCTTCCCAATTATTTAATTGTGAATTTACTAACTGACCTACAATTGATAACATTTTAAGCTCAACTTCTTTTATGTGACTAATGAAATCCTTCTCGACTGTCGTCCATCCCATCAAGTTGCCCGTGCTGCTTCCATTTTGATCGAGTTTAAGGAAATGATTTTTAATATGTGGCATGAGCCATAAGACAAGCTGTAATGCTCTCGAAACAAGTGCCAAATTACTGATTGTAATCATTTTTAATCCAGCAACATGAACAGCTCCGGCGCCTAAAACTAGTTGACAACATTTTGAGTTGAATGTCCGCAGTAAATCCACAACATTTCGACTCATTTGAGATGCAATAATTGGTAAGTGTGATGCACAACGGCAATATTCCGAGACTATTTGTATGAGAATTAAAGCTGATCCAACGAGTGCGTATGGCTCATTATCGACCATAAGCATTGGTGTCACCAGTGATGGACCATTAAAATGATCTTCTAATTTCGTCCACATAAAATCACCTTTAGCGATGTGATTGATCATCTTTTGAATTTCACCCGGCACTTCCGCTGACTTCCATCGTTCGTTGTCTAATAATAAATTTAATTTTGATTTCCGTTCAGCATGGAATTTTTGAGAAAATCGATTTCCTTGTGCCTTAAGTGCTGTCATCAATGGAATTGATTTAATTCCAATCACTTCCTCACATCCACTACAAAATTCTTCAACAATTTGCGACAACTTTTCCATCTCCTCCAATGATCCAGAATATTGCTCTAAGCTATGATTTGACACTAAATTTGCACATCGTTCATGACAATAATTACCAACAGATTGCAGCATATTTGTGAGCTTACTCTCAATGCAATCATGATCAGTTGTCGATAAAAATGTGTCCGAATCATTCAAGTAAGCTAATTCCTCTTCCATGCCCTTTCCAGCACTTGAGTCAGTCACATGAAGCATCACATCATGAATTAATCGAATTCGTTTTAATATTTTTAATAAGGAAATCGTTGCTGTGTCTAATAATAAAATCCATTCTTGTAGCGTGAGACTTTGTGCCTCTTCACCGGATCCAGTTAGGCATATTTCGGCATCTGACGTTGCAATCACTTCAATAACAAGTTGCTTTATTAATGCCCTTATTGTCATTATCGCTTCATCTTTGTAAAGATCAATAAATGAGAAATTCTTCTTCCTTAATAAGCCACTAATTATCGATATAAGCTTATCTTCGTCTAACACGCGACTATCTGTTTCAAGGAGGGGCCGGTTCAGATCTGATGTTGTATATTTCTCAAATTCCGTCATTAACATCTTATCGATAATTTTCTCAAGCTCCTTCAGCTCATGGGGTAAGTGACGGAAGCAATGAATCGTTGACAATTCTTGAGCAAGAATTTCTTGAGTTGTGCTAATTAAATCTAATGCTGCAACATAATCCTGTGTACCGAGTAAGACTTGTATCATTGGTTGTGTCTGATGAACTGTTGCCATTAATTTCAGCTTCTCTAAGACCATCTGCTTATTCGTCTTGACTCGTTCACAATTAATGATGTTAAGTGACTGCTTAACGAGCGTATCGTCAACATTCCTCAATTTCTCTCTTAACTTTTTAACATTTGCCGTTGCTTTTGACATTTCCTCCATTATCGCGTCTTGTGATGTCATGGCATGAAAAAATGATGACGATTTTTGCGACACTTGCTTTGCAATCTGTATTTCAACAATATCTAAATAGTGACTTAGTTTCTCTTGCAAATCCTCATGTTCTGCATCGGAATTAATTACATTGAGTCCGTGAAAGACTAGTGAAAATGTTTCTGGCTTGCTAAAATCTAAATCGGGCTTAAGGAATATTTGAGGTATGTCTCTAATTGTTGCTTCGTTGAGCAATCGTTCGTCGATATTTCGGAAATTTGAATTCTCGGCTATTTGAAGACTAGATATCGACGATGAAGGTGATAATGAGCTTGGTGTATGGTCATTTTGCTGTCTTAATTGAAATGGCTGATTATGATTCTGTTGCTGCTGCTGTTGTTGTTGCTGTTGTGTATTATTTATTTTAACATGTCGACGATAACGTTTACCAATTTTTCGACAATACAACTCAAAGTGACTCCAATCAATTTTTGGTAGGTGTGGCGAGGCCGTGACCATTTGTCTATCTGTAAAGCTATCGCCCCATTTTTTCGTAAAAATATTTGACTGACGTCCTTTCGACGGATCATAAAGTACGGATGGGAGATTTTGAGCGGCAGAAAATATATTCCACTTATCCTCAATCTCCTTCATTGACTGACTAACGTGATATTTCTCAAGATGAGCTTCATAATCTTCATCGGAAACGCCATCAAGTGGCAATGAGGAGCAGACTCCATTGTATCCATATTGACATACAAATGAGCCTCCTTCAACGCTACAATGTTTATCGCGAAGATGTCTAGAAAGGAATTAGAAGAGAGGATGTGAATGGGGAAAGTGTGAAAAAGAAGACAAATGCATGCACGCAGGGAATAGGAGATGATCAAAGAACATTCTAGTAAACTAATCACATTATTTGTCTTTCTTATCACTCGACAACGATGTTGAGTGACTAAACTACTCAGTTAATGCTCAGCCTAAGTGATAGGCATGAAAATTTTGTACTGTATGTGAGGAAAAATTGTCCAACTCACCTTATAAATTCTCTTGGTGTTTTAAAAAAGTAATTACTGCAATAATTACAACTCTTCCATGCTGTTTGTTTGAAATCTATTGCCTGTAGCGATTTCTCCATTCCACTACATAATTTATGCTGTTTAGAACTGGCTTTTCTAAAAAATATTTTATTTTAGTGAAATTCTCATCAAGTTTAGAGGAAAAAAAACATTCAAACTTTTAAAGTTTTATTCGAATGGAAACTTTAGTAGGCTTTTTAATTTTTAAAAACCGTTAAAATAATTTTTTGAATTTTTCAAAATCATCAATGAAAATCAGCAAATTAAGCAGTGCTTTGTAGACAAGATCAATGCTTTCATACTTACATTTGTATAATAATTAAAATATTCAGGTTTAACGGCTGTTTATCCACAAAAGTTTAACAATTTTCAAAATTTCAAATAAATTTTCTTTCAAAGATTTTTCAACATTCGTTTGTTTACTTTTCTGAAACTTTTTGTTTTTTAATTTTAAATGTTTCATCAGTTATACCTAATTTATTAATCCACACATTATAAAATGGTTTTGACATTATCAATATTGACACTAAATATTTGGGGAATTCCATTTATATCCAAGGATAAAGTAAATTTTCAATATTTATTGATTTTTTGTTTGCCGACAAGCTAACTTTTTTTTATATCCATTAAGGACATTCGAGTTCATGCGATTGCTGAGCATTTTGCAAATAGTGATTATGACATAATTTCATTGCAAGAAGTCTGGAGCGAGTATGATTACAACAAGATAAGGAACAGAGTCAGTGAAACATTCCCATTTTCTCATTACTTTTATTCTGGAGTTGTTGGAAGTGGCTTGTGCATTTTCTCAAGACATCAAATTCTGTCAGTATTTTTTCATCATTGGGCTGTTAATGGATATGTTCATAAAATTCAGCATGGTGATTGGTTTGGTGGAAAAGGCGTTGGAATGTGTAGAATTAAAGTTCAGGATCAAGTCATAAATTTCTATTTATCTCATCTGCATGCTGAATATTCAAAGAATTGTGATGACTACATGACTCATCGTATTATACAAGCTTTTGATACTGCTCAATTTCTAGAAACTACACGCGGTGAATGCAGCCTTCAGATCCTTGCCGGAGATTTAAATGCAGAACCACAAGATTTAGCTTATCGTATTATGCTGTCAACAGCCGGAATGAAGGATGCCTATGAACAGAAGCCATCGAAGTTCTTTGCTACACATGAATATAAAAATAATACATACACACCAAAGGAACCAGTTAACGGGAAAGAAGGAATCCGTATTGATTATGTAATGTTCAGGAGTGGAAGTGATTATGACTGTGAGGTTGAAGAATACAATTTGCCATTGCTTGATATGATTCCAGATCATAATATCAGCTATTCTGACCATGAAGCTGTTCACACGAGAATTTCATTCAGACGAAAGGAAAAAAGATTATCAAGAGAACTTGACAGAACTGCATTAACGGATAACATAAAGAATCTCAAAGAGTGCATAACAACATGCAAAAATAGTTTAAAGGCATTAGAATCTCATCGTCGTAGTTATTCTATGATGGCAATTGGATTAGTTGTCATTCTCATAAATATACTAGAAATAAGCCCTGCATATGGCTTTAAGACCATTTACTTCGTTATTAAGTTCTTAATAGTCGGTATGACAATCTTTTTCGCATTTATGGCAAGCTTGTGGAATGTGATGGAGAAACACGGTATTTTATCTGGCAAGCTTGCTATGGAAATCGCTTTGAAGAGGGATGAAGCTGTATTGAGTGAAAGTTCTTAATAAAAAAATGTTAAATCAAGGCATAGACTCTATACTGTCCAATACGGAATACTTTATTTTTCGATATTTGGTCTTTATTTTTTCGAAATTGTAAAAATTAAGTTCGAAATTTGAAAATGATTTGTTTACATTTTAATATGAAATTTTGTTTCGTCAATTTTGGCTTAAATTCTAGTTAATCAAATGTACGAATGATTAAAATGTATTAATCTAGACTTGATTGAGTCTATTAGGATCATTTTGTTCCTACAATTCGCATTAAAAAGCCCAAAAATTGTAAGTTTTAAATTTCCACATATTTCGAACTTAAAAATCGTTTGTAAACAAATAGGTACTTGAAAAATTGCGAGAAAATTCAAATTTCTGAAAAAATAACGATCATTTCCCTCGATGTCTGGTATTGGAATACTGCCTATGTCCTTAAGCTGCAATAAAACAATAAACAATCATATAGAAAATATAAACTTTTATTCAGTCACATCAAAATTCATCGTCATCGTCTTCCTCATTTTCAGATTCTTCCTCAATTGGCACAGCTTCTAATGGAATAGATTCTATAGATGCAGTGTTATTGCTGTTGACAGAATCAAAGCTAAAGCTTAATGTTGACGATGCATTATTTTCCAGCATTCTTATCCGTTTCTCTTCAATCAACTGATGACGATGTTGATGGATGTAATCTCGTAAATTTGGAAGACCATGAACAACATTCGCGGTTAGTGCTGATCGAATCACTGTCATGTCTGTAGCTTCTAGCCATTCATCACTTTCGGGTATATAGCACTCGCAATTTGAGATGGTAACGACGCCATTAAAACCACCGATTGCCATTATCAAGTCATCAATAACTTCAAGACCAAAATTGCTACGTGGACTTGACATTTCTCGAATTGGGCTCCATGTTTTTGTGGATAAATCAAACTTTTCGCCTGTATTCATTCTTGCTAGGCCATTGAAGCCACCAATCACGTAGATGCAATTCCGAATAGCCACACAAGAGACTCCAGAGCGACGTGTGGACATTGGTGGTAACAGAGTCCATGTATTGGATTCAGGATCATAATATTCTGCAGTATTGAGGCACTCATTTCCATTAAAACCACCAGTTATGTATATTTTGCCATCAATTGTGCATGCATCGGCATCTGATCTACGAAAATGCATAGGAGTTACGTAAGTCCATTGATTTGTTTTGATGGAGTAGCGCTCAACGGTATTTTGTCTGGCTCGTCCATCATAACCTCCTAAAGCATAGATAAATCCATTAAGGACGACAACGGAAACATAACATCGTCGATTGTGCATAGGTGCTATCTCTTTCCAAAGTTTTCTAACTGGATCAAATCGAGTACATGTGTTAAAATGTACATTTCCGTCAAATCCTCCCACGATATATATTTTAGTTCCAATTACAGCAGTTCCATGATAGCTTCGAGGACCATTAGGATCTTCAAAAAATGGAGCAATTCTGATCCACCGATCAGCTCTTGTATCATAAGTTTCAATGCAGCTTTGAGGTGCGCCTTCACTCCATCCTCCAATTGCAAAAATTATTTCATGCGGTAGTCGTGGGACTGCTAATGAAGGTGTGATAAATTCATTACTAGCTGCTGACAAACTTTGCAGATCACATAAAAATCTCATCGCTTCTAAGACTATCTGACGCACATCCTCGTTATTTTCGACATATTTATGTGCCTTGACATTCTCCATAAAGTACTGGAAAAATAATTAAAATTTAAAAAAGAGACTAAGCATATTTTACCATAAAAAGACATACCTTATTTGACAAGAGACCTAATCGTACGCCATGCATTAACTTTTTCAGATGTTGAACTCTACTCTCGGGATCAAAGTCAATCCATCGAAGCACCACTTCCCACACAACATGTTCATCCTGAAAATAATAAATGTCATTTAGATGATGTAGTTTTTTTTTGGTGGATTACAGAGTTGAGAGTTGGAATATTGGTGAGGATGTGGGGATCAAGGATCTTTACAAAAGCTTTATGGTATACCTGAGGGTTAGGGTTACCCCTAGGATACCATAGAGCCAAAGGGACCCTAGGACTCTAGTATATCATAGGGGAATTCTAGGATGCCTTAGAATAGGCTCTAGGCTCTTGATGATTCAATGCAGGATATTGAACATGTTTTAGGATCAAAAGTAGTCGAAAAATGTCTTTTTTAGATTTTTATCTCGAAATATTCTTTATGCATTAAAGAAGTTTTAGAAGTTCATAATGTGTACTGAAATAAAGCACAACACCTTGACAAAAGGTGCTTTAAAGGCAAAGCAAGATTAAAGATACTCTTTGAGATCATACTGTTTTCTTGTTAGCTACTGAAAATGACCATTTTTTACATAACCCCCTTCCCCGTAATAAATTTCGTTAGAAAATAGGAAAAATTTAACATGAAGCTTAACAAAACCAGAGACCCTTCCCTTCCTTTAAACGTTACATAATATTCGAACGACCCTTTATGTCTATTGACATCTAATAAGCCCTAATCCTCTTATTTGTCAACTTCTCTAAGCCTCAACTCTGAAAGTTTCACCTCCTACGTATTCCATACCTTAGCATTGCAAAGTTCATCATTGATTATTGCAAAAATGTCCTCCACATTCAAATGCATGAGCTCATCACTCTCGAGTGCAATACGCACGAAATTTTGTAGGATGTAATTCCACGACTTCTCTGATAATCGGTGTATGCTGCGATGTCTGTGAAAAAATGAAATGAAAAATGAATATTGAAGGTATGAAAATTGGTGATGCATACATACCTAGCAATAATCCAAAAGCCAATGCAATTCACGGGCGAGAGAATCTTGATGATAAAGTTAATGCATGCTTTCATGAGACCAAGAACACCAAAATAGTCAGAAATTATATAAATCTCATTGACATTTGACTCATCGATGAATGACGTATCTCTTAAGTATGCATACTTGATGATCCTCTCGATGGAATTGGATGAAACTTCGACGATGTCAAACTTATTTTCATTTTCATGTAAAGCAGTTGTAAACAAGGCACTGTAATATTATTGATTAGAATTTAAAGTCAACCAGCATGAATGTGTGTAAATTACTTACTTAAAATACAGACTGCATGCACACAAGATGTTTCGATGAACATTATGGTATGTATCGTCGACAAGACAATGAAGGACTGCATCACATATCAGATTATTTTGTCGCATTTCGAAGAGCTTAAGCATGGCTTCACGACTCATGCATGGATGTGCTGGTGCTCCTGAATCATCTTCATCACTGCTTATTTCCTCATCCGATAAAATTGGAACGACATTATTGGCTACAGCCATTAACACAATAAAAATTAGCACTTAAAGATTTAGACACCGCAGGATGGGAAAAACTGTAAAATTGATTTTGATACCAAAGATCCGAAAGAGTTATCACGTAAAATTTTCAAAAAGGATCAAATAAGGGGAATGGAAGTCTAAAAAGTTGAGTATGAAAAATTACTGTCTAATAATTTTGTACAAAAAAAAATAAAACTGACGAAAAATTTTGAGTCAATGCTAACTATGATGAAAATCTGAGAATTTTAAAATTGCTGATATTGATTATTTTATGGCTCATCGAGTGTTATCAAACCCACAGTACATAACTTAGAATTAATTTTTTCGCACAACTGGATCTTTAAGTACTTACTTTGTTGCCCGTACAGATCAATTGTGATCCATGACCTACCTCAGACGTCACCTGGCTCTATCGCTGACTACCATCTGCCAATTTCCAATACCAAGTACAATACTGTCTGATTCTTAAGTCTTGTGATGTTCTTGACTACATCATCTTATTGCTGCATTTAAGGATAAAGTTAATTTTTAACATGTGACCGTCATCACTTCTATCTTCACTTTTTCAATAAATAATAAATTCATATTTTTTTATTAATTAATCCAGACAACGCAAAATGTAACGGTAAAATTTTGAAAACATGTTAACTGAGATGAAATATTTCAAGTACCTACTCCAAGTGAAAATTTTAATTTTTCAATTTTCTTGTAATTTATGCAGAAAAATTAAACATTTTGAATAATTTATAATTCTGATTACTTGCATTAACCATTTTTAGCTTAAACTGTTTTGGATAGAAGTTTTGAAATTTTTTCATTTTTCGATGATTTATTTTGCAAAATAAATTGGAGTACTTAAAAAATTGCATCTCAGTTAACATGTTTTGAAAATTTGAGCGTTACATTTTGTGTTGTCCCCCTCTGAATTAATCTTTATTCTTGTGTATTAAGCGTATTAAGTATGTACAAAAAATAAAAAAATAAAATCATAAATGACGTTCAATTTTAAGGGAGGGAGGAGGGGTGATGCTGTATGGCGCTTCCATACTAAAGAAAGAAATATTTTTGTATGGAAATTTTATGACAGATAGGGAGTCAAAAAATATCATTTTTTGCATGACGTCATTTATGAACGTCTACATAAACTATTTTGGTTCAATACACAACATTATTTTTAGAAACAAAACAAAGATTCGAAAAGCTTTCAAAATATTTATTTTATTTTGTCATTTACACGTCATATGGTTCATCTGCTCTTTGTTTTATGTGCCAGGCTGTCAATTGTGGATGTCATTCATTGATTTCCTTTCAATGAAAATTTTTTAAAGAGAATTTTTCGAGATACGTGCAAACTTTTTGGAATTCTAGGAAATTTTCAAGGCTAAGGTGTAAGGTTAGTTATCGATAAAATCTGTTTCTTTTAGAGCAGTGGTTCTTAAACTGCGTGCCGCGACACACCAAACTTTTTAGATATTTTATGATTTTTAACAAATTTTTCTCCAGTTTTTCAATTTATGACCGTCTTTAGAACTTTTCGTGATCTAAAGTTCTACTAGATAGACTTTAACTAAAATAAGGCTCAAACACAATTTTTTTTGACTCTAGTGTGCCGCCAAGTCTTCAGAATGGCTGTTAATATGTTGCGGAGCATTATTTGAGTAGCACTGCTTTAGGGTGTACCCTAGAGTACAACTTGAGACATGGGTTGGTTTTTCAGGATACACTAACCTCTATCCTGATTAGCAATGCTGCTACAAATTTAATTTTGCCGTCAGATAACTGTTATAGCTCTGTCAAGGTCTCTTTTGTCAATATGGCAGAGTTGTGGTTCCCTGTCGACTTACCTGAGTTTAGATACATGTGGGGTGAGTATAGGTGTATGGTTGAATATTCCATGGAATAGGGATAGTTGTGTGTTTATAGATAGCATAATAGTCCAACAACCTGTTGATTTGATTCTATTCCTTATTT
Organism: Chironomus tentans; assembly: GCA_963573255.1. NCBI lineage: Eukaryota > Metazoa > Arthropoda > Insecta > Diptera > Chironomidae > Chironomus > Chironomus tentans. The sequence continues at coordinate 19,514,590 of OY754302.1, forward strand.
TTCAGACCATTCCATTTGCTTCCATGTAAAAAGATTCTAAAATTATCACGAGTAAAATTCATAGACTCGACATGTTTATTCTTAGAAATTGTTATTGAATATTGTTAATTTATGCGTCTTTTAATGCACAACTTAGTATGTAATGATGACGTCAAGATGACTAATGTCTCAAAAAAGAAGTTGTTATCGTTATCATCAACAGTTATTAAAATTTTATGACAATTTCATTGCTGAATTATTCAAAATAAGTTTGAAGACACTATGGAAGTGCTTGAAGTGCGAGCATGGAGACATGCGCATTGATTGTCGATGAAGAACCAGCAATTCTTATAAAAACCATCATGTTGATCGAATATAATTCAGAGTTTTTCGTGATATCAACGTCTTTAGTTGGGTCTCTTGTGCCTATTACTTCTGATTTCTACACAAATATGGGGAATCATGTGTAAGTTCGTGTAAATAAACAAAAAACATATTTAGTTCCAATTTTTTTTACCATTCACAGATCTCCCCTTCTTGTTTTGTTTCCAATTTTAATTACTGCATGTATTTGTGCTGAGTTTATGCCAGCAATTGTGGAAGGTCCAGCAAAAGCACCGATTGGATGCCACAAACGTCTCTTCACCTATTTAATTACACAGACAGACGCGAAAGGATTCTCATGTTCGGATAGGATTAATGTAAATGCATGCTGGGGTCGATGTGATAGTAAAGAAATTAGTGATTGGAAATTTCCATTTAAAAAGTCACATCATCCAGTTTGTGTGCCAAAGGAACTGAAGAAAGTTTTTACAATACTTGAAAATTGTGATCCTGATGCCGGTATGGAAGCTAGACGTTATGAATATTTAGAGCCAGTTGCATGCAGTTGTCAAATTTGCTCATCAATTAATACAAGTTGTGAATCACCGCAGGCGCTACATAAAAGCTCCGTTGTGAGGCTTATCGGACCAAATGTTGAAGAATCTGATAATGAATATCCAATTCATCAGGATAAATAACTCTTGTCGCAAATTTTCTATCTAATGACATCCTTAGTCCTCTGATCATCAGATGGAAAATGTGTATTATATAAAGTTACTGATAATATTATGAAGTTTATACCTAAAAACAAAACATGATGAGAAAAGTATAACGAATAAATAAAAATTTATGAAATTGCATTATATCCATTCCCTAAAAATGAAATGTTAAAGGCGTAGAAAATTCTCAAACATGTTGAACGGAACATTTTCAGATAAATTTCCCAAAGGAACATCGCAAAGTGTCATTGAAAAATTTATTGGCAGCACTGAAGCGGTTATTGACGGATGACGATTTTGTGAATGACTTCCACCAGTTACACATACTTTGGGGGGTTACTTTAGAATTTATTGCTGTGAATCTACAAATTTTTTTGTGGTGACTAAAAATATTCATTCATAGAAAGTGTTTTAGAATCTCCAGCACGACCTTTTTTACTCTTAAGGAACATTCATTCATAATATTTTCAATTTCATTGATGGAACTTTAGATCTATGAGAAATGTATGTAACGTGAGCTGAAATGGTTCAGTGAAGTGCTTCGGTATTATAATAGACTCTACTAATAGATTTGAGACTCGACAGGGCAGAGTGGAATCTGGGGTATCGAACCATATATAGGCGAACCTGCTAGTACAAGAGTAAGGCTATGTAGTCGAGTAGTTAGGCAACAGACCGGAAATTTGTATCACTTTTCTGTGAGTATGTGGGTTCGATTCCCACCAGAGGTCAATCTTTTAATCATTATATAGAGTGTTTCGATATGACAAGGATTCGAACAATGCTCACGACATTGCGTAATCATATTTACTGGAAGAGAAACTTATAGCTTAACTTTTTTCTGCATGCTATACACAGAATTAAACAATTAATTATAGACCTAGATTTGAGAACTGAGGTCTGACTAACTCAAATGCGTTTAAACACTCATGTTGAGCTTATGCAACCATTTCTGTATCATGACAAAGTTAAATATGGAGCATCAATCCATGGTAAGGCAAAACTCTCAGTATAAGAGTATGACCTTTGTAGCTGAGAGGCTTAAAAACATACCAAAAATCAGTCACTAATTAAAAAGTTAGAAAACTAGTAAATCCAAAGCTAGAGGACATAAATTAATAGTTTGACTGCAAGCAGAACTCAAGATAACTTTATAACCAGTCAAAATGACATTCATACCAGTGGCTTAGAAAATACCAATGGACAAGAGTGTAACCTCCTTCGGAAAAATTTTAAAACAAAAAAATATTGAATTTAAATAATAGTTTCACTCTATACCTAGGCTGGCCATCTGGTTGGTTTTTCAGAGGACTATTCTATATTTTGTCCTATTTGTTTTGAAATTGTCCTCTATTTTAGTGAAAATTTCCTCTATTTGAGAAATTTACGCGCTTTATACTAGATAAGATGAATCAATATCATCATTTTTTCCAGAATTTTCAACCATTCCCCCCTGGCTACGCTACTTATCAATGCCAATATATATACCAAAATTTCTAGCTACGACACTGCTTTGGACTTTTTGAACATCTGCTCTCATGCAATTTTCTGAGATAGACACCTATTGGCGCCAAAGAAGCATACAATCCAGAACAATCTGTTTTTCCAGATGACAACTACGTTGCATGTGAATTAAGTACGGCAAACATAGAGCTGAAAATACGTAATTAATGACACATGTGTTTATGGAATTTAAGGATTAAAGCTATTGAATTCAGAGCTTTAAGTTATTCTGCAAAAAAGTACCAAAAGACATGTCAAATTTTTTTTGTGTCCCTTTTTGATGTCTCAACTCTTTTTATTGTTGAATAAATTTTGTTAAAAATTGTATAAATTGAATTAAGATGAGAAAAGTACAACAAAGATTAATTAAAATATGTTTAATAAGGTAATATTCATCAGGTTTTGTTTTATGAAAAATCTCTAAGATGTAGCAAAAATTTAAGCAATAATCTCTATGTACAAGAAGTAGTCACATGATCAAAAATGCAAAGAATTAGTCCTATAGATGTTCTCATCGCATATTTCGATTAAAAATCAGGTCCAGAAAAAGTTAAGATTTTTTACAGTGGAAGCAACTGCATCCAGTTGCTGACTTGAAAGTGACTTCACGGATTCCTTCCAGGCATCGAACTTTTACTTTTATATCCTCACTTTCCATTATGTTACAGCACTGACCGACGGAAGTAATCTGTGGAAAATTTACACAATTAATGCTTTAGAAATTAGTTCCAACGGTGCAGCAATGATATTTTTGAGTCAGCTACACCGTTGGTTAGTTCTGATTCCTTACAGGCTGGTCAGCACGATGTGGTCCAATAGCAAAATTACTAGAAACTGCAAAACTCTCACAAAATCCACGGCAAGCATTTGTCGTCAATGGAAACTCAATACAGTCCGGAATGGTTACCTTTCGAGTGAATCCAACAAGATGACATCCAACTGATACACAAAGATTGTTATTTAATAAAAAAATATTCACTTTAAATCCAGAGCTGCTTGCTATGTGGCTGAGACAAAGTATGTTGCTCAAATCTAGGCATAGATAACTTTTATTGCCTTAGAACTTGCCTAGCCTAGTCAAAGCCAACCACTAACAAACAGCTCCGCGTTTAAACCTTTCTAAAGCACCTTTAGGCTGCCATGCACTATCTCCATTCTGTGCAAATAAAGTTGGTGCCAGAACCAAAATGAAGAACACTGTTAACACGACATACTCTTTACAGTCTTTCATGATGAAATTAATTCACAAGATGGTCGGGAGTCTCTTGGAACTGCTGATAGCTACGGCAGTATTTCAAGTAAACTGAGATAAAATAATGAAAGTCATGCTTTTAAGTAGAAATGAGAATTTTATTTGGATTTTGCGCGCATCAAGTCTGCTGGTTGTGTCGATTATTATGGAAATGAATTAGCTCAGTGCTTTGTGAGTTTTTAGCTTTATCGCATTGGAATTGAGAGTGAGCATCTTGAAAATGACGTAATCTTTATTAATTATTCAGCATCAAAGAGGGAAACAGAGGATGGAACCCCTAGCTTTGGATTACTTGTTTGTGATTTGTTGTGAGACATCATTGAATGTAAATTGTTGCATTAAGCATTAATGTTTAATTATTTTTAGACCATACTTGAGGATTATGGACATATTTTGTAACAACTTCCTCTGAGTAGGGTGACTTGACATTTTTTGGTGAAAATAGAGGACAAAATGAAGCTTTTAGAGGACAAATTTCGAAAATAGAGGACAATCTGCTGAAAAACCAAGCAGATGGTCAGTCTACCTCCAAGTCACAAAATCAGGATAAAGACAGCTTTGGTGACAAATTTTGTAACTTTTATCTATTTTGTAGCCAAAGCTGTTATCAATAAAAATGACATTTCATGGAGCATCACGTCGTGTGATTCTCATGACAACAGAACTTCCTCTTGCATAGACGTTTGGCGCTATATGTCAAATATCCTTTAAACTTCTCATCCCATTCTCCTGATGACTCCTTGAAGATTTCTAGTAAAGTGACATCAACCACAAGACTAAACCAAAATATAGAAATTTTTAATTTTTTTTTCTGTCAGCCTTCATGCAAGGTCTTCATAGAAACCCGGCAAGACAAACCACCGGAAGACACCAAATTATATTTTGATAGAAAATATCCTCGTGATCCTCTTTACATAGCTTTGAATGATGAGCTTTTCATATTTTCCACTTGCAGATGAAAGCTCCATGTTGTTTTGTAGAAACCAGTCAAGGCAGTTTAAAAAGTTAATGTCAGTTGATCTTATAAGCTTAAGTTAATGTTTTTATGATCAAATTGCACAGATAAAGATAAACTTCTGGTTCTGGAGTTGTTATTGGGGCCGTTCATACATGACGTCCAACATTTTATTTAGTGGAGTATGAAAATTCTGTGACAGAGGGGGAGACGAGATCAATCTCGATTTTTGCGTGACGTCTATTTATGAACCGGCCCATTCTTAAGTCAGTAATTGTCAGAGTTAGATCAAATGGGAGGGGGGTTAGGTTGGATGATCAAAGAACTCATGGAAGAAAGCAGAAGGAAATTGTTGATAATGGCAGTTGTCAACGATAGAATCAGATTAAGCCAGACCACTTCACAATTGATGTGGACGGCCAACAAAGTCAGGAATTGTCTGAGTTCAATAATTTGTATGATGGGATAGAATGGAAATTTTGTGACAACGCTTTTCGAAACCAGAAAGTTAAGTTAAGAAAGTTAAACAAAAAATATTCTAATTGAAGTCAGTAGATCCAGAAAAAGATAACTGTATCAAGTGCTTGATACATTAAATAAATCTATAAAAAAAATTCTCACACAATTTCAGATTAACATACAGCAAGTCTCGGCAATAATTACATAGGAAAGAGTCATAAACTTAAAGATCAACACTCGTTTATCGACCTTCAAGAAATGCAGCGCAAAGGATTACAATTAATGTAAATAAGCATGCAATCTTAATTCCCATTAATTTCTTTCCTCTGAATATGTACAATCAAGCATATTCAACGTACCATTCTTCCTGATCATTAAATGAAAAAATTGAGAATCTTGGAAGGAATTTCAAGCAACAAGACACTCGAAGATTCTCTTTTATTTACCTCCAGGGAAGATTGATTGAGAATATCTGTCGACAGTTCTTTGAATTCCTTTTATCATTCAACAAATATTAACAATTCTAAGGAATTCCCATCGTCATGGAGTGCATCATGTGGCTATGCACCAACCTCAACAATTAAATAAACATTCATTCATTTAAATGGAAGAGATCTCAAGAGGAAATGGGTGTTTCTATTCTGTTTTGAACATCATTCTTCATGACTTTATGATTCCATTCAAATTCAATGGCTGGATTTACATGACTTGAACAGCACGAATTATTGAATTAATAACGAATAAAATGCCAGTGACAAATGTGCACATTACAATAAAATCAGCGATAAATACATAAAAAATTGATTTCTCCGTGTATCTTATTTGGATCTGGGTCGGGTTACAAGACGTAATTGAATGTTAAGCATTTAGTCACAATAACGAAAATAAATATGAAATTTCAATCTCCGCATTCAATTTTTATGAACTTGAAAGGCGTAAAAATTTGTTACAATCAATATCAAGTTCAATAGTACAATTAATCATGTGCAGTACACAAGTCTGTATGTGACTCAGTTAACTCTTTTTAGTGCATTTTCTAAAAGGGGAAATATACTGTTGTTGACGTTTTGTCTATTCGTCCGTAGTCTGTAATTTTTGATCGTTATTTTACTTTTTTTACTTTTTAACGGTTATTTTTCAATTTTTTTTTGAAAATTTTGAAAAATAACGGCTATTTTTCAAAAATATATTTTGACAGTTATTTTTTAAATATATTTTGACCGTTATTTTTTTCAAATACTTTTTGACCGTTATTTTTCAAATACATTTTGACCGTTATTTTTTAAATATATTTTGACCGTTAATTATGATTTTTTTCATCAATTCCTACATGCACTTTAGGCCACATGTTTTGAAGGCATTAAAAATATCCAATTTAAATTCCTCTTGGAGTAAAAATCGCAGCACGTCGACAAGTTGCAGATATGCTTATACATCACACAGATCAGATGCTATGCTGTATGAGTCAAATTACTTTTCAATAAATCACCGACTGTTAAACTGTCGAATTTGTTTGTTGAACATGCTGAATGCAGAGCGACACGTTTGTCCTTCAAATTCCGATGCATTTTTTAAGCGCTTAACGTCATCATTAAAACTGTTAATGCCTTTCTCAATCTCTCTGGTCTTTATTGCCTTTCGGGTTATGGTACTCAACTGACAGACTTGTTTAAGCGCCACAATATTGACATTTTAATGTTATTAATATGCAAATTGATATTTTTATGTCTTTTAATTTGCCAGGAATTTTTTTACAGTTGTGATATTTGATGACAAAAAATGACTGTGCAATCAGCGTCGACTGTTCCAGTATGTATGTGAAATACAGTCTCAAAATATATTTTTTAATTAACATACAAAAATATAAAAATTAAGAGATAAAAAATGTTAACTTGATACAGTTGCTCGAACGCAGTTTATTGCACGAAAATAAAGTCACCGAAAAAATTCCACGGAAGATCATTGACGTAAAGACATATGGCATATGATCTAGATTCTAGAACATGTCGAGGCACAATTTCATAACAACAATGACTGAGTGATGCTTTAAAAATAAATTTCTGATAAAATTTGGTGATTTTGTGTCAGTTTGGAAAGTTTGTTGTTTTTCTAGTCCATTTTCTGTGATTCACGAGTCAAATAATTATATAGCCAAGGGGATCCCTAGCCAGAAAGTCTTCAATTTGCTAGGGTTTTGTGAGAAAATTTGAGTTTTTTTGTATAAAAAAATTTAAGTGGGGATTTTCGTGTTTTTTCTCAAAAACCCTAGTAAATTGAAGAATTTTCCGGTGAAAGGGGGAATAATCCTTCAATTCCCCCCTCTGGCTACGCACCTGACAAGGACTGTATTATCTTATATCTTTGCACTTGATTTGAATTTCAATAAACATTTTCAAAATATAAACGTCAAATTTTTCGAAACATGTTAACTGTGATGCATTTGTCAAGTACACCAATTTGTTTTGCATAAAAACCGTTGGAAAATGAATTTTTTTCTCAACTTCTGTTTTATGCAGTTTCAGCTTGAAAAAATCATTGAAAGTAATTAGAAATATGAATTCTTTTATATTTTCAATCAAAAATTTAAACTTGCTTGGATAAATTTCAAGAAAATTGAAAAAATTTAATTTTTACTTGGAGTTTTTGAAAAATGGATCTCAGTTAACATGTTTCGAGAAAAAAAAATGTTTTTAAAAATTTAAAATTTGTTTTTTTTTGTTTCTAATTTTTAAATTGTCATTTACTTTACATTGTTTGGTTGGTTAGAGGTTAGAGTACTTGAGTAGTATCCAAAAAGTCATTGTTTTCAGTCGGTCCGGTTTTTTTCATAGAATTTGATTTTATAACGGTTTAAAAAAGGTTTCAGTTTAAAAAAAACAATTCTTGAACACCAAAGGATGACAACAATAGTATTAACCGTTATTTTTTCGAATTTCAAAACTGTTTCGAAAATATTTCGAATTGTTAAAATTTTTAAATTTTCAAAAACCGTTAAATTTACGTATGAAAATTTGTAACGGTCATATTTTTTTTGAAAAAAATTACATCTTCGAAGTTTCGATTTTGATAAATAAGAACTGTTGTCGCCCATTGCCTTGAACATTTTTAAAAATTTAAATTTTTTGCATGAATTCAGAAATTCAGTTTAAAAACTAAATTTAAATTTTTCTTTTAAAATTTAAAAAAAAATCAAATGATTTCTAATTCAAAATTACGAAAACACTAAGGAGCTTTATAATTTTTATTTGATAAAACTTTCTTGGAATCGAACCTAGGACTTCTGGTACATCAGGTGATAACTCTACCTCCGTGCCATCACTACAATATTTTACTCTTTACCTCTCTTTGCAATTTTGAGTCTATATTATTTGAGTGCTAGTTTTCAACAGTCTAACTTCAATTCAATAAATTGTCATATACTCAATTTAACAGCCTTCCTTAAAACCCTCAAAGCAAAAATCACCGCCAATTGAATTCCACAAATTCCTGCATGCCAAGTGCTGCACTCATTAAGCTTTAATCTAAAATCTTCACGGATCTATCAAGTTTATGCAAATCATTGCACCTGCTTGAACAGAACATTTTTCTATTATGCTGCATAGTCTCATTGTATTAAGTCAACGTAATTTAGAGTAATTGGCCTAGACGCTCCCTGAGTTCTAATGAGATTTCCAGATCATACTTACAAAATACATGTAGTAACAACTCAATCTCTCTCAACATCCATTTATTTATTTATTCAATAGCCTACAAGGCATTAAAAGATCATTAAATCAGGTGCGACCAGACACAAAAGTGAAAAATAAAATAAAAGTTCTTCTGTTGTTGTCTGTCATGAATTCGATTGATTGGCAATTATTAATGATGTTTTGACTCACTCATCACTTCCTTTTTCTGTCTATTCTTTACATTTTCTAATTTAATTTAGAGCTCTTCATTGATTGAATTGAATATTTTAAATGCTAATGATGATCATCAATTGGATTTATTAAAGGCACACACACAGAAAAGTAATCTTGATGATCACTGTACGACTTCTTCCCATTGATTCCCCATAAACTACCAATTTAATTAGCAATTGACTCGACAATAAAAAAAAGTTAGGAGGAAGACATGTGTAGGCAACTGATAAGATAAGATAACGTCTGTGGTATATAAAGGAATCGGAAAATTTTCGTCAGTCCAGCAGTTTATAATTCTTGTTGCAATGAGGTTTTTAATGCTTTATTGTTATTTCCTGACAATATTAGTTTATCTAAGTCATGAAAGTAGGTGAGACCATCGCCAATAACATAATTCATTATCAATTTACATGTTTTGATTCATTCCTTATCAGCTGTGGGAGCTACCTTTGTATATAGACGAAAGATCGTTGGTGGTTATTCAGCTGACGATGACTACCATTTTCCTTATCAAGCATCATTACGTGATCATTTAATGGAAAAGCATTTTTGTGGTGCTTTTGTTTTGACTGAACGATGGCTGGGAACGGCAGGTGAGTTAAGATGGATTTTTTTAGCGATTTTGGATGGGTCTGAGCTTTAATGTCGTGAGCATTGAGAGCATCCTTGTCATTATTAACAACACTCTATGTAATGATTAAAAGATTGGCTTCTGGTGGGAATCGAACCCACAAACTCACAAAAAAGAGGGTTACAGATCTAGATTGTTGCCTAACCACTCGGTCACTGAGGCTTTACTCTCGTGCTGATAGATTCACATATATATGGTTTGGTTCCACTCTACTCAGACGAAATAATTTCAAAGGAATTTCTTTTTAATGTAATTGATTTTGGAACGAACTTTCAGAGTTCCTTATCGTGGGTTGCTCGAGTATATAGCCATGTCATCCAGTTCCAAACGATAGAGTTTCTATTTATGAACGCTCGAGACAACTAGGGCATCGTTCATGATCTTTCATCAAAATTTGACATTTCTAACCCCATCAAAGGGGTGTATCCAGATATTTTCGAAGGAAAGGGGGGGGGGAGGTTAAAGTTTTTTATATGAACAGGTATATTTAGGAAAAAAAATTCCAAAAAAGAGGGCTTTTACCTCTAAACCCTTCCCTTCCTTGGAGAATTTTATATACAAAAAATTTTCTTTTGTATGAAACATTGACATCATTTATGAACGACCCTTGACCAATCGAATGATTTTATGCTAGGCTTTTATTCTATTTTAGGGTTTTGACCCCCAAATAACAAAATATTCTTAAATACACCCATGATTCTATACTTTCCATCCACAAACCCATCCAAAATTACCAATTTCCAGCCTTAACCCAACATATAATCAATTTCAAATAACTTTACTCATTAATTCATTTCCAAACAATTTTTAAAGCTCATTGCACGGTTAAGCGAAAAGCAACTGGTATCATTATAGTTCTTGGTGCATCAGTTTATTCAAAAGAACTAGGAGTGCGCCATACCGTTCTGTCAATAGCAGTGCACCCAGACTTTGATGTAATTTCATTATTATTTTTTTTTGCATTATTCTCTCTGTCTGCAGCATTTGCATTTATTTATAGGCAAAGATATTAAGGAATGACATTTCGATGATCAAGACTGAGACTTTTATTGATTTTACACCGACTGTTAAACCTGTTAAGATGCTGGCAATGCCCCATAAACCGGATACTATTGTATTTGTTAGTGGGTAAGTTATGCTGTATAATTAAGGAAAAGACAGGTTTGATAATTATAAAATATTCTAATAGGTTTGGTAGAACGAGTAGTGGAACTATCCCTGATACATTACAGTGGATTAAGATGAAGACAGTGACAATTGAAGATTGTATTAATGCGATGACTAAGCAGAATAAGGATAGAATTTTTGAGACAAATGTGTGTGCTATGCCAACGGATACAGCCGAGGGCGGAGGTAAAATGACAAATCTAATCTTAAGTATCAAACTAATGATCAATTTACAGCTTGTATGGGTGATTCCGGCGGTCCTTTGGTACAGGAGGATGGCTCATTAATTGGAATTGTATCGTGGGGTGTTCCTTGTGGTCAAGGAATGCCGGATATTTTCACAAAAGTATCTGAATATAAGGACTGGATTGACTCGGTAATTGACTTTCCAACTGTAGCTGAATATCATGACGAAGATGACGACGATGAAGACGATGACTTGCCATTGGATGAACGTGACCTAGACGACTATGATTTTATGAAAAATTGGTCTGATGCAATCTCTATATGATTTTTTGTAAATTTATTTTATTTAATCGTGAATTAAAAAGTTTTAAGGCATTGGAATTATGTTCCTGAGCCATAAGACTTATTGCTGATAAATCTCAAGTTTAGTAATTTAAAATCGACTTTTGGCTTTATTAAATCTTGTGGATTAAATTTATTTTTATATCCAGCGATTTATGATTGACATTCAGTTTGCCTGATTTGAAGTGTAGAGGCGCTGGTGTCGATGTGACAAAATTGAAAGTTTCTGCACGTTTTTCTTGACTGTTCATTTTCAAATTATAGTTAGTTCGAAAGAACTATTAAACTTATAATTTGTGAAGTTTCTGATTTGATGTGTCATTAGCTGCTGAATGGAGTGATTCTTGACTACTTATGGATATGGTGTTGATTCTCGTGATAATTGAGAATTTTTATTCATTTTTTATGAACACAAAGTACTTAAAGTATAATTTTCTGACTTGATACCTTTAAGATTGTTCATAAATGACGTCCAATATATAGGGAGGGAGGGGGTCTGACGGTGTGTGACACTTCTATACAAAAAACGTCATTCATGAACGGCTCCTTATGTAGATTTATAAGATTTATAGAAAACTATTTTATGTACGCTTCCGATTTTTTTGGAATTGGTAGAAGTGGTAAAGTGGCATCCAGAGCTTCTCGAGCTTCACATAGAACAAAAACGGCTATTTAATATCCACACAGATTAAAATTTAGAATTTGAGAACTGCATATGGAGATTTTTGATTCCATTCGAAGCTCCTGTGTCTCTCGGGAATGGATCGTTGGTCTTTCATGCCTAAAATCAATGGTTCGATCGTATGTCACACTTAGTAGCGTATGCTGTGTATTGTTTTGCAGATTTAAGTCTAGAAATATGAATTCTTTGCAGAATATTGCTAGCATGGATTAAGATTAGGTACGTGGGCGTAGACAGAAATTATTCAACGAGGGGGGGGGGGGGGTTGATTTGATTTTTTTTTGTATGGGAGCAAATCTTTTGGGGTTGTTTGGGATTTTTTTGGAAAACACTCTCCCCTGACTACGCGAGGTACAATATTGGGTATCTAAGGTATCAATATGCAATATGCTAACAATTAGTATGGATTGTACTTCACTTTTGGATGTAGGTCATGCTGTAGTTTAATTAAGGGTTTCCAAAAGGTAATCTATGTAAAAAAAATAAGTAGCAAACCTGAGTGACACAATTCTCCATTTGGAAGCCACACGGATGGATTCTACATAACTGTATTTGCCTCGTTTGCGTCTGTAGGAAGTAAATTTCCTGAAAATATCAAAATCAATAAAAACAACAAAGAGTTTAAATTTTTTAAATGTCTTTCATATTTTTTTTTATTTCCTAATGGAAAACAATCTTTAATTAAATTATATTATTCATTCACAACATTTCGATTCTATATTTATATTCTCTCGAATTTAATTTGCACTATTCTTTCAATCAGTTTTAAGGATCTAGGAATTTTTTTGTTTAAAAATAAGAACTTTAATTTACATTATTAAACAAAGCCTTGGAGATGAATGTCTAAAATTTAATAATAATTTAATAATTTTTTATTCAGAGCCTTAAGACACAAGATGATTCATCCTGCAAAATTGTGTGAAATTAAAGTTAAAATTAGAAATTTACATAAAGTTTAAAATAAGATTTTTACATTTTGATAATAGGTGCTCATTTTATTTCTATTGATTAGTTCTGTAACTTATTGTGATTCTAAAACCAAGCTGCAAGCTTTCCGGCTTTCAATTTTAATTAATTTACTTGCATGAAAAGCTGCAAATTGTTTTTATGTCCACCACCGGATATGGCCATGGACGTTAAATTGACTTTTTATATCTTCTATGGATAAAAGGTTGTAGCTTGATCATTGTTTATTGCTCAAAACAGCTTACGTAATTTAAGAAATCTTTGGGATACTTCCTAAATTTATAAGCAAAATTAAATGTTAAGTTAGACGTCACCAAAGGGTAGAAAGAAGAAACACGCAAAAGAAAGCAAATGCCTACACGATTCCAACAGTCATGAAAATAAAAAAATTAAACTCATCATTTTCTCTTAATTAAATGATAGCAAATTTCTTCCTCACACCTTTTTTCAATGGATTTTATTTTATTTATTTGTTTTTTTGTCTATGTCAAATTCGTATTTGGAATTAGCATTATTGGATCACGAGAAATTCTCTAAAAGAAACTATTTTTTGGTATTATAGATGATGGAATTGTAATGTCTATTAGAAATGTTTGCTAAATTGTAAAAATTCGTGACTTTGAAGGTAGTTATACAGTGAATATTTGGTTGTATGAATCTAGATGATTTGTAATGGTTTTCAAAAAATTTGAATTTTTAACGGGTTTCAAAATTTTGAATTGTAACGGTTTTACAAAAAATTTAAATTCTAACGGTTTTCAAACAAATTAAATTTTAACGGTTTTCAAAAAATTTGAAATTAAGCATTTTTCAAAAAAAAAAAATGAATTTTAACGGTTTTCAAAAAAATTGAATTTTAACGGTTTTCAAAAATTTGAATTGTAACGGTTTTCAAAAATTTGAATTGTAACGGGTTTCAAAAATTTTAAATTAAGCATTTTTCAAAAAATTTGAATTTTAACGGATTTTTACAGTTTTTTTGACAATTTGAATTTTAAAATGTAAAATATTTAAATTTTAAAGGATTCTTTGATTTGTTTAATTTCAAAACAAACATTTCCATACAACCAAATATACATAAATTATGAATCAAAAATTCCATATGCAAAATAAAGTAAATTTCAATGTTGAATTCCTAATTTGTTATTTTAACATTTCAATTACTCCAACATACAAATAATATCATATTTGATGAATAAAGCAGACGAGTTATGAACATATTAAGGATTTTTATGCATTTTGTTGCCAAAATAACCAAAAATTCCTCCTTGGTTCATCAATTTAAAAGGTTTATGTTTCATCATTATAGCTTTAATATTTTAAAAGTTCTTTCATCAAAATTTATTTGGAATGCTAAACGAATGTTCACAAAAAACAAAATCTACAAAGACAGACAAAATACTATTCGCATTCAACAACATTATCAACATTCAATATGTCTTTCCTATTCAAATAACAATTGAAATATTGGATGATAAAAATAGAAGTCTATAAATCGTGTAAGTTAGTTATGTTTGTAGAAAGGCCATTTCTGAGCTGTTTTACATTCAATCATATTTTTATTTTATTTTTGTTTATTCGTAATTGTAGAGTTGGGCATAATTTAGAGTGTAGGTTGTGTTTATAAATTCAAAGAGCATCGAAATGTCAGGTAGGATCAGAATTTCTCAAGAGAGATATTATCATGCATTTAAGATGAATTAGCAAGATATCTTAGCGCACTAAAGGTCATACAGCTTTGATTTTTTCATTATGAGAGCTATGTTTGTGTGGATGACTTGCTTGCAGGTATTACGTGGGCACTGACAGATCACATACATAATTTTCTAAAGGACAGACTTATCCTGAAGAATGTTTATGATGTGGCTGTTATGACTAGCTTTGGGGGAATCTGATGATAAACATTGAATTAATGAGATAGTCACGATAATGTCCTCATGATTCACAAATGGACAATTATAGCCAGTCAGAGCCTGATTTATTTGTCATTTTAAAGTTGCATTACGGAAGCTTTGGTTCCTAATTTCTATGACTATGGAGAATATTTTGAATAAACTGTCCATTTCATATGAAAATTGCGGAGCTTGGTGCTTTTAGGGAGTGGGGTAGGGTTGGTAGGAACCTTGTATGGTGTGGTAGGAATCCTGTAGGGTGGGGTATGATATTTGGGAACTCTTTGAGGGTAGATGGGTACCTTGTGGGATGGTGTAGATGTGTCAATGTATCGTAGGTACCCTACGAAGGTGGATTTCCTTCGGTTATCTATGTAGGAGGATGTAGTTTAACCCAGATAGTCCTAAAAACCAGCTTGTAGGGATTCGAGCTCATTCCTCCACAAAAGAGAAGTAACATGAATCTGATCTGCTGATTAATCTTTTGATTACTGAGATCATTGCCTCGTAATGACAGAATTGTATAAAAATAGCTTGGTATCCTGGATATACTGAGTCACGTCAGGGATCATAATAAAAAGATCTACTAGGATGTGTTGGGTAAAATCAAAGTCAAATATATTTGACTATTTGTAGGGATATATTGAGGAATTAGCTCGACTTCCAATTCTCTGTTCAGTTCTCCACATGACGTCACTAACAACCCTGAAGATTCAGTACCAGAACTCAACAAACTCAATAATTTGATAGCAAAATCAGTCCCCATGACTTACCTTTCTTATAAAGTCATTCGAAGCCCAACTCTATCAATCATCCTTGCGTGTCTGATAAAAATTTTTTTTCATGTCTTCTTGTATCCTCTTACTTGTTTTTCATTTATCTTTAAAAGCTTTCAAAGCATGAATTTGTTTATCAATTTATTATCATATTTTTTACTTCTTTTTCTCTAAATTGTTCTTTTTTCATAGAGAAAAGTTCATTCATTGTTTTTTTCTTTTTTTGTTGATACTTTTATGTAATAGATTGTTACAATAAAAATTTATGTATTATACAATTTAAAAATCGAATGAAAAAAATTCATAATTGATGTTTGGAAGCGACTTTCATGTACTGAATGAAATAGAATATTGAATAGAAAAAGGTAGGGACAGATGGAGACTCAATTATTATTGGATATTGTGCACGTAAATACAATAACCATTTTCTCGAGAGATTGTCTTGGTTATTGATCTGAAAATGAAGCACAAAAGTAGGTACAATTTCTATTACGAATTCAAAACATCAAAAAATGAAAAACTTTTCAAATAATTTTGGTATTTCCAGGTAGTATTATTGCAATCTCTTTAGCCCCATCACTTAATTGTGTGTGACTTTTTTTTCCAAAAAATATCTTTTTAGCAGAGAATACAAAAATTAATTATTTTTTTTTCCATTTTAAAACGAAATGACAGATTAAAAACTAAAACTTTAGGATATGAAAAATGCTCAGTCGATTGTCGGACTCTTGCCAATGATTCGAGCCCTATTGTTTTTTTTTCGATAGTAGTTAATAAATATGTTGTGGATCAAACTCCTTTTTATCCTTCATCTCACAATTAGCTGATTAAATAAATTTAATAATAATTATTATGACATCACATTTAAATTCTTTAATTCTCTGTCATCTGCCTGCTTATTCTTCCTTGTAATTGACTCCTCTATCGCTTGTATACCGGACTCAAATCTAAAGTCAAACTCTTTATTTGCATATTCCTAGCAGATGATCTCGTTTGACGTGAGTATCTAATAATGTTTAGCACAAGTCCTCGACAGTCGTTACAAACTGCCATCAGTTCACCACGTAGTCCTTCTTTTTGGTCATAGGATGATTGTTGATTCTGCATTATTGTGAATGCCTTCTTGAGAGTGCTCCTGTTGAGAAATGAGAATGGAATATGAATTAGTTAAGTGTATGAAAAATAACGGTTAAAAAATATTTGAAAAATAACGGTCAATATCTTTTTGAAAAATAACCGTTAAATTTTGAAATAACGGTCAAAAAGTGTTCTAAGCCAGAAAAGAAGTCTACGAGACAGACTATAGACAGGCAAAATGCAGAACCCTTTGGAAAAATTCCCTAAAAAACTAACCTCCTATCCAGCGTACTGCAGTTTGATTGCGGCAAGCTTCTCGGACTCTGAGGAGGTAGACTTCTCGGTCCTTCCATACTCCTCGACATTAGAGAGTTTCTAAGCGAGTTTTGATTATCTTTGGCACCCACAACAGTTGTTGTTGTTGTTAAATGAGTTGAAACTCCATTATTTATTAGTGATAATGAGTTTGGTTGACTAGACCCGGGCGTACTTGATGTAGAACGTTGATTTTTTGGTGATGATGGTGCTGATCCGACAGTATTTCGAGTCTGTAGCAAAAGAAAGAAGAAAAGAAAATTGTTTTGCATTAGTGAGGTGAAAAATTTGCATTCAATTAAGTCTTCTTACTTTTCTATCCACATCCGTCCGCAATAATCTCTCCATAAGCGATCGTGGAAACGATTCATCAATTCCATTGTGATGACTTGGCGATGGAGCATTTGATATTGACGGGCTATTTTGTCTTGATGGTGAGAGTAATTGAACTGGAACATTACTAAAATGCTCGGTTGGTATTCGCATTTTTGTATAACATTTTGAACAGACTGTTCGCTGACATAGCTTGCACGGAACACCTCTCGGTCCGAGAATTCCAAACTTTGTACGCAAACATAAGAAACATAATTTACGCTTCTCAACATCTTCCTTGATTTGAATGCCCATCGGTAAACTCTCAAGTTCAGCTTTCGTGATCACAGAACGGATATGAACAATTTCCTCGAGTGTCAATGAAAGACGATCATTTTGTAGCTTCTCTTTCCATTCCTGTTCATCAAGTGAATTCTTTCCCCATGTGTCCATTGAATGAAGATTTGAATTATTATTTTGCGACATTTGTGGTTGCTGATTTTGTTGTTGTTGTTGCTGCTGCGGTGTTGTCTTTGCGGAACTACTTGCCACTGATGTCGAAATCGATAAAGTTGATGATGTCGCGGGTGGTAATGATGTTTGCGTAGAATTTGAGTGTTCTGTTGATTGTCGTGATTGTGGACGACTTGGCGGAACTGAATGACTGTCGTTGATGCTCTTAAAACTTTGACATCCGACGATTGTGTGACGACGTAACGATGCACGACGCGACTCACATTGTGTTGCTAGGTCATATGCTACATTATTTTTGAATTTAAAAAGTGAAGAAAATAGAAAGAAGAAGAGAAAAAAGTTAATGAAATGTACATTGGGAGGAATTAAGTTTCTATTTTAATGTGCAGTTGATGGAGATACAAGTTAGGAAGTAATGAGATAATGTGGTAAAAAGCGCAAATTTAAAAAAATTCTTTATATTTTACCAGAAAATAAGACAAATCATGACAATTTATACATATTCTACAGAAATTGAGCTGACTTTGACCTAGAAATTCTACGTTCTTCTTAAAAAACTTCTAGCTGTCAACCATTTGGCATAGCTTCAATCTAAATCTACAACTAAAACTTTCTTCTAAGAATAGACTACTTATAGTAAGAAGCAATGGAATGATAAGAAGCAAAGAGTATAATACTCTTAAGAAATTCTTTGCAGCTCAATAAGAGCTTAATTTCTTATTCTTATGGGAATAAGACAGAAATTGTGTCAAAGATATCTCAGATTGTCACTTCGATTAGTGTGACATTGACAACTTTAAGCTGATTCAGTAAATTTATATGTCATTTGTCAAGATTTATTGGTTTCTGGGAGAATATAAGAACTTTAAAATATCTAAGGCGCAACCATTTTTACAAATTTTAAGAAATGTTTGTTTTGATAAAATTTTAAAAAAATGAAAGACAATTTTTATTTAAAAATAGGTCAAATTAAGAAATTAACGGTTTTCACAAATCCAAATTCAAACAGTTTTCGAAAATTCAAAAAGTAACGGCTTTTAAAAATTCAAAAAATAACGGTTTTCAAAAATTCAAAAAATAACGGTTTTCAAAAATTTAAATATTTTTTGACCGTTAAATATTTAATTCAATTTTTTTTAAAAATTCCTCAAAATGGTTGCAACTCAAAAATATAATCTAAATTCAGCTAGTTTATATGCACAAGCATTGAAAAGACAAAAAAATCACACAACACAAGGAATAAAAATAATTTAAAATGTTTTCAAACAAAAGACACAGCAAGATCCATAAAAAATTTATGTTTCTAGGACAAAAAGAAGCAAACAAAATGAGACAAAAATCAATATACAGCAAAAAATACACATAAATGCCATGCAAAACACAAAAAGTTATGCTGTAAAAATGTCAATTATAATTACTTTCGAGAGCTTTATCACAAAATCGATGATATTCATCATGTGTAATTTTTTTGTTTCCTTCATTTTATCATTAATAAATTAGTGATATCCAAGCATAAAATGCAAACATTATTGCGAGAAGGAAGAGAGGCAATAAAGATAGAGAGGAGAATAAAATTTTTTGGCAATAAATTAGTACAGTGTTGTATTCGATCGCTTTAGGAACAAGCCTTGCAGAAATGAACCTAAATTTGCAAAGTTTTTGTCATTAATTAAAAATGTTAAATAATAATAAAATTAAATAAAAGAAAAATTTGGTTAGTGACATGAATCATAAAATTTGAACGGAACTTGACAATTTTCAATATTAAATGTCGTCCGTAATTGAAATCTGTTGACATAATCTCATTCATATTTTATGATTTATAACATAAATTAAATAATTTTCTATTGTACTCACTTGTCCGTCTCAAAATTGTGTTAATGTTATTCTGATTATTCTCATTTTCTTTTCCCGCCGTAGATGATTGATGGAAGCTCGTACTACTCATATTAGCGTCTGTTGACTGTGGCGTTTCATCATCCTGTAAATGTCAGACAAATAGAATGCAAATTAAAATTTAATTTAATAAAGAAGACAAGCTTTTTCTGATATCTAGGCTACATAATGCGACATTCACTCCCACACTCATGTGCGCAGCAATAATATAAAATTGGGACAATTTCGCTTTCAATCATGCTATTGATTGGCTTTATTTATCATGGATTATAGACGAGTTTTATAGGAAAAAATACTTTAAGGTTGTCTGGGTGTGAAAATTATGACGTCCATCAAAAAATGGGATTTTTTAAACCACCCCCCCCCCCCCCTCAAAAAAAATTTCTTTAATTTAAAGTGTCACAAAATCTCAGACCCCCTCCCCCCTAAATCATGAACGTCATAAGTGAATGTCCCCTTATCTGGATATGAAAATTCACAATTTAAGGTGTACATAACATAAATTTAAAAAAGATTCTAAATTCGAGGGCAGTTCCAAGCAACACAACGTGGTCTTTGGGGCATCACAACGTTATGTTGTTCTACAGTTGCCTGGTAGCAAAAAATGTGATTTGAGCTAGAGAGTGTCTCATACTTAGAACAAAGTTGCCAACTATCACACCCAACCTGACAAGAGAGTCTCCATTCCATGAATATCGGAATTCCACCTTAATCAACTTCCAAAATTACGATAGAAAATACAGAAATGTGTTTACGTCAATTACCAAATCTCTTTTTGATTCTCATGTAGAAATTTTTACACATTTATTGAAAAACAGCATAAAATTCCTAAAATGAACGTCTTCCTACACATCTACGCATTACGAATCCTCTCAAAGTCATAAAAATATTCACGACTGGGATTTTGGCTCTATTATGCATCCTTAGACTGAAATCGACACATACGTAAGTTGTCGATTCCTACGCAAGTATGTTCAGATTCACATGGAATATGCGAACATTAAGATTGATTCATTTTTCTGGTACAAAAGCTCTGTTACGATTTTTATGAGCTTATACCCTTAGATTGTTACAGATACGATGTGCAAAAAAAGAAGACACAACAAGTTCAAGGAAAGGATAATTGGAAAAGCAGAAAAAGGTTCAGGGCCTAAAATAAGCACGGAAATTATCAAAATTTATTTACTAAATTCTCTTGAGAATCTTTTTCTTGTTATAGTAATGAATATAGAGTACAGTGTATCTATAGAATATTTACTGTAAGTACAGATAAAGGAACGTTGCATGAGCTTAAAATGGGGATATTAGCACAAGTTATTTGAGGATATAACAATGAAATTTTATGCTTGTGTTATTTATGATTCCAAGTTTACGTTGCGATTACTAAAAAAAGTAAATCTTTCACCTTCAACTTTATTGTAAAGGTTCGCCAGTCAGTTCCTTTTTTCATTCTATTACACTTGCTTCCAACATCCATACCATAGAATATGAGAAAGGATACACACAGAAGAAAGAGATGTTTGCATAAAAATTAGATAAAGTTGTTCCTGTTTCAATACACTGTCGCATAAAATAACCTTGACATTTTGCATGCTGATTACATTAACAATGCAAATCATTCATGCGAATAAAATACACAAGTGTATAATATTGTAGGAAGGATATAGAAGCATATAGAACGAGAATTTTAGCTGACAAAAGAGGAACTAAAAGACAATAGATCTCATCTGACTCAGCAAAGTCTTTTGTTGCACAAATAGAACAATACAAACTATTTATGATTTAAAAAGTAGATCAAAGTCATTTAGCAACATAATACCCGACATTTAAGGCACATGACAAGGTTAATTCTTTACTATGTCGTAAGATTGACAAAAATCAACAGAAAAACTTTTTAAATGTGAAATATAAAGTTACCGAGAGTCAAATGCTTCATGCCACAGACATTATTAACTGCCAATGATGGATTGAATTTCCTAGAGCGTTAATTCATCATGTAATTCCATTAATTTGCAGTTATGGCGTTATAAACATTCAGATAAATCATAATTATGGCGATGATGCAATAAATTGTCCTTAAAAATATTTTCATAGCAGCATAACTGTGCTTAGTCCCATGAGCAAACAAACGAAAGCAATGGAAAAGTTTTTTGGTTGAAAAAGTAAATTTTCATGCTTAATTTCTTATGTTTACACTTCGACGCGATTAAAGCTTGAGTAGGCGTACGAAAAACTTACAAATAATATCATTATATGAGCGAGTGACAGCTGTAGCATAAAAATTGATATTTTATTTGCTTATGGAAATTTAAGAAAATTATAAAAATGCCTAATGGATATAATCTCACTTGACCTATATAGAAATATGTTTCTCTAGGTACGGACTTGCTGTTGGACATAAAGATAAAGATGCGAACCGTTTATATATTCCTATCTTCTCCAAAAATAATATTTCGTTCAACTTTACTATTTTATTCATGACATAATAAAAGTTACTTAGTAACATGCAAGAAGAGATCCACAGTTGTGCTATAAGCATAAAAAATTGTCTCAAAAATGTGCTATATTATAGAAGAAAAAGCATCTAGCACAATTTTATCATTGGAAATATTATGGTGTCGTTTTTGGTACGGTTGAGTAGGTTTATGTTGGATCTTTGGTCAATTGACTGTCTAATATGAATATTTCCAATAAAATTGGCTGGAAATGCGTCTTATTCACTTGGAATATTTAATGAGCAGTCAGCTTTTATACTCCAAGTTCTATCAAGACTTTCTTGCTATTTTTGTTCCTTAGAAATTCATATTTTTTGCGCATTTGCATGAGATGAGTTTGGGAGATAGAATTCTCAAAAGGGCAATTCTTCAGATGAGTTGAGTTTTTGAAAAAGCGCTTTTACAATCCAAAGTAATGTACACTTTACTTGCAAAAATGTTTTTGTCAAAATCTTGTCAATTTCTATGTTTTGATTGCTTAAAGCAACTTTAAACTATCTTTTACGATTGATTCTTACTAAATTAACAACAATTTAACACTGTAGTGTGAAATTTAGAGCAAAAATGAATTTTTTTGAAATTTTTATTTTGTATTTTTCTCATGGATTAGGCTTAAAAAAATTACTGTCAGCAAAAAAATCAACCAAAGAATCGAAAATTCTCTTTAACTAATAATAATTAGAGTGTGATATGATTATAGTTTGATAGATTAGCTCAAATACTACATTTCTGCATAATCATAATGAAAAATAAGTGTTTACTTTTCTTTAATTTTCGATTCTTCGGATGATTATTCCATTTTTTGCTGACAGTAATTTTGACAAAAAATTAAAATAACTTAATTAATGGTTACTTTGAAAGACTAAAATAGGTAAAATATAATAGTTTTTGGCATTTCACATCGATTTAAAAGTAAAAATGATGCTTGGTAATGAAAAATTTTCGAGAAAAATCGATTCTCCGGATAATTTTTTGAAAAACTCATCTAAAGAATTGCCCAAAAGGGAATAACATTTCAGATAAAGTCTTTAATTTACCTTAAACAATGAAAAATCCACGGATATCAGTCTTCTCGAAGAGGGTTGTGTTGATGATGCTGATGAGGATGAAGATGTAGACATATTTGTGGCTAATGAAGACATCGATGATTCTCCTTCATCTATCGTGCTCCTACAAATATCCTCTAATTTAGCTGCCTTTGATGTGCTCGTCGTTGGCGGCAATACTGCAAAGAAAGTAAATAAAGAAACATAGATAAGTAAATCTCTTGATGACAGGTCCACGTTTAATGTACAAAAATATATTTTAATGCCATGTCAACACATGTAATTGTCTTTAATGTCACCGCAGTGGCTTGCCAAAAATAAAAAAAAAGTGAAAGCTTTCGCACGATGATGAAATGCCATACAATTTAAGTCTGTCACCAGTCAATTGTAATTCTACTGATGTTCCTACAGAAGATTATGCTAATATATGGAAAGCAACGTTTTCATTTATGTAATTGTGACTTAATGGATAATAGTAATTTTTATTGTGACTAAATAAAAGTGAAATTTTGAGATTTAAAGCTTTGTGTCTCATAAACAAAGTCGTGTTGATATAAAAATTTTCCTTGATTACTTTTGTAACACTTTATTTTGATATGATAACTGAGACCCCCTCTCATTTTGAGGGGGGGGGGGATTTTGATATTTTTTGTATGGGATTTTACGTTTTTTTCTCAAATACCCAAGCAAATTGAAGACTAAAGGGGGGACTAATCCTTCCTGGCTACGAACCTGATAACTGTGCTTATCTAGGTTGTCTTATCAAGATATTTTTTTTTAGATAAATAGGGGGTAGTTGTCTTTTTGGTAAAAATGAAGTGATTTTTGGAGGTTCTAAAAAACAGAGGGCAGTCCTCAGAAAAGCAATGCACATGGTCAGCTTAGTCAAGATAGTCAGGAGGGGAAAACACAAATTTCAATCTCGAAGGGGGTATGGACCCCTTGTACCCCTCCCTGGTTACACCCCTGAGCACTGGCTTTATTACATTATTCATTTTTTAAGTTGTTTGTGTCTAATTAGGACTAATTTAATTAATTTATGAATCGTGTCTGATTTTTGGGAGTTGAATTTCATGGCTTAATTTGATAGGAGGATGCTTTTGCTGTTGGATAAGCTTCTGTTTATAAATAGTAAGAAAACAAATTTTTTCTGCATGAATATTCTTCACAGTAGATTCTTTTCCAGATCTGAATCAAACAACCCAAAGTTTTTTTTATTAAAAATTACTATAATTTGGTATAAAAAGTTATGTAGAATCTGATGGTAAAGTCGTAAATCTTTTTATTTTTCCAAATTTTTACTAGCTGACGTTCATAAATTTTTTCCTTTAAATTGAGAACTGGAGGGAATGGATAGTTTGAAAGCACTAAAGAACTCAATGAAAGTTCACATAAAAAAGTTCTTTTTTGTGAGTCTTGAGCACTTAAATTTTCCCAGATTCCCACAGAATTTAATGACAGCATGAGAAACTCTTCACGCAAATCTCAATAATCACTTCTGTTTTGCATAAAACCCGAGTGACACAACGTAGTTACATACGTTTAAATGAATAAATACATACAATCAATCGTTATTACACCGCATGCAACTTTTCTTTTCATTTCTTTCGTGACTTCACAATAAATTCATCGCGTTTTTTTTCCTATGAACTTGAAAGATGGCATCGGAAATAGAAATGCGCTACTCATTCCGATCTGATATGAATAGATAAAAATTAAATTGTGAGAGACGTGCCCAGTAAATTAGTATTATTTATGACAACACGTTGTCTTTCCTCCCAACGGACTATTAATTAATTTCATGTCCAACTGCTATTCTTACTGATGTTAATCAATTATAAATAAATGTTTGTGTTTTTAAAATGAAAATTGAATTTTAAAATGGATTAAGGAAGACGAAGAAGCAAACAAGGATTGAGAAGAGCTTTTCCATTCATTTGTACAACCATAATGTGTTTTTCATCCTCTATCTCTTACCCAACTCAACTTTTTTATTATTTTCTATCTTTTCAATTTTCTTCATCGTTTTAAAATATTTATATAAAAAGTAAAACTCTCGATAGAAAATACAAACGTGATTACGGAAGAAAAAACTGAATTAAACTAAATGGGAAGAAAATTTTTGCTATAAAAATGTCAAACTGTGGTTAATGCGCGCTACAAATGAGCGTCGTTTAACAATTTTTATTGATGTGAGACGAATGAATGAGCGAATGGCGTTTCTGTTAATTAAAAAAATTTATTTTTGAAATGTCAAAAGTTTTTCAGGCTTTTATCAACAAATTGCTCTTGCAGAGTTGGGAATTTTGGGTTTGATGATATGGGAGCAGTGACATGAGGTACGCTAGTAGAGCGTTGGGGTTACATGACATTCAGTGGAAAGATCGTCGTTCATTTGACTGATTTACTTGGGTGCACTGGTTGAAGTTTGTACTTTGATACCCTGTTTGACACATAAGAGGTCGTTCGGATATTTAGTCCAGCTAAAAATGCTCATTCTTGACCCCTCCCCACCTCTCCGTATCAAATTTAGTTAGAAAATAGGAAAAATTTAATATAAAGCAAAACCAACCCGAGATCCTCCTTAATGTGTCTCTTTTGATAGGTATACAAGGATATAATAGCATCTGGGGCCGGTTGTTCGGTATACTCTAAGGGTACCACAAGGGATATACACCAGGGGTGTACACTATAGTTACCCATGACTAAGTAAAGTATTGATGATATCAGGTCTTTTTTAACAAACTCGTGTCTTTGCTGTTCAGATTCCATTATAAACTGAAGTTCTTACAGGTATAGTTCAATAGATTCTATACAAAAATTAATGACAGTCGAGAGTCTTCAAAATTAAAATGCATGCAATGACCTGACCAAGGAAGCTAGGAACCATATCAGAGAATATCAGCAACAATACACAAAATCTGTGAATAGTCTTGATTTTGGATCTTAAATGACAACTCTGCTGCTCTAATTAAAAAACTTTTTTTTTCTCAGGGAAGAAAAATGCAATTAAACTTTTCTGTGCTTTTTAATTCCGCCGATGCACTCTCGAGTAGAGAACGATTATATAAATAAAGGAAAATTACAAAAAAGAGAAGAAAAATCGTGCTAATTGGTGAAACTTTCTTCTGTCCCTCCATTTTTCCACTAAATTTTCTGGCTCGTCTGAGTGTCTCCGGATGGTTATTCATTCCTTTTTTATTGCACCTCATCATGATTAGAGGATGAGGAAATTGCTTTTAAATGCATTAAAAACCATTCGAGACGAAAAAAAAATTCCATAAAATCGATAAGTTTATGTGTAACATACAAAGCAGGAGCTTGGAATGTAGAAAAAGAAGGAAGCGATCATAACATAAATTGAATATTGGCATGAAATTTATATTGGCCATAGAAACATTTTCGGTTTTCTGTAAAAAAGTGGCCCACACCTTCCTATAAAGCATTCTTTCAAACAAGCTCGTATTTGACATTTCCGGCTATAAAAAGTTTCTTGTTTAGCTTGCTCCTTTTTTTTCGCTTATCATGATGAAAAAGAAAAACCAGCAAGAATTTTTTCGTGAAAGAAAAATATTTGTGCAGCATAATTTTTCCATAATGACCCACTTATTCTCAATTTATTCTTTAATAGCGTTTTATGTGCAACCAGCAACAAAAAAATATACATTTACACATCATGATATATCGATTTTTCTACATTTTATGGGTTTATATTCTCAAGTTTCTCGGCTTACATCACATCCATCATAACAATCATTAGCCGAAAACATTTCCCTTTCATTCCGTTTCCTCAAAATTTAACATTTTTTTCCTTCCTTTCTCTGCATTCGATATAAATCTTTAATCTGGTTTTAATAGAGTTGCCAGGCCCAAAATGTTTTGCTTTGCTGCTGTTCCTTAAAACGCAGAACATTTGGCATTTTTGAAAAAGGTTTCAGTTTAATGGCTGTTTCTTGTTGTTAAGACTTTTGGTAGACAGAACTACTGCCAACACAAAATCCTTAGATGTCATAAAAGTAAAGCACACACACATGTGTGGTATGTAAAAGAATTATTTCTTTAGGCTTTGTACTTTTGAATCCATAATTGGCTGTTAAATGGTATAATTATAGAATTTATAGAAGAGTTCTTGAGGATTCTAGCAGCTTTGAGTGGCTCTTATACGTAAGTATAAAAACCCGAGAAGCAAAACTCATTTTCTATCGTCAAGAGAATTGAAAACAGCTGTCACAGCATCCTGACATCTTTCTGACTCATTACCGTTTACACGACGACGGAGCAGTGCCCTGTTCAACTATCTTGAGCCACTCGGGATTGTTAGGTACTAGAATTGCGATATGTGTGCATATTTAATGTTATGTTGTTGGTTTTATAAAAGGCTTCGCTTTATGCTTGTTCAGCTAGTGTAATTACCAAGTATATTTGTTAAATTTTTAATGCACGAGCTAAAATTTTGTAGCTTCTCAGCCGGATGAAAAAGGCAATGCTCTAAATTTCTTAATATCTAAAATAGACGCGTTACAAAATTTAAAAGCATAACAGATAGCTCCATCGACAACAATTTCATCCAATACTTTCCAATTAGTCAAGACAATCCCACATTTTATATAAACAGACCCCATATCTAGCAGGAACCATTATGTTTACCGAAAAATCAACAAGTTACGTTTACACTCAAGTTCCGATTGACGTTGTTTTGACATATCTATACCATGTTGTTTTTACAGTGCATAAAAGAGTTGAGGACTGAAAAAAATCGATTGTTGCTCTTTGTCTATGAATTTTTCAAACCAACATATGTTAATATTGCAAATTTTTTTTATGACAACGAGTTTGTGTTACGGGAAAATGCCTCAATCTACATAGAAATTTTGCGGCATTCTCGTTGGGGAAATATTGCATATAAAATGAGGCTTTTTTATTTAATTTATGCTGAATATAAACAAGCAACTTAAAAATTCATAGTTCCAAAAATAGACAGCATAGTTGTCTGTGTGTGTGGCATACTGAACCAATTAGGATTGTTAATTGATTGAAATATTTAAGCTCATTAAGATCAAGCTCATAAAGCTGCCATGAGAAAATTGCGTAATTGACGTAATTCAATTGCCTTTTTTATTAGATTTTCTCCATAGCATCGGATGCTGTCATTTATAAGTCAATTTGTATAAATCTCTCGTTGAATTGCTTTTGGAATGGATAGAAATTGTCCAGCAATAAAAACATTTATATTCACCTGATCTGGGCTTTGGTCGCGGTGGAATAGTAGATCGTGGAGCAGCTTGTGGCTGCCTATAACGTGCCGTGGAATCAACAGATGGCGACGTTGGTACAATCATCTTACTTTATATTTGTGATAACTTTTACTGCACCAATAAAATAGACTACAAATCTTGTCACGTTTCTTACTCTCTTCGTCTTTATTCACTTTAGACTTGCTCAGACTTTGAGTTATTTACATGAAAAATGATTTGCTCATTTTTATTGCTTTCGTGAAAATTTTACTTCTTTTTCTATCTATGTCGTGCGATATAAACTAAAGTAAATAAATCTGGCGAATAGCGTGGGTCAAAAAAAAAACAGAAATATGCAGCAGTCAAGACGTCAATATTTGCGAAGGGAGATGTTGGTTTACAAAGAATTTCCCTTCCTCCCAGTTTTTTCGTGAAATTTATCGATCGATACACAGTTTATGATTCACAAATTTGTGACTAATTCAAACAGTTCCTGAATATTTCAATATCAGCTGTTACAAAATTTTCCACTTGTCCTTTATTAAATTTTCATTATTCTCATTTCAATCTTGTAGCAAATGGCTTGAATTATTCATTTAACACTATGACTTATTAATGCAGTTCCCACAGTATAAATTTACTATTGAACAATAATCCACATAAATTGCACGAGTTTTGCAAAACAAGAAAATTTAATGAGCTCTGTCTTATTGAAATTTAAAATACTCTTTTTTTCTCACATAAAATTTG
This sequence comes from Chironomus tentans, assembly GCA_963573255.1. Lineage (NCBI taxonomy): Eukaryota > Metazoa > Arthropoda > Insecta > Diptera > Chironomidae > Chironomus > Chironomus tentans. The sequence goes on from OY754302.1 coordinate 19,543,924, forward strand.
TTAAAATCACTTCAGCTATGCTCGTTTCAATCCAAACACAACAAGACAATCTCTCAGACTAACGTGTACAAGATGAATTTTCGATTTTTCACGAGATTTGTTGGACCCGTCTGACAGCAAACAACAACAAAACAAAAATATGAAAAAAATATTTTTCAAGATTGAATGTCTTTTTTTTGCTGCTGGCTGCACCGAGAGAGAAAGAAAAACTGAACTGAGCGGAAGGAAAATATTTTTTATGAATCATTCTCAAATTTTTTTTTCATTGCGTTTGCGCAGTGAAAGTCATTTTATGCACATGACAGTGTTTACATACAAAAAAACAGAAACGTTTGATAAGACGTGAATGCAAAACCTTTCTCATTTTTCTTCACGACAGTCACGTTGTCGCTTCCCTCTCTTTGTTTCGTTGTACAATCGATTTTTTATTGTGTTGGTGAATGAAATGAGAGAAGAGATTAAATGCACTTTGTGGAACATGAGAGCTGAACTTTGAACTTTATTGGATGGAAATGTAGGAAGAGCTAGGAATGTGTGTGGATGTCATTGATGATATTTTATTTCAAGAGCATGCAGAGTGTATCCATAAATTTTTATCATAATTGATATAAGCTCATTACTGGAGTAATGTTCACCCTCATTTGGTAGCAAAACTCTTATATATGAAAACTCTTAATAAATGAACTTAAAAAATACAAAAATAATTTTTTTTAGAAAATGTGGCAAGTGTACTCGAGCGATACATTTAGGGGGGTATCCAGGATGTTTTTTTGGGAGATCTCTTCCAATCATGGAATTTTGTTTAAAACTAGATTGGTTTTTCAAAAACTAAGGGGGGGGGGGGTGGCTGTTGACCCCAATATATTATGATAAAGTCAGTCACATGGCAGCCTATTTAGAATTTATGACAGAGAACAGTTTTATGACTGTCATAAGTCTGTCACATGGCTATCAAAGGTATGTCATATAATTGTCATTCATATCTCGTAAGCTACCACTTCAGGTAAAGCAAGTGATGGACTGAGATGTTGCTGGCCTGAATGCAACTTGGACTTGTTAGTCTGTCACGTGGCTGTTATTCACACAGATATATCGCGATATGAGACCTTTATACCACTCTGGCTTACATGAAGGAAATCGCAGCTTGTTATGCAATTAAATCAACTCGAAATTGAATTTTGTAAATTAAATTGTTCACACAAATTTTTATTTTAAAGACTAAACCACTTCATTACTGAAATGAAGTTATCTTTCCACCCATGTGCATGCTCGTAACTAGATTTAATGAAGACAAAATTGGTTTATGTAAGAAATGAATTTTTCGTTAACTCATAAAAGATTTAATTAAAAGAAGCCTCGCTTAACATTAACAGCAAAAAAGGAGTCTCACTCAGTTCTGCCTCGTGCATTCTTTTTCGCGATGAAAAAAAAATTGTAAATTAATTTCATTATGAAGCAGTAGAAGCTTAATGTGGTAATTGCAATAAATATGCTGGCAATTTATTACATATTGGATTAATAAACTCCGATGGTGGCTTAATTGAATAATTTCATTCAATGTTGATGCTTATGTGCCTAGTCATGTCTTGTTAGCTATTAAAATTTTTATTGGCAAATATTTTTAAAAATGGATCATATGTGTGGCTATGTTAAGGTCAATCAGATAATGACACTGCAAATGTTTGTGGTTTCTTGGGCTGGAAAATGCTTGAGTCAGCAAAAAATCTGGCTGGCATTTCTGTTTTGCAAATTGCTCGCAATTATTTGTCTTCGTGAGAACGACTATTGGTATTTGGGTTCGTTCACAAATGACGTCTATTTCGAAATGAATTTTTTAAATATTTTAGCCATAGAGGCATTTCCAGACTGTTGACATCATAAAAGATTGATTCTTTAAGTACCTTCTGTATTTTCTCAACTATGGGTAATTTTGAGGATGATTAAACAAAACCGCCGTAAATAATTGATCATCATTTAACTCAAAGTCTTTCAGTCATGTTCAATTTTATCTTTAATTCAGCATAGTTTTGCATGACCTACTTTAATATCATTCAACATTTTCGTATCTCAAAATTTCATGCTGCTAAGCTATTAAATGCCGCAGCGACAATTTCAAAAAGAACACAAGATGTGATACCGTTGAAATCATGCGAAGATTCGGTAATGTAAAGCACATGATGCGTGAACTTAATTTTTGGTATGACATATCAAGTTGCGACATTTTTATCAATGTCATACGTGACTTGACCCGATTTAAAGAAGATTCACAAATACTTTTTCTTCATTTCCTGTGTAGACATGTCATTATGTTCTTTAAATCTTACATGAGTAGCTTGCTAAGACAGTAAATGTTATAACATCAATTCAATCTCCTCAAAAGCTAATAAACTCTTTTTTGCACAGCACAATCAATCTATATTTTTGATTATTATTATGAAACTTTGCTAATGACGAAAGACTTCCTTTAAATTTCCAACTCAAATTGATTATCGAAAATTCTTTAGCGTTGCTTGTTCAATTTTCTTTTGTGATTTTTTTTATAAAGCATGCAAAATTGTAAATCACTTCTGGCATTACCGCTTTAAGAAGTGAGTAGCAACAATGTGATTGTTTATTTAAGAAGAAGCTTGAATGAACAAGCAAAAAATATTTTTTGTTTACATTGTTTTCTTTTTTTGACACAATGGAATTAAGTGTTTGGTTCAATTTTCTACAGCTAAACATAAGGCCATAAGATCGAGAGAATTCTTTTTCAACAAAATATTGATTGTTATGAGTCATTTGGTAGGCTGGACTGAGGTGTTAAATTAATTTCATTATTCCAGTTAATCAATAAAATTACAGCAAAAGGCAACACTGATTGCGTGAAAGCCAATATGATTAGACACAGCTGAAAGTGTGTCAGGTTGTTAATAATAAAGGGAAATGCGTTCGTCTCAAGGTGAAATTGTCGATTTGGTTGAGCAGGTGGAACAGGTAGAAGGAAGTCACATTGATTGAGTGTTAAATCTAGACTGGAGCTAGATAACTGAGATCCATAACGAGTCTTCCAGAAAAGAATTTGATATTTACCTTTAAAAAAAGTATTTTCAAGCACCACATCGAGAATACAAATTCTTTTTTTTATAGACGGGGATTCGAACCCAAGACGCTTCATTTCCATATTTTTAAGTCAAACACTCAACCAACTACGCCAATACTATATTCCAACTCTTTAATATCCAACCAACTAAACAGCATATAAGAATGCACCAACAAAATCCACACAATAGAGAAAGCAATCGACATAAAAAAACAAAAGGCGATAATGTTGGTAAATAATGTTTCGAATCAATGTGGTAATTTGTTAAAATCACCAAGATTATTTCACTACTATGATTAGCATTAGATTGCATGACCATCATAACGAGATGTTAAAGATTATAATGATGATCCGTGAAACTATGTTATACCTCTCAATTACTTCTTTCTATCTCTCTTTATGCAAGTTCTTTGAAAAAGATTTTTCTTGAACAGCCATGGAAGCCGATTTTGTGGGTAAGTAACTATATCTCGTGAAATAAATCTTATTTGCAACAACAACTATAATTATTTTGTGAATCCAATAAAGGAACGAGACAATACTACGGCTGATTTTTCTTTTTCGTATGAAAACTATCAATTTTCTCATCATTAAGCAACAAAAATGGAAATGAGATTTTTCAGCAATTTCAAGTTGATCTGAATGGGAATTTGTAACGAATTTTACGGTATAGACATTTAAGTGCTCATTTAAAGATCCAAAAAAAGTAAAAATATTTTGAGTTTAAAATCTCATGTTGTGTGTCACCGAGTAGATTTCATCTAACGGTATTTGAACTTTCCAACATCTTCTATGTTGACTCTATATGCTCGTATCTTCAAGTGACAATGTGTAAGTTAAAAAAAATCGCAAATAAAGCAATTTCAAGCCACCATTCACAATTTTCTATAAACATGAATCCCAGATATTTATTTCCACGTTATTATGCAGTCACAGTTCACGTGCCTTCTTGCAAACTTCTTCCATTCAATTGAATGCTGACTTTTTACGGACTTTAAACATAAATCACAAATAATGATCGCCCCCTTTTGCAACTTTTACAAAGTAAGAGAAAAAAATATTCTTGTCTTCAAAACAATTAAGCCGAAATAACAGCATTATTTATTGCTGTGAAAGACCTTGAGCTTTATTTTTTAAAAGTATTATAATTTTTTATTTAAAAGTGTTGCGCTTTTGTGGGTTGAGTTTTTTTTTCATTCAGGGTTGGAAAATTGAGTCGAGTGGTTAAAGGCAGGTAATGTCATTGGGGGGGGGGGGGTTGTTTTGTTCATAAGTGAAGTTACAGGGGAGAGAAGGTAAAGGAAGGCTCAAACAATACTTCTGAGGAACAAATGTTGCTAAAAAAAGTACTAAGAAGCTCCAAAAATTTAAAAATCATAAGTGACGTCCATTATTCATCATTATTCTATTAGATCCTACGACGAACGGTATCTCAGTGCTTCAGGCTCATCGCAGGAACCCCTACAAATTATTATTGGGACGAGAAAGTTGGGCAGAGGGGAATAAAAATCCCAATTTCTGATGAACATTATTTATGAACAATCCAATAGGTCAGTGAAGCTCTACAACTAATAAAATCCCAATCTCTAATCCAGAGACGTACCCAAGGGGTTCTTACATGGAAATTTTAAAAAGATTTTTGGGGTACACCCTTGTCCTAACCCTGTTTTACATCTTTTTTTATTTTAATCCATTCTAATCTTTTACCTCATTTTATGTCTATATATAAATGCTCACGTTGATGTCGCTGCTTGGATTATGCATATAATTATGATAACTTAAAAAACAGCCACACGCATTTGTATTAAAATCTCTTTTTCTTTACCTTTTGTCATATCTTTTTTATGCTGCGGTAAAAATTGTTTGCTTTTTCGACCTTCTTAAGATTCTTTCCTTTCTTCTTCAAATTTACTTTATTGCTTTATGTGTCGACGCACTTTCACAAACACAGATAAATAAATAATGATAACAAATTGTTTTTTCGTCGTAATAAATATTTGTTCAAGCAACAGATATATTCACGTTAGTTTATTAATCCTTTCAAGTTGTTTTTCTTACGCCAAAAATGCTTTATTTTTCCACCTTTTATTATTCGTTATTCTGATTTATGTACGCACACTTTTCGTGTGAAAATACACGACTAATAACAAACTCAATGTAAACACGTTAGAAAACCACAGCAGTAGAATGTGGTCTGACATAAAAATTAGATGTATTCCGCAAACATATTTTTACTGTTTGGTACAAAACAATACGAAAAAAAGAGCTTTCATGTGAAAGATAAAAAGGTTTTCCCAGTCAAGTTTGAAGTTTGCGAAGTTTTGCGAGACGCCATCTATATGTGAAAATTTTGATCATTTTTTAGCTAACATTTTACAGTTGTTGAGACTGAGAGTGAGTTTTTAATCTTGAGATTTATTTGAAAATTGAGTTTAAAATGAGATTTTTTAAGAGTGATGGATTTAAAAATTGTATTGAAGGTAAATCGAGAGATTAATGAACTTTAATACTAAGATGCTCATTTTATGGATTTGAATTTGAAAATAAGAAATTTGGAGTTAGGTTTGATGTGATTTTCTGCTTAATTTTTGCTAAAACAATTCTAGTTACGAGTGTATCCATGATCCAGGGAGGGGTCCAAAGGGGTCTAGACCCCTTTTCGATATTGAAATTTCAATGTGAATTTTTTTGAATCCCTTTTAAAAATTAAAAATTCTGGATACTCCATCAGAAAGAATATCTAGTTACGCTCCTGATTCATGTATCATGTAGTAGACAACACATCAAATTTTACGGAATAATGGATACTTTATGACAAAAAATATTAAAATTTCTAAATATAACAAATCTAAAACCAAATCGAAGTGATGAAAAGACTTCAAGTCTAGTTCCTTAAAAACCAACCTCAAGAAAATGTATTTTAAACTTTTTTGTACACAATTAATATACGGAAATAAAAATTAATTATTTTTTTTTAATAATGGATACTTTATGACAAAAAATATCAAAATTTAGCATTTTCTAAAATTCAACTTTTTTTTTAGATTTATTAATTTTTTAAATAAAATTTCAAAACATAAAATTTATGAATTTAGAACCAAAAATTTGATTTTTAAAAAATATAAATTTGTGATTATTGAGCAAATTAAAGTTATTTTGATAATCTATTGAATTTTAGATCTTGAGAATGACTTGGTTTTCATATTTTTACCCAAAACTTCAATTAGACTAGATTCTTGTTCAATTTGAATTCTTGAGATTTGAAGCACATTTTTCAATTTAAAATTTTGAAGTCTAATTATTCAACAATCCATCTCGAAGACTTGAAGTACATTTTGTTACATTTTGAGAGTGAACTTTTAAAGACTTTAAAATTTTGATACCTTTTTCGACCACAAATCCTGTTCATTTAAAAGAAATAAATCACATTAATTTTGGAATCAAATCTCATTAAATTGAAAATAATCATGACCATATTTAATTTGAGTCCAATTATAATGCTATTAACGAATATTCAATTAAGCTTTAATATTTCCATGCAGTCTTGCGGTTCTGACTCATTAAGTATCTGACTATATCTAAAACCGTTCTGAAATCTTCTTAGCCATTCATGATTATTAAGAATAATTTCACTATTTATAGAGAGATTTAATTATTTATAAAGATAAGCTCGAGAATATTTTCCTTATAATTGAAATTGGCAGTAAAAAATAATCATTGTTTATTTTTGTCTAAATTATAATAAAGAAAATTAAATTAAATCATCCAATTAAGTCTTCTTTGAAGGAGAATTGGAAGTGCTCGAGAAATTTTTCATGCGTAATAAATTTTTAATCATCTCAAAATAATGGAATTTTACCATATTAGTAAAGCCACCGCAAAAATTACATTACATACGGCAAGCAGGTAGGTTCAATGACTGACGGATTAAATAATGCGAATATACAATTGTGAAGCATAAGAAGCATATCCACCGCAACAAAAACGTGTTAAGTGCCAAATTAAATCTTATTCACCGCAACTTATCTCATCATCAAAATCGTTTAATAGCAAGGAAGAGAGAAACTTTCGCAGAAATTATAGATGTTTTAAGCTTGTAGATAGATACACATAAAAATAGTTGGATATACATATGAGCTTGTTTTCAAACGAAAGTGATAACGGTCGTTTATTTCTACTAAACAATTTGAGATGAGATTTCATCGACTTGATATATTGCCGCGAATGTTATAGAAACATAGTCATTGGAGGGAAGTACATACTGAGCAATTTAAATAATCTTGAATTGAATTGAGTTTGAAGAAGCAGAAGAAGAAGTAAAAATCATGGAGCAGCTCTTGTGTCTTGTGTGATTAATAATGCATTTATGAAAGTTATTCAACATCATATTTATACTATATTATATGAGTTAGGCGCCGATCTCTTACATATCATACCTTATATTACATGCGAAAGGTTTGGCCATAACAATCACTTGACGAGACCTTTATGACACTAATATCATAACAGTAATGAATAGACTTCTTCTACTTGACATGATTATGGATGAAAAATAAAATAAATTATTATACGCGATACTCTCGTACGCAGTTCAATGCTACAAGGATTATTCAGTCATAACAATAAAAGAGATATGTGAAGAAGTGGAAAGACTTCACAAGAATGCAATAAGCTGATATAAAAATGATTTTTAATAAGAAATTTACTTCTTACACAATAATTTTGCATTTTTAATATTTAAATTAAATATCATATTGTATTTGTTGATATGTCTCACATATTTGGGGCTGTTCTGATATGATGTCAAGCATATGGGGTTGGGATACACTATATATGAATACTGACACAACGATCATGGGTTCTAGACTTAAACGAAGCCACAGTCTCTTTTTGTTAGTAAAATGTCATGTTCCCAGGCGATGAGCAATATTCTGATCACGCTTATGCCTGTCACATAGTGATCGTCAAAATCACAAAGCCCCAACAGTTCCTTGAGTTGTTACAGTGAACAACTTATGTGACATGTGGACGTAAACTGTTAACGACCCTTCCCTTTAATTTATCAGATTTTTTTTTCGCAACTGAGTGGGACGGGATTTGTATCAACAACAATCTACTGATTATATCTCACATTATTTTTTTGTCACCCGAATCTTGATTTAATGCTTTCTTTTCTCCAATTCCGCATGTCGTTTCCATTCTCAAATATTTAATCAGCAAACATTTTACATTAAATTAATAATAAATTCCATGACTGTAAAGTGTGTCGCAGCATTTGGTAAGTGAAGTGTGATGTTGAAAGGTTGTGTTGAATAGTTTTTAATAATGACATGAAAGTAATTTGCATTTATTTGTTATGTCTTGCTTCTTTCTATCTCGCAGTGCTTGTTTGTTTATTATATTTGCACAATAAATATTTTTCTATCTCGTTGGAATAATAATTAAAGGCAACAACTATTTCTTTCCTTCTCGAGTGTATTTATCAATTAAATCAATTAAATGGAATTTATCTTTTGCAATCTATATATTTATATTTATATCCAAGAATCATGTTTGGTGAATATTATGGACGTAAAAGATAATTGAAAAATTTGTTAAACTAATCGACAAATTTATTTGACTGGTCAGCAACATTTCGGAATGCATAAGAGGCAATGATCGTATCTGGCTGAGTCATACATGAAAAAAATTATGAATTTAAATACTTCGTCATGCTAATTGGTTGGATTATAATTTATTTCATTCAGACTCGCCGAGCATTCCAGTTCTGTACTATCGAATGTGAATCACAGAATAGCAGACTCGAGGGCATAGAATTCTTTCCTTTTTTGCCATTCATTTCCACCGCCTGCATTTAATTAGCATTCAACAAGTTAATCACAAATGTATTGGAACGACGATATCACTATCTCGACATACAACCCACGACATGTTTACTATATGAATTGTTTTTCTTTTATAAATTTTTCATAAGAAAAAGAACGGCATAATATGAAACATATGCAGGTGCAGTCATATTTTATATGTAAAAAAAATTTTTTATTCATGTTTCATGACATGAGGACATTCGATAAAACAAACCAAAAAGACAACAACAAGACCATGTTCGGTTGTTTGTTCCAAAATATAATAATAATAATAGTCGTTCCTCTCACTCTCTCTCATATCCATATCTCCATTCTCTCTTTCTCAACAATGAGCATAAAATTTATGTTGCGATTGAAATGTCTTTTATCGAAATGACTCGATCTTTTATTATGAATATTTTTTTTACTCCATTGCTGGTGTCATTTATGCAGTTGCAGCTTTTATTTTTGCTAACTGCTGTGGGAAAAATTATGGAATGAGAACGCATTTTTTGGTTGCAGGTCTTAAAATATCATTCAAATTTGAATTCATTTCTGCAAGCAAAAGAAGTATGGCATCAAAAATTCCTAGTTCAAGCTATTACTCATCCAGCAACATGAAATAAACCACAAATGTTAATGCATAAAGCACAATAAAATTGATAGCTTTTCGGAACTATAACTGCTTAAGACTTAGTCATGACCGAGCAATAGCAAGGGCCTTACTAAGTTCATGAAAGAATGTTCGCACATTTAATGCAATAATAATATCTAATAAAGATAATGGAAAGTGCTTTGAGGAATATAATTTTTTTTTGTTGCAATCAAGCATGTTCAGCACATATATTGAGAGTAATAATAAGTTGCATGTGAAACAGCATCTCATGGAAAATATGGTGAGAGGTACTTTTTGACATTTGCATGTTTGACACACTTTTTTTTGTGTACGGTGCAGCATGCAAAAGAAATCTTTGTGAGTTAAACAGAAGGAAAAGGAGAGATGCATGTTGGGTGTTTGTGTGTGTGTGTGACAATGACCGAAAAACGCAAAATCAATGTTACAGATAATCTGCCCACAATCATTATAACCATAATGATCATTTTGTGAATGAAAATGTTGTAAATGTAAATTTTCTAATGCATTTATGTGAAAGAAGACTTCGACTCAAGGCCACGAGTTTGACAATCAGTTTTTTGGTGTAGAAAATAAAAGTGAATCGAAAAATGATAATTTTATGCATTTAATTATGATAAATATCGAGACAAATGTTAACAGACATATATGCATTAGGGAGGAATAAGAGGCAAAAAGAAGATGAAAAATTGAGAAAGATCATTGGCATTTCAGACGAATAGAAATGAGGGATCGTTCGTTAGTGACGTAAATTGCTGGATTCTCTTTGATTCACAAAAATTAAATAAATTTTCTATAGACCATGATTGACCCCCCCCCCCCTTAGGGTGTATAGACCCTATCTACCCAATTATATTCCAGAATCTAGAAATCTCACTCATAACAAGTGCTAAAAACGTCATAACTAACCCCCTCAGGGTGTATAGACCCAATCGAACCCTAGACACCTCATGATACGTCCCAGAATATTGTTCTAAATTCTTCATCCACAAATCTCACCCATAACAAGTGCTGATGACGTTATAACTACACAAATCCCAAAGAAAATCAATAAAAATACCCAAAAACCCCACAACATAATGCACTTCACATAAAACGAGATATTTATAGGTATTCATAACATGATCTCAGATTGATATTATATTTTGCAATATTTTTTCTCTCTCTCCTCACGTCTCTCACTCCTTTTTTCACTTAAACAGCATCTCTCGATGGAATGTTGATTGGATAAATATATATATTTATATTTTTTTAAAGGGCACAACCACGTGTTGACGGTCGAGAATTGGTATGAAATTTACATAAATTTTCAATGGTGTCACATGCTCATCATTTTGGAATCACCGCATGGAAATATATATTTTAACGATCGACAATAACAATGAGGAAGCATAAAATATAGATTTTAATGTGTTATGATGATGAAGTATGTAGCATAAAATGCCCTTTTTAAGAACCTGTTCGTACATGACCCATAAAATAAAAGTTTATGCACACTTTCCACTTTTGCAAAAATTCGCAGTTAAGCGATGTGAGAAATTTTTTTTCCTTGCTTATTTTAATAAAAATTTGCAATAGGCATTTCCCATGTTATATGCTATGTGGCCAATTCCAGCTGTGGAATAGCCAACCATGTACATAAAAATAGTACCGTTCAATTAAGTCTTACATTGTTGCCATTAGAAATTCATTTCTTTTTTTAAACTTTAAACTTACATTTTTGGCTTTCTTAAGAAAGAAATAATAATAAAATTAAAAAAGAAGGTGATACGCTTATAAGAAATGTATAATTGTACACAGTCAGCGAAACAGATGAAATCATAAAGATAAATTAAAAGAAAAGAATTCGTTTTTAAAATTTAATAGAAAGTGAAAAGATTTTTTTTTTGTTAACTCGTAAAAAAAATAAATTCAGATGTGATGGAAAAGCTAAGATGCTTAGGTTCAAGCATAAGTGATGCATTATAAGATCAATTGGCCATTTCTTTCATGCCATCAAACATCATCGTATTTATTGATATAAAATCGGATAATAATAATATAAAAAAATCTTTTTTTTTTCTATTTCACGAATATCGTCGAGAAATCTCAACTCATTCATCTTAATTCATTCATAATATCAAATACACGTATGGCGAGGAAGATGTGTGTAGAAAAAAAATGCAGAAAACAAACAAAATAAATAAAAAATTTCATCTTCGAGAGCCATATGTGATGAGATGAAGCCATTGATAATCAATTTGAAGAAGAAAAGATTTCTTTATACAAATTTATTTTTTTTTCTTCTCTCAAATGCGTATAGAAAATAGATAAATTTCGCTTTTTACCAAATTATGAAATGGTGAATGAAGAGAGTAAAAAGAAATTTCGCTCGTTTTGCGAATGGATATTGTTAGGTTTACCAGACGAGAAGGAATATATTTATTTTTTGTGTGTATGAATTTAATTACATTAACCGAAAGAGTGTATTTTAAAGTTGTAGGAAATTGTTTGTGGTTTTTGGGGATTGAAGCGTATTTAAAAAAAAAAAATATTTTAAGAACTTCAACTTCATTTTTAGTAAGTAACATACATGATCTCATCAGATTTAACATGCAACCGTAGATAAGGATCCACCCCTCCCCCCCTCCAATTTGTTAGTTAATCATTTATGCACCGTTAGAATTCACAACAAGTACTAAACCATACAAAACTATAAAATAGTGGCGCGTAGCCAGAATTTTGGTAAGGTGGGGGGGGGGGGAGGGTTGTTAAAATCTTTTTAATTCAAACACCCAATCCCCCGTGGCTTCACCACTTACATGATTATAGGTAATATTTGGGACCCCCTAAAAATGAATTCTGGGTACGTTCCTGCAGTGGATTGTGGCTCAATACGAACCAATCATATACATTGTCCAATATTAAAGCAGTTTCCATTAAAAAGGAGCAATACTAAAGAATGACGAAGGTCATGAGACATTATAGAACACCTATTAGGAGATTATCTGTAAATTACTAAGGTCAAAATGTTTCAATTGGATATCCAAAATAGTCCGCTTGAAAATAAAAATTATATATTATGTTGATGTCAGATACCTTTTGACACATGAGAGAACATAGAACATGTAATTCAAGAATGCTTCCATTCAGAATCACTATAACCAAAATTAAATGTATCGATTACATAGACCTTTTTGAAAAACATAGCTATGGTCAACATATGGACAATGTTTTGGATGGAAAATAAAATATTTTAAAAATTCTTATGTTTTAATTAAAATTCCTAGTCAGGGGTCTTGAGTTCAGAACGTAAACAGATAAACAGTCAAACTGAGGACTCAAGCACTCTCAAGCAATAATCTCAACCAAAAAAGATGACCATAAGTATTAATAATTTACGAATTCCGCTTTTTAATAAAGAAATATTTACATTCCCATACACAGACCACAAGGTACATTAGACTTTCTTGTACCCGATAGACATACATCAGCATGATACCAACAATAAAATGAGACATAAGAGCTCTAATCATTTTCTCTATTTATCTTTTCTTCTCCTTCATAAAGAAAATATACATTTTTATCTTATTCATAATTTAAGTGATTCCCAATGGGTTACCGTGTGTATCTTCAATGATTTCCTGATCACTAGATCATGATTTATAAAAGAATGAAAATGGCTCTTTAAAGTGACTAAATGATCATAAATTACATCCCAATTTTTTATATCTGTCTTTTCGTTTTCTTCATAATCTGTCACTGAATGTTAATTAACTTGTTTCTGGTCATTCCTTCATTCAATTTCTTATGTGAACGTGCTATTCTCACTTTCCCTCACATTAACTCTGTTTCGCATTTTTTCTCTCCTTTCAACCTGACATTCATCATCATCATCATCATGATCTTAAGATTTTTTTTTAAAGTTTAAATCACAGTCTCTGAAGACGAATGGGAGTCAAGACGTAGAGTGTTTGAAATACGTTAGTCACATAATGAAGGATAATTGCTTTTTACTCGATATAACGCATACCTTTCGATTTCATTTCAAGATGTATAGCACATCATCGATAATAATCAATCAAAAAAATGTTTGCTAGATTTGGGTCAAATGCGTGTACTTGCGACAATTTTTACATTTATAACATCGTGACTCTTTATTTCCATTTGACAAATAATCCGCCAAGTCAAGTGAATCTCACGAAACTCTTTCACATGTATGAATAATATATAAATCTTGAGTTGATGGATAAGAAAACTTATTTCTTTCTTTTCTTATTATGGAAATGACGATGATGAAAGTCTGGTCATATATGAAAGTCATCAGAAATAAAAGAAATGAAAAGTGAAGAAAAGGAAAGAATTTTGAAATAAGAAACAACACGAAAATGTGTAACATGAAATCATAAATTTAAAAACAAAATTCAGCAACATATATGCATGGACGTCAGACACAAAACAAAAAAAAAGCCACAACACAATCTAGTGAAATTAACACGCTTGAGAATCGAAAATACTTTTAATTTATATGAAGCGGACTCATAAATGGATGAAATTTAATTAACTTTTACGCCTTCATCACAGAGAAAAAAAAGTCGTCATCAAGTTCGTTCGAATTAATGAATACCTTTCTGCTCGAAGATTATTAATTTATGGTCTGACATATTTAAATATGTTGAACTGTAAGTTAAAAGATGAGATACGAAATAAAGAAAAAATAGAAATCGAAAGTTTTTCGTAAATTAAATCTTTTTTTTTGGCATATTGAATACTCTCGTTCCTCATGATAATCTCATTTAAATTTTAATGCGAACTGACCGCACACACAGCATGATTCGTGAAATTCTCAATCCTTTTTCATATATATTTTTATTTTGCATTGAAGCATGCAGAGTTGGGAAGATGGAATATGTTTTGTGACATTTCATTATTTTGTGTTGTGGATTGGAGTAAGGTTTGGTTAACAGAAAACAGCTGTTTTCCACTTGATTGGGCAAGACTGAGAAAATCAAGTTCTAATCTTTAGTTCTACCTGGGGTGCCCTATTCTAGGTGTCTAGTATGGTACCCTAGGTATCTGGTAGGGTAGGTAGAGTATCATAGGGTATATCCTACCCACCAGGTAGCCCTAGAAACCATCTCCAGTAGTCCATGGATGGATTTCTAGTGCTACACGGGGTGTCCTACTCTACCCATTACCTAGGGTACCTTAGGTATCTGGTAGAGTACCATAGGTATACCCAACCTATACGGGTATCCTTAAAAATCATCCTCAGTAGTCAACCGTTCATTGCTCCATCTGAAACCACTCAATCAACCTTAAATACGACCCCAACCCTGTGACAATAAACAGCATTTAATGTAGGAAAGAAGCATAATAAATTTCATCCGATAGATCCACTAAATAACAATTTTCTGCTGAATTTGTTTATGCGAAGGGGACACAGCATGACAAAAAATTTTTTTTATGGCCTTCAATGGCCATCTGTCCCAACACAACGTCGTACCATGCAACAATAAAAGAAAATGTTTTTAATTCAATTTTTGAGACATTTTTTTCTTTTTCTTCTTTTTTCATTTAATTTAATTTATGCATATAAAATCACATTAAAATGCCTCACGAATCGTATACGCGAGTGGCGCATTGATTGAAGGAAATTTTCTTCATTTTCATTCGCACAATTTATTCATTTTGAACGTTCACGTTGCTTTCGTTTCAATGATCTTCAATCTATTTATTAAGAAATGCCGGCAGCATTAAGCATAGCCAACAACATGAGCAGAAAGAGAAGGAGAGAAAATATTCAAGTTCAACCAAAAAAAAGTAATCAATTCATCTCATTTATCATAATCGCGTGCTTCTATAATCCCCTCGTCTCTCTATCTTATACGTATCTATTAGCCAGCTTTGGTGATGGTGCTAGGTAAGCGGACAAAGATTTGAGTTGAATGGATTGCTTTTTTTTTAGAAATCGAAAGTGCAACATAACGTTTTTACTTTCATTATGTGGATATAAAAAAGCACAAGCGTATTTCTTAGAAGATATGACAAATGTGCAACATTAAAGTGCATAAAAAGTAAAACTTTAAAATAAAAATTGAAAGGAAGGAACTGAGATAAGTTTTAAAACTGAAAAGCGTGAGTAAAGGATAAATATGAATGCAATATGAGCTAACTAAATGCAATTCATAAATCATTTATCGTAATTTTTAGCGCAATTATTTTGAACTTTAGCTTGAAATGGTGCTTTTGTGGCTGATTTGTCCATTATTCTGTAATTGATTTAGCAGGGAAGATCCAATAGACACAGATTTTCACAAACTGATAGCTTGCACATCAAAGATGACAGGATTTTGGAATTGGTCAGTGCTTTCTAGACTATTAGCAGCCACAAGAGGCAGTTGTCCATACTTTTCATACAAAACTTGATGTCTTAAGCTACAGCTTTTACATATTTCAACCAAATATACCAAAATTCAGCATGTATGATCCATAGGGATGCTTGGACATAAGCTTGATGTTAGGGGAGTAAGCAAATTAGTTGGGATAGATGAAAAAAAATTGCTTCAATTCATACCCTGACTATGCGCATTATTGATGCAGATCTAATGATCCAGCGTTCAATGACTTAAAAATGCGCTTTGGTACCATATTACTGCAAACTTTATTACTACCACTTTATTCTCATGAATTGCGGTAATGCACTCCGTAGCTGCACTTAAAGATTTCAATTATGCAGATCAATCTCTGTCATTGCCAATGAAATTGATGCCATAAAAATTGAGCGAGTATGAAAAAGATTATTAAAACAAGACTCTCGGAAACATGTTTGAAGCTCATTTTTCATATTCCTTTTTACCATGAATTGATTATTTCTTATTTAAATTGCAATAATTTTTTGCTCATTCATAAATATCGTTCGGTATAAGGCATGGCATTCAAAAATTATGAGATTGAGATGAAAATAGAAAGAAAAATGAAGTGAGAGAAGAGGAAAAATAATTTTGCGGCCGTTATTAACTAAAGAAAAACGATCATAAAATGTAAATTTATCAAGTAAGTGCATAATATGAGATCAATTAAGCTGCAACACTTTCCATGTCGCATTTCTATTTATAGCTTGCGGTATTTCTTTTTTCCCATCTAATCACGTTTTTTATGTTTCATACGCGTGCATATTTTTCCTTCTATTTATGTAACTCATGAATTAATTAATCAATTAATCAGGTTGACATGTTTTATAATCCCTTGTTTAATAATTTAACATGTTCATGTACTCACATCTATTCTTTAGTCCAGCTGCGATAGGCTTCAATATCCTTCCTTTTCGTATTGAGTCAAGCAATTGCTCGCGAGGTGATGGATTGCGTTTTAATGGTGCTAGCTTCCTATCTGTTGCCTAATAATTGAAAAAGAAACATTTTCTTAGTAAATTGATCGATAAGAGAAAGAGACGCGATGAACACAACAATCATTGTATTGTGACGAAAATATCACATGCTACTTGTTTCCATTCAATCTATTGTCAGTCAGCTTGTCTCGATATTTTTTTTTGACATCGAAATTTATCTGGTTAGTGCATGATTAAAAGTAATTTGACTTGTTTTACTGCAACGTGCAAAAAGCACGTATGACTGTCTATTTTTGGAATTACGCGATAGGAAATATTTGGGGGGAGTCAATATTCTTGTTATCTATCACTAATACAGTAAAGACTCAAACTGCCAGACAAATGAAAGTTCATTAACACAATCAACAGTTGTATTCATCAGATAAGCCTATAAACATACTTTTCTAAGTGGTGGACGAGATCTTATGAATTCTAAAATGACAGCATGTGCATCTTTCTTCACTTTCGGTGGAATGTCGCCATTCACCATCACTTTCCTCAATTGATATTTCCTAGAGAAACAGAAAGAGAGATAGAGAAAAATTGTAAATGATAATTTGCAATAAGTGAGACATGTGTTAATCATAATCATTAAAGTGTCATTCATGTTGTCATGTAAATAAGTAAGTTAGTAAGTAAGTAAATGAGCAGCGAATGAAAATTAAAGGAAATGAAAATGAAAAATATAAAATTCACACTTTTGTGGTACTACATTTGTAAGTGCATGTTTCATTTAACAATTACATCATACTGCATCGTATATGAAGAAAAAATAAAGGTCTGAGATTTACTTTATACAGGTATGATTACGATTGTTCATCATGCCACATGACTACATAATAAAAATAATGGATATACGAAAAAAATATCGATTCTCACCTCGATCTTATGTCTTCCATCAGTATCTCATACGGTGTCATTGCATATTCTGTAGGCGGATGAAGAAAATTGATTTTCTTCAGTCTCACACCTCGCCGGAGTTCATCAACGACTTGCATCCAAAACCTTGCCTGTAAAAGGAAATTAATTTATACAAAATAATTAATGAAATTTTCATCGACATTTAAACTGTGAAATTAATATAGAAATAAATCAACTAAAATGCTGAAAAATGCAAAAATTAAAAAATAGAAGTGAAGCATAAACAACAAAAGAATCACGTAAATGCTACAAATATGGCGTTCAATGCTAAGTGTAATTGAAAAAGTACGTAAAAAAATTTCGAAATTCAATTCGTCAAAATAATTAAAAAGACCTTTATGTTGACAGCAAAGCAACAATGCCGGTAACTATTAATATAAATCATAAGCACTATCTCTATTATACTGTTCAATGTTCTTTCCCTTTAGCATTGAAAACGAACTGTTGACTGCATTAAGCCATAATAAAAACTTTCAGCCATAAAAACGACTGTGGAAGAGGTGGGAAAAAGGTTTTGCAGTAATTATGACAAGAAGTCGTGCAAAGGAATTCATAATTGCTCTTTTTATGACGAAAAATTTTATGAGGCAATTCCGGTGCACAACATGAGCTAGATAATCTGCATTTAAACCAAAACAAGTGCATTCTGTGCGTAATTTAGCAGAAAAATCACATTACTACTAAAACGTGGACGGGGGCTTACTTTTATAGTGAATGTAAAATATATCTTTAATGTCTCGTAGGATCTATGAACCAGGAGAATTTAATAGTAACTAACTAATGAGTGTAAAAATGTATCGTCATAAATAATGAGCTTGAATCTAGTACTTAATACTAATTGGTATTGGTAAGTTTCTGGAAAAGTACCAGGTACAAAAACTTTTTAATAAGTTTCCCAAAATGAGGCAGAAATGCATAAACCTGTAACCTCCATATCTATTATATTGTTCATTTATTATAGGATAGTCCTATGGTTAGACCTGGGTATGGTTCCTCGGTATACCTACCCTACCCTACCAGAAACCAGTTTCTTGGGTATACCCTAGCTATTACCTTTAATATGGTAAGGGTATACCCGTGAAACTGACCCCTCTGGTAGGATAGTTGCAATCAGGGTATATTCAGGATGGGTTTTTCAAATTATAACCTTTTTTGGATTTCTTTTCAATTTGGTTTTAAACTAGTATTAGTTTTTCAAAAAAAAAATTAGGGGGTTGACTCCGAAAATCCCCCTAGATACACCTCTAGTTGCATCTGTATACCGAGAAACCCACCCAGACAGTGGTTTGGGTAAGACGAAGAGAAGGTAAACCTAAACTCCTATTCTTCTTGAATCAAATCTGAACCCCTAAAAAGAGGTTCCATCTCTAGATCAGAGCATCTCGCCCTAAGGTACATGCCTCAATTCAGCTATCTTTTATACAGCTTCCCCATCTACTCAATAAATGCATTCATGCCATATCAACAAGACCAAAAAACAAAAGCGAATTCCTTTGACACATAACATGATCAACTAGATCGACAAAAAAGGGAAAGGAAACACAGCAGCAGTGCAGTAATTAAATATGAAGGAAGAAAGAAGCAAAAAAAACAGCATTTGCGTGGAAGCATGAAGGAAGTTTGAGTTCCTTTTTTTGAGGCTCAATTTGCATTGCATGCTCACATTAACATCCTACATTGTTGCATACAGTTCAACCTTCATCTTTTCTTATTTAATAACATTTTGCTTCGTTTGTTTATGTGTTTCAGTATGTCATGTGACATTCATAAAAGAATGTATGTCCATTGCATGTTCATTGCAATAATATTTATAAATGGAAGAAAGCTCATAACTTTTTGCAGATCACACGCAGAGTAAACATTTATAAGTAATGAAAGTCAAGTAAAATTGGTCACAATTCATTAATCGATTCGAGGCGTTCATGATTGGACTGAACGTTGTACCTGCTCATATTTTTCAGTGCAAAAAATATTGTTGGCGGATAAAATTATTTTTCATGCACTTCATTAAAATTCGATTAATTGTTAAGCTTAATTTTAATGCCAATTGCGTGTGTAGTTACATAATTTACACAACTGAAGACATCACGCTGAGAATGAACAAGAAGAAAAATTGTTTACAAAAAAATGTTTTAAGTAAAAGTTCCATTAGTGCATATTTAGATATATGAAACTAATTTCAATGAATAAGTCTCTTTATCAAAATTTATTTTCTATGCACATGTTACTTTTCCTTCCTTTTCTCATTTCTTTTTATTATATCTTCAACTTGTTTCCAATAATTTTTCTCTTTCTCTATCTCTCATTTCATTCGGGCCTCTATGCCTCTATCTCATTGACTAACTATTAGTTGCATTATAAGAGTTATTCATTTTTAGCGCATTTTTAAGGAAGTCTGAAATATTGGTTGTGTTCACATTTTGACTGACTACAAGCCTGTGGGCTAGAAGACATACAGAGCAGAGCAAGGTCAGAGCTTTCTCGTGAGTATGCTCAGTCAGGACATTTTAGACAGCTCTTTGTCTGTTAGGAACAGAGACTTAATTAATTATTTTCGATCAATATTTCCAAATTTTAATAAATATACTTCCTTTATGAGCCAAAGTGGCTTGGTGGCATAATGGTCTTGTATTTTGGCAACATGGGTTCGAGTCTTGTCATGGGAGCTTCTTAACTTGTCGCCTTTTCAAATTGTACGCACTGGAAACGAAGCTCACAGCCTTATTTTGAAGGCTACGTGTAGAAATGTCTAACTTGAGTGCGGTAGCTTGGCAAACACTTACTCGTTAAACAATCATAAACTACGAATCGCCCTAGCGCAGCTATGGATCTTCTAGATCTGAACAACACTAGGTTTAAGCACGAAGGAGTCTAATAAAACCTCACTCTAGTGACGTAGCCAGGAACCCTAGCCAAATGCAGGATATTTGTTGCTCTAATCCACCTGACTACGCGCTTGCCTCACTCATTGAGCTATTACTAGCTATAAAACTCATATTAAACGCGCAGCTATGGATTTTAAGGATCTAAACTGCTAAAGCTTATTTTGTACATGGTGCATGTGTCTCACTGAAAATTCTTCTGTCAAAATTTCCAATTTATATAATATCCTTCCTTTTATGCACGGAAAATGCGCTTTGGACCATCCCAATACTAACCACGTGTCTATTCTCTCTTCAATTCACCTAGTTTGCATAACAATTTTATTTTTTATGGGATCATAACATGCTTTTATTTCATTTAAAAAAAATAAAAAGATTTTCATAAATGGATAACAAACGTTTGTTGATGACGATGATTGTAAATGAAATGGCTGCTGGTGCTTGTAACTGTGGTAAGTTAGTTGAAGAATTGCTGTAATTATTTTAAATGTTATTTGTTAGCAATAAGCAACAGCACCAAGCAAACGAAAAAAAGGCCATAAAAATCATTGGAAGGAAACATTCATGTGTGTTTAGTGCGATAATAATCGACATCTAATAATAAATTAGAGCAAAAATATAATAATCTTTATGGAAAAAGAGTTGCAATGAGATTGAGAGTCATGCAACACGAACTAATAAAGCAGAAGCATTAAGAAAAATGAGAGGTGGAGAGTAAAATTAATAAATAAATAATTGCATATTGTGGATATAAAGTTAGAATTATTAATTAAATTGAAACCAGTTCATCATAAACGTGGATAAAAAATATAGATAATTAAATTGCAAAAGTTTGCGCTGAAAATAACATTAAAACAAGAAGAAATGTGTCAGTGGATGCATTCATGCCTTAATTGAAACTAATGAGATCCAATTAATCACTTGAGTGAAAAGATACGAATAAAAAAAGAAATTTACATAAGATCCTAAAAATACATACTTGTATCGCTTGCCAAATATGCTGGTCCTCGGTCTTAATGGCCACAAAAATGAGATTAATTAATTAAACAGAAGAAATTTCTTTATAATGACAAAAAAATCTTCCCACAACGAATTTTTAATTTTTTTTATTTTTTTCTTTCCATCGCGTCTCAAGAATTTCAACTTTTCCTTTTATGTAACTCATTTACGCCATAAAGGAATTTATTCATGTGACTTATGTTTGGTTACCGTTTCTTTCTCGTCTCTTGCCGTATGCTTAATGTATTTGTAAAGTTACAGAAATGGAATAGCAATGTTAATTCACTAATTAAATCTTTGATATAAAAAATAGGTATCGCATTTCTTACTCACTTCACTTTCAATTTCATACCCTGCCTGCTTACTTAATAACATATGTCTTTATGTTCTGTGAATTTTTTCATGAACCACACAAAGGAAATTACCAAAATAAAAATAAAATTAAATCATGACAAAAAAATAAGAGCTGATGCAGACGAGAATCAGAAAAGTGCATCAACGAGACATTTTTTTCCGTGTAGAGAGGAATGCTTGGAGGAATGGAAGGCTGGTTTAGTAAGGAAGTTGTTTAATGATGGATGATTTGGAGCGCTTTTTTGGTGTTGTAATGGTTTGTGATTTACGCAAAACCTTGTCAGATTGAACACACTATGTAATGACTAAATGATCGACTTCTGGTAGGAATCGAATCCATATTCTCACAAACGAGAGGGTTGTAGATTTTTGGTCTACCTTAACATTTGGTTTAGAGGCTTTTCTTTCGAACTGACAGATTTACCAACATATGGTTCAATATCTTAGATTTCACTCTTCTCAGACCAGGGGCGTATTTAGGGAGAGTTTTGGGGGTCAAACCCCTCCTTTTTGGATTTTTTTTTCTTTAATTTGCTAAAGTTTTCTAGGAAAACTTTCCAGTCCATACAAAAAAATTCAAAATCCCTTCCTAGAAAAATTTCTGGATACGCTCCTGGCTCAGCAGTCATAATTAAACGACCATTAATAAATAAATTTGATAAGGTTTTATGATGTAAAAAAATATTATTTTGTTTGAACTGTTACAAAATTTTCGACCCCTTCCCCAAGAAGACCACTTAGAGATTATTGATACATTTTTAATTTTAGAAATTAATATAGTCATTTTAGCCAAATTTGCAAATGAAGTTCCACAAAGAGCCACAAAGTAATGACCAAAAAATAAAATCACATAAAAATTGCATTCTAAGAAGCACGGTTCAAATCCTGCAAAAATCATTGAAAAAATTTCAATGCTATTAAATGGCAAATCATATCTTTTTTACAAAATTCAACAGGACAATAACCAAAACAACAAGAGCTGGCTCTCCTTTTTATCAACTTTTTGCTAAAGATGCACGAAAATAAAAAGTCTGTCACTGTCTGCATATTTATGTATTTGTCAAAAAAATAAGAGCCTTATAAAATTGCGATTGCATTTCTGACTTGTTGACTTGCTGATTGTGTAACTTTCACCCTTTTATGTTTCACATAACAATTCACATATCAATTTAAATGAGAAAAAGATACAAAGTAAGTATAAAGAAATAATGAATTTAAGAGAAGTTTAAGAAAAAAATATAAATAAAAACAACAACAGCAACTGCAGACATTTCATTAAATAAACAGAGTATCGGGAAAGAGTCAGTAAGTCATTTAAAATTTATCTCTTCGACATAATTCAATTACAAATAAATAAATAAGCAACAGAGTAAAAAGAACACATAAAAGAAGGAACTGCTATATTCAATTAAAATTAATTAATCCAATTTCATTTCTCAATATTAAATTGCTACTATCTGTATCTTTCCACATACAATTGATATCTCTCGGTCAATTACAATTTTTTTTATTTATTTCATTTCTTCCATCTCCTTTTATGTGACAGATGACGCATGGTAAATTGACAGTTACGCGAAAATTGATCAATTTATTTCATTTCATCGTGCTACTGTGGATGTCAATTTGAGGCAAAAAAATAGTGAAGAAAATAAAAATTCAGATGAAGAAAAATAAGTTTTTAATCAACAAGTAACTCTCTCGCCTAACTCGCTTATTAGATTTTCTCAATTTCCTGCCTTATGAATGAATACAATATCTGATTTTGGTTTGGATCAATTTTTGTGTGAAGTTATGCTTTGAGATGTTCATTTTGGGTGGATGACTGGATTAAGGTACGGAATTTTTGTTTTTGTGGTAGAAACTATTATAATATTGATCAGAACAGAGTATCTGGTAATATTAGTTGTATTTATCTGTATAGAATTCCGGCTTAGTTCGAAATGAGATATACTTCCATTCAGGGGCGTATCCAGAAATTTTTCGAGGGAGGGGTTTTGAAATTTTTTTGTATGAAAGAGAAAAATCCTAGCAAATTGAAAAAAATTTCCCAAAAGGGTAGGGGTTTTGACCCTCAAAACCCCTCCCTGAATACGCCCCTGCTTCCATTTCCAGGATTCTCAATGTAAGATAAAAATGATTTTAATGTTAATTATTGCTAGTCGCATTTGAATGGTTGTCTGTTGCTATTTAATTGTCTTTAGTTTATGTTCATTAAACCAAAATGATGCATGGAGCTAAAGTGCTTCGGTGGTGTAGTTCACACTGACACAGCGGTCATGGGTTCAAGACCTGGCAGGGGATATAAATGGTTTTTTGCACTTTTAAATCATTTATACTGTAAACGAAGCTTTCAGCCTCCTTTTAAAGGCTACAGACAGTAACATCATCAATTAATGGATCCTACTATTCGAAATGGTATCTGGGGACGAGTTCTAGGGTACACCCAAGCTATTGTCTTCAGTATGGCAAGGGTATACCCGAGAAATCAACCCCAGATGCTACTATGTGATATTCTCACGTTTATGTTGCTCAGAATCAACATTATAGCACTTCAAAAATTACATTGCCGTTCGAATCCAAAGAAAGATGAAATGAATAATAAAAACATTCAAGCCACAGAAACTGCGCTGCATCAATCCACCTAATAAAATATTAATGTATGAACCAAACTTTTCAACAACTTAGTCATAAATATTTCTTATTTTTTCCCGTAAGAAGAAGAAGATGTAAAATAATTCGGAAGCGGAGATTGAGACTCATCACATTTCACTGTGCTTCTCACCGCCCGACCGACTGTTCCTCATTATTAATGAATCGAGTGAAAAAAAAGTTATAAAGTTCCGGAATTTAACAACAATGGGATTCTCTGTATCTATTGAATAAAGTATCATAAGTAAATAAATAAGTAGCTACTCGTTAAAAAATTTATGCTGGATCATTGCAGCATGAATTGAATTCAATATTAAAAGGAAAAACTTTCTTTTTCCAATTTGATTGAGTCACAAAAATAATAAAAGATTTTTTTTTGCACTTTTCTGTCGATTTAATATGAGGCAGTCTTGTTTCTTTATGAAATTGACACTGAAGCTGTTTTGCGAACACAAAAAATCGACATTAATTGTCATTGCCATGTGGAGATTTTTATGATTATGCGAGAAAAGAAATTCAAAAGATTTAAATGAATGGAAATGAAACGAAGGATTTTCGGGGTATTGCAAATTATTATCTCATATTTAAATGACCTGACAACATAATTTATATATTTTTGAGTTATTTTTACTTTTCTGGAATGTGCTTTTTTTACAGCATTCACAATAAAAAGGCAAGCAAATGATGTAAGATAAAAACAAAAAAATATTTAAATTAAATGAATTTTTTTCTCCATTTCTTCACATTTTTTTCTGTGCATTGCAAATGCTAAGCTTTTTTAATTAAGCCATTGTAGTGCGTGTAGATGAGGTGAAGTAGAAAACACGTAATTTACCATCGCATCATCACACTTACATAATTCTTTGATCTTCTCTGCCATTAATGGTGTCTTAGTAATAAAATTAGCGAAAAACAGCCTTCCCCCCCAACATGGACATGGATTTTAAATATTGCGCATTAAATGGCTCAATTTAGTTTAGATTTTGAAACATTAATTTTCCATAAAAAAATATATGCACAGCTATAAAAAAAACTGTTGAAAGCTTCACAAAAAAAACTGATCAAAATCGTTAAATAATTTTTCATAATGTGCTTAATATTACAAACAATCGTCAATTACGAGCATGAGTTTTATAAAATGTAATGTAATCAAAAAGCGTACACATGACGTCTTTAAAAGTCTTTTCATTTACTGAATAATGATGAGAGATGCATAACAATGTTATTGTTGTTGTAAGTCAATTAATCATTTGGATTTTGATAAATCAAAAATATATGAAGAATTTCTTCGATTCAAAAGCAATCATTAAAGGGTCGGTTGACTAATGATGGTCTCGTATTTTAAAGAGTGGGTACTGTAAGAGGGTTCCTGGCCCGTGTTCCTCCCAGAACCTCAATTTTGTCTTGATCTCGAAGCAGTCGAAACTTCAAAAAAAGCGCAATTTTGGAGATTATATCAGGTGCGGGGGAAAACTACTTTGTGGAAAAAAATCATTTTCCACCATGCACTTATTGATCTGTAATTCCAAATTTATACATATTTCCTGGTGAAAAAAGGGTATATTAAGGTTTAACACATATAAGCATCAAAAATTTAATTCCTAGGCTATACCTCTCTGAAGATTAACTACTACCAAGGGGTCACTTTTCGCAGAACAGCAAATTTTTAGACCCCCTCCCCTTCCTCTTGCAAATTTCGAACCAAAATTTTTTTTTCTTTAAGCCTATTACAAAATCCTAGACCCCCTTCCATCCTAGAAAGCGAACGACCCCAAAGTAGTTTTCCCCCTGAGCAGGCTCATAAGCCAAGCCATCTCATCAGAAAATTCTTCATTTTTCTAGGATTTAAATTTTTCATTCAATAAATTTGGAAATCTCCTCTTGAAAAATTGAATGACAGGATTCGAACCGACAACCTCTGAGTTACAACACCAAATTTGAGTCAAGCACTTTGCAGATTACACCACAGAGACTGCATCATTACATTAAGACAACATTTATATTAAGAGAATCCAAAAGAACCAAATTTATTCACAAACATCACTCTTAAAATGACCCTAAAGATAGACAGATGGATGGCAGACAAGTCATGTAGAAACAGACGTATGGAAGAGGAAAAAAAGCCGGTATATTAAATAATTTTCATGTCATATGTAGATATACATAAATGTAGTTATACAATCATATAAATTATATGTGAGCAGATACGATAAATGATTACTTTGCTTTCATGTATTTATTCCTATATTATGTGCTCTTTTAAATCATTTTCATTATTGAGATCAACTATTCATATAATAAAAAGTTGCAATAATGTTAATTAAACATCACTTTTATTTAGCATGCAACAATTATTAACCGACAATTACATTATTAAAATTGTGTTTTTTCAATTTATCAACTTCTTATCAATCTCTTCATTGACTCTACGTGCTTTGCTTGTTGTTGTATCAAACTAATAATCATTGTCTAATGAAATTATCTTGTAATGAGGAGAAATAAAATTTACATAATTTCCTTACAGCCAATTTGATCAATGTTTTTCCATTTTTCTTTTTTTGTTGTAAGTCACTCGATAAAGTATAAAATTACGACAGCGACAAGTTAATTTTCCACATATATATATAATTCAAATGGAAATACTAGAAGTATTATAAAAAAAATTGTGTTGAATATTTTTCTTTGCTTTCATATTCTTCGTCATTTAAATAAAATAAAATAAAATGCATAATAAAAAAAATCATGCATAATATGAACATTTCGAAATATATCTAAGCTTATCGCTCAAAAGTAAACACTTATCAAACATGGTGTCACATGAGTTTTGACGCAAATGAATTACATTTATAGCACATTTTAAAATGCATTTTTTATTTAGATTTTTATCGGTTCTTTTGTTGGACTTGACTTGTTGTGGTTGTTATGAATAATTTTCATGTTACCATATCTTTTTGTTAGATCATAACATGTTAGAAAAATTGAGAACTGATTGAATCTAATTCAGGGATTGATGTGTGATTTTTCAGTTGCTCCTACACGACACTTACTAAATTACAGACTATATTCTGAATAAAGTTTTAACAACGACAAATCTAAGTACGGCAAGTGCAGAAAATAGTTTAAACTTGGTTTAGATCTTTTATAACTGATGTATGTGCATACCTAAATCAAGTCGAATTAAAGTCTTGCGCTTACAAAAGAAGCCAGGAGAACTTAGTCTTAAACCACTTGGTGGAAATCTTCTAGCAGAAATATAGTGAGTACACTTTTGGTACTATCTTGAGCAGAACCATAATATAAGACATTCTAATATTTTTCCAATCAATTCAAAGATTCAAAATTATTGCACAAAATGACTTTTTCCACCAAGTGGTTTTCCTTTTGTCCTGGTCACAACTAGGGTACTAGACATGGGTGTAACCAAGGGGTGTCCAATGGGGTCCGGACCCACAACACATCCCCCTCAATTTTTTTTAAAAATTAAAAAGAAAGCTTGGACTACCCTAAAAAATATTTCTGGGTACGCATCTGGTACAAAACTTAATTCGCATGTAATCAGTTAACTCTTACAGCCATATATACACTTATCATTTCTAATAAGATTCTTAGCAAAGCTCCTTAAGTCCACAAAGTCTAAAGGGAAGAAAGTATGACTATGAATGGTAAGACGTGGATTTAAATCTTGTTCTGGATCATTTTTGGGGAAACAGCGTTTCTTGGTACGAGTTAAGGCTTTAAAGTAACAACAGCAAAATAAAGTGCTCGCTGCTTGATATCAACTTCAAATTTCCAATGAACTTCCAAATATTTTGTCATTTCATAGTGAATGGAACTTTTTCCTGACCAGGAACTGTTTCGATCAAAAAAAATGCAGCAAGTCATATACAAAAATTCATGCATATGCCCACCCCATCACATTCAAAACATGATTTTCAAAAAAAAAATATTACATTTATAAGTAAAAGTAATTCAAATCATTGACAGCAGCTACTTTATTGAAACGCAAATATCGTAGCAAATCAATCGAACATCAATCCCTGACTTTTTCAATACATTTCCAATCATATTTTTTTCGGAGTAGCAAACTTTCTTATTATTACAGTAATTGAATTTTTTATATCGATTGATATCAAAATGTTTAGAAATTGTTCAATTTAGAGAATATCCATCAGTGCAATGGACGGAAATCTTATTACTTAAGGAGAAAGTTTAAAAGGCGAATTTAAATAATTTTATAGGTGTTGATAATCATTTGCGAATTTTTTTACTGAACTAAAATTTATGAATTTAAATCGTATCTCTATAAACCTAATAAGTCAGTAACGAACAAAAATTCCAGAAATGGTATATCATAAACGTTTTTTTGACTTATTTGAGGTGATTATAAATTAATATATTTTTTTGCGAAGATATTAAAAGTTTTTATAGAAATTCGATATTGAATTAAGTCAGAGGTTTTTTTAATGTCTTTGGTCGTTAAAACAGCATTGGAATTTGGAACATTGTAATGCTTTAAAAAAACATGTTATGACTTTTAGGCTGATCAAAGATCATCGTCTATATACCATCACCAGAAATAAGTGAAAGACAGCCAATTGTATAGAAATAGCCTTGCAATAAATTTTTGTGTAGGAATCTCTACAAAGTACAATAGAATATCTTACGTATGAAATCTTTTAGCAATAAATTTTCAGTCACTTCCAAAATATTTCAACATTAATCATAAAATAACTAGTCATTGAACTTTAACACTCACCCAATCTGCAAATTTTAATTTCGCCAGTTCCTGTCTCGATGACTCTGCATCGGCTTTTATTCTTAATGCTTCAGTGTCATTCGTAAAGACTTTCGATAAAAATACACGAAGTTCAATACTTTCTGAAGCCAATGCCCTACACACAGCACGATAATGCTCCTCCGGACTTGAAGGTAGGACACGTGGTGTGCATAACTGAAATGAAATAAAGAAAATAAGAGGTTTATGAAAATACAAAGTTTATCGATCAATCAGTAATGAAAAAAAAATTATTAAATTAGAAATGAAAACCACAGAATAATAAATAAAAACAAATCAAAAAGTTGCCTGCCTTTGTTCATGTTCAGAGGATTAATTTATAGATTTTAATATTGAACTTGATCTTCGAAATACGGTGGAGAAAAAAAAACAGAAAGTAGAGAACCAGCATCTGTAGGTTTTGATTGTGAAAAATTGCAATTTATGTCAGAGGTTAAAAGCTAGTCTCAATATGTAAGATATGACGATTGAAAATAAATAAAACTTATATAGCTTAACCACCTCATGCCTCATTTTTATTGTGGTTTCATTATTAATTCTCATTAATAGCTTGCTAAATTCAATAAAAATTGCATGAAAATTGTCCATAAATCAATCGAATCTTTATAAAAACGTTTTTTTTGGTGTGTGTGCGCGACACATTCCATGGCTGCTGTTTAAATGGCATTCTCATTTTTGTATGCAGCAGAAGCAATTGTTGTGCTGCAGTGAATGTCTCTGTTGTCTATAAACAACAATTGTAAAAATTGATCGAATAAAAATTACATAAAACCCGGTCAAAATACATGCTGAATGAAAGTTTCGTCTGTTACTTCTCTCAACAGACCGCACGACTAACCTAAAAAAACAGTGATTTTTATGGCTTTTTGATTAATAGCCTATCAATCGTAAAAAGTCAAATTAATGCTGGCACATAAAAACATCTTAATTTTTTATGAAAAAATATTTTTTTTGCGCCAGTAAGTGTTGCTAGTCGATATCACAAGTCATAAAAACATTTATTAATCAAAAATTTGTGTACGAAGAAGAAATCCAAACAATAGATTTTATTATTATGTATAACTCTTGCCATCAAAGGCATGGTACGCATAGTCTAGCGCTAAATCTCGTCGACGCTAATCAATATTCATTATATGTGATAAATGATGATAGAAAGGCAGCATCGTGTGATGTTTGCCATTATGCAATTCTATTATTATTATTCACAGAACGTAACATATTCGCAATAATCGAAAATTAGGACATAAGTGTCAGTCGCGATCTACAAGATTCGTTCCAAGTTGCTGCTAGGATTTTAGATGGCTAGGCAGTGTCACTTAACTATCATTGTCATATAATGCTGCTTGGGATATGGGCATACCAAAGGGGGGGGGGGGGTCCGATGGGGTCAGGACCACACCCTCTATTTTTTTTCATACTCTTAAAAATTTTTTTGAAGTTTTTAGAATTCTTTAGTTAAATAATCATTTACGGTACGTATTTCGAATTAATAACAAGTACAGAACCATGAGAGTAAGAAAGAGAAAATTTTTGGACCCCCTCAAAAATTATTTTCTGGGTACCCTGACTTGGGATAGCAATTCAGACGCATAATAAGACTGACTGACGGATAGACTCACAAAATTACAGCAACAACCCATTTTTCCACTAGTAAAATTACGCTAAAAAGAGACTCATTCAAGTTAATCAATGGTAGTTTCAAGTTTTGCATTTTTCTTCATTATGAATGCAAATTTTTCTGCGTTATTGTCGTAATGAAGTTTTACAATTGCAACAATGTGACATTAAATTTGTAGCAAAAAGTCGGCATTCGCAAATCAAAAATACTCGAATAAATGAACAAAAAAAAATACAATTTTTTTCATCGTGAGTATTTTCAATAAGCTTTTTGAAGGCTAAATAAGGTGTTCTCTGTCGCTTTGTCTTTTTGATCTATAGTTTATTATTACTATTATTATTGTGGAAATAGTCTCACGACCATGTGGTTGGCAATAATTTTTGGCATTCTATGATTTACAGATGAAAACTTGCGTGAAAAAGTTTTGAAATAATGTATCTTGTGGACATTCTAATTACTCATTTGTGCATGACTCTCATACTTTTTAACTTGTCGCATTTATTTCCATTTGACATCATTCCTCAAATAATCGCATGCATGTATGAGTCATAAGGTGCAGCAAACATGTGGAACTAAGCACCAAACATTTTTGTGCCACCACAAAAAACGCTATTTTATTCGCTTTCATGGTTCAACAACAAAAATATGTGCTGTTCATATTCATATTACGTAACTTTTATTGCTCTTTTTTTGCCTTTACAGACATTCAAATGTGCACATAATGCAAAGAAGAAAAACATTTTTTTCTCTGTTTCTATTATTGCCAGTGCTTTATATTATTTCTTCTCATACTTTACTTCTATATCTATAAATCTGTCTATTCCGGTATGTTTATGAAAAAATATTTAAGGTGAACAATCGAAAATCATAAGCGAGCAATAACAAAGAAGAAGATGATTCCAAAGCATTTTATTTCTCTACTTGATATTTCAGGCTTGTCTCGCGTCCAAAATATTTATATTTCATTTTCATCATCTGCTTTTCTTTTGTTGCTGCTCTGTCTGTGTGGTATATTAAATTGACGCCGATCAAGCTCAAACGTGATGATGATGAAAATGAAGTGTAATAACGACAAAATTAACAGCAAACAGTTGGCAGTGCAAGATGTAAATAAGCTGATTTCAGGCAAACAGAAAAATATTTAATTTTATTTGATTTACATCAATTTTTTTTGCTTCGTTATTTATGTTCATTTTTGCTCGCATAATTGTCTGACAGCAATATAATCACGAAAGAAATATTTTACAACGACGAAAATAAAAATTGTTTGGGCGTCAATTGGAAGTGTCAGGTTGTTATTGCATCGGAAATTTGATGCCATAAACTCATATTGCCTCTCATTAATGTTCGCCTTTTTATTTTATATTTAAATGTTTTGCTCCTACAGCCTTCCTCATTCCGACACTCGCGAAATTTCTGCTCTGACCGAGCGGGATATGAATTTTTAGTGGCTTTTGGATTTGATGGACGATCGTCAATAGCATGTCTATAAATTTTTCTGAAGAAGGCATTCAGAAAATTCAAATAGGAATAAATTCTGATACCCAATCGACTTGAAACTAGATTAGATGGAAATTCGGAGTAGAACAATCATCAAGTAAGCCAGGGGCGTATTCAGGGTAGGGTTTTGGGGGTGATATCCAAATTTTTGAAAAAATCCATTTTCTAGGGTTTTTAATGAAAAAATCCCAAATTTTCCAGTCCATGCCAAAAAAAAAAATCAAAACCCCCTTGAAAAATTTCTGGATACGTCCCTGTACCAAGCCGGATAGCCTTTTTAGTGCAATATACCATTTGGTGATAGTCAGGGTAGAAATTTTTTGTACGTACAAATTTTGTTAAAGGTTTTGAAAGTAACTTTACGTCATGCATTGGTTTTGGTGCTTTAGACTCAATAAGACACTATTGATCCTAATGAATTTAAGAAGACATTCTTGATCCTAATAAATTTCAATATTTAACAATTACTGAGTGATCCTCAGAGGCTTTAAGAGATTTTTTTTTTTGGAAAAATATGTTTTTTACCCCCAAAATTAAACAAAGAATGAGTTTAGGGATCATTCACTTATGACGTCCATCAAAACATGTGAATTTCAAACCCCCCCAAATGATGGACGTCATAAGGGATCGTTCCCTTATTACGTTCGCATTTTAGGGTGGAGATGGGTCTGAAAATTCATGTTTTTGCGTAACCCTAGTCATAAATGAATGACTCCAACACAGAATCAATAGAAAGCACCCAATATAAGACAACGGTACTTTATTTTTCGATATTTGGTACCTTATTTTTCGAAAGCGGGAAAACTATGTTCGAAAATCATTTGTTTACATTTTTGACATTAAATTTTATTCCATTATTTTTTGCTTTATTTGATGTAACTGAACACTTTTAATGGTTTTAATGCATTAATAGATGTCAATTAATTCTTTTAATATTGTTTTGCAATAGCAAAACGCAATGAATAGTTCAAAAATTCTAATTTTTTTATTTCGAATGTTTTTCGAACGCAAATTTTTTTGTAAACAAACATGAGAAAAAGTGCGGGAAAATTCAAATTTATGAAAAAATAACGTTTTTTTCTCGTGTTGTCTTATATTGGGAAAGCACTAAATCCTAAATCAATACCTGTCCTGCTCGGGCAAATTAACTAGCTAACAAAAATGCACGACGTATGTAGTCTTAACTAGCATGCTAACGAAAATCAAAGCCTTTAATGAAATGCTCATAAATTAACAAAATCAATTAATATTCAAAAAATATTTTATGCCTATTTGTGAGGAGGAAAAAGATCACAAAACTTGTCTGCATATATATATATATATATATATATATTTTGTGGGTGGGCAGATACTATGTGAGAAAAATACAAATAAAATAAAATAAGCGAAATAAAATAGAAATGAAATTAAGGTCACAATTCACTTTTTTATGATTATTACTATTTTTCCATTTAAAGCTGTGGAATTTTCACTTTTCAAGCGAATATTTTCTTTGATCACAAGAAGAAGTATTGCGGCAACAAGTGCTCTATTCAATTAATTTAATATTGTATACACAACAAAAAGCCACATTGGTAGTTCAATAATTTCTTCATTTAATTCATTCATCAATAAGATGTCTATGTATAGACAGTAATGCAATAAAAAATGCAAGTAGTTTGATGACAGTGACAACATTCCGTTTACTAAACATTTTCTTGTCATCTGTCTTTATACCACATTTATTGCCTCAACATTATAAATGCCTCCAATTCATTGAAATAAAGAATGTTGAATTGTAAACTGATTGATTCACTAAGCAATAAGCATGCTTTTGTGATGACGAAGAGAATAAGAAGAGAATTAGTATTAATAATATGAGTTAAGCTGCGATTGACTTTCAAAGGCCATGAGCATTATTGCCGACTTGTTCTCAATTGCCATTCAATTGCTTATTTTCATTTTTATTTCACAAATCGATGCACATACAAAAAAAGAGCAAATTAATTGATTTATTTCAATCCTAATTAATTTTCCATTTATTAAAAAAAATGTGAAATTTTTGTCATTATTGCCCGCTGGCTTATGTGTGTTTTATTAACAATTATTGTAGCTTTGGAACTGGGACGGTTTACATTTTGATTTGACATAGAAAAAAAAATAAATAAATGAGAGGAAAAGCAGCATTGAATTCATGCTGTGTCACCTGTTTAATGTTTCAAGATCTTTTTCTATGTCTGCTCGAGACGACAAATAATTCTTAAGCATGTAAACAGTTATGAGTGTCATTTTCGAGGAGGAAATAAATGAAAAATTGATGAATGCTTTTCACGCTTTTAAATTAGAAATGAAAATGAAGTCATCATCGCATGATGTGAACCGTTTTAATGACAGCAAGAGCCAAAAAAAAAATCATCTAAATTATAGACGCAAATGAAGGTACTGGAAATGTGTCAAGAGATTTTCGATACTTTAAAATGACCCATTTGTAATCAGCAAGATGAAGAGTTCTTGATTTATTTCTGTGGTGTGAATTATTGACGAGTCATTCACACAATTCATCGTTGTCAAGACATGAACATTCATAAATCTATTAGATTTTGTTATTTTATTTTTGCGGTTAAATGACTTTTTGCCTTTAGATATGGGTTTCTTGGAATTTTAGCTGTAATGTTGGCAGGTAAATAATAATAGCAATAAATAAATCTTGATATTTACCATTCATTGCATAATTTTGAAAGAATTATTGAGATATTTTTAAGCAGGTACAAAGTTTTAGTCCAAGAGTCTAATTAATTTTGACACTTTATTGAAGTTTACATTTTTTTGGAAATTAAATGCGGTTTTTTGAGATTTTCTGTTGCATGAGATATATTTTTCAATATCCTGGTTGGAACAGGAGTAATTAAGTTTGAAATTATTTTAAGTTTAAATTAAATTTTTTGCAAATTTCCTGCATTTAAAATAAAATATTTATATTTAGAGTACGGAAAACTTCTGACTATGCTACTAAGGGGTCATTTACAAATTACGCCATGCTTTAGGGGGGAGGTGGTTGAAGAATTTGTGACAGTCCAAATACAAGAAATTTTTCTATATTGAAAATTTGTAACAAAGAGGGGAGGGGGGTAGTAAAAGTCTATTTAAGATGATTCGATATCGCAGATCTAGTGATTTGACAACTAAAAACTATAACTCTGACTATATGATCCTTGGTTTGAGAATCATATGGCAGAAATGCTTTTAACAGGGTAATGCTTACTGTGAGTTTCAGGCGCGTAGCCAGAGGGGGGATTAGGGGACTTGTCCCCCCCTTTTTCACCCAAAAATTCTTCAATTTGCTAGTGTTTTCGAGAAAAACCCCTGAAAATCCCCCCCTCCCCCATACAACAAACTTGAAAATCCCCCCTTCGAAAAACCCTCTACGCCACTGGTGAGTTTAGTTTTAGAGATGTATCCATACATTCTAAAATTTTTTTTTAAATCTAAAATTTTGTTTTTAAAATTTAAAAAACTGATTCAAATTTTTTCCATATATATATTGAAAAATTGTCACGTGTTTTCAAATGATTCAATGGCGTAGTTGTTAGAGACTGTACTAGCCCAGAGGTCATTGGTTCGAATCTCACTCAGAGCAATTTTTTTTCAAAATATTTATTTTTAAAAAAACGTTTTTAGAATCTAAAAATTATTATTAAGAGTAAAATCCAAAAAGTGTTTTTAGATTATTTCTATGAGGGTAGGGTAGGTCGTAATTGTTGTTCAAGTTTTATGGACCCCCCCCCCCCCCCCCTTTCTGAAGCTATGTGACACTTCCATACAAAATAACTTTTTTTTTGAATGAATTCTATTCAATTTGCTTATGTTTCCAAATTCAACTGATTCAATGTACTTTTCTTTCAATTTCATTATTTACGACATCCACTTTATAGCTCTAGTTTCCTCCATTAATCTTAGTGCATCTGAATTTATTGCTTAAACCTTTCTATCATCTTATATGAGCCTTAAGCTTAAATTTGTTTTCTAAATTCCAACAATAGACATCTAAACATTATTAAAGATCACGTACCGATTGTCACATAAAAGCTTGTGACCTAAGCCTTGCCACTTGAACTGCCATGAGCCTTGAAGGTAAAACATTTTCTATTTTTTCTGCATTAAATTCATCAAGAAAACATTTTTAACACACGAGCCATTAAGGAACTAAACTGCCTCTTTTACTTTTCACATGATTTACATTTCAATTCAGTGCGAAAAAATCAGACCCGACCGTCAATTGAAATGAAAGCTTTTAACAAAAATAAAAGTTTTGCAGACCATTAATAAATCGACTAAGTGATTTTTGTTGCAAAAAAATACGAGTACGAAAAGCCATTAGAAATCAGCTACTTCCACTTCCTCAGCTAATTATCGAAAAAATTTGTTTTGTTTACCGTCTCGCCGTAAATTTTCATTTTTATTTCATGTCAACTAAAAAGCAATTAATCATAACTTTTCATTCGCCAATTTGTAATTTATAGAAACATCACTCATAAGTCATAATCATAATCATGCTCATTAATGTGCTTTTATGAATATATTGCCCACCCACGAGGCACTTGGCATTTTTAGTGCATTTTCCCATTGGGAAAAGACACTATTGTCCGCGTTTTGTCCGTCCGTCCGTCCGTCTGTCTGTCGCCCTATCTCCTCCTCCAGTTTAAGCTTTTTCGATACGGTTTTTTGCTTAAAATGTGTGGACTAGGTCAGGCAAAAGGTTGACCAAAGATTTTTTTGATCGGTGCAGTAGAAGGTTAATTAAATTAACTTTTGTTGAAAAAATTGCTTACGTTTTACGTACGTATTTTTTACGTAGCCCTTAAAAACGTGATTTTTCTTACAATCTTCCGGCCAGGGTTCGAGCCCCACTCCGAGCAACTTTTTTTTTGTACTTTTTTACACTTTTTTGATATTTCATGATGTGTTATGATAAAATTTTCCATTTTCAAATTTTTTCCTCACATTTTCCGAACGTTTCACGAAGTTAAATTAATTAAAGCTTACGTTATGTAAAAATACGTACGTAAAATTACGTGTTATGTAAATTTACATTACGTAAACCTTTCTTGGTGTGAATTGAAAGGGGAGGAGGGGGAGTTAAACGAGGGTGTGTATATGAAGGTGGGGGGGGGAGTAAAACGGGGGGTATTATTTTTATTTTTCAAATACTTTTTGACCGTTATTTTCTCAAATATTTTTTGACCGTTATTTTTTCAAATATTTTTTGACCGTTATTTTTTCAAATATTTTTTGACCGTTATTTTTTCAAATATTTTTGACCGTTATTGTTCAAATATTTTTGACCGATATTATTCAAATAGTTTTTGACCGTTATTTTTCCAAAACAAAAAGAAATTACCGTTATTCTTTTTAAAAACTTATATTTA
This sequence comes from Chironomus tentans, assembly GCA_963573255.1. NCBI lineage: Eukaryota > Metazoa > Arthropoda > Insecta > Diptera > Chironomidae > Chironomus > Chironomus tentans. The sequence continues at coordinate 19,581,978 of OY754302.1, forward strand.
TTATTCAAATATTTTTGACTCATTTTTTGCGTCAGTGTTTCGTGCATTAGTTTTCTTTATCATTACTAATTTTTTATACGTTTAAATTTCTGGGCACAGTAGTTTAAGAAAATGCACTTCCGTCCGCAGCCCGTGGACGCATTACTAGTTTTCTTTCCACTCGTTTTGTTTATTTTCAATTTAATATAAAAATTTTATTTAAATAATTTTTTAGTAAAGCGATTAAGTTGTTATCTAATATTTCCTTAAACTTTATTTGAAGCGCTCAACTTAGGCCATAAATATTTCGTCTTCTCAATTCCATAAACAACATTTTAGTCTGTTTCTGTAAAACATAAAATACATTTTTATCGCCTTGGGTGATATTCGACATTTCATTGACTTTTTTCGAGTCTTCTCTCGATGAATTAAAATTAATCAGGTCAATAGCTAATAAATTTGCTAATTTTCATTCGATTTTTGCCAAATTATCAGAGAATCATTAAATAATCAACACAAATCATCATCATAAAAGATCTCTTTTGTCTGTCTCATTGGATGATAAATGTCGATTGTCATTGAATGAACTTAACAAAAGGAGAAAAATTGTGTTTTTATCTTACGTAAATTCAATCATAATTCACACAAAAAATAGTCAATTTGCTGTTATTTATTTTTTGATACAAAAAAAAATGGAAAGGGATTGTTCATAAATGACGTCTAATATTTAGGGATGGAGGCTGTGTGACACTTCCATATAAAAGAAAATTTTGTGACAGAGGGGGGGAGGGAGGTCTAAAAATCTCTATTTTTGCGTGCCGTCATTAATGAACGGGCCCAAAGAAGAAGAAAGCAAAAAGATTTTTTAGAAAACAATGAAAGAAATTCCAAAGTGTTGAGTTGTTTGGCATAAAAATATCAAATTTATTATTTGTTATCTGTGCCTGTTGACTCTCTCAATTCAGCGCTTTATGATGTATGAAATGAGTTATGGAATTAAGGGCAACAATTTTATGCAATAAATATTTTTTTAAGTCGCTTGTTTTTTGTTTTGTCACTTTTAACAATAGAATTTATATTTTTTTTGGCAATTTATGAGTTGAGTGATGTAATGTTCAATTAGTGCTATAGTTTATGGCAAATATAGAAGAAATAATGCCTAAAGGCTTTAATGAGTTCATGAAAAAAAGCAAAAAAAAAATTGTATGGAGCTCAATGATTGGATTTTTATGGGAGTTTCTGTTGAAATCAATTCTTATTCTTGAGATTAACTTAAATTGTTCACATCTGCAGTCTATTCTTTAAATTATCCATGGTAAATTGCCTTAATTATCTTGAAGATTTATTTCTAGAAACTCAACGTCCAGTACTGCAAGATTTTTTGTTAAAAAAAGTGCTAAATTGTCTTTTAAATCTCAAATTTATGGCTAGAACTTTAAGATTTGGCAAATCTTGGCTGATTGTGAATATATCTGTGTTGTCTGCTCAGAGTGGAATCAACAATATATACGTGAATCTGCCAGGGATAGTATAAGGCATATCCGCAATGGAAAAGACGCCCAGGAGCTCCAAAAGCTACTTAGCTGCAGCTTAATGTGCAGACAGAGAATTTTTACAAACTAAATGACAAGGCCAGCAATATTCAGATGGAAAGGCTTTTGTTGTAATCTAAGCTTCACATAGAAAAACGTGGTAACATGGTTACAGTAAGTAAGTAAGCTGTGGTCAAGTGGTTAGGCAGCAGAGCCCAAATCTGTAGTTATCCCTTTTATGAGGACGTGGGTTTGATTCCCAACAGAAGTCCATTTCTCAATCTATACAGTGTTGACGATAAGACACAATAATCCAGGAAATTGCAATATCCATGACGGAATGAAATTCATGACAGTTCTGAAGACACCAGCATTTTTGGACCTCACTCAACACTCTCTTCCGACAGCCACTTTCAACCCCAAAAACTGATTTTAATCCTTGACACTTAAATCATCACATCAAATTTCTACTTCCTCAGATAGCCTTCAACATCAATTAATTCATTAATATCCACTTTAATCCCTCTATTGAACCATTCATCTTTGTGCTTTTGCATGTCTTTTTAATATCGCACGAAATTAAATGATGAAAAATATATTTTTATTCGTGCACCAAAACTGACTGACGACATTTCCATAAATTAAGATTATACATGAAACCCGCCTATAGAGCATGAGAGCGCAAGAAATGAATGCTTCTAAAAATGGCATTACGGCTATTACTTCATTTCAATTATGCAGTTAATAATCTTAATTTTTTTTCGGCTAATAATACGCGAAAAATAAAGAAAAAAAAATCAATTTGTTATTTGACAATTTCTGTAGAATTTGTATTGTTGGTAATTGAACAATGAATCAGAAATAACATGTCATGGATATTATATACAACACGTTCAAATGGCATTGAGCTTTTTTTTTAATAAATTGTTATCAAATAAGGTACGCGAGACATGCGATATCTTTTACATTCTTTTTTATTGACAGCTAACAAAATTACCGACTTATTGTGTGCCACACAAAATTTCACCTTCTTTACCATAAAGACAAACATTAAGGAAGATCCTTCAGAGAATTTCATCGCAAACAAGGAAGAGAATTAATTTATTGTTTCCTTTGTGTCATTAATGTTGAAGAGAGAAATAACAAATTCTTTACGATATTTCGTGTACCTTGAAGAATCGCATTAGCTGTCAAGCAATAGTCTATTTATTTTTTTTTTGTTGCTTTAGAATATTTTACGACCTGTGATGCCCTCGCAGGCAATTTAAAATGATCTTGTGAATTGCAATAATTCTTCTAATAATATAGTATTTTATTTATTTCATTTTAGACTACGAACTTTAATGACTTTACAACAGCAACAGTTAATTTCTTGAGCAGCACAACAAATTTATCAGAATCTTAAAATCTGATGGTCGTTAGAGCATAATCAGGGTTGTATACAGGATTTTTTCAATTTCATGACTGTTTTACAATTTAACAAAATTCAAAATAATAATTAGCAGTAGCCTTAGACACATCCCTGGCCACAATACCTCCTTTTTTCGCTCAGCTATTTATTATTAGACCAACACATTAAAAGCATGCTCATTTGTTTTGATTACAGTGCGAAAAACAACGAACACAATATTTTGTAATTATGAAATGAGCAATGACTAAGGAATCGACATCATGTCACTAATAAAATTTGATCTTGAAAGTCATGTCATGTCAAGTAAGTGAATTCATGTGATTTTCATATTTCTTTTAATGGCATGAATTTTTGACAGCCACGAATCAATTTCAGGTTGATGTTTATTTTATAATTTTATGATTCAGTTACTCACCTCAAGTATATGGTCCAATTCTTTAGAGTCTAAAAATTTTTCATCGTCAATTTCTTCCGAATCACGCTCAATACCTTCGTCATCAACTTCTTCTTTGGTTGGGAATGGAAAAAAAGTAAAAAGAATTGTATTAATGACTTGATAAGCTTAATAAAACTATAAAAATTCACGAGTCGCAGGAAATAGGTGGTAAGAATGTCCAAAAAATTCCACACACAAGTCTCATGCTTTCATTGTTTTATTCAAACTTAATTATGCAAGTGAGACCTTTTAAATTATTCTAAAATGCTCATTTTTTAAGTCCAACAACAAAATAGCACTGAATACAAATGACTGAGCAGCGTGTGAATTATATCAATCTTTTAAATGTGAAAAAGTGTTTGCTTATTATTCCTCTTCAGAAAGGAAATAACCATTAAAGAGAAAGAGAGGTCAAAAGAAACAAACAATGAGAATTTCAGCATTTTTCTTTAAATTTTTTGAAAAGTGTTAATTTATATATATTTCTCGATGTAATTCAGACTAAGAGATGATTTAATTGAGTTAAATTAATTTAAAATATATTCAGACATTTTCAATTTAGATAACTACGTTTTGTGAGTTTAATGTCGATATAATTAAATCATTATACAATTTGAGTCTTAAAAAAATACACACAAAATTTCGGTCTTGAAGGTTGAGCATGCTACATAATATGCATTTTATTGAGGGGAGCAATAATGAATGAATTTTTATGCCTCATTTTTTTGTCTGTGCTGCAATCGGCTAACGATGAATAAATTTCACAAGGAATTTATACATAATCTAAGGAATTGCGAATTCTAACCTTAGAAAATTTAAATATTGAACCTTCCTGCATTTTATCCATATTAAAACACGTGCATAATTCATGTGTGAAGAAGAAAAAAGATGGAAATCATCATTATGCATAATTTAAAAGAAATAACAACTGCACATAATAAAAAAGTAAATATAAAAGAAGATTCGCAAAATTGAGAGATTCATCTATGAAGAAAGAAATTTCTTGTAATTTTCCACTTTTATGTGCAGCAACATGCTCAAACAATAGGTACGAATATAATGTGGGATGAGCATAATCATAAGCATTCACGTATACCTATATGTAATCGAGTATCAGCATGCTTGAAATTTACATTAACGTTTCATTGACCTCTGCTGAAATTGCTTCTTTGTTATTACCTTTTTTTCTTCTTCTTCATGCTATGCCTGTGAGATTCTACTCAGCAAAGAATATTATGTTTGCAACATTATTTTTTTATGCATGTGAAATTTGCTTTTTAAACGAAAAAGTCACCTTTTTGTGAAATTCTGCCGAAAAAAAAATCTTTTTTTTTCACACGTACGGAAAATTTCACAAATGAGTGACAACAATGAAGTAGTTTTCAATTCTTAAGACATATGTGTGGGAATACGAACAAATTTCGCTTCTAATTAAACTAAACTATGAATTAAAGGCAAGAAAGCAAGACTCGTGAGAATGTTTAAAGTGTCGAATGTATTCATAAATTACCTTCATATGTCATTAAATTAATTAGTTGCTCCAGATCTGATGAAATTATACATTCTTCATCCTGTGAAAGATTAAAGTCAAGTGCAGTGTATACCGCAATTCCGATTTTCAATAAAATCTGAAATTAAAAAGAAATAAAATAAAATTATTAGCAAATATGCAATTGGTTTTTGAAAGTAGAAATAAAAATTATTTTATTTTCATTGATTGCATGGTAATTAAACTTTATTGAATAATTATAATACATTTCAAGTTGTTCGAATAAATTTTTCCATGCATTCAGTAACGCCTTAAAGCAACGACTCTAATTTACATTTTTCTTAATAAATTATAGAAATATTGTGAACGTTCAACTTGACGGGGGTCGTTCACTTGGAATGTCTATTGAAAATTTGCATTATTTGTTGTCAGGGGTGTATTTTAGGGGAAGGGAGGGGGAGTTGATTGGAATTTCAGCTTTTGGTGAAAAATTCTCAATTCAATAATCTTGAGACCATCCCTTTGTTGGATCCCTTCATGGCCTTTGCTTAATCCTTCAAGGAGGTAGCCAAAAAATTTCGAAGAGGTGTATGCGTATCAAGAGGGGGTCCGTATTTTGAAGCTCAGTATAAATTGAACTCATTTGAAGAACTAATGATTCTTTCAAATTGATTACACCTAATTAACTATGAACCAAACAAAACTTTGAAAAAGTTCACAAACAACCTTCTTGAAAAAAGAGTTTGGAAACTATGATCCCTCCTCTGGGTACGTCCATGAGATATTTGATACCCCTCAGTCAGGGGAGTATCCGCCTCCTATTCAAAAATCAAATTCAATGGCTAGGATTTTTTGTAGAGAATTTCAACTTTTGGTATTGAAAATTATTCAATAAAAAATTCTGAGATCCCCCTTTCCTCACTACATCCTTTCTCTCAGCCCTATGTCACATTTTCAGTGTCTCATGATCAGGAACGTATCCACAAGAGTAAGGGGTATTGGAATTTTTCCCGAAAAATCTTAGCAAATTGAATAAAATTTGGAAATAAAATGCAAATTGAAGAAAATGTAAATGGGGGGCGGGGGTGGTTTAACTCCTGTAGAAGATCTTGCTCATGCTCAATATTGGAATTTATAATTGGATGAGATAATAGAGATTTTAAATTTGTATAACATTCTATTGAACCCAACCAACCCCTTCGTCTCCAAAAAATTCCCTGCATATACCCCAACATATAGACGTCACTAACGAATGATCCCCAATTCATATCGATCGATCGATACAGGAAAAATGTGAGAAACAAGTGCCAATATTCTAATGAGTGAAAATTATGACAAGCAATTCAGAATATAATTAGCACAATAAATTAACGTAACGAGTTATCGAGACCTATAAATAATACGATGTACATCTACTACCGACTCTACTCTACTCTGCCATGAAAGTGAAAATTGTTTTGCTAATACTTTGACCTTAAGAAAATAGAGTTTAAATATATGTACACGACACGAGTTTACCGAGTTGTAGCATAAATTTTAAATAAAACTTTCATTCATGAATGCATTTGAGAATTTCATTATTGCTACCTTTTAGTTAATAACATCGATATGAGGCAATTATGTGATGAGAAGCGCATGCAACAAAGTGCAAAAAAGAAATTTTTTTCTCTCCATCTTCTTGAATTCATTTTCACTTCGTCTTGGTTGTGCCTTTTGTTTCTTTTAAGACAACAATGTGGAAGTTTTGTGATAATGACTTAAATGAATGAAGGGAAAATTAGAACGAATGGCGAGGAATGAGTCAGACATGAAAGCGCATTTTTATCGCAGCTGAGATCAATTTGTCATGGTTTCAGGTGTTGATATCAAGCTATGGTTGACTTTTTTTTAAATTTAGTGTAAATTGAATTTTAAGGTCAGAAATTTGTCAAAAAAATATAGAAAATGGAGAATTTCTAGCCATCAAAGCCTGCCTGTATACATAAATCAACATCTGAGTCATTTTCACGCAATTTCATTTAATTCAAGATTTATGAGCAAAGGGGAGCAAAGCTCAACAGTAATCTGATAAGATGTGAATTGGTCTGAACTCACACGAATGAGAAAAAAATCTCACTTTAAGTAAGTCATGTCATGCTTTCAAAAATGCAGACTGCAAGATATCATTTGACACAGAGTGCAGTGCATTCAGTAATCTTGTGCATTTTTGCCTCAGATTCCAATTGTACAAGAAATCTAGAGCAATAGGACACAACTATCATCATTATAAGTACATACTCGAAATAATTCAACAATTTCCAGCAAAAATAACATCAGGAACAGTCAAACATTCAGACATTATGAAGATAACATCATCAGTCAAATTGAGGCATCAACTTGACACCACTCATTCACCGTACGAACAAAACAGCATTTATTGAAAATATTTACGCACTCGAAATGAAATGGAAAATTCATAAACACTTCCACATTGTTTTAGCATTTCTTCTCATACACACACACATATCTCAATGATGATTGTCAATAATAACAATGAATTTCTTTATCACAAAACTATCAGTAGTAGGTAACGAGTAGTAAGAAACAGAATTGAAAAGAAAAGTGCCTTGGAATAAACAAATGGAATGTTAATTGCGCTTATCACAAACAATTACAAATAAGAAGAAGAGAATAAGAAAAAAAAGTATATTTTCTCTCTTCATCCGTTCGTGGCTGCTGCTACTTTGGAAAGTTTAATTTATTCAATATGTCGTTACATTTTTCTCTACACTTTATCGCATATTGTTAATCTGACATTATATTGCATTAATTAAAATCCCAAATGACTTGTTTTTCTTCTACTTTTTTTCATTGCTTGCTTGTTTAAGAGAATAAATTTTTTAGCACATTTTCCCTTTTTTGGGGAAGGAGACGGTTGTGTCCGTCTGATTGTTAACTCTATTTTTAAAGTCATTAATTACAGGAACAACGAATAGAGTCAAAATTGAGGTAGTTGTCTTAAAAGTTATGTAGCAAGGGGTCATACTATCCCTAGTGTATACTAGTTGATAGGTAGGGGTAGGTTTGGTGCACCAATGGTGATGTAGGGGTATGTTGGGTCCCTTAGAGTGATGGGGAGGGGTAGGTTGGGTCCCTTAGAGTATACCCTACTAACCAAAGTAATGTAAGATACTCCGGGTAGTCCAAGAAACTAGAACTAGGAAAAAAGGGAGAGGAGCAGTGTGACTAGGTAATAAATTACTTGTCATGGATGATTCTGAGCTAATAAGAGTGGTGTCGTGGCATAGTGGAATCGAACCATATGTTGGCAAATCTGTCAGTATGAAATAAAGCTCTATGCGAACGATTGATTAGGCAACATACCCCTAATTTGTAACAACCCTTTATATGTGGAATTGGGTTCGAATCCTACCAGAAGCTGATCAATCAATCATTTCATAAAGTGTTGTCGATAGGACAAGGAACCCTCACAATGTTCACGACATTACACTAGATACCCAGTGACCCACCTATCCACTCGTCAAATGCGCTTGCATGACATCACATCACATAACTTTATCTACTATTTTTTTGATAGTCACACGAAATAAAAATGAGAGAGCGAAATTATTCTGCAAATTACATTTCGTGCTTTAGTTATTGCTGCTGTACACAGAGCCATTTCAATTGAAAATTCTTATCGACATCAAAATTTATTCATTTCATTTAACTTTTTTTTTTTGCTTCTCTTACATCAAGTGAATCGAGAAAGCTCTCTCACAATAAAGCATTGGCAAAATGTGCATTACAATTTTATCGCTCTTTAGATATTTCGCTGTCGATATATTATGCAGCATAAGTATGTACATATAAATTCAATAAATAGAAAAGAAAAACATGTGGTAACAGAAGCAGTAGCACGTAAATGTTCCAAAAAAATACTACACAGATATTTCTTAATTGGTGCAAGATATGAATCTTTACAACGGTTAATGTTCATGTTATTATTCAAGCTTCTTAAATTGCCGCAATAAGCAATCATTAGTACTTTTTTTTCATCTCCTTAAACATTTCTTTAGAATTTTTTTTAAAGATCCATTAAATTAGTAGTGAGATCATCGTTATGGGATGTAATTATTATGATGCATTTAAAGAAGTGAAAAATGCTAGCAGGAAGATCAGTTAGAACAGCGCAGATAAAACAAAATTTGAATTTTTAGAGATTATGAATGGAAATATTGAAATGAGATTTTTTTAAGCAGGCATAAAAGCTTATTTTCTTTACTACCGGTAATCATTGATCAGTTGCAGGCAATTTATTGAATATATTCAATGACTTTTAAGTAGGTGTTAAGCATAATAGGTTGAAAGTATTTAGAATAATTTGACGGATGATTGAAAGGCATCTGATGGATATGTCAAAGATTGTTTCATACTAAGCAACAATCAAGACCGTTAAAGATCGTTCAAGATCATCAGAACTAGATATGTGCTTCTTTAGCATCCAAATGGTTCATTTAAGGGCGATTTTTGTTATTAAATGGAAGTGATTCTGCCATAAAAACTAATTTACATATTAAATGTATCGACGATGTTGACTATTTAAAGTTTTCAACACACACTCATAAATTAATGCATAATAAATTTCATAAATAAATATTTAATGGGTAATTTATATTCATACTATTTTTGAGGCAGACCAAACAGAATTCTAGTTTGAGGTTATTACCTTTTTGGTATTACGTCAGGTTGAAGTATGTATGTTGATGTATGTTCAGATACAGGGGCATAGCTAGGTGCTTACTTTTTTATTTACCAAAAATACTAACTAAGACAAAAGATATGTCTTTTGTAATAAATTTTTCTACTTCTTCAGATTATGAGGGGATACACGGGACCCCCTGGCTTAGACACCCAGGAATAATTTTTGCAAAAATGTAATAATTTTACAGACAATCAAAAAAGTTGACTTTTTTGAACATCATGAAATATTACTTTTTTATAATCATTTTTATAGGATTTGAACCTAGAACTTGGACCAAGAAATCAATTCTATTTCTGAATTCTAAAGTGTAGAGTCTTTATAAAACTTTAATTTAACGATCTGATCCATTGCATCTTATCTACATTTGTCATCAATTCTGCATAAACTCAAATATATCTCTCACAAGACAGCAATAAAAAATCTTGGAAAGATAAATTCCATAAAAGCTTCACAATAAAATGTTTTACTTCCGAAATCAATAAAAATTAAGTCTCACAACTGCAGCAAGATAATGGACAGACTATGAACAACTTCCTTCTTATTCTCAAACCCAAAAAACACAGAGAAAAAGTTCTCATCAACTCGCAAAAATTAAGTAAGAATACGAAGAAGATAACTCATAAGTGAAGGCAGAGCTTTCTAGTTTTAATTGCTAGTAAATTTAAATTTCCGCATGTGGAATGCTTTTTTTTAAACACAAAACTTTATTTTCATAAATCAAAATAGAAACGTCGAAAAAAATTTCCAGGTCAAATATTTATTCACATTTTGCCAATATGATTGTGTCATGAGAATGCGATTTTTACGAGCGATGATGAAATTTTTGTTTCTTTCTATTTCCAAAATGTCTATATTTTTCAGGTTGAAATCATAGAAAAAGGAATGAAATAGTCATTAATCAAAATATCCAAACTTAAAGAAAGAAATGCGAGAAAGAAGGCAAAGAAATTATAATAACATGTTAGACTTGAGACTTGACGATGATTAGATTGTGGAAATGATCTGTGACAGTTTAGAGTCTAAAGACTTTTAGACATATAAATATACAGATAGGAATAAAATAATCATGGGTTCGTTCGAAAGTGACGTCTTTCAAACAGTAGAATTTTTTAAAGTCAACTGACGTAGCCATCGAGGGGTTCAAGGTGGTCCGAACCAAGGAACCTATCCAGCATTTGGAAGGTTTGAATCATGACTTTTTTTGGTATCTTAGCGAACCACTACCTTTTTTAGGCTAGTATAGTATTGGTTTTCAAAAAATAGGGGGGGGGGTTACCTCCCTGGATACCTCTGTCTGAACCCCTCCTTCGAGATTGAAATTTTTATAGGAAATTTGTTCCTAAAAATTCCCAAAATGCATAAGAAAAAAATCCAGACCCCCGATTCGAGAGGTCAGACTCCCCCCCTCAAAAAATTGTACGTCATTATCGAACGACCTCCAATATACACGAGAATGATATAAATTTATTCAGATGAATATTTGTACGATTAGGGTTGAGACATGTTAAGTAAATAAGTAGAAGAAATAAAGAGATTTGAAAGCATTCTTTATGGATTTAAAAGGCATTTTACTGTACATGACAGGTGCTGCTCAATAAAAATAATTTCTTTAAGAGCAGAGAAAAACACATGAAATTTATGCATCAGTGTACATTCACCATTCAAACTTATTATTTCTTTTCTTTCGTTCGTTTATTGACGTATCCAAAAATAACTGAGAGATATTATCAAGTGAAAACTGGACCAATGCGGCAATATATCGTAAGTGCCAAATATGCTATGAACTGGTTTTTTTACATCAAATTTCAACTTGCTACAGCACTTGGCTTTGCGAAGAATTTCATTTCACTTGTAATTTTTGCCTTCCGGATAATTTATTCGTCCATTCATTCATATATCCATTCATATATTATTATTATTATGAAAAGATCGAGCAGAGCATAAGCACAGCCAAAAAGAGACATTCAAAAAACCTCCTGACACAATTTTTACAATTCTTCAATTCCTCTTCTCGTTTTCTGCGTGAACGCTCAGTTTATATATTTATATCTTGTTTTTTTTCTGTCTGTCGTGGGATTTGGCAATGAATTTTCGTTTTCTACTGCCTTATGTCTATTAAGCTTCTGCTTCCACACTGCTATTAACGATGCTCAACCAAAAAAAAGTAATAGAAATGTTGATTAATCGAACATCATTAATGAGCAGTATCATCATCATCATCATAGATGGTTTAAAGCTAATGATTTGCTTTGTTTCAACAATCATTATAATCAGCATCGACTTACCTTCTTTTGTGATGATATTAGACAACATTCGAGATCTGCAAATAGACAAGAAAAGGAATTAGTAAGAAAAACAAAAAAAAAATCATTTAAATTTGTGTTTATTGGAAGGGAAATAAGAGAGAGAGAGAAGATTAATTTCACATAAATGCCAACATTAGAAATTGATTTCTGATCAAAAGCGGCACCGTTGGCCAAATCGATTAGATTTTATAAATTTTTCATGCTTGCACACACCTCAAAAATAATAATAAAAATATGAAACAAAACACAAAATAAAAGAATTGAAAGAAATTTTATGAAGCATTGCAAATTTTATGCTTTTACGCCCATGACCTATGAAATGTTGAATTTATCAATAATTGCTTGTTCGTTTCCACATTACATTATTGTGAAAATTACATTCGAGTAATTTTGAAGGAAAATACAATATCGATGGATGATGAGGGAAAGAAGGTCAAAGTCAAGAGTAACTACGATAATTTCCTCATGTGTCAGTCATTTCTTAAAAGCACAGACTTTCTCACCTGCAATTTATGCTCATAAAAATCCATAAAGATCATGTGAAGAAATTTTTCTTACTTAAATATAGCATGATACTTTTTTTTCATTCCGTTTCTATATCTTTAGGGTATTTACGTGATCATCAAAAAACAATCCGCATGGAACTGGTATTCATGGTACACATACACATCAGTGGTGCATCCAGGAGAGGGGTTGAGGGGGTCTTTACTTTGAAAGTTGATTATTTATGATTTAAAGGGGACATGGGGAGGTATAACGATGTATATCAGCACTGATTCATAGTTATCAGGCTTGACTGCTAACGTTGGGCTGGACATTATTTTGAGGAGGTCTGTTGAAGCTCCAATAAATAAAGTTTCTTAAGTCTGACTTTGTAGATGACAAAATATCACGTGAGCGGCTATAGAGCTCATGTAAGGAAGCTTTTAATAGAGTATAGCACTTGATATTGCAAATTGGAAGCAGATAGTAGCAAGCGAAAGAGTCAGCTTTAGGCGGCATTAAAGAAAGGCCATGACTCACAATTGATCTTTACGCCCAGCGAAGTAAGTAAGTAAGCTACATCAGTGATATCGAATCTATGACAAGGTCAAACTATATTGGATCTGATGTGCTATTTATGTTTCAATAGATTCTACATCGCGTTGCATCTAGCTCATCTCAATGTTAGAACCCTGTTACCCCCCCCCCCCCCCCTCTTTGGTACCCCCTTATTATTATTATGATCCTTATCGACTATTCTATCCAAACAAAATGTGCCTTACTGGTTAATTCTGTTACCAGATACACCCCTGATGTGTACGATCACTGAGAGATAAAAATTAAATTAAATTAAAAGAAAAATGTTGTTAGAGATACATTTATGTTGACTATGAAATTAAATTAATATCTTATTTCATTCAATTGGAGATGAAAAAAAAGCAAGTAAAAGACTGTTTAAGAAATGCCTTGCGGAGAGTCATAATAATCACATGTATTCAGTTTCTATTGCATATTTTTCTCCTCATTTTACTGCATTTAAGATTGATACATGAATATTCAACAATAATCTTGTGGTTTCCTTTTTCGATATTCATTTTCAAACCAACGATGCTCTGCGCCGCTCGCTTGTAACCTGAGAGACATTGTCATGGAATGGAATCAAGAAGGCAAGAATGAAAAACATCAACTTAAGATGTAAATCCATTGAAGCATATGAAAAGATACTTTAAAGGAGGGGAAGAGAAGAGAAAGAAGTTAAATGAACGACAAGCTTGTTAGACCAAAGAGTATTTCATTACTCAATTTTCATCGGCATATTTCTTTACTGCCACACAGCCTCGAGTGACTCTTTTTTTTCATACACACAATTCAAGTTTAGCCATTGAATTAAATCTTATTGAATAAAATGGATATAAAATCGATTAAAAAAGATTCCCATGACGAAATTAGCGTCAAATTTATGAATACTTAGCATTGGATGAGAATTAATAATGTGACTGATGAGAATATTCATATATACACTATTTAAAAACCAGTAAACGAGAAGAAAGAGGAGAAGAAGTTTGTTTGCGGTCAGCAAATTACTCGCATCATTGCAATACAGTACATGCTGATGAAAAATAATATTTGCAGTTATTGCACAATGAAAGAAATTTCTTATAATTTACTCGCAACAGTCAAACACCTGTTCAAATAAAATGAACATCCATGACAGACAAATAATAAAAGGATAACGGAATAATCATAAGAAATCAATTCTATGCATTAGTAATAAATCGTAAACATGTTTATAGCGGTTTCAATGAGCAGAAATAATTAATCATTTCCATAAACAATTAATTTTTCATTCTTTCGCACTCTTGAGATTATTAAAAATATCGCAGTAAGCTTTTCAAATTAATTTTTCTCATTTTCAATTTATTTTTCTACGCGAATTGTTTTGTCTTCATTTTTTTTGTCTGTCTTAAAAAATTTCTCGTTCGACTTTACTGAGCTTTCCAGTGCCTCATTCTTTTCGGGTAAGATGACAAATTATCATTTTTGTTATTATTTCTTGCAAAAAAAAAAACTTTTCTTCCGCATTATTTCAGATTCATTCAGTCATAATCAGCCATATCCAACCATGATAACACAACTCGTTGCTATAGCAATAACAGCAGTCATGCACTATTATTTTGGTATTTCACTGTTGATAAAATTGCCAGACTCTGACAGTGGAGTAATATCAATAGCAAGCATGATTGTTCTTGCATCAGTTGGTCTATTTCTGAACAAAATCAAGCTGTGCTCAAATAACGAGACTGGATTTTATGTAATGCAATTGGCGGAGGTTCTTTTGTTCTTTACGATGTCAGAGGCTGCTTTGGGACTTTTATACAGCATTAGATATAATTTGAATAATTTAATCGGAAGTGCATACCCAAGTTCAACTGACAAAAACTCGTCAAATTTAACGGATTTCCTCATGATTGGAATAGCATGTGCAATATTATTCACAGCAGCGTTGGACACAAAAGTCGTTCAAATTGTAGCTGAATATTTTAGCAGTTATAGAAATCGACAAAAATGCGAGGAGTGTCCAAAAAATAATTGCCTGCCAAAATCACAGCAACAGCAAACAGTGAAATCTGATGTGAAATATATTATCAATCCACAATGTCCATGTCATGGCGATGCTAATTTGCAAGCCAACTCTAACACGAAAAAGAGATGCTGAGAAATTATTTGAATAAAATCTTTATTAGCACAATAAAAAAAGATCTAAAAATTGTCAATTAATGTCATAAACTAATCAGCACTTTTGTTATTTTCAGCTAATTGAAGTTCTATTAATTATCAATGAATGTGTGAATTATAAAAACTTTCATTCATGCATCAATAACAATGAACAGAGAATGTGTCTAATAAAAGCTAATTTTCTTCAAAAAAAAAGATCTTCATCAAACAAAAGTGATTAAAAGTCATCGACCTATAACTTTGTATTAATGGCTTTTAATATCCATGACTTTGACATACTTTCTCACATATCTCTTCCATTATTATTATTATTATTATTATTATTATTATTATTATTATTATTATTATTATGCGTCATTAGATTCATACCCGAAATAAAAAAGAGATAAATTCAATGAGCAATTATTATCGTTATTAATTCAATGCCCGTTGGCAGCATGTTAAATGTTTGCAACTTTCATAAGTTTCTTAAATCAGCGAGAGATAACAAACAAGTGGAAACATGATCTCGAAATTTTCATCAACATTATTTCTTGCCAATTTTCTTAATCTAAAAAAAGTATTTTCAACAGCAAAACTGCGCCCTGATTTTCAGTCTACATCCAAGTAGTCTACAATCATCCCGAGGGGCACAATGTAGTCGTTAGGGAACCTCTATGTCGACGTAATAAGGGTTTGTTCACTTATTACGTTACGCAAAAAAACGAATTTCCAGAACCCCCCTCCCCCCCTTGTTACAAATTTTCCAAGGAAAAAAATTTTCTTTGCTTGACCTGTTACAAAATCTCAGACCCCCCTCCCCCCTAAAAAGCGAACGTAATAAGTGAATGACCCCTAACATCAAAGCGTCAAATTGACGTGAGGTGCTCTGATGATGGTTTTTGTACGACTTGACTGCACGAGAGTCGCTCGGGCATGCAAGTAAAAGATGTGATCATAAGCAGCATAAGACACTCGTAACCGTGTTAAAGATTTACAATCAATAAACTTTTTATTTCATTCAACACATCAGCAAAGAAAATAAAGTGAATGCCTTCGTTAAATCGATTATTGAATGCCCATGCAGTGCGATGCTATTCTTTTTTTTTTGTGTGTTAATCGACACAAACTACTAATAAAAAAAAATTTCACTGTACCAAAATTTTTGTGGTTGTCGTGTCGTGTTGTGATGTCTAATCAGAGTTTAATTAAATTTTCTTATGGTAAGCAACATCAAAATGAAATTATTTCGGCTATTGCCTCTCTTTTATTTTCAACTTCAGCTTTAATTTATCCTCAAACGTCACTAGTCATTAATTGAAATTTGTTCCAATTTTCTGCTTTCATTGCGATGCTTTTCTTCTTGACTTACTGACTGACTTACAAGTTGAAGTCTTTTGGGTGTAAATTACAATTCACTCCATTAGTTGTATGTCTCAACATTCCACATTAAACAAGGAAGTGACTTGAATAAGTAAATCAATGGATGAAATTAAATTGATTAAGTAAATAATGGAAGGAAGATGATTATCAGCACCAAATTTGGTCGTAAAATTTTGTTGTTCTGATTTTTATTGCCGTCATTATTATTAATAATAATAATTTTAAGGCAGAGTTGAATAATGTCTATACAGTCATAATAGCCTTTTCCCGCCCGCTGATTATTCCAGCAATTTTACACTGCATGCAAGCTGTTTGTACCATTGACTGCTGTCAATAGCAATTTTCTGATGAGAAATAGTAACGAAATCATTGGAACTAGTCAAGAATTGGCAACATTAGCTGCTAATAATGTCAGTGGCAGATTTTTTGTTGGCAATAACTGTGAAGTTATCGAATTTTCATGGGCATTTGAGTAAGCTTTAATAGTATTGCGGTATTTTATGATTGCGACTGTAGATATTCTAGAGTCGATAAATTTATATTTTTGGTGTATATCGTCATAAAGAGGTGATTGGACTGATTTTTTTATCTGGAAAATTTTGATACTTCCTAATCAGTGAAAAGGGGAATTCCAACTAAACTAAATTAATCGAGAAATTGATAAGAAAAATAAAGAATTTGGAAAATGTATCAGCAGATCGTCTCTAATTTTCTGGAATTAATCTAAATTAAGTCTGCAGAAGCTCTGTTAAGTAAGGTATTTAATTCAGATTTTGTGGATGGTGAAAGATCGCGTGGGCGACCGAATAAATCATCCAAGCGATTGATAAAGGCAATATTGCACTTTTTATTGTAAATAGGAATAAATTAGCCAACGATAGTTTGTGTAGCTCTGACAAATCAGATGTAGAAATAACAGAATTCATAGAATGGGTCGTGTCTCATTTGGACCTACTTCCGAAAATGATGTTTTCAACATGTTCTTAGTGCAAGCCACAGACGCAGCTATGTTGCAGCCATAACAGATTGAAGAAGATTTTCGTCAAAGGGGGGGGGGGGGGGGGGGGTGCTTAGGGTTACCCCAAAAAGAGAACCCTGTCTACACCCCTAATACCCCTAAAGCATCTAGTAAACTCCAGAAGCAAATGCATTAACCAGCACAACTCCAACCCTGTAATCTAGCTACATATAACACACAAAATAAATATTTCGAGAGCGGAAATGCACAATTTGATGTCTCATCATATTTGGAATATGAACAGAAAGTGTCGTAAAAGCAACTAATAAATGTTATTGAGAACCAAATTTATCTACACAGACATTATGACGGCAATTTCTATGTCTTCTTTATTCGTCTTCATTTTCATCGCCATTCATTCGTTAAATTAATAATAAAAAAATTGAGAAGGTAGACAAAAAATATTGCCAAAAACAGAAGAGGCAGGCACGTAGAGAAAAAAAGAAATTCGGGACAGAAATTAAGCGAAAATTGAGTGGAAGTGTCATGCTGATTGTCATCATGTGATGATTTATTTTTTCCCCATTCTCTAATTAAAGTGAAATGTCTGTTAATTAATTAATCTACTAGAAGTCGCATGCAGAGGAAGTTCTTCTTCCCAAAAAATAATTTGAAATTATAATTTCGTACGGAAAAAAATAATTCAAAGTCAGTGTTACGGAACGCATCGCTGCCTGACATGACATTCGACAATCATCAATAAAGAAAAACTTTTTTTTTTCATAATTTTTGTGTGTTGTTTGTTATTCATGTGAGTCATAATTATCGTCATTAGCATTATCGCGCATTTATTCATTGCCGAGGAAAAAAAATATTACAAAGGAAAATATTCGAAATTCACCATGTGAAGCTGAACACATTAAAGAATCACTTCCGTTTCCATAGATAAAAATTAATTTGCAATTTCGCCGAATAAATTTTTGTGTAGAGATGCTTGAATGTCAAATGAAAAAAATAGACACAATCGCCGTATAAAAAAATATATAGCCAATAATTCGTCCATTCAATCCTAGACGTGAGAGTATCATTTTGCAGGCATTGAACTTGAACGTTTTCTTTCTTTCTTTCTTCTCATTCCTAATCGACAAAGAAATTTCGTTGAGTTAGACACGAGCAAAGCATTTCACCAACCAAATTTTATGCAAAAATTAATCGAAAAAAATGTTTTTCACATTTTTAAAATAATTTTCGTTCATCTGATCAATAAATTGGCATCATAAAGCTCAAATCAATTCATTTTGTTTCATTTTAAATTCATAAAAAATAAAAATGTTGATGCTGATTAGCATAACCGAGTGGAATATGATGAGAATGGTTGGTTTATGGCTGCTATATGTTATGATCATGTCAGGATAGCAGCTTAGTCAAAAATTTTGCGAGGGGGAGTATTTTTCTGTATTATTTCTCAAAAAACCTAGGAAATTAAAGATCTTTGTTGGTTAGGTAGGAGACCAATCTCTTAATCCCCCTAGGGGTCATTCACTTATGACGTCCATCAAAAAATGGGATTTTTAGAAACTACCCCCCCCCCCCCCCCGGTCACAAAATTTTAATTCAAAAAATTTAAAGAAAGTCCTCGTGTTAAAGATCGAGGGACTTCAGCGCATTTTTGTGTTAGCGATCAGTATTTAATTAGCAAAGTACTGCGTATTAAATAAGTCAATCATGAATATTTTGTGACTTAAATAAATTCGACGGCTCGATAACGGTTTTCTGACATTTAAATTTTCTAACGGTCAAAATATATTTGAAAATTTCCCGCGTAAATGCACTTGGAAATCATTAATTATAGTATAATTAACAATTTGCACGGTGAATTTTCATATTTTAAAATGGTTTGTCAACGGTCAAAATATATTTGAAATTATCCCACTTGAAGTTGGCTCTATTGTATTGAAATCAAAAAATCATTAATTATAGTATTAAACGATGCTTTTGAGCTTTCAAACTGATCGATGCGCCAATAACTCGATAGAACCGAGCTAACGCAAAAAACTAGAACTCTCTACGATGTCCAGATCAAAAGTTTTTGCAAGCAGCCAGCCAGCCGAACAAAGTGCATTATTAAGCTACCTTTTTAAAACAAGTTTCAAAAATGCGCTAAAAATTTCTTTCATTTAAAGTGTCACAAAATCTCAGAATCCCCCCCCCTTCCCCCCAAAATCATGGACGTCATAAGTGAATGACCCCTAGCTATGTGTCTATCTACAGTATTTTATTCATGGAAGCTATGATGCTTGGCATTCGTCTTGCAGCTCAAAATTCTGAATAAAGCAAAAACAGTTCAAATCTAAAATCAAAACTAAGTGTCGAAAAGACTTCAAGTCTGGTTCCATAAAAGCCAACCTCAAGAACATGTATTTTAAATTTTTTTGTACATACTTAATATACAGAAATAAAAATTAATTATTTAAAAAAAACTATGATGCTTGGTAGATATTGGGAGATATTGGGGTGTATCGCTAAAAAGGATAAGTATTACAAAGGAAAATAAGAACTGCCTGAGAATCTACTCGACTTAAGTTGTCTACACAGATGCGTAGCAAAGGAAGGTCCAAGAAGATCTCTCTTCGAGGTTGAATTTTGTATGAACAATTTTTGGGCCCCTCCTAAAAATTAAAAATGTATGAGAAAAAAATGGACCCCCACGAGAGGTCAGACCTTCCCTATGGTTACAAGTCAATTTTTTCCTTGAACAATGCTGATTTTTGCCCTCAACGGACCTTTTATAGGTTATTGCTACCTCATAACCACTCTAAAGTTTGAACTCGTACACAAGGCACATGACAACCTCATCCAAACAAAATATTTCAAACCCAAGTGTTACTGGTGTACAGGGACATTTGTTAAGGGGACATTTTGGGTTAGAACCCTTACCTTATATCTTCAAATTGCCAAGGTTTTTGAGAAATAAAAAGCGTGTAAAAAATGTAAACCCACTGAAAATCTGACTACGTCCCTAATTACGTCTGTAGTCGAATTTGAAATTTATTTATTTATTCATCCTTCTTTTTAAATAGAATCTAGTCTTAGTATTGTGTCGCTCGGGATAAAATTTGCATTTATGGTATAATTTCACTCAATAGCAATAAATCGACTACCTTAGAAGATTTCATCGAGATTTTCGAATTAAAGAAACCGTAAGGAACACGAAAGTTTGAGGCTCTATTAAGCTAATTATTTGGGTCAATAAAGTTTGCACTAATAAATTTCCCGTAAGACAGAGAAACAAAGTTTTCTTTCGCACTGCCTGTCACTAATTTATGCGCTATAAAAACCTGATCTTCAGAACTGGATTTCAGCAATTTCCAAAAAGACTCTTTTTTTCTCTGCTTTTATTTTTCTCCATCAGCAAAAAAAATACCGAGTTGTGCTATAAAATAAACTTATTCTGCTTCTTTTTTTTATTGCGATGACAAAAAATAAAATGAAAAGAGACTTTTTTTCTGCGTGCAGAGAGAAATGTTCTTTCTGGCTTTTCATGCTGGGCCTGATCATGAATTTCAATAAAGATGTTTTTGAACTCTCTCTCTTGATTTCAGAGTTAAGTCAAATATTTATTGACACTCACAAATTTTACCGTTGCATTTCACGAGAATCATGAAGATTATTTTGTGATTTATAATATACATTAAGTGTGATTATGGAAGGCCAACATAATGACACTGCTCCAATTTTTCAACTCAATTGCACAATTATTTAACTCTTAATCATTAACTTGACAATTTAATTGCAATCAAGCTTCGTTTCATTTCTTTCTTTTCTCCTTTTTGCTTGTTTATCTTTTGCGACCCAAGCCTGCCTTCCTTCTTTTATTTATACATTTTTGTGTTTACTTCTTGTGTCGATGTTTGTTTCAACAGTATAAAAATAAATATACAGAGTTTAAAGGTCTACTTTATGACGAGGCATGTTGACTCGTTGTCAGACGTAATCGGGTACAAGACTTAAGCTGAAAACTGATATCGTATGTCTATCTGTCGCCGTCTATATTTCTAGCCCAAAAGATTAGCATCCACATCATAAAAGTGATAAATTGCTCTATGTCACAAACATCTCAAGTGTCAATTTGACACAGAAAAGGAAACGCAATATTTGTGTCTGTGTGTGATAAAGCTGCAGTGGAAGCAAAATTATCGCCTTGTGCTTTTCATTGCCAAGGCAAGTGTTTTTAATTCCAATACAAAACGGCAATTAGATATGGCTTTTAAGCATTATTGACATTTGATGAAGCCATAAGTAGTCGGTCTCAGTAGCCGTTTTGCTGCAATTTATAGTGAAATTTTCATTTATGAGATCCGGTATGAACTTTTTTTTTGAAAATTGATCATCAATAGAGAAATTATATTCATAAGCAACATAATATTTTAGTTTTGTGGCTTATTAACAGCCAAATATCTATTTTCACTCGTATATCGCATTTTAATCTTCTTTGAATCTCTTCTTTTTTTGCAAGCAAAAATTAATTAGCATTTTTGTTCCAACCATCTATCGAGACTTTAATCAGCAGCTACTGTTTCATTCGATAACACATTAGTGTCAAATTAATTCAATCAATTTTTCAATTAAGCGAAAGTTTCTTTCAATTTGGGAAGAGAGCGTCGTTTTAAAAATTTCACTGCTAGCGCACACACAAAAAAAAAATGCAAAAAAATACCCGGCATTAATGGAGGTCAAACGTATCAGTCATAATGTTATCATATGATTTCACTGCTTTTATACCTCGCAGGCGGGAGACGTTGTTTTGATTAGCCATAAAAATTTGTAGAAAAGCGTGTAAGAAATATTTTTGTGTGTGCACATTTTTTGTGGAGTTAGATAGGAACAAAAATGATAGGAACTGCCATAAAGTTTAAAGTGGTGTAGTAAGAGAATACTTCAAGGGGGTCTAAAGATTTTTTTAGGGAATCTGACAACGTGAAACGAACTAAAGTGAACAGGATTCTATGTGCTGGACGTGTTATAAAGAGATCTGATCTACCTGGACTTCGTTGATGACAAAAATTCACGTGGGCGACCGAAGAACTTATGGAGAGAAGCTTGTGATAGAGACAGTAATGCACTTGGTAGGGATCACTCACTTATGACGTCCACATGGGATTTTTAGAACCCCCCCCACCCCTCCCCCTTCAGTGATTAAAACTTTACTCATACTCAATAGTTACTAATAGCTAATAATAGACGTCATAAGTAATAACCCCGTATTTGAAATTGGCAGACGGTAACCAGCAAGAGTTAACCATAACTGACGTCAGACAGAGAGAGAGAGAGGTTGTGGATCACAATAGTTTTGTACGACCAACGAAGTAAGTAAAGAAACTGTTATCAGTTCAAAGTGTACCCTAAGACAGAGTAAGCATGCAGTCTAAAGTCTACTAAATACCTTGACATGTAGCAACAAAAAATCCCCGAATTTCCTATATTTTTCCATCAAAACTTAACTTAATTACCCCCACCCTGACATAACACTTACTCATAATCTTATCAGCTCTTATTTCCTTAGAAAACCAAATGAGAAAATGCCATTCTATAATTAATGTAAATTGATAAGGCTTAAAAAGTAAACATTTTTTTGGTGCCACAAATTAGCGAAAAAAATTTTTTTTCTAACGGTTATTACAAATGCTGATACAAAACCCGTAGCTAATCACTTGTTACTTTGTTTTTCTTTAACGGTAACCGATCAAATGTTTGATTGATGTGCCTCAAAAAAGTGTTAAGCTAATCATTTACAAACAGACAAACCTAAAAACGAATCTAATGATTGGAATTATCTTCTCTTTTGTTTGTGTCAGAAATTTTTTTTTCTAGTTTATTTTATTATTATTTCTTGAAATAACAAGAATTGAAAATAAAAATAATTTTTTATGGAAATTTAAAGGCAAATGAGTCATAAAAATCTCACTATAAAGTTGATAGAAAGAGAAGAAGTTGAAATGCCGCTTTAGTTCTTTTTTTTGTTTGTTTTTATATTTTTTATGCATATTTGAATTGATTTGATCAGTTTTGAAGAGGAAGAAAGTTTTAGTCAGTGCTGTGATAACAATAAGTAAGCGATTGAGTTGTTTTTCGGGGTTTGAAGACGCATGATAGGTTTATCTCTTTTATAAGGAAATAGCCTTGCTGATAAAGTTCAAGTGTTCTATCTTTAAACCAATAGATTAGATTGCTACTGAGTAATATGAGTAATATTGAGTGATTATTTTTAAATTATTGGATGAAGCAAGAAAATAAGTGAGTTTTAACTGTGAGTGCAGTTAACTTTATTTCCAATTTTTTTTATATTTTTAATTAAACTGACTTCAATAAATTGGATTACTTTATTGGCTGTCAGTTTATTATTATTGCATACTACAATGTTTCGAATAAAATTTCCATAATTTTAGGGCTTATTTGCATATGATGACCAGCATTGAACTGAGGATTGGAGCTACAGGAATCACCTTAGATAAGGTTTCAAAGAGATATTTAGGTATGCTCTATATCAGTGGCACACATAAGGGTTTTGGCCGATTTGAGTCAATTCAAAAATTAGGTACCCTTTAATGGGATGTTGTGCCTTATTATATTTGCAACTATGCTCATCATAGGCGTAGTAAGGGGGTGGTTTTGGGATCATAACCTCATACATCGACAGAAATTTTCTTCAATTGGGTAGGGTTTTTGAGAAGAAAATACCAAACACCCCCCCTCCCCACCCCCTCTAAAATTTGACGTACATACAAAAAAAATTAAAACACTCCATTCGAAAAATTTCTGGTTACGTCCCTGGTGCTCTTATCAGTGGCACATTGGTGGACCTCGTGATTCTAACACAGTGTCTATCCAAGATCTATTAAGATTTTTGTCTTGATGCAACCCTTCCTCCCCCATCCCCCCCCCTCCCGTCACCCTCCTGTCTGTGTGGGATTGAGTAATTTAAACTAAAACTGTTTTCTCACATCTTTAAATTTTTTGTAGCTCTTAAACTTGTTTATTTATTTCTACAATTTTAAGAAGATTAAAAATATTTACCATACTCTTCATTCCGCATGAATATAGACCACCATAAATTTAATAAATCACCCAATAACTCATTCGTTTATAAAAATGATCTCAACATCATGAAATCTCGATCTACAGCATCAAATCTCCAATTCTAAGACAAAATGCATCAACTTTAATCCCAACAAAGTCACCAACAACGCTCTAAATACCAATTCTCCTTTGTGGACATAAAAATGTGAATTTAATCATTCCAAGAACTATCAAGTAAGTCAAAATATGACGTTTCTTAATGGTGACATAAATTCCATCAATATGACACATTTCTTTAATTTAATCTATACATATCTTTACGCATGCTTGAGAAGTCGACAATATTTTTTCTTTCCTTCATATCATAAAAAAGAAATCATTACACAACAAGTTAAAAAAAATTTTTTATACACATATTTATATTACGCCAACAACAAGCAAGCAAGCAGCATAGCTCCAGCGACAATTTATGTCATAAAGTGTGCAACAACGTGCGATTGGAATCGGCAGTGAGTTTTATTGTAAAACACGTTTATAAGGAAGACAATGTAAGCTCTTTACAAAAAAATAATAATATTAAGAAGGGGGCAGCATGTGAAGGAAGATGAAGAAGATTAAGATAAGAATTGTAGTGTAGTGTGTTGTGTGCCTTATTTTACGTCACAATTTAGCTAATCTCATTCATGAATCCCCCAACATTAAATGCGTGAGATCTTTTTTTCTTAGAAGAAATTATTTTCTAATTTATAGCCATAAAATAATAAGTAAAATGAAATGAAGAGAAATAATAACAATAAATGAGAGATTCGCGAAAGAAGATTAAGAAGGAAGGGAAATCAAAATCAAAAGAAATTATTTTATACTTCTCTTCTCGTCTCATAATCTTGCATAATTTAAAGTTTAAAATTCACGAAAAAAAAATTTTTTTTGGGGTTAATTTGGTTGTGACGTTCATTATTTAATTGGGGGTTCAGGGTGGGTCTGGGTGACATCCAATAGGTATTTTGGTGAGGGGAATTAACCATTGCCATATCGACAGCACCTTACGGAAGAATTGAGAGCTCAGAGTCTGGTGGGAATCGAACCCACGTCCTCACAAAATGGAGGATTTCAGATTTAAGATCTGTTACCTGACTAGTCGATCACAGAGGCCTTACTAGCGCACTGATAGAATTGTCTACACTTGGGGGTACCCAAGGGGGTCCGATGGGGGTATAAGATCGAGAAAAAAAATTGGACCCCCATAAAAGAAATTTCTGGGTACACGCATTTCCCTTTATATGACTCGATACCCAATATTCCACAAATTCCTAACAATACAGACATCATTTGCGAACGACGTCAATATTATAAACATTTCTTTCTTTAAATGATCATAAAAATGAGGAACAAGAAGAAGAAAAATACCGCAATGTAATGACATTATCTTTAAGGCTGTCAAAGTGAATGCCGCATTTATGTTATCGCGAAGATTAAAATAAGAAGCATGGATTAACCATGAGGCATCAAAAAAATTATTATTATTTTTGGACGATGAAAACGCCGTGCAAAAATTATAATACATAAAAAAATATTGTTTTTGCATTGCAAATGAAATAAAATTAAAAGAAATATCGATTGTAATTCTGCAGTTTTTTTACAGTTTCAACTTAAATCAAGGAGAGAGACGAGAGGAAAAATTAATTTATTCAATTTATCATAAGCGATTTCAATAAGCCGTTTTCGCTTTCGATTCCAATAGCTGATTTTTTTCTTATTTAAAAGCTACTCATATACGCTATTAAATATTCGTAGATATTTATTTCTTTTCCTACTTTGTGTGCTTCTTCTGCTGTCTGCTGCCTGTTCCAAACAACAAAAGCACTTTCATTCACCTCCAATAACAATGCATCTGGACCCTTCAATAACCAACATTCTCCGATAAACTAAGAAATTAAAAATTAGCATCTTCAAGTGAATAATAGTCACATATTGACACACTATACATTGACTGCTGAATTTAACAGATGGAAATACTACTTAGCGGGCTTTTTAGGCGCTTAGACAGGGATGGGAAATTGGAGATGGAAAGTGAATTTATTGAAGTTGGACTGTTGGGCATGTTGATTAGAGTATTATTGAATAAAATTGTTAATTTCTTGGTTCTTAGCAGCTAGGGATGTACCCAGAAAATTATTTTTTTTGGGGTCGATCTTAAACGCATTGTTTTGAACTTGTTGTTAATTCTAATGGTTTGTATGGAATGATTAACAAACAAATTAGAGCTTAAAAATATATTCGAAAATTCTTTGGGTACAGACCACATCGGACCCCCCCCCCCTTGGTACCCCTATACTTAGATCTATATTAGTCTCTATTAGATTTTGATCTTCTGGAACAGATTTCTAAGGCTAAGCTTCATAACTCTGAAGAAGACCTAAAATCCTGCCTAAAACAGTTTTTTTGAACAAATTTTTTTTTCTAGTTTTAATGCCTTGATCCCAAAAAACATTTAAGGACGTTCAATTTTCGACCATAAATTAAAATTTACATATACATGAATTGAAATATCACGCGATGGAGCTAAGTACCGACGAATTATTGGATTCGATGTGTTACAAGAACATTGCATTTGTAATTTGGCAGACGGCCTGAGATAGGATACCAGTCGACCTGATGCAGATCATGGATCACAATTGATCTGTACGTCCAGAAAAGTAGTTAAGAGCCAAATATAGGTGACAGTTGAGGTCATGGATGAAAATTGACCTGTGCGGCTAGTGAACTTTAACTAATCAAATCAGACACTAACGTTGTCTCCAGAAAAACAGCCTCAAGTACCCAACCCTGCACCTTAGTAGCTTTATTAATATTGAACTTCTACACACTACAATTTTTCATACTTTATCAGCCAAAGAAAGTTTTCTTTGAAACAACACAAAAAATAACAGACGAAGAAGAAACTAAAGATTTATAAATATGCATCATCATTAGCGCTCATTTCCGTCTCAATATGTTTGTTTTCTCAACACACAAAAAAAAGGCATCGAGAGAAGAAAAAATTCCATATAGTGATAGTTTTTTGTTTTCTGGCGTACGACAGTGAAATTGTGAAAATTAAACACACAAGACATTATGTGTGCAACAATCAATATCATTAATAGTCAAAAGAGGAAAAATAAACAGAAATTTATTTGCCAAAAAAATAAATAAAAGAGAAAAAAAAAAAAGTTAACATCCGTAATAAAGCTTCAATTGCTGCTATTTTAAGTACACCCAGAGAGTCTGTTTATTTGTTTAACCATGACATTAATTTAAATATTTTTTTAATACAAAATTAGTGAAATTTATTATTGCATAGCCAGCCAACTATGATGATGCTTGAACTTTACTAAAAATGCGTATATTATTTTTGATTACTTGACATTGGACTTTAGTATGCCTTCATCTCATTCCGTTGCAACAGATATGAGATCATTATTGCATTATTTATGCATTTATGAACGATATTTTTTGTTTTTTTTTTGAAGGTCCAGAAGCTCAAAGTCTGACTTGATTGCGTAACAGTCAATTTAGATTATTTACCCGAAAAATTCATAATAAAACCATAAAATTGCATACAGCACAGATTATCAAGAAAAACTTGACCCTTTTAGATTATGATAATGAGCTAGTTTCGTTTTCTTTTGATTGCTCCAATGCAGTCATTCAATTTTTTTTCATATATATATATGCAGCCATAAACGTAAAAATTCAATTTCAACGAAGGTCTATTGAAAAAGGATTAAAAGAGAGGAAAAAAAGGTCAATGGATGAGAATTTAAAAGGAATTCTTTTTTACATCAGAAACAATTTCAAGCATTTAATTTTCTTTTGTTCTGTTTCTGTGGCCGACAACCTGTGGATTTTTTAAATGTTACATTTTAACGATTCATTCTTATTTCTTCCATTGTGTATGTGTAAATATTCTATCGAGTCGGGGTCCGATTCATGAAAAAAAGGGAGAGAAAATAGAATTTAAAAAATTAATTAAGCAACAGGAAGTGAAAGCGAATTCGATTGTTAATAATGTCTGAACGTACTTTTTGGCCGGGCATCAAACAGATTTTTTCATTTAATGATCGTTTTCTAGCCATAATTCTCATTCTCATCCATTCCATAATTTCTTCATCAATAATGAATCTAAAGGAAATTTCTATGGCGCATAATTAATTGATGATCATTAGTTCCAAAAGAGCATCTATTGTGAATAGCTGTGGCTTTAAATTTATTAAAAAGATTTCATTTGGTAAGCGCAGTTAATGGATTTTTAAATGATCATAGTATTGAGGAATAATAAGAACCTGGGTTAAGCAGAGCAGAGAGCATTTATTGAATCAAGAATTCTTTATTTCTGAACTGTTTCAAAAGGCATTTAGCTTTTTTGTTCTCAAAAGGAATGCTGTTGTTGCTACATATAACTACAAAATGTATGTATGCAGTAATAATATTGGATACTTGTTACTGGGAGTGTCTCTTATTACGAGCAACTTACTTAATTCACGATCGGCGCAATTTTCATGCGTTCTAAACATTTATTACATGTTATTTTTTATTTAGTTTAAATTTAATTTTTCTAAGCAGAGAGTTGAAAAACAGCTCAGCACAGGCACAACAGAATAAAGTAAAAGTAGCAATGAACGTCCGCGATGTACAGACTTAATGCGCATTTATTTATGATTGAAAAATTAACGTTCACAAATTTTTTGAAAAATAACGGTTGAATAAAATTTGAAAATGAACCAAAATTTTCAAAAAATAACGGTTTTTTTTGTTGCATTTGTTACTTTTTAAGTCAAAATTAAACCACAAGACTCAGCCAAACAGACAAACCAACATTTTCCTATCCAGTAGTTCCCTCAAAACTGTTCAATGTTGCTGCTGCTTTTTATTATAAAAATGTATAAATTTTTATGTCTCTCGTGCTTTCCATGTGCAACGAAGTGAAACAAGTCTATCTATTAAATGTAACTAGAACAATAGAGATGGAAATTCCCTCAGCACATTTAACAGTTCCTCATTTTTTTCGCATCAAACATTGCACTAATTTTTCCATTATTTTTTTATATTTTAGAAAAAAGTATATATTCCTTCTATATTTTTTTTTTCATGGCATTGCTCTTGAAAATAAACTCTAAATTATTATTATGTATAGATATGAACCGTTTAGATTTAATGAGGAGAAAAAAACATCATTATAGTTTCACAAGATTGTTGAAATTCTCTGAACATTAGTGCGGTGATTTTCAATATTTCTAACATGTGGTAATAACTCCTGCTATAATAGCACTAGCTATTGCGATATCACACATAAAAACAGTGTGCACAAGTAAAAAAATATTATTTTCTTATCAGTAAATGATTTTTTTTGTGACTTTCATTTCATTCCACATCACTTTATTAGAGTAGCATGACGTCATTTATTATACAGCTTTATCAGCTGAAGTACGAAAAGTCGAGAAAAATTATTTTACTCTCATTATTAATTTCTGTAGTTTTCATTTAATAAAAAAGGCGTAAGTTTGTGCGTTTGTTTGTCTGATCTGAAAGCTTATCACTCAACAAAGGTCGTTGCGATAACGAATTTATCAGTTTCTCGTACTTAAGTAGGCTTACTGCCAAAAATTATCCGAAAATGTAATTTTCTAATTCTTATTTTCGCTACAATTTGCTTTTAGTCACAAATATTTTGTAATTAAATTTAACGGATTTTTCATGTTTAAATTTTAACGGCTTTTTTAGATTCAAAATTTTTTAAGGCGAATTCAAACAAGATTTAAATCAGAAAAATACGTTAAAATTTAAATATAAGAACCAGAATTTTCACATGATTATTAAATCACTGCAAAAGCCTTAAAGGTAATAAATATGTTCTGATTCTCAGAAAAATGCGCTCACATCCCACAATTATTTTCCAATAATTCTGATTCGATTATCATTCAATGTTCATCAAATAAACTCGTGATTCACGATTGAGATGATTGAAGGGAATTTGAAGAGAGTAGAATGAGAGAAACTAATAAAAGGAAAAATCATGAATGTAATATTATTACTGCATTATGATTGCCATTCTACGCATAATTGATACCTGAGAAGATCAAAAAAAGTGTGAGGTATTTTTTTGGATATTCAATCATTTGATTGGGTCATTAATTATCGCCGAACAATTTACAATTCTCAGCCCACATTTCTGACGTTACACGATGGGAACGTCGAGAAGAAAAAAAAGTCTTTTATGATCATGATTCTATTGTTATGTTTTACAGTCACATGTCAAACTATAAGTCCAAGTGGAAATTCCATGAAAATTAAATTTTATGTTCATTTCTTATAGGAAATTACAAGCATTAGAGGCTTCGAGCATTCAAGTACCTCCATTTGAGAAATGTCAACAGTAAGTGCATCATGGAGGTAAATAATGAAAGTAGTAAGCATTTTAAGCTTCTATCTGGTCATTGACCAACTTTAAAAAACGGTAAACGCAATTGTAATCTCGTGTTTACACTTCAAATTACTCTTATGCTCATTTTCATTATAGCTCATTGTACTTGATGATCACATATTTTTTCCCCAACCAAGTCAATCTATTGTTGTGATTTTTTTTTTGATAATGATAATGTTGGAATTAAGAAAAATTATATCTCTATTCCCTTGCTACCGTATTAATGGAGATGGGTCTATTCTATCTTAAATTTCATCTACATTCTTTCATCAAATACGTAATTTCCACCTGTTGAATTTCTTGGAATTCTCTCATAATTTTCTATTTTTTTTTCTTTGATTTGACGAACTCACATGACAGCATTTTATGAAATCAAAGGCAGAAGTAATATAATAAGACTCGGAAGTTTGGACAGCATTTCAATTTTTAACGGAATTTTGAAATTCAAAATTTAACGACTTTTTGAGATTTGAATTTTGAATTCGCCCCAAAATTATTTGAATTCTGAAAATCAGTTAAAATTTAAATGTCAAAAATACGTTAAAAATTGTAACTCAAAAAATCCATTAAGAGACAATCTGATCAAGATTCTACAAGACAGGCAACAAAATAATAAAAATAGAATAAGAAGAGTCGAGTTAAAGAAGAAATAAAACATGACAACATAACAATCAATTAAATAAACGATTTCTCAAACTTATGCCTTTGTGTGTACCAATCGAGAGACAGACGGAGAGAGAGAAGAAAATATTTGTTTATAGCATTCTTGCTGGTATCGTATCAAGTCAAACTTTCTTCCTGGAGATACATAGATATACTTATATAGTGGAGTAAAACAAAAAATATCGATATGATGTCCAACAGTGAGTCGAAATTCTCAGTGAGAAAGTGGACTTTACAAGCACGCAATCTTGTTATCCATTCCTTGTAATTTTTATTATTATTATTCCACACAGTTTTGGGTAAATAGAGATAGAGTCACGTGAGAAACTAATAATAATAATAATTTAATTCGACATCGAGTATTATTCTGATTGAGACATAACGCTACATATCCAATTGGGAAGATAAATTCTTATAATCACGACTGAATTAATACCTGTGGATGTGAATCGGAAAGAGTCACTTAGGAGAAGTCTCTCAATATGCACTTGTATGTGGCAAGCATGAAGAACGGCTGTTTCAAGGATTCTGATATCGATTTTCTGATTTTCTCGTTCGGTTTTTTATTTTTATTGCTTTGCGGCATTATTGACAGAGGCAGGCAGTCGGGGATAGAATAAGAAGTACTTACTTTTGTCGCTTATATGCACCGTTCCATCCTTATGAATATTTAAATTTTTTGGTGATTTTGGAACTTTTATTCGATGAGACACCTTCTGTGTCGTCGAGTCCTTCTTTGTGTGCTTATCGATGAACTCGATTCGAATGAAATTTCTATACATTAACACGGATTGATATATCAGCGACCAGGCTTGTTCCTCCGACAATGGAGCATTAAACGAACGAAGGATGTCATCAAGTGACAAACAGTTCTCCTTATCACAACAAAATTCCAAGCAATTATCTATTTTCTTGGCCGATCCATCCAGTATTTCTGGATGTTTAATTAATGATTTGTCACTTATTTTATTCTCTTCCATTTTCTTCATTTTTCCGGATTTTCTTTTTTTACTTATTCTTCTTAATCACATAATATTATATACTTCATAACTATAAATAGAATTAATTTATTACTTTATATTTCCTTCGCATTTAGCTAATATAATTTTGCAAGCATTTTTTTGCGTGTGGAAAATCGATTTTTCACTCTTTTCTAGAAACTATTTCTACTTTAATCCTTGCTTTTGTTTGACTGCTCACAAAACTAACTTCACAAAACTTAATTATATTCACAGAGAAACTTTTTTGATTTGTTGCTGTTGTTGTTTCAACTGGATGTTTGTTATGATTTTTAATTTCAATCGATTTTCTCAATATGACAATCACAAGTTACACTTTAATCAGCTGGTATTTTCATCATATTATGATTTTACCTCTGATCATTTAAAACTTTTTTATTAAAAATACACGATAAAATTTCATTAATTATTTTATATTTTGTGTTTACCGGATTTCTTCTCTATTTTTTATCTCTTTACTTTTTAATTTTGCACATAAAATCACTTTTGGATATTCACTTTTCAATTTGGACACTTTGTTTTACTTTAATTAAAATATTATGCGAGCAAACATTAACAACGTCTTGTCTTTCCGAATATCGTTTAATAAATGAGCTTTTTTCTCTGTTGTTATTCTCTTTGAGAAACATTTACTCTCTGTTGTTGCTCTCTGCACTGCTCTCCGGTATTTTTTCTTTTTTTGAAAGGAGTAAAACTTGAGAAATGTACTTTAATTAATAAAAATATTTCAAAATTTAACGGTTTTATTGTTTTTGAAAAGCTACCAAGAAAATATGAAAAATATTCGTTTAAATTTTTTTCAGACGTTTAAAATTTTAATTTTTGATTTTTACCGGCTTGCTGGTATTTCCAATCAATACAGAAATCCTTCAATAAACCTGTAATCTGACTACATACTAAAATACAACTCTAATGTTACGAGAATCCAATATTTTTAAAATAAATTAACGGTCACAAAATATTTGAAAAATTGAACTTGTCTCTCAATAAATTTTCAAATATTTTTGTAGCCGTTACAGAATTGAATTTTTTAATAATATTCAATCGCTTTTATTAATTAAATACTGATAATGACAATGTAAATAAGCAACAAGATTCAACGTAACGACTTGAATGACCTGAAAGTTATCAGTAATTACAATGGAAAGATCTAATTATGATAGATTATTGAAAATGACGGTCAATTAAATATAATGAGCTATTTTAATCATGTTGATAATTGATTTTGATCGATTCTTAAGTCACAATGGTAATCTTAACAAGTATGTACATTAATTTACTGAGATACAAAATGTTCAATTTCATAAGATTTATTTAACTTTCTATAATTATGAACTAATTTAAAAATAAAACAATAAAGGCATAGAAATTTAACTTTAGATATTTATTGGCAAAAACTATCAGCTCATAAAATAAGTATTTCAAAAAATTCATCCAGAAACAAAATTTTGTAAGTACCAAAAATTCCCACAATAAAGTCAGTCATCAGGTATCAAATTTTCGTTTGTGTCTTTATCCATTGCCTTACGGAAGAAACCTTCGCATAAACTCCATAATATTTTGGTAAAGCACATCCTTGTCCGAAGGAAACAACTCCAACTAAGAGATTCTTCTCTCGATCAACCATTGGACCACCTGAAAAAAATCCACTTAATGGAAGTAAATCTGTAATGTGAAGAATGTTAAGGGGTCGTTCACTTATTACGTTACGCAAAAAAACGAAATTTTAGACCCCCCCTCCCTCCTTGTTACAAATTTTCCAAGAAAAAAAATTTTTTTTTGTTTGGCCTGTTACAAAATCTCAGACCCCCCCTCCCCCCTAAAAAGCGAACGTAATAAGTGAACGACCCCTAAGAGTCTTACCAGAGTCGCCCTGAGAAATTAAAAATAAATAGGAATCTTATTAGAATTAGTCCACCACTAACAGCCACAAATTTTATTCCCAACTCACCGAGCAGCTATCCTTTCCACCTTCCTTAAAACCAGCACAGACCATATTATTAGTTATAATCACTGGATATGAATTTCTGCAGATATTCTGAGGAACAATTGGAACCAAAACGCCCCTTAATTTGTGATCAGCTTTACCATTCATTTTAACCATTCCATATCCAGTTACGTAAACATCGACATTATTCTCAATTTTTTGATTTTGCACTGGCAATGGAATAATCTCCTTTACGCCTTTCTGTAATGTTATTTCACCGACTAATTTTAAAATAGCAAAGTCATTGTTCAAGGTTGCCGTATTAAAAAAGGGATGCTGTATTGCCTTCTCAACTTGAAAGACTTCGCCGTCTTTATGTGCATGATTGGAACCGACACGGACGGATAATTTGTTCCTGTAATCTTGAACGCAATGAGCAGCACTCAACAAATATTTTGTAGAAATTATGGAAGCACCGCAAACGAAACTTCCAGAATATAAAAGTGCAGCTTGATATGGAGCATCTGAAATTGATATTACATCACCACCAACTATTTTGTCAGATTCACTTTTTATTTCACCACAAATTAGAAGTGGAACTAAGAGAACTAAATAACTATTCATCCTCACTAATTACTAGATTTTTTTCGACTGTGATCTCATGAGATCTATGTGATGATATTTATACTAAGTTCTTATCATGACTTTTTTATCTAAGAAAATCTTAAGCAATTCTACTTTTCTGTTGTAATTTTTACTATTCATTGGGTCAAGGTTTCATTTTTTTGATATGTGGAAAATTTTACTGTGGATTTGGTGATGGAGGCGGTGCAGAAGAGTCATGCTCATCTTTTTCGTCATTGTTTAGTTCTTCTTCATCAGCACTCAAGTCTGTAAATTGATTATTGGAATTAAATACTGGTCTTAGGGGTCATTCGGATGTTACGTAATATCAAATTTGCTTTTTTTAGATCCCCAACCCCTATAGGTCCCTATACTTAGTATTACGTATCATCCCTATGACCCCATTATAAAGTCATCACTAATCTCACCATCCAAAGTATCCTCGCTGTCCTGAGTCGACATTTGATCAGCCGTTTGACTCTGACTCTGGTCTCCCTCAACTTCACCCTTTTCACGCTTCTTACGACGCTTCCTTTTCTTCTTTTTGCTGCCATTTTCACAGCTATCATTCTCTTGTTCTTCTTCTTCCGGAACATTGTAATCAAGTGGAAATATCCGTGCACAATCAGTTTTTCCATCGAGAGTATTTTTGGACATGTAACATGGCCCCATTTGAGACAACTTTTTGGCGATATCACTGCGCTTTTTTGCAATTTTCATCATTAATTTATCATTTCTGAAAGTAGAAGACATTCCATTTCTTTACATTATGTAACTCGAACGGACAACAACTTACACGGTCGGCTTTAAGCTATCGTATTTCTCTGTCGTCTTTGCAATTAAAGTGCATGTATGAATATCCTCAGACGAAAAATACCCATAGGCCAATATATCTTCCTCATAAGGCTTACAGAGATCGAAAATATTTTGACGTTTGTAAGCATCAAAAACGAACAGCAAGTGTTGTGGCATTGGTGGCATATCAGGTGGTAAAAAATGTTCAGTGCAATTACGAAAGAAGATATAAATAAATGCAGCATTCGCTCTCTTATTTTTTGGCGTCCAACTGGGTGGAATTGTATATCTCTTTATTGGTTCACCAGTTTTCGGATCATGTGTAGGAAGAGCTGGTTGTGGTGGCGGCTGTTCTTGCTTCTTTCCTGCACCAGTCGTAATTCTTTTGTTTGGATTCACACGAACTTCAATGACTGGTTCATAGCCTGGCACGTACTCTGCTGATTCTAAGATAGCTGGGGTCTTTGAAATTATTTTCTCACCTGTCTCGTCGTAGACAATGTCTGTGAATATAAAGAACAGTTTTTTCAATAGATTAATAGCTGTAAAATAATCAGCAAATCTCACTTGGAACGGCAATCGTTTTGTGAAAAATATTCAGTACTTCCTCAGGTGTTCGAGTGTCGGTATCTCCAAGCTTCCACAAAAACAGCAACACCTCTTTATTATACAAGTATTCAAGAATCACATCAGGCAGTGGATTCTCAATTTCAAAATGTAGCACCTCAAGCATTTCAGGCTTAATCTTCACAATCTTACGGTCTTTGCTTGTCAATTCCATTTTATCTGCTATATCAGCAGTTCTGCGGTAAGCTTCCTTCATCACATGTGGAAGGTACATAGTAACACCCATGTCAACAATATGCTCCATGATTTGATCCGTCACATAACAAATGTACTCTTTTCGTTGTTGTATGGCTTGCTCGACTTCCAATCTTTCGATTTCCTCCTCCATCTGTTGCTTCAACACTTCACGCTCATGTTCGTCTGGTAAGAGTTGATCAAAATCGTAGAATATACGCTCGTATTCACCTGCTTTGTGTTTTTCTTCTAGTTTTAATTCTTGAATGATGATAGCCATCAATTTCGGAACATTACAGCCGAGCATCATGCTTACAATTTTTTTATTCTGAAATATTGATTTTTCGAAAAATCAATAAATTGTGCTATAAAGTAAAGGAATCAAGCTTACACTGCAAAACAGCCATGTAGGCTCAGATCTATTACGAAATCTTTTCAATTTCGTAATTGTATCACTTCTTGCAATAGCTAAATGTAGATGATCTCCACCAATTTCCAGCTTTGCCTTCTTTAAATATCCAATCATGCCGACGCAAGGTCCAGCCCAAGAGTAGACGTCTATTACTGTTATTTTGTGGAATAAATATGATTTTAATTGGGAATCCAAAGGATTATTGACTTACCCAAGATTCCATGACGTTCCAAAAACTTTTCCAGCTCATCGTCTGTGAAAAGTTCAGCTTGAAGTTGCTGTATTCCACCTTTCTTCGCCATGTTAAATTTTGCAACTTGTTATTTCGTTTCTATGACGACTTTTTCGTCTCGACCGTTAAATACGAAAAGTCACGTGTGATGTGTGCAGAATTTCAATTAATGTCATTTTGACTGGCTGCTCAGTAGATCCTTTTCTTTTTGTTACTATTAAGGGTTTTCTAGCTCATCTCTAGTTGCTGCTGGCTTAAAAACTGCATAAAGTTCAAAAATAATCAACATTTGATAAATAAAATTAATTTTTGTGGATCATGATAAATGCGCTACTGGATCTTTTGATCGGAACTACTTTACTGCCAGTAGATTTGTTTACATATAAGATATCTATCCATAACTTTAATTTTAATTTAAAAATGGGATCATCGAGCACAAAAACCCTTAATCCAGAGGTCGAGAGCTTCGTAAAAGAATCTATAGAAAATAATCGAGTTGTTATATTCTCAAAATCATTCTGTCCATACTGCACAATGGCTAAAAAGGTAAGAAATCAGCTTTCTCTTGAAATATTTGTGATGATCTAATCATCTAAATCTTTACAGCAATTCCAAATGATAAATGTTAGCTACAACGCGATAGAAATTGAGAACAGACAAGACTGTGACCAAATTCAGGATGTACTGGGTAGCATAACGGGGGCTCGCTCGGTTCCAAGAGTATTTGTTAACGGGAAGTTCATTGGAGGCGGAACTGACGTTAAAAAACTTAACGAGACTGGTGAATTAGCTAAGATGTTAACCTAAATCAGCATTAATTAAATTAAATCTATGACAAATGCCTCAAATATATTTTCTAAAGCTTGAATAAATTATTATTTTATTGCATTGACGTAATTCTTGAATGTGTCTCATTACTGCTTTTATGGTAAGTTTAGTAGGTAAAAGAGTTAATTACAGTTAGTTTTTGAATTAACAACGACTAACGGTCAAAAAAAATTCAAAAACAGTTCTACATAGGCTTGGCTATAAAAATAAGGAATTTTGCTTGAAGTTTTAAATTACTTAATTTAATTTTTTGACAACCTTGTTTAACTCGCTTTAATCTGTAAGCTTTAATTAGTTATTAATGCCAATCATAAATTGCAAAATAATATTGAAAATCATAAGTTTAGTCAAAAAAAGTTGTTTACAATAAAAACTTGGTAAATTCACAATCAACGAAAAATTGGCCAATCCAAAAATAAAAGCATTTCCAAAGAAAACAAATTCCTCATTAAATTAAAGCAATTCGTACTATAATTAAGTGACGATTACATTAATAAACCAGCCATGGACATGTTTCAAAAGTTCAACTCTTATTTGGAAGAAGAACAAGAAATTCGTGAGAAAATTCGTGAAATTGTGAGGTAAG
The DNA here is from genome assembly GCA_963573255.1 of Chironomus tentans. NCBI lineage: Eukaryota > Metazoa > Arthropoda > Insecta > Diptera > Chironomidae > Chironomus > Chironomus tentans. The sequence continues at coordinate 19,620,838 of OY754302.1, forward strand.
CAAAATATTCCTTTAATTTCACAATCATCCAGTAAAATTTTAATTACATGTTTTCTCGTAATTCTAGACAAATTGATACAGAATCTAAGGAAGCAGTGACAGTTCTTCAGATCATACACACAAGTTTAACTGATGTAATGCCGGCTTGCGTAAAAGCACGTGAAATATTCCAGAGATGCAACGATTTGTATCAGAAATTAGCACAAGTCGTACCAAAAGGACAATATTATCGATTTAGTGACCATTGGAATTGGACTACACAACGATTAGTTAGTTTAATTGCTCTTGTCATTTATCTTGAAGCTGGATTTCTCGTTACACGCGACACATCTGCCGAAATTTTAGGACTTAAATCATCCAGCTCTGATGGATTTCATCTTGATTTAGAGATGTATCTTATGGGCATCCTGCAAATGTCTAATGACTTGTCGCGATTTGCAATCAATAGTGTAACATTAGGTGATTACAGCCGAGTTTTGTTACTCCAGAATTTCATCTCAGACTTGAGCAGTGGATTTCGTCTATTGAACTTGAAGAACGACGCACTACGCAAGCGATTCGACGGCTTAAAGTATGACGTGAAGAAGATTGAAGAAATAGTCTATGACCTTTCAATCCGTGGATTATTAGTTAAACCAGGTGATATGGAATCTCTTCCCGAATCATCATCAAATAATGCATCTATGAAAGAAGACTGAAGTACGGGTAGATAACTAGCTACAGTAACTTTAAGAAAATACCTTTAAAAAAATTATTATGAATTAATTTTGTAATGAACGAGAGTGAAAAATAAAGATTCTTTGAGAACACAAACTTCCGATATAATCACAAAATTATCTAATGAAAGTATATAAGCAACAGGTTTCTTGGCTATCAAACAGAATTACAATTGTATGTTAGGGATACTCAAAAAGTTTGTGACTTGGAAATTATTGAAGCTACATTGTTAACGGTCAAAAAATATTTGAAAAATAACGGTCAAAAAATATTTGAAAAATAACGGTCAGAAAATATTTGAAATTTAATGTAAAATTATTTGAAAAATAACCGTTAAAAATATTTAACCACGTGACGATTTTATCGACCTCACATTAGAATCCCTAATTTAAATCAATCACAGTCTTCTTAATTCCTCATATAAAACAATATAATAAGATGCGACACGCTGTTTGCTATTTTTTGTTTGTTGCTATTTATAAATCAGTAACAGACTTGATTGCTGTCAAATCACACGTGAGGTAGTAAAGAAAAATGATTGTGATAAATGAGTCTGAGATTTTTGAGGAGCCGTTAAAATCACCAAGTGACAGAAAACAGTATCGTTTACTAAAATTACCGAATGGCTTGAAAGTATTGTTGGTAAAAAATGCAGAGATTACGGAAAAAAATTTAAGAGACAATATTGCAGCCGTTGCTTTAGTTGTGGATGTAGGAAGCTTTGACGATCCGAGAGACGTTCAAGGACTGAGTCATTTTTTAGAGCACATGGTAACGTCAGGTCAGGCATTTTTTTGTGGATGATAAATAATTTAATATCCCTTTGTATGTCCATCGATACAGGTCTTTATGGGATCTGAAAAATATCCGAAAGAAAATGAATTCGATCAATTTATCAAAAATCGTAACGGAATTGACAATGCTATGACTGAGGTTGAATATACAATATTCTATTTTAAAATCGATCAAGCAGCTCTCTCGGGTGCCATTGACCGATTTTCTCAATTTTTTATTCATCCACTGATGTTAACAGATAGTATGGAACGTGAAATTGAAGCAGTTGAGTCTGAATTCCAAAATAATATTTATAATGATACTTATAGAATTAATCAAATCTATTCATCAATGGTACGTGACGAACATCCAGCTAGCAATTTTACTTGGGGCGATTTGAGAACTTTAAAGAACGGAATCGACAGTAACTCATTGAATAAAGTACTGCATGAATTCTGGAGAAAATTCTACAAATCAAATCGTATGAATTTATGTATTCAGTCAAGCATGAATCTCGACATTTTACAAGCAATCGTTGCTCGATATTTTAATGATGTAAAACCTGAATACGGAACGATTCATAAGACAATATCCATTGATCCATTTAAAGATGTATTTAAACCTGAATTCCATCAGAAAATCTATTTTGTAAAATCACTCACGAAGAAGCGAAAGCTTTTTATGACTTTTCTTCTTCCATCCATTGAATGTGATTATAGGAATAAATCTCTCGAGTATCTCGCTTATCTATTCACTCATGAAGGTCGCTACAGCTTAAATTCATATTTTAAGAACAGAAACTTGGCGCTACATGTTATCGCAAAAGTCGGTGCACGAAATTTTGACGGCAACTCTTTGTTCACATTTTTCACCATCGAAGTGAATCTCACGAGGGAAGGGTACGAAAACATTGGAAAAGTTTTAGCAGCAATCTTCTCGTATCTGCTTGTTATTAAAATGACGCCAATGGATGAACATGAAGAAATTTTTACAGAATATAAAAGAACCAAAGAAATACTTTTCAAGTATAGGAAGGAGAAGTCAATCTTAGAGAATGTCCAAGAATTGGCTCTGAATATGAAGTATTTCAAAAGTGAGGATGTAATTATTGGTCGAGAAGTTTGCAATGATTTTGATGAAATTTCTATGAGAAAGTTTATTAATGGAATCAACGAGAAAAGGTTCAACTTGATAATTTTGTCGGAAGAATGTCAAAAGTACAACAAAGTAGAAAAATGGTTCGGAACTGAGTATGCTGAAGTTGGTAAGTAAACCTTCAAAAATAATTTATTTCTAGTGGTGCAGAGTTGGTGGTCTATGACTAAGCTTGAAAGACACATCTTTATGTGGAGTCGGTCTAAGGCTGGTGTGAACCCTAGGTATGGTCTAGGGTTACCATAGGGGTATAGCCTATAACCTATAGTAATAATTGTATGGTTTTGAGTAAAACCAAATATTTGAATTTGCTCAGAACCATACAAATTCTAATATTTTTTACTATCAGTGTAGGATATACCATAGGGTAACCCCAATGGTATACCCCAAGGGTATCACCGGCCCCAGGGGCTTAGACACTGGCTAAGTTCATTTGTAACAGACCCAAATGGTACTCGGCATTAAAAATGGTAAAAAATAGCAGCATAAGGTTTGACGTTAAGCTGGATTTCATCAAATCTGGAAACACCCTTGCCTGGTGCTGCTATTTTCCCCCTTTTTATACTCCTTGTATCATTCAAGAGACACCTAGGCATAGTAAACTAAAATAACTTCTAAAAGTGACGAAATTTTCTCCACTTTGCTAGATTTTTCAGCAAAATACTTACAACTGTGGAACGAGCGGTGGATACGACAAGACTTCTCCCTTCCATCTAAAAATAAATTCATTTGTAATGACTTTAGTTTAGTGACGAATGAAGAATCTTATGAAGTACCTCATACAATTTTTAAAAATGAATTTTGTACATGCTTCTTTAAACCTGATAAGAAGTTTCTACTTCCACATGGATTTATATACGTACATTTTATATCACCGCTAACACATTCCTCTGTTGAATTCCTTAACATGACTGCAATTTATTCGATGTGTGTTAAAAGTTTTCTTGCTGAAAAATTATATCCTGCTACATTAGTAGGATACAATTATAAATTAAATTCCGTCGAGAATGGATTGATTTTACGTTTGAGTGGATTTAATGAAAAGCTAAAATTAATTGTGGACATAATTACGAAAGCGATGAAGAATGTCGATGGAATTCTTGACAAATTAATTTTCGATACGTTTAAGAAGGAGCTGAGGAAGAATTGCTATAATTATCTCATCAATTCTAATCAATTTGTAGAGTAAGTTTTTGGGGGGTCGTTCACAAATGACGTCTATCTTGGTGAGGGGGGTCTGAAGCCAGGAACCGGTTATTCGGGTATACCCTTGCCATATTAAAAAGAATATCTGAGAGATCCCCAAGAAACCGGTTCCAGGGATGCAATCAGAAATTTTTTTGAAGAGGGGGGTGGGTCCTGAATTTTTTTATTATATATTTAATTTTTTAGGGTGGTCTAAAATTTTTCTAATTTTTTGTGAAGGTGGGGGGGGGGCTATATTTGAAATATAGAGGGATCATGGTAGTGTCAAAGAAACAGAAAAGGTTGTACCTTATATATGGCATTTGAAAGTCCCCCCGATAACTCTAATAGGAGCATGCAACCAAAAATCGTAGGACGTGGGTTCGAGTCCCTTTTTTCTGTTAGTTTGCCTTCTAGAAGTTTGTTGCTTCACTTCTTGATGTTTTAAATGAAAAATGCAATAACAACTAAACTTCAGTGGATTGTATTTATAGAACTAAATACTTGATATTTGATATTTAATTCTTGATATTCTTGATATTTAATTTTATCAATTAATTGTTCCTTTCTTATTTAGAATCTCAATTTTAACACACAATGATTCTCAATTCACAATTTCAACTAATTAAAACAATTAATAAAGATGTCAAAGATTACTTTGATCAAAAATGATCATTCTAAAAAATAAGTTGATTTGATTCAACATATGCAAGCCTCCTTGGGCCCCTCCCTGGATACGCTTCAGTTTTCAACTATGTGTCACTATACAAAAATTTAGAGACATATTTAAAAGCAAGGTCAAACCTCCAATTTTTTGATAGACATTATTTGTAAACGATTCAATTGATAAAATTTATTTAAGAACATCAATTCAAGTTTAATTTTCTTTACAGAGATCTACGTCTACATGTGATAAAATCCAACCATAAATTTTACTATGATCGGTTCAAGCAATGCGAACAAATTAACTACAACTCCTTCAAAGAATTTCTTCACAATTACTTTAAATCCCTAAAATTGAAAATTTTGATTCAAGGAAACTTTACAGAAAATTCAGCTCTAGAAATTAATGACGTCATCATGAGAAATCTAAATTTAGTCAAATGCACTCAAAAATCTATAAGAAATTCAACATATAAAATACCATATGGAACTACTTACCTTAAAGTAAAATCACTCCATCCAAACGATAAAAATTCAATTGTAAAAAATTATTATCAGATTGATGGGAATACGATTGAATCACAATGTCTTTTAGAGCTGCTGGTGAAGACGATTCGTGAACCTCTGTTCAATATTCTAAGAACGAGAGAACAGTTGGGATATGCTGTAAGTTGTGCTAGTAAAAATGACAATGACATTTTAGGATTTTCAATTATCGTCGAGTCTCAAGAGAAGAGAAACTCTGCTAGACTCACTGACGCCAAAATAGAAAAATTTCTTTGGGAATTTCAGTCAATGCTCAACGAAATGAACGAAAGTGATTTTGAAGTCGTAAAGCGTTCAATTATTAATCAGAAACGTTCGATTGACAATGATCTAGAGAGTGAAGTAACAAGAAATTGGAATGAAATTCGAGAGAAGAAGTGCAAGTTTGACAGGTGCGAAATTGAAGCACAACAAATGGAATTACTGAATAAAGAGTCTCTCATCATCTTCTTCAATGAATTTATTCTCTCGTCGTCACGACGTAAATTGTCAATTCAAGTTCTTGCAAATGCAGGAGATGATGACTTACTTTTGCAACACGGTTACGTTCACATTAATATGGTATGCAATGATGATGACAGTCAAAACATAGTTCGTAATTTATTGCAATTTAAACAGACATTAGAAGTTTTCCCTATGGGAGCTATAAACTTTATGTGATGAAAATTTTCTTTTCTCTTTTACTACCTTTTTACTGTGAAATTTAATATCTTTAAAATATGTTTGTTTTGCCGAGCGACACAAAAATGGTTTGTTGCTGAAAAGTCATCAAATGCTGTGGTGGATTTGTCACACTCATCAAAAAATTTAAGAAACCGTTTTTAGAAGTCACTTTAAAAATTATTTTTAAAATTAAAAAAAATTATATTTTAAAAATAAAATTTTTAATATTAATTATTAATATTAATAATAAAATTTTTAAAATTAAAAAATATTTATAAAATATAATTTTTTTTAATTTAAAAAATATTTTTAAAATTTTAATTTTTATTTAAATTTTTATTTATATTTAAAAATATTATTAAAATTTAAAAAAATTAAAAAAATTTAAAATTTAAAAAATATTTAAAAAATTAAAATTTTGTTTTTAGAATTTAAAAAGCTGATTTTTAGATTTTTTCAATATATATTGACAAATTGCAAAAGACATTTACATGCTTCGGTGGCCTACTTGTTAGAACACTGGAGTATTAACCTAGAGGTCACTGGTACCATCCCTCACTCCAATCAATTTTTTTCAAAATATTATTTATTTAACAGTTCAAAAAAATTTGAATTTAACACTAGTTTTTGGACACCGCTCAAATTTAACTCTATTGAAGTCTACTCGACACGATTTCAATGAAACCAACATCGAGTCGACTCAAAATTGACTTCGAGCTCTGGTGTATGAATGGACATTACATCTTTGTTCACTTATTACGTAACTAATTAGGGGAGAGGGTTGGATCTGAGATTTTGTGATAATTCGAACGAAAGAAATTTTTTTCTTTAGAAAATTTGTAACAAGGGGAGATGTTAAACTCAAATAGTGTCTACAGACCCAAATAGTAGAAAATTTTCTGACTAAAACCAACTTAAAATTAATTCCAATGATACAGAAATATTCCTTAGCATTTAATGGATCTAAAAAACATTAACTTTTATTTTTCAATTTGTTTTGAATTAAATTAGAGCAATTAGTTGTTAACTATTTGCTTTAATTAACCAAAAAAATTATTTTAAAAATAAAATTTAATGTTTATTAGAACAATTTGATAGTAAGGAATAATTCTGTATCATTAGAATTAATTTTAAGTTAGTTTTAGTAAAGTAAAGTTTTATACTATTTTGGTCTGTAGACACTAATTGGGTTTGACATCCCTAGTGACAAAGGGGGAGGGGGTCTAAAATATCGGATTTTTGGGTTACGTAATAAGTGAACGGCCTCTTTTCTGTTATCCAACTTATTTTGTGTCGCTCGGGTTTTGTACAAAGTTTCATAAACTCTGTCTAAGTGCCAAAAATTCCTACTTCCTAAATGTGTACCATTTGAGAAAAAAAACCATTAAAGTCATGTCAAAAGTTTTATGACATTGCTACTGATTAAATCCCATTAAACTTAATTAGTTCAAAAGCGTTTGTTGTTTTTACAGACAAACATTCACAAACTCGTGTGTTTAAATTTTCATTAATTAATTTATGAATGAAGGAAGAAGATAACGTAAATAAAAGCTTAGAAGTAACTCGTGGAAATGAAAAAAAACAACAACAGAAGTCTTTTTTTGATTAAATAATTTTATCACATGCTCATTTACTTTCACTGCCTTCTATTCACAGAGAAATTGTCGATTGTAACGCCAGAACAGCTGCGACTTATTTATAATTTGTACTACAAATATTATAAACTCTCAAAAGCTGATGATAATTAAAATAAAATTGTGTGTTTGTCTCTCTCTTTTGTTCAGTCAGTATTCGAGTTCATTGTGAGTTAGCATGAAGTTTGATAATTTGCTAGACAATCCCGTTGTGTCTTTAAGTGATAGAAAAAATTATAAATTTTTAAAATTGAAAAATGGCTTGAAAGTCTTGCTAATTAAGCAACCGAGTGATAATGATGATGAGTTGTGTAAATATAAGAAATATAAATCAAATGTAGCGGCTGTCGCATTGTGTGTTGATGTAGGAAGTTTTCATGATCCCAGAGAAATACAAGGAATGAGTCATTTGTTGGAACATGTGGTCAGTAAATTATTCATGTTTTTGCGATGATATCAAAATATTATTTTCTTTTTCATGTTTTTTGAGAGTAAAAATTAAGTTTGGTCCACACTTTGTCTGTTTGTATTTCCGTCTGTAAGTCAATGAACTCCTTTTCCATCCTACCTTTGATACTTTTTGTTGTGATTGTTATTTTTGAAAGATTATTGTGATTTAATCAGTTCTGCCAGGCAAATCTAAGGTTAGAATAACTTACATCCTTCCAGATGTGACTAATTTAAGGTTAACCTATAGGATACGAGACAGACAGGGTAGGTGAGGTCTAAGAAGGATCAGGGTGTCTGTACCCTACCGGAACATATTGAAATATTGACCATACGGCAACCTATTGAATAGTATATGTAGAACCAAGTGACCAACTGGTCAATTAGTGGTTCTAATACCCAAGTGGTATACTATGTGCCGATCGGGGTGACGTTTAATGGGAGAATTGTATCACAAAGAGAAAATAGGGTCAGTTAGGAACCAGTCATTTGAGAATCACGTATAGTGTCACGAATTAGAGTTAGAATTAGTATCAAGTTGGACCTGAGGAAGGTTTGTTGCTTTATATTTTTTGTGCGGATCTTTAAGGTAGCTTAGGTTTTGCAATTCACTTTTCCTGTATATTCTTATTTAATGAAGAACTTCCGAATGTCACAAGTAATTACTTCTAACTAACATTTTTTCAATCCACAGATCTTCATGGGATCAGAGAAGTACCCGAAAGAGAATGAATTAGATCAATTTATTTCATCACACGGCGGATATGACAATGCGTATACAGAAAGTCAATATACACTGTTTCACTTTGACATTATTGAAAAACATCTTGCTGGTGCTCTCGATCGATTCTCAAATTTATTTATATCACCCTTGATGTCACTTGACAGTATACAAAGAGAAATCATTGCCGTCGAATCTGAATTTCAAAATAATATAAGTGATGATGATGTGAGAATAAATCAGATTTTTTCAACGATGATTTGTGATGAGCATCCTGCATCGAATTTTATTTGGGGAAATTCAACGACCTTGAAGGATGGAGTTGATGGAAAAATTTTGTATGGGAAATTGCACGCATTTAGACGGAAACATTATACGCCAAATCGGATGTATTTGTGCATTCAATCAAGCGTTGAAATAAGCAGACTCGAAAGAACTGTTATTGCTTCGTTCTCAGATATTCCAATGCCAAATAATAATACAAAGATTGACGATATAAAAGCTCCAAATAATCCTTTCGAGATTTTTAAATCGGATTTTCACGAGAAAATTTTCTTTGTTAAATCAACATCTGAGAAGTGCAAGCTCCTTATGACATTCTTATTTCCAACAAATCTAAAAGAATACAAATTTCTTGAATACTTAGCATCATTGATTCAATACGAGGGTCCTGGAAGCTTATCAGATTATTTTATGGATGAATTGTTGGCTTTAAAAGTTAAAGCTCGTGTTGGATATCAAGACTTTGAGGGAAATTCATATTTCACATTCTTTACGATCGATGTCAACTTGACGTCGAAAGGATTTCAAGATTTTGATTGCGTTTTGAGAGCAATATTCGCATACTTGCTGCTACTTAAGTCAACAAAAATTGAAGAGCATGAAACAAGGTTTAAAGAGTTTAAGGAAATCAGCGATACCTTATTCAAATACCGTAAAGAAAAGTCTGCGATTGAGAATGTTCAAGACATTGCTGTAAACATGAAGTATTATGATGATAAGGATATCATAATTGGATGTGATTATTGTTCTGATTTCAACGCTTCTGTCGTGAAAGGATTAATTGAAAAGCTCAATGAGAAAAAGTTTAATCTCTTAATTCTATCAGATAAATCTTGTGCTGCTTATCAGATGAGAGAAAAATGGTTTCAAACTGAATATTCTGCTGTAAATTTTCCACAAGAGTACAAAAAGCTTTGGAATGAAAGATGGCTTATGAATGAGCTTTACCTTCCAAAACGAAATGAATTTATATGCAAAAGTTTTGGGATTTTTAATAATCCAACGGAGCAGGATGAAAAGTTTCCGCGAAAGATTTTTGAAAATGAAATTTGTGAATTGTATTATAAAATGGATAAAAATTATAAGCTTCCGTATGCTTATGTCTACATTTTCTTCATCTCACCGCTTTCACAATTATCAGTCGAGAATCTCAATATGACCTCAATTTATTCAATGTGTGTTAAAAATTTCCTATCTGAAAAATTATATCCAGCAACATTAGTTGGCTACAGCTACAAATTAAATTCCGTCGATTCTGGGTTGATTTTAAGGCTGAATGGATTTAATGAAAAATTGCAATTGATTCTCGAGATTATTACAATGCAAATGAAAAAGTCAATTACAAAATGTACTTTTGAGACTTTCAGGAGGGAATTGAAGAAGAATTGCTACAACTGCATGACGGATTTGAATATATTGAATGAGTAAGTAGGCTAGTCAGTGTTGTTATCTGGGTGTCTGCATGGGTTAGTTCACAAATGACGTCCAACAACCCCCCCTCTATTTTCATAGTTTTTTTTCTTTTGTATGGGAGTGTCACACAGCGACAGACCCCCTCCCCCTCTAAAAATTGGGTATCATTTATGAACGACCCACTATGATGATGTTATTTATGAATCTATTTAGAACTGGCACATACAGATGTCGTCTTAGTCCTCTATCGTCTTAGATTCTGAGCTTTTCTGTTTGTCTAGCTTAGACGACGTCTATGTAAGGTACAAATCCACCCAGATTATATATTCTGGGCTCTTATTTGATCGATATACATTGAAATGTTGACCATACAGTATATACCAAGTAGCAAATGCTTGTTTCTAAGTGTACTGCCTGTTTTGCCGTTGTATGGTCAAAATTTCAACGTTGCTGATTAGGTTACCATCATATAAGGAATACCCTGAGGTATCTTCCTCATTGTTGGGGTATAACATTTATTCTAAGGTACAGTCTGTAACCTGAAGTATACCTCAGATATAAGACTTCATTGGAGATAATTTTAGCTCACCCCAGAGCCTAGGGTATATCTTACAAGTATAGTAGTGAGTATGATCTAAAAACATCCTTACAGCAGTGCCGTAGCCAGGAGGGTCTTGTCCTCCTGCGAAAAAATTTGAACCGCAGCGAGAGCACGGCTCAAAATTTTTTTGGAGGGGGACAAGACCCTCCTGGCTACGCGCCTGCCTTACAGTTATGATCCACCCACTAGAGTTAACAACACTGCATTAATAATTCATAAATATGATTTATTACTCATGAGATCTAATTTCCTCCTACAGTGACTACCGATTGACCGTCCTCAAGCAGAATCATCGATCATTCCACGAGAGATACAAGCAAATTGACTCAATTAAGTACCAAGATTTCAAACTTTTCACATCAAATATTCTCGACTCTTTAAAGATGAAAATTTTAATCCAAGGAAATATCGTAAAGTCACGCGCTGAGTATCTCAAAGAATTATTAGTAAATAATTTGAAGCCACAAAAAATTAACGATTTTCCAAATGAATCTCAAATTTATGAGCTTCCTCTTGGCTCCACTTCCATAAAAAATAAGTCATTACGCAACAATGATTATAATGCTATTATAAAAAATTATTATCAAGCCGGAAGATCCGATATTAAATTGGAGTGTCTTACCGAAATTTTAGCAAGTATCTTGATGGAGCCGCTTTTTGACATTCTACGAACACACCAACAACTTGGATATGGAATTAATTGTTCAGCGAGGAAAAATAATCGAGTTATGGGTTTAATCATCACCGTCGAGTATCAAGAGAATCAACATTCGTCAGAATTTATTGATGCAAAAATTGAAGAATTTCTGATTGAATATCTGAACACGTTGAATGCGATGAACGAAGAGGATTTTATTGCCGCTAAACGATGCTTCATCTCGTCTAAACTCACTTCAAACACGGATCTTGAAGTTGAAGTAATGCGGAATTTCGATGAAATAAGAAATTACGAAGACATTTTCAATAGACGAGAACTTGAAGCGGATGAAATAGAAAATATCACAAAAAAGGAAATTTTGGAATTTTATAGAAAAGTTTTATTGGATACAGCGACAAAAAGAAAATTGTCTGTACAGATAACAGGCGCTAATGGAGCGAATGAAAACTGTGAGACGAAAAGTGTCAATGAAGTGGAAAATTGCATAGAAACAGATTTTAAAGAACTTCAAGCATGCTGCAAAGTTTATTCTTGATCGTCAATACTTGTGATGTATTTTCGAATGATTTATCTGTGATAGTTGATGACAAATCGTGAACTATTTAAATTTATTTTATAGCCTTAATACTCACATTTATGTGTGGGGTTGTTCTCAAATTATGCCAATCGAAGAATGGATTTAAAGGCCACGTTCAACACTGTGTCACTAGCTGCAAGGAGTCTAACCCTACACTCTTCACCTGTAATGCCCTATACATTGACGTATCTTATAATAGGGGCATTGGCGTAGCTAATGGAGTGATTTGAAGCTCAATTTCTTTTGAATTTTTTTAAAAAATTTCGGACAAAACTGACCAAATCATTCATCTGGATACACCAATACCCCTATTAGTGGATCAGGGGTTGTGACCCCTCGGATTACCTCATCTGTGACGACTTTCGACAAATTTCCTGAAAATTTAATTATATTTAATCAATTGTAGAATGATACTCGAGTGTTTTAGTTCCAATATGTATTTATTCTCAATATAATTAATGCAATTTTGAAATTATTTGTCGACTCGAGTGTCGTCAAAAAGAGAGTGATGAAAAATGTGTCGTGAGAATTCAAAAGGGGGATGAAAATACAAAAATTCAAAAAACAAATGACCGTTACAATTTTGAATTCAAAATAACCGTTAATAAAATAAATTTAATTCAATTTATTTGTCGGACTTTGCGACACTCATCCCTGGTTAAGTTCCTGTATTGGATATTATAATAAAAGCGATTCAGTTGCGGGGCCAAAACTAAGGTCACATCCTTGCTACGCTACTAAAGTGGGTATGTTTATCTGTAGCAGTTTGTGACACAGAGTTGAATTATATTTTGGATACACATCATTTGAGATGTTATCATGTTATCTTAGTAAATACTAACTGACTCTCTGTTTTTGTGGTGTTGACCGTTAATTTAATTAAATAAAAAAGAATTTAGCTGAAATAAAATTTTTACACTCTGCTGTTTATTTAATGACTAGCTACATAATTAAAATCGAAAAGCTCATAAAAATAGCATAAATTATTTTACTAGAATTTCATTTAACCACCTGAAAGTATTTAATGAAAATTGTTTTTTGGCACCGATGCAAAAAAATTTCTCACACATTTCATTTCTAACTGTTGAGTTTGTAGGAAGTTGTAGACGCAATATTCGGAAAATTGAATTTACTGGATCAAGTTTGGATTTTCGATAAAGTTTGTTAAACATTTCCATTTTATTTAATGACGGATGATGTAGATGCATGCATATTAATTGAATATTTCCGATAGAAAATTGATTTATCAGGATTAGTGACAATTTATTCTAGGAAAATATTTGTTTTTCGTATGGATGAAAATTAAGCTATGTAGGTTGATCATTAATTTTATTATTTCAAACGGAATTTATTCTGCAAAAATTAAACTTTTGTGAACTTCATTATGATTTTTGAGGGGCTAGCTGGCAAAAAATTACGCAAATATGTAGATACTTAAGTTAATATTATTACTAGAGTTCAAAGTCAATTAGATCTAGAGTCAAGTTTACAGTAAGACGCGACTCAACCCCACTTATTGTCTACTAAGAAGCTGAAATTTAATCTTAATTTTTTTGCATCAGACAACCTTCACCGCGTCTTCAGGAACCCCACTTCTCTGTGAGAGGGATTTTCAAATTTTTGTTTTAAAAAATTTAGACCAGAATTTTTTTGATTTTTTTCTCTCAAAAACCCTAGCAAATTGAAGATTTCAGTGACTTGACTGTTCTGTCGACTAAGATCTCTTTATGTTTATCATCATTATAACATTTTCAATTATGTCAGTATCATAAGGGGTCATTCATATATGACGTCCACAATTTAGGGGGAGGGAGGGTCTGAGATTTTGTGACACCTTCATAGGTGTTATTCATTTATACCACCTCAGAGGGTATAAAAATCCCATTTCTTGATGGACGTCATTTATGAACGACCCCTAATGAAAAACTTCATTAAATATCTATAAACCATAATAAAAATATCGATAATGCTTCAAATCGATGCACGCACACACCAACAGAACATAACCTCAAAGAAAATAATTTTCATTAATTTTTATCATGACAAGATTAATGTGAAAATTATATGAGAGATGAAACTTTATTGCCTTTGATGCTGATGCCTTTGATTTACTACAACTTTTTTTTACCAGATAAAATTTTTCGTTATGAAAGAATCAAAGAGGAACGCTGCTACAGTTAATTATATTAATAATTAATTATACGAAATATAACTGTGCATCAGGGGTGTAGTCAGAAATTATTCAAGGAAGTTAACTAGGCTGTCAATCTGTATACTTTTTGGCAGTACATAGGATTGGGGTTCTCATCTAAGTGTGGTGATGGACCTTAACCCCCTAAATACGTCTCTACAGTGCCTTAAATAAAGCATCTTTTAAGCAATAAATATATCCTTTTAAGGGATGATGATGTCGAATAATTGTGAATGATTGGAGGAATTATGTCAAATAATTGGAAGATATGGGAAAAAAATAAGTCATTATTAGAAAATTTAGATGTTTTGCAGCAACTTAATTCGTTTGGACACAACTAGATGCGACTATCCATCAAATTATGATTTGATTCCAATAATTCAATTTATTTCATACCAAACATCATCATTTTCTAGATAAACAGCAAGCTCTCAACCACTAGATTATCTCATCTAATGCAGAACACATGTAATCCAAACTGTACAAATTTCTATCCAAACTGAACCACAAACTCCACCACAAATTGAGAAATTTCTATACAAAACTAAGTTCTCAATATGAGCATTAGAGCAACAAGAAAAATTAAATGACATTCTTTACAGATTTTCTAAATGCTGACATGGATAAGGCAAATGCAATGTGATCTGCATAGTCATGAACTACAAGCTTAATGCAAAATGTGTAGGAAAACTTTATGAAATTCAAATTTTTGCTCATTTGCAAAAAACAGAGAAGCTGAAAAGCGACAACATCAATGTCACATCAACTTTTCATCCTCACATATGTAGATTTAATTGAAATTGAAATGAAAGGGAAACAGAAATGAACATTTTACGCCTTGTTGGATGAAAAACTTTTCTTATTTTTTTGCAAACCTTTTTTGTTTTTGTTGAAGAAATTCTCTTAACATGCAACAGCGTGTAAGCATATTGAATTAACAAGGGAAAATGTGTAAATGACACTTGAAACATAACATTTAATATTATACTAAGATGTACAACACATTGAAAGCTAAATTGGAATCTAAGAATGGAAATTGAAATCGAAATTGAAACGTTTGTTGTTCAGCAACTTCAAATATTCAGTAATCTAGAAAAAATTAAAGGGATAGTCACATCAAAATGCTAGCAAATCAGAGCTGTTCTCATTAATGTCACAAAATTTTTATTACAATGATCTCATTTGTTTCAGCACAGCTCTAGATCCACCATCCTCTTAGCTATAACCGAACCAAGCATTCGGTCTAAGATCGTTTGTTGCATAGGTTGGATCTCTCTTGTAATGATGCATTATATTTTATTTAAATATTAGCTCAATAGGGTTGGCTGCAAACAGTTCTTATTTTTCGAAAACAAAATTTCGAAAGTTTGGTTTTTTTTGAATTGAAAATGACCGTTGTAAATCAAAACAATTTCTTTGCTTATTTTAATTAAATACGGGTAAAGCTTGCGAAGTTGGTAGCTGTATCCAAAAGAAATTAATGAATCATGCTATAAACCGAAACATTCTATAAATAAGAATAAGTGGAATTTTTTTAACGGTATTTTCAAATTCAAAAAATTTGTCAGTTAAAAAATCTTCAAAATAATTTCAAAAATATTTTGAATTAAAAAAAATAACGGTTCATGGTGCTGTTTGCAGCCAGGGTCAATGTTTAGCTGTAAGTGACTTTTTGGACCCCCCTTTATCATAAATTTTCCATTTATGCAAGGTCGTACCCAGAATTTTTTTATGAAGGTCTAAAAATGATTTTTTTTCTCTTATTCTCATGGTTTTATACTCATCGGACCCTTTTGGGTACACTCATCTTTACGTAATAAGTGAACGGACCCCAATGTGTACACAGGAATAAGCTTTAAAGTAGCATAACCCTGACCAATCAATCGAGTCCAATGCATCCATCTCAACACTACAAACTCATTACCACATTTAGCTACAACAACTCAAATGACTCAATTTAAATTGATGAGACAATTTTTTCACAATAAAGTATGTACATCTTCCAACACAGATTGCATCACTTATTCGCTGACGTCATAGAAAAGAAGAAACAGTTTAAAGCAAAATAATGAACAACGTTTAAAGCTGCACACCCAAACATCAGCTTGAAAGAAAATCAATACTTCATTATCAGCTTTTATAAATTGTTCGGTATTTTATGATAATCGATACTCAATATTATTATGAAGTTGCTATGATGAAATCACCCCAATTACCCGAGCGGTACAACTTAGTTGTTACGTCACCACTACGTTGACGTTATAAAAGAAACACGTCAAATATTCGTGGAGGTGTCGTGACAGTGGTTTTTGGCTGAGTTAATGGCAAAAAGTGGGGTTTGGCGAAGCGTGCTGCTCGGGATATTTTCATATACACCCACAGCACCTCCATAAGTTGACATAAATTCAGTAATATTCAATTCATCATCTTCATGTGCTGCATCAACATAAAAATTCTTGAATGAGATAATATTTTCGAAAGTTTTGACATAAATCTGACAACTTGAGTATTTTAGTTGGATTGGAGTAATTCTTTTTATGTATTTAGCAAGTGCTGAGGATAAATCTAGTAGGAAAAAAAATCATCCAATTAAAAAGAGAGAACTTTTTACATCTTTTTACTCACAAACTTAATTATTTTTTATTTTTATTATTTCCAGTTCCTATTTCGACGTTTCTACAAGCAATTAAAAATTTCCCTTCTCAATTAGCCTTTTATCCCTTGAGTTTTTCTCAATTGCAATTAGCATCGCATCTCTTTTCGACAACAGTTCATCACGTTCGACTAGATTTTTTACGAGAGCTTCATTTAGCGACTCTATGAATGTGTGAATTTCATTGATGACAATTTGGAGTTGTGTAATGTTCATGTTCGCCAGCAATTTTCGTGACAGATGAGTTATGGGCTGCGGTTGCTCCCTTTTTACTTTTTTTAATGTACTGTTGATAAAAACTGCTAACTCAGACGCACCTTGACGATTTTTTTCAAACTAAAAATAGTATTTTTTTGTAAAAATCTAAAAAATTCATTTAGAAATGTTCAATGCAAGATATTTTTCGATATTCGAAAAATAAATTCGAAAATGATTTGTTTACATTTCAATATGAAATTTTGTTTCGTCAATTTTGGTTTAAATTCGAGTTTATCAACTATACAAATGATTAAAGTTCAATCAAGTCTATTATCATTCTGTCCCTTCAAATCGAATTAAATAGCTTAAAAATTGAAATTTAACATGTTTCGAACTCAAAAATTGTTTGTAAACAAAGTGCGGGAAAATTCAAATTTCTGAAAAAATAACGTCTTTTTTTCATTGTCTTGCATTGGAAAAATTTCAATTACCTCAAATTGACGTAAAGCCACATCCTTTGCATGTGCTAATCGATAATGTAAATTTGCATTTCGTATTAATCGATCTGTATAGCCCATCGTGAGTCTTCGTCCAACATATCGCTGGTTATCGATTGATTTCTGCAATTAAAAAGAAAATTTTCTTTATTGCAGCTTGCGGCTGATTCCAGTTCGATTGCCACAATTGAAATTGAAAATAAATTGAGGCTTATTTCAACTGTTTAATGAACATAAGTATTCGTTCATACACATATGAATGGCCTCGTTTGGCAACTGAGTAGTGGAACAAAACGAAGAAAAATAATAAAATTTATACAAGATACGTCATTGTTGTGGGTAACAAAAGTAATTTTGCATGTTTATATTATTATTTAGTAATCTATGCAACAAATTATTGGTAATTAAACTCTAAAAGTGAAATTAGTTGAGTTTGCAGGAGTTTTGTGGATTTGTTATGGATATAGCGCATATTTTGGGGTGGTGTGAGAATGTTTTTAGTATTTTAAGCCTAGTTTCTTGAGTATAACCTTAAAAATTGATGATTTAAGGTTAAACCCCAGAGTTAATGAGTTATACTATTAAGTAAGCGCAGTAAACCTGTTTGGCATGGATTAATACTCTTCACCCCCTTTGGACCTCAAAAAATTACATAACCACTTTCAATCCTCCAACGCTACATCTCAATAAACACAAAAAAAGCAATAATATAATGAATCCAAAACAGGCAATTACCGACATGTTTATTAAGCAGTTCATTCATCTGAGAAAGTTTAAAATTCACTTTAATTTACAATTTTAAACCTCACTGGTCAGTAAAGTGCATTCAATTAAAAAAGCATAAATTTACAATTAAGAAAACAAATCCACCAGACAGACATAATCAAACATGCCACACGTTAGTGCATATTTATACAACCGCATGTTGAACTATTCAAATGTTGTTCGATTTAACGCCCATTTGAGTTTTTACACTAAGTATGAAGGCAGAAGCTACAGAGAAAGTAGGAGACGATATGTTATTGTGGTGTGAATTTAGAGGCGCATTTTATGGTTGGAAAAGGGTGTGTCTTGGGGGTTCTTGAAGATTTTTACAAGTTGTTGTGGGGTTCATTGGAAAATTACGTAATTATTCGATATCATATGAGAATGTGCTTAAAAAATAATTTAAAAAAAAAATTGAGAAAATTTCAACTTTAAGGACAGGGGCGTAGTCAGAGGATAGAGGGGTCTGGACCTACACTCAGGGGCGTATTTAACCCTTTTTGCGATTTTTTTTTTCAATTTACTAGAGTTTTTACGGAAAAAAATCTTAAAGCCTCCCTTTCGGTCCATACAAAAAAAAATCAAACCTTCCCCCTTGAAATTTTTTTGGATACGCCCCTGTCTACCCCCAAACTTTTGTAATGGA
This sequence comes from Chironomus tentans, assembly GCA_963573255.1. NCBI lineage: Eukaryota > Metazoa > Arthropoda > Insecta > Diptera > Chironomidae > Chironomus > Chironomus tentans. The sequence continues at coordinate 19,639,824 of OY754302.1, forward strand.
TTTTTTTTCTGAAGAATAATTTTTAACTAAAAAGTTTTCCAAATTTTTCGGAATCATTAATTTTAATTAATAATTTAATTTAAACATTCTGAAACATTCACGTACCGTTAGATCCCGTTAAACATATCAACAAGGACAAAACCATGAGCAAATTAGCAGAATTTTTTTTGGACCCCTAAAAAATTTCTGAATGTACACTTGTACTACTTCTTGAATACGTCTTTGGACACAGGAAGATAAGAAAGTAATTTTTTATGGACGTCATTTTTAATCAACATCTTAACAAAGTCCACCGCTAAGTATGTTTATTGAAATCCATCTAATAGATCATCCAACAGGACAACATGCTTACACTCCAATCTTAATTATTCCAAATAAAAATCCACACTACAGTGACATTATTACCACTTTTATCATACTCACATCGTCAGTAATATCCGTGCGAAAATAGAGTGATGAGATTAGTTCGACAGTATCAAGTGACTCATGATTGTCATATGTCAAAGTATATAAATCATTCACATAACGAGAATCTTTCTTGTAATGCCGCTTAATCGATTTTAAACTAGATAGTGAGTCCATCTTGTTATCAATGTACATGACTAGAACTGATGCTATATTGAACTCTATAATATGAAATTTCCAATAAAATCACAGATTCTTTTGACAACTGCTACGTTCTCAGTTTGTCTTCCAACAAAAAAAAACTTTTTTTGCTGCACTTTTATGATATTGTAAAATTTGCAGTTCGAGAGCTTGCTGAAACTAGCATGTGGTTTACGAAACTAATCCGAGCGACTGATTTTCAGCAACTACAGCTTTTTGCGGTAGAAAAAAAGTTCGTGAGCAGACACTACCAAAAAGCAAAAAAAAAATATGAGAAAAATTGAGAGAGAAAATATGGGCAAAAAAGCAACAAACAGAAGCAAACAACGAAATGTGGAATTTAATTTCGATGTAAAAAAAATCATAGAGCACAAAATTTTGTGAGGTGAGTTACCACAAGTGCTCTACAAATAAAATACAATTTTAAGTGCCTCTCATGTGTAAATGTGGCAACATTTCATTTTTTCTGCTCTTTTGTTTTAGTTATGTATGAAAATCCATACATGTATGCCGCTTACTCTATAGTTATTTATTTTTTTAATTACTTTTATGGAAAGAAAAGCCTGAGCGGTGCTAAAAGCAAAAATTAAAAAGTTTATTCGTCTTTAGGCTGCTTAAGCTAATTAATGAATGAGAGATAAATAACCCCGAGTGAGTAAGCACGCGAAAAAAAGAAGAAAATAAAAATAAATAAAATGTGAAATAAATAAAGTATGATTTTTTTTCTTTTGCCGGCAGTTGTTATGAAAATTTGCGGAACTGAAAAAACTTTTTGGATGTTTATTAGTGGTTTTGATTTCTTAATGAAATAATATTTTGTAGGATGTTTTCTCATCTGTTGAATTTTAAAGCTACAGAATATTGAAATAGCAGATGGATGTTATCTTCTTTAATTAATTAATTGTAGTGAAGGAGAAGTAAATCCAACTGGCCCTAGAATTCTAATTTAGAACATGATTTCAACACTATTTAAGGAATTTTAATTTGAATATTTTACAGAAAAAGTCGAAAAACCCAACAATTTGTAACGAGTAGGAATCGAACCTACGCTCTTACGGTGATATGGATTTTTAAAGGCACGCTCTTACCACTTACTCCAGAACTAATCTAACGTGGGCTGCTAAGAAGATTGGCAGAATGCTAACTTAACCTATTAATTTAATCCAGGGGGAAAATCACTTGGTGGAAAAAAGTCGATAACATTTTGTGCAATAATTTTGAATCCTTAAATATTTTTTAGCAGAAATGTTGTCAGAAAATCTTATATTACGGATCTGCTCAAGATATGACCGAAAGTTTGAGAATTTTTTTCTCCATTAAGTTGTTTTCCTCCTGATTTGATCTGAAAAGAATAATAAGTGTTATCGTTGATACTGATTTACTTAAAAACCTCCAAACTAGGGTACCCTCACCCTAGGACACCCTGACCTATCCTACCTTAGAACACCCTAGGGTACCTTGAGTAGCCCTGTAAACCGACCCCAGTTGAGTAAACAGCTCTTAAAATCAAACGATTAGCATAAATTTAAATTCATGTTGAATCTGACACCCTAGTTTTAAGAATACACTAAAATAAACTATAATTGAACGATTCTGCATGAAAATGAGCTATCTGATTTTGATGAAATATCTCTGTAACGGGAAATAGTTAGATAAAGGTTTATATATCAAAATTTTTGTCATAAAATTCTCTAATTCCTGAATAGTCACTAAGGTCTTGAAACGGAACTGGTCAGTTCCAATACGCGTTTTTATGTCTAAAAATCAAGGGTTTACTAAAATTCTTATAACTTTTTAACGAATTGACTAAAATCCTTGATTCTTTCAGAAGTGTAAAGCTTAAACAAAATACTAGAACTTGTTGGGAGCACATTTTTCATTTTCGACCTGTGACATCACTTTTTTGACCCCAAAATGTTGTAAATAAGAAACATTGAACTACTCATATTTTCACAACCAGAGCATATAGAACGGTGCAGTTTTCACTAGAAGCTTTCTTTTTGGAAGATCTATAAGATTCGAGTATAACTTTGTGGGGACAATTCGTAAATTTTGACAAAATTTAAGAAAATGCAGAAACTAGTGTTTCTTGAAAGTATAAAGTATTAATTATCGTATTAAGGCTTACAATTATGCAGAAAATGTTAATATTAGATGATTGCTACTAAAAAGAAGAAAATAACAAGCCATCACATGACTGGGGTTTGTACACCAGTGATGTGAAAATTATTTTTTTGTATTTTTCATACATTTTTTAAACACTTTTTTAAACATTTTAACACCGTTCAATTCTACTTTTTATTACCTTTTCAGCGATATATAACACATAGCATCAAATATTAACAGTTTAAGACAAATTAATTGTTAAAAATTTGCACAAATTTGTTGCTGCTGAAGGATTTTTTTTGGAAATTTTTAACAAATAATTTGTCTTAAACTGTTAATATTTGATGATATGTGTTATATATCGCTGAAAAGGTAATAAAAAGTAGAATTGAACGGTGTTAAAATGTTTAAAAAAGTGTTTAAAAAATGTATGAAAAATACAAAAAATTAATTTTCACATCACTGGTGTACAAACCCCAGTCATGTGATGGCTTGTTATTTTCTTCCTTTTAGTAGCAATCATCTAATATTAACATTTTCTGCATAATTGTAAGCCTTAATATGATAATTAATACTTTATACTTTCAAGAAACACAAGTTTCTGCATTTTCTTAAATTTTGTCAAAATTTACGAATTGTCCCCACAAAGTTATACTCGAATCTTATAGATCTTCCAAAAAGAAAGCTTCTAGTGAAAATTGCACCGTTCTATATGCTCTGGTTGTGAAAATATGAGTAGTTCAATGTTTCTTATTTACAACATTTTGGGGTCAAAAAAGTGATGTCACAGGTCGAAAATGAAAAATGTGCTCCCAACAAGTTCTAGTATTTTGTTTAAGCTTTACACTTCTGAAAGAATCAAGGATTTTAGTCAATTCGTTAAAAAGTTATAAGAATTTTAGTAAACCCTTGATTTTTAGACATAAAAACGCGTATTGGAACTGACCAGTTCCGTTTCAAGACCTTAGTGACTATTCAGCAATTAGAGAATTTTATGACAAAAATTTTGATATATAAACCTTTATCTAACTATTTTCCGTTACAGAGATATTTCATCAAAATCAGATAGCTCATTTTCATGCAGAATCGTTCAATTTTATAGGATGTTAGCCACCTGGTCACCATACATGCGGTTGCCACTTTACCGTCAAGCAAAATTTGTGGTGATCGTATTAAGTAAAGTGTATATAGATGAGTCTTGAAGATAAAATCATCTGATGACCTTGCATTTCACATAAAATTACCGTACTCACCTGGTCAAGCATGCCTACCGGTAGACAAAAAATTCTTCCATAATCATGCTGACTAGCCAACTGAAGATATTCATGACTTTTTTCGAGATGAAAACGTTGAATTTTGGTACAGATCAACAAGATTAAAGCAACTGACTTTTAAACTTCTATAAAAAATTTGCTTTTGTGCTCAACAATTTGTTAATCCTTTATGATTCATTAAAAACACTTGTTTGTGCTCTTGAAGGTTGTTCAAGCAATTTAATTTCTTTTCAATTCAATTTATAAGGTTTTTTGTTGTTCTTAATTTAACCTTAATTTTTTTATTATATTATTTTCTAATACATCGTGCTAATTGGCTGTAAAATTGATTGCAAAATATAGTCTAGAAAGCGAAATTGAGCACACATAAAATCAAATCATATCATAGTCAAATAAAATCATCAAATGCTTTTTGTTAGAGTTTCAAAGAAGAGAAGAAGTAGACATCAAAGATGTAATTATAGGGGATTAATAGACAGTGTTGGGGAAACTGATGAAGATTTAATTGAGGCTTTATAACAAATTCACATTTTGTTCAATAATGCATGCTACAGCCTACTGTCTAACTACATTAGGTTCATTTATTACCTGTTGTACACTTATTGATGTACGTGACATAGAGTCGTATAAGATATCCACTTTAAAGTTTATTAAAAATTACACAAAGACGTTCAGGCTAGAGGTGGTCGATTACTTTGCTATAAGCCATTCAAATGAACTGAAAATCACACTTAGAAATCAAAATAGAAACGAATCGACTAAAAATTCATGTGAACATCGTGTAACATCCAAGAAACCTGCCCTTGCAGACATATTTTCATCATGCATAGCTTTAAAATTGTAGTTTCACAACTCTGTCTTCATTGTATCAATCATTCCATTCCATAAAACATCCAATTATCGCAATAAAAGAATCAAGTTAGTTTATTGTCTCATTCGAAAATAGTTTTTATTGATGTATGGATTACTAAGTACGCTGTCTATACAACTATCGAAAAATTAATTATAGCACTCAATTTGTAGCTGTAATTAGTACAATCAGTTATAAAATCAAGAAGACTAGGGGCCGTTAATAAATGACGTTCATCATTTAGGGAGAGGGATCTGAAGTTTTGTGACAAATATGAAGGGGTGTATTTAGAAATTTTTCGGGTGGGGGTTCCAATCATGAATCTGTTTTGGATATCTTTTTAAATAATGACCCTTTTTTTGATGACATTTTTAAACCTAGTATTGATTTTTCAAAAAAAAATAGGGGTAGATGTTTAGCCCTACCCTGGAGTATACCCCACCCCTATACCAGGGGTACCATTTGGTATACCCTTACCCTACTAATGACCTTACACCAAGGTCTATACCCCTTGCGCAACCATAGGGTATACCCAAAAAAACCCAGCATGTAAAGGGGGTTTAGGAATTTCACTTTTATATGGACGTCATTTATGTACGGCCCCTTACCTGTTTTGTTGAAAATTCACATTTTATTTTTATTCATAGCTTTTATTGTCAGTGCTGTTAACTAGAAAGTGAAAATGATAAAATACAAATTACCAGAACTGATTTAGAAAGTTTTAATCGTGTATTAAAAATAGAATTAGTTTGACAAGTTTCATGCTTAATTGGTTTCATTTGTCTGATAAGAATTTAAATGAAATTAGAAAATTAATCCAGAATAATTATCTTCAAAGAAGCTTGAACCTCTCATAAATAACTTAAATCAAATTATAATTTATTCAGATTGTAGGCGAAAATTACAAAACAGTTGGATTGAATAAAAATAGCAATTATTCCAATTGTTAGAAATTTCAACATGAATAAACTTATTTTATGGGTATATTGAACTTGCCAACGCAAAAAACCTTCGAGCAAATTATCTATCGTATCTTCTTGAATATCAATTCTGATGGAAGAAGAACTTTACGCAAAAATGTTTGGAATGAAATAATTTACAAGAGATTAAATCTTGATTATATGAACGCTTCTGAATTTTTAAAGATGCTTTTATTCTTGGAAGATGTGGAAATTTTTTATAGGCATGAGATTTTTTTATGGATCGATAGGAATTTTTTAAGGAAGGCAAGAAGTCAATGGTGTTAAGGGATGGTCTAAAGATTATAGCATCTAATTCAATTAGACAACCAGATTTAAATTCTCCCAATTGGTACAATTTTAATTGATGTCCACCAGATTGACCAGCAGACTGTATACATCGAATCAAGGCTTCCCAGCTTCTAATCTTTAATCCTTTTAAGAGATTAAGAGATTTTTTAGTCTTTAATCACATATAGAGATTAAAAATCTCCATAGAGATTAAAGATTAGAATCTTGGAAGCCTTGGATCGAATCAAGCGATGGCTGATCGACGATTTTAACTTTTGTTTTTGGTTTTCTCGTCAAGTTGCCGTGTCTTGATTTTAAATATATTTTGTTTTTTAAGTAAAATTATTATGATCGAGCCTAATTGAGTTAGATCTGCGTAGTTTTTCAACGTAATTACTTACTTCGCTGGCCGTACAGATCAATTGTGATCCATGACCTCCCTTAGATGTCGCCTGAAACTGGCTCTATCGCTGGCTGCTCTCTGCCAATTGTTAATACCAAGTGCTATACTGTCTCTATCAACAGCTTCTTTCCATGAGTTCTTTGAGCGCCCACGTGACCTGTATTTTTCAAGATATCAAGATATAGACTTTTTCCTTGCCTAATTACAACTCCTTCTACCCTACAGTTGGAAATTTAACCAGTTCATCAACAAATAGACAGTAAACCTAGCTGCTTTTCCACTGCTTACACTAACCAACCCATATCCTCTTAAAAATTGAACTTTATGAGCCTATTCACTCCTATCCACCAACATCTAGCTTCTGCAATATCCCAAAACTACCATCCATTCTTAAAAACATCCTTCCTCATTCACAAACTATCTGTTTACAATAATGACAACAGCTAGACGTCTTCAACAATCCAAATAGACAATTTTTCATGTGCATTAATATGCTACAACAGCAAGCAATTTAAAATAGCGTGACAATGTTTTATACCTTTTCAATGACATACTAGAATTGTCTAGTATGTGTCGTATGTGCAAGCTTTCTCATAAATGCTGTTAAAATGTAAGCAGTGCTTAAAACCTTGAAGTCACTTTTTTTTAAGAATATTGCAATTTTATTAAAGTTTTACCTATTGTGATATTCACAGCACTCTGAGGAATAAGTTTTATTTGTTAATTTTGTGTACGTGTCATGAACATATTGCCGCTGGATCTGGAGAAGTTTGTCGTTTAGTTTGAATTTAATCTTGTTTAATATTTTGTGGGAATTTTGAAAAAAAAAATTCTTAAATTTGTGCTATAAATTTTTATTTTACAGCATGTTGTGGATGGAAGCTCATCCATAGCTTAAAAAACAATTTTTTCAATACTTAATCAGCAAATTATTATTTTTTATCCGTAACAAATGAAAGTAGCAGAAATTTATTTACCGTATTTAGATTAAATAACCTAATGTACATAAAAGAGATTCAACAAGTTACGAAATTTCTTCATTTTCATTTCATAATAAAGTGAATGTGATAAATCACACTTGAAAGATTTTTGTTTCCGACTGAAGAGAAAAACAATACTAAATTTCATCTCCGTATAATTTTTAGGCATGTTTGACTGAGAAAGTGATGCATTTGAGGGGGTCAGTTTTGGGGAGACTGGAGCTTGAGAATGGAGCTTTTGTAGAAAATCTTGTGAAAATGAGCTTTTGGAAAAATCAGAACTGTGAAGTTAGTTTAAAGATTTCAATCTTTTCAAATTGTTCTTTGTATAAAAAAAATTCAATCTTTTTGACTAATTAACTTTTTTAAAATAAGTACGAGCTTTTTTGAAATATTGTCTACAGGGGCGTACCCAGAAGATCTATATCATATATTTTAAAGGGGTCCAATTTTTTCTTTCTTATGCTCAAGGTTTCATATTATTTGCGAATTCTAACTGTACATGAATGATTAAAGCTTTTAATTACTAATTAGAGCTTCAAAAAGATCTCAAAAAAAAACTTTAAAGAAAAAAATAATTTTTCAGAAAAAAGTTTGGGTCTGTACCCCATTAGACACCCCCCCCCCCTTCTTGGGTACGCCCATGAATATCTCTTAAATTTTGGCTGAATTTGATACTGAATCAACTGAATAATATATTGAAAAGTATTTAATGAGTATGATAAAAGCTATTAATGTAATATTACAATATTAAATAGCTAGAAAATTGCAAATTTTTAGAATTGACAATTTTCGAATGCAAAAATTATTTGTAAACAAACAAAAGAAAAAGTGAGGGAAATTTCAAATTCCCAAACTGTCGTTGCACTTTTACACGTAACGCTTTTAAGGGGGAGGGGCTTGAGAGATTTTTCAATTTTTTACAGGGAGATGGGTTCGAGAATTTATTAATGAATTATTTTTTACAACTTTCGATAAAATTTAGTCAAAATTGGCTTTTTGACTAATTTTAACAAATCTTTTCGATACAAAAATTAAAATTCTACTAATTTCCTAAATTTTAAAGCGTTCCACCCAATCTTTAAAGAATAATGCTCTCCTTACTTCCACACGAGTATCATTTTCTTTTTTGTTTCAAGTTCATATTCATTCATAAAAATATTTTATACACGGAAAAAAATTAAGAGATTTTCCATGATTGAGTTATTTTTAATGTGAAGAGCTTCAAGACATAAATGAGCTGACCCTTAAATTTATGTCAACAAAAAAAATTTATTTTCCACTCAACTGAATGAGATGATTATAATAATATTTGAATCAGGATGAACCATCTGGAAAATCCTTTACACTGTACTAGAATATTCCAGTGAGAGAGGCTGGAAGTTTCCACACTCATGCTGCATTTTCTTCTTCTTTTCGTGATAACAATTGTGATGTTGAATGTAGGTCAGTATCTACTTATTTGCTGTACCGTGAAAATTTTTCTTGCATTTTTTTTCTTCTCATTCTGTTGTATTTTGTTTAATAAAATTTATAGCTCAATATTTTATGCACAAGTTGGTAATGATTCAGCGCTTACGAGATTTATTTAATCTTTTATATCCGTTGGCATTAATCCCTTTTATGCAATTTAAATATCTTTTTTTCTTTTTCGTAGTGCGATTTTTTGTTTTGCAGTTTCTTATGATTTATTGAGAGACGTTTGTATGTCCATAACTTTTGGCAATTTGTGGTGTAAATCTGCCGATTTGTTGTTTATTTTACTCTGTGCCTGACTCTTTCGAAGGTTTGAATGATTGGAACACTACATCAAGCTAAGTATGTACCAGTAAAATGGATGGTAGCAGAGGGGGGGGGGGGGATTTTCGAGGGTCTGAGACCCCCAACTGAAAACCAAACTCAGTGCAAAATTTTCCAGCCAGTAATTTTGTAGAAAATTTTTAAAAATCATCAGCTCCTTTGGCCCCTTCTATATTATTATCATGATTTTTTTATATTATTATTATATATTTTATTAAAATCTTTCAGAAGGAAAAAGCCTTCTTAAGCAGTATTTAAACTCCTTAAAAAGGCATAAAAAACCTTAAAAAACCATAAAACTATATGCCATTGGATGGTAGTTCCTCATGAGGTTCTTTGTTTATTCTCTAAGTTCTAACCTCAATTTATAGTATAATCTGATGTAAAGCGAGATCTTAATATTGAATTTTAATTCAAAATCTTCTCGAGCATGTCTAACGTCTTTTGAAAAGCCGTTAAAAAAAATTTATTTTCAGCGACATCTATCAGAAAACAACCAAATTAATCTAAAATAAAGCTCATCTCATAATTTAATGTTATGATGAGTAATAATATCATGATAAGATTTTTTTTTGTCATAACATTTTCTTTCTTTCTTCCTCTGTAGAAAAATGCAGACAAAAAAATCCATTTGTATTTTTTATGAACCTTATCACACTTTCTAGAGCTTTTCTCTACGGATATGCAGCATATTATTTTAGGAAAATGAGAAACTATGAGGATGTAAAAAAGTAGGAAACGGAATCTCAGGAAAATATAATTTTTTGTGCATAATCTTAATACAGTAATTCATAATATAGTAGAATTATGAAAATTTCACAGCAAGGACGTACCCAGAAGGGGGGTCTGGAGTTTCTAAACTCCTTTTTCAAGAACATTGTACTGACTTTTATCAAAGTTTTGTTTGATTCATAGTTAATTAGGTGTAGTCAATTTGAAGGAACCATTACTTCTTCAAAAGGGTTCAATTTACACTGAGCTTCAAAATCCAGACCCCCTCTGGGTACGCTCATGTTTCACAGTAGATTTCAACTTAATTTCCAAGTAGCAAAACCTTTTTTCCGCACGTGCAGACGTCCAATATGAATGCCCAAAAAAATCATAATGTATTTATCTCCTATTTATAGACTTAATACTGATCACTTTAATGTGGTTTGAAGAGATTTCGTCATCATTCGAAAACCTCAATAGGTCAATATTTAAATCAATGAAGCTTGATTCTTATGGGTTTTGTGGAAATTTAAGAATTTTATGGGATGATTTGAGGGACATGTGATTTCTGCTGATTTTACAAATTACATAGAATGCTTTTCCTTAAAGGGGTCATTCGTAAATTACGTCATGCTTTAGGTTGAAGAATTTTTGTGAGTCTAAACATAATAAAATTTTTTGCTATGAAACACGTCGAGGAGGGGAGGGGGAGTCTGGGGGGGGCCAGAAAAGTTTTTTGTATGAAGTAATTTAAGAATGACCCCAAACTACTTTATTTTGGTTTCATTTATTTCTATTGACTTTTTAAATTGAGCAAGACGAGCATCAGGTGCTATATAGATATTGCTATCGTTTCCTCTTTGAAATTTATAAGGAAAACTTGGAAAACTAATATTAAATGTGAGGAAAATTGTAAATTCTAAATCAAAATACTTATCCGTTTTGCAATAAAAGAGAGAAATCAAAACTATTAGGCTTTTCCATTTCAATTTTATCGACATTAACACGAGCTTTGTAATCTTTTAGATACTGCTCGATAAATTCCAATTGCTGTGCACTCAATTCTTGCCATTCTTCAGTTTGACGAAAATCTTCATGATAGCTGCAAGAATGAATTGATCATGTAAGCATTATTTTTTAGATTCTTCAATTTGAATTACATACATTTGAATATACATAAGGCATAACTGCTTTAAACGTTCAGCATCGTACAAGCTAGCCAGCATGAAATATTCTACAGGATTTCCGGCATTTAAATTCTCAAACATATCGTCGATGCATAAGTCCTTCAATCTTTGAATCTGGTACATTTCTGCGCCATAAAGCAACCCTTCCAAATGCTCATTGATGTCATCAATCTCCTGAGTATACATAAATAATAGAATCTTATGCATAACAAGACCATCAATGTCATTAACTTTTAGCTTGTTCTTAATCGATTCCTGCATTTGTGATTGCATCATGGTCTTTAAGACGTCGGAATTCACGGACAAAATACAGCGATGAACTGGAAATTCTTCATCATCGGAGCAGATGATTGTAAAATCACTAAATTCTCCAGAATAGTAAAGATCCTCATATCTACGTATTATAGATTCATCAATCAAATTCTTATTAAATTCTTCTGGATAATTTCCTTCCTGAAGTTCGATCTAAAATCATTTAAAGAATAACGGCCAATGAAATTGAAGAATAACCGTTAAAGAAATAACAGATAAGCAATCACGAGTCAGCATAGATATAAACGATTAGTTTCTGTACACATAATTTAAGAGAGCATACCTTAATATGAATTGTCAAGTCACCATTTTGGAAGGAACGATCTTTGATAAATTCTTCGTATCTCATGGATAAATATTCAGCATTATAAGCATCGAAATACTTTGCAGGTCGTGAAAAATGATCAGCGTGCATAGAAACCTCCTCATCCACGGTTATTATTGGAATCATGCATGTTAGTCGTACACTAAAATTTTTGGAGTTGAAGCTTACTTTTTCAAGACCAATTTCAATTCCATATTCATTTATTTCCTTTTTGATTTTCCTGAAAGGAACATTTATTAAATATCAATTAACTTACTTCCATAATTCATGTCCTACCATTTTGTCTCATTTTCACCGAGAATAATTGAAATTTGCATAGTGTCCAATTTTCTTCTTTTTTCACTGCTAAACAGGCTATATCTTCTTGGAACAGAAAAGTACTTGATCTCCAACTCATAGTCATAAACTGATCTTAGCTTATTCATTATTCCTGTAAATTTCACGTAAAGATCCAGATTGAAAACTTTTCACGTCAAAAATTTCAGATTTCATTTGAAATTCATTGAATTGACAGTAAATATGTTATTTAATTACTCGTACTTACCTTATTGATTGTTTGAAGAGACCTTAAATACTGTTTTAAACACGAAAATGCACAATTTTTAATTTGTTTACTTTTGACACTTTTTAAATTGAAGAAAAAAATGAAATGAAATTCAAAATTTCCGTTAAAAATCGTTATTTCAAATGCTTGATCTTAGTGATGTGCTATGTTCTAAGCAGTGTCATGTTCTTTATTCATAGTTTTTCTGGTTTTTACTTAGTTACAGTAAATTAGTGTATTAAAATAATAATGTAATGACATAAAGCAAAAAATGTAGTTTAAAAAATGATAATGATTAATAAAATGATATCAAAAATTGAGGATGTATGTGAGCAGAACGACAGTAGCAAGTTTAAGTTTCTTATCACCAAAAGCAATCTTCATTTTCAAACTCAAAAGTTAACTCGCTTGCCTTATAATCTTTTACGGCTTTCTCAATAAATTCCAATTGTTCAGCATTCAATTGTCCCCATTTTTCAGTGTTACATAATTCGTCATAGTGTCTGCAAATAAATGAATTAAATAATTGAACTCTACAATTGGAAATCACTTACATTTGGATGTTCATAAGGCATAATTGCTTCAAATGTTCTCGATTGATTCCTGCATTTCTGTTAACATCATGGCCTTTAAGACTTGAGAGTTAACTGACAAAATATTTCGGTGGACACGAAATTCCCTTTTGTCAGAGCAGATGATTGTGAAGTCACTAAAATCTCCAGATTGATAAAGATCAGCAAAACTCGAGCTTAAGCTATGCTCATTCAAACGCTTTTTGGATTCTTTTGGAAAATGTCCTTCGAATAACTCCACCTGATATTGAATTAGATATCAGCTAATTGTGTATAAAATATTTAAAAATATAAAGTCTACCTTGATATAAATGTCGAGTTCAGGAGCTTCATAACAATTCCGGAATTTGTCAAACTTCATGCATAACGCTCTATAAAATTTATCAAATGCAAATGCAGAACAAACCTCACGTTCAATATACATAGAATTATCTCTGTCTGGCTTTTCCTCATCCACACCGCTTCGAGGAATCATGCATGTTATACGCACATTAAAATCGTTGAATTTAGATTTTTCCTTTTTGAAGAAAAGCTGGATTGCATCGCAACTCATTTTAGTTGTAAAGTCCCTATTTTAAATTGACATAAACGATTAGTGGTTTTAAAAAATGAAGGTTTAATTAAATTTACCATTTGATTTTATGATCACCAAGCATCATTTCAAACTTGTCAGTTCCCGAAAAATTGGTCTTGCGTTTATTTCCACTTATATCATCATACATTGGTGTATAAAAGTTGTGGATCTTGCAGTTAAAGAGCAAGGATGAAGTAGGTTTATTCATGATCCCTAAAATTAATTAAACGATAGATTTAATATAAATTCTGTGATCCAGCCAATAAATCCAGATCCAAATTAATAATTAAGTAAGATTTTTAATGTTTTATGAATGTATCCATTGAATTTATATTAATTAATTGAAACCTAACCATTACATACCTTTTTAGTCCCTCCAAAAGTCTTAAATTACTATTTTTAACTATTTTAACACAGAAATTTCAATTTGTTTACTTAAAGCTTTTCTTTTTTCATTGAACTACAGTCTAGTAAATAAATAAGGGGTCGTTCGTAAATTACGCCACGCAAAAAACCAAAACCCACTCCCCCTGTCACAAATTTTCCAAGGAAACAAAAATTTTTTTCTCTCCCCAAAAAGCGTGACGTAATTTGCGAACGACCCCTAAGCTCAAAAATGCACTAAAAAAGCATTCAAAAAAGTTGTGTGAAATTCTGAAAACTAGTTTTTGTGTTAAAAATATTATTTAGCGACTTTTTGAGGGACTAAAAAAGTATGTAATGATTTAATTATAGTACAAGTTCTTTAAATTTGTTGAAGTAAATTCATGATCGTGAAAATTGAGGTTTTTTTTTTTAACAAACTGGATCTCAAGAAAATCTTAGTGACCATTGTCTTTTAATAGGATATAATGAATAAACTCACTGCAACCTACATCTTTGAATGTGACATTAACAATTTTGAAACATCAAGAAATCCCATTTATCTATACAATGATTCTTATGAAGAAAAGGAAGAAGTTTTGGGAAGTAGAAAGTTCGAGATCAGTCTTGGTGATAATATAACTAAATGGTAAGCATATCTAAGTTAAATTACTGCATAAAAATATAAATTATTTAATATTTAATAGGGAGTTTAAGAACGAAATCACTGAGTATGGCATAAATCTTTGTTTAAAAAAGGAGGTCTCGGATTCCAACAATTTTAGTGTTCGAGCTACTTGCATGATACCGAAAAAAATTAAGGATGGAATAAAGAATTCCATGCACTATATACACACTACAGGCACCGCGAAGAAATTTGAAAGTGGCTATGAAGCTTTAAACTTTCTATTTGAGGATATTGAAAGTGGTCGATATTACAGAATGTCTGTCTTAAAAATGCTTGTAAAGGTAAGGATATACAATATTTTGAGACAGCTGCTTTTAAATGATTATTGTTTTAGATCGAATTGATTGAGGGAAATTTTCCACAAGAGCTTAGCAAGTACATAGACACTGATGATTTGCGATCGAATTTTGTAGATCTTTACTATTGTGAAGATTTTAGTGACTTTACCATCGTATGCTCAGGCGGAGAAGAATTTCCAGTACATCGCTGTATTTTGTCTGTAAACTCGCCTGTCTTGAAGGCAATGATGCTGACTGAAATGCAGGAATCGATTGAGAACAAGCTGGAAGTTAATGACATTGATGGAAGAGTTATGGATACGATCTTGTTCTTTATGTACACTCAAAGGATTGACGGCATAGCTGAACAATTGGAAGGGTTGCTTTATGGCGCAGAAAAGTATCAGGTTAAAAGCTTGAAGGGTATATGCATTGGTCACATGTTTGATACTTTGTCAGTTGAAACTTCCGTTGAATATTTCATGTTGGCTAGCTTATATGATATTGACCGTTTGAAGCAGTTATGCCTAATGTATATTCAAACGTAAGTTCTTGATATTATTTAATCAACGGATAATTTTAAGTATCTAGTAAAATTAATCATTTTCAGTTATCATGAAGATTTGCGTAAAACTGAAGAATGGGAAGAACTGAGTGCACAGCAATTGGAAATGATCGAACAGCACATTAAAGAATACGATGCACGCGTTATTGATAAGCATGAATTGCCTGAATATTTTTGGTATCGTTGATATTAATTTAAGAAATACTGCATTTTTCTATATCTTTATTTTTCACTTTATATACATACCTGTCTGTAGTTCTGTAATCAGTTAATAAAATTTACATAGACTACTGTTAACAACATTTTATGCTTTAATTGTGTTTTGGCTTCATTTTGACTTTTTAACGGAAATTTATATTTTGAATTTGAAGATTAAAAACAAACTCCGTTCAGTGAACAATAAATATTTAAAAATTAACTAGATTTTTTGTGTGCTAAAAACATTAATTAAAGAGTGTTAGAGAGACTAATAAGGTATGAAATTAACAATGATATCAAGAATAATAGATAATTCATCTAAAGAATATCGAGTTATGCCTTTAAATGTGATAATCGAAGTTTTAAAGACATTTTATGAATTTCCATACATTATTAAATTTATCAATTTTCTTCAATTATTATCACAGGAACAATGAATCAAAAAACAGCATCCTACATCTTTGAATTAGATATCCATGACTTCAAATTATCAGAAAACGTTGTACCATCGTATTATTATGATTCTGATGATTTCATTGACAGTTCCGATGATGAAAGCTTCATGAAAGAAGTTTTAGGAACTAGAGAGTTTGAACTTTGCCTTGGTGACAATACAACTAAATGGTAAATTATTTAATTAATTAAATTTTATGTTTTGTTCATTAAAAGCTTTTAATGTTTTCAGGAAATTTGACTGCAGTAACAGTAACAATTTGTTATTTGTTAATCTAAAAAAGAAGCATTCTGATTCTAATAATTTCAGTACACGAGTTGCACATTTTATTGCCTTTAATAACGAAAAACCATATTACTTTAATTATAACACCGGATCTGAAGGAGAATTACTCGATTCCTTTGGAATTAACTCTGAAACAATGTGCAAGAATCGACCACAAAATGAAAAGCCTATGCTGAAAATCTTCACAAAGGTGAATTAATTAGTGATATTTTTGACCGTTATTTTTATAATATTTTTGACCGTTATTTTTATAATATTTTTGACCGTTATTTAGTTGGAACTGATTGAAGGAAGCTTTCCAAAAGAAATCGACAGATACGTAAGACATATACCCTCCAAAATTGAGAAACTGTACATGTCTGATGACTTCTGTGACTTTACAATCGTCTGTTCTGACAAAAAAGAATTTCGAGTTCATCGCTGTATTTTGTCGGTAAACTCTCCAGTCTTAAAGGCCATGATGTTAACGGATATGCAGGAATCAATTAAGAATAAGCTGGAAGTTAAGGACATTGATGGAAATGCTATGGATAAACTTTTGATGTTTATGTACAATCATAAGATTGACGACATTTCTGATCACATTGAAAGCTTGCTTTATGGAGCAGAAAAGTATCAGATCGAAGATTTAAAGGGTTTGTGCATTGGTCATATGTATAGTAAACTATGCGTTGGAACTGCTATTAAATTTTTCAAGATTACTTATTTTTACGATGTCGATCATTTGATGCAGCTATGTCTTATGTATATTCAATTGTAAGTGCTTGTTATTATATTTTTTAAATAACAGATCTTAAAAATCATTTCCTATTGCAGCTATCATGAAGATCTGCGCAAAACTGATGAATGGGCCGATTTGAGTACCGATCAGTTGGAACTTATTCAACAACATGTCAACGATTTTGAAGCACGTCCTGTCGATACGTTTCATATGGATGGAGATTTTTGTAAGTGCCATTTTTAATCTTCAGAAACCGTAGGACAATTAAGAGCCAACATTTTTACTTTACATTTATTTTATTACTTAAATCATGAAGATCTTGAAACAAAAAAGAATATATGAATAAACTAGTCATGTCGAAACTTAAAATTTTTGCAACGCATCAGCTTTTCTAACGGAAATTCAAAATTTGAATGTTGTTGAAAAAAATATTACAGAACAAACTCAAAACTTGCTCGTTTCTCTTCGAACCATTTATTTGGTTTGGTAATTAAAGGTATGCATAGCATTTTTCATGACTGTATTTGAATTTGTTTAATGAAATTTCCGGTTCTCTTCCAAGCGTTCATATTTGTACGTGAATTATTGGATAGTACATAGAAAATAATGTAATTATCCTTCTCATTGTCCGTAGTAGCTTACATTAAAGTATCCCACATTGACTTTATTTTCTCCTTATTCGCTTCCATTCAAATAATTTTTATGACATTAAAGCTTTTTTTATGCATCATATCTACATAATAATGTCGGCAACATAAGCATTAACATCCTCATGACACAGTGCATAAAAAAAGGAGCAAATATTGTCTGTATAATAAGAAGAGCAAACACATAACTGAGATTTTTTTCTTTCTTTATTCAGAAAAAAAAAATGTTGAACGAGAACAATTTTTTACGTTAAGCTTTTGAGAGCTTTGCTTCATGTTTTCATACACAGATATCTTGCTCATTTTTTTCACTCATGGATAGCATACATATTTATGCTTTTCACTCCATCCTCATTTCGTCTTTTAAATTTTCAAACGAAATACGAAAAAATAATTTGAAAAAAGTGAGAATGTCTCATTAGGGACTTTCTTATTGTGTCAATGCTAAATCGTAACAAAAAAACAAACTTTTCTTTTCATCCTTTTATGGATGAATGTTCTTTTTAGTGTATGTGATAAGATTGCATAAAATTGATAGAAAAAATTTTCGATTTCCTTAAATTTGCCTTTAAAAAAATTCCCTTTCGCATTCTTATGTTCATTGCCTTTTTTTGTGAGTGGTTTGGAAACAGTGGTGTTAAAGACATTTGATTTTGACCTACAAGATATTACTGCCAATTTGATTTTTCTTAAAAACCGTTAAAGTTTGAATTTTCATAAAAACCGTTAAAGTTTGAATTTTTGACAAACCAGTAAAGTTTGAATTTTTGAAAACCGCTAAAGTTTGAATTTTTGATAAACCGTTAAAGTTTGAATTTTTTGAAACCCGTTTAAATTTGAATTTTTGAAAACCGTTGATATTTTTCAAAATTCCATCAGTAAGAATGAAAATATTTGTTTCTGTCACCAACATTCAATCTTATTCACACATTTTCTCACGAATCCCAGAAGGGAGAAAAAATTGTTATCAGATTATTTTGATGATATAAACTTTAATGTTATGAGAAGTGGTGAAAGCAGAATGAAATGAATGTTAATGATGTTATCAGCATCATCAGAAAATCAGCTTAAAAGCTTCTTTTTTTGCACGTGTAGTTGCCATTTTTTATAATTAATTCTACACCAACAATAAAATTTAATTTTTTCAGTTGACATTTTTTTAATTATAAAGGAATTAAGCTTTAATTAACATGATGCTGACTGATGAGCGAGAATTATTTTTTATGT
Organism: Chironomus tentans; assembly: GCA_963573255.1. NCBI lineage: Eukaryota > Metazoa > Arthropoda > Insecta > Diptera > Chironomidae > Chironomus > Chironomus tentans. Next base: position 19,658,744 of record OY754302.1, read on the forward strand.
AGTGCAAAAATAGAGAGTAATGAATGCGAACAAGAGACAACGAATAAAATAAAAGTGAAGCTATAGATATGCGTTAGAATACGTGAGTTGAATATTCTGTATTTTTTGCTGCATTTGTCGTTCCTGATGAAATTTTTTTCCCATCCGTTTCTATATTTTGATCGCATTTTTCTCGCAGCTGCTTGTAGTTTTTATTTAAGTTTTGGATGCAAAGTGATGAATAGCAAAGAGGATTTATTGAAATGTCGATGAATGTGAATGCTTCGAATGGAATTAAAGCTATAGAATGTTAAAGAGATAGTTTGATGGAATGAAAATTTATGGTTTGACATTCATTATTATGCTGAGATACTCGTGATTTGCTTTTATAACGGTCACTTAAAATTTGAATTCAAAGCAAATTCATAGTTTTTTCCCTTCGTGCGGTGAATTCATAGTTGTTTACCCTTTGATCATGAAAATTTGGAAAATATTTAGCAAAATCATTGTTGACGTGAGAAACCATCGTCCAAATAAGTCTATCAAGGATCTGATTAAATCCAAAAAGCTTGTTCTTCTTCACTGAAATTTGTTGCAAAAATTAATCCAATTTTCTTAATTGACAAACATTTGTTCCAATTATGAGCTTGTGGAACAACTTACACAAGAAATCAATTAACATAAAACTTTTTTTCTCTCTCAAAAACAGTATAAACAACTCACCAACACAAAAGCTTTCATATCTCTGAAAAGAATTTAATATAAAAACCATCAAGCAGCAATATCCTGTTTCAAAGGGAATGGAATTCCAATCTCTTTCAACTTTACTATCAAAATAAACAATGAACGAAAGGAGAGGAATTAAGACTATAAAAACAAAGACATCGCAGTTCATAAATGAAACTGTTACGGAATGCAATAGCTTGAGGCATTAACAATGAGATGAAATTAAAGTCATCAACATTTTTCTGTTGTATTTCCCTCAACTATTCTGTTTCATTGACTTTGAGGAAAATGAGTGCTGGTGGAAAAGTCGTTGATGATGGATATGTGATATGATCTAGGCGCTTTTTCTAAGATACAAACAGGAACTTCCATGCAGACTATTTCGACAACTTCTAAGCTTTATGTGTCAAATTGTGGCTAAGTGGACAGTATTTGAATGTGTGTTGATCTGGTTTGGGTAAACCAACTTTTAGTATTTAGTGTAGATGGTTGGGCTACACCTTTGGTTCTATCCAAAGTCCATAGTGCAACGAAAAGTTGTCTGCTTACAGACAACGCACAGATTGCTGCAATTCTATTAAAATAAATGCACGAAAAATGAAGAGAGAAAATCATTTAAAAGAAAGTAAATAGAACAATTCAAATAAATACTCACATTTTATTATTCTTTCTGCTCGTTCTGTATTGTTGCCATATCTCATTGTGGACAAGACAATAAGCAGATGAGGGGAAGCAAAAACATTTTTTTTGTTGTTTTTTCGGAAACAAATTAAAGAAAAGTTCAGACATGTCTCAACAATTTGTTAACTTCTCGATCTGGTTTTTTCTGTGCATGTTGGAAAACCTTTTCAGACATGGACAAAGCAGAACGAAAGAGTGTGAGTGGGTGAGCAAAAAGACAGACATTTACCATGACTATCATTTGTGTTCACGATCTGAAAGTCAGTGTGAGAATGGAAAGGAAAATGAGAATTGCATTCATCAGCATTTCTGCTACAATGATCATGTAACATGCAAAAATACTATTCTTACTTACATTAATGTGAAAAGTGAGAGGAGAAAGGAAACAAATGACAGATACATGTGGTCATATGGTAAGCAGAGAAGTCGTCAGCATGAACTTAAGATTTTATTCACGTTCAACATCATTGCTTCCGGTATTGTTTACCATGGAGACCGATTGGTGTAAATGAATTATTTATTGATATAAAAATTTATTGAGACAGAATGGATGCATGTATGATGCTTTCATCACAACACGTGCTGATGACTTCAAAAAAAAAATATTTTTTTTAACTTGGTCTTTTAAGATTATAAAATTTTTGTGGAATTCTGATGCAGTCCCAGAAGCAAAATTCTCACTTGAGTCAGCAGTAATAAATTTTAATTATCGACTTGTTTTATGTTCGTTTCAGTTGAAAGGCAACTAACTTCAGAATTATTACCTCAAGATTAAGTGTAGAACTTTGGTTATCGGCTAAATTGTGGAAACACTCTTAAATCAAATATTGCTGATATTTAAGCACTCTAAAAATGTCTCGTAAAATGAAACAAAGGACCATGTAAATTTATCAAGCACTAAAAAGGTGAAAAAAGTTTATGTTTCCCCTTACAGCACATGATTTTCGATAAACACATTTTTGGTGGGTTGAAATTTTTCTAAAAATTATAGTTTCATGGCTAGTGGAAGTTTAAGAATATTAACATTTGCTAGCAGCTTTAGATCTACATATTATAATAGGATTTTGCTTTTCTAGTGTCAAGTCTCAATACTAGTCAAAAGTGGCATGGGTGTACCAATGAGGGGGGGGGGGGGGGTTACGATGGGGTCCTTCCTCGAAAAATGTTTTACATATCTCTTTATTTTTTCGAAGTTCTTCTGAAGCTCTCATTTATTAGTTAATCATTCACGTACCACTAGAATTAACAACAAACACAAAAATTTGAGTAAAAGAAAGAAAAAAATTCGGAACCCCTAAAAATATTTCTGGGTACCCCCTGTTAAGTGGTGACAAGATCGTATCTATTATTTGATTTAAAAACCTCTACTAATTAAAAAAAATTAAACAAAAGAACAAAATATTTGCATTACGTAATGTACTTCTCGGACTCATTTTCTAGCAAATCATAAGTGAAAGAGTAAGGAAACAGAGAACGGAAATTTAATTCAAATGGAAGAAAAGCACGAGCAATAAATCAAGTGTATAGATTGGCATATCTAAACAGTACAAAAATTTTCCTTTACCGTCAATACATGCTTTATATTGCTACGCTTTTATTACTCAACATAGCGAAAATTTTCAATTTGTTATTCTTACTGACCGTATTAACATAAGAGGATTAAGGAAAATGCTTCTGTTATTTAAATTACAAATATTGGGGGGGGGGGGGGGGGGAATGAAGTGGTGGCCACTTCAGGGTTTGGTGTTCTGACAGTGGTCTGAGCATGTTCCTTAAAATTGCAGAACAAGGATTTTATTACCATGTGTCATATTCCGATGATGATGTCCTCTTACTACACTGTGAAGTGAAGGCCGTTTTCCAACCAGAAGCCAAAAATTATTATTAATTCCTCCAAGAACTAAGCAGCTACTACGTGTCAAATGGAAGACACTTGACAACCATCTCGCTGTTACTTGTTAATTTGCGACCGTATGGTCAACCTTTCAATGTGTGTTCAGTTTTTTACGAATCTGACGATAGCAATAAGTCTATCAGAAATGCAACAACCCTGCAAATTTCAGAACACAACTTATAGCGGGGTCTTTCCTTAGTGCATGACCAATCCAGTCCTATTCTCAATCATCTTTTTTTTCTTTAAATAAAAAACAAGTAAACATCAACCTCTAAATGCCACAAACCGTCATAAAACCACCTCTGTTTACATTTTCCAGACACTCATGCAAAATATTACGATAAGAAAAGCAAAATTGACTCAAATTTCATGCTTACGGTGCAACAACAGGAGGTCATGAAAAGGGATTCTCATTAAAAAAAATTCCAAATGTGTGGAAAAAGAATAAAGAAATTGTATCTCATTATAATCAGATGATACAGTGAGTGTGTGCATGTGTACAATCATATCATTAACGTTTGAATAAGCTTTAGTATATTTCAGCATAATCAGATATATGAATGTTATTATTAAACAACATGTAGTCATAATAATATGCAGAGTATGAATAAGTAATCAGTTAAAGAAGCTTTAATAAGCAAGTTAGAATGAAGATTTTAAATTAAGGATGTTTGAGGTTAGAATGGTAATTTTTGGGGATTATGATAAGGGATAGACTAGGGACGTAACCAAAAGGAGGAAGGTGTTTAGGGTCGAAATTGAACATTTCATCCAATTTGCTAGGGGACAGGGGCGTAGCCATAAATTTTTAGAGGGGAAATTTGAATTTTTTTTGTATTTAAGCAAATTATTCCCTGGATATACCCCATGCTAGGGGGTCATGTACTTCTGAAGTCCATCAAAAACACCCACTTAGTTACGCCCCTTAGACTTGCCTCCTCAGAAATATTGAACGCCTACTAGGGACTTATCCAACTGGGGGGTGGGGGAATAACACTCATAGAAATAATCTAAAAACGCGCTTGTATGAGAAAATTTAAAAACATTTTTTGGATTTTACTCTTAATAATAATTTTTAGATTCTTAAAACGTTTTTTTACAAATAAATATTTTGAAAAAAATTGCTCGGAGTGAGATTTGAACCTATGACGTCTGGGCTTTAACAACTACGCCACTGAACCATGTCAAAACACGTGGCAATTTTTCAATATATATATATATGGGTAAATCTACGAAAGCAATTTCTACAATGGAATAAATCAGTTTTTTAAATTTTAGAAACAAAATTTTAGATTTTAAAAATTATTTTTAGAATAGTTTTTAAAAACATTTTAAAAACAGATTTTTACAATTATTTTTATGAGTGTAGTTAATAGTCTAATATGATGCTAAGCAGCCAATACAAAGTGTCTCAACCCATCCAAAAATTCCCCCCCGTTAAACGAAGAAAAGATTCATTAAATATTTACATAAATGTAGCGAAAAGCTCGTTTCATTCGATGATAATTTTTCAACTTTTTACGATCACAACATGGGAGCATCATCTCAAATATAATGACTATGAGAATGCAAATGGCAAATGAGGGTTCAAATTTTATCATGTACACATTATTAAAGCTACATTTTTATTCTTATGATATATTTTTTTAAAATATATAAAAATGAAATTTTTAAAAAAGGTATTAGAAGATTCTTGTGCTTGAGGTGAATCACCAAATATTTGAACTTCAATTATGTAGACAGAACAGAACATAAAAATGAGGAACAAAAAAAAACTATTCATCGATAGCATATTTCTCAAACGTGCCTCGAAAACCGAAATAGTGTTGTGGATGGAATGAATTCCAGTTGAGCCAAGAGACTGTCCGATGATCACGTTTTGCAATTGCAAATGCTTTTGTGGCTTTCCTCTTCCTTATAAGACACTCCAAGTGGATATTCGAACAAAAGAGAAAGAATTTAATTAAACATGAATTTTGTTGTTTTTGAATTTTAATTAATGCATGCAAATAGGGAAAGGAAGTGCATTGGATTGTACTGAGTTGGGAATTTAAATTGAAAATTCAATTGGATGCTTTAATATCCTTTTTGTTTGTGAATGGATAGTGTGATTCCCGAACGACAAATGTTTCATTTGGAAGCCATATGGCTGCCTACTTTGTGTTACTTGGGATTGGATGTATATTTAAAGATAAATAATTCAGAAATGTTGATCATACAACGGTCAAGCTTAGAACATAGCACGGGTATCACCTGTCAAACTGCGGACACTTGATTTCTAAGTATACTATCAGCTTGGACGCTGTGGGGTCAATTTTTCAACGGGTACCAGTTGGTGTTTTGGGGATATCTTCTCAAAATAACATAGAAGAAATTTTTTATCGAAGGTTGTGATTTAACACCCAAATCATCCCCTTGGATAAACTCTTGCGTCAAAAAAGGAAAGTGGTTAAAAAAGTAGTTTTTTAGCGTGACGTTATTTATGAACTACCCCCCTTTTTTACAAGAACACCACTTTAGACTTCTTGACCATGCAGACGAAAGGTATAATAAGTTTAAGGCACTTTTGGCATGAGTTTTGACGTCAAACTACTATTTTTGGTATGTGAACTACATTCCCAGTTTTTATGGCCACCCCAAGCCGACTTCATTCTTTCTTTATCAATTATAACAACAATTTTAATCATTTTCATGCTCCATTGATGATGTTTCTATCAGAAATAAATAGAAGAATTCTAATTATCTATACCAATTTTCACGTTTCGTTAGGAAACTTAATAAGAAATCAATAAAAGATTTTGATGATGATACTCGACCTTATACGTGTTATAGACTCTCGTGCATATACTTAGAATAGTTCTTAAAGGTGGAATCCTTGTTACAGATTTGAAATCTTTAAGGAAATATCGAGGAAAAAATATTATTGTGTATATCCATTTGATTTCAAATTATGTGACATAAATATCCTGTTAAATCCCACCCGAATTTTTGACTCAACTATTTTTCTATCATTGTCAGCTTTATTTTAAAATTCAATCCAAATTTAAACAAAATCTACTTAATACCATAAATTTTCCAATCCCACGTCCATTTCCATATCCCATTATGTCAAAATCTATTTCCTTAAGCATAAAAAACTCTAACAAGTTCACAAAAAAGTCATCCTCAGAACTTTGTATTTGACTTCATAAAATCTACACATAATTGAACTTTACTACTATTTTTTCCTGCTTGCTGTGTTGTGGAGAAGTCGTGGTTGTGGCATAGACGACCTTTTGTGGAGTCTATTTATGATCGGGTTGCTTTTCTACCACACTCATAAACATACATAGTAATGTAATCTTTATATGCATCTTAATATATAGCAGCATGTGTGAGAGACATTAATGATTTTGCTTCTTGGAACTGCAAGTTGATTGAGTTGTGTAAGTTTAAGATCTGCTAGGGACCAGAGCATCAGTGAAATAGTATCAATGACCTATGTGGTATATGCCAAAATTCCTAGGTTCGATCCCATGTCAGGTTTGGTTGGAAGCTTGCATGTTCATTTTAACAATCTAGTCACGAAGCTTGATTCGTGTGCTAGCGTTTACTATTGAAGTCTTTAGCACAAAATTTATTTAAAATTCTTTATAAAATGTAGAGGATCTGAAGCTTCCTCATTGACTTCCTAGAATCTCATTTGAGACATACCAACAAATAACTGTCATATAAATAAATTTTATGATAGAAAGTTCTTTGATAGTCAATTCATATCCGTAATCAAAGAAAATTTTCATAATTGAATATATTCAACCAAGTAAGCAAAAAAATATATATTAAGGTTAACTCCCCTATGCATAGTGGGAAAAAAGTAATAAAAATTCCCTTTGAAGTTGGCATTTTTTTCTCTCAAAGTTAATGATATGCAGATAGGAATACAAAAATACATATCTTCAACATCATCAGGATTAAAATTGAAAAGCAAAGCATTCAAAAAGACCTTTTTTTCCTTTGAATGTGCATGAGTATTGATTTCGATTTAAATCAATTCAAACACAAATCTGTAAAGGGTGAGTTGTGTATGTACAAAGTTGAAAATGAAGTGAGAAACTTGAATTGAGAATCTTTTTTATTTTGTGTATGGAATTTTCAGATAAAATCGATTTTTTTTGTTGATACGTGTTGAGTAGGCTTGTGAGTAGAAAGGCTGAATAAGAAACTATGTCAGTAAACAATTGATAGATTTTGTTCTAAACATCTAGGGGTATTAAAGTATGCACATTTAAAATTTTAAATTTTCAAAAACCGTTGGAATTTTTTTCTTAATTTTTAAGGTGTTTGTATCTTTAACAACTTTGTTATCATTACAAATAGCTAATTATTCATTTACTTCATCAAAAATTTATGCAATCATTACTTTTTTAAGTTCTTTTGATTTTTCGAAAAAGGGGTTTTAAATTTCGAATTTTGTATGGCAGACAGACAAATTGACAATTTCTGCAAGTTTACTAGTAAACTTTAACGGTCACAATTCTTGAATTTTCCTCATTGGGTATTTTCATGAATTTTTTAGCAAAGAATTATAGCTCTAAATCATTCACATTCGAACTGAATTTTCTTCTTCGAAAGTTCATTTATTTTAATTACCTATCTTCATTGGAATGCACTTTAGTTTTTAATTCTAAATCGCAGTATTCGTTACTTTTTCGAGTAGATCAGATCAACACACCAAGTCACTCGTAGATTTTGCATTTCAAAATGCTTTCGATTGTTTCTAAAGTATTCAAAGTCACAGAATCATCCACAGCTCAAGAGATTTACAACAAAATTGTTTATTTTCTCAATTGGTCATTTGGTCTCATTGGATGTAACATAATATCAGCAGATTTCAAATTTACAAAACCTTGGATATTGATTATAATTTTGGATTTTTTTACTTATATCCCAATCAACTTTTACGACGTATATTTATTCCGTGATGACTTTATTCGTGATATGTTCTGCTTAGTTACGTTAGGAAATGGTTTTCAAGGAGGAATTAAGCTCTATACATTTATAATAAATAATAAGAATTTGGTGACAATATTTTCAACTGCTGAAGAGTTTATTGTGGATTTGACATGCAGAGACTGCTCTGGAAAGTTTAAGTCATGGTTGAAAATCTCTTGTAATGCTATCTTCGTCGTGTTGATATTATTTCTATTTGGTGGACTTTTGACATTCATCTATCCAGCAGTTGTATACATCTTTACTGGCAAAAGAACATTACATTTTGGATTTATTTTGCCATTGATAGATCCAGATACAATTATTGGATATTCATTGAATATTTTACATCATATTCTGCAATTATACATTACAGTAGTTGCTATTTTTGCCACTTTAGGCATGACTATACTCATTATTATTGTTGCATTGGCAAAGTATGAAACACTGTGTGTTCTGATTGATCAATTAAATGTGCTCATCATATCCAAAGTTCAAGATCAAAAGAAAATCGACGAAAAATTTGTGGAAATAATTCAGGAACATGTCAAATTGATTGATTTTTTGGCATTTTTCAACAAAATCTTCTCAATTTATTATCTAGTTGAGATTTTCAGCATCGCTTTTCAGGCCACTGTGACTCTTTTCACATGTACAGTTGATATTCATTTTCTACCTGGATATCCGATAATGTTGGTTGATATTTTTCAAATTTTCGCACCATGCTTGTTGAGTACAATACTTGAAGTTCAATGCGATACATTTTTTAATAAGCTTGCAGAACTTTCATGGATTGAATTGCCATTACCTATGCAGAAAACAGTATTAATTATGATGATTCAAGCACAACGGAAGAAATCGATAAAATGTGGAATGGTTGAATTAAACTTGAGGGCATTTTTGATGGTAAGAAATTTTTTGACCTATTTGCAAACCTTAAAAACTTAATCCATAGAAAATCATAAAAAGTGTCACACAACTCCTCCTGTCTTACGTTGTGTAACAATTCATACCAAAGAAATTTTCGACAATAATACATTTTTAATAAATTTTTGCATTTTCAGATATATAGAGGAATCTATTCATATTTTATGGTACTTCAAAGTTTAAAATAAATTCAGATATTGAAGGCATGTCCATTTTCAAGTGCTTGAATAAAAATTGAAAGTTAATAAAAAAATTTTAAAATGTTTTTAAAAAAGTTTGAATTTTTTCAAAAAAATAAAGACAGCAATGAATTGGGTTATAATAATTCAGTACTGCATTGTAATATTTGATTCTGATGCAAGGATTAAAAGGTTGAAACGCAAAAAATAGAAAATTTCCTCGAATAATTTTTTAATCTCTAAATTATTTAAGGAGTAATTTGAAGTTAATTGTTTAAATTAATTTCGATAGAATTTTCCACAATTTTATAGTATTTTGCAGTTTCAACTAGTTCATCAAACAGTATAGATCTAAAAGTTTTAAATTTTTTGAAGCTTTGATATTCTTTGCATACCAAAAAGCTCAAAAAATACAGAAGGATGCTTTCGATTGTCTATAAACTGTTCAAAGTAACAGAATCGTCGGCCACTCATGATGTTTACAACCAAATAGTTTATTTCCATGACTGGTTATTAAAATTTATTGGATGCAACATATTTTCATCTAGTTTCAGTTATGTATATCCGATGTTATTGATTGTAATACTGGATTTCTTTACTTATGTCCCGATCAACTTCTACGACGTATATTTGTTCCGTGATGACTTTATTCGCGATATGTTTTGCTTAGTTACTTTAGGAAATGGCTTTCAAGGTGGAATTAAGCTCTATACATTTATTGTGCAACGGAATAATTTATTGAAAATATTTTCAACAGCTGAAGAGTTTATTGTGGATATGAAAGACAGAGACTGCTCGGAAAAGTTTAAGAAATGGTTGATAATCTCTTGTCATGTCATATTTGGCTTAGTGATATTATTCCTATTTACTGCATTATTGATATTTATCTATCCAGCAGTTGTATACGTCTTTGTAGGTGCGAGATCTTTACATTTTGGATTTATTCTGCCAGCTATTGATCCAGAAACCATTATTGGATATTCATTGAATTTTTTGCACCACACACTGCAAATTTACATAACTATAATTGCGTTAGTTTCGACTTTAAACATTACAGTATTCATCATTATTATTGCGTTGGCAAAGTATGAGGCACTATGTGTTCTGCTTGATCAGTTAAATACACTTATTACATTCAGAGTTCAGGATCAAAAGCAAATCAATGAAAAGTTTACGGAAATAATTCAGGAACATGTCAAGTTGATTGATTTTTTGACATTTTTCAACGAAATCTTCTCGCCGTACTATCTTTTTGAGACTTTCAGTCTCGCATTTCAGACCACTGTGACTCTTTTCACATGCACAGTTGACATTCATTTTCTACCTGGATATCCGATAATGTTGGTTGATATTTTTCAAATTTTCGCACCATGCTTGTTGAGTACAATACTTGAAGTTCAATGTGATAAATTCTTTAATAAGCTTGCAGAACTTTCATGGATTGACTTGCCATTGAGTGGACAAAAAACAGTATTCATTATGATGCTTCAAGCACAGCGCAAGAAATCGATACGATGTGGATTGATGGATTTAAATTTGCGGGCATTTTTAAAGGTGATGTATCCTAATAAACATGGTGCATGCTCAGTGACATATTAATGTGCTTTTTTCATAAATTTTAAATAATAACAAGAAAATATTTAACATTAACTAACTCATTTAATTAATTTTCCTCCTTTCAGATATACAAACGAATCTACTCATATTTCATGGTACTTCAAAGTTTGAAGTAAGTTCACGATGCAAAAATGTTGCACAGATACAGAAGCAGTTTTAATAACTTTACATATAGTTCATTCACTTATGATGCTCATATCAAAATTAAAATTTCATGTAATGGCCTTAGTGCAACGATAGAATCACTAGATCGAGTGCAAGGGAAGATAGCAACATCCAATAAGAAAAAAATAGAAGGGTTCTCAAGTCTCATTCGAGATCTTAGTTTTCAAAGGTTTGTGACAAAAAGGAGTTCCTGAAATTCAATATTTCAATAGACGATAAGTATGAATGACCCTATAGATATCCATTATTCTTTTTATTGATGTTCCACAAATTTAATGAAACTGCACATTATCAATGTATTTAATAGCAAAGTAGCAAGAAAAACTTAAAGATGAGCATCAAAGGTTGATTAATTGTTCTAGATTATTCCTATAGAAAATAAATTGTCACAAAATAAATAAAATGAGAGCAAAAAGTGCTCTTGATAATTCAATTTGCTATTTTTTCTTCAATCGTCTTTGTTCTCGTCGAAATTCAATTTATATTTCATTAAATTTTGTCAAAAAAAAGTTGGCCACATGACGTTTTAAACAATTTTTCTCCTCTGTTTCAATATAGAAAAAATCTCCTTTTGATCTCATGGCAGATGTAGTTTTATAGCAAAGAATACAAAAAGAAGACATACCACTTGAAGGACGATTGCTTTTCTTTCTCATGTGCAGTGCCGATTGATTTCTTTTTATTTTCTGTGTGCTGTCTTTTTATGATTTCGTTTTCATTCGATCTGCTTCTTCTTATCTTAAATTTGTGTTTTTTGAAACTTTATATTGGTGAGATGTTGAGTGAATGTCTGAGAGCTTTGTTTTTTTCGTTCTTCTTAAATCTTTCAATGGAATCAATAAATTGTTATTTTTATTAGCACAAGCTGGAAAGTCTTTATCCCTAGAATCCTTTTCTTGAAATCTTGATGAGTTTATAATCAATTTTCAAAGAAGGATCTTGATGATGGGATAGCTAGATTGAATATTTGAATTTAAAGTAGTAAAGACATAGTAAATTTAATCTATTTTTAATCTAGTAAAGACATGAATCTAAGGTTCTTCAAACAATGGAAAAATGTGTGAATTAGAGCATTTAAAACCTTAAAAGTTTATTTACCATTAATTTTCTTTCTTTTAATCAAATTTCTTAGCTAACCTGCTCTTTTCCTTTATGCTTAGATCTTGCTATTTTAGTTTTTGTTTCTTAGCTTTAAATTAGCTCTTAATTGAATTAAATATCACAATAAATGTCTTTAAAGTACTTTCTTCTGCTTAATGTTCGAATTAAAAGAATCCGACCGACATGAAGTTGGCTCTTAGTTTTCGTTAAATTTACCGAAACAAAATTTGAATTTTGAACAGTTACAATATTTTAATTTATTTTCTTCATAGAGATTTAGATTTAAATTTTTGTTGCATAAAGTAATGAATAATATAATAAAAATTTTACCAATGGCATTATTATTCAATTTTTCCAGTCTCAAGTACACTTAACATCTGTTGCAGCATATAACTCTTCATATTTGGCCATTAAACTGCAATAATCCCCTTCTCATTCATTTTATAAGTTACACACTAAGTCGACTACAATCGTGATTTTTTCTCATCATCAAAAACATTTTTTAAGCCAACAATTTTTCATATTCCATCAACCACATCGCGTATATCCATCGTATAGCAACCCTAACGATGAATAATGTGCTTATGTCTCAAGTCATTGCCCTCATTCGAGCAACATTCTTCAAAGTTATTTCAAAAAGGCAAAATGAAAAAGGAATGAATGAAATTACTTGAAAGAAAAAGGAAGTGGAACAAAAAGCTGCAACACAGCAAATTGCATTTGATGAACGCTATCGATAAAAGCCAATAAAAGTACGCGACAACAACAAATTGCTTAACAAGAAGGAAAAAAATGTTCTCTTCCTTTAGTTGTTCCGTTGTACGGTTGTAAATTTTAAAATATTGCGAGAATCTTGATTTACACTGAATATCATTGCATGTGGAATTTGTTGATATAAACTTACTAGTCCGCACGACGCAGACTCAACGCAAAAGAATTGAGAGTGAAAATGAAAATTTCACCACAATTCACATTTCCTTTTAGTTCTTTCAATTTATATTTTGTGTGACGATGAGTCAGTTCTTCATCGAACGCTTTAAAGGTTGCAATTGCAATTTCTACTCGGTTCTCGTACGGAGTTTATATTTATTGTGAACATAAAGGCACAGAAAAAAGTTTATTTGTGAAAAAATAAAATAATAATTCAAATAAAAAGAAAGAGGATTTAAGGATTAACATCAGGAACTTGAAAAAAAATTCTCATTTCTCATTCATCGTTTGTTGTTTATCAGGTGAGTAAAGCCGTAAATTTTATGCAACTGCCCGTAAACAGAATTACTTCCTTTCAACTCAACGTCAATAAACTTTTTTTTTCCTACCCGCAATATCTGTCGATCACAGCTAATCCTACCTTCCAATGACAAAATCGCCAGATTAGCAAAATTTTTCGCTTGACCGAACAATAAAAATCAAAAGGAAGTGAATTGTTCCCATGCTGCAGACACAACGATCGTGTTCTGTATTTTACTTCCGCGAAGTAATTATTTTAATTAGTATTTGAGTAGAATTTCGTGTACTGTTTGGGGATACAAAGGATTTTTTTTTCATTTCGATTAAAACTTTATTCGTTTTCCACTTCCTTTGTTTTTTCAACAGATAAAAAAAGCGCAGGGAAAAGTTTTTTTTATTGCAAAAGTTCATCATCGGATTTTGAATGATGATTCAGTGAATTTTTTCATAAATTTTTCCCAACATTACAGCATAAGAGGGGTGTATTCAGGGAGTGCCTTGAGGGTATCAATCTCCTATCCTTCCAAACTAAATTCGTAACCCTCCTATATAGCTCAAGTTGCACTTTTTATAGGGGCGTAGCCAGGAGAAATAGGAGGAGACAGGGGCGTAGAGAGCTAGCGGTCCAAGGGGGTCCGACCCACCCCCCACAACCTCGAAAAATTTCTGGCTACGCTCTTGACTTCTTAGAACTAGCCGTAAAAATTGTGAAAATTTACAATTTTCTGAACATTGTCTGAGCACTGCCCCTCCTCCCCCTAACCCCTAAAAAAATCCAGCTACGCTGCAGCACAAAAAATGCTTTATGCGATGACTCAAAAGAAATAATATATATGCGGGGGGTTAAGAGCGATGCAGTCTGTAATGAAAGGAATTTTCCTCGTTTGAAATCAAAAAAAGGAAAGAAAATGTGTTGAAAAGTAGAATTTAATTTAATTTATATCAGAAACTTTTGATGATGCTATCATTCTTCCTTTACTCTTCTTCTCTTATAATGATGCACTATGATGAATTTGCCATTACATTTATTCTTCTGCTCTTACAATGTTGAAAAGTCGCTGTGTAAAGACTTGAGCATTGTTTGAATTTCTATGTCAATTTATTTTAATACAGAAGTTAGTTTCTCAAAGGACTACAATTCATTCGCTTAAAATGTTTGCTATTCTTATTTGGGATATTTTATTTGTAATGTCTGTTGAATGTGTGTTTGTGCAACTAAATTATCACTGACATTGATTTCCTACTTTATATTATACCCCAGTAACCAAAACCATTAAAAGTTAGTTAAAAGCTATCCGAAAGTTAGTCAAAGCTAGTTTTTAACTAACTTTTTAACGGTTTTTGTTACTAGGGATAGTTGTGCTGAGGTATCGATCAGTATGTAGTTGAATTAGCTAGTGTGAAAATGTGGTCTCTGTGGTTGCGTGGTTAGAAAACAGACAGGAAATCTGTAATGCTCTGTAATGAACATGTGTTCGATTCCCACTACAAGAAATTAGTCTCCGTCATTACAATAGTTTTTGAGATTTCTACTAGGAAGTGAAAATGGAGCTAGTTCTTCGAAATGACCAAAAAATAAATTTAAAAACTAGTTCTTGTGGATTTTCTCATCGCAAGGGGCCATTCAAAAATGACTTTACGCAAAACAACTGATTTTTAGACCCAGGGGTGTACTCTGGGAGTCAAACACCCCCCCCCCCCCACCACCTCTGAATCGTCGAAAATATGTGACCCCCCTCGGGAAAATTAACTCTGACGACCAAAAAAATGTCATCAAAAGCCTAATTCAAGCAAAATAGATTTAAACCCCCCTCAACAAATTCTTGGATACGCCCCCGTTTAGACCCCCTCCCCCTCTCATACTAAATTTTCATAGAAAAAGTTTTTTCGTTTGTATGGAAGTATCATAAAGTGTCAGAACCCCGCCCCCCCCCCCCAAAAAAAAAAATTATTCGTCATTTATGAACGACCCCCAAGGCACCTTAATTCTTTAAATTTAGGATGCACTTCACTACTACCAGGGTTGTGTACTCATTGTCATTGTTATCCCTAGATCCTAATTATTTAAAAATACCTCAAGATAGATAGCTTCAGCACCCATCATCCACAAAATTTCACTCAAATCATACTGAAAGGTACAATAAGAATTCCATACAGAAAAAAAGAACTTTTCATGAAAAGGACTGAATATTTAATATCATAAATGAATTTTAATTTTATTAAATTTATGAAACTTTAGACATGTCATTTAGTAATGGAAAAGGATCAAAATTCTTCCTTCTTTTGCATGATATTCACATTCATGCGATATCAGATTCAATGTGACAGACCCAAATGAATAATATAACACATTAATAACATAATATAGGATTATTAAATCAGTGAGTCATATTAAATTTCGAAAAGAAGTAAATGATGGAAGTTTAATGGCAGACTTTTATTTTTTAATAAATCGGCTTTATGCGTTGGATGGAAATTATTTAATCTCATTGGATGCTATGGAAAATGTTGAAGTTGAATGAATAAGCTTTTGGGTCGTATTTGCTGATGGGATAAGCAAATCTGCTTTAAGTGGGTAAGTGGTAGGTGGGCTCCATCAGTAGCATAGCAAGAAGAGTCGGATTAAGCTAAGAAGATTCACCAAAAGTTCTGGACATCCGTTCTAGTCGCTAATACTTCATTCTATGCCTTTCAACCATGAGTTCTGCTATTGAAACTCAAAAGTTCATCTCGAATCCCCAAAGTTCATTATCCCAATCCACCATTCAGGTATTTATAGCGAAAATCCCCCCCTGACTGCAAATGACATCTAAAATCACTTAATCTTTTTATTGACTCATAATAAAAAGAGCAAATCTCATAAAAAATCCCTCAACTAATCGCCTTACTAACTTGATTTCAATCAACTTTCGCTTTATTTGCTTTTTCATCCACTCCACAGCATATTGACACTCTCTGAGTACTATTTCTAATTAGTTCATTCATCAATGCAAAAAAACTAACACAGCTGTCTGATGAATATTTATTCAGAAATTGCAGATGAATTGCATCAAATGACGTAGCCTCCTACAGATTTAAATTTGACATCAGTGTATGTAGGTCATGTACGTCATGCTGCTCCAACAATGTTTTAATTTTCATTATATCTCGTTCTCAATTCCATTTCATAACAGCAAATGGGAAGCGATTAGAAAAAGGTCAATTTGATTTTTATAGACAATTCGTAATGATGAGCTGAACTGAATGTCAAATTGATAATAAATGAATGAATATGAAGACAAAGATAAACATATCTCGTACATAAGGAAGAAGACACTAAATTTATTGTTAGGAACTTGTTGCTAAAAATTCTTTTCCTTCCTTCCTTCCTTAGCTTCAATTGTATCGTTTACATAATATATCCATCAATAATAAGAAGAACTTTAATGCGTAAGACAGACGGCACTTTAAGTGTATGATTTGGTGCCAATATGTCGACATAAACGGTATGATGTAAAATTTTACGTCCATTACTTTATTATTCACTCTCCCCACTGTCGGATGACTCAATGGTACATGTCTGTCTGGAAAATGATAAAAATCTCTGTGTGCGAACTGTTGTTTTTTTGGCGAATTTTACAGCGTTACTAACTGGATGTTTGGATGAGTCAGATGATAATTTTATGGTTGTGTGACGCGGACGCAGTGAAGTGTGGGAATATGCATAGAATTTTATGGAAAAAGGCACGGAATGTTGAATTTTACTTTTTGATACATTAGTGCCACCTACCATGGCATTCTTTGGTATATTTTGGATATAACTGTTGTTTTATGGACCTACATCTCATAAGTATGATATTTTCTTAATGTTAAAGTATAATTTATCCTTTTACCTTAACATAGGCATCCTAAGGGTACCTTAAGGCCCTTTGGCTTACCTAAGTCCTAAGCGTAGCCATGGTGGGGTTCAAAGGGTTTCCACACCCATCTTGAGATTGAAATTTGTTCGAAAAAAAATTCGAACCCCTCCTAAAAAATAAAAAATATATGAGAAAAAAATCTAAACCACATCGAAACATTTCTGACTACACCTCTACTCTAGGTCATGATAATATTGTGGTGTACAGGGGTGTATTCAGGAGGGTTGGGGGTCAAACCCCTACCATATCCCTTTTTTGGAATTTTTTTTCAATTTGCTAGGGTTTTTAAGAAAAAAGTACCAACCCCCCAATTTTATAAAAAACTTTGTGTCTTATTAAATAAGGTACTCAGGTCGCGATCCGGTCAACCTTCTTTGCTATTCCATTGAAATATAGATCAAACCATATACCAAAAATCAGTTCACAGTGCACCATATGGACAATTAGTCAACATCTTCACAATCTCTTTTTTAAAATAAAGTCACTGAAAAATTGAAAAATGTCAGTAAACAGTCATACAGTCATAATTCTCAGTCATATCTATGCGCCATCTAAACGACATTGACCTTCAGCATTGAATTACATTTGCTAGAGCATAGATCATTCAATGTCTACAGGGATGTGATTGTTGAATTGTAACATGGAAAGGTTTTCTCTAGAAATGATAACAAATTTGTTGAGGCTTGAAATTGTTGTCATAATCTTTCCAAACGACTTTTTCGTGCCGGTCTTTAATTCGAATCCACCATAAATTTATAGTCTAAAGATGTGTGTATATACACATTAGATTATGTACATTAAAGTGAAAATACTAGGAGAAAAATGATTTATTAAAAGACTTATTACTTTTTATGGTTTGTAATATCATAAAGTGCTTTTTTTCACAGACTTTCCACCAGAAAATATTACGCCTCTTACCGGTGAGAGGACGAAGAAATGTTCTAGAAAGTTTCCTTAAAAAGAAACTTCATGTCACGAATGTATTAAGAACTTTTTGTTTTATGTTGAGCGGTGCCCATATTCTTGTGGGAATTTTCATCCACAGAATTTAAATTGAAAATTCATCATAATTTCTTTTTCACTTATTTTAACTTAAATAATGTTATTTTATTGCGTGAGAACAATTACGAATTAAGATATATGCAGCATTGTATAATACACAAATCTAATTCCCTCTTTTGTTTTCTCTTTCTCGCTCTGTGTCTCTTGGGGTTCGTTCATAAATGATGTCTATGTTTTATGTCGTGGAAGGGGGTCTAAACAGCGACGTGACAAGGGTTTCTGGTGCATAAAGCCAAATCAAAAATTTGATGCCATTTAAATGAGGTTTTACTTCCTTTTGAGACCAAGACCGCGGTACCAGACCTCCCTCTCCCTTTTTGCTATGCATAGAAGCATAGTCAGGAATTTTCAAGGGGGTCTGACCTCGAGAGGTCATTTTCTGATACAAATTTCACTCTCGATGGGGTCAACTCCCATAGGCTATGCCTATAGACCCTCTAGAGGGGCGTATCCATTTTGGGGGTCAACCCCCCTGTTTTTCAATTTGCTAGGATTTTTCAAGAAAAAAATGACAACCCCCCTCCCCTAAATTTTCCTTTCAATACAAAATTTTTTTTAAAATCTCTCCCTCAAAAAATTTCTGGATATACCCCTGCCCACCTCACCCCTGGATACGCCCTTGTGCCAGACACCCCATAATTTTCCACCAAAGGGGTCTAGTTTTAAATTTTTATGGACGTCATTTATGAATGACCCCCTTATGTATATATGCCGAGGAATAAACAATAAGAACACTTTTATTCTCAGTCGTGTGTATTTAAATATTTTATTATGCCATAAAAATGTCGTTTCTTATTTTGTACAAATAACAAAATAATTTTGTAGCTTTTGATAAACATTGACGAGTTTTTAAGTTTATTTAAATATGATATGGAATAGAATTCATTTTAAATTGAAATTTGAAGAATTTTTGTATGCAGAAAATTATGCTTTTGTTTTTGGAATTTTTACGATGGAAAATTTTTTTTTATGAAGGCAATCATTAGATTCTTCAAGTTTCTCATAAGTTTAATAAATTTTTCATGATAATGATGGAGTGAATGTCTTGAATTTGAGTATTTTTATGAGTTTTATGGACGATTTATGACTCAGAAGATTGCCCAAAAGACTTTCGACTTATGATTCATTTAAAAATGATGTCTATGGACATATTGGAATTTTTGACCCGACCTGCATAGTAAAATCTTGAAGACTAAAATAAAATACCCATTACGTGTCACATAACTCTCTCCAAAAAATGCTGAATATCATAAATGAGCGATTTATGACTCAATTCAAATTTTCCAACCCTGAATGAACCTTAATAACCCCAAAAATATTTCAAAAACCCTTGATTCAACTATCTAAGACACAGAAATGAATAATGTATTGATGAATGTAAATCATACACTCCATAAAACAGCAAACATAGAATACCTAAAAGTACATACCACACTGACTTCATTAAAGCAATCAAATTTACATGCAATATGTAAATCGCTTAATTGTAAGTTCCTGAAAACACGCAATTAATAGAAAAAGAAAAGTTTTTATGGAGTTTCTAAGGTAGTTTGTTCAAAAGAAGTTGAAGAGAATAGGGAAAAGTTTTATCATATTATGTAAAGGTGCTGTCTGAAATTGTTTATAAATCAAGAAGAAGTGAAAGGTGGAATAGGGTATTGTGGAGAGTTATTATCAAAATGCATATTTTTACTTTTAGTATTGAATTCTAAAATATTGGTTTTGTTAGCGTCAAGGCTTATATATTGAATTTTAATGGATTTTGAAAATTCAAATTTAAACGGACTTTCAAAATTCAAATTTTAACGGATTTTGAAAATTCAAATTTTAAGAATTTTTAAAATTCAAAATTTATTGATTTTTTTAGAATTTATGCAAAATTTGAATTCTTTCAATATTCTGCATGTCAAGTCAACATAAATTCTGCCACTCGTTCATAGAAGACTCAACACAAAATAGTAAACTGCAAAAATACATAAATGATGCGTCCCTTAAAGGCAATCAGCATAAAGTGTACTGATCTCTTAAATTTGTCAACTCATTCACAAACTACCTGTGCCTGTTATCAATAAATTCGATCAACTTTCCTTTTTAGAAAGGAAACCTTTTGCATAAGCAGAAAATATCATGTCCCATAAAAGCAATTTTTCTCATCCTAATAATTTTCTCTTTCTGATCATACAACAGCACATGTAAGTCACGTAATCCAATGAATTACAGTATTTCATTATCATACATTTTCTCTTTCATGTTATTGTTGTTTCTACTTATCATCCCCTGTCTTTCATACACGAACGAAACAGCACACAGTTGATTCTCATGCTGATTATCTCGTGTTATTGCTTATAATCTCATTTCTTATCAATTCTTAATTCAACTTCTTAATAGCTACTCTCATCGAAGAGCTTTGTGATGCATTGAATTGTTGGATCTCATGGAGTGGAGAGTAGCGGTCTACGGTGTAGATTTATTGAATTGATGTGGAGAAATTTACGATGGGATTCGAGGAAGTAATTGTTCTTATTACATTGGCTATTAGGGTTAAGGTGGATTAGAAGAAATTATGTATCTATTGTGAGAAATTTCTATATATGGTCAATTTTTATTGTTTTTTTTAAATCATCGGTTGCATTAATTGAATGGGAGATAGACTAAGGATATGTATGCACAAGGGCTTAGCAAAAATTTTTGAAGGGGGGTGCCCAATTTTTTTATTTTTGATAAAATTACTGTAATATAACCTTATTAAATTTTTATCCCTTTTTAGACATTAAGATTGATTTTGCGATTAGTCTTCAACATTTTTCTCTTTCATTTCGAGGGGGGTGCCCGGGCACCTTAGGACCATCCCCTGGCTACATCCATGTGTATACACAAGCTCATAGCCAGGGGAGGATTTGTCCTCTCGACGAAAAATTCTTCAATTTGTTTAAGAAAAAACCAATCTTAGCACTGTCAAGGTGACAGGATCCATGACTTCAGATTCCGAAAGCACTTGCTATGCCTCTTAAGATATCAAAGTACAGGGGTGTATCCAAAAAGTGTTCTGGAAAATTATTTTTCTTTATAAAAATTTCTTTAAAAGCTAATCATTCACATACCATCAGACCCCCCTAAGAAAAGTTTGGGTACGCCCCTGCTAAAGTGCAATTACAAATATAAATAGCAGTAGCATCTAGAAAAAAACATCGTAATAGTTAAGATTATAAGCTGCATATTATTGTCATCCATTTGACACAATTCTAGTGCTTTATGCAAACATATTATCACGATTACCTGCATAACATCTGTGCCAAAAAAATACAAAATTTCGTGTATCTGTCAGTAGTTGTCGACATAAATGAAAGAATTATCAAATATAGTTGTTCCTTCTCTTATGAGATGATAAAGTTAAAGTCCTCTTTTTTGGAGGATGCAACTGAACAACAGTCAGATTCCATTTTTAACCCTGTAACAAAAGTAAAGAATTAACCTAATTGACTCTGGAAAAAGAAGTACTTCAATGTTTTAATACACCTAACAGTTACGAAAATCCCCTTCCGTTAATTCCACAACTGCAATAAAGTTGAAGGAAGAAGTAGTAAGGGTTACCTTTTATCTTCATCGCTGTGTTTTTCCTCTGTTTTATTTTTCCCGATAAATTGTTAATTCCCATGAGCACATAACTTCTCAAATTGGCATTTTTTATTGATAGAAAATATATATTTTTCTGCTCGATATCGATGCGAATGAAGAGTGATAAGGCAAGCATCGTCAATTTACTTTATTAGTTTATCATTTTGTAACGAAAACTTTTTTTTTTGCTCATCTTAAATATTGTACTCGGAAAAATAAGGAAAATCTATCGACGAAGATGAGAGTTGAAAACTTTTATTGTTATCCTTGCTCTGCTTTCTTTTATCCTTTAAAAAACAAGCATTGACACGGTCAATTTTATGACCGAAGGATGCGCATTTTCCCACGCAGAATTAAACAATTTAACGGTCAATAAATATTTGAAAAATAACGGTCAATAAATATTTGAAAAATAAACGACAATAATAATTTGAAAGTTAACGTACAAAAAATATTTAAACTGTTGAACGAGGACTCAAGCAGCGGACAGACAGACAAATTGTAGACAAATGCACATTTTTAAATTAGAACAATACGCTAAAAATAGAAATAAAAGGAAGAGAAGTTTCCGGTTCTCGGGATTTGTACGTACGTATGTACATTATTATGAGCACGTGCCCGCAATAAAGAACAAAAAATAACGAGTTTCGATTGTATCTCTGGATGTTATTTTCATGTTCTTTTTTTGCTGGCATGGATGCTAAAGTTCTCAAACTATTTAATTTGTCTGGCTTGAGCTGTACAGTGCTAGTCAGTTGCATACATGCGGAAGTTTGCAGACTTGCTGCTAAATTTTTTAATGCAATCATGAAACCTTTTTCTTTATTTGTTTAAGCAGTCGTCGCTCGACTCTCTTTATGCTTCCCATTTCTCATGTATCGCACATTTAAATTTCCTTTTTTATTTCTTTGAGTCAAGGAACTTTTTTTTAATGATGATGATGTTCACACTAAATTTAAATATAAAATACAAATTTCAGACAGTCGTAAAGAAAAAAGGGTAAAAAGATGAAAAGTTTCGTCCTTTTTTCCCTCACTTTTAGCGTCGCTGATAACAGAAGCAAAATTCTTTTTATGATAACACGTAAAAATGGCACAGCAACTTTAATACATTTCATGCTGTTAAGGACAAATAAGTTTAATAAATTTATTGCATGCTTCTTTCTTTGAAAATTGAACTTTACCATTAGCTGCTTCTATACTTTTGGGGGTGTATTTAGGGGGTACTCGATTTTTTTCTTCAATTTTCTGTGGGGTCTTTCACAAATAACATCCAATTTTTCCCCCTGACTACGTCCTCTCTTCACCATCCATAGATTCCTTCACAAGTCTCACAAAGTAATTTATTTATTTTAGGCAATACGCGTGTAATATTTTCTTTCTGTGCCTTTCTTTCTCTTGTTCTGGTTTTATTTTTTTAATAGTAAATTTTCTCTCTATATTATATCACATCCTTAAACCATACCAGAATAAAGATACTGTGAAATTTTCTTAGCTTTAAGAATTTTGTTCTTTGTTTTCTTCAGGAGGAAGTGGCAGAAGGATTTTATTATTATGATTATGATCTCTTTAATGAAAGGTATTTGCAGATAATCTATGCGATAAGGAAGGAATTCATTGAAATATTTTAAATGTTTCTATTTGTGGGAGGCTCGTGATTAAAATTTAAAGGAGGGTAGTCTATAAAAGGTATTACTGTATTGGATGAGAAATGGGTCGATTGAATATTTTTTTGCTAAGATTGTTGCCATGGGGGGAGATGGTTGGTGCTTAAACCTTCAATTTGTTAGGGGTTTTTTGAGGAAACCCTGCTTAGAAAGAGTTTCAGTTTAAAGATGGTAATCAATAGTTTCAGGAAATGAAGAAGCTAGAGCTGGGTTTCAGGGCTACCCTGGGTAACCCTATCTACCCTACCAAAGTAGGTATCCTACTAGTGGTAGTGGTACCCTAGTGTAGATAGGGGTACCATAGGGTATGGTAGGGTACATGGGTATCCTTAGAAACCGGTCCCAGGTTCAATTTTTTTTGAATGAATTGAAAATTTTAAGGGGGTGCGTCACTAAGCAGAGCCTGATGCCGGTATTTCAAGAATTAATCGAGCATTGTGATACTTTTTATATTCACACCGTTATTCACGTGTGAATATTTTGTTTTAACTTCCTGAATTAATTTTTAAAAAAAAATTGAACCCTCTTTCAATTCACAAAACTGACTAAATTCCTCAATATTTTAGTACCTGCTCAAAAAAAAGACAATTAATTTCCAAAAATAAAAATATCCAAATATAATTTTACAGATATTTCCTCTATTAATAGACACAGCAGTATGAAAATTCCAATAAAAGTTTTTTTTAAATGATTGCTGTTCAATAATTCATGTTTAAATTGATAACCCTTGTCTATGAGGAATTTTCGGTGTCTATAAAATTGTTGGTATTTTTACGCTGTTAAAAATAAATTTCTAAAAAATTTTTAAGATGAAAACTTTGCTAGTGTAGAAATGAGGGAATTACCAGTTTTTTTTTTAAATGTTGGTTTATTGATTCATATATAAGTTTTTCAACTGTGTTATGAATTGATTACATATTTATAAAGTTTCTTATTAGTTAATATTATTTGCATCACAATATTTTCATCGATATCGACTCAGATTTTATATGGAATTACTTTTGCATGTGTCTGTTGCATATTTAATGGAAATCTTTTGATGTCTCATTGCTTCCGTTCAATGTCAATAAAAATTGACATTTATCTATAAAATTCATGAAACATAAAATCTGAAATCGATAATGGAAAATATGATGCACAATTTTTTGGATCAGAGAATACGGAATTTGAAGTTATAGATTTTATGTTGGAGGATATATTGGTGAATGTAAAAAGTGTATTGAAGGTCCTTTCATCTCACATGAAAGGTGAATTTTCTAATTTTTTGGGTGGTTAATATTCTGGATTGTTCATAAATGATGTTCACATTTTAAGGAGGGAGGGTGTCTGACGCTCTGTGATACTAAAATTTATGACAGAAGGAGAACGGGATCTAAAATCTCATTTTCTGCGTGACGTCATTTATGAATGACCCCTTCTTAATTTTGATGTAATGACAAAGGAATTAAGAGGATGTCTATATTTGATTTGATATTTCAAATTATTAATCCAGCACTTGATTTAATGCGTTAGTTGCTTGAAATATTTTCAATGTAATTTTAATACCAAGCGGTTGAAAAAGTAGTTTTTTGCGTAACGTAATTTACAAACGACCCCTAAATTAATTAAAAACAAAATAAAAACACGATGTATAGATCACACCACAAACTTCCACGTGGCGAGCTACGCTCGCCAACGGCAATAACCTATCCAAAGGCGAGCTACGCTCGCCGGTTGATATCGATCCAAAGGCGAGCTACGCTCGCCAGTTGATACCGATCCAAAAGCGAGCTACGCTCGCCAGTTGATATAGATCCCAAGGCGAGCCGTAGTTCATGACACAAAGTATTCTATAAATTTTTTATCACTTCACCGTAAATTATTCCCGTACTGTACATACGGCTTGGGAAAATTTTCACGCCTTCACTTCGCTTCGCTACGTTCAGGACGTAAAAATTTGTGAGCTTCGCTCAACCTAGTCCGAACTGCGTTCGAACTATTTATATTCGAGCTTCGCTCGAATTTTTGTGATTAAACTCTAAAGTTTTTTTGTATATTCGAAGTCTCGTTCGAACTCCGCTAGTATGATTGTTTATAGATCACAGGGGTTGTCGGATCTCGCTTCGCTCGTCCGACTGTTTATAGATTACAGTATAAAAAAAATAAAATTTTCTCACATATCCTTAGTCTTCTAAGGGCTTGGGAAAAATTTTTTTTTCGGACTTCGTCCGAACTATTACATTCGAGCTCCGTTCGAATTTTTTATTCGTCCGACTGTTTATAGATCACAGGGGTTGTCGAATCTCGCTCCGCTCGTTCGACTGTTTATAGATCACAGGGGTTGTCGAATCTCGCTCCGCTCGTTCGACTGTTTATAGATCACAGGGGTTGTCGAATCTCGCTCCGCTCGTTCGACTGTTTATAGATCACAGGGGTTGTCGAATCTCGCTCCGCTCGTTCGACTGTTTATAGATCACAGGGGTTGTCGAATCTCGCTCCGCTCGTTCGACTGTTTATAGATCATAGGGGTTGTCGAATCTCGCTCCGCTCGTTCGACTGTTTATATATCACAGGGGTTGTCGAATATCGCTCCGCTCGTTCGACTGTTTATAGATCACAGAGGTTGTCGAATCTCGCTCTGCTCGTTCGACTGTTTATAGATCACAGGGATTGTCGAATCTCGCTCCGCTCGTTCGACTGTTTATAGATCACAGGGGTTGTCGAATATCGCTACGCTCGTTTGACTGTTTATAGATCACAGGGGTTGTCGAATCTCGCTCCGCTCGTTCGACTGTTTATAGATCACAGGGGTTGTCGAATCTCGCTCCGCTCGTTCGACTGTTTATAGATCACAGGGGTTGTCGAATCTCGCTCCGCTCGTTCGACTGTTTATAGATCACAGGGGTTGTCGAATCTCGCATAATTTTCATATACCAGGGGGGGGGGGATTTTCCAATTTTTTGAATTTTTTTCAGTCGAAATTTTCAAAAATCATAGCAACCTTTGAATTTCACATTTTGTATGGAAAAGAAGGTTTTTTGCTTTTTCAGAAGCAACGGCTATTCCTACCATGCCCAAAATCTAATCAGTTCTTCTGTAGGGCGGCACGGATCGATTGCAAAAAAACTAGAAGTTTCAACGATGTCTCGTTTTGGCTATTTCTTGCTGATTAACTTGTTTGCTTGTTTGCTTGCTTACAGAAAGTGTATTTTGCGATTTTCTCGACAATGGCTCAACTAATTTCAATTCCGTTTTTTGAACATGATGTAAAATTTCAGGCACAAACTTTTCTGCATAGAACATTTTTGGCTGTTTTACCTCTCTTTCTCACAAAATACGAAAAACTGATTTCTTAATCTGAGCAAAATTATTAATTATTAATTTACGTGGGAGCTTAAAATAAAGATCTTATTATGATAGATTTTATGTCAAAAACTTAATTTAACTTGATTAAATCCTTATATGGAAATTTAATTTTGAAATTAGCTCAAAAATGACATTTTTTTCGAATTTTCAACTTTGGGACCCCCATAGACCCCCTTCAAGTCAACTAAAAAATTCCAGCCAATTCCAGATTTTCCAAATCTCAAAGTGTAATGTCGCATTTTTTCTCATTTTAAATCATAGTAGCATACAGTGTATACGGCTTGCGAAAATTTTCACGCCTTCACTCCGCTTCGCTACGTTCAGGACGTAAAAATTTGTGAGCTTCGCTCAACCTAGTTCGAACTACGTCCGAACTATTTCTTACTTACATGGATCACAGTAGAGTCGAGCTTGAGCTACGCTCGCTCGACTTGTTTAGAATTACAGTTTTTAAATAGATCACAGTAGAGTCGAGCTTGAGCTACGCTCGCTCGACTTGTTTAGAATTACAGTTTTCACATGGATCAGAGTAGAGTCGAGCTTGAGCTACGCTCGCTCGACTTGATAAGAATTACAGTTCTTACATGGATCACAGCAGAGTCGAGCTTGAGCTACGCTCGCTCGACTTGTTTAGAATTACAGTTTTTACATGGATCACAGTAGAGTCGAGCTTGAGCTACGCTCGCTCGACTTGTTAAGAATTACAGTTTTTACACGGATCACAGTAGAGTCGAGCTTGAGCTACGCTCGCTCGACTTGTTTAGAATCACAGTTTTACATGGATCACAGTAGAGTCGAGCTTGAGCTACGCTCGCTCGACTTGTTAAGATTTACAGTTTTTACATGGATCACAGTAGAGTCGAGCTTGAGCTACGCTCGCTCGACTTGTTTAGAATTACAGTTTTCACATGGATCAGAGTAGAGTCGAGCTTGAGCTACGCTCGCTCGACTTGCTAAGAATTACAGTTTTTACATGGATCACAGTAGAGTCGAGCTTGAGCTACGCTCGCTCGACTTGCTAAGAATTACAGTTTTTACATGGATCACAGTAGAGTCGAGCTTGAGCTACGCTCGCTCGACTTGTTAAGAATTACAGTTTTTACACGGATCACAGTAGAGTCGAGCTTGAGCTACGCTCGCTCGACTTGTTTAGAATCACAGTTTTACATGTATCACAGTAGAGTCGAGCTTGAGCTACGCTCGCTCGACTTGTTAAGAATTACAGTTTTTACACGGATCACAGTAGAGTCGAGCTTGAACTACGCTCGCTCGACTTGTTAAGGATTACAGTTTTTATACGGATCACAGTAGAGTCGAGCTTGAGCTACGCTTGCTCGACTTGTTTAGAATCACAGTTTTACATGGATCACAGTAGAGTCGAGCTTGAGCTACGCTCGCTCGACTTGTTTAGAATCACAGTTTTACATGGATCACAGTAGAGTCGAGCTTGAGCTACGCTCGCTCGACTTGTTTAGAATCACAGTTTTACATGGATCACAGTAGAGTCGAGCTTGAGCTACGCTCGCTCGACTTGTTTAGAATCACAGTTTTACATGGATCACAGTAGAGTCGAGCTTGAGCTACGCTCGCTCGACTTGTTTAGAATCACAGTTTTACATGGATCACAGTAGAGTCGAGCTTGAGCTACGCTCGCTCGACTTGTTAAGGATTACAGTTTTTATACGGATCACAGTAGAGTCGAGCTTGAGCTACGCTCGCTCGACTTGTTAAGAATTACAGTTTTTACACGGATCACAGTAGAGTCGAGCTTGAGCTACGCTCGCTCGACTTGTTAAGGATTACAGTTTTTATACGGATCACAGTAGAGTCGAGCTTGAGCTACGCTCGCTCGACTTGTTAAGAATTACAGTTTTACACGGATCACAGTAGAGTCGAGCTTGAGCTACGCTCGCTCGACTTGTTAAGGATTACAGTTTTTATACGGATCACAGTAGAGTCGAGCTTGAGCTACGCTCGCTCGACTTGTTTAGAATCACAGTTTTACATGGATCACAGTAGAGTCGAGCTTGAGCTACGCTCGCTCGACTTGTTAAGAATTACAGTTTTTACATGGATCACAGTAGAGTCGAGCTTGAGCTACGCTCGCTCGACTTGTTAAGAATTACAGTTCTTACATGGATCACAGTAGAGTCGAGCTTGAGCTACGCTCGCTCGACTTGTTAAGAATTACAGTTTTACACGGATCACAGTAGAGTCGAGCTTGAGCTACGCTCGCTCGACTTGTTAAGGATTACAGTTTTTATACGGATCACAGTAGAGTCGAGCTTGAGCTACGCTCGCTCGACTTGTTTAGAATCACAGTTTTACACGGATCACAGTAGAGTCGAGCTTGAGCTACGCTCGCTCGACTTGTTAAGGATTACAGTTTTTACATGGATCACAGTAGAGTCGAGCTTGAGCTACGCTCGCTCGACTTGTTAAGAATTACAGTTCTTACATGGATCACAGTAGAGTCGAGCTTGAGCTACGCTCGCTCGACTTGTTAAGGATTACAGTTTTTATACGGATCACAGTAGAGTCGAGCTTGAGCTACGCTCGCTCGACTTGTTAAGAATTACAGTTTTTACACGGATCACAGTAGAGTCGAGCTTGAGCTACGCTCGCTCGACTTGTTAAGGATTACAGTTTTTATACGGATCACAGTAGAGTCGAGCTTGAGCTACGCTCGCTCGACTTGTTTAGAATCACAGTTTTACATGGATCACAGTAGAGTCGAGATTGAGCTACGCTCGCTCGACTTGTTAAGGATTACAGTTTTTACATGGATCACAGTAGAGTCGAGCTTGAGCTACGCTCGCTCGACTTGTTTAGAATCACAGTTTTACATGGATCACAGTAGAGTCGAGATTGAGCTACGCTCGCTCGACTTGTTAAGAATTACAGTTTTTACACGGATCACAGTAGAGTCGAGCTTGAGCTACGCTCGCTCGACTTGTTAAGGATTACAGTTTTTATACGGATCACAGTAGAGTCGAGCTTGAGCTACGCTCGCTCGACTTGTTTAGAATCACAGTTTTACATGGATCACAGTAGAGTCGAGCTTGAGCTACGCTCGCTCGACTTGTTAAGATTTACAGTTTTTACATGGATCAGAGTAGAGTCGAGCTTGAGCTACGCTCGCTCGACTTGTTAAGAATTACAGTTTTTACATGGATCACAGTAGAGTCGAGCTTGAGCTACGCTCGCTTTTAAAATTCAAATTTTCTAACGGTCAAAATATATTTGAAAATTTTCCGTGTTTTTAATGCACTTGAAAATCATTAGTTATAGAATTATTAACAATTTTTGCGGTGAATTTTCATACATTAAAATGGTTTGTCATTTAACGGTTTTTAAAAATTCAAAATTTCTAACGGTCAAAATATATTTGAAAATTTTCCCACCAAAATATGTTTCAATCATCTACAGCCTCTAAGTCCAATAAAAACGAGATTCAGTAATGATCTATAGCCTCTATGTCCAGAAAAACAAGATCCAGTAAACATCTACAGCCTTTATATCTAATTAAACAAGATCCAGTAAACATTTACAGCCTCTATGACCAATAAAATATGATCCAGTAAACATCTACAGCCTCTATGTCCAGTAAAAATATGATCCAGTAAACATCTAAAGCCTCTATGTCCAGTAAAAGTATGATCCAGTAAACGGGATTACGCCGATTGCCCATTGACGTTTGCCCACTGTTCATTTGCCCATTGACATTTCCCCATTGATCATTTTCCCACTGGTACGTTTGCCCACTAGTACTTTTCCCCATCGATTATTTCCCCATTGATCATTTTCCCACTGGTACGATTGCCCACTAGTACTTTTTCCCATCGATTATTTTCCCATTGATTTTTTCCCCACTGGTACGTTTGCCCACTGGTACATATGCCCATTAATTGTTTCCCCATTCATTATTTGACCACTAGTACACTTGCCCACTAGTACGTTTGCCCATTGCTACTTTCCCCATTGATTATTTGACCACTGGTACGCTTGCCCACTGGTATATATGCCCATTGATTATTTCCCCATTAATTAGTTGACCACTAGTACGTTTCCCCACTGATTTTTTCCCCACTCGTGTGTTTGATGAAAAAGCAAACAAAAAATTGAAAATCTGAAGAAAAAAACTAAAACTTGGTAAAATTATTAAATATTATATCATTCAATTTAATTCTTCTAATAAATAATACCAATAATTCTAATCAACCTTCCCGAACATACAAAGAGAATACTCAAAAAAGTGAGAATATTAGTGAGCATACTCAAATAATGTACTCACGCGAACTCATTCAATTTTTTAACTTAAAACTCGTTCCAAATTGCAGCTACTATAGTAGCTGTTTACATATGTAGGGGTAGATTTATAAGGATAAGTTGATTGAAGTAATTTTTAAATGGGATTGAATGTACTCACGATAAATTGAATGAACTCATGAGCACATTACAATTATTATCACTGTGTTGAATTGTGCTACGCAAAGGCTCGAAAAAACGCTGGAAATATATTTTTCGATGAAAACGCCCGAAATCTGCTTTCCTCGATTTCATTTTCACAATACCTAAACAGCTAACGTTTCTCTATTTAAACAATTATAAAAAGAATATTTAATTCGAGTTAAATTAATAAAAAAAATTCCTTACTTTTAATTTGTGCCTTCTGCACGCTTCCACAGGTCGGAAAAATGAGAACTTCCAAAGTGGCAAGGGAAGTGAGGTTCGAATAATCGACCTTCCAATTGACGTACTAAAGCAGAGGGACGTATTTAAATAATTTCCGTTGGAAATTTATATGAATGAATGAAATTTAAATTAATTCAAGAAATTGTGTGGAAGTGAAGTAAATTTAATTAATCTTTACAATTTGATTCAACTAATTTTTATTAAATTTAATTCAAAATTCGTTCGTCACTTTCAAATAGTGATAATCACTTAGTATGTGGCATAAATTTTTTATGAACTCGTGTTAGTGTACTTAATAAGTATACT
The DNA here is from genome assembly GCA_963573255.1 of Chironomus tentans. Lineage (NCBI taxonomy): Eukaryota > Metazoa > Arthropoda > Insecta > Diptera > Chironomidae > Chironomus > Chironomus tentans. The sequence goes on from OY754302.1 coordinate 19,690,799, forward strand.
CGTGAGTTTATTGTGAGTACATTCAATCCCATTTAAAAATTACTTCAATCAACTTATCCTTATAAATCTACCCCTACATATGTAAACAGCTACTATAGTAGCTGCAATTTGGAACGAGTTTTAAGTTAAAAAATTGAATGAGTTCGCGTGAGTACATTATTTGAGTATGCTCACTAATATTCTCACTTTTTTGAGTATTCTCTTTGTATGTTCGGGAAGGTTGATTAGAATTATTGGTATTATTTATTAGAAGAATTAAATTGAATGATATAATATTTAATAATTTTACCAAGTTTTAGTTTTTTTCTTCAGATTTTCAATTTTTTGTTTGCTTTTTCATCAAACACACGAGTGGGGAAAAAATCAGTGGGGAAACGTACTAGTGGTCAACTAATTAATGGGGAAATAATCAATGGGCATATATACCAGTGGGCAAGCGTACCAGTGGTCAAATAATCAATGGGGAAAGTAGCAATGGGCAAACGTACTAGTGGGCAAGTGTACTAGTGGTCAAATAATGAATGGGGAAACAATTAATGGGCATATGTACCAGTGGGCAAACGTACCAGTGGGGAAAAAATTAATGGGAAAATAATCGATGGGCAAACGTACTAGTGGGCAATCGTACCAGTGGTCAGATGATTAATGGGAAAATAATCGATGGGGAAAAGTACTAGTGGGCAAACGTACCAGTGGGAAAATGATCAATGGAGAAATGCCAATGGGCAAATGAACAGTGGGCAAACGTCAATGGGCAATCGGACCAAACCCCCAGTAAACATCTACAGCCTTTATTTCTAATAAAAATAAGATCCAGTAAACATCTACAGCCTTTATTTCTAATAAAAATAAGATCCAATAATGATATACAGCCTCTATGTCCAGTAAAACGAGATCCAGTAAACATCTACAGCCTCTATGTCCAATAAAATATGATCCAGTAAACATCTACAGTCTTTATGTCCAATAAAAATAAGATCCAGTGATGATCTACAGCCTCTATGTCCAGTAAAACGAGATCCAGTAAACATCTACAGCCTTTATGTCTAATTAAACAAGATCCAGTAAACATCTACAGTTTTTATGTCCAATAAAAATAAGATCCAGTGATGATCTACAGCCTCTATGTCCAGTAAAACGAGATCCAGTAAACATCTACAGCCTCTATGTCCAGTAAAAATATGATCCAGTAAACATCTACAGCCTCAATGTCCAGCAGGGTTGATAACCAGGTACCTGTGTCTGGCAATCTGTGGCAAATCTAGCACAGGCGTGCCTGTGCCACAGGTAAATCACAGGCACCGGCAAAAATTTTTGCCTGTGCCACAGGCAAATCACAGGCACAGGCATCTGTGGTATTTTTTTGATTGATCATTATTTTTATCATACAGTGCATCATGAGAGAGTTAATAACAGATTTTGACTTGTATTGCACTGTAGCATCTTAAAAAATTAATTTTTTTATTGTGCATCAAGGAAATAAAAAATCCGATATTTAAGAAAATTTGGTTGGAAAATCAAGAAAAATTTATTTTTCATTTCACATGATGCATTCTAAAAAGAAGTGAATTTTCATGATTAACGGTGAAAAATGAGTCAAAATCCGTTTTTAACTCTCTCATGATGTACTATATGATAAAAATAATGATCAAACAAAAAATGCCACAGGTGCCTGTGCCTGTGATTTCACCTGTGACACAGGCAAAAATTTTTTGCCTGTGCCTGTGATTTTGCCTGTGCCAGTTTTTGTCTGTTCGCCAGGAAATCACAGATATCAACCCTGATGTCCAGTAAAAATATGATCCAGTAAACATCTACAGCCTCTATGTTCAATAAAATAAGATCCAGTAATGATCTACAGCCTCTATGTCCAATAAAAATAAGATCCAGTAATGATCTACAGCCTCTATGTCCAATTAAACAAGATCCAGTAAACATCTACAGCCTATATGTCCAGTAAAACGAGATCCAGTAAACATCTACAGCCTCTATGTCCAATAAAAATAAGATCCAGTAATGATCTACAGCCTCTATGTCCAATTAAACAAGATCCAGTAAACATCTACAGCCTATATGTCCAGTAAAACGAGATCCAGTAAACATTTACAGCCTTTATTTCTAATAAAAATAAGATCCAATAAACATCTACAGCCTCTATGTCCAATAAAAATATGATCCAGTAAACATCTACAACCTCTATGTTCAATAAAACGAGATCCAGTCATGATCTACAACCTCTATGTTCAATAAAATAAGATCCAGTCATGATCTACAGCCTCTATGTCCAATTAAACAAGATCCAGTAAACATCTACAGCCTCTATGTCCAATAAAATATGATCCAGTAAACATCTACAGCCTCTATGTCCACCAAAATATGTTTCAATCATCTACAGCCTCTATGACCAATAAAATATGATCCAGTAAACATCTACAGCCTCTATGTCCAGTAAAAATATGATCCAGTAAACATCTACAACCTCTATGTTCAATAAAATAAGATCCAGTCATGATCTTCAACCTCTATGTTCAATAAAATAAGATCCAGTCATGATCTACAGCCTCTATGTCCAATAAAATATGATCCAGTAAACATCTACAGCCTCTATGTCCACCAAAATATGTTTCAATCATCTACAGCCTCTATGACCAATAAAATATGATCCAGTAAACATCTACAGCCTCTATGTCCAGTAAAAATATGATCCAGTAAACATCTACAACCTCTATGTTCAATAAAATAAGATCCAGTCATGATCTACAACCTCTATGTTCAATAAAATAAGATCCAGTCATGATCTACAGCCTCTATGTCCAATTAAACAAGATCCAGTAAACATCTACAGCCTCTATGTCCAATTAAACAAGATCCAGTAAACATCTACAGCCTCAATGTCCAGTAAAACGAGATCCAGTAATGATCTACAGCCTCTATGTCCAGTAAAACGAGATCCAGTAAACATCTACAGCCTCTATGTCCAATAAAAATAAGATCCAGTAATGATCTACAGCCTCTATGTCCAATTAAACAAGATCCAGTAATGATCTATAGCCTCTATGTCCAGTAAAACGAGATCCAGTAAACATCTACAGCCTCTATGTCCATTCAAATATTTTTAAGTGAAATTCACCTTACGTAATTTTACGTAACATAAGGATTTTACGTAACGTAAACAAAAGTGTTATAATTTTTATAACAATCTTTTTCATGCTGTAACTTTTTACAGGAGCTTCTAAAGTACCAACATAGCGGATATTAAATGTAGATCCTGATTTGATCTTTCATTTTATGCCTATTTCAAGTCTTGAAATGTTAATTTCAGTGCGGAATCAAAAATGGCGCAACTGTCATAAAAAATCATGTTTTTTGCATTTTTCGGTCACTAAATGGACATAAAGTTCAGATGTTAAGTAGCGCTTTTTGGTTTTAAGGTACGGCCTATCGTATCAGATACAAGAAATTGTATGAAAGTCACCGCATAAAAAATTTTCCATACAAATTTTTGGTTTTTAACGGTTTTTTGCGTCTAGTTCCAACGCAACGGAACTGACTGGAACCAAACATACCTCAGGTAATAGATATTTTCAATACCTGTCATATGAGACCAAAAACGTAAAGATTCATGCTTCCGTTGACTCAAAAAATCAAAATTAGTGAAAATCTCAAAAAAAGTGAATACAATAACTTGCACGCAATGCGTGGAAGTTAATTTAACAAAATCAATAGAAAAGCGTTCAAACAAACCAAAACATTTCCATTTAACTCTTTTGTTATCCTACATGGTTGAGCAAAAAAATGCAAAAAAGCAACAAAAATCTTTGTTGAAAAGATAACAGAAAATTTAATGGAAGTTCTTTGTTTAAAGTTCACGGTAACATGAACCGACAAAAATTCCCACAATTGAAATGGATTCACTTTTTTCCACCAGAACAAAAATCAGCAAAAATAAGAAAAACAGAATAAAATCGATTGTTTAATAAAATTGAATGAATAATGCTTTATGGAATTATTCACTTAGGGGTCGATTGCAAATGACGTCCATCATTTAGTGAGGATGGGGTTCTATGATTTTATTAATCTCAAAAACACCTAATGGTCTTTTCCAAAGGGTATAGTTAGGGGGGTCGAACTCCCTTCCCTTTCCGATGGAGGAAATGTCTCAAATGGTCCAGTTCTAAAAATTTCTGAAAATTTTGGCTACACCAGGGGTGTACTCGTATTGACTACTTTCAAAAAAATTCTTTAATTTGGCTAGGGTTTTTAAGAACAAAATCCCCCCCCCCCACTTAAATTTATTCCGTACTAAAGTTTTTGAAATTACCCCTCCAAAAATTACTGGCTACTCTCCTGGCCCACACTGACTACGTTCCAGCTTCCAGCAGGGTGAATTGGGAGACAAATCCTTCCTTCGATGAAAAATTATAATAATTTGCTAGAAATTTCACAGGGGGAGGGGGACCCCTAAAAAATTTCTGGTTACTTAGCTGATAGCTTTAGATCCTCACTACAGATCTCTCAGACACTCAGTCATAATGAGGGAGTCAACAAAATTCCATTTCTTAATTGATTTTTAAATTACACCTCCCCCCATTTAGTGATGAAAAGACTCGATGAAAGAACACGAAAGATTGATAGTATCAAAAGAAAATATTTTTAAAAATCATTTTTGACATATTGAATTATGACATTGAATAGAATGTTTTATTGCTCTATAAATGAGAATTTAGTTCATTTCATGGCATTGTTCTATAAATTTTTTATGCAACTTTCCACTTACTTAACTTTCTTTTTTTACGAGCTTTACATTATCGACACTTATAGAAGGAAAGTTTTTATTGTTGCAAGTCATTAAACATTTACTTGTAAGGTACATTCCTTTAATGCATAATAACCACGATGATGATGATGATGCATTATTGCTGTTGTTGAAGCATAATTTTGCAATTGAAAAGCCATAAAATATTTCTTTGCTCAGTTCTTCTTGCCACAAACTTTATGTGTTCTTGTTTAAAGAATGCGGCAGGAATTCAAGTCTTGAATCCACAAATTTAACTTTAACTTTATTGGATGTGCGCAAAATCACCAAACATAAGCTCAGAAAATATTTTTAAGAATTCTCTCAGCATGAAAGCTCTTCATTCATTCAGTTTATTTATAAACTTTGTTCTGTGACGGTGGATATTTTTGTAACGCTCCTGTAACATGTGTTTTACTTCCGCAAATTGAAATGCGGCTTTTGTAGTGCTTCATTTTTCTTCTTCGTTGTCTAAAGCTTGAGGATATTTTTTGTGATAATAAAAAGTAGAGCACAAAAGGTGAGTGGCATAGTAATATTTATTTATGGATCGATCTTGATGTGCAATTGGAAATTGGAAATTGTGGGATGAGGTTTAAAATGAAAATTGTTGTTGGGATGGAATGGAGGATTGGGGTTGATTGGATAGTAGCATTGTAGATCTAAATTAAATGTACATCCGGCAAATAAAACTTGTGATATTTTGGCTTTATTTTTGGAATTATAATAGGATGAATTGTATCACATTCCATTAAAATAAAGACTGGAAGTTCAACATAGGTGTACCCAGAGGGGGAGGAGTCCAGAGAAAATTGAAGTCTATGAATTTAACTGCATTTCAAGCTGTTCTATGAATATTCGAATATTGGTTCTAACACCACAATTTTCGGTGAGAATCGAACTCAATGCCTCACTGTTCCTAATAGAAGATTGAGTTATAGATTGTTGGACTGCTGCCTAACTACAAGACCAAAATGGTTTTAATTTTGATCTAGCAGATTTGCATTTATAAGACTCGACCCCCCGAGGGGTCGTTACACAAAAAAATTAGACCCCCTTCCCCCTTGTTATAAATTTTTTGAAAAGATTTATTTTAAAATCTTAGACCCCCTCCCTCCTAAAATATGAGTGGATTAGGTGAAGGACACCAAGATGTTGTTTAAAATCTGCATTCCTTATTATTACCAAATGTATACAAAAAAATCTTACATAACATCTGATTACAAGATTTATCACATTTGAAGACATCTAAATAGACAACAAGAAACATTTTCTCATCATCACCCAAGATTTCATTCACAACACAAGTTAGGGGTCGTTCGCAAATTACGTCACGCTTTAGAGGGGGAAGGGGCGGGTAAGAGAATTTGTGACAGTCCAAATACCAAATTTTTTGGAAAATATGTGACAAGGGGGGAAGGGGGGTTAGTTAGAAAAAGTCGTTTTTTGCGTGACGTAATTTGCGAACGACCCCTTAGACATTTGCATCAAGCAAAAAAAATCTTTCTATTTTTCACGAATACACAATGAAGCACATGAAGGGCTTCATTTCAAGATTAAAGAAGATACCACTAAGCCTACAAGGTCTGAAAGAATCTGTTATTATTATTATTGTGGGAAAATCTGTAAAATACATTTTTTTCCTCTCTCGAAACTGTTGGGAGTTGTTAATTTTTTCTTTCTCAAGGCAAAGACAAAAATATGATTACGGAAAAAAAAAATATTTTCGACATTTTCCTTACATTAAGGAGGATTTTTTTTGTTATCAAATCTCAAATGATCTTTAGAAATATCTGGAAATATTCATTTTATTATCGATCCTGCCTACACATTGAAGATTTTTTTGGTGATTGTGGGTGGTTATGGAAATTGTTTTAAAGATGTTCGAATTTTAAAGGTTTTATGGAGGATTCAAATATAGTTGGTTTTTAGAGTTTATCAATTTTGAGTGGAAATATAACTAGATGAACTATATTAATATTAAATTAAAATATTTTCCTTTTTTAATTTTAAATTTTTTTAACTTTTTGAAAAAAAGTTAATATTATTTTTTTAAATTTAGTTTTTTTGAAGTTTTTAATATTTAATTTAAATGTGGACTTTAAATATTATTTAATGTTAAACAAATTTAAATTTTAAAATTTTGAAATTAGTTTTAAAAATTGAAGTTGCTTTGAACTTTAATAAAATTTTCAAAATTTTGTTCTTTATTAAAATTCAAAACAACTACAATTCTTAAATCTAATTTTACAATTTTAAAATTGTAGTTGTATTGAATTTTAATAAAATTTTCAAAATTTTATTCCTTTTAAATCAAGGGTCAGACACTCCCAAGGATTGTACAATCCTACAATCCATACAATCTTTTCCATACGAATTGTAAGGATTGTACAATCCTTACAATCCCTACAATCCTTTTCATACGAATTGTAAGGATTGTACAATCCTTACAATCCTTTTCATATAAATTTACAATCCTCACAATCCTGAAGTTTTGTTAATGTAAAGATTTTTTTTGGTAAATGAAGTGAAACTTTTGTAACTTATCCAATTTGTGAACGAAAATAATATAATTTTTGATAAAAATTTACTTTTTTATGAATTTCTACTAAATTTAAAATTATTTTTGAGTAGCTATTGTTTAAAATTCAAATTTTTTTTAATGAAATTAACAAAAATTCGGGTTTCTTTTACAATTTCTATATTAGTTAATCAATTTTGGAATGAAATTTTCCAAAATTATTGTTGGGTTGTCGTTTGATGGGACATAGCTGAATTCTTTGAACAATTTACGATATTTTAAGATGAAAAACCAAAACAAGTGAAAAAGTTTCAATCGTCTTTTGCTAAAAAGTCCAATTTACAATTATATTTATTATAAAATTTGCAAGTTTTATAAACAAGGTTTTGTAGTATCGGTTCAATTATGAGTCATAAGTTATGACGTTCGTCAAAAATGATATTTTTATATAGTTTTGCCACAAAATGTTCATATAAAAAAGTTTTCAGGTGTCACACAATGACCTATAAAAAAATTTCCTTTTGAGGATAATGGTTCGATTCTGGAGATTAAATATTTTTGAACGTTTGATTCTTTTACTGGACTTTTTTGAAAAAAAAACAACGTGATTTGATTAGTTTTTACGGGTTTTCAATTAAAAGCTGCTTTTATTGTCCATGAACGATAATTTGTGAAGCTTTAGAGCTATTAATTGCTATTAATAAGCATCTGGACTACTTTTCAAATCAAAAAGTTTGAGAAACACTGATAATATCAGATGATTTGTAATAAATACAAGATATTTTCTTATTAAAATGTTGTTTTAATAAAACTCGAGGTTTTGAAGCTAATCGTCGTTAAATTTTTTTGAGTTTTAAAGCTTATAAACCATTACGAACCATGCTCGTTTTGAAAGTAAATTTGTTCGAATTATCAAAATAATTCTGACGCTAAAATGAATGCACAGACTGATAGATCCATTAAAAGTCATATTTTGGGTATGTTAATGGAAGTTTTTTCTGAATTATATGTTAAAACTTTAAAAAATCTGAATTAAATTCAGAAAATTTTTTAATTCTTAGAATCAGAAATTCAATAAAGCCATAAATTTCTAAAAAAAGAACCTATAATTGGATAAAATCCGTTTATTTGTGAGATAATGCAATATTATTCATAATTAAAGAGGTAAATTTCACTAAAACTTTAAAGCAGTAAAAAATGTCAACAAAGACATTTTCTCAAGATATTGAAACAGATTAAGGAATTAAGTTTTTATCAAAAATATTTTTAGTGAAATTTTTAGCAAATTTGAAACAAATTTTAAGTTTACCTTAGTCGAATTTTTAATTTTTTAACTCTAAATATTTTTTGGAATCAAAAATATAAGAGATAAAAACAAAAATCGTATCAAAGTTTGTTAAAAACTAATTAAGATAAATACTTATAAATTTTAAAAGAATTAAATCTGGATTGTAAAAATCACAATTCTTACAATCCTTTCCATACAAGGATTGTGTGGATTGTACAATCCTACAATCCTTTTCATATAAAAATTGTAAGGATTGTATGGATTGTACAATCCACACAATCCTTCCATACGAATTGTGAAGAATTGTACAATCCTCACAATCCTTTGGGAGTGTCTGACCCTTGTTTTAAATCTTAGAATTTTTATTTTTCAAGCTTTAGAAATTTAATTTTTTTTTCAATTTTAAATTTTAATTTAAAAAAAAATTTAAAATGTTTTTAAAATTAAATTTAAAAATTTTATTTTTTAAACTTTTAATATTTTAATTTCTTTTCAAAATTTAAGTTTCTAAAAAGATTTTTTAAACATTTTTAAAATTCAAACTTGTTTTTAAATTTTCATCTCACATTTTTCCTATGACTATAAATGTTGGCTATATTAGTCACACTCAACAGCACCTCCAATCCCGATTTCAACATTCATTTCCTCTATTGTATTTATTTCCTCATTCATAATAACACATTACTTTGCCAACTTATGGAAGAATTTACTTCACGAACATTATGTAATTCATAGGAATTAATAACGTGTCACTTTTTATTCATAAAACCCGTGTGACTTTATAAAAATCTCATTGCGTTCCTCTGTATATGTTTGCACACTCAGTGTTCATTAAAATCCTTTCATGTGTGACATTATTATTATTTCCTTGAAAAGAGAAAAAGCGAGAAGAAAAAAATGAAAAACTTATGAAAATGTTTGTTTTTATATGACACAATGAGACATCAGGTGGTGTCTTTTTTATTTGGAATCAAAAGCACATTAACAAGGCGTGAAGTAGAAGAAAATTAAATTGCGAGATTTAAAAGTGAATGTAATAAGACAGAAGAGTTGCTCGTTTTATTCTGAAAATATGAAATGAGAGAAATTTTAATTAAAAAACTAGAGCTACGACGTCGCATGATAGATGTTGGAATTAAATTGAAGTTTTCATCAACATCAGGGGCGTATCGAAACTTTTTTGAATGGACGGGAAAATTTTGAGGGGGTTTTGGGATTTTTTTCTTAAAAACCCTAATAAATTGAAAAAAATTCCCAAAAAAGGGGGTTTGACCCTCAAACCCCCCTGAATACGCCCCTGGAAATGGTTTCTAAGGGTACTGAATATGCCATGATCAACATTAAAACGGTTGTGTTCGAGTAGCATACTAGTTTGAGGGAGTTATTACAGGAACAGCATTTATGATGGGGGTTGGTTTAGCATCACTATCAGGTGGGTAACTAAAGGAAGGACATGATTGAATGATCAACAACCAACCCTACTCTCCAATAACTCTGACTATATCACTGGTACCCTTTATAACCTCAAAACAAGCTCTATGTATTGATTTAAGTGTGTAGTATCCAAAGAGGAGACGTAGGACACTGGGAAGGGGTGTAATCAAAAATTTCCATAAAAAGAGCTCAAAACAATACAAATAAATTAACAAAACACTCTCAATCTATGCATAACTCGGATTTATGTAATAAACTATCATAAAAGATTTTTTTTTGTTTCCCACAAAAGCTTTTTTTGTTCATGACAGCACTTCAATTTTCATATTTATGTAATAAACTAATATTTCTCATGCTTTTATATTTTCCTGCAAATTTAATACAGTTCACATCATGAATGAGGTTGTTAAATGTTTAGCATCAAACTTGCAAAGGGAAACTCAAAAACTTTACGACGATGCAAAACTTGTCAATAACTGAAAGCTTTTCTAAAGAGAAAAATTTTAGAAAAAAATATTTAAAGCATGTTCTGATAAGTTGTTTGAGGGAATAAAGTTTATTTTTGCATCTTTAATGCAGTGCTGAAAACTTTTAATACACAAAAATTTGTTTGCATGTTTGTCACTTAAAAAATACGAAGATAAAATTTTTATGCACATAAAACAGCTTTTGTACATGCAAAAATGAGAGAAAAATTGGCGATGCATTTTTCATGTTTATGAGACATTGAGACGTAATTAATTAATTAAATGTTCTATTGTAAAAATTTAGTGATGCAACATGACGATGTGGAATCATCGTTCACATAATTAATTTTAAAAAAAATCTTTTTTCCCCTTTCTTGACTAATGATGTTGAAGTCTGACGATCTCAGGCAGGAGTATAGCTAAGGGGAAGGGTTCTCCATACCAGAATTGCAAATTTTCACAGATCTCTTAACAGGCAGGTTGCTGTGCACAGACAATGACTGTGAAAGGCAAAATCTGTGACAGATCTGTAACCTGTGCCAGTCACAGGCACCTGTGGTTGCAACTCTGCTCCATACAAAAAAATTTCAACTTGAATTTGAAATGTCACACAACTTTAGATCACTTCCCTTTTAAAACGTAAATGTAATGAGTGAACGACCCCTAAATAAGTGTTTTACAAAGTTTTACGACTCGCGATACATTAATCGCTATTTTGAAGATTTTACAGCACACTAGAGCCCCCAAGAGTTATGTTTGAACTCAATTTTAGTTGATAAAGTAGACCAGGAATGTCAATAGAATTTTAAGGGTTGAGAGCTTTTTAGTTGGAAAACTGAGATGTCGTCCGGATAACACGCTAAGGAGGGAAGGGATCTCTGGTTTTGTTTCACTTCATATTAAAATTTTGTAAATTTTCTAACGATATTTGTTACGGGGTGGGGTCAAAATGCCCATTTTTAGCGTTACGTAATATCCAAATTACCCCCGAAGGAAATTCATGAAAAATCGGAGAAAAATTATAATTCAAAAAAAATTTGCGAGACACAGTATGAACCAAAGAGGCGTATTCAGGGATCAACCCTCCTTTTGGAGAAATTTTTCAATTTGCTAGGGTTTTTAAGAAAAAAATCCTAAAGCCCTCCTAAATTTTCTCATTCATACCAATTCATACAAAAAAATTCAACCCCCCCGCCCTTGGAAAATTTCTAGATACGCCTCTGCCAATACATACTATAGCTGCAAATCACAGAATTATGGGAAAGTTGCATGGCAAAGTGGATATCACACAAAAGTATCAAATTGTAATTCGTTTCCAAAAACATACAAACAGAGTTGTAAGGCTAGAAAGGTGTAAAAGCACCTTGGACCCAACCAAACTTAAAATTAATCTGGGATTAGATTTTGTTTCTGAGCAATTGAATCAATTTCACTGCTTCTACAGCCTAATTTACATATTTAATAAAATATGGAATATAATCATTATCTAAAGACGCTAATAAATATTTCCCTTATCTAAATTTTTCTGAAAAATATGCCATAATTTACAACAGATTATTCCAATATTCCGCCTTCAACAAAAGAATTCAAATCTTTTGAAAATTAGATCCTTTTCATGAAAATTTATATCGATAAAAATGTCATATAAAAAAATCCTTAAAATGTCTTCATAAAATTCTAATTCCGTTGACTTGAGAGTTTCTATGAAATTCTCATAGATGACACTAGCAGCAGTGCAAAGCTTTTTTGTGGAGCTTTCAAATGAGAATTATTTTTGAAATATAGAAATGAACAGTCACGACCATGCTGGATATTTTCTAATATAACCAAGAATTAAAATTATTATTGTAATAATACAAAGCAAGGAAGTCTCAAGCATGGAACTAAAATTAACAAATTTTCTAAATCGGCGAATAAAAAGTGCCGTACGCAAAAATGATGAATATCTCCGAAGGTCCTTAACTAAAGCAAAATAGAAACAGCAATAAATAACCACACAATATGTATAAAAAGAAAAAAATCGAAGCAGCATTAAAGGCAACAGAAAAAATTGTGTCACGCAACAATTTTTATGATTGGCGCCTTGAAGCCTGCTTATATTTTAGCTTAATTCACTGTAGCCTGCTTGAAGTTGTATACACAATTTTACAATTTTCATTCAACATGAAAATGCTTTTTTTTCCTCCAACAATGGCCAATAAATGGAAAAAAGGCTGTTTGTTGTTGTTCATTCATGTTAGCTGTTGTTGTAAAAGGCAACAGCATAAATGCTTTTCTTCATATTCCTAACAAAACACGTACAAGAGAGAGAACATGCCGCTTTCCAAAACAGGAACTTTCCATATTGGAAAAATTTCATTCTACTTTCAATTCTAGTCAGCTTCATTTCCATTTCATTTCAGTGTTGGACTTTGATCGGAACAGATGGAAATTCGGAAAAGCTTGTGACTAAGACCAAAAAAAATATTTTTGTGTATAAATTTTGATGAATCTCATGTGGTGAATTTTTTGAAAATTGTGAATTTCTGAGACTGTGTTTGAGTGTCACTTCCTGATTAAATTGTAAATCGATTAGCCGTGCATTGACTAATCATATTGTACAATTGACTGTGTTAAGGATTAAGCTAGAAAATTGTAAAAAAAATATATTTTTGTGTGTGAAATTTCATTGAGAGAGAACAGAAAGAAAAAAATCGATAATGGAAAACTTTACGCTTACGTTCGGTGAGTTTTTTTTCCTTCTTACACTCCGTTCCTTCTCTCGTCATTCTCGCATATAAAAAAATATAACTTTCATTAGAGAGCTGTCAATGAAAAGTAAAATAATGTTAAAGTAGGAATGATGTGTATTAACAGATGAGATAAGGAACAAGTCAAATAATTTCTTTTACTATCCGAGCACACACGATTCTCAATGGTATTGACATTAACGACAGGCAGATCGAAATGTCATAAATAGACTAAAATTATTACCACTTTAGTCGTGGCAGAAGGACATGAGAAGGACTACAGGGGTGTGGTCAGGGGTCACTTAACGATCTATATAGGGGTGTCCAAGAGGGTCTGAACCTCCTTCTTATGATAGAATATTATATGGGACCCCCCTTAAATATTGAAAATTTATGAGAAAAGCTACAAGAAAGGTCGGAGACCCCTCCTTTGGAAAAATTTATTGATACTCTCTATTGATATTATCCCAACCCGGACCATTTGAGACCCCCTCTCCCAAATTTTTGATCCACAACAAAACAAAGTCACTATCTAACTCCTCCCCTGAAGGACTAGAGAGATAATCGTGCATGTAACTTGTTTGGAATGAGATATTTGATTTTTATGGATGAAATTTGATGTTGCCTAATAACAACATTAGTATCGATTTATTATGATACACTTGTGAATTTTACTTCAAGTACGGATAAGGACAAACTTTTCATGTTGCTCAATATCAAGGTTGGGAAAAAATTTATTGCCTGTCTTACCAATTTTCTTTAAATGTCTACGAGCATACGTAATTTAATGACCCCACAAATTTTAATGGTACTGAAAGTTTTTCTCCGTCTTCCTCTAACTTTTCATACTCATTTACTGCTTCCACATACATGTAGAGCTGCCTCATACTCGTATGGTGTAATGTTTGCAAAGTATGCGATTTATGGCTGAAAAATAAAGCCATACGACATCATTCGTGAAGAAAAAGTATCACATTTCGCCCTCTAATGCCAAAATTAAATCATATATCTTTATGTATATAGTGTGTATACATATTTTGTCTATGTACCTATCCTATATGAAAGTGGTTTTTATGATGTTTACAGAACATCACTTCTCTCAAGACGTGTATGAGGGAGCCATCGAAGTGGCAAAGAAGAAGAATCGTATGGCAAACAGACATACGATATTAAATGACTGATAAGCTTCAATATATGTTATAGCAAACTACAAACTGATTATATTCAGTTTTTGAGCATAATTTTGCAAAGGTTGGTGTGTCTGCTGGCTGTTTGGATTTTTGTGGGGGAAATTTTGAGGTTATGTGTAGCTATGGGGTAATTTTTTGAGTATTTAGAAGGAATTGGGGATAGCAAGTTTTTGTAGCAATTGCTAGCAGCTCTTTGCATCAGGTCAGGGATGAAAGAGGGTCTGGAGCTGAATGACGCTCCATTCAAAATAGTAGAAGGGATCTAGAATTCTGGTTTTTGACGGATATCACTTCTGAGCATGATTCAAGAATCAATATACAAATATGCGCCAATGACTACCCTCAACTTATCCATCCATCAACTTTCTAAATTTTCCCACTGTCAATCGCAAATATTTGAGGTCCCATTAAGAGTTCCATGGCATATTCTTTTTGAACCATCATTATCAACGTCGTCATTGCACTAATATCACAACTCTTATCGCACTTTATACAAGGAGCACTTTCAGTGAGTGAAATTGTATGGAAAGTGAAGGAAGGAACTCCTTGAAATGGTTCTCTTCTTTTGTGTGCTGTTTGTTCATCCTCTCATTCTACACTTTTGTTAACAGAAGTCATTACGTACGCTAAGGAAATAAAATTACACAATAAGCCTTTTTGTATGCATTATGTATATCCACAGCAATATGGAAAAGAAATTCTCTTTTATATTGGCTTATTTAGAAGATAGACTCAAAGGTGGAACTCGTAGAAATACAAATGGATGTGGCAGGCTGTTCTGGTCTGTAGAATTATAAAATGAAAGGGTGAAATTAAAATTAAATTGAAGTACATTTTGATGGAATTTTCTTTTCATTTTTAAATTACCTACGAAAAAGGGTAAATAATATTATGGTTGAGGTGGCTTTCATGAATTTTTCATAGACTTTTCTTGAATTTATTGACTAATGGTTTATGAGACTTAAGGTAGTAATTGAGAGGGGGTCATTGAATTTTGATGATTTTTTTAT
This sequence comes from Chironomus tentans, assembly GCA_963573255.1. Classification (NCBI taxonomy): domain Eukaryota; kingdom Metazoa; phylum Arthropoda; class Insecta; order Diptera; family Chironomidae; genus Chironomus; species Chironomus tentans. The sequence goes on from OY754302.1 coordinate 19,706,233, forward strand.
TCATTGATTCTGAGGAAGTTATGAGTGAGTCAGCATGAATTGGAGGTTTATGATCCACTTTAGGGTTATTGCATTATTTTGTGGGATTGTTCGTAAATGACGTCTATCGCAGAGGCGTAATCAAGGGGGTCAGAAACAGTTCGAGCCCACCGTAGCAAAATTTACCTCTGCAATACTAGAATATCTTTAAAAAATTGTTTGACACCCAATCTGATGTTTAAGACCCCAATCTGTTGGGTTAAAGTCAGAAATTTGCGAACCAGTTAATAAAATTTGGTTTTGAGTTTTTCAGATGGCACCTGGGGTCACACTATTAAGATTCTTCAATATTACGACCGAGACTAGAATTTCTTGCCATTTTCCGGTCGTATATCCTGAAAATTATTGAAAACAGCAGACCAGAACAACTTTCAACCAAAAAAGCTTGAAAACATAATTTTTCACGTCATAAAACACATTCAAGGTCAAAATTCACCCATGCAACCACACCCCATTCGCATTATTCCTTAATTTCCAGTTAGCAACGAAAAAATATCCAGCACTAAACCAATAAAACATCCAAACTTTAAAAATACATTTTTTCAAACAATTTTCTGTGTGAATAAATCTTTTATCCATTCATCCTCCCCTCTTTTTTAAAAAAAAATTCACATGCATTTCCGCAACTTCCGTCGGAAATTAACTTGTGTACATGTTGGTTGCTGTGTATTATTTTCGATCACATTTTTTTACAGAGTGTAGAATTTTTTTTAATGGAAATTAGTCAACGAGGGAATAATTCGACATTCCCGAATATTTTTTGAAGCCGTAGCATTTGCAACCTCAGAGTAATATTACAAATTTTCATCATCATAAAAACGTGATATTTTTACGAACTAATGTGGCTGTAAATTAACAGTATGACTGCAGTTCTACACATAAACATGAACGACAAAAAAATAATTATGGTTGTTACACTGGAGACTAGTGAAAGGTGTATTAAGCTTACAATCAAATTGTGAATTGTAGGTTTTAAAGTTTTATGTGTGTTCTGGTTCCATTCGAAATAATATTAAATTTAGGCATGAAAGGTTTAAAGGGATATTACAGTGCTGTTGGGGAATTAGGGGTTTACTTGTTCAACCCAGGGGTGTATTTGGGTAGTGATGTGTTGGAGGTCAACACCCTTCCGCACCCTCCTGGATATACTCCTTATTCTGTCCATAAATTGACGTAAAAGTAAGTTAGTCGTGTAAAATTGAAACCAGATGCCTTGAAAAGAATTTTTATCATTTAAGGACAGTAAACAGCTCAAAAATACAGCTCATCCACGAGCATAAACCCCTTTGTATTACATATAACGCAAATTACAAAAATAAAACCGCAAAATTCATGTATAAAGAATTTTTTTGTCGCAACAAAGGAAGGCAAAAGTGAAATAAAATAAAAGAAGAGTCAGAATGAAAATTGTTAGAAAACATAATGCGGTAATAACCTAGAAAAGTGAGGTTAAAAAAGGAAAAAAAAATTCAAAAAATTATTTTTGGGATCGTTTCGCAATTTCCTTAACATTACTTCCTTGGGAATCTAATTGTGTAGCTTTTCGGTATGTAAACAGTATAAATAGTAAGCTGTTTATGTAAAGGAAAGAGGAAGAAGACGAGAGGAAAAAAGGCAACAAAAAAAATTGAATTCAAATATTCTCGTTTAGTTCTTCCACATTCCGTAGACAAAAAAGCAGTGACTTTGTTGACAATAAAATCAAATTAGACTGCCTTCGTTTGCACAAACAACAGAAATACAATTCAACAGTAAACAATAGGAACGGAAGTGAATGTGATTTTCATGTAAAAGCTTTTCATTCTTTATTTTTGTTTAAAAGCTCGAAAAAATTCTAGTTAGTGGTGTTGGAGCAGAAGTGGAATTTTGGGTATCGAGATATATGTAGGTGAATCTGCTAATGACAACAGTAAGGCCTCTGTGGCCGAATAGTCAGGCAACAGATATGAAATCTGTAAAATTATTTTTCTTAGAGTACGTGGGTTCGATTCCCACCAGACGCCGATCTCTCAATCATGACATAAAGTGTTGTGGATATGACAACAGTTCACAGAAGTGAAACGGTTACTGTCTGTTGAAAAACCATGCTGATAGTCATCCTAATTCTAGAGGTCATTCAAAAATGACGTCTGTCAAAAAATGTAATTTCAAGAACCTCATCCAAGACATCATAAGTGCATGATCTCCTTCAAAATGTCAAACGAAATTTAAAGGTCCAAGCATAACACAGATCTTTGACCAAAAAGGAGAAATGATAAAAAAGAAAATTTCTATACTGTCTTTAATGGTTGAGTGAACGTCCTTTAAATTCCTCCATAAAATACCACAATATTTCAACATTGTCGGAGGCAATTTAGAAGATAGAAGTTGCCAAAAAAAAATTGTGATTCCATTACAGTAACAAAAAAAAAGCTTTTGCCTTCCGAAAATTCTAGACATTAATTAACATTTATTGTGTTAAACTTTCATGATGACATACATCCGGATAGACAGAGACAAAAAAGTTTTTTTTTTGGAAGGGAGAGGAAACTTTTTTTATGCCTACAACTTTTGAATTTTAATGTTATGAATTTGGCAATTAATATTCAGTGCATGGCAATTACGATTAGCATTATAATTCCCTAATGAAAATTGTCAATTGTTGACATTTTTTTAATGGGAGGCTTGCTCACTTTTATGAAGGAATAATGTTGAGCTTAGAAAAGAATTTTGTTGAGGAAGTGACAATATTGAAAATTGCAAAAAGTTTGGATTTTTTTTATTAAAAAAATGAAGGTTAAAGTGTCTGCTTAATTGATTTTTGTATTATTTTATGGCAATTTTTTATTGGGAGCAAAGGATGAATGGGAGCTGATTGGAAGGAATTCGACATTTGAAACAATATTTATTTTTTTGCAATAAGCAGTTGAATTTTCATATTCACGTTTTAAAGTAGGAAGTTCATTATAACGATCTCATAGGGATGTAGCCAGAGGGGCCAACTTGCTCCTCCGTCTTCACCAGATTTTTGATAAAAATTCCCAAGATTTCCAAAAAAATTCAGTTCATATTAAATAATTTAATACCCTCATCTTCCGAAAATCTCTGACTATGATCATGATAAGGAATATCAGACAGTATCTATGAAAGAAGAAATATGCTAAAATAAACCCTATAGACACACTTTTCTTATGGTGTTTTAGTGACAGTCACATGTCTGAATATAAACTTGGCTGTCATGAAAAAAAGTGTGTCGACCGAGAAACAACCGCATGACCACAAACCACCACCTAAAATATTTTCATTCATACAAAATAATCCAAATCAATGTTTATGGACACTTCTTCAACAATCGGGTTAAAAATTCAATTGAAAGGAATGAAAACATTTTAGAAACACAAAGAATCTTATCTCTAATAAAATTCAATTAAAAAATCTAGTCTAGTCTAGTTAGTTTATTTAGTCGATTTCAAATTTTATACTTTATTTGTTTAAAGCCTCTCACATTTGTGTGCTTCATTCTAAACCATTTATTGAATATAAAACGAAGTTTTGTTGAAAACTATTCAGAGCATTCAATTTAAGGCTTTTATATTCTCTATTTATCTAGAAAACATTTTAGAATGCAAATATTTAAAACCTCTTCGATTATGGTGTAATCCAGCAATGATTGTGTGGAATGTTCTATTGATTTTATAGTCTCAGAACAATGTTGTGGGCTAATGTATTGAGGAATCTTTAAATTGGTTTAATTTTTAGTTCTATAACTAAAAGGGAGGGGGGGGTATTCAAAAATGTTTTTGTGACATTCTAATATTACAAATTTCAAATTTTATATTTTAAATTAACTAATATTTTTGATGTCATGGTTTGTTTTATCAACTTGAAGTTTGAAAAATGTAAAATTTCATACCAAAGTGTGAGATTTAAAATTTAAAATCATTATTGTGGACCACGTGGTATGGCTTAAGGCTAGGTTAACCTCGTCTTCTTGATGGGCATCATTTGTGATGTTTATCCATTAAGAAGGGACATATTGTCTATGAAATAAAAATATTGCAAAAAATCAGGTATATAAGCAGAAAATTTCAGCGGGTTACATTCTTTTTAAATTTTTTTTTCAAAAAACCCCTGGAAAATTAAAAAAATTCAAAGAGGGGGTTTGACCCCCAAAAACCCTTCACATAGCTACTCCCCTATCAAAAATACTCATCGACATTTTTTTAAATCAAAAACTTCATCAAATATCACGAAATCAAGTACACATTGTTCCTGACACACTCCATAACATTCAATATCAACCGCATATTTCAAAGTGTCAAGGCCTTAAATTTGTTCCACACTCTGCCGCAAGCGTTGTTCATTATATTGCGAAATATGAGATTAAAATATTTGACAATAACATGAACGAAATATAAAATATTTCTATTTGCATTTCTAAATCACGAATTTATGCGGAAATATTAATTTATTATTTGAAAATATTTTTCAAATTTCCTGATAAATCTTTTTGTTATTGCTGAAATGTACTGAGATCGATGTCTGCCGTATATTTTGATTTCCGTCGAAAATAATTTTCATGTTCAAGTCATTTACTGAGTCACTTATCATACTTATTTACACAGAAAATATTTTTCTACCTCCAATTTCCTATCTATGTTAGTCGAAGAGTTGAATATTCTCATTTGTCGATTTTTGCACGTTCAACAAAAAATAAAAAATGTCTAAAATATGCTTTAGAAGTTCAATTTGAAAAAAAAAAATTCATCGCGCCATGAAAATCGACGGAGGCATTCATGTCGAAATAATTTAATAGCGTAATTAATTTGAAAATTCAATATCCGTGCAAAATGTTTCTATGTTGAAAATGTTCCATTAAAAAAGCGTCTGGAAAAATAAAAAAAAAAATTCTAATTCACAAGTGTGTGAAAGGTGTGCGAGTGAAATTTTTTGTTGTGGCTTCCTTTTTCATGTAGAAAAGGCGGAAGAGCGATTTAAGAAGTTGATGGAAAATTATTGATTTTTTTTGGTTTTTAAGTTGAATTTAATATTTTGTGATGTTTTGGTTTGGGGGGTTCGAAAATTATGTCACGCGCGTGACGTTTTAGGGGTCATTCACTTATGGCGTCCATGATTTAGGGGGGAGGGGGTCTGAGATTTTGTGACACTTTAAATTAAAGAAATTTTTTTGAATTAAAATTTTGTGACAAGGGGAGGGGGGAAGGGGGTTCTAAAAATCCCATTTTTTGATGGACGTCATAAGTGAATGACCCCTTAGGAGGTGTTGAAGAATTTGTGATAGACCAGACCAAAGAAATTTTTCTCTATGGAAAATTAGTGACAAGGGGGTAGGGGGTCGAAAAAGCAGTTTTTTTCATGACGTAATTTACGAATGACCAATGTTTTAGCTTGAAATGTGAAAAAACTGCTTCAATTTAGTATTTTTATAAGAAGTTTCATAACAAAGTGTAAGATTTCAAATCATTATCGTAGTATGTCTAAGGCTAGGTCCTTCGTCTTCTTGATGGACGTCATTTGTGATCAACCCTTTACATGGATTCTGCTAGAACTAGATTAAGATGCCAAATGAACTTTAGTCTGAATAATTAACAGAAAACACCATTTTGTACTGCCTAAAAAATGAAACTTTTCGTCAAAAACAGCAGGATATCCCCACCAGAAAGTTAACAGATTGGCAGTCTGCATAATAATTTACCCCAAAAAAGCGCTTTACCCTTCATGTTTACCTCAAAATAATTTCCTTTCCAACTTTCTTCCAATTTCCACAATCTTTTTTTTTCCTTCTTCACTTCCATCCTTATGTATGGCAGCAACTCATATCGAGCAATTGTTTTCTTTTCGCCACAGATCTACTAGATGAAATGCTTTGCATTAGACAAAACAACAATAGCATAACTGTCAAATGCCAAGCTTTCATAATAAAGTTTTCTGTCAACAAATTTATGACAAGCTTTTCGTATGACAAAAAATCATTTTTATAAAGTAAAAGTAATTTGATATTCGCATAATCAAGTCTTCATGCATTCAACGGTACAATGTTGTAGTTATTGTGTTCATGTAAATGGATGGAACTCACGTAAACTACATGAAAGGGAAATTTTTTCACTAGAATTTATTAAGACATTTCTTGGAAATTGGAATTATGAAAAGCAATTATTTTACTTCAAGTGGTTTTAAGGATTAAGTTGAGACCTTTCTTTATTACAACACATAATGTATGCTCAAATATGTGTGACTAAATATTTATTATTATGTCTAAAGATTATTTTCTCTCACACAATTTAAATAAAAGGTATCAATTTACAGAATTTCTTGGTTAAACGACTGCAATATGAGAACAATAAGGACGGGCATGAAATTCGAGAATATTTATAAGTCTGAGAGTTCTTCAACTCATAGAAGTATGGATATGCGAATTACTTTTTGGGATTTTAACAAAAGCAAACGGATTCATTTTCTCAAAGTAATATGATATTAAACAATGAAGTCTGTATTTACAGAGGATACCATACTTAAGGATGGTAAGGAGAGGGATGTGGTTAGACGTGCGGTTAAAGCGCAATATTTTTTGTTGTGCAATAAAATTTTCTAATATGTATATAGATTAGGGGACGTTTTGGTCGGTTTTTTAGTATTCAACTACTACCATGGGGTTTCGACATCTCAAGGGGGGTTGGGGTCGGAACTGAATTGAAAAACGTCATTAAATGTCTTTTTAAATGGTATTGGTGCCATAACCATACTCGATTGGCGCCAAAACTACGTAGTTAAAGTTACCTAATAAACTTGTAAATATTGCTTATTTGTCTGTCTGCTGTACAAAAATCGAACTTAAATACCTCAGTTTCGAAAAGTTCTAAGAACCAAAAAAATTGAAGAAAGTAGTTTTATTGGTTTTTATATAAATTTTTAAAGAAAATTTAATGTAATTAATCATTTGTAACAATAATAAAGCCAAATTCTTTGTGTAATCAATTAAAACAGTAAGAAATTAATTTAAAAATTTCAACGGCTTTTTAAAATTCAAAATTTTTGTGTTGTGTATTTTAATACCCCTAGACTTTCGTCAAAGTCTGTCAAACTTGAATTTCTTTGGGATTGGAAAATACCATTTACATATAGTGAGTAAGTATAGGGGAAGTTGTATACCGAGAAACCGTCCTTTTGGACAAGGGCATTTTCAAAGCAAGAATTGGCTCAGTAAGAAAGAGTTGAGTTCTTCCTTGAGAACTATAGTTCTTTGAACCTATGATACCGATTTAAATTCAAAACTTAACAGAAAATGAACTTTCCCTATCTATCTTGAAAAGGAACTAATATATTGAATTAAGCATTCCAACAGCAAAAAAATTCAAAACACTCGAAATGTTAAGCTTCAAGTTACACAACTCCCTTTATAATGTGTATATACAAAACTTAATTACCATAAATTTAACTCATTTACTTCAAATATTGCAAAATGCTTAGATTTTTAGATTCTAGTCATTAACATGTAAGAATATATTAACCAGGTTTGTTAATATTGGAAGTAATGTGAGCGTAAAAAAGTTCCTTATTAAGGAGTAAAGTCGAGTCTGTCTACTTCCATAATATGAAAATGAAAATTCACATCCAGAAAAGTTATAATGAGAAAAACGAGGATCTAATGAGAAGAAATTTTCACGTAAAGCTCCTCCCATTTTCATCTTAATATCATTTCCTTTTTTCACACATCTTCCGACTACAATTTTTGCTCATTTATTTTAACCATAAAATATCATTTTATCCTTTAATATGGCTGCATGTTCCGTACTGAGCAAAAAAACATCCTTTTTATCTCCCCAACGGAAGCAATTTAATTCGGCATTTGTAATTATATGTACACACAATGATGAACTTGGTATTTATGTGCATGTTAGTGGAGTGAAAGAAAAACATAAAAATAAATATGTGGAGAATATAATAAAGCTTCATATCCTTTTCATTATTAAACGAGGAATGGAAAGCTTACAAGAGAAACTATCATTTCGTACCACTCGGTGTGAATTGAAAGGATTTTTTTCAGACCATATTTCGACTATGAATTTCTATTGTATTTGTGAGCATAACACTTAATGAACATTGAGATAGGACGCACAATAAACGTTCTGTGCTTTCTTCTTCACATTGCTGCCATTTCTAATTGAATTAAGAACATATTGGTGGTGAGAGAAAAAAAACAATGAAATTGGTTTGAAGTGTTTGGTTAAGAATGACTGAAGCGTTTTTTTCATGTAGGATGATGTTTGACTTTGTGTATTGCCAATACAGAACAAGGGTTTGTTTTCGAAAATCAATTGTTTACAATTTCGAAATTTTGATTCTGAAATTTTGACTGATTTTAGTACTGAATCAACTGAATAATAGATTGAAAAGTATTTAATGAGTATGATCAAAGCTATTATTATCATTTAACAGCAACAAATTGCATTAAAAAGCTAGAAAATTGCAAACTTTTAATTTTGTCAATTTTCGAATGTAAAAATTATTTGTAAACAAACAAAAGAAAAAGTGCGGGAAATTTGAAATTTTTGAAAAAATAACGGAATTTTGTCATTGTTTTTATATTGACCGATGTTCATTACTGCATACATTTCAGTACCGGTTCTTAAAACTCTATAGAGTGACTTGAATGAATTGTTGACACACATATCAAACATCCAGGTTTTGATATCAGGTTAGGTTAAGTTGATGCTTTTTTAGTTGAGACTTTGGTTGGAAGGTATACTGTTCGCTTGGCCATTGCTGATTATCTTCAATTAAGCCAAATTCTGCAGAATCAACCCTGATTTGAATGTTCTCAGACATTTGTTCTTATTCCTAAACTAAACAGCAATCTTTGCAATCATATTTCAATTTTCTGTGTTAGTTCCAATCAATTTTATTAGAACGTCGGTCAATATTGGGATAAACTGCTTTAATCCCTGATTATCCTTCTAGATTATCATTAATTCAATCATTGATTTACCCAGCCAGTCAATATGTTTAAATACAGTAAATTATACTTCTTCCATAACAAAATTAGTAGAGAATATTGAGGCACAGATACAAATTCTTCCGGCGTACATGAGCAGACAAAATGGAACTGAAACATTTAGAGAATAATTGCTGATTTTATTTTATAAATAAATACAAATGATTCAGGAAATAGCAGAAACAGAAGACAATGTTTGGCATATTTTCGTATTTTATTTGTTACTTAGTATGCTTCTGTATCCTAGCAAATACATACATGTAAGGACCAACCGTAATCCATAGCAACAGAAATTATGTGTCACTTAGAAAAACATTGGTTTTTTTCGGTTTGTCTTTTGCTTTCATTTTCTATTCCGTACATATAAACACACTTTTTTTTTCACTTGTGTTACTGTACAGAAGCTCTCGTGGGCTCTGCCATAAAATCAACATTAGAAAGGCACAACAAAAAGTATGTCAAGGAAGGATGCTTTGTAAATTTATTCATTTTTCCATTGTTAAAAAATTACCATGGAATCGAAAGGACATTTAAAGGATTTTTTTTTCGTTGCTGATCCCATAAACAGACATAAGATCCCTCTTAATTTAATGCTAATGGACTTGGAAATTGAAACGATGGGACCGGAATGGAAAGTAACGGATTAAAAAAATTGAAATTATAATTTGCGATACAATTATGGACATTTTTTCCATCCTTAATTCGAAATTGATTGGGGTGCGGATATCGTAAGCTTTCCTTCATGATTTCTTGACAATTTAATTCTCCATCATCTTACGTAAGGCACGAGACTGAATGAAATTTGCTTAAGCAAACAGAAAACTCTTTTTCTAATGTCGTTTTAATGAGACACCCACAAGACAGATTGTGGGATGCTGTGTTCTAAAGTTGAATGAAAAATATACCAACAATTTCAAGAGAAAGCTTCATTAATTTATCAGATGCGCAAAAAGTTGATTCAATTGAATACTAAGTGTATGCATGAAACATTTATTTCAATATTAAATTACATCCTACATGAATTAAAATGTAACAAATGTTAATGTATGTTTGAGGATCTAAATTAATTGTAAAGGTCACTTGTAATTTATGGTGACTCTAGTGGCATATTATGGGGAATAATGGATTATTTTTAGATGTTGTGATGAAAATTATCAGATGTGGAAGTTGGTAGTTGAAATGTTTACAGATTTATAGCTGAATAACTGTGGTGACCACGTCCTATCTGACACAAAACATAATTGTCTAAAAGATTGAACAATTTCCACTAAGGTATTTATGGAAACCAGGCGAGCATTCCACAAAAAATGCAGCAATGTAGCTGCCACTAGGCTACCATGAGAAATATGTGTCTTTTTATTTTGTTACTCAAATCCATTCTCTTTAAAAAGATAGATCTCCGATACCTGTTTAGATATTGGAGGGGCATAGCCTGGGGCGTTGATGGATGGTTTTTCGAAAATACTTGGTCTAAACTAAAAAATTATTTTAAATTGCTAGGGATGTTGAAATGAACGCTACTGGTATAACCAGAAATTTTTCGAAATTGGGAGGGGCTTTCTCGAGGGGTGTGTGAAACTCTTCTCTCAAATAATTTATTTTTGGGGGGCCAAAAAAATTTTTCATACAAATTTCTTTTTAGAAGAAATGGATGGTCTACGCCACAACATAGGGTACCCATGGAGGTATTCAGAAGAAAGGGGGGGGGGGGTAGAAATAAGGGTTCAAATAATTATCAACTAATTTATATCCAAAAATGAATGCTAATTCCAATTTATTCACTAAAAATTTGAATTTTCTAGCAGAACCTAACCAAAACTTATATTTGGCCAATCCCAATATCGAACAATACATTAGACAAAAGCATTTTTGGTGGATTTTTTCATATTTTTTCATACTTTTTTCATATTTTTCTAAAAACTTAGGCCAAAGTTAAGAACATTTTCCTTCAAAGGGGGTCGAGACATACCTCCCTAATCCCCAGTCTCCTGACTACACACCTGGGTCTACCTATTAAGTTATTAATTTTAATCCACCTTAATTATGAAAATCAATACCGTTCATGGTACATGAACAGAACAAATGGAAATGGATTTTTATTGATGCTGATAAATTAATTGCAATTATCTCATTATTATTTGAGTATTGTTTACAGCCAAACAGCTATTGGCAACAGAATATGATAATTTAAACAAATGAAATATTAATTAATGTTAATTGGTATCAATTCATGAGGAGTTACATCACATTATCGATTTGTAAGTTAATACATGCAATATTATGAGGAAATATGTTTGTATATGCGAAATCCATTAAGCCTTGGCATTTTAAGTAAATATAATTATGTCTAATCAAAATATCCATTTGCTTTTTATTACATATGTTACACAAATTTTTTCGGCAGACTTGATGAGTTTGCTCAGCAGTTACTTTTTTCCTCATATCCTTTTTATTAATTTGCTCATAAATTTTACCTTCATTATCTCTTCATTAATATGTCAATTACTACATCATTAAAGCGACAAAAAAACGAGAATATTCTGTGCCAAAAAAATAAGGCTCACGTCAGCATTCATTAATTTAAGTTGAAGTGTTCGACGACACTTTCATGACTATTTTCTTGTTTATCTTAACTTAGATGGGAAAATGTCGATAACACATTAAAACTTTTGTTTACATAAGTCGACTTCTTCTTCTTCTTCCGTTGGTCATGAAAATCATCATTTATCATGATATAATAAGGTTTCGTTAAAATTTACAACAGTCGTGTCATATTGAGGCAATAAAATTCTTAAAATAGTTACTCGACCGAAATGTCAGGACAATGAAAATTGAAAAAAAAAAATTATATTGAACCTTTTTTCCTTCTTTCTTATTTGGAGTTACTGTAAAGACACTGGTCAGTATAAAAGAAAGCGGAAATTAAGATAGAAATGGTGATGCTTTAGGAATTGCTGACCAGTCATTGAGCATGAAAATGGTAGAAAATGAAGGAATTAAGGGTACTTTTTGGCATACAGTTGTCACATATTTTAGAGTGGTCTTAATTTAGAATTGGAATAAAATCGTTTTTATTGTCAGTTTTGGAAAAATTATTTGGGATGGAAGCTAGTTCGATGAGATTTAAAAGTGGGCTTTATTTCCAAGTCAATGAAAAGATTGACCTGGTTTGGACATTAATGGCATTTCACTAGTATTTCCCTTGAAATTTATCACATGTTCTTTTAAGGGGTCGTTTACTTATAGCGTCCAAGGGGGGTGAGTGTAGCATTACATATTGTTCCAGAACCCCTGCCCCATTTTTCACGTTCCTTAAATTTGATAGTATATACTAGTAGTATGGAAAAATTTAGGGGGGGGGGGGATTTAAAGGCTTTTTTCTCAAAAACCCTAGCAAATTAAAGAATTTTTGGGTGAAAGGGGGGACAAATCCCCCAATCCCCTCCTAACGCTAATAGCAGGCGCGTAGCCAGAGGGGTGAATCCGTAAAAAACCCACCCCCTCTATGAAAAAAAATAGTTTTTAACTAAATTTTTTACCCCCTCCAAAAATTCTGAATAAGGCACTAGTGTAGGATACACACCTTATAATAAGTTCACACCCCAAGAAATGGATCTCTAATATTGTATCCAAAAAATAACAATTTAACCTGATTTAGTTATATAGGTCAGAGGTATTTGAAATAAAGCTATTATCAATCTCATTTATCCCATCACAGCAAGACGTAAGTGTAGGAAGCAGATGTAAATTTGACGGAAATACTCTCGTGATCTGCTCCCCTCAACTCCATCCTTTGTCCAGTTACTAAAAAAAATCTTATAAGTCTCAATAAAAAACCGTAATAAAATTACGACTACATTTGTATGATGATGACGACAACGTAGGAAAGAAAGAAGAAAATGGAATAAGAGCGTATGTTCATTGAGTTGACATGGAGTGCTCCGTATTGCATAAACATCCACACATGCTGGTAAATTGTGTACCATAAATTCCTTCATTTTCCTTTTACAAACGCCAAACATGTCTTTTTAGTTTCTTTTTTCTTTTCTATCTTTGCCTTGCCTTTCCTTTTTTTAACAAACATGAACACAATTTTCTTTTCATGTCCTAATTTATGGCTTCTGATACTGGCACACGTTCCATAAGAATATAATGCTCTCATTGAATGCAAGACATAAAGAGGAATGTATGTGTGTATATGTGCATATAATTTTCAAATTACACGCAACAACCATAAATAAATAAGACATTGTAGGATCTTCTCCGCCCTAAAAAAGCAACCTTTCGCAAATTAATAGATAACCTCACGTTTCAATGAAAATTTTACTCATCATTTTGTATAGTCAAGGATTTATTCCTTGAGTCCTCCTCTCAGACAGAATGAATCCGTCGGTAAGAAGAAAGGAGGAGGAAGAGGAAAAAGGCAACAGCAGAAAATGATTTTCATTTCGTTTTCGGTAATAACAAATTGAGAGTCGTAAAAAGATGTGAAACAAGATTTAAATTTTTATTCTCATGAATGAAACAATAATAAAATATGGAAGGGAAATGGTACATGATTTGATGGATTCAGTGAAGCATAAAGATTTTTATTAAAATCTTCGTGTTCACGATATTTTTGATATGCAAACAGTTTTGGAAAAATATTCATTGGTTCTCTTGACAGTGGCGTAGCCAGAAATTTTTGATTTTTCCCAAGAAGGGTGGTGAATTTTCACCCATTCACCCCCTGGCTACGCCACTGTCTCTTGATAAAAAAATACGTTACGGTTTGTTTTAGTACAAAATTTGAATTTAGTACAATATTTGAGTTTCAATTGAGAAATTCATTGTTTTTGTCCACTTTAAATGGGACTTGAATCTGTAAATTAACGAAATTCTATTGATTCAGCACAGTTAGATCAATATTATGTCAGTCATTGACTATGCTTTAATCAAAAAATTCACAAAATTCAACTCGAAATACTTGTAAACAAAATTTTTTGAAAAATTTAAATTAAGGCTCACTTTTAACCCAAAAAAGCTCTATTGAGAGTAATCTTGGAAAAATCTAAATTTATATTGGTTGGTTGGGTTATGAAAGATACTCGAATACTGTGAAATATCCAACATAATCAAGCCACATCCACTGCATAGATATAACATAAATTTAAATTAATTTATTACGAATATACAGAGTATTTTTCGATAAAATTTCAAATATGAATTTATAAATTTCAATCACAGAGAGCTTTTTCAGGTATGAATAAAACTAGTAATGCGTCCACGGGCTGCGGACGGAAGTGCATTTTCTTAAAACTACTGTGCACAGAAATCTAAACGTATAAAAAACTAGTAATGAAAAAGAAAACTAACGCATAAAACACTAACGCCCAGAATAATAAATACAAGTTTTTAAAAAGAATAACGGTCAAAAAATATTTTAAAAATAACGGTCAAAACATATTTGAAAAATAAAGGCCAAAAAATATTTAAAAATTAACGGTCAAAAATTATTTGAAAAATAACGGTCAAAAAATATTTGAAAAAATAACGGTCAAAAAGTATTTGAAAAATAACGGTCAAAAAGTATTTGAAAAAGTAACGGTCAAAAAATATTTGAAAAAATAACAGTCAAAAAGTTTTTGAAAAATAACGGTCAAAAAGTATTTGAAAAAATAACAGTCAAAAAATATTTGAAAAAATAACGGTCAAAAAATATTTGAAAAAATAACGGTAAAAAAATATTTGAAAAATAAAAATAATACCCCCCCTCCCAGTTTTACCCCCCCCCCCCTCGTACCCCCTTGTTCAACTTCCCTTTTCCCCCTTTAATTCACGCCAAGCAAGGTTTACGTAATGTAAATTTACATGACACGTATTTTTACGTAATGTAAGCTTTAATTAATTTAGCTTCGTGAAAAATTCGGAAAATGTCAGGAAAAATCTGAAAATGGAAAATTTTTTCATAACACATCATGAAATGTCAAAAAAGTGTAAAAAAGTACAAAAAAAAAGTTGCTCGGAGTGGGGCTCGAACCCTGGCCGGAAGATTGTAAGAAAAGTCACGTTTTTAAGGGCTACGTAAAAAATACGTACGTAAAACGTAAGTAATTTTTTCAAAAAAGTTAATTTAATTAACCTTCTACTGCACTGATCAAAAAAATCTCTCGTCATTCTTGCCTCTGACCTAGTCCACACATTTTAAGCAAAAAACCCCATCGAAAAAGCTTAAACTGGAGGCGGTGTGGAGCGGCAGACGGACGGACGGACGGACGGACGGACGGACGGACGGACGGACGGACACACGGACGGACAAAACGCGGACAATAGTGTCTTTTCCCTTTGGGAAAATGCACTAAAAAGGAGGAAATAGCCATGACCTGCAAGCATTCATAAAAATGAGGATGAAGAGAAATGTTCATAAAATGAATTTTAATCATGAACATCCTACACTCGTATGATTATTTTATGATGTTGAATAATCATGTGAATTAGAATTAAAGCAAACTTACAGAAAGACACTCTCATTCATGCATATAGATACACACGTAAGACAGCTTCCACACTTCTAAATCACTCGTATAGATCATTGTAGAATAAACATTCAATGCCATTTGCATAATATTCTCAATATTTATGGATTTCCTCTTTGCATTTTCGCTTACTTATGTATTAGAAATATTGTTCCGTATCACTGGGGAAATGAAATACAAAACATCAGGAAAAATTGTTTAGGATGGTAGATTAAGTTGGAAAATTTATGAAATCTTGAAAATATGTGTCTTTAGGCTGGATGTGTAATATGTGGAATGTTTATATCCTGATATGGATTAAAAGCTGCATGAAAATAAATTTGAGGATAGAATTAAGTAAACTGGAATGTTCGAAAGGTATTTTTTGAGGTTAGATATGGAAAGTTTTGAATTTTTGTGGTTTATTGATAAAACTGAGAATATTGAAGAATCTGTTCCAATTCCTTAGTTTATTGGTGACTAATAGATCTAATGAAAGCCTTAAAATCGATTAAAATACAGTAGGAATGATGAAATAATCAACTTACCTCTTCTTTTACAAATCTACAGTAAGAAAGGGGCTAAAACTATGGCAAAATTTAAAAGGGGTGCAAAAATACTCAAATTCAAACTTCCAAAATATGTTAAATATTTCAGAATTTTGAATAATTTACCACAAAGACATCTAGCTTATATAAGTATCTCAGCCAATAAAAATTTATTCACAAACTTATCTCCACCCAAAAATATTCCAAAACAAAACTCTTCTGAATTTTAAAACTTTAAAAGTCCATAAAAATCAACAATTTTCTTACCATAAAAGAAACTTCCACCCAACTCAATGTGAAACTTAAACATCACAAAATTCATGCTAACTTGATATTCGAGGATGAATTCATAAATGAGAAAGAAGGGAAGATTGGAAAATTCTTGAAAAATTTATAAACTCAACTTTCCTTCACACTTCTGAAATAAAATAAAAATAAGAATAAGAATGAGCAAGAAGGCAGGAATGTTGCTCCCAGAAGATGACTAAAAATTTCTCTTATCTTCTTGTTTATTCTTATTCATTCGCGTTCTCCCTTTCTCACTAAAAACATAGTAGAAAGGAGGAGTGGAAAGAAAAAGGAAAATAAATGGAAATTTACATTCATTTGGTTGTGAATTATTGATAAGCTCAAGTTCAATTTGTTCATTCCTTATGTCTTGTCCATTTCTTCTTCATTTTTCATTTTGAATACGTAGTAGGCTGGGGAAAAATATTCATTTTATCTCGCCTATGAAATTGAAAATCGATAATTGATAGCTGTACCTTCATTTGAGATGGAATCAGGGTTGGTGGGCTTTGTTTTGGAAAGTAGCAGTTGATGGATTTAAAAAATTAACATTTGTTACAAGTGGGGTTCGAAAATGGCTGGTTATCATCCCTAGCATGTTATTGAGGCTGCTTACCTCGTGAAATACATGAATTTTGTACACATTCTTTAATAATCCATCGTAGAGCCATCACCAAGAGGGTTCTTTATGGTATTTTTTTTCAAGGGTGCCTTTCGGGCTACAGGCATGGTTATGGAGGGACATGGGTGTAGCCAGAAATATTTATAGAGGGGGTATCGCCATAAAAACCATTTTCAAGATACGCGCTTGAGTTTGATGTACTCACTAACACACAGCTTGATTGACAGCCTATAAAACCTTTATCAATTTTACACCCGGAATTGCAGCCAGGGGCGTATCCAGAAATTTTTCGAGGGAGGGTTTTTAAATTTTTTTTGTATGGACGGGAAAATTTAGGGGGGGGGGGTTGTATTTTTTCTTAAAAACCCCTAGCAAAATGAAAAACTTTTCTCAAAAAAGGGGGGTTTGACCCCCAAAACCCCTCCCTGAATACACCCTTGATTGTACCCTTCTCTTCTCTCGAAACTTATATTCAGTGACCACTTGTCAGCTGCCAGTACCAGCATGACAACCCTGAATAAAATACATATCTTTTGATTGATAAATATTGAAGCCATCGATTATTGATGATTTTTTTCGTATTTTTCTCTCTTTACAGATAAATCGAGATGCGATTTCATCAGCCAGTTGGCGTTATTCAACGGAATAATTGCCACATAAACGGCAACAACAACAACAATAGCGTCAGTAACATCAATGATTCACGTTTTGTGATTAACACGGGAAATAATAATCGTCAAGTGACACATGGTGGAACCATTTATTATGCTAGTGAAAATGAAAATCATAATAACTTTGCCGGTGATGAATGCTTAAAAACATTAAAATCAATAATTAACGAGAAAGAGATTACAGGCACAAACAATTTTGATTCGCGTGACGTAAATCGTTTAGAGACATTGTTGAAATTTAAAACTAATAGTTGTGGATATTTTAAGAATTTTGTCGATACTCAACAGCACTCGGTTAATAATACAAATAATAATTTTAGCAATAAAAATGAGGACTTGAATGGAAATAACGATAATGATAATGTCTTATTGATTGAAACATTAAACTTAACTGAGGATAATTTGTCAAGGGTGAGTTTTAAATAAAAACTGCTTTTTATTTTGTTCATTTCTATGCTTTATTTGGAATAGAATTTCTTTCTTGGAAGGACGATGATGTTCTTATAGCAAGAATTGCCTTAACTTAGAATTACCTTAATAAAGGTTATCGGCAAGGCCCGGACACTATCGTAAAAATCGTAAAAATTGTGATTTTTTACGATTTTTTAGAAACGAAAAATCGTAAAAATCGTGATTTCTACGATTTTTTCATATAAAAAATTGTAAAAATCGTGATTTTTACGATTTTTGATTTCTAAAAAATCGTAAAAATCGTAAAAAATCACAATTTTTACGATTTTTACGACAGTGTCCGGGCCTTGGTTATCGGTTAAGGAGTCAGATACGTGGTTTCTATCTACACGGCAGGTGTGGATCGAAGGAAGAGCAAACAAGGGCGTATCTAGGATTTTTTGGGATTTTTTTGAATCAGTACCTTTCCTATTTTAAGGCTAGTATTGGTTTTTCAAAAAATAGGGGGATGAGGTTGACTCCGAACCCTCCTAGAAGCAAAAATTGTCCAAACCCTCCTTTAAGATTGAAATTTAAGTACCTACTTTCCTTCGAAAAATTTTTGTTTTTGTCTTTGCTTACCGGTTCTTGTCTCCCCCCATTTTCTTAACCTAAAAATTTTGGGGGGGGGGGGGAATGTTGTAAGGAATTTTTTTAGAGGAGGTGGATTCAGGGGCGTATCCAGAAATTTTTTGAGGAAGGGGTTTTAAATTTGTTTTTGTATGGACGAGAAATTTTAGGGGGTTTGACCCTCCCCCCCCCTGAATACGCCCCTGGGTGGATTTATACCCCAACCCCACCCACCTGCTCTGAACTCCTTATTTCTGGAACTGCTAACTTTAAAAATTCTAAATTCAATTTTTTATTAGTATACAGGGGTGTATCCAGGGAGGATTTCGAAGTCCCCACCTCCTATTTTTAGCGCATTTTCCTTAGAAAGTAATGCGCTTAAAGGTCCACTTTGGCTGGCTGGCCCGCTGGCTGGCCTGCTGCCTCAAAAACTCGGCAGGGGAAGCACGTAGAGACTTCGGGTTTTTTGCATTAAATAGCTGCTATTTCGTAGGGGTGCGCAACGTATTTAGTTTTTTGAAAATCCTCACCTAAACTTAATTAAATTAACTTTTCTGTTTTTGGTGTAAAAAATCACTGACGTTGGATTAGTCAAAGTTTAACGTGACGCTTAAAAAGAATACTTATATTAAAAAACCCTTCAAGTCGTGGGTTCGATCCTCTCCGCGGGCAACTTTTTTTTTACACTTTTTTGATTCTTTTTTACACTTTTTTGATGTTTTATGATATTTTATGATTTATTAATGCATAATTAAATTTTTTTGAGTCATAAAACAGCAAATAAGTACATTTTTTCATAAATTTTATTTTCTCGAAATGTAAATGTATGTAGAACCATACAAATGTTGCTGTCATTACTTGTGAAGTATAAGTGACAGATTTAATTTGTACTAAAACCATACAAATGTTTTGAAATAGCTTCCGGAATTTTTTTCAGCTACAACTATATATTTCAAGCATTTATGCTATGTTTTCAATTCATTTGGGGAAATAAATTAAGTGGGTACTTATTTTTACATTCTGAATTATGGATTTATTTACTGATCTGTGCGGGAAAATGCGCTTAATTCCCTCGATGTATGACACGAGGACTTTCTACATCTTTTTTTAAAAAAAAACTAATACTAGTTTAAAGCAAAAAGGTCATGGTTGGAAGAGTTGGAATAGATATTCAAAAAAAGGTCATGATTTGAAAAGACCCTCCCAAAAACATGCTGGATACTTCTCTGTTCGTATACATCCTATAACTCCTATTTAATTCTATTGTATTATTTCTAATATCGCAAAAAAAAGTTAAACAGTTTTTAAGTTGAATTTAAAGTTTTCAATTATCAAGGTTAAAATTCAATGAAAATGTCAATAAATTTTCTACCCAAGAAAAAAAAGAAAGTTTTTAAAGCAGAAAAACTTGAATTTCAAAACTGGGTTAGCATCTTATTAATTTTTATTGCATAGCTGCTGCGCTTTCTCATTTGAGATTTTCTCCTTTTTTATTCACATAAAACCAAACAGAACAAGAAGAACTAGAAAAAGTTGCTCATTGAATTTTAGAATAATTATTTTGAAAAGTTATAAAAAAGTTTTTAAAGCTTAATTTGAATGAGAAGGAAAAGTTTTGTTTGATTAATTTTCTGATTCCTACTTGATGACTCTTTTATATCCATCAGCATTGCTAATAGAATGAACAAAAAGATTTGGGAAACTATTTCGGAAATTTTCTTATAGCCCCAAAAACATGAATCTACTCACCCCCAAATAAAAGTTTATTACGAAATTCAATCCTTAATGATTTGATGGAAAAAATCCCAAAAAATTTCTCAGCATCTTAAAATTTCACCGTTCATTGAATTTTGAAAGCACACGGCCATAATATATCTGAATCGGACCAATTCCTTAACCTTATTGCACATTGATGATAATCTTCATTGTCTTTTAGTCCCAGCTACCTCACTTCAATAAATAGAGTGTCCCATAGATAAAACTTAATTTCTTCTTTCGCTTTATTGACGTGAAAGTAGCACGAAAATAGGAAGAAAAAAATTCAATTAAAAAATATTACAACAATCTCCTTTCGCATGACTATAGACGTGTGTACTGATAGTATATGAATGGCCGTGGGCGCTTCTTCTGTTTGTTCTTTATATAACCGGCGAAAAAAATCTTCTTGCCTTGAAATGAAGATGAGAAAGAAAGAAAACTAACATTTTTTGTGGTTGATTTAGTAATGAGTCTGTAGATGGAGCGCATTTGATCTAGAAAAAGAAGTTATGAGATCAAGTTGAAATGAAAATAGTCTTACTTAATTCGACCTAAACTAGTCTCGCTCAGCTTGACCTAAACTAGACTCAATCAGCTCAACTTAAACTAGTCTCAATCAGCTCGACTTAAACTAGTCTCAATCAGCTCGACTTAAACTAGTCTCAATTAGCTCGAATTAAAGTAGTCTCAATCAGTTCGACCTGGTCTAGTCTCGCTCAGCTCAGTCTCAATCCAAATAGTTTCAATTTATCTCTATTCATAATTTTATGCTTCATACAGAATGCAAGTCTCATTTTCTTCAGTCAAATGCTGAGCTTCCAAGAGAATCTCAAGGCCACAATATTTCGAATCTTCCCCAAAAATCAGCCATCCGTTTTGCTTTATTCACAGCACAACTCTTGACAAAACGTACAGGGAAGGAAAACTTTTCCGCCTATCAAGCTGCCTCTCTCCTCTCTAGTGAGGTTATTGTATGCCTGTTATGTTATTAATTCCAAAGGGAGATGGAACCAGACACACGTAAAAATCTAAGCACAGAAAAGTACACATGCAGTGAGGGAGAGAAAAGTAGATTTTAGTGAAATTGATATTGTTTGGACTAAGAAAAACTTTATTTTTTTTGTTGTGTCTTCCTTTTATGTTTTTATTCTACTGTAACGTCCCTTTTTCTTTGTCATCGTTATACGCTATATATAAGATTGGATGAAAAATATATATTCTTTTTTTTTTCGTCTATCTCTTTTAATCTAGTTTGTGACATCGACAACACAAGCATATGATAATTGTATAACAAATCAGAGCTATAAACAGCAAAATTGCTTGAACAGCGTTCAACGAAAGCGTCGAGAAAATTTAATCAAACTGGATTTTGGATCGATGACGAAGCATGAAGGACCTGTGCAATCGAATGGTGGAGATAGTGCTGGATGTTCTATTGAATCGAGTCCTGTTGATAGTTTATTAGATGATCAAGGTGAGTTTGTGTCCTGAATTTGTAATTAATGAGCTTTTCTGTAAAATTGGAAGTTGGAAATGTGGATCAGATAGAGCGCACTTTGACCAAGAGTGATATTGTCAGTTTAGTCAATGTTCACGAGTCAAAGATGGCGACGCAGAAAGCTTTGAACGCTGAAATAAAATTGTTCAAAAAACACCAAAAATCTCCAATTTCACAGTTTCTTTTATTTCAGGGCCTGTAGGCTGACGTTTCACTAAAACGTGAAACGTAATATAATTAATTATTGCACAAAATATAATAAAAAAGTGCTTACAAAATATAAGTGCGTCCACTCGCGTCAAAATAATTTCCAAAAGGAAGAAAACTATGGAGATAATCCATGGGGAGTGACGCTTCAAAATACAAAACAGTTTTCGCGTGGATTCATCAATTTGAATTCGAAAAATACGTTAAATGCGAAAATTATTGAACAATTTGAAATTTATTAAAACAATTCAATTATAATTCAACGTTATTGATCAATCAATAACAGTCAACTTGTGAACAAAAAGTGCCTAAAAATTCAGAAATTAACTTGACATAACCTCAAATTCAATAGCCCCAAACCGACCCAACCTGTCAATTCAAATTTAGAAGCTCATTTCCTACTCAGTCATCAATGAAACACACATTTGTAGGAGGAGCACATAGAATTAAAGTATAATTTTTTCTGGTACTTAATACCACGTGCAATCGTGGTAACAAGAATGTCTAATCCAATTTCATTCTACGAATGTTATATGAAACTTTCCCCTATTTTTTATCCGGTAAAGAGGAAGAAGTAGAAAAAAAAGAAATACAAAATAAAGCTTTTCTTCTTTTCAATTTCACATAAATCTTGATTTTCTTTGAGAATTTATTTGTATAAACTTAAAATGAAGTGAAACAAAAAACCTTTTTCTCGTTGGGGTTATCTTTGCTTTCACATCACATTACAATTCCTTTATCTCTACATTTTCTCTCTATTCTTCTTCTCAAGACATTGCATGAAAACCAACAGTCTTAAGACTTTCGATAAATTCAACTTAAAGTTTGGTTTAGTACAAAATTTGAATTTAATAAAATTATTATACTGGCACCTTGAGATCGTTCACTATCTTTTGACGTCCACCTGTGACATAATTTTCATAAATCATAAGCGAACGATCTCAAAGCATAATCAAGGATTTAAATTAACAAAAATGCTCCTTTATTCAAATGATTAAGTCAACTTATAGTATATGATTACAAAAATGGAAGTAAACTTATATAAATGCACTCTTTTCTTGCATTAATAATATTTTTCATAGTTAACGTTTTAGAAGTTTCTGGTTTAAATTAGTTAGTACAAAAAAATCAACAAGGGAATGTAGCATAATCTGCCAAGACTTTCAAAATCAATAAATTTTGAATAATACGGCTAGTACGGTCTTCAAGCATAGCATTAGTGTTAATTATGTGCCATCCTAACTTTAAAAGTTCTTTTGCAAGTTCCAAATGTTTTCTATTCATGTAATTAAGAGGATCTATAAGTTTAAGTGGTTTATATTGATGATTATTATCGATGCATAGTTGACAATCGCAAATAAAATTGTATCCTTGCATACACATTTTCCTGGAGATTGCCTGATTTGGTCCAACGTTGTCATAATAACAACTAAATATTTGTTCTCCTTTTTTTACTGGATTAGTTACAAATATGACTGCTTTGTTATCAATAGAAATATAATTTACATTTGGTAAGCAGGAATGATTAGTGAGACTTCTAAATGATCCAATGCAAAAAACATCCAAATATTGAGGCTTGTATAGGCATGTACTAAAATTAAAGCACATTATGCCTAACAAAAATTAATGCAAAATATTAAATAAATAAACTTTGTAATAAATACATTTTAAATCTAAACCTACCTAACAAGTGATTTGCTGTTTTTGCAGATACATATTTGAAGATATCAAGTGAACCGTTGTTGACGGAATGATTTTCCATTGATGCTAAAGACAAATAGCAAGTCATCAAGTTTCGCTTATAGTTGGGATCTTGTGGATCACTAAAGTCATAATCAAAAATTGTTTTCTTCAGTTCCTTCAAATTTGTCTGATTAATGAATTTATCAAGCTTCTTATATCCTCCAAATGGTGAAGCAAGTTCTATTAACATTCTCATATCATGATTTAATTCCGATTCCATTTCAATAGACTTTGAGTAAAAGTCATCCATACAGTCAGTACAGCAGAACATCATTGAAGCAGTTTGAGTACATGGAATCAAATTCATCAAGCATGTCTGGTGGCAGTTCATGCAATGCTTGTAATAACCATCATCTACCAAAAAGAACAATTGCTCTTCGATGCAAATTATGTCACCAGCTTTCAAATCTCTTGTAGCATAAATTCCTCGTCCATATTTCTGTGTTGTTCGCACTTCTAAACAGTCAACTATCCACGGGATCTTTTTGTTAGCTGGATATGACAATTTAAAGGAGTTCCATGGATTTTCAGCAACGTTTTTCCATCCAATTTCTTGCATTTTACTTCACGTTCATCAAGTCTTGATAATTTGTCTTTTGGATATCCATTTTCACGAGCCCATTCAATGTTCTTCAAGCATTCTTCCTTGCATTCGAGTGACAAATATACAGCACTTCTATTAGCGTATCCCAGCGATACAACTTTCTTTGAACTTGCATAAGTTATGGATTTATTGTAGAAAATTAATGCTTCCAGCATTTCTCCTTGATTATAATGCTTATTTCCTAATTCTCGAAACTCATTGGACTTCTCGTCTGACTTTGCACATATTTTTACATTTCTCTGTCCTACATAAACCATATTTCTCACTATTTTAATTAAATTTAACTTAACACGAGGTTTTCACAGCGAAATTTTTCAATTAAGTTCAGTAATTTACAATGAAAATTTCAAAATTTACAAAACCGTTAAAAATCAACGACAATTTCAAAATTTACAAAACCGTTAAAAATCAACGACAATTTCAAAACTTACAAATCCGTTAAAATTCAATTATTTGTTTTGCTGCATGACTACTGAAATATCAATTTTTACTGGTTCTGATTACATAAATTATTAAAAAGCCTGATTTTTTGTCTCATCCTCAAACAAAATATGATTTTTAACACGAAATTATGATGATGCCTAAAAAAATGGAACACTAAAATGCTTATAAATTAAGTGCTAGAATGCTAACTCTCACAACCATAAGAATTAGATATCCCGAGCACGTTAGCAATAATATTAAGTAATGAAAATTATTCTCATCTTTTTTCTGCTCCCTTGTCTCTTCATCCGACCTCCCTCGTTTTTTTCAGCATCGCTTACAGCATGCCTTTCTTATCTTAAAGGCAAATATTTACGAGAATTATATTAAGGCATAGACATGACATTGCGTGAATATAAACAAAATTTCGCGCGATTATTTATCGACACTGTAAATTGGTGTAAATTAAAATAAAATTGTAAATAAATGGGATCATGTGAAATGTTAGTAGCGCATCTGTATAAGCTCTGGAGTTTGGTGCTTGGAGGATGGGAAGCTCATAAATTGAGGGAATTTATTGTTGGAACACCTTGAATATTTTAGGGAGCTATAATATTCTCTTCTAGAATTTAACACGCTAGAAATCAGTTAAAAATTCAAATTAGAAAAAAACCGTTAAATTTTAAATTTAAAAAAATCGTTAAAAATTCAATAATTATTAATCAAAATCTTAAATTAAATCTTTTGCACTTTTATCATTAAATCCTTCCAGAATTCCAAACTATTTTCATGGAAAGTAACAAATCATGTAGCAATTATTCAAAAATAAATTTATATTCGAAAGTCTGCAACAAAAAATACTTAAAAAATATTATTTGAAATTTCGTCTGAATGCAAATCAGCTGTTTAACATTCAATGATAGCAAAACTTATTCAAATGTAAATGTCAAGGCACTTGCTTTGCTAGTGAAGTGAACTTTTAATCTTATTCACAAGAAAGTAAGCAATATTCTGAGACAAAATGTCAACAAAAGTCAACATTGATTTAATAAAATCAAGACTAAAACACCAAAAATAAATTAATTTCAAGGTGCCAAAATAAACACCGTCGAATGCTTTAAATAATGCCAACCCCGAAATGTCGTGACAACGAAAATTTTATCAGCTTTAAAAAATATTTCAAAGCACCTCAAAAATAGACGCAGATGAATATAAAAAAGAGAAATTTATTATAATCGATAATAATAAATAAAAGCGAACCTAATTTGCCATTGAATCGTAATATGATCAAAGCAAGCAAATGAACGTCATCATATTTGTAGCACGCGTAGATTCTTTTTCTGTTTATTGACTAGAAAGTTATTATACGAGCTATTCATTTAAGCTTTATTATGAATGTTAGCTGTTATGATTCTCACTACGATAAAAATAATGTATTGTGAGATGTTTGAAAAGGGAAATTTAACCGAGTGGTATATGAATGAACGATGTGAGAATGGGGATGTTAAATCGATGATGCAATCATTTATGCATCTGTTCTGATTCATTTGAGCTTTAGAAATAAAAGAAATTTCAATTTTTAAGATTTAACGTATATCAAAAATTTGAATTATATAACATGAAGTTGGCTGCATTTTTTTAACAAAGTTTAAAATTTAAAAATCCGTTATTTGAAAATTGAGCTTTTTTAGACTAAAATTGAGAAATTTTGTTCAAAACAGCAATATTCCTGTCATTTTAAACAAGCGGTTCAATTTAACCACAAAATAATGTTCTTCACAACTCGGGACCACTCACAATTCATCCAAAATAAAGACCCAAATGAATATCTTCTTAATAATTTGAGTATTATGGTCTGAAATATTGCTATCCATTCATACAGCCTTTTGACTAATGACTTTGTGCCGAATGAGAAAGCTTTTCAGAAGCACAATTCATTGAGTCGAAAAGCAAATCATCCAAGCCCTTTTCACAAAAAAAATTCATAAACAAAATTGCAAAAAAGGAGCAAAAAAAATTAATTTTCCTACCAAAATTTCAGTTCCTTTATCAGCAAACTTCTTCCTTCATTCTCATTTCAATAATACAAATTACATTCTATATAGGGTAAAAAATGTTAATTTTGGTCAATGTATTTTTTGGTCATTTTCTAAAATGGACACTAAGCATTTTAGGTACCACATTTGTTCACAAGATTTGAAGAGGAGCAAAAAATAAGGATACGTTTTTGAGCTTTTGAATTTTAAGCCATCCTGTGACTTGCAATCTTCAAACCAAAAAATGTGTGAAAAACCAAAATTTGGTCCTTCTTTAGTTTTGTCATTTGTGCTAAAGCAGGTAATTTTCATAACTATAATGAGTATACAGAAAGAAAGCTCTTGATTTCTTCTATCGATGCTCATAACAACTTTCTTAAATAAATAAAGCATTGCTTCAAAAACTTGGAAACAAAATGACCCATTTTCAAATGTATTTTTTGGTCAAAAAAATGTATTTTTTGGTCATTTTGTAATGACCAAAAGTATTAAAAAGTTTGAAACTTTTTGATGAGGATTTAAAGGTTTGGGTCTAAATATTACTTGACATAAAGGATTTGGACATAACTGCAAGATAAAGGCATGAAATCATCCATAAAACTTTTTAAAAATTGTTTGTTGACAAGAAATTTCAATGCTCACTTCGGAAAAAAAGTACCAATTTTAACATTTTTTGTGACCAAAAAATACATTTTTTTGACCAAAAAATACATTTTTCTTTGAAATGGATATATCTTGGATACGATACGTTTGTGGATTCTGATTTTTTCTGGAGTGAAAATATCCACAAATTGTGACATTTTGATATATTTTCAAGCAAGATCAAATGAAGCAGTGAAGAGTACAAAGCCTTCAAAGTTTTCAAGTGTAAAAATAACCAAAATTAACATTTTTTACCCTATCTCTACATAATATTTCAAGTACCTTCATATTTTATTTCTTTCTTGTATTGTACGTTAAGAATGAGAATAAAAAAGGGAAAAAGATTTTCATAAGCAATTTAGTAGTAGAAGCAGCATCAGCTCTCTTATTATAAACTAAATTATTGATTCTTTACTTCTCCACTGATTCCAATTTCATGTTATATGTATCGTATCGTATTGTATGATAAAGTTGATGCTGTATGCTTTTTAAAGCACTGCACATTTATACTGTATTGGGTAGAAGCTGGAATATTTCTCATTCTTTATATTTAGTATTTTTTTTTTCACTGATGCTTGCAGAAAAAAATGAGAAAATAAATTTCATTGGATGGAATGGTGTGTGATAGGGAAATTTATTAAGAATTACGATGATTTAGGCGCAGTTTTGCTTTGAAAACTTTTAAAATAGGAGTGTGCTGCTTCTTGGGTGATAAATTTACCAATACTCAACTCTACGTGAGAATATTCTTAATAAGGATGCTTGCAGTCAAAATAGTTTAGATGTTTGAGTCCGTGTTACGCCATTTCATTTCGAAAAAACTCGAAATTAATTTCGAAAAACTCGAACATGATTCGACATCATTTACGAAAATTCAAATTTTTATTGGCCGTTAAAACATAAGAAGCTTAATTCACAAATTTTGTGAATTTGCACATCGTAAAGTAATGTTTCTCAAGATCAAACTATAATTTAAAGCCAGTTGAACGTTCTAATTAGTTTAGACAAGGTAGATTTAGAAAATTCAAAGAGTTTTCGACAAAAATATTTTCCAAAAATATTTCTTTGTTAACATTTTGTAAAATTTTAATTTTCGTGAAAATCATATAACACTAGCTTTAAAAGTATCAATGATTTATAATATTGAATCTTCTACATGAATTATAGCAGTTTAATGTTCCAAAAAGCTTAATTAAGCAAAATTCGATTTAGTTTTTAACGAATAAATAATTTTTGAATTTTTTGAATTTTTTTCTAACGGTTATTTTTCGAAATGGCGCAACACGGGTTTGAGTAATGATAGACTGATTTTAAAAAATAAAACACAGATATGTGCTGAGGTTTTAAATTTTTAAGGTTAAATTATATTTTTCTAAATTTTAACAGGAATTTTTCTTAAAAAGTTCAATTTTTTGACGGAAAAATTTATAAAAATGTAAAATTTTGGCAAAAAATGGTATAAATATGATTAAATTCATCATTAATGCTAAAAGTTCAAATGATTATATTTTATATTCACATTTTTTAAATTTGTAACGAGTTTTTCGAATTTGAATTTTTAACGGGTTTTTCAAATTTGAATTTCACGGCTTCATGAAATTTGAATTTTAGAAAATAAAATATGACGGGAAGATAATGAAAAGTTGAATATTAGACTGAATAATGAATACTTGGCGTCAATTCATGGGGTGTTTGGGTGCTCAAATTTTAGCTTTTAGTATTCAAGAAAACAAGAAATTTCAAAAAATAAGAAAATACACAAAAAAAACATCCAATAAACCTACCCCAACCACAGAATCATCAACTTAACCAAAAAAAGAAGAAAACACAAATTCAATTTGTCTTGAAAAAATACGCTAAAATAAAAAGAAAAGCGAGTATAAAAAGTTGCAAGGAAGGAAGGAAGGAAAAGTGCTACATTATCCATCATGTTTGACGATTCAAGCATATGTTGCATTTCCTTATATTATATTTATATATTAGATATATTCACATATGGCTTAGCAGCATTTAACATTCAACCACGCGTTGTTTAAAGTTTTTTCTCTGGAATCTTTTCTGCTAGTATATAGGCGACATATACAGCCACGAAGACATGCACATGAAGCATTCCATTCAGTTGAATAAGAAAAGCCCATAAAAATATGTTTTTTGCTGCTTCATGTGCTTTCGTCTTCTTCTTTTCCCCACTCTGCTGTCGCCATAGTTATTGTCTCAAGCATGGAAGCGTATCGAGGCCTAAAGGCAATTTTTGAAATGTGTCTTGAATATTTAACATGAAGAAAATGAAGTCAAATGGAATTGTGCAATATATAATAGTAGGGTGGGATCAAGAAGATGAGAGCATTTGTTTTCGATGACTCATGGTAAAAAAGGCAGTCACCATTTATTTTATACTTCTGTCATGAACTTCATTTCTTTACTATAATTTACACTTCTGTCTATCTTATAAGACAGATGAACCGAATGAAAATATTTTCACTATCCTAAAAGCATTTTTCTCGGAAAAACTTCCTCATTTTTTTGAATGTTTATATTTTAACCATCGAAATTGCTTGCTACAGAAAGCTACCGTGGAGAAATAGTTGAGGGCCATCAACACCATCCCGAGTAGCACAATGTTGTAATGTTGCTACCCAATATAAGACAACACGAGAAAAAAACGTTATTTTTTCATAAATTTGAATTTTCCCGCACTTTTTCTCATGTTTGTTTACAAAAAAATTTGCGTTCGAAAAACATTCGAAATAAAAAAATTAGAATTTTTGAACTATTCATTGCGTTTTGCTATTGCAAAACAATATTAAAAGAATTAATTGACATCTATTAATGCATTAAATCCATTAAAAGTGTTCAGTTACATCAAATAAAGCAAAAAATAATGGAATAAAATTTAATGTCAAAAATGTAAACAAATGATTTTCGAACATAATTTTCCCGCTTTCGAAAAATAAGGTACCAAATATCGAAAAATAAAGTACCGTTGTCTTATATTGGGTTGCTACCAAAGCATTGCGTAAGACGTATATTTAGTCTTAATTGACAGTCAAATGTCTAAATTTGATGAGTAAATAGCCACCCAGCGGCGTAGCCAGGAAGGGGTCCAAGGGGGTCCGGATCCCCCCTCAAATTATTTTTCTTCTAAAATGTTTTTAAAGGTTTTCCGAAGCTCTAATTTAGTGTTTAATCATTAACGTATCGTTAAAATTATCAAAAAGTATAAAAATATGAGTACAAGAACGAAAAAAACATTTTTTGACCCCCCCTAAAAAACTTCTGGCTACTCCCTTGTAGTCACCACTTGAGTATACGTCCAACACAGCCTTGTGGAAGTAACATTCAACATTGTGTCGATCGGGAATAAAAATGTTCTCAAAAATTCTTTAAGGGGTCGTTCGTAAATTACGTCACGCTAAAAAACGACTTTTTCGACCCCCCCCCTCCCCCCTTGTCACAAATTTCTCAAAGAAAAAAAATCTTTTGTATGGACTGTCACAAATTCTTTGACCCCCCCTCCCCCCTAAAAGTGTGACGTAATTTGCGAACGACCCCTAATTTAATCAGTCATTATCGTCTTGTCGGGAAGAATAACAACTCGTAAAAGCTTTCTAGCTATAAACAACGTGAAATGGTGTAGATGAATCAATATGACTGTAGATTCAGTAAGGGGTCGTTCGCAAATTACGTCTCGCTTTTAGGGGGGAGGGGGGTCAAAAAATTTGTGACAGTCCATGCAAAATATTTTTTTTTTCTTTGCAAAATTTGTGACAGGGGGGGGGGGGAGGGGGGTTCTAAAAAGTCGTTTTTTAGCGTGACGTAATTTACGAACGACCCCTAATAATATTATCGAATGATAATAAAAGCACAAAATAAGAGAGAAAATGATGAAATTCCAATAATAAAAATAAATGCGACTCTTTCTTCATGGTGAGATAAAAATTTCATCTTGAGACAGGATTAACAAAATGTTTTAGGTGCTTTAGGGTAACTAGATGATTTGGGGGTCCAGACATAAAAAAAGCTCAAAATTTTTAAACAAAGATTCGAAAATGTGAATTTTGAGCTTTTTTAAAAGCTACTTCAACTGTCAAAAGTGTTATTCATAGTAGCTAGCTGTGTCTGAGTTGATAGGTAACAGACCCGGAATTTACTAACCTTGCTATTCTGAGGATGTCTGTTCGATTAAAAAAGGTCATTTTATGACCAAAATTCAGTTTCAGTTTATCAAAATATTGATCACAGTTGGCCTTTAAACGATTAAAAATAAGAAATTCAATTGAATCTTTTACAAACAATAAGGAATCGAGAATCAAGCTCAAAAACTTTTCAATTATAGATTAGCACTAAGAAAAGTATCAAAAAATCAAGCCGTAAGATCGCAAGACATGCAGTTCTCATAATTTTTTATTGTTTTCGCACACACAGATGATTTATTATGAAAATGGATAAAAATTTATGAGATTTGATGTGGATTGGCTGGTTAGCTGCTATTTTATGACGTTGAGTGCTCATAGGTTATAAAACTTAATATCATTAAAGCAGTATTTCACTCTTGCTTTATGTTCGACTTTATTATACTTGGTTTTTCGTAATTATGAAACACTGATATGCTTATAAAAAAATTATTGATGATCATAAATACGATGCTTTGGTGTGAGAGTTAATGAGGCAAATGAAATGCTTTTTTGGGGTCATTAGGATGTTTTTGATGTTTTATTAGATTTGTGCTGGAAATGTTTCAATTATTGGAAATTTGGCTAGTATTGAGGCATTTTGAAGATTAAAATTGAGGATTTGCATTTTTTGAGTTTCAACGGTCAAAATTAATTTAAATTTCTGCACATTTAAAATTTTAACGGTTTTTTAAAATTCAAATTTTTTAATTAGTTTTCAACGGTCAAAATTTATTTGAATTTGAATAAATAATTGTTGTAACAGCTTTTTTCCAAACAAAGTGACCATTAAATATCAAAAACAACAAATTCTCATTTAGTGAACGACACAAACACTTCCTTAATTCCATCCCCCAATCCATTAAATGTATCCTCAACAGCAATGAATATAAATATTTGTATCCAATAAATTTTCATTCAATATCAACTGGTCACTGTTTATTTTCCATTTATGAGAGAGCCAAGCATACGAAAAAATAGCAATTCACAATTCCAAAAAGTGTACGAGAGCGAACAAAGTAATAAATCTGTCAATTTTCCATGTTACAGAAAAGAATGTATTGACTTAACACATTTATCTGAAAATTTATTTTCTCCTTCTTTTTTTGTCTATTTTACAGAGCTTGTGTCCCCCACACCATCATCTTTGGCTGACCTGAGCTCACCTGACCCTCGAGATTTACAAGAAGTACTTACAAGATATCCACGTGGCATAATAAATCCAAATTATCCTGGCTTTCAACATTTAGCACATACACTTGCTGAACATTTCATTGATCATAATTTCGATAACATCTCAGATAGCGAAATATCCGACGACGTTGACTTTGATGTAACTTATCGAAGAGGAAGTCTAATTGATGTAAATATTATGAACGATAATAACAATAATAATAATGGCACTGCCATTGAGGCAGACGAGAGAGTGGCAACGGATTTAAATCAAAATAAAAATAGACGAAGCAGCTTCTCGACACACGAGCACATTATTAATGACTTTGACATGAAGGAAATGAAAGTGAAAGAGTATGAGGACGGTAATGTCAATTTATTGATGAAATCCGAACCAAAGGTCTTTTGTGAGAGTAAACAATTGGGCTTACACGAAGACGATAACGTTGACCGTAATTCAGACTATGAGAGATTTACGTCAGATGATGAGGATGAAGAATGTTCCAATTTATCATCAAACATCCAGCAGCAGCAGAAAATAAATATCGAACCACAACAAATGGAATTCGATGAGGATGATATGGCCGACTTAAGTGGTGAAGACGATGCCGCAATAAAGAATGAACTCGAGAGAATCGATAGGGCTGATAACAATGACTTTAATGAGAATATAAATTGTGATTTGGCAACGTATCTTCAACAATATGATTATAAAATGGATTTACAGAAATCCTATCAGCTTGACATGATGGAATCAATTGAGGATGAATGTCTTACAGATGAAGATAACAATAAACTGCCAACGCCTGATATTTTAATTGAACATAATAGCAGTAACAATAGTAGCAACAAGAAACTTCAAAATGACACGAAAGAAGACGAGATTAAATCACGGGAAGGAAGTGATTGTGATGAGAATGTAAAACAATGCACAGAAGATATGTCTCAGGATGAAACGCGTAATTTCCAACCGGATTTAATTAAAAACATAAAAGATACAATTAGTTCCAACGACAATAATCATGAACGAATTGAAAACACGGCATTCCAGCATGCTGATGATGATGATGAGAACAACGAGAGTGATAATGAAATTTTATCTCCCACTGAGCATGAAATTCCCAACAATGTGAACAAGACAAATGATAATGATGAAAAAATAATTAATCAAGTTCAGACTGAAGTAGGACAAATGGAATTTGCAACAGCAAATGGAACAACAAAACTATCATTTGATAGTGCATCATCAACAGTCGACATCATTGGTGATTTTGGGAAGGAAGTTGAAAAAGAAATTGGTCTAATTGTATCCGGTTATTTAAACGCAACAAATGATTCATCACCCACATCATCAACAACTACATCACCAACAACTTGTGAGCATGTCCGTCCTCTGAAACCGAAGAAACAGCAAACATCATCAAGTGAGATGAATGAGCTTGTGTTGGACGAGAATAAATTTTTCGAGCATCTTAAATATTTTAGTAAGGTAAGAGTTGCTACAGCTTTATGCAGTCAGACTTTTCTCGCCCACAAAAAAACAAAGTTTCCGGAGCCGTTTTGCTGCCACATTCTCTTGAGTATTATTATTTTGGGTTATTGTGATTGGAGATGAGGGAAAGGTGTGTGCTTGGATAGTTTTTGAGTAAGAGCTATTTTGTAAGTTTCTTGTATTTTTCAACACTGTTCGATGTACCCCTTCCTACCCTACCCCTATCCTCCACCTAGGGTGCTTAGGACACCCTAGGGTATCCTCTACCCAGGGTAGGGAATGGTACCCTGGGTAACTCTAGAAAATTTCCGTTAAATTTGAAATTTTCCGTTATGTACTCTATTTTCATGAAAATTAGATGGTCCCTTACCTGAGACATGCCTTTTGAGATTTTTAAATGTCACCAGCATCTCCCAAGAAATTAAGACATCATCAAAGCACACACATACACCTCAATATACCATCTATCTATTATTAGCATGATTATTATCTAAAGTTATGGTACGGAAATGACTAATATGCTTTCGTATCACCAACTCACATGCCTTCATTTATAATCGTCATTATTTTTTTTATTGCCACAAGATTCTTATTCATTTATCCTTTCCCTCATAATTTATTTTTTCTTCCGAGAATTTTTCTTTCCGCCTACGTTGCCTATATGCGATAATGTTCTTTTAATGATGTCTGTGTCTGTCAATATGTCGACATTGTGCTTTTTTTGTATGGGAAAATTATGAGACTTTATACTGTGTGAAGGATAAAGGAACAAAAAGTATTTCTGAATTGTTTATGTCAAAGTCATCAAGGATATGGAAAATAAGCATTTGGGTTGATGTTCTGCAGATCCATTATTAATTTTATGAAAAGGTTGATTTATGTGCGAGAAAAATTGAAACTTACGATGCAGAAAATTAAATTTATGAGCTTCAATTTTTACCGCAAAGCATAAATTTTCATGCAAGAACTAAACGCTGTTAGTGCTCTCAATTTTGAGAACTGAAAAAACACAATAAAATGGAACTGACGATAAAGTTATCAACGTTGTTGACAAATGGAATCGTTCTTTATTTGAGGACAGTAATATTGTTAGAAAAAAGCATGCACAGCTGTCTTCGTTGATTGACGTTAATTGTGTTAGTCCATTTCCATTTACGACTTTTGTGTCCATAATTCTTGATTTTAATTTGACTTGAATTATAGAGACATTAGTGATTTTTGGACAATGTGAGATTGCTTTTTATATTAATTTCCTTTCCTTGGGGGTTGAACTACTTTTATCTTCTTAGTATTGCTATAATAGAATCATAAAAACGGGATGAGCCTTCGTATTTCATAAGAATAACTCGGGTACTAGTTGGATGGCTAAAATGATGAACTAGGTCGCGGAATCTAACTTCGATTGCTTATAGGTTATTTTTTTGGCATTACGTAACATACTAACGCCTCCAATTGACGACATTTTCCTCAGCAACAAAACTGCCAATATATGACTAACGGTATTTTATTTTCGAAATTTTTATATTCTATTTTCGAACGCGGGAAAATTTTAGTTCGAAAATCATTTGTTTACAATTTCAAAATGAAATTTTTCCAAAATTTTAGCTTAATTTCATACTTATCAACTGGATAATAGATTGAAAAGTACCTAATGAGTATGATTAAAGCTATTAGTTTCATTCATCATCAACCAATCGCACTAAATAGCTAAAAAATTGCAAACTTTTAAAATTGACAATTTTCGAATATAAAAATTATTTGTAAACAAACAAAAAAAAGTGCGGGAAATTTCAAATTTCTGAAAAAATAACGGAAATATCTATCATTGTCTTGTATTGTCAAAATTGAAAATTTTACATCTATTTATAAAAAATTCACCACTATTTTCTTATTTTTCAAATCCATTACACCGACAATCCACTTAATAAGCCATGTCTTACAAATTTCTCTATTGAACCCTCTTACATAATGATAATACCAAAAACACCACTTGTAATATTTCCATATTGCCAGAAAGCTTCTGTCCCTGCTTCTAAGCAAATTTTCATCCAACAAGAAAAATTTTCCTCACGAATATTTTTTGTTCATCCTGAAAGCTTCATTAATCGCATAAAATAAAGCTTTATTTTTATCTGTGCTAAAGAAATGACAATAGGAAGTATTTTT
This sequence comes from Chironomus tentans, assembly GCA_963573255.1. NCBI lineage: Eukaryota > Metazoa > Arthropoda > Insecta > Diptera > Chironomidae > Chironomus > Chironomus tentans. The sequence goes on from OY754302.1 coordinate 19,742,821, forward strand.
TCTCTCTCTCTCTCGACCCATCTGGCATTTTTATCAACGTCGATGTGTCTCACCATAAGCCGTTGGTTTAAGCTATTTTTTGTGGAAAGGTAAAGTCGTACAGTTCAAATCAACAAACAGCAACAACATCCACACAAAAGGCACAGGAGAAGAAGACGACAATATTTAATGCAAAATAAAAAGGAAAGGAAGTTTGATAGCTCTGGCATGGCTAGAAAAAAATGGCAAACAATGGTGAAAAAATAATAAATCAAAAAATTTATTATCTCATTATTTTGTCACATTCTGCTCTCTCATTTTGTGCCTTTATCTTTCACACATTTTTCATCCGCCATTCATAAACTCAACAAATGAAGACTATGGCTTGATAGAGAGTGCTGAATACAATCTACAAGCTTGAGGTCACCGTCCATAAAAATTTATAGTTTGCAATGTGGATATAAAGTTTTTAAATATCCAACGACATGAAGGCAATGACAATTAAAGTTAAAATCAATTTATCATGCTGTACGAGGGGATTCATTTCAGCAGTTAATCGACATTTTTTTACAACTCCAGTCTATTGTCCGTTTCGCTACTACATGACTGCCGTTGATGACTCTATTTTAAAGATAAATTGGCTTCATTTAACATTCATGCATGTTTCTCTGCTCTTAATATACATCAGACTTTTTTTGGCACAAATCCCTTCATACATGATAGAGAAATGGGAATTAATTCTACATCGAGTCCTTAAGCAGAGATGGAATTTGGATGTAGACTGAGGAGATCAATATTATATTCTATTCGTCATTCCGTTCATCTGGGGTCGATTTCTAGGGCTACACAGGGTACCCTACCCTACCTCTTCCCTAGGTTAGGTGAGGGTAGGTAATGGTACCTAGGTAAAGGTACCCCTAGGCTAGGGTAGGATACCGCAGGTAGCCCTAGAGACCTACATGAACTTACTGTCATCTTTAATGGTCTGCGCTGTATATCCAGTCTGACACTGCCTAGAACAAGCATAGCAAGTCTCAGATCTGAAAGTTTACCTTACCAAGTCACCTGGATGACAACTCTGCCCTCAACTCCTCGTTTTCATATTATAAAAGAATATACAGACATTAAGCATAGACAATAGAGACTGAAAATGTTTTATCTCATTAGTTGAACATTAGAAGATGATGAGGCAATTCGGAAAACATAATGAAAATTTATTGTACTCATGCTGGGTTCCCTTTTAAAGGGAAAAAATTCTCTGAATTTGATTTATCTACATGCTAATGACTGCTCGTTTTCAATGTGCGGCTTAGGCAATAATCATGCATATTTAAATTATTAATTATGACAAACTAATTAATTAATTAACTAATGACGAAAATTGTGGGACACATTAGTTGGTTGGTTGATATGAAGAAAAGAGAATGAATGTGGAAATTAACTTTTCTCCATCACATATGTCGATTTGATGTGGAAACTTTGTATCATGTTTGGTATATCAGAGTGGAATATTTCCGATCGACATAGCATGGATGTGTTATACACAAGGTTGCCTGAAATATTAGTTTATTGTGATTTGGAACTTTAGATTCTTAGATCAAAGTAAACCATGTTGTCTAGTTCCCATCATTATATATGAGGATGTATTGGATGTAAAAAATAATAATTAGGTGTTATTGACTGGAGATCTTACATATGGCAGTATATTGGACAGCTTAGTTTAGTCAGTTTTGATTGATTAAAGTCACTCTTGATTGATAATCGACAAATAAACCCATTTTTGTCTCCAGTCAATAACTTCCATTGAAACTCTGTGCTCCTGATCCATTTGTTGGTATCATCATAAAAATAAGCAAAGACATCCCAATAACCTGTTCAGCATCACAAAAATTCAATAACTAATGATCATAAGATTCTAGAATAAAAATATTCAATCATCAAAACTTAAAAAAAAACTTCACAGCAAACATCCGAATACTGCCAGTTATTATAATCAAGCCACAGATTCTCAACGAGATCTCATATCAAAAGAAATAGACATGTGGCGTTCGGAAAGAATAAACAAACAATTTCCATTCATCTCATTTTCACATCACCATTAATATATTTATGCTCATTTTCTCTTTTCTTCATTCTCATATCGAACATCTACAACAAAATTTTCTGTTCGTATTACACATTTAGGAACAATTGTATTTATTGCCAGACATTCTCTCGATATTTGTATTTCCATATTATTTCTTATTATTCATTAAATACTACACGCGTTAAGAATTTTTCTTGTATTCATGGGGATCGTCTGAAAATGATATCTGAATTTTTTTTGGTAGAGGAAGGGCCTCTTTATATAGGTTAAGCCTCTTTATGTAAGATGCTCGAGATTGCGGTTTAAGTTGCCGTTCTCTTGTTTTAGTCAAGTTTCAGTCAGCTAGAGTTGAGGGAGGAGTGATCTAAGGCCAGTTGCTCGGTAGGGTTCATGGCCTATTCCTGGGATACATCAGTCCATATTCTATAACAGGTCATTACCTAAAACAGATCATATCATAGGATACTGTAGGGTATAGCCTGGTTTAACCTGTATCTGTATAGGATTTACTTTAAGGGTACCCTACTGGACTAGGGTAGGTATTGGGAGATCTGTTAAACGAAAAATTCTTCAATTTGCTAGGGGTTCGCTCATATATTACGTTCGTTTTTTAGGGGGAAGAGGATCTGAAATTTGGTCACAAGCTAAACTAAAGAAATTTGTTTCCGTTCAAAATTTGTAACGAGGGGGGAGGGGTCTTAAAAGCACGTTCTGCGTAACGTAATAAGTGAACGACCCCTAGGGTTTTTGAGAAATGTGTAAATATATCAAGTAACCGACCTGTGGAGCTCTGTGTCGTTTCAAAGTGACAGTAGAGGATAAAAGTCGTCTAAAAACCCCACAATTTTCTTTTGACGTCATTTGTGAACGGCACCAAAATGAGATTCTTCAATTATTTAGAGAGCAAGCAACAACTAGAACATTTTCATATCAGGCATTACCCGTGTGTGTCTGTGTATGATATAATTTTTAACGTTTATAGCACTAATATATGTATTTTTAAATATATCTCTCTCATTTGCCGTGCTAGCCACAACGATACAATGAAAAGTATTATGGCCATTTCGATGTTTTTTTCTTTTGTTTCTTCCTCATGTGTGCATGATTTTCAGTAAATTTTAATTAAAAATACATATGTGGCGGTTCTGGAAACGTAATTTTTTTTATTTATTCTATTGATAAACTCGGATATTCATTCGTTTATTTTTTTATGACTCATTAAAATCCAGATGGGCGATGCTACTCTATCAAAAATCGAGGAGAGAATCGTATTTAAAAAATCCGATCATCAACAGAATGATTCAAAAGTGAGTAAAGTGAATACATTAATAAAATGTGAGTCTGTGGATAATGGATTCATTCCAACTGCAATTGTGAAGCCGAAATATCAAAAGTTATCGTTTGACGAGCGACAATTGCCTATTCGTGGTGCAACTGAGACAGAATTGTGGAATAATACCGCTCATCAATCAACAACAATCACAACCACACCACGTAAAGTTCAAAAGCATTTACCAAAGAATCCGAAAACATTTGCAAGGCAAACTCGTAAAATGGTGAATAAAATTCATAATAGTGATGCATGTTCGGATTATGACGTGACCGATAAGGAAGCAATCAATTCCATCCATCGAGTTGGCGAGAAAGACATTGATTGTAGTGTCATGCAATTGCAGAATAGTGTTGCCATTGTACAGCCAATCAAAAAAGTTATTGACACAAACGTTACGGTCGATACGGAAAAAATTGAGAAACAAATTGATAGTTCTAAAAATATCGCGATGAGCCAGAAGGCTGAATTTAAAAATCGTAATAGCAGTAAAATGAATACAGCTAATGAAATCGCACCGAAATTTAGCATGAGTGAGTGCGACGTTAAAGATAATAATAATTTAAATGTCGGTAATCGAAAGTATTCCGAGCGTGAGAAAATGTTCGTGAAAGACGGTAATGACGATAAAAAGGTGCCAATGAAAAATCGAAAGGATATTTCAGGTAAATAAATAAAGAACAGAAATGGATTTTTTATGGTAGAAAGTTGTGCGGTGAAATGTTAATTTTTATGGTGAAATAATGAAATATCAATGCTTGTTAATGACTGTTAATTGTGATCATAACAAACTTGTTATTTGAAGAAATAAGGGCTTTGGAAATTAATACTTAAGGGCAAGATATAAAGCTAATACCGAGCAGAATTAAAAAATTTGATTTTTTTGAGATTTTAAAATTAAAAAGCTTTAAAATTTAAATATTTTTAAGATTTTTAAACTTCAAAATTTAAGAATTTTAACATTTTTGAACTTCAAAATTTAATAATTTTGAAATTTTTAAATTTTAAAAATATTGCTTTTTAGATTTTGAAAATTTATGAATTTTGTAGTTTTTTTAATTTTTAAGTTTTCTTATTTTCTTAATTCATTTTGTTTTAACAACTGAAAAATTAAATTTAAAAGTAAATTTCTTGTAGCTTTTTATAAATTTTGAAATTAATTTTTTTTAAAAAAACTTTAAATCAAAAAGTTTGAAAAAAATTAATAAACTTAAAATTTGAAATGATTTCAAAATTAAAACTTTGACACTTTTCAACCAAAGAATTAAGATTTCTGAATTTTTAATTTTTTTAATCTTTCAAGATTTAATTTTTAAAATTATAAAACTAAATTTGTTTAATTTTAGTTTTCAATGTTTAAAAAAAATAAATTTTAATTAAGAAAATTTAAAAAAGTTAATTTTAAAAACACTAAAAGTTACAAATTTTTTTAAAGTTACAAATTTTTTAAAGATTAAAAATTTTCAATTTTAAAAAGATTTTTAATGTTTTTTTGAATTTTTTAAAAATCAAAAAAGATCATTTAACAACAAATATTCATTAATATTACAAGTTACTCGGTAATTCTGACGACTTCATTTTATTCAACAATAAAGAAATCATTATTTCACTTTAATAGTCTATAAAGTAATAAGAATCTCATTATTCTTTCATATTTCCCCACAAGCAATAACCCATAACTCAAAAAAAAAACGAAACAACAAAGAAGAATGAAATAATTTCACACAGAAAATAAAAAATTATTTACAAAGAAAAATTTTTGCAATTACTTTTGATAATATCGTCGCTTTATATCGCAATGATGAGTTCATTGAGTTAGAATATTTTAATGATCATGACATCATTAATCATTTTTTATGAGCAGGAATTTCATTTGTGGATATTTATTTTAATGAATAAAATGAAATGAAATGTCGTCTAGTGAAATTGACAAATTGAATGTTAGTACAAAGCTGCTATAGTGTAGGCGTGTGATTAATGTGATATTTTTAATTCTATGGATAATTATGGGTAGTTTGAGATTGTCGTGAATAATTAACGATGATTTTGAGCATATTGATTATTGATCATTGTTCTGTCTGGATTGGTATACATGCTCAAAATTGTTGGTTTGAAATGTCAATGCTTGAGTTTTTTGAAAGTCAAAAATAAGGATATTGACTTTTTTTTCAACAAAAAATTTGGGGTCTGATATTCGATTTATTCTAGGGTGTACTCCTTGAGTGGCCTCTGTTTTAACAATTTAGCGGCACACTAGAGTCATAATAAGTTATAATTGAACTCAATTTAGGTTGGTAAAGTAGCCAATGAGCCGGCTTATCAGTATAAACTAGGGTATACCCTAGCCAGGAGTTACTCTAGGGCAGGGGCATAACCAGAATCTTTTTTAGTGGGATCCAAACTTTTTTTTATTTTTAACACATTTTTTTTTACCTTTTGTTAATTTTACCGGTACGCGAATGATTAATTAACTTATTTGAGTTTAGGAAAAGCTTGGAAAAAAAATTTATAAGAAAAATTAATTTTCAGGTAAAAAATTTCCATGTAAAAAATTTTTCGAGGAAGAGTCCGGACCCCATCGGACCCCCCTGATTACGCCTATGCTCTATGGCGTACTTGGTAGAGTTTTGGAGCTGGAAAAGTTTCAAGGAAATACTTGAACTTGAAAAGTGGAAAAAAATGTAAAAAAATCGTGGGTAGGCCCTTCCCTACGATCCATCAGTACCTAATACTCTAGGGTTTGCTGAAAAATCGCCATGTGTGATTAAGTTTCTGTTGTTCGACGTACATACTTAATTCCATTCGAAAACTTTGAATTTGAATCAAAGTAAGATTTTGTCCTATATTATTGACCCCTGTTAGGCCCAGTCCAGTCTCAAAAAATAGAAAATAAACAAAAAATTCAATTGAGCATCCAGCAGGCTCATAAAACTATAAAACAGCCACTTAAACTCCATTTCAATGCCACAATGCAGCAATAATAACCTTAATTTGCTCTTCAAAACACGAATGAATACCCCACAGGAACATTACAGTGTTGCTCGTGTAAATAAATGGAAGAAAAATTGCAAAATAACACAATAAATTTAATTAATTGCGACTGAAAAAGACAAATGGATTCTTATCACGAAGACATGCCCCAACTCTTCTTACCATAGTATTTTGTCAAGTAATTAATTTTGATCTTTCATTTCCTTCCCATTTTTTTTATATCTTGCAACCGTAGACGCTTTCGATGTTTATAATATCGAAACAGCGTTACCTGTCATTGACTTGGAAGCAATCGAATCTCATTTAATGGCATCGGCAAAAGAAGAAGAAAAGAAGGTAAGTCATTTATTGTGAAGCATTAATATTAAGAGCCCATAAATAACTCAGTACCTGTCAATAAGTGAATGGAAGGAAAAAAAAGTTTATAAAATCTAATGTACATACTGCAATGAAGTTTAATGATCCACAACTTATTTAAAAGGATGTAAATAGGCGTAAAATGGAATTATTGTTACATGATATTGTCAAATGATTTTTGATTTTTCCCATATCGATATAAATCATCAGTTTAATGGGACATTTGTGACTACGTTTCCTCTTTTTACAAGGGTTATTCATAACTTTATGGCTTTTGGATGTGGAAGGTATTAAATCGATCGACTGAGGGAGCTCTCAAGTTCAATTTACATAATTGATTGAATTTGCTATGAGCGTTTGAAGTTTAGATTCTTAACTAATGGGTGCTTGTGTTGATCAAAGGGAAACAATTTCTGTTCATTAAGATTGTTGGAAAATTGAGAATGGAGAATAAGAAAAATTTTGTGATGAAAGGAAAATCTTTTGAGAGGGTTAATTAGATAATTTGAGAAGAAGATGAATCTTTGAAAGTAATAATGGTATTTTGGTCTATGTGACGCGGAGCTGAGGATAGAAAATACTCAATTTAATAGTCTTGGTTCGTCCTCTTAACATAATGTTTTAATTATTCTAATTTCATATCCATAAATGAGTATTGTATCAATTTGACCCATGTAACTAGGAATTATATCAATATAACCCACCAAAATTGAAATAATCTTAATTTTCCCCCTAAATATCTGTATTTTTGAGATTATTCGAGTCATTTAAAAGAAAAATAATTTTAAAATCCAAGTGAAGGATTCGAGGTAGGGACTGGTTTTTATGGTTATCCGGGGTAGCTTTAAGGTATACCAGGTAGTTAGGTACCCCGGGTAGGTAGGGCAGGTAGGATGGGACATACTCGGTTTGGTAGGAGACAAAGTAAATGGGGTACCCTAGGATACACTCTACATACCCAGGTTGGATACACCGATTAGCTCTATAGACCAGTCCCTGGGGCCTTGATCGATTACTAGACTACTTATATCATAAATTATAATCCCTTCATAAATGCATCATTATTGACTAAGTCTTGTGCGAGGAGTGCTAGATCCTTGCCTCTATCCCTCGAAAATATTTTGGACCATTCTAAAAAAATTGGTTACCCTTATGATAAGCTGAATCTATGCTTCTATTCAAAATTAAAGCACAGTTGACCAATTTTGAGGTTAAATTTTATCTTTTAAGGTTAACCAATGACACTCAAGGATAAAATAGCATTTTAGTATGACTTTTAGACAAAAATGTCCATCAATTATCGTAACTTTATGTTTCCACAATTAAATTCCAACAAATTATTTAGTCAAGTGTCCATAAAACAATTTTCATGTTCTCATTAAATTCCGTACAACAAAAACATCACCCCACTCAACAACATTAAAAAAGTTTTTCAATTTTTTCCAAACCATCACAGCAAAATTTAAAGTTCAATTTATCACTGTAAATAATTTATGAATGAATTTGAACAAAAAATCAATTGAGCTGGATTTGTACACACACAGAGGAAAAAAAGTCAATCGGAAGGATTTGAATAAAATTACAATAACAGTAAATTTTCCATCACAATTATTCAATGGAAATTTTCCCTTCTACAAATGACAAAGTTTTTCAATTTTCAATTATTCAAAACGAGAGATAAATTTATTTTATAAATAGCTTTTCTATGCTGATTGTTGAGAGCGTCTGTTACATACACACATATTTCCATGCTATAAGAAAAATGTGTACGGCTGATGAAATGAAATGGGTAAGAAATTGTTGATAGGAACTGAAGGATAATAAAGAAAAATTGCTTTTTTATTTATCATAAAAGTAATAATGAATTCCAATAAACTTGATAAAATGTATGCAAAGTTTATGACTTTTATGCTCCAATTATGTAATTCTTTTACTACACACACATGTGTGTATGGAGGAACTAGAAAGATATAAAAAAATAAATAATGATCAAAAGAGGTTCATAGTTTACCCATTTGCCGTGATTGCTTGTTTTTCATGTGCTTTGGTATAAAAAGCACTTCATGTCGAAAAGTTTTCCTATCTTGTTCTTCTTCCTTCCTTCAAAATGTCTTTCTCTTTCCTTATTTTCTTAGTACAAAGTACCAAGCCAGTGCTTCCTGTTCAGATGGAAAATGAATAACGAGATGAGGAAGAAGGTTGAAGGTGATGTTGAGGTTGATTGATTAGAGCGCATTCTTTAACTAACTCATTCTTAAAATTCAAATAAGATTTTGACAGTTATTTTTCAAATATTTTTTGACCGTTACTTTTCAAATATTTTTTGACCGTTAATATTCAAATATTTTTTGACCGTTATTTTAAAAAATATTTTTTGACAGTTATTTTTCAAATATATTTTGACCGTTACTTTTCAAATATTTTTCGACCGTTAATTTCATGAGCACTTATGTCGGCAATGATTTAGTCATATCAATACTATGAATACTCCTTTGCAATCAATTCAGACTCTCCAACCTAACTCGCCCTTTTTATAACAAAAATAAGCTCCAAAACTTTTACATTGCGGAATGTAATTTAAAATTTTCTCAATATATGCACGATAGTTACAGAACTACAAGGCATATCAAATATGGGAATTGAACAAGTTTCATCAATTTTATAGCTTCATCTCGATTGTTCTTTAAATTGTACATACTACAATATTACGAGAACCATATCAGAGCCATTCTAGAAATGTGTAATGAAAATTAAATGAGGATTTTTCTGTAGCGATGCTTTTTTTGCCAATGAAACGGAATAAAAAAGAAGAAGGATGAGCAAGATAAAATTAATTCCATTTGCTTTTCGTCGCCATAGTATATGCATTCATTCGTAGCCTTGCAAATCCTCTAATGTGTAATATGAGCATGAAAAGTCGTTCTGTAAGAAAATTTCATTTATTCAAATTCTCCTTCTTATTTTCGTGGAGGATTACATACATTCTACACAAAATTGTTTGTTCCTTCTTTCTCTCGCTTAGAATTTGTTTGTGGCTTCTGAAATTTGTTGACGAAAATTTTTTCTAAAGTTAATTGAAAAAGTTTGTGAATTAAATTTCTAAACGGATTTGTTCAACTTTTATCGTCAGCAATTCACTCGACCAGACAATCTTGCTGTTTATTCCATATCAGCGAATTAAATGTATTTTTGTTTGAACCAAAATAAAAAGTCACATCTTCCCCCTACTAGAAGTCAAGAGAGTAGAAAAAAGAGTCATAAAATACAGCAAATTTTAGGAGATGAAATTTTGCGGAAGCACAGAAAAAAGTTTATTTTTTCATATTTAAAAGATTATCACGTTGAACATATAAGCATCTGTGAGCGTCCTCAAAAGCATAAGCTCTCTCTTGTGTGCTTTTTTTTACAACTGTAGAGCTTTTTATGATTATTGAACAGCCTTTTCTCTCATGACTTTTTATTGTGTCTTCTTTGATGACATTCGCCCTTCAAACTTCATACAATTGAACCTTTTTTTCTGTGTCTGTCTTTTATGTGTTATGAGGAAAAAGTTGTTGTTCTGAATTGTGACGTTTCCACACGTTATTAATTTTAAATGGAGAAAAAATAGAGAAAACTATGAATAGTCTAGTGCTATATTGAATGTGGCAGTTCATTTATTTTTAGGGTTCGCCAAAATCACATGCACATCCATGCGCATGTAAAAATATGCGCATACATGCGCATGCATGTGCATGTACATGCGCATGGAAATTTTACTTTTCAAAAAAAATTATTCATTTTTTAATAAAGATTTATCAAATTTTAACCAAAATTTAATGAAAACCATTATTTAAACATATTAAACGATTTTAATCAAAATATTTTGAATAAAAATTAAATTTGAGTGATTTTCGTTTAAAAACGTGTGCTTTTAAGCGCTTTTTTCCCATTTTTGGTCTTTTTTTAATTTCAAGATTACGAAAATTTTCATTAAAATTGCTTTAAAAATGGTAAAAGAAACAAAATACGCAAAAAGTAAATTTTTTAAAAAAAATTTTACATGCAGTACATCCGCATGTGAAATTTGCATATATGCAGGTATTTTTGCATGCATGCGCATGTATGTGCATGTGGGCGAACCCTATTTATTTTTGAACTTGTAGAAAAGTTAGAGGAACTTGGTATTTTGGGTCGAATTTGAATGCGAATTTGCATTTTGAGATTTAAAATTATTAGTCTTTAAAAATTTTTTTGTTAGGTATCACTAAAATGATTCGAGTGACCAACTTAGGAATAATTAAAATGTAAAATTATTATTTCTATCATCATAATGAGTCAGAGGCACTTTTCAAGGCAAACACTCAAGCACAGCCGGTTTCTTAGAATATCCTTGCAACTGTCCATACCTCTACCGCTACCCAAGTATATCTCTAGGGTATTTCCTAGGGTATAGGGTATAATAAGGTGTATACGGTACACTAGGGTACCCTAGTGCATATCCTAGACTAGGAATAGGTGTATTTACATTTTTATCGTACATTTTTAGTTACAGCTAGAATCTGGATCAAGGGTGTAGCAAGGAAGGTGTATGGAAAATTTTTAAAGCCCTCCTAAAAGATCAAAATGAAAACATAAATATGGACCTCATCGAAAAATCGAGACCCCCCTTGGAAAAATTTCTGACTACTCCCCAGATTGATGATTCAGAAAATTCATTGCCTAAGCTTGCCATTTGATACTTCTAAAGGCACTAAATACAATAATAAACAAATTAACAGACAAAGTGATCCCAAGACTTCAATTCTACCCCCTAAAGCTCCTTACAAAGTACTTGAAGAAAATTAAACGTGGCAATAACAGCAATTATACGATAGTCATTTGCATTTTTAAATAGAAAATAGCCAATGGTGTTTTTATTACTTTCGCATGAATCTTGAACATTATTATCAACTATATATAGTACTTACAAATTACTCACTCAAATGTATGCACTACATACTCAAATAAAAAAAAGTGTAATTGTCGCAATTTTTTATGTGACTAAGTCAAATAAAAATGAGAAAAAGTGGATGGAGGGTATGAGACGATGTTAGGCAGTAAGGGAAAAGTTATGTTGCAAAAATAAGCATGATCATAAAGTTTATTTTCCTTCCGTCGTTATTTAAAGGCATGTAAAATATACATGAAGTAATGCATTTGGCGTTGAAGAATTTTATTGTCGGTGCAAACGCCATAAATAATAATTTTCTCCATCGTTTCTATGCTTGGGGCATGTTTATTGAAGCGGAATGGAGAGATCCTTACATAAAATAAATACAAATAATATAGTTCCACCTTCCTCTGTCTCTTATTTATTTCTTTCTTAGACGGAGCAAGTGTGAGTGGCTCATAAACATTTTTTATAGTTACTGTACACATACAGCAACACATGCTCTTGCAACAAAGCAATTCCTAAACATTGCATGTGCCATTTTGTTTGTATGTTCTCATGTATAATTCTCGTTATGCTCATTCTTTCATTTAAAATGATATACATAATAAAGTGCTGTTGCGACTTAAGTTTCAATTTTCATCGACTCAATGCGGTAGTTTAAAGGAGATAGCTTAAAATTATTTTTTTGTTTCTCGTCAGCTTGCTATAAGCACCGTACACACTTGTTTCGTATCTTCATCCTCATGAATGATTCCGGTAAAACTTACTCTTATGCACAATTTGTGTATTCAATATTGCTGAAGGGCGTAGATTTCGAGAAAAAAGTATGCAAATTTATGCAACATATTTTATGTATGGAGTAGGATTGAGTTGCAAAAATGGATTTTAACTCCTGATTGAGTTTCAATCTATATAGAACTGTGTGTGTTTTTAATGCATCACTTACGAGGCATGCAATTAAAATTTGTCGTATACAGCAGTACCTCATTGTGCTGATCTGAAAATATTCAATTTTATCAAACTATAGTTGACTTCATTTGAATCTGTTTTCTTTTTTTGTGAAATCTCTGAATAAATGAATTTTTATGGGAGTGAATAAAATAAAGTTGGAGGGTGGAAATCGGAAATATTTTGATTTATTGTATATATTACGGGTTTGATCGTAAAAACATCGAGATTTCGAATAAAATCAGAAAATAGTTTATGTTCTATATTTTTTTTATCATGCTGATATCTTGAAAATATGTAGGGGGGATGGACTTTTGGTGTTATGAAATTTACTAGTTTGAAATAGTTGAATTTAAATTATTTTATTGCTGAATTAGCTGAATGTTCATAATTTCAGTAAATTATCTGAGTTTAGTCGAATAAAACATATTGCCTGAATTCAGTTAAATATTTTGCACTTCTCTGAGTTTGCTGAATTCAGTTGAATAAGTGAGATTATCTTGAGTTTGCTGAATTTAGCTGAATAGTTGATACTTCCCTGAGTTTAGCATTAAAGTAATTAAACCCCAACAATACTATTTTACCAACAAACTTCTGTAAACATTCAACCACAAAATAAAATACCCAAAAATATACACTACAAATCCATTGTACTTAAGATTATTTATTCATGGTAACATATTGAATACATTTAGGATTAAGAATTAATTTTCCCATAGAAAATAATTTCAGTTCTATACTTATCAGATTAAGGATATTCAAATCTTAAATGTTTCTGCATAACAATACAAGTAGCTTAAAACATCAGCAGAAATAACGACATAATACTCCATACATCCATGAAAGATGACTGCATTAAAACTTTCTTTTGAGATATTTTTCACGATAAGCATTTAATGATGCATTTGACACAGAAAAAATTGCTTTTGAAACTTTGCCAAAAAAGGGAAAATTCCAGTCTGTCTCATTGAATGAGAAATAGAATGAGAGAAATGTTAGAAATATTCGATTAGACAAAGTTCATTATACTGATTGTTGCGCTCATGGATTTTATAAAAGCTAACAAATGATAATTGAATTTTATTTAAAACCATGACAGTGTTTTAATTAAGATACTTAATTATAAAGCCTTTATGATGAGCAATCCAATTTGTCATGCTTAATAATGCTTTATTGATGGAACATAATTGCTTAATTTGCTAGATTTTAAAAAAGTATGACATGAATTATTGATGGTATAATTTTTGGCATTTGTTTGTTTGGCAATAAGAGGAATATTTTGAGAGAATCTACGAAAATATGGAGTGTTATGATTTTTAACGGTTGAAAAAAATTTGAACTTAAATGTTAACGGGTAAAATTTTTTTGAATCCAAGCTTTAACGGCTACAAAAGATTTAAATTCAAATTTTAACGGCTAAAAAGATTTGAATTCAAATTTTAACGGTTAAAATATTTTGAATTCAAACAAATACCCAAAAATCATTTCCATCTGCAATTTTTAATGCCTCATTACTCTAGACTCCTATTTTCTGAATCTGACATCTCTGTTGAAAGTTGCACTTAGCATGCAAGTACATCAAAAAGATATAATAAAGATCAATGACGCATAAATTGAACAATTTAAATTCATTTTCAGACTGATTTAATTAACAATGGATTTAAATGTCTCTCTCTGCGTACTAAAAATTAAAATTTGCCATGGGGTGATTTTCAGTTGTAAACTTTTATTTCATTTCAAAAAAATCCCTTTTTTATTAATATTAATGACAAAATTGTTTATTAATTAATTATTAAATTAATTAATTCATGTTTAACAGTCTGCAGCTGTATTTGTGGGTAGATTTGACTTCTGTGTATCGATTCATCTGCAATATGTTAATTTATATACAGTAAAATGACATTTTGAAATGCTATTGATTGCTGTCTAGGGTCAATCGTATGTTGTTGCTAATTTTCACATAGGAACGGAGATATACATTCATAAATTAAAGTTTATTTGACATTGAAACAATTATTGTGACAATGATGAATCTCACGTGATAATTATACGAATAAAAGATTGCGTTTCATGTTCATTTAGGGCGTTCATTAGCACAATAATGTTCCATATTTGGTGTACTTGACATAATTAAAAATCATAAGATTTATTTAGATGCAGTTGTGCTGTAGATTATAAACTATTGACCTGAAAAGATAAAAATAATAAGCAGCACGAATTATTCAGTCGGCAAATTCATTTAAGCCACGATAAACAACAAGTCGCATGTCAAGCAATGCCATAAACATATGAAGCACCTGCTATATGACATTTATTGGATAATCTACTTCAGTAAAAGTTCATATCACCTGCACTTGTCACACATCTGTCCAATACAGTCCTATAAACATTATTTCTCAGAAGGTATGTAGCCTAACGCACACATTCCAATTTATTCCATCAAAAACTCGACACTTGATATCAATTTTCTCATGAATCAGCAGTTGTATTGGAGATATTTGATAAGGTTCAGCCTTCTTTAATCTAAATTTCCATTTTGATAAGATAAATGTTGAGTTTGTTGAATGCAATTTAACATACGAATACAGTAAAGTTGTGTAATGTCAATGTATTAAACAATAAATGACAACAACAAATGCTTGATGCCGAGAAGTACATGGGGATTGTTGGAACTGTGAATATAAAGGTAGCTGATAGTGAATGAGTTCAGAAGTAGTGGGGAATAAAGTGGTTTATTCTATTTTTGGGGTGAAAATCTGGTTTAATGATATAATCTAGGTAGCATCATACTAGTGTAGCAAAGTTGGTACTAAGCAGGGTGGTAGGCTGTTCTGTACTATAAAAACCAAAAATTCTCAAAATATGGATATGTTCTTCACTACAACTCACCCAGAGGGCATGTTGGGTCGAAAAGGTTATTAATGTGACATGGTGCCAGCGTCATGCCAGGCTAATCTTACCCAAAAACTTATTTCAGTATAGGATTTTTAGTTAGACAGGGGGCTCAGACCAGCTTACGGATCGATTTGTTCATTTGGTCCATTTTCCTGGCTGATCTTCCCGCTAGAGTTCCCCAATTTCCATATAATAAATAATATTTCTCATGTGTTTACCACAACATATCTCATATACTCCCCGGGACAAGATAAATCAAAGCACAAAGCAACATATTCATTAGATAAGACTGAACTCACAGAGGCGTAAAATCAAAAAGAAAAAAAAACAGTCGACATACGAATAAAGTCGCACATGCATTACCTATTCATAATACGTTAGAATTCAAAGTCTGTCTCTGTACATGGCGACTATAATAGAAAAAAATTCTCACTCATAAAGTAATACGCACACATGCCGATAAACTGAATGTCACGTTTGGCAAATATTTAGCAGTTTATGTTTGTCTGAAGTGCTCTCCGGAAGGGAAAATTCATTTTTCCTCTCGTCTGTTTTTTTTGTTCGTGTGTAAATAAAAGTTTATTTATTCAGGAGTGCTAAAATAATCATCAAGTGCAAACAATTTGAAAATTGCATAACATTTTCATTTTTTTCTAAATTATTTATTTATTTGTATTGCATTTTAACTGAGTGAGTTTGTGGATTTATTCAAGCATTTATGACATACAGTAGTTCTATTGAAATCAATATCTGTTTATTATGCTCATGCTAACAATCGAAGCTATTTTTATCTACTAATTTCATTCCACACTGAGGAGACATGAAGGTTCTGTGACTGTCTATGGCAACACTGTTAATGAGTATCGGTTTCCTCTACAAACATGTAGTAATGTTGTCGAACTGAATCAGTACTTCGGAAGTTTATTTATAAATTTTTAATAAACCTACAATCAGATGCCAATAAACCGATAGAATTATGATATATAAAAATTTTTATATCGCAAATTCCATTCAATTTTATCAGCTACTAATACAGATGGAAACTTTTATTAATTTGGGGTGTTCGTAAATGAGGATTGTGGGATATAAATAAAATTAATTTTGATTTAGCGGAGGTTTTTATTGAATTGAGCTTTTAGTGATGCTATTCAAGTGAAATTCGAGTCTATCTAACAATTAGTTCAATAATTTGTACTAGTCATGACATTAGGGGCATGGACAGGTTGACATATATCATAGGCTGGTTTCTAGGGCTACTTGGGGTACCTTACCCTACCCCTCCCTTCACCTAGAGTAGAATATGTGGTGTATCATAGGGTAGGATAGGTAAGGTATCACAAGTAGCCCTAGAAGCCAGCTAATGGTGACAAAAATACCACCTGTCCGAAAATCAAAAATTGATGCAAAATATAAAGGCTCTGCATCATTTTTGCGTCCATAACCTCAAAACAAAGTTCCTTTCAATACCAAGAGTTTTGTGTTATTCAGAAAAAATTGAACCACCAGAAAGCCTCCCTTTGCACCTTCCAAACATCTTAGTAAACAACACTGTAAATCACACTCACTCTATCAATTTAAATGACAAATCCCTGATATTATTTATAATTGATAATTTTCCCCACCAACACCAATGCACTTATTAATTAATTCACAGACGTAAAATGCAGCAATGAACTAATCACATTAACTGCAGAATTAAAAGCTATAAATTGTGTTAACAATTGAACGTGTTTTGATCACTTAATGTTTATTTGTACATTCTATACATATTTAAATTAAAACAAATAACAATGCGTGTTGTTGTACTGGTTTTTTAGGGCAACCGATAATAGTCTGTACAAGCTAATGTCCAAAAATATAGTTTGTTTGTGTTTCATTTGCTTTTGATTGATAATTTTGGGTTATTTTTACAATGGGATTGTGATGGTCTGGGATTTTTTAAAAGTGGATTTAATGATTTTATTGTATCTGGATTATCAAGGAGGTTGTTGACCTAAATTGTAACATCAGCAATATGGGGGAAAGGGTGATGCTGAATGAATTAATGATTGATGAGTAGCACTAAGTCTACTTGGATTTTGTCTGCTTGACAGAGTCCACAAATCATCTTTTGTCCCATCAAAGTGTAAAGTCGAGATAAGTATATGGGGCATGGATGTATTTGGGGGTAAGGGGGTCAAAATCCCCTTATTTAGATTTTTTTCACTTTGCTCGGATTTTTTAAGAAAAAAATTCTAGATACGCCCTGATATAGGCAAAATTAATCAATTTTCACCTCTGACAATGCATTTATTATTAGCAAATGACCCCAAAAAAAAAGTTATTAAAATTCAAAAATCATAAACCTAAAAATAACATTTCTAATTTCCACTTGGCATAATAAAACATCCACAGAAGTGTTCAAATAAAATCAGATTCAAGAGCTATTGTTCTGAATATCCTCTACAAAAAGAGCACACTCATATCAGCACCAGCCTTATTAAATTATAATTTTTAATTTTATAAAACAACGACTCATGTCAGAGTTCAATTCATTCGATTTTAATTATGTTGTGCATTGTTATAAAAAGGTACTTGGTGCTGAAAACTGGAGAATGTAATGAATGTAAAAATACACATTTAAGTATTTACAATATTTCATATTTTACATGCAAATTTATCCAAATTGAAATTTATATATTTTTACGTTTAAAAAAGCTTTCAATTTGATTAATTTTGTACCTCTTGTATATGAATAATTTTTAATTAAGTTTCCATGTTGATGCGATTTCGTCAACACTTTTTAATTGAATTCTGGCTGATATGAGGCTCGATTGTCTTATTTGTTTTCAATAATGAACTTTAATGAAATTTATTTTGTGGGATTTCAATATAGAGTGGGATTTATGAGTTAAAAATATACAAACAAGCACTGATTGTGTCGGTAAGTTAATGAAATTTGGAGCTGGATGATCATATTGTATTGATTTAAAGTCAAAGGTCAATTTTTACAAATAGAGCCATTTTGGTGAGATACATGATGGAAGGAGCTGATCTAGAAATATTCAAAACTATATTCAAAACTAATTTTCAATCAAAGGACACAAAAATAGAGCAAACATCATTCAAAAATCGGAAAACCCATTATTTAATGTCAATTATCTGTAAACTCAATCCAACTGACATATTTCTTCATAAATATTCGTGATCAAGAAATTGGAAAATTTTGCTTAAAAAGAAAAAACATTTTGATTTATAGTCTTACAAACTTCAATCTGACCTTTTTACCCTGTTTCTGTCAAAACTTAACATCTAAAATCCTTTTGTCTGTAGAGTTGCAAAAGGGGTTGTTTGGATGATTCGAAACACTTAGGGGTAAGAGGTGGTGTAGTCAGAAATTTCATGGGGGATTCTAACCTCTCTAGGGGGTTCTGTCATTTTTAATTATTGGAAGGTGTGCATTTTTCCATGCAAATTTGAATCTCGAAAGGGGGAGTTGCAGGCCCACTTGGACCCTTCACTGGCTATACCTTAGGATATGAATTCAAAGCTTTTTACAGTTCAGATAAATTTCCTGAATTTTCCAAACAATTTAGGTTCCAGGAAGGAGTCTAAAATGACAATTTCTTAGCGTTACGTAACATCCAAATGACCCCAAAGCAGGAATAAATGTCAAGTTTACATTATAATAAAATAAATGAAATTTATCACATCATCCTTATATCCTCATCTACTTCTTCATTTTATCTCAAATGAAATTTATTCCTACATACATCACATGAGTATATCAAAGCATAAAGCTGTGTATGTGTGTGATTTCTTTCGGGAATAATTTTCCTCAGTATTACTCGCTTTTGTTTGCTGAAATAAAAATTCTACTTTTTTAGTATCAGAAGAAAGAAAATGTGCATTACGTTTATTTGTCCAAAAAAAAAGAAATAAATTTGAATTGTGCTTGCAGTGACAATAACACTGAGTACGAAAAGATAAATTGCTTTGCCAAATTAAAGTGACGATGAACTCATAAACATGAATCTCGTGTGAGCTAGCAAATGCGTTACTTTTGTCCTCAATTTTTTCTTTGTCCTATTTTCATTTATAGCCATTCATCTTTTAGTTTATCTAAAAACAAATTGTGTTTTATTATTCGAGAAAAAAAAGCAATAAAACGACTTAAGTTGTCAACGTTGACCTGGAAAAATGTTCATTTGTTTACTTACATCCAGAAAAAAATATGAAACTGTCAAAAATTTGATGGAATAAATTTTTATTTGAGTTGTAAAATATCATGAAGATATTTTTTATTCAATTTTCTTCAAAATATTCATAACTTGAGAGGGGGGGGGGGGGGGGGGTATTTGAAAATATGGAAGAAGATTGCATTTTTAAGTGAAATGAGTCGTACTCAACTCGAGTAGCTGTGCAATTCTAACTTAGATAGTTTGTATAGTCTACCTCTATATATGAGCCTAGGGTGCCCATCTGCGTGGTTTTCAATGGACAGTCCTGTATTTTTCAAAACTGTCGTATATAAATTTTGAAATTTTGGTCCGATTCTTTTATTTTTTTACGAAAATCAATTTTCAAATTTTCTTTTATGTCCTTTATGAAAATAAGATGGTAATCCTATACATGACTGATTTAACTTGACCTCTGGGGTCGGTTTCTCGGTTACATCCTTGCTATCTTTAGTATAGCTTTAGTAACTAAAGACAAGAGCTAGGGTATACTAGAGAAACTGAGCATGCTCAAGTCTCACTCAGATCGAGTCTTACTTAGCCCAACTCCTGGCCAAATCTCACTCAGCTCAACCAGTAGAACTTACTCAACCCAAATAAATTTTAAAAAAAATAAAATTCACAATTTTCCATCAATTTAAAAAAGTTTTTCATTGTCACTTTCACATAATAGCTAAAATGGAGATCCTACATCACTTCCACTCATGGGTAATGAAAGAAAAGTTTTCACTTTATTTCTCCACGCAGTCCTATTTAAAAAATTGTCACAATTTTCATTTGCCAGAAATGATACAATTTACGATTGACATAAAAATGAAGCATAACACTGTCAAATTTTCGGACACTCCCTGTAGATAAATGAAGAAAATATGAAAGAAGACGGAAAATAAATGTCGGTAATTTCATGATGAAGTAATAAAAAGTGCCGTGCTTGTTAGTAGAAATTTTTTTTACGAAGTTCAAATCGCCGTCATGAGCATTTATGTTTCTCTATCTGTGCATCTTCACTCATCTGCCTAATTAATCATTTAATTTACGTAAAACGAGAGAGAAAAACTTTATTAATAAAAATATAATCTAGATAAAGACTATGTCAGGTGAATCACAAATTGCATAATATGAGAAATTCTCCTAGCAAGCGAGCAGGACCTACTCAAATAGAATTTCTGATGAGGCCTTAATGAAAAATCTATGCAATGTGTATTTAATATATACATATACAGCATGTGAAGCATAAAAATTTTTTTTATCTCCACAAGGCTAAAGCAAAAGCGTGATGAAGAAAATTGAGTAGAATTAGGTTTGAAAAGAATAAATTCATAAGGAATTCTTATCGAGTTTATGTGCTGTGGAAGTAAAGGCTGAATATTTTGTCACATAAAATTTAATTAAAAATTTGTTATTGTTTTAAAGGAAATCTTGATCAGTAAATTTTATTAGCTTCTTATGGTTACGAAATTTGTGATTTGAGTATACATTAGCAACATCGTAAGAGGCTTAGAGACTATGAAGAGCTTTAGATGCAGATCTGATGTGCTGTGGTAGTTGTTAACTTGATTTAAAGTTTGAGAATGTATTTACGACATAATTGAGTATCTTGGGGGTAAAGTCTTTGGTTCAGTAAATGCTGGATATGTCTGGATGTATGAATAAGCCAATGCTGTTATTAAAGAGGTCAACTTTCCTATCGATGTGTTTATAATTTTTAAAAATACTCAAAATTTTATCTCTTCTTCTATTTTAGTTCTAAAAATAATAATATTAAGGAATCCAGAAGAGAAGTTAAGCAATGCGTACCAACAATCTATGATTTAATTATAATCCCTATGATTCATGCCTTCAACTTTGTCAAAATCAGCAAAAAAATGTTAAAAATAATAATTTTTCCTCTCACTCTTCCTTAAGTCATTTCCACTAACAAAACCACAACAATATTCAACACAGCTTCCTCTATCCCCAACAAAGCATCATATCTCACAAACCTTGTAGGCACAAGTGTCTTTCTGGTCAAGCTGTGACAAGAAAAATTATGTTTCATGCCATTATGCCGACAGTAGCAAAAAAGAAGCATCTTTGTTCCGTCTAATTATACTTGAAAGCAGTCACAGGAAGTTAGTATAGAAGCTTGCGTGTCCGTGATAATTTCATTCAGCATTATGTGCTATCATGTTCATAAAAGTAGGCACTCTGATGACATTTATTGTTGTCCTTTCTAATTTAGAACTTTTTTTTCTTGCTTGTTTTGATGATCAACAGCTACAATCTACTGTCAGATATAAGTTAAAGCCTCTGGAGCTTTAAAAGACATTTTTTCCTAAAGAAACTTTCGATTTAAAATTAAGATACAAAAGAACATCCATTAATGCCCAACAGCATAACCCGAATATAAAAGAGATTTTTCATGAAATGGATGCAGAAAATCACCTCGAATATTGAGATAAAAATATACAAAACTCGGTCATTTAAGGCAAAGATTTCAACAATAAGAATATGTTATAGCCTTGTGTCCATTTTTTTGCCCGCATTTAGAGCACAAAATGGAATAGGACTTTTTTTTGTTGAATCACACAATGAGACAATTTTGATCCGAAAAAGGAAAACGAAAAAAAAGGAAGTAAAATATTATGTGTAAATATCACAATTTTCTCTTTCTTCTATCGTTGCTGATTCTGTTGCTTTTTGCTGCTATTTTTCTATTCAAAAGAACATCGACAAGCTTTTTATTGTGCATACACAAGAATGAGGAATAAGAAGATGAAACTTTATCTAAAGCACGTTTTGTATTAAATAAGTAGGCTATGTTTATGCATTAAAGTCTTTTTCGTTCTATGTTTAGTCTATTTCCTGTTTTCTTCCTCGCTTTCCTGCTTTCAATGACACGGAAGACGTCATCGTGTTTTGTAACTTTTATCAATATTTTTCTCGAGATGTTTTTTGAGTCTGTTTGCGTTATTTTTACCGTATATTTGGGATATTGGAAACGACTTTTCAGCACTCAGTTGAATTAATTAGCAAAATTGAAGCCGACATGAATTTTGGATGAAGTCGAGTCGAATTTTCTAATATAAAATTCAAGTCAATTTGACTCGACTTTGGGCTCTTTTAATTAGGATTTATTGATTTAGGTAACCTGGCCCTGTGCTAGTTATTTTCTTGGCTTATCACGGATTTTTTAAGCTGCCCTGGATTTTTTTTAAATTTTGCTCTACATTCTGGAATTTATTTATGAAAATTTACGAAAATTTTCAAATTTTCCTTCATATCTAGGCTGACCATCTGCTTGGTTTTTCAGAGGACTGTCCTCTATTTTTTTCATTTTTCAAAAATAGAAAAGATTTTTAATGTTCTAATTCGTCCAGAAAAACAACAAAACTAGTCAACATGGGGGATGCCCTCTATTTTTCTTGAAAATGTCTGGCAACCCTATTCATATCTCGAATTTTTAAAATTTTTAATATTGCCCTGAATTTTCATGAAATTTTGATTAGTTTTAGGGATAAGAAGTAGATTAATGCTCTTGGTCTTTGTCGTGCCACAACAAAGTGGAATATAAGGTATCAAACCATATGAAAGGTAATTTGCCAGGCAGGGGCGTACCCAGAATTTTTTTTAGGGGGGTCCCAAAAATTTTTTTTGTTCCTGAACTCAAGTTATTGTATTTTTTGTTAATTTTAATGGTACATGAATGATTAACAAAGAAAGTAGAGCTTCGGAAAAGTGTTGGGAAATTTTTTAAAAGAAAAATTATTTTTCACAAAAAAAATTTTCCATGTAAAAAATTTTTTTTTGGGGGGGGGGGTACCGGACCCAATTGGACCCTGGATACGCCCATGTTGCCAGGACAAGAGTAAGACCTAAGTGACGGAGTGTTTAGGTAGCAGACCGGAAATCTGTAGGTTTCTCTATTATGAAGACATGGTTTCGATTCCCACCAGAAGCTGGTCTCTCAATCATTACATAGGTTATTGTAGATAATGACAAGAGTTCGTATAGTGACATTACAGTCATGACATTACAGTTCTTCAAGATTTTTGGCATTGAAACAGAACCAAAGATAAAACTGAGGAACAGGGATTGAAACTCGATCCATTTTTACTTATTCGAGTATTAAGTATTGAGTAAATTTACAAAACAAATGAATAACTCGAGTATTAAGTATGAGTAAAGTTTTAATCCCTGCTGAGGAGATCATGTAACGCAAAAAATGAACTTTTTAAGCACCCACTCATTGTTAGTTCAAAATGTTGGATTGTTAATAATAAACGTTTATAAATTCAAATATTTTAGTGAAGCATACAGTCATAGAAACTTGAAAAGTCGATACAATCCCACTCAAACACCCACACCTTACATCTCAACCACCTCAATTTATCTTCTTCTTACGACTAAATAAAATCAGTAATAATAGTAGAGGTAAATTTGGGACTCGCTGTTCTCTCGTAGGAGTTTAAATGACATGCTTCACATCACTCTCCCTTTCGCGAGCACAGCATACACCTCGTTTACTTCTCTCTTCAATATTATTCCTGTTTGAATAAAATAACCATTTATTTATATTATAAAAACATTCACATATATTAAATATCAGCTTCGTGTGGCATGAAATAGAGGAGAAAATTTGCGTTTACATGATATAGAGATTTTTTTGCTGCTTTCTTCTTCTTTTTTTAATGCCAAACATTGGCATATGAACATAAGGGAGAATACTGTCGCTGTCATTTCTAATACTCATCATGAGAGTTTAACTTGACGTGAATGAGTTTTGCACGAAGTGAAACAAAACATTTGTAAGAATTTACGTGCCGAGTTCATCATGTTTAAAGGAAAATGAAGGAGGACGACTTAGAGGAATAAGAAGCAACGCAATTTTTTTGTGTGAATATTTAAAGATACAGCGATGAAGGTCGAATGTTAAAAAGTTTTTCTGCTCAAATTACCAAAGCTGACTTTAAATTGAGCTTTTTTATTCATGCTACAAGGATGAAGGTTCTTGCAAATTCACGAAAAATGCTTTTGTCTGCGAAATTACAGTTCATTCCTTTATTATTCAAATGAATCCTTAAGCAAGCAATTTTAAATCCAAATTGCCTTTATTTTCTGCTTTTTTGACTTTGAATATGATTTGAATTAAATCAAAATTTTTTATGACTGCTTTGGAGTCATTCATAAATGATGTCTATTGAAAATGAGATTTTTTGGTCCATTGACTGTCATAAAATTTATATGGAGTAGCACACTGCCTTATATCCACCCCTCTGAAAAGCTAAACGTCATTCTTGAACGCCTGTATAATATAAAACTTCAAAATCAGAAATGGCATGTAACAGCAACTACTAAGCCCATAAGATTCAGTTTACAAAACATTCTCGAATTAATTTGAATTAAAGCTTAATTTTTCTCGTACACTGACTGGGTGGGGCTGAACAATAACAATGAAACTTTATACAGCTTCCATCCGTAAATTAATGTATCCGTCTTGTGCAAATCTTTTTGGAGCTTTTAGCATTATAATATCGGATACAGTTTCAATTTAATGAATTTGGGTGCCTTTCAATGTACTTACCATAAATTAGCATTCAAAATTTTTCTACCCAAATGAATGAAATCGTTACTCGGTGAAATTTCAAACAATTTTAATGTTATGGTAATTGAAGCTGTCAGGCTTCATTTTAATAAATCGTTCGGACTGTTTACAATAGAAACATTCAATGTTCTGATAATTTCAGTAGAGTGTAATTATTTCTGTGGAAATGAAGATGTTCTCAGATTTTATTCAATTTAATTTTAAGGTCGGTGTAGAGCAGATGTGTTGAAAGAGTTATTGGAGGGTCTTCTTTTCTAGGGATTTTAAATTGAATTTTGTATGCATGGGATGTGGTCAAAGGATTTTTTGGATGTTAATTTATGGATACAATTAATGAAAAATGAGGTTTCTGACCCATTCCTTCAAACCAAACGTTGTTCAGAGCTACAATTTTGTCTTAATCTTGTACATTGAGCAGTCGAAGTATCTGAATTAATAAAAAATCATAAATTTGGGAATTGCAGGATTCGAACCAACGACTTTCGAATTATTACACCAAATTTGAGCCAAGTACCTTCCATATTGCTTCATTAGAGGTACTTACTACGGAAGTGTCGAAAACGACCGTTAAATTCAAATTTGAATTTTTCATAACCGTTATAAAAATTCAGAAAATGTTGATTTAACTAAAAATATTGATGCCAAATAATTCTTTCTTATCTTAAAATCACGTGTCGAAAATGAATTTTCATTCTTGGTACTCTAAACTTCTTGAATTAAGTTATTCATTTTACTTTGAAACCAACAGCCTTCCAAGCGAAGCAAGCTTCATTTCTAGTATGTATGATTTGATAAAATAAATAGCTGACCTTACTAAAGGTACCGAAGACCACTAACTTGATTATCCCATTAAAAATCCACAAGATCATCTTGATACATATCCTGCATGCAAGCTAAAAAAAATCAATTACCAACTTCCTGCACAAAAAAAGTTTCTCTCAACAAGCAAGCAAACAAGTAAAAAACATTATTGTCGAAAATACAATGACTTGCCGTTTAAAAAAATTTAATTATGAAAATTCATCGTACCATGATAGTGACAAAAAAACGGAAGCATGAGAAACAGTAACGAGGAACAATAATTAATAATTTAGTGCAAAAGTTTTACCTTTCATATCACATCCTGTTCCATCCCTACATTCATACCTTCTCAATGTCTTGTTGTCGCTTATAAGATATGTGAAAAAATCTACATAAATTCAATTTGCGTGCCATTAATAAAAAAAGAAGACAATAAATTTCAATAAAACATTTTCATTGTCATCATTCAAAGTGGAAAGAATGAAAAATTTGCAAAAATAACAAAAGTCATATGTAGCAGCCGTCGTTACAAAGTGGGAGGATAACGCATGCGGGAGATAATAGACATATTTCATACACACACATGTGGAGAAGTAAAAGTGATAAACAAATCGTGTGGAAAAAGAGAGTGAGGATGAGATGAATATCTTTATATTTAATAACAAGACATCTACAGCAACAAAGCAAAGCCTGTGCATTAAGAGAAAATATTCCTTCATACATGACTCGATGACACAACGTGCAACTTTTTATCCTACCTCTTCTTTATTCTTTCCTGTCTTTCTGTCTAAAAGTTAACGTCATGAAGGCATCTCACGATTGTAGGTTAGAATATAATAAGAAGACAGACATGAGGGTATTGTATTGTAATAAATGAAAAGTCATGAGTGACAGAGCTGCAAAGAATGTAATATAATTTTTTTCTTTGTTCACTGCAAAGAACAAGAAAGTTTTCAGGCTATACAAGAAGAAATGTTCTAGAAATTAAAATTCTCGAGTGCGCTCAGTGTGGAATGTGATGAATGTTACATAGGCTGCAGTGTTTTATACATTATAAGCCCATGGGTTTAATCCAACCTTATTATCCAACCATAATCATTACATGAATCTTTTTTAATAAAGAAGTCTGCTTGTATCCACAAACGTGCGTTGTACATTATGCAAACATCTCCTTTACATGCACAAATTATAGTTTAGAATTATAGGTTTAGGCATGAAGTAGGGTAGGAGAGGAAAATGGGGTTTAGAATGGAAATGAAATGTTGTTATTTATAGAGAATCAAGTTGTGTCTTTGAAGGTTGATAGATATTGTTGTAGCTTTCAATGCTCACAAAAAGTATACGATTGATTAGTTGAAAAGTATACGAGTGATTTCCTCTCATTTACGTGAATGCGTTTGAAAACCACTTTAAAAATTCAAATTCTAGAAGACCGTTAAAATTCAAATATTTTCTAGCCGTTAAAATTAAATTCTTTAATTTGTGTCGAGATTAGTTCACGACAGCATCCAACCAGCTCACTTAGTAACACCTTCTACAACAAATTAAATAAATTCACGAATCCACTCAGCTGCAACTTTCAAAAAATATATGCTTGCATAAAATATTCATTACTCGTTAACCTTGACAATCTATATCAGATGCACAGAATATAAGACGAGATACTTTTTCATCATTGAATAATAAACGTGCTTATTTATTTAACATTATAAACACATAATAATACAATATACAGTGAGTGAAGGTGAAAGATGATGCCAGAATGTGATTTGGATGACAACGATCCACTCTCAGAATACTTAAAACGTGCACCAATGATGGGAGTAAAGACAAATAAGACAACTAAAGCAGTATCATCATGTATCTGTTGTCTCGGCGTGCCATTACATGATAGAAAATTTGATTCGATTAGTGTTGGACGGGGGCGTCATCAAGAAAAAATAAATCACAATCAAATTGATAAGTTGGATACGACAGGAGTAAGTAAACACAAAAAATGAGATTATTGTGTTAGGAGACGGGATGAATGAAATGATGATGTGATTATTTTTGTGCTGTATTGTCATCTGATTCTATTGCTGCTGTTTGTCTTGCTTCTTGCTTTTGGGGTCATTTAGGAATGATGTCTATTGAAAAATTAGATTTTAGGAGCTAAAATGTTGTCACACAGGCTTAAGGCCTTCAAGAACTGTATGTTGGACGTCATTTATGAACAGTTCCTTGTCTGAATGTAGATAATGGGAATTTATAGTGTCAGAAAATTACCGCTGCGTGAAAAACGTTGTGCAAATGGGAAAAGTGCGTGAAGGATTTGTGGGAATCGTTGAATGTAAAAAGAGAAACTTTTCTTTAGGGCGATGCCATGATGCGAAAACAAGAAAGGTGGAAAATTATAGAATAATGAAGTTAGTTCTGGTTTTCTTCTTCGTCTTTTAAAAAGTTTACTTTTCTAAGAATGAACGAGTAAGTTTTTCTGTGGATTTAAATGTCTTGTGTTGTTTACGAGAATGTTTTTGTTGTTGCTTCTGCTGCTTTTCATGTTATTCATATTATTGTTATTAATAAAATATGCAAAAGAACTTGGGATTAAATTACGAATTTATTCTAATCTCATACAACTAATTTTGTTAATGCTTTTGCATGTCGTACCGCTTGGGAAAGTCAAAGTTTCTTTTTAAGCTTTGAATTTGTTTATTTTGAAACAGAAAAGTTGCTATCTCATTGAATTGATTGTGCTTGCTTATAAACACATTAAAGAATTAATTCTTCTAGACTTTCTGAAAAACTTATTAAGGAATAAATACTTTTGATGTTTATAATAAATGAAGACATTTGTATAATAAGTTGAAAGTTTTGGAAATTTCAAGAAAAAGCTTTGTAAGCAGGAAAACATGGATGTTGCTCAATCAGGAGGAGTAGTCAGAGGAGTGGTCTGGACCTTTCCCCTCCGCTGGAGATTTGTAAGGGGAAAAATTAAAATTCCTCCTAAAACTTGAAAATTTAAGAGAAAAACTCAAACCCCCTCACTCAGGAGGTCGGTTCCATACCTTTTGAAATAATTCTAGCTACACCCTGCTGTCACTCCAGCAAAATAGTTTAAATTAATATTCTGTCAGTTTTAAGGCCATTCTGATATGTTTCAAGGTAAGAGGATGCAACTAAAGTATGAAAGACAAAGGTTCAATTCTCATTCAAGACAATTTCTTTGGAAGTCCACTTCTCTCACCAAAAAAATAAAGTCTTTAGGTTCTGATCAGTAGAAAACAACTATTCCAACAATAAGTTCACCCACAGCATGGTAATCCGAGTCAAATTCAAGAAACAGATTTCGCAAAAAAAGTTCAATTCAATTGATTTATCAACTTGCTCATTGTCTGAAATTACAGTCTTTTCTGTTGAGCAGCAAATTCGATAAGTTTATAGCATTTTACGCTTTAACAGACCAATCTATTGAAGTCATGCTGCTTTCTTCAATTTCGCTGATTTAAGCTCATTTCATGGATTAGCTGATTCGTTATTCTTTTCGTGCTGAACTCTTGTCTGTGCTGTATAAATAAATAAATATAGAAATGTATTTTTGGAATGCTTAATACCAAGAAAATATATAATTTCTCTTATCAGCAATCATTTTTGTGTGTGCAAAAAACCTTTTATTGTTCACCACAAAACTTCTCACTTTAAATGCCATAAAGAATTTCCAATTTGCAACGCAAAACGGAAAGAAAGCGAAAAAGTTTTTCACCGTCATTAAGGCCGGTTGGGTTCACTACATTCCCTCCCTTTTTCATTTCTCATTTTTTTCGCTCAATGTCGACACGGAAAAATTTTAATTACTTTTTATATGCTACCGGAATTAAAGCTATATTTTTCCTTTCTCTAAAACAAAAAAAAACATTTTTTTTGTGTATATGTGATATTTTTTTATGATTGGATCCTATACTTAAGCAGAGTTGGTTATTAGATGCTTGTGACTGAGTGAGGAGATATGTCAAATCAACTACTGATGTAGTCTGATCGTAATGAGGATTATAGATACAAGTTAGACACTCTAAAATAGAATTGTCTCAAGGAATCATAGGGGTCGGTTGCTCGGTATACCCTATGTTGCATATCTTAGTGTATACCTGGCCTGGTAGTACCCCTAGGGTATACCCTATGCTATAACCCTAGGGTAGTATACCCTAGGGCAGGGGCGTATCCAGAAATTTTTCAAGGGAGGGGTTTTGAAATATTTTTGTATGGAAGGGAAAATTTAGGGGGGGTTTTGTGATTTTTTTCTTAAAAAAACCTAGCAAATTGAAAAAATTTCCCAAAAAGGGTAGGGGTTTTAACCCCCAAAACCCCTCCCTGAATACGCCCCTGCCCTAGGGGTACACCAAGCCACCGGCCCAAGATGCATGAATTTACAAATAATCAATAAGAATTAGCAATCAATAAATACAAAACCAGATAAAATCCATGACGATTATAAAACAAAAATTTTTGGACCCCAAAAAAAATTCTGAGTACGCTCTTGGTTGTGGTTGATTTCTCTAACATTCAAAGAACATACTGGAACGGGCATGAGTATACTGACGAGCATATTTTTCCAGCACATTTGAGGATAGTCTCCAAATCCCCTCAGAACATGCTCTTTGTCTTTTAGGGTTTGTCACAGTTGTTCATTCACAGGAACCTTTTAACAACCCTGATATCAGATTTCACCAGATCGCAGGTATATTACTGACATCAACCCTGCTTGTAAGCCTTTATGTTCATCGCTCTTCAAACCCTTTTATGAAAAACACTTGCTACAAATAGCGTTAATAAAAATTTACATCCATTCCTGTATGATCATAAACGCAATTTTTTTCGGAATAACATTTCAATGTGATTGTCGATTTTTTAATGAATTTTTATGTTATCAAGTTTTTTTCACTGCCATTATTTTTTATCAGCCACTTTTGTCGATTTTTTATGGTCTGATAAAAATCTGGAATGGAAAACATTCTCATTTCTCTTGATTTCACTTTACACTCGTAAGAACTCAAAGTCATCGTATGATTTGATGGCAGTTGGTTAATTGCGGCATCTTAAGGGTTGCTTTATAGTTATTAGTTTCCTCCTCTCAATCTTGTTCCGTTTGGATAGTGTTGCATATTTTAACACGAACTTCTTCTTTATCTTTAATGAAATCATGTGTTCTACTAAATTTAATATCAAAAAGCAAGTGAAGAACTAACTTTTTGTGCTAATAAGAGAAAGACTTCATAAGTTCCAAGATTCAGGGATAAAAAGTTTTTTCAATGGTGCTTTAAAAAACATATAAAAAGAAGGAGAAGAAGAAGAATCTGGTTTACTGAATTAACTTTTATGTATTGTGGATTAAGATGTTCTCGTAAGTTTTCAACAGTTATTACTATGGTAATGAGATGATCTATAAGTTTTCCTTTTGCTTCGTTATGAGCGGCCTGTTGTGATTCTTGAGAAACTTTTCATGTTGACATGAGTAGCACTAGACTTCCTTATGTATTTTGAATAAGAAGAAATTTAAATTCATTTTTGAACAAGTTAGACATTATTTATACAATGTCTGTTCCTTTTTGGAACAAGATTCTGCAAAATTAAGTTCTTTTCTGTATAATCAGCAAAATGTTTTTAATGTTTGTTCCAGTGACATATTTTTTTTCTTTATAAAACTGCTTAGTAGGACATAACTCAGTTGACATTATTTTATTTGGTCTTATGTGTGCTGTTTTTGTGCTGGACAAGAAAGAACACTGGCTTTTACCATAAATTTTTTGGATTTGGGTCAAGCTGCGATGTTTTAGGAACCTGTTGATGAAAACACTTGAATCTTGAGCATTAAAAATAGTTCTTAGCTTGTAGATCAATTTTATGGTGCAGTGTTTGATTTTCGACATGGTCAATAAAATTTATAACCGCTATAGGTATTTACCTCCAAGTTACAGCACCTTCATTAATCTATAAATCCAATCATTAATGAACTAACAATTAATTTCTTCTTTTCAATTAGTTCAACAAATAAATTTGCATCGTAATAAATGTAAATTACATCAACTTGGTGTGCCGTATTACAAAATTAATCCCATGTTGATATCTTAATTATATGCTTCACTCACTTTCTACTTCCAAAATTAGTATCTTTCTTTGAATAATACCCAAAAAAAGTAATAACAGGAAGGTGTCATTTGCATATGATGTCCAACATTTAAGGGCGTATTCAGATTATTTTTCAGCAAAATTTTCCGTTTTAAATTTTTTTAAGAGGACCCAGACATACCCCCCCCCCCTTCCTGGGGTACACCACCCATGTCACTATTGGGCTAGACAATTCAAGAATATTACGAAAAAAAATTTTTAGTATTACGAAAAGGCAACTGAAAAGTCACATGTGATACACATCATTTATGAATGACCCCAAAACTTCACTTGGACCATTATTGTTCCAAAAAGATTATGTAAAAGAAAGAAAAATAAACCTCGGATGATAATTATTTGCGGATTTTACCTTGAATATTATTTATTTCTTTTACTTAATGCTTACCTTTCATCAAATGTAAAGCAAGACAGAGAAAGAATTCGACAATCATATTACCTTCCGTCTCTTTTCCATTCCGTACTTCTACCTTTCTTCTTTACATTTCTTTGCTACTTTTTTTTCATCCATAAAACGTGCCACGCCGTTAGATACAGACGAGATTCAATGTGGAATAGCAAGAAGAAGTAATGAACGGTTTTGATGGTCAGGTGGTTCAGTCGACTTTAATTGAATTGGTAGCACTTGTTACATTCTTTTTGTTGAATGTATTTGCACTTTTACTTACACTTGGCATAAATATTGAGTATAATTTTTATTTAAATCGATTTGATTGAAATGTGAATGAGAATATGAGCTCGGTGGTTTTATGCTAATGCCGAGATTTAGCTTGATTGATGTGAAAATATTTTAATGGTATTGAGGCTAAGGTTAGAAGAATGTTATGTTTATTATTTTGCGTGGTGTTTTTACGACATTTTAGCATGAGAGACTTTCAAGAACCCAAAGATGAACTTTTAGAAAGGTTAAAGATTTGTTTTTTGGAAGTGTTTTTGAAAAGGTTTGATGGTTCTGAACTTTCGCTGATGAAGGATTGGTTTAGAATGTGTTTACTTGGGGATTTGTTATGCAGTTATTGATGAATGTCAAAGGTGTTTCTCAATATTGATGCTATCAATATTGATTAGCATTATTGACGCAGATTCCATTGTGCATGTTTGAAAGTTCAAAATTTCATGATCTTTGGATGATTCTGAATATTGACTTTGACAATGGTTGCTCAAAAATGAGTCGAGTGACATATCAAACGGATTACTCTAGGAATCTAAACTTCGAATGGAGCTTGGGATTATAAGAAGGAGACTCAGACCTCCTGAAACTTTTTGACACACAACAAGATTTTAAGACAGAATCTTATGGATGTCATTTGGTAATGGATCCAAAAGACCGTTTATTTCTACCAGTTGTCACGAATATAAACCTTTCGAGATTCCAATTAATAATTACTGGTTAATATTAATGCTGACTGCAATATTTCCTGCTGTTTGTGGTGCTTTTTGAATTGAATAAATGGGAACTTTAAAACTTTCTGATAAAGTATGAAAAAATGCCAACCCAAGGCAAAACAAGCTATTTTTAGTTCTAATTCAGACAACACCTCATAAAACTTTTGTCCAAAAAATGTCAACATCCTCCTACCCTAAAGAAATTCTAATTTAATACAACATTAATATCACAAAAGAATTCACTTAGAAAAGGTAGAACAAAAACCACAACAATTTTTCATAACAATTTATGACCGAAAATGTTCCCCGAACAAAAGCATGTAATCACAATTAATACCAAAGAGACATGCCAACATTTCATAAAATTTGATTGTACTGTAAAACATTTACACCTAAAAATGTATTTTCGTACACAAATTAAAGCACTATAATTCACAACAATAACAACAACAACCAGCATAAGCAAAAAATAAAATTGAGAGCTCAAAATTCAATGAACAAAGAAAAAGTTTTACGGTAATTTCCTCTCTCTCTTGCTCATTTCTATTTCCAATTTTATTTTCGCTTTAAAGATTGTATTTTATGTGATGAAGTAAGAGATAGAAGGCACAAAAGAAAAAAAAATCAATCGACGACATCAATATTGTTTGAAAGCTCGACAAAGAAACATCAAGCACCGTCAGCAGAGTGTAATCAATCTCTCTAATGATTCTTATCGATAAGTGCATTTATTTTTCGCATGCTTGATACATCTCAGTAGTCTAATATATTCGTAGATCGAATTAGAATTGTGATAAAGTGATTTTAAATTGACCGAAAAGAGACACATTGTTTGTCAGAAATAATTCATTTGTGATACAGTAAAGACACCAATGAGACTGTGCATATTGATTGTGTGGTTACTGCTGTCTATGAGAATTCAACCACACCGAAGAATGATTGATTGTGACGTGAATTGAAAATTGAATTTTTCTTCTGCAAATTCTGTTTTTTTTTATCGCGAACAAACAGAAGTGAAAGAGAGACAATAATAATAGTGTCGAGCAATAGCACTCGAGGCTGTATATGCAGTGACAGACAAAAAAAATAGAAAGTTTCAAGTCTTGTCGAACAGTCGTTATTTTAGTGCCCGCATTGACACCTAATCGAAATGTACATTGAAAATTTGGATTCATTGTCGAGTTTGATGTCAATCAAACGGCATTACAAGAAGGATTCACGTTATGTAAATGATCTGTACACTTTGACCTACGATAACTGTGAAAGTTTGAACACGATAAGTCTCATATCATCCATTCATATGATCAATAATGATGATGTTGATGATGATAATGCTCTTAATGTAAGTTTAATACGATGGAGGTCATGAATGGGATCTGTGAACCCTTTCTTATTTTCGTGCATGTAAAAACTTTTCTTTTCTGCAGGAGATTTCATTTTATAATGTAATAAAGATAAACGAAATTACAATTATGTGACTTATTCTGTGCGAGCATAGCAAAGCTATGTGAAATTAAATAAAAGTTAAATTTATTCGCTTGAGACATAAAATTTTATGCTTTAGAATGCAGATTCTATAAGTGAGTGGATATAAAATATTTAAATTATAGTTTTTTTTGTGCGATGTTATTCTCATCTATTTTTCATGTGTAAAAGTTTTACTTGATGAGATGAATCTTCTGTGGGAGAAAATTGCTCATAAAATTTATGAGACGTTTAACATCGAGTAATTACTTAAAAAGTTTGTGAATCATTCAACAAGATCTTAATGATGTTAAATGCAAAAGTTTAAAGCACGTTAATATGTTTAGTGTCTGTGTAATCCTTTTGGAACCTTTAACAATTTATATGGAATCAATGTCTCATTCTTGATTCTGTCTTGATTTTAAACATCTGTCGAGATCAAAAAATCTATATTCCCGAGAGTCGCAAGACGTTTACATGAAGACCGGTCTGATGGCTAGCTTGTAGATGAGAAGTTTGTTTCGAACGTTGAACTGTGAGTTCCTGCTAATTAGTGGATACAGCAGTCTGAGTGCGGTGTGAGTTCTGTCACTCACGTAGTCTCTCATGATGCTTTATGGCCACTCTCTTGTCGATAACCATTCCAAGATATTTTCCCATTTGATGTTTTCGTTAAGAAATTTGATTTTGCTTCTTGGAAGTTGCCTGGAGTAACTGTTTGTGATGAAGACACTACTTGGAATTTTATATTGGTGCCTTTGTGTTGCTTTGACTGTGATAATGATACAACTGGTCCAGAACAAAATAGGGATACATGAGCACCCAGGCACCCTTGACTGAACTACTTACAATAAAAGGTTTTCCATTTGACTCTAGTGCTAGACTTGTTACCTAGTTTGAACAAATTCTCCATCAGCATATTGAGCTGACATTCTTTCATCACTGTTCTACGTTATGTAGCCTATAGAACTCCTGTCATTTGCAGCTTCCATCCAAGCACTAAACAATAAATTTGTGTATTATCCCAGCAATGAACGACTTTAGAATTGACAGGACATACTTGTATGCTTTTAAAAATACCAGCGTTTAAATTAAATTTACAAAAACCATAAAATCAAGCACTCATTTAAAGTACATTAAATCTCACCAAAAGCCCTGCTATTAACGTCACTATAAAACCTTGAAAATCCTCTCCAACAATCTAAAAATAAACAAAATAAACGGCAATTAAATGCAATTAATGATCATCACACGAATATTGTGTATCCTGCAGTTTTAAATAAACACACCGACAGCGAGAATGCAAACAGAAACTGTGATAAAAAAAAGTTTTGGAATTAATCCGTAAAGCATAGGAATCAAAAGTAGAGCAAAAAGCACATTTTTTATGTATTTTTGCATTTGATTAATTATTCTCTGATGAATCATTTTGCACGACGTATTTTATTGCCACGGCATGCTTTTACGATTTTTTTTAACATTATTGGATATGCTCCTTTCTCTATTAGTAAAATGTTTTATGCTTTCTATCTACCTTAAAGTTTTCTCTTTTACTTTACAAACATAACGTAGATTCTAATCTCTGTCGAACAGTATAAATCGATTGACAATAAATATCTTCTTCATAGGAAGAACGGTGCAGCCTTAGGCCACAGATTCTAGAAACTTTTTATCAGTTCCCTGCCTCTGGGTCGTAAAAAAATAAGAATATCTGGAGCATTTCTTTATTCTACTCTATATTTATATTCTCTTCATGAATTGAAGCATTATATTCATGCCACATAGGAACGATGAAAATTCTTTCTTCTTCTTACTTCTTCCACTGTCATATCATATTTCATGAAGGAGATTCTTTTGCCTTTAAAATTTGTGATGAACGCTCATTTCTCTTTAAAATTATTTGCATCAATTCTATAAGCAAGCTTTTAGTATTACTACTTTAATATGAAGGCATGATGGATTTGCGGTAATTGCATTTTATTGATTGAATAGGAATTGAACATTTTGATGAAAGTTGAGTGTGTCGTTCACGTGTTGGGTATTAGTGATGCTTGATGATGGAAAATTTTGGAGAATGGAGCTTTTTTTGTTACTGCTGGCTGTAGAAATGGTTGGAAAGTAATGAATACGTTGATATTGTGGGCTTGATATTCCGTTTTTATAGTCGGAGTTGAGTTTTTATTTATCAGAGGCCGGAAGTTTGGATTATTTTTGGTGCAACTTAAATTGTACTTCTTGGCTATGTCCCTAGTACCCACTTTGGTAAAACCACTGGATTATACAGAGCAATCAGCTTCAGGACTGCAAATAAACGTTTTTGTCTACTTTTGGTTATCAAAATTTAAAGATAACATGGGTGTACCAAAGGGGTGTCTGATGGGGTCCGATGGGGTCCTACATAAATTTTCTGGGTACGTCTTTGATAAAAATATGTGTGAATTTGGATCAAACGTGCTTTTTTATAGATTTTCAACTCAAGCTCATATTTTCCCCTCAAAAATTCCAACTTTATCAGCATAAACATCATCGTAAACTTTTCACAAATTTATTAAAAAAATATTTTTTTGAATTTTTCTAGCATCTCCTTGTTTTCGCAATTTATCCACAAGCAAAAAATTTGAATGAATGCAAAAAAATTTTTTCACGTAAAAAATAATCTAATAAAAAGAAGTACAATGTAAATCTCTTTGCCCATTCACTCTACAACCTTGCTACAACCATATTTTCACTATTCTTACATTCTAGCAGTTGTTGCTCTAAAAAATGACAGATGAATGAAAAAAAATTCACCAACTAGGCTGAAAAAAGGGAGAAGATATAAAAAATCCGATTTTTATAGTGACATAGTTTATTCTCGTATGCTGGCAAGATTATTATTTACACAAAAATGACGCTTCTGATATTATGCAAATTTTTGATATTATGACACAAGCTTTTCTTGTGTGTTAGCGAAAGAGCTTACGTAAGGGATGGGGAATCATGAGACGCATAGATGAGGAGCTGAGAAAAGATTATGATTTTCCGCATTTGATGTTATAGTTGACTTATTTTTTTTTTGGCTCATTCCAAAGGGGTCGTTCATAAATGACGTCCATCAAAAAATGGACTTTTTGACTCTCATCCCCCTTTTCAACCAAATTTTCAAAGAGTCTTCCCACCAATCCTTAAATATTGGACATAATCATGGAATACCCTTGAAGATCCCTATTTGCTGAACGACAGGCGCATAGCCAGGGGAGAATGAAGGATATGTCTCACTCCTTCACCAGAAAATTCTTCAATTTATTAGAAAATTAGACAAATTGAATACCCTCCTTGAAAACTTTGGCTACACAGCTGCTGAACCTAAAAAGATTCTGATAAAAAAAATTACTTTCCACATCATTAGATTCTAAATGAGATATGCTGGTGTCAAGGACATTCATTCCTAACCCACAATCAAGTTAAAAGGGGAAGAAGGAATCAGTTGCACAGACTCTAATAAAGCGCAACTGTCGCATAAATTAAGTATAAAGATGTAACTGTATTATGTTCTGGAGTTCTTTTATGTCTTTGTCACTTCTCGAGATCCCTATGGAGTGAATTCGCAATTCTTTTTTTGTGTGGTAACCACAAAGTCTCACACGCGAGCGATGTGAGGATGAAGAAATATAAAAGACGAGCGGTAAAATGAAAAATGTGAAAAAGAAAAGTTTTGTGTAACAATCATGAGAAAATAAAGGAAAATTTATCGTACAAATGAGCTTAAATATGACGTTGGTTGAGTCTTAAAGAACTTTAAATTACGAAGAAGAATTTTCTCAGCATTTTAAAGCACTTATTCATATCCGATAAACGTTCTCCATAAATCATACCTACATGTGTGTGTGTTTCAGTTATAAATTTACTAATGTTCATAATTTGACCTAATATTCAAGACTGAATATGAAGAGAATTAATCAGCACTTATTGAACATAAATTGCTCCAATTCCACATATCCGATTATATAATTTATTTCCATATTAATTCAACAATTGAACGATTAATTTTTCATTATTGTTCCTTTGCATTTTCGTTGGTTATTCATCTAGTATGTATGTGTGTGTGTTGGTTATGGTCGGAATAAAATTGAGATAATGAATTCATTTTAAGCACTTGATTTACCACAACCAGTGAATGAAAAAAATCAATAAAATTGTCCGTTAATTATCACAAATGAATTAAGCGCTCAACCGACAAAATACTTAACATTAGTATGGTATTAGAAATTTAAATCAAATTGCTTGTAATTTTGGGTTTATTATAGGGGGACTTGATGTTTGGAGAAAATTTTGAGCAATGATTGATTACTGAAAGGGGTCGTTTGGATATTACGTAACACCAACATAACATTTAGGGGTAGAAGAGTTTAGGGTTTGCTACGCTTCTTATTAAATTTTTCAGATTATTTTAAACAAAATTTGTTATGGGAAAGGAGGGGAGGAGTGCAGATAGGCCTAAAAATACCCCCCTGACCAGGGGCGTAGCCAGGATTTTTAAAGAGGGGGTGCCCAACTTTTAATTTTTGAAAAAATCACTTTAATATAACCTTTGTGTTAAATTTTCATACTTTTTTAGACATTAGAATTGACTTTGCGAGTAGTCTTCAACATTTTTCTGTAAAAAATTAATTTTTCAAGTTTCGAAATAAAAAAAAAATTTAAAATTTGTATCGAATTTTAATCTTGAGGGGGGATGCCCGGGTACCTAAGGACCACCCCCTGGCTACACCCCTGCCCCTGACTACCCCCTGATCAACTTGAAAATAAAGACAACTGTTCAAAATGATCAAAAAAGGCAGTTGATCAGTTCTGCATCCTTGCACAGAGTCAGAGTGAAGGGTTTGGGGGTCAACCCTCCCATCTCGAAATATTTTGGTTATCCTCTTGAATACAGCTAATCTTCTTGCTAAGAAGCTTGCCACATTAATATTTGAATCTCTTAAACTATCAATCCTATAAAACTGTTCAATTTATTTCCCAAACATGATAAAAATAATGTTCTTAAACTTCCTAACTTTCAACATAAACTTGACATAACAATCCCCATCATAATTTTGTGTGTGTGAAGTTGGGGCGAGACATATCTTCTTTCGAGAATCTAATGTGTTCTGATTTATGACCTATTTATGACATTAATGACAAAAATTTTTTCAAATTTGACACCCTCGAAATTTCCGAGATCCAGCTATGCTGTTTTTGGTCGATTTTCTCGCCCCAACTTCACACTTACTCTTTTTAACTTTTCTCAACAAGGGAATGTCCAAATGAGCTGAAACTTTTCCTGTTTTATGACATCTTGGGTACTTTCAGAAAAACTATGAAAAATTTTTTTTTCGTTACTTCCTTGATTTTTTATTCAAAAAATAGACTGTTTTTGAGAAACTACGGAAATTGACTACCAAAATTCAATTTCATTTTATTTTATGACACCAAACTCTATCAAAAAACTAATTGCATCTGATTTATGACCTATCTAGGAAGTTGTAAAAACATTATTCAAAAAAATTTTTTTTTACTAAATTTCGTCTCAAAAAATGAGATTTTACTAGAAAAGTGTAAGTTTTTGGAGGTAAATTGTCATATCTCATGAACCGTCTGCTGTAAAAAATTTTTGTGACATTTGTTATAAAGCTTTTATAAGGTTCTTTCATAATCTGAAAGAGTTTTTAAATTTCATTAAACCACCTCTTCGTACCATCGATTTGAAAATTGCTACTTTCTGCTAGTATGCCAAAATAGGACTTTTTCTAAAATGTGTTATTTCTCAG
Organism: Chironomus tentans; assembly: GCA_963573255.1. Taxonomy (NCBI): domain Eukaryota; kingdom Metazoa; phylum Arthropoda; class Insecta; order Diptera; family Chironomidae; genus Chironomus; species Chironomus tentans. The sequence goes on from OY754302.1 coordinate 19,783,722, forward strand.
CTATACAAAACTATTTTGAAAAAGCACGCTAATGGTAATGTTTTGCTACTACAGGGCTACAAATTAGCATAAAAACTTTTTGTAAATTTTGACTTGACTTTTTCGTCAATTTTTGAGCCTTTTGGAAATTAGAGTAAGCAAAACTAGTAATTTTCAAATCGATGGTACGAAGAGGTGGTTTAATGAAATTTAAAAACTCTTTCAGATTATGAAAGAACCTTATAAAAGCTTTATAACAAATGTCACAAAAATTTTTTACAGCAGACGGTTCATGAGATATGACAATTTACCTCCAAAAACTTACACTTTTCTAGTAAAATCTCATTTTTTGAGACGAAATTTAGTAAAAAAAATTTTTTTTGAATAATGTTTTTACAACTTCCTAGATAGGTCATAAATCAGATGCAATTAGTTTTTTGATAGAGTTTGGTGTCATAAAATAAAATGAAATTGAATTTTGGTAGTCAATTTCCGTAGTTTCTCAAAAACAGTCTATTTTTTGAATAAAAAATCAAGGAAGTAACGAAAAAAAATTTTTCATAGTTTTTCTGAAAGTACCCAAGATGTCATAAAACAGGAAAAGTTTCAGCTCATTTGGACATTCCCTTGTTGAGAAAAGTTAAAAAGAGTAAGTGTGAAGTTGGGGCGAGAAAATCGACCAAAAACAGCATAGCTGGATCTCGGAAATTTCGAGGGTGTCAAATTTGAAAAATTTTTGTCATTAATGTCATAAATAGGTCATAAATCAGAACACATTAGATTCTCGAAAGAAGATATGTCTCGCCCCAACTTCACACACACATAATTTTCATTCATCAACTTTCTTTTTTTCTCCAAAGTTCATTCCCCCTACATCATAACAATTCCAAATTGCTGCTATCAAACTCATAAAATAAACAGCATAAAAAAAGATTGACTAAAATTAAGTTGCAACCATTAATTTTCATCAATCATTTCGGTTCCTTTTTCTTTCGTACTCAAAAATAAATTGTTCCTCAACGTTCACATAAATAATTCTGATTCCAACTTTCTCTCGAATGATTAATTAAGCAGAATATACTTAATTTCAATTAAATACGGAAAGTTATGAGGTTATATTTTTAACAAAATATGCGATAGAGGCCATAAAACTTATTTTTACATTACTCTGATTGAGCATTGGTATTATTGTCGATTGAGAGGAGCTATAATGTGATGGAAGGTAATAATCATTTAGATTAATGATAATAATTAATGGGAGGTGAAAAATATGTTGCTAATCAATATAGCGGGGATGTGTAATAAATACCCAATTCCCTCGCGATTTTGGTGTGTTTCTTATGTGCTGTAAGTTCTGTTTATATCAGAAAATTATGTGGTTGAGGTTTGTAGATTGGCGTAAATTTTCATGATGCCAATTTTGAGGGAATTAAGTTTGAATGTATCAGAGGCTAAGTCAGTGAGTCAATGAAAGAACAAGATGAACCCTGAACGGAGCCAAAGAGGCAGGTTTCTCGAGTATATCCAAGACCCTTGTCATACTAAATATAATAGCTTTAGATTAAGATTCAAAAGTTTCGTAGACTCCCTAAACTTTACAGTGGAGTAAAAGGACATCATCATCATCATACTAAAGATAAAGAGATATATCCAAGTAACTAGCCCCAAGGGGGACCCTAAAATGTTCACCAATTGAAATTGAGAGACTTTTATGGATTTTAATACAGACTGCTTCTTAATAATTGATTTCAAGACCTGAATTTTCTTTGAAACTTGAGATTGAGTTGATCATTTTTGATAATTTTGAACAGTTCCGTACCCTTGGTTGATCCAGAGGAACCACTAATCTCTCCATTGACACAATAAGCATTGTTGGGGTCTGATACCAAAAATATACCCTATTATATTTTTTATGAGCAGTTCTTCAACTTTGCGTCATTTAATTTATGGTTTTTAACTCTGTGGTCCCAATCGTCCTCCTTATGTCATTGCATTCTATTTCCTTAATAATTTCACATCAACCATGAAGCCTAAAATTTTTAAGAAGCAGCTCCATACCAATATCATCTAAACATCCAATAATTTCCCCCATTCATAACCGCTGTTCCTTAAGTAACTGAGAATTATCAAATTAATGGCCACCGTCAAATGTTTATATTTATTTTGATTTTATTTTGCGCTTCCCATTTACTTAATAGCATATTTTATACGCTGCTCTAACTTCCGCCACGTTAAATATGCCTCAATATGAATTTTCTTCTTCCTCTTCTCGACCATGAGCTGTTAGTCCATAGAAAGACCGAAAAAATGGTTAACTAATAAATAAGTATTTGTTGTGAGACCAATTTTCATTAAAAGGCAGTTATTAAAGCTGTTTTCTCCACTAAATGAATGGTTTTGATTCTTTATGGCGTGAAGTCACGTTGCTTACATTATCGTGGTTGGAAGTTGAGAATTTTGAAACTTTTTGGGAAATGGAACTGGAATTTGAAACGCTTGTTATTTCCCATAGCTCAATATAGAAAAAATCTTGCAGCAAAAACCGAAATTAAATTTACCAAACTTTTTCTTTCAGTCGCTTACATCCTTTTATTTAAGATTCAATTTCATCAAAACTTTTTCGTATCCAAGTGTCTTGGATTTTATTTCTTACCTCACAATGATTTCTTTCATGATGCTCAAGTGTTTAATTAACTCTGTATTGAGATATAAGATAAAGCAAGAAGAAAAAGCAGTTCTTGAATGTTTCATCAGCAGGTACTTGAGACTGCAATGTTGATGAAACTGCAAAAAAATTCCTTTTTTTATGTTTGCATGTCTGAGTGTCATTGTTGAGGGCTTTGAGTGTGTTAGTGATGCAATTTCATTTCAAGAGGATAGATTGTGTACTTTTTGAGAAGATTGTTGTTGATATTGATGTGCAATGAGATTGTTTCGATGAAGGATCAGTTATTGGCATCAGGTAGAGTGGATTGAATGTTAGTATTGAGTCATGAGGTTCAGTTAGAGGTGATTCTGTTGGATAATCTGTTAATGGGTCATTTACTTATGATGTTTAACATTTTAATGGGGTAAAGACACCTAGAACTATGTGACACTCCAGATTGAAAATTCCACTAATATTTCATGGCATGTCAAAGTACAAAAATCCTTTTTTTATTGGACATCATTTTTGAACAACCCCAAAGATTTAATGAAAATTTCTCAATTTTCTCAATCCAATAATTCACAAAAATTCTCGAAAAGTGTCACTAAAAATCTTCAATTCCATAAATTATCTATCAAATTTCAAGTCTATGGCAGTTCTTCTTGAACCTCCAAATAAATCTGTCTCGGAAGGAATCTCACAAAACCTTCAAGTTCTTTATAAAAATCCTTCACTTTTCCTCAATCAAAAAAGCCTCAAAAACCGAGACTCAAGAAAGTTTTCTCACTCATGTCTGTCGACAACAGAAAGTCTCAAGACACGACGAAGACTAAGAACACAAATCGATACGATGATATTTATTTATGAAGCAAAACTTTCTTTCATTATAATAGAATATTCTACGATAAATCACCAGCTGTTGAAACATCCACAATATTGTACATCTACACATATGCAATACATAGAAATGCTGATGTATTCAAAACTGTAAGAGATGCCATACATATACATAAAAATTCATCATCAGTCCTCGATCCTTTTGCCAAAATAATCTTATTTTTTGTTTGTGTGGATGTCTCCGTTAAGACCCTCAAGAATAAGCAGAAGAAGAAAAAAATTATTTTTACAGCTATTCATTTAGTTTTATTTCGACCCTTCGACGTGATTCCTCTCGTTTACGATTCTTCCTTTTTTCCTTACGTATAGCTGCAAGGTTTACACATATTTTTTTTGTTGTGTACAGAAAGGAGAAGGAAGAAAAAAGTGTGAAAATGATTGGTAGTTTTGTGAATAATATAAGAAGTCGATTAACATCTCGAGTGAGCGATGCTGAATCAATGAATATTTCAATTCATTCAACAGATGGTTCCAAATCGACAACGCTTCTTGATAAATTACTGAATGCGAGTTATTCGCTCGTCAGTCAGCATCAGGATGATGCATATTGTAGTAATAATGTATTCATGCTTCCTCGGGCATACATGGAGCCATGCCGATCTCCAGTTTCATTAAAACCATCAGAAAAGTCTCTAGACGAGCTTGATAATATAGTTGATAAATTTGTTCGGCACATCCACATTCCATTCACTTATTCCATTCACACCATTGAGTTAGAAATAAAATATTGATTAATTGATTATTTCCGTTTGTTCTTTCAGAGGAAAAATGATCGTGAAGCAATTCGTCGACGACTTGCTATGGGTGAGGAGGATGACTACTTGGCAGCTGCGCATCGACCCATACGAAAACCAAATTTACAATCGCGCTTGCAAAACGGTACGTTCATAATCACTTAAATGGCTTTTCATGACTCCTTTGCGAATTATGCGAATGATTGACATAATCGCTTTAAAAATAGGAAGCATTTGCACTTCCAACATAAATGTTATTTTTTCCTCTTACCACATTTTCAGGCATGAATTTGCAAATTTGCTTCATGAATGAAGCCGCATCGGACAGCGAGAGTTCCGATAGTGAGACATGTCCAAAACTTTCACAGGGCATGAATAAACGAAAAAATATTCAGCGATCGAGTAGCCTTATGAGTCATCGTAGTGCGGCACTAAATAATAATCCATACAGTTCTCGTCCACTTTCCATTGCTACATCAGTTCTAGATCGTAATGAGAAAGGTAGGAGCGGTAATTTCCGTTTTATGTCTCGATTCCCTGATTGATGTATTTTTTTGTTTTAACAGCCGTTCGTCCAATAACGTTGACATTGAGTGACGCAAACGATAACAATTTTTTCACGCATCAAGCTCGCCTTCAAATTGAAGCACGTATGGCCCTCGCCCAGGCCAAAGATATGGCTCATATGCAAATGGAGGTAAATGCAGGATTACATGAAAAATCAGTTACTTAATTAACTCAAAATTTATTCATTAGTTTGAACGTCAAAAGCAGCCCATGTGTCCAATAACAGAGCTCGTACATAAAACACTCGAGAAAGTAGGCATGAATGTGCCACACTCAAAGCGACGCTTATCACGACAAATGTTAACCAACATGAATATTGCTCAATTGCAAATTATCATCAATGAGTTTCATTCGTTCATCGAAACGCTCAATGAGATTCTCGTCAAGTACTTAATGGATCGTGATGATTTTAGTATGCGACAGGACTCGATGCTCATCGACATAGAGGATATAACAAGATACTTGTAAGTTTAATGAACTTAATGAATATGCAATTATGTGGTGACAAACTTTTGAGGATGTTTGACACGTTCGTGAGAAGTGAGTCGGGAAAAGTTTTAGTTTGGTTGGTGGATTAAGTGCTTTTTAGTTGGTTCTGTACAGCATACTGCTTTTCAGCTATAAGATCAGTTAAGAACACATAAAATTGTTGTAAAATTTTGTTTAATTTAGAATAAATTTTCAAACCAAACATTTTGTACAGTTTTTTTTTTAATTTTGGTGGAAATGCAGAGGATCTTAATAAGATCTAGTCGGGTTATTTTCAATTGTGTCCGCATACTTAGCACTAAATGAAATTTTAAAAGCAAAATCTTCTAAAAATTCTAGTTTTGAATTTTGCTCGACTCAAGTGGACAGCAGGCAGTAAACTTGGGTATATCCCATAAGAATGCACCCTACACAACCACACTCCACCACATAATAGACCAAACTGCACACAAAACTGCATCTGGTCACGCAAAACTATGCTAACGATTGCTTCTCTCGAACAGGCTTAATTTGATTTTAATCACGTTCTGTCATTTTTTTCTATTTCCATCCACTAGAGCGGAAAAGGAAGAATCACAATTGATGAATAATGGAGCACAGAAGCAGCAACAACAATCACAGCTTAGACAGCATCTTGACCCGAAAAAGGCTTTTCCAAATCGAACAAGCTACGTTCGACAGCAGCAGCAGCCTCCTACAAATATCACGTATCTACAAAATAATAATAATAATACTAACAATATCAATAATAACAATAAGAAGAAATCATTGGTGGTTAATGGAAACGGACATTCATCGGTGATAACATCAATTTCACGTGAGAAATTCGAACAACGGAATCGTCTTCATCTTTAAGTATTATAAGTATTATGGCGATATGTAAATCCATATTGTGAATGTATGTGAATATATATAGACCAGCAACAAACTCTTCTTTTTCCTTATGATAATAAAACTATTAATAAAATATGATGATTACTACTATAATATGTATATGGAATGACGAAGGAAGTGAATGCGTGATTAAATTTCCAAATGCAACTTAAAAGATAAAAAAATTACGTACGTAGAGGAAATACCATCATCACATTTAAGAAGATAAATGATGAGCTACGATCATGTATGCCCTCTTAAACATTAATCCATTATTCATTATAATAGAGGCTCCATAGGAAATATGAGAAAGTCTGTTCATGAGATACATTGAAGAATTGATTAATTCACTAAATTATTTCTGAAATCAATCAGAAAATTTCAAAATTGCAAATACCTTAAAAATTAGATTTTTTTAAAATTCTTAAAAATTTGAGATTTTTAAATATTTATAAAAATTTGAAATTATTCAGAATTTTTGAACATTTGAAATTTTTAAGAATTTTGAAGAAGTTCAATTTTTTAATGAATTTCCAAAAAATTGAAATTTTAATAAATCTTTTAAAAATGTCAAATTTTAATAAATTTTGAAAATATTCAAATTTTAATGAATTTTTTAAAGATTTATAAAAATTTGAATTTTTTTAAAACTCATTAAAATTTGAATATTTTTAAAATTTATTAAAATTTGACATTTTTTAAAAGATTTACTAAAATTTCAATTTTTTAGAAATTCATTAAAAAAATTGAACTTCTTCAAAATTCTTAAAAATTTCAAATGTTCAAAAATTCTGAATAATTTCAAATTTTTATAAATATTTAAAAATCATTTTTATAAATAATTTCAAATTTTTTAGAATAAGGGATTTGATGGACATCATAAATATGTGTACGACCACATTACTTAAGATATTGTTGAAAAGTCTTTATAAATTATGATATTTTTACAGCTTAAGTTCATGATTAAATTTATTGGTGTACATTAGTTATCAGTTCATAAACTGTTTATAGATTATTTTAAAAAATTATGATTTCAATAAAATTTCGACTTCACAAGTTAAAGATTTATAAGTTTTTTTATTTTCATAAAATTTATGATCGTGAGTTTACCCTGTGGATGCAGATTTATTGGGAATGCTGAAATGTCTTTAATTTTTTTGTGATTACGGGTGGTTGTTTAATGACATTTTAAGAGCTGCTTCTATCGTTGGTGATAAAATTGAGGATTTGATTTTGAGCTTTTGAAGACTTCTTCTAAAAAGTTGTCATTTTGTAATTAGACATGATTCTGATTCAATACACCTTAGATGCTTAATAATTCTAGTTGGTCATTTACTCACATGCAGTTTGATGATAATTTTGTCTCCTGAACATGGCTTATAATACCGCATAATTCATTTTTCTTTATGTAAATCTCACGAAACAAACATCCAGCTCCAAGCTATACTAACACACTGTTGGTTACTGGGATAAAAGAATTTTTATTTATGTTTCTTGTCAAGCATCATGTAAACAACACCATCAAGTTGTGTAAGAATTGATGATCAGTGAAAATAATATTTATATCTCTGGGCATATTTCATGATATGTAAAAGGGATGTTCGCCTGTTGGTTTTAAATATAAAACAGCTTCAGTTTTCGCAATAAATATTGCTCAACATGTTTGTATAGGATTCGCAATATGTGTCAAGAAAAATGAAATAAGATCCTGACAGTGATGGCAGTATAAAGGCTCATGTTTTAAGATTTTGAAGGTTATGTTTTTTGATCACAAAATTTAACTGATTTGTATCCAGGATTTTTCGGAAATCTGAAACACTAGACTAATTTTCCAGAGTTGAACAATATAGTCAGGGCATCGATATACCGTCGTGTTAACGACAAAGTGTCAAAAAGATCCTAAGGTCGACATTTTGGTGGCAAAAAATGAGATTTTCCGCAGCATGCAGCTCAGATTCACCTCGAAATGGAGATAATGTGCTCTACAATCACCTCCCTACCTACTCGTAGCTACACCGCATTAAACATCCTTTAAAACCTTAAAAATATAGAACCACATTCAGCCTAAATTCATGACAACGTAATCAACTATACTAAATTTACCCAAAGTCAATAAAGTCATTGAGAAAACGAGACCATAAATTATCATAACTACTTCCAATTTGTCTTTATCGAAAAAAAATGAATTAAAAAGCACTCAAATTTCGATAATTACACCTTAACAATTTCTCATTTCATCGACCGATTGTTATCTAAATTGGAATACAAAAGTATCAGACACAAAGGTCGAAAAGGTCATAAACGGAACGAATGAGTATCGGGTTGAAATATTGTTGATTAATTATTCTAGACATGCAAAAATGGTTTGGAAAAAAATTAGAAATTTATGGCAAAACGGAATCCGTTTCATGCTAAATTTTACATTTGTTGATAAAATCAGTGAATGAAAAATTGAGGATTGTGTAATACACAGAGAAAAGATTTGGATAGAATATTACATATATTACAATGTCAATGTCATGTTTGTCAGGTTTATGAAAACGAAAAATTGATTTATGAGAGAATATGTTAATATTCCGACTCGTGTTTAGGCCCACAATATGATTTCAGTGTCATGTGGGTGAGGCACAATGTCAAACAATCCAATATCAATTTTCTATCTCTCATTCGACATTCATGATAAGAATGATGTATGTGATTGAAAGTTCTGACAGCATCAAAATAGTCTTCAAGCTCAATTTCTGCCTCTTCTTGTCGGTTTTCAATTATTTTTACCTCATTTAACACGAGAACAAATTGGAACTGGAAAAAAATTTAGAAAAGAATTGAATTTTTTTGGGTTTTTTTAGGTTTTTAAGATTATCAGATGAGGAAGTCCGAGAAGCTGGGGAGCCATTTGCTGAATAAATTTAAACTTCTTCTAAACGGACAGTATTTATAGATACAAGCTGTCACTGTTGACCAAGTAGCCAAGTGAGAATGATGTATTTGGAATAGATTATCCTTATCCAATGGATGACACCAGTAGTATTAACCGTTATTTTTTTAGAAATTCAAAACTATTTCGAAAATATTTCGAAGTGTTAAAATTTTTAAATTTTCAAAAACCGTTCAATTTACTTATAAAAATTTATAACAGTCATATTTTTTTGAAAAAAATTACATCTTCGAAGTTTCGATTTTGAAGAATAAGAACTATTGTCACCAATTGGATACTTGTATATTGCAAAAATCTCAGTCTGAAATATGCTTGTCTCCAAACTATTAATCCTTTTGACTCACTCTACTCCTAACATTTGGAAAATAAAATTGTTCACATTCAGTTTAAAAAAAACTAACATAATCGGATTGCACTTGTAATCCTGCTCAAAACAGCTTTATGGTATAAAATTGAGCTATAAAGTCCACCTGAACATCTCTTACCTGAATCACTAGCAAAGTGCCAAAATCTACAACTTATACCACCCGGGTTGAACAACTACAGATCCAAATTTAAAAAAAATAGCACAAAAAGATTAGATTTGGATGCTTCATGCTAGATAAACTCAACACACCGCAAAACACAGTTGTAAAAAGCTGTTCCGAAACATGATGTTTCTATTTCCCATCCGAAATAATAAAGAAGAAAATCTTTTCAATTATTGAAAATCAATTTTTTTCATTTTCTTTATCGGAAAATCCAATTAAATTTCTCTCCATCTTAAAGCTTAAAAACTTTTTTCTGTCTCCCGTTCTCGAGCATGAGCATTTTTTTTGGAGATTCTCGAATGTGGAATTGTTTTTTGCTTAAATCGACATAAAGCAATATTTTTATAGCCTTATTTCCCCTCAATTATTTTTGTCTCAAAATATTTAAGAACTGCGGGGTCCTCGGTTTGAAAAAATTTATTTCTTACTGAAAAATTACATTTTTAAAAAGTTTCAATTTTTTTAAATTAAAAAATTCAAGTTTTGAAAATAAATTTTAAAAAATCTTCAATTTTTGAAATTAAATTTTAAAAAATCTTCAATTTTTGAAAATAAATTTTTGAAAGTAAATTAAAAAAATTTCAATTTTGGAAACTAAATTTTTAAAAAAATTCAATTTTTGAAATTAAATTTTAAAAAAACTTCAGTTTTTGAAATTAAATTTTTAAAAAAATTCAATTTTTGAAATTAAATTTTAAAGAATTTTAATTTTTGAAATTCAATTTTTGAAATTCAATTTTAAAATAGTTTCAATTTTTGAAATTAAATTTTTAAAAAATTCAATTTTTGAAATCAAAATTTTAAAAAAATTCAAAAATTGAAAATTAAAATTAAATTTAAAAAAAACCTGAAATCATGTTTTAAGAAAATTGAAAGTAAATTTAAAAAAAAAATGAAAATTGAAATTAAATTTTAAAAAATCAATTTTTCTGTAACGGAAATTTTGGATTTAAAATTCAATTTAAACTAGATTTTTCTTAAATCAAATATTTATTTAAATCAAGGACCCTCCATTGTTAAAAAATTAAAATAAATTGAATTGAAATAGGATTTATCGTAGCAAATATGAGCAATCTTGTTAAGGAAGTCGGGAGGCATTATCATCGCATCATGTCGGAAAGAAAAGAGGATAAACTTTAATTTCATTGAGCTTATTGAATGTAGGAAGTTGTTAATGGAGGAATGTTGAGATAAAATTGAAAATAAATTTCAACTCGCAATTTTTAACACATGATTAAACCCATCCACGGTTCAATGATAATGAATGAAAATTGTGCTGAGAGAGGATCTGGAAAAAAATGTTCATTTAGCCCAAAATAAATTGAGAGCTTTTCGTTTATTTAAATAACTTGAGACTTAATTTGATTCTTTAACAATATTGAAATTTTCAATTATTTTTACTGCATCAAAAACTATTTTTATAACATTTATCTTTGAGTTAATGAATTCATCTAGCTGTTTACAAGTTTTTATTGTGCAAAAAATTCGTTTTGACCTACCTTAGGGAGTAAATGAGTAAATTATGCTGTTTTTACTGTATGATCTTATCAGATGAGTATCATAACGAGCACTATGAAATTTGCAATGATGGTGTTGACAATGCTCAGTCTTATGCTGAAATTAAGGTAAATAACTGAGGTATTTTCACGTAAACTTGTGTTTGTCAATCTTGATGCAATGCTGCAAGTCATTAGAAAATTAAAGTTGTCATAAAATAATAAGAAGTGGTTATTGTTGTGGGAATTAGCTGGACATCACATGAAGTGGAAAGCAGTGTTTCTCAAACTTTTTCAGTTGCCGTTCAATAATCGTTCCTTATTTTTTTGTAGAAATGGTTTCTCAGTTCTGCATCTTGCTGATGATGCCTAATGAGTCCATATCACCCTCCTGATATGTCTAGTAATGAAGGGTAGATAGAAATAGACTGCATTCAGAGAATCACTGATCCATTTTGTGGTAATGAGTGGCCGATGCGTGTAATTCAATGAAAGTGACAGTTAAAGTTTCCTAATAAACATGTAAAAATTCCTTATTTGTCTGTCTGCCATACAAAATTCGGAATTTAATACCCCAGTTTCGAAAAGTCGAAAAATCAAAAAACTTGAAAAGAACAGTTTTTATAGGAAATTTCAAGGAAAAGTTAATGTAATTAATCATTTGTAGCAATAACAAAGCTAAATGATTTGTGTAATCGATAAAAACATTGAGAAAATCGATAAAAAAATCCAACGGTTTTTTGAAATTCAAAATTTTTGACCTGTGTATTTTAACACTCCTAGACTTTCGATAAGTCTGTCGAAATTGAATTACACGCATCGGATGAGTGGGAATCAAAATAGCTTCTAACCTTGAGAAGTCAAAACAAAAAGCATGATGATGGCTAACACCCCCCCCCCCCCCTTCTAAAAAGATTAAAGTTAGACCCAGAAAAATTTCTCATCTGACTTAACACCTTTTTAATTTTCTGATTTTCTGACCACATTTTCCATTACAAAATTATTCAAAAGAGAATTTTCCAGAAATTATATCTCGACAATGCTAAAAGGTGAAGCCACAAAAACCACAATATCGAATAATTTCTTCAGCATAGAATATTATCATGTGGAAAAGTTTCAAGTATAGAATGATGAAGTTGAATTAACAATGTTTTCATATTTCCTTGACCCATCTCAAATGCTCATTCATCATGACACTATCCATTTATTCATTCATCTCCGAATATCTGCATTTAAACTAAAACAAAAAGCAAAACAACTGACCAATGCCACAAGAAGCAAAAAACAAAATAAAAACTCGACGGAGTAGAAAAAAGCAACACAAATAATGAATATGAATAAAAATAACAAACTACTAACATTGTGAGAATAATTTAATTTAATTTATCTCTACCCTTAGACTATACACATGATGCATACGAGTGGAATAAAAAGATATACATAAATAGTAAAAAATCATTTTTACGACACTCTCGATATGTAGGACATATGTATATAAGCGAATAATAATAAATTATAGGCTAGTGAGAGGATGGCATAAAGGAAAAGAAACTTTCCGCTCAAGCCTCTAGATGATGATGATGATATGGTCCGGAAAACAGAGGACTTGCGAAAAAGAAAGAAAAATATTGAAAGGAAATTTATTCGATAATTTGGTGTAGAAGGGTCTGGCTGGAAAACGATTTTATGTCAGTGAAGTGTTAGTTTTATCGTTTTCGTCGTGATTTTGATATATTATGATAACATATAAAGTTTTGTTTGGGTTTAAGGACTGGTTAAAAGTGATTTGACAATTTTGAGATTGAATTGATTTTAAACGGTTTTCTGAGATTTAAATTTTAAACTTTATCTCAAGAAGATTTTTTCTAAAAATTCAAAAATATTCCAGCCGTTAAAAATTCAAAAATATTTCGACCGTTAAATTAAAATTCCCATTTTTATCGACCAGACCCAAACAAATGTTTATGTATCCCCCAAACGACTGAGAAAAATGATCATTTTATGTCGAACTCTTGTTGCTGTTGCTTTTCTAACCTTCCTTCCTCGACTTTATTCTTCAAAAATATTTCCATTTCAATATTTTTCCATTACATTCGCTGCTTTTCAGCATGTGTTCAAACAGAGCACAAATGAAAAAGAGGAAAATGTCAGGCAATAAATCAATGTTTGATGAAGGCATAAGAATGGTATACGAATAAAGAACTTAATAATATTCTGAAAACAGAGATCGATGAAAAAACTTTTCAATCGAAAAAGTTTTTTTTGTGTTGTATTAAATTTCTTTTGTGAAAAGAAGCAATGAATACCTTTTATTTTAACACCAAACAATGATGATGATGGATAAAAATGTAAACATCAAAACAAATGTACTGTGGGAAAGAGGAAATGTGAATGTATCAAAATGTAAAAAATAAATTCATTCCTTATAAATTGTGAATAAGATTACTAAGGAATAAGGAGAGAATGAAGAGGAAATAATGTATGTCGAAAACTTATGCAAATCACATACAATCTTATAAATTCCTTAAACAAAACGAAAATAAGTATGTATGGCACCTTTCTAAGATGTATGATGGGAATAAAATCTGTTATTTGTGCGTGAATGTGAGAAATTATTGGATAGGTACTGAGTAGAATAGAAATTGTGCAGATCAAAACGAAGTCTTTTTATCAAATCAATAAATTGTTATCCATATCAAAAGCTCCTTTTACTGATGAGTAGATATTGTATGAACACTGATTTAGATAAATTTGAAAACAAATTGAATTATTTAAGGTGATGACAAGGTAGAATTTGGGGATGAATTTGAAAGTATCAAGAAAAATTGTTTTGATTTGCATGAACAGCCATTGGATTTATTTTTGATTCTAACGTATTTCTAATTTTTGAAGTTTAACGGTTTTATGAGATTTGAATTTTAACTGATTTTTAAGATTTGAATTTTAACGGATTTTCAATTTTTGAATTTCTTGATACTAAATTTTTGAACATCAAAAGTTCAAATTTTCAAAATCCGTTGTTTTTTTGAACTTTAAATTGAATTCAAATTTCAAATGTCCGTTAATTTTCAAACACTTCATATTATGTTCTTTTTACGACCATGACATAAAATTAAGGAATAAAGTGACCTAAATTGATAAAAATCAGAAGAAATGAGTAAAAATTTGAGAAGGCAAAAAAGAACTTGAATTATCTTAGTAAAAATCTCCTTAAAAAAAGCAAAGAAGGATGTTGAAAATGCTTACGTTCTTAAGACTTTAGATTATTTTATTTTATTTCATCTGGTATCATACTTTTGAGGAAATAACATAAGACATAAAAATCCCACTCACATATATTTTTTTCTTGGGGATTTTAAGAAAAGAAATCAGAAGGAAGAACTGATAATTCAGGCAACACAAGTTTTATGCTACATAGATAGAGACATTATCATTGAGTCTAAAATTGAATGTAGAAAGAAAAAAATAAAGCTTTGTCACTTTTATTTTATTTTGTTGTGTGGAATTTTCCGTTTATTATCTTCATTTATTTACTTTTATACGAATAAAATTCAATCTCCTTTCGATATTATTAAATTTTATATGAAAAAAGTAAAACAAAAAATAAAATTCACAAAAAAAATTGGGGGTCCAGTGTTTTAAAATTTAAGATTTTATGAAGTTTCGCAATTTTTTGTTTAAATTAGAAGAATATTTCAAAAATCGTGAAGTTATTAAAAACTGCCAGAATTCAACCAGAAAAATAAAATTTTCAAACAAAGGACCCCCAAAAAATTGTTAGAAAATTTTTATGAAAATTCTTTCCAAAAACTCCAATCTAAAACCCGCTTTCGAATCATGAAAAAAAAGTAAAAAGAAATTTCTTGCAAAATATTTATCTATCTGAAAAAAAATCTTAAAAATCGTTATAAACTCACATAATACTAGTAATGATAATGAAACTAATAAATTCTTAAAATTATAATCTAAGCGAGAGAGATGCACATGTCATGTATTATACAATATGAGATAAAATTACACGTTTAAAAACATCATAATGAAAAAAATCCCTTATATCATCAAAAGTGAATAAAAATAAAATAAAAAAAGTGATTCAAAACAAAAATAAAAATTTATGAGTTTTACTTTACTTTGCGTGCTTGTAACCGCTGGCGGTAATGTTGATTTCTTGGAATTTCCTGTTCTTATTCGAAAGTTGAAAAGTTTGTTTCAGATTATTTGGAAATTCAAGCATTCAGCATGATATACTTTACATTCATGTACATATTAATTACGAAGTTTTACATTGCAGGAATGTGTTAAGCAAATTAAAAGCATGAAAGTCTTACAACTGATAACAATTGTAAGTTCAATTAAAAGTTTTAAGTAATATGAAACAAATTTCTGTGTATGTACGTACATGTAAGGATCTAGGAGCTTTCAATAAAAGCTCTTCAAAAAAGCTTTCATAATTTGAACGTTTTAAAACCGTTAAGAAAATTTGTTTTGGAATTGTTGAAACATAAAACAGAAAAAAACTGGAAGTTTATGAATATTTTAACCCCCCACACCCAATAAATTTTTCCGTTCATATAAAAAACTTTCCTTAGAAAAAATCTTTATTCACTTTTCGTGCAGAACCAAATAAAGAGTAAGAAGGGATCGTTCATAAATTACGACACACATTTTCCACACTCGACACACTTGTCACACATTTTCCAAATTAAAGTTTTTCTTGTCTTCAAAATTGTCAAAAATTTCCCTAAAGCGTGACGTAATTTACGAATAACCCCTTAAAATGTTCAATAAACTCTTTTTAGAATTCATTTATTTTTTTAAAGTTATTGATAACGATGATTATCTGCAAAATATTTGGGTGATTAAAAATTAAAGTGAATTACATCATCTTTGCTCACCCTAGCAACCAAAAGCTACATGTGGTTAAGATGAAGTGCTCATCAGACTCATCTGAGAAGTTAACTTTAAAAGACTTTTAGAGTGTGGAAAAAATTTCATGAAAATTAATTGGTTCCAAGGGGTCATTCACTTATGACGTCCATCAAAAAATGGGATTGTTAGACCACCACCTCCCCCCCTTGTCACAAATTTTAAATTTAAAAAAATTTCTTTAATATAAAGTGTCACAAAATCTCAGACCCCCCTCCCCCCTAAATCATGGACGTCATAAGTGAATGACCCCCAATTTAAATACCGAAAAGGCTATCATTGTAATCACATAAGTTTTGGATATCAAGTCACTAACTCAATAAATTTTAATATTTTTTTTATTTTATTTAATACAGCTTCACAAACATTAAAATTAATTACATATGCACAAAAACATTATATTCTAAATACTTCCATCATGACTTACTACCCATAGCTTCTTTCAGCTTGTCAGCAAAAACTTCAGTAAATCTAAACTTCTGAATCTTTCCAGACACAGTTCTTGGAAATTCATCGACAGTGATGACATATCTAGGGATCTTAAAATGTGCCAATTTTCCATGACAGAACTTCTTGATGTCTTCTCTTGTGATTGATTTTGTGTTGTCTTCTAGCCTGATGAATGCTGCCACCTCCTCACCCATTCGATAGTCTGGAACTCCGATCTGATTGGAAAAATAAAATTTATTTTAGGAAATTTAGTTTGGATCTAGTTTTTATGGACATCCAGTGGAGTAGTTTAGGGATGCTTAGAAATTTCTAAGGTACACCAAATACTCACAACATGTGTCTCCAAAATATTGCCATGTGTATTTAAAAAGTCTTCAATTTCTCGTGGAAATAAATTTTCCCCACCACGAATGATCATTTCCTTCAGCCTTCCAGATACTTTTCCATATCCATTTTCATACAAAATAAACTGATCGCCTGTCTTGAACCTGAGAAGTAAATTATTTAGTCATGTTTATGAATGAAGCAGGGTCTGAATACTCACCATTTGTCACTTCCTAAAACTTCATTCGTCTTCTCAGGATCATTCCAGTACCCCAACATAAGAGAATATCCACGAACCCACAACTCCCCTGGTGTCCCAAAAGGAACAGCATTTCCATCTTTATCAACAACTTTCACTTCCAAATGGCTGTTACATAAGCCAACATATTCCTCAACGGACTCATTCGCATCTTCTGGAAGTGACTGGAATACAACAGCACTCGTTTCTGTCAATCCATAAACTGACTTAAATTTCTTGACATTTAATACATTCACGACATCCTTTACTAGTTGTGGTGTACAAATGCTTCCGCCTGTATTTGCCAAATCAATTTGAGGTAAATTTATGTTCAGTTCCTTTTGCTTGGCAACTAGATCAACAAACATTGTGGGTGTGCCATAGATGACATTGCAATTTTCATTTACAATCGCTTTGAGTGAATCCTCTGGACTGAAATGTGGCGCCGGAAAAACTAAAGTCGCACCATGACATAAAGCATTTGCTATTGATATAATACAGCCATAAACATGGAATAGGGGATTATTCAGGCAAACTCGAGCGTGCATTTTATCAAATTCATGCCGTAAGCCTGTTTGGATGGATAATAAAATAAGAATTGTGGATTAATTTGCTAATTGATCGTAAAATATCAAAGGAGGAAGTTTATATCCTTTCAAAATGAGGAGTGTGCCTTACCAACATCATATCCATTGTTAATCATTGAAAAATGACTAAGCAAAGCTGCCTTTGGCTTTCCTGTTGTGCCTGATGAAAATTGAACATTGCATCCGCTGTCTGGAGATATTGTTGATTGGAGATCTTCGACACTTTTGAGATCAGTTTCTGATGCAAGTCCTAGTAAGTCGTCATATTGAATTGCTCCACTAGATTGAGGATAAATTGTTTAAAAATTATAAATAAAATATTTTATTGATTTAAAATTTTTTGTTAAAATTTTTATTGCACTTTTTTGTTGGTTCATGCAATAAAAATTTACATTTAAGTTTTAAAAAGTATGAAGCTTAGAATGATATAACTACCATTTTTAATTCAAATTTTATTTGATTAAGTTGCTCGTAACTTATAGCCAACTTCATGTTGGTCAGAGCTTTTTAATCCGAAAATCAAGCTAAGAAAAGCATTTTAGAGCCAATTTACGTGAAATTTAATTAAACTAAGTGATAAATAAGATCTAAAGAAGCGAATCTAAGGCTGAAGGGTCTAAGCATTGAAGAAAAGAGTAAATATAAGCATAAGTTAGCTAAGAAAAGGCAAGATTAAAAGAAAAAATATTATTTAAAAGGTTTTGAACGTCCGCATATGGTTCAGGTTCCAATTCTAAGATCCAGAAAGGAACTAAGGCTAAGCATAATGTATTGATGATTGGAAACTCGAATAAAATTTGAAGCTTAGATCTAAAGAAACTAAGGAGTAAGTTTTTTATTCATTTTTAAGTGCAAAGTGAGAAAAATTTATTCTTAGCATGCAAAAATTCTTTAAGGCTTGAAATGACAATTTTTAATTTTTTCGATCTATTTTTGAATTGAAAAAATGCATAAAAATAGAAAGGACATATAAAAATTCTTGAAAAGTGCCTAAGGTCATTCACCCCTCTTGAACATCTAATCAGCCCAGCAACAAACAAATTTAACACCACAGAATCATTATCAGCAACAGAACAGAGATTATTTCTATGGTTAACTTTTAAACGATCACTATCGAGCTAATGAGATAAACTGATCTCCTTTAATTCATAAAAAAACTTCTATTCTAATAGATAAGATATCAAGATTCAACTCAATACTCACGGCAGTTTCTTATCGCTCTTTATTATGACTTTTTTCAATGAGCTCTTTTTGTTCTCCCAATCATTACTTCCACTTTTCGAGTGTGTCATGTCAGGAACTAGATGTGTAAGCATTTTATAGTGCTTCTGCTTTCTAAATACTTCTGGAGCGATGATGGCCTTGATGTCGACTTTCTTGATACAATAATCAAGTTCAGGGATGGTGTATGCTGGGTTCAATGCCACCTGTTTATTTTGGAATATTGGAATGAGTTTTTTATGACTTAAAGCATGATCATGGTCAGTATTGTCATTTCAGTCAATGGAAAAATACAACAACCAGCTTATTCTGGTTTCTTACGTCAATGACAATGTCGACAAGCCAATGGAAAATTTTTGATTCTGTTACCACTTGCCAACAACAAAACTCTCTCAGTCCTCATCATAATCAGCAAAATCGTACGATACTTACGCAGATAAGACCGGCTCGTGCCATTGCCATCATGCTGATATACCAGAACTCATAATTTGGTGACCATATGCCAACTCTATCACCTTTATTAAGTCCAAGATTTAATAATCCACTTGCCAATCTGTCACTCTGTTACGTAATAAAAACAGCAGCAACTTTATGCATTTATTCATGCCAATAAAATGACAAAATTATGATACCTTATCAAGTGCTTCCGCAAAAGTGATTGATGAGTTTTCCGCACACGATACGATAGCTTCACGGTCAGGATATCGATTTGCAATATTTTTCAGGCATTGTCCGAATGTGAGAAATTTTAATGAATCATCTTCGACTCTGTGGATGTAACTTGCATTTGTGGTTTGAAGGATTTTTGATGTACTAAAATTCCTGTTAAGTGATTTGGAAACTTTTTGGCTTAAAGTGCTCAATCGCTTGAGAATCATTTTTATTATCTAGTGATAAATATTAATTGTTCTTTGTTCTAAGAGTTACTGTCGACTGATCAACGTTCGCGAGAGAACTGAGTCTCTTTACTTGTACGTTTCTATAATCAGTGAGTTGAGTACTTTTATTATTATTTACAAATCATTATCAATTTAAGTGAGTATAATCGTCATTATAATGATTGTAATTGCAGTGAGAGAATAAACAGAGAAAATGTACAGTCAGCCTAGACGCTCCATTAATTTTTTTTATTGTTTATTACCTGATAATGGAAAGAATCTAGTTCTATCTAAACCTTTTTGTTTTCGCGAATTCATTGATAAGAGATTTTAAGTTTGGTGGTGTGATTAACACATACATGCTAGATTTACGAATATCACTAGATTGTGGTGTCACTGACTGAATATTTTGTTGATCTGTTTGGTTTATTGATTACGATAAGAGTCAAACTTTTAGTAATTGAAGCTTACATGCCATTACCTGATACTAAGTAAGTATGCTAGCTAGTTAAAAATTAAAACTATACTATTGGGTAGTCAGAATCTGTTTGCGCACCAAACCCATGCCAATAGTAACTTTATAAATTTTTGATCCAATTTCAAACAAAGCAGAGTTGACCAGGGGATAGTTTCTAGGGCTACCCGGGTATCGTACCCTACCTTACCCTAGAGAAGCCTTTCCAGAAATCCAAACTCTCGTTTTTATGCATAGGAAACCCTATAACTCGGGGTTGAGTAGGGTAGGGTACCCCTGGTAGCCCTAAAAACCAACCCTTGGAGGTTTTGATAGAAAATTCAAGTCTGACATTAGCTGAGTCAGGTAAAACTGACTGAGAAATTGTAAGTTTCTAACAGATACTTCTTCAAAGACTTGGATACTCTAGAATTATGTGGACTAGTCGAAAAGGATCGAAAGTAATACTTCTAAGGTATAACGTTGCTACGTTCTTGAAGCATGTTCAGCAGCTATGTACTATTCGGTAGTTTCAATTCACCATATCTTTCAAAAAGCTTAGATTCAGAGCTAATCCTTTTTTTTATCGTACACCTGTTTATCAATGTTGACTCATTCAATGCTTGTTGTCCAATTTTTTATCTAATCTTATATTATCAGCTATTAAGATTAGCATATAAATAAAACTGTATAAGCGCGATAATTTTAATTGGGTCTAACTACTTAATCTTACCCGTTTGATAACGATAACTTCTGTTTGCTCAGAAACCAAAAATGATCAGTCTTCAAAAACTCTTTAACGATGTACAAGCTTTTGTTAATTTTCTTTATTCCCGCGGTTTTTAGTGAGGGTCTTTGGGACAATTGGAATGGCCCAGGTCCTCGATTAACATATCCAGGACCAATAAAATTTCTGAATCAAGGAATGCTCAGAGGTCGAGTTGAACGTTATGATTTGACTGAAAGTATTGTGAGCTATAAAGGAATTCCTTATGCACAACGTAAGTTTCGTAATTATTGATCATCAATGACGTCCATGAAAATTGAATTTTATATCCACCAAAACATATTTCTTTGTGAAAATCTTCGTGGCCTACACCTTGCCAACTGAGCAAGGTAATTTAGCTTTTTATACCTTATCCTACCCCCAAATGTTGAACGTCATTCAATATCAATATCAAACTCCAAGTCATTTGCTCCACACCTGCTTGTCACAAAACATTCATGATAAGATTTCCCATCGGCACGTTGCCACAAAGTCAAACTTTATCTAAATGCAGTGACCTGATTGGAAGTTTAATGCAAACTGATAAATTTACCGCCAATTTACAACAATTATCAGCTTTAAGGGAATTATAGTGAATTTACAAGCAACGTGCCGCGCCAAATTAATAAGATTTGACTAAGTCTTATTAAATTTAAAGGCTTACAATTTAATTTAATTATAATTAATTATAATTTTCAGCACCAATTGGTGAATTGAGATGGAAACCACCAGTACCTGCATCTGGATGGAGGGGAATACGAGATGCAAGTCTTTTTGGTGCCAACTGTCCACAATTTGGTGCTCCATTGATCGGAACCCGTCAGCCATTTGTCATGAATGAAGACTGTTTGTTCATCAATGTTTTTACACCTAATAGACTGTTTATGAGGAACTTGCCTGTGTATTTTCATATCCATTTGGGAGGTTAGTATATTATTTTCATGACTGATTACTAACCTTCATATCTTATCGTTCAAGGTTTTCATGGTGAATCGGGAGATCCAAATATTCAAAGCTGGGAATTTTTCCCACAAAATGGCGTCATTTATGTGACATTTAACTACAGATTAGACGTACTAGGACAACTTAACACACAAGATCGTCATGCAACTGGAAATTATGGATTGAAGGATATACTTGAAGCTCTCAAATGGGTCAACAAAAACATCCACAGTTTTGGCGGTGATCCTAATAATGTCATCCTGATGGGCTTCAGTGTTGGCGGCGTTGTAGCTCAAGCTCTCATTTATTCTGAAGATGCTAAGGGTCTTTTTGCAAAAGCTGTGTCACTGTCTGGTTCTTTGTTCCAAACTTATCCCTTCCAACCTAACCCTAAAGAGAAAGCTGAAGCACTAGGTAGAATGTTGAATGTAGAATGGAATAATACAGAAGAATTGGTGTCACAGTTAAGGACATTCACACCTGAGCAGCTGTCAAATGCATCTTTTAGGTTTTTGCCATCGGAAATGCCAAGTTAGCATCAGAATCAGTTTATAAATCATGTCTAAATATCCTTTTAATTTTAGCCTTGTTCGTACCTCGAACATTTGTCCCTTCCATCGACGCTGAGGATTCTGACGAGATCAAACTGATTCCAAAACATCCAGACGTTCTAGCAAGAACTGCAACCTACAACAAAGTTCCACTTATGATTGGATTTAACAGCATGGACTCAATGTTGAACTTATTATTCCCAAATGGACGAGATCGTTTTAATGCTGATCCTCATTTGCTGATTCCAGATGCATGGAAAATTGAGAGGAACAGTGCTGAAGCAAGGGAAATAATTGATGGATTTAGAAGAGTTTATTTTAATGGTTCAGAAGTTATAACTGAAGATATGATGATGCAGTGGGTAGATTTTTGTAGTGATCGTGAAAATACTTTTGGAATGTCTAAATTTGTAGATTTTCACTACAAGCAACAACCAGTTTACTACTACAGATTCAGTTATTCTGGCGCTTTTAGTTTTTCACAGGTTTGTATATAGTTACTGAAGATTCTTATGTCCTTAACCTAACATGTCTACCTTAAAGCAACACTTTGGGCTTACGCACGTAAATGGCACCATGAGCTTTGATGACTACTTATATCTCCATCGTATGAATCGATTCCGAAATCCAGTACCACGAACTGATCATGCATACACGGTTCGAGATAGATATCTGCGACTAATGTTGAATTTTGGCAGGTTTGGTAATCCAACACCTAATTCACGAGATCGATTATTACAAAACATTCAATGGCCGCAAGTTACTGACAACCTAGAGTTCCTAGACATTGGTGAAAATCTTGTACTTGGAAGTCATCCGTTTAAAGATAGAATGGATTTGTGGAGAGACTTTGATAGAAGGTTCAATAAGTTTTAATAATGCTGGATATAAGGGGTAGTTTAAAAATGACGTCACGTAATAAAGTAGATTTTTAGACCTCATCCTCCTCCTATATTGAAGTGTCACACAGCATCAGATCCCTCTGCCATCTAAAAAATTTGACGTCATTTATGAACGACCTCTGATGCAATAATCTTATTAGGGGTCGTTCATAAATGATGATAGGAGCATTTGTTCGTTGAAAAAACTTATTTTTGAAAATTTTGTGAGAAGGGGGAGGGGTGGTCTAAAAATCACATTTTTTGATTTTTGAGTGACCCCTCATGACAGGGGAAGGAATGGCGTCTCAAAATCCCAAATGTCCCAAATATGTCAAAATAAAATCACACATTGAAATGTTACACATAGCATTGTTCGGTAATAAACAAAAGGATGATAAGATCCCACTGAATTAAAAATCAATTACTTAATTTAATTTAACCATTATTATCAAATGAGTTCATTTATCAATGACGTCCTGAGAAGATGACTTTTTTTAAAAAAAATTATAACATTATAAGATTAAAATAATTGAAGCATGTTAAAGCTTAGAGACTCAATTTTTTAATGGATGTCACAAGTAAATCGGCAATGACGTCAGAAATCACGTTTTATTATTGACAACAAAATTACTAGTTCGACTAATTTTAGGTGTATTTATCACTTAATCTAATAATCATTGCAAAAAAAATGTTATCATGATAAGAGTATTTATACCACCTGTGGGTCTAATTTTGTTTCAGTTCCTAAACTTTCATTGAAGATGTACAAGCTTCTCTTTGTGTTGCTCATTCCTTTAGTGTATGGAAACTTATTAGATGGCTGGGAAGGTCCAGGTAATCGAGTAACTCGTGCAGGACCTGTTATTACATTGAATCAAGGAAGGATAAGAGGGTTGATCGAACGTTATGATGGCACAGAGACTTTTGTATGTTATAATGGAATTCCTTATGCTGAACGTAAGTTTTATATAAATTGTGGCAGTTTTTCAGTGTCAGTCTGTGACTTAATATTTTAATATTCAGCACCAGTCGGTGAATTGAGATGGAAACCACCAGTTCCTGCAGGTGGATGGAGTGGAACTAGAGATGGTAGTCTTTATGGTGCTAACTGTCCACAACTTGGAAGTCCTATCATTGGAACCAGACAGCCATTTGTCACTAGCGAAGATTGTTTGTTCCTTAATGTTCACACCCCAGATCGATTTCTTCTGAGAAACATGCCAGTTTTCTTCCACATTCATCAAGGAGGTAAGGCTCTATTCATTCTAAATTGTCAATTTCTTGTCAGATGACTTTCATAAATGACGTCCATTCCTTAGGTTTTAACAGTGAATCAGGAGATCCAAACCTCACTGGATGGGAATTTATTCCTGAATATGGTCATGCTATTTATGTAACATTCAATTATCGTTTGGATGTCCTTGGGCATCTCAATACTGAGGATGAACATGCAACTGGAAATTATGCATTAAAGGATATTCTTGAAGCTCTTAGATGGGTCAATACGAACATCCATAGTTTTGGTGGTGATCCTAATAATGTCATCTTGATGGGTCATAATTCTGGTGGAGTTATTGTTCAATCTCTTTTATATTCTGAAGAAGCTAGTGGTCTTTTTGCCAGAGCTGTATCACTGTCTGGTTCTTTGTTCCAAACTTATCCCTTCCAACCTAATCCAAAAGAGCAAGCTGAGGCTTTGGGCAAAGTTCTTAATTTAAATTGGACAACTACAGAAGAATTAGTGTCTCAATTAAGAGAATTTACGGCTGAGCAGCTGCTAGAAGCCTCAAGCACCTTCATGCCTACAGAAATGCCAAGTAAATATTCAATAATTGAAGCTTAGACACCTAAGTTAATTATTTTTAATCCACAGACATGTTTTCACCCCGTGCATTTGTCCCATCGATCGATGCTGAAGGCACAAATGAAGTTAGACTTATTCCAATGCATCCAGACATCCTTGCTCGTAACGCTACGATCAACAATGTCCCATTACTGATTGGATTCAACAGCATGCATTCTATGGAGAATTTGAACTTCCCAGAGGGTCGAGATCGATTCAATGAAGATCCACATCTGTTAATTCCTGATGCTTGGAAGATTGAACGAGACAGTCCTGAGGCTGAGGAAATAATTGATGGATTTAGAAGAGTTTATTTTGGTGGCTCAGAGGTCATAACCGAAGAAATGATGATGGAATGGATGGAATACTGTTCTGACCGTGAAAATATCTTCCCAATGTCAAAGTTTGTTGATTTCCATCGCAATCATCAGCCTATTTCCCGAACATACAATGAGCATGCTCAGAGCTCATTATTTGTGAGTTTGCTAGCTTCCGTGAGCATATGCTCATTTCATACATTAAGTGATGGCATTACGGTACCATTTGAGCATGCTCAATGAGATCATTCCTATTGAGCATACTTGTGAGCATGCTCACATGAGATCAAATATTTTTATAGCAAAAAAACTAAAATGAGCATACTCATGAGCACACTCAGTGGACATACTTGTGAGCATGCTCACATGAGATCAAATATTTTTATAGCAAAAAAAACTAAAATGAGCATACTCATGAGCACACTCAGTGGACATACTTGTGAGCATGCTCACATGAGAACAAATATTTTTATAACAAAAAAACTAAAATGAGCATACTCATGAGCACACTCAGTGGACATACTTGTGAGCATGCTCACATGAGAACAAATATTTTTATAACAAAAAAACTAAAATGAGCATACTCATGAGCACACTCAGTGGACATACTTGTGAGCATGCTCACATGAGAACAAATATTTTTATAACAAAAAAACTAAAATGAGCATACTCATGAGCACAATCAGTGGACATACTTGTGAGCATGCTCACATGAGAACAAATTAAAAGCACACTTTTTGAATACACTATTGAATGTACTTACTATGTACTCTGTTTAGCATATTCAAATATTTAATAAATCTTTAGCAATCTGAAAATAAAAGAGTTATAATTTAAAAAAAAATATAATTGGTACTTCAAATCTTTCTCAGTTTTATTTTTGAACATTTCCATAATATATATTTCTCAAGTATTTTAACATTTTTATCACTTTTCATTTCTTACTGTCTCTTTTTATCTTATTTTTGATGAGGTTCTTGACTATTGTAGCGACAATCTTCTTTGCATCCTTTCTATCATGATCTCCAAGTTTCAAGATTTCAATAATCATGTCAATAAAATCATCTTCAATGCAAAGATAAATTGTTTGGTTGTTCTCATCATCAGTTTTCTTTTTTCCTTTCGTTAATATTTGTCCCCATTTGATGTGTGAAGTTAAAAACGCATAATCAAAAACATCCATCAATATAGCATAGCATTTTGCATTGTTTTCACCTTGATGAGATATCTTTTGCAATTTTTCCCAGCGCAAAATCTATTATAGAAAAGACAAATTTGAAATTTTAATAAATAAACATATAATATATTTAGTTAACAGGAAAAATTTAGGTAACTTACCATACTTTGTCTATAATCGGCATTTTCCTTAATTTTTTGAATAAACGCATTAAATTCTTCGATTGATGATATTTTCTCAAAGAGCAAAAGAACACGCGAAGTCTTATTACAGCTCTTTAACTGATCAACTACATTTTCAAGAATTTTTAATTTATCATTCAGTTTTCTCAAAACAATCTTAAAACCTGCCAGATCCTCAATGTTTTCAATATCTTCATCTATTAAAGATGATGATTGAGCAGGCTGAATGCAGACATTTTGCTCAAATTCAGTTTGTTCTGAGTCTGATGTAAGGTTATCCTAAGAAATAACAAAATAAGTTTAAAAAAATTTTTTATGTGTAATATTAAAAATTGTACCGAAATAGAAGATCTTTCATTTTGAAGTGACTGTACTGCGTCCTTTAAAAATAAGAAAATAATAATGAAGTAAATTTTAAGTCATAATGGTACTTATTTTTGCTTACTTTCTCTAATTCACGAATAATAGCATCATCTCCATCAATATTTCGCTTTGACTGACTGCTATCAGAGTCATCTGCTGATAGTTCGGCTGAGTGTACACGAGCATCAATTTCCTTATCTTGATTGTTAAATAAAAATAATAATTTTAAAGATCTCTAGTCAATCATTTTATTGCTTATATAAACTTACCATGAGTGCAATTTATAATTGCTTCTGCATATTTCCATTTGTTGATGACATCCTTGCTTATTCTTTGCGAAACTATACTTGGCGGTTTTCTTTCGGGATAATGAACGATGAATGTTTTGTCACCAATTTTTTCTCGGATCCAATCACTGTTTATGACCAAGCTTCCATCATTGAATAATGCACAATGGAAAGTCATATTTCCCTTTTGTTTTTGACCCTTTACAGCCATATTCCTAATTTTTGTAAAAATAAATTTATCAAGAGGTTCTAATTGTGCTTCTTTTAAAAACCCGTAAAAATGTAAATGTCAGCTAAATATATTTGAAAAAAAAACCGACATTTTCTGTCAATGTCAGCTAAATATATTTGAAAAAAACTGACATTTTCTATAAATGTCAGCTAAATATATTTTTAAAAAAGCCGACATTTTCTGTTAATGTCAGCTAAATTGTGAATGAAAAAAAAGCTGACATTTTCTGTCAATGTCAGTTAAATATATTTGAAAAAAAACTGACATTTTCTATAAATGTCAGCTAAATATATTTTTAAAAAAGCCGACATTTTCTGTCAATGTCAGCTAAATATATTTTTAAAAAAGCCGACATTTTCTGTCAATGTCAGCTAAATATATTTGAAAAAAAAGCTGACATTTTCTGTCAATGTCAGCTAAATATACTCCATACATTTTCTCAGCTTATTTCTGCGATGTTAACACTTCAAGCGCTCAATTGTGAATGAAAAAAAATCTAAATATCTGCTGCTATTTATACGAAAATCTATGAGAAAAAAAAATCTACTTCCTTTGGATAATAAGTATTAGCTGACATTCTCAAAAAATGTCGGCTTGACATTAATTAAAGTTTAGAGACATCAAAGTGTCAGCTGACATTCTCAAAAAATGTCGGCTTGACATTTATTAAACTTTAGAGCCATCAAAATGTCAGCTGACATTCTCAAAAAATGTCGGCTTGACATTTATTAAAGTTTAGAGACATCAAAGTGTCAGCTGACATTCTCAAAAAATGTCGGCTTGACATTTATTAAACTTTAGAGCCATCAAAATGTCAGCTGACATTCTCAAAAAATGTCGGCTTGACATTTATTAAAGTTTAGAGACATCAAAGTGTCAGCTGACATTCTCAAAAAATGTCGGCTTGACATTTATTAAACTTTAGAGCCATCAAAATGTCAGCTGACATTCTCAAAAAATGTCGGCTTGACATTTATTAAAGTTTAGAGACATCAAAGTGTCAGCTGACATTCTCAAAAAATGTCGGCTTGACATTTATTAAACTTTAGAGCCATCAAAATGTCAGCTGACATTCTCAAAAAATGTCGGCTTGACATTTATTAAACTTTAGAGCCATCAAAATGTCAGCTGACATTCTCAAAAAATGTCGGCTTGACATTAATTAAAGTTTAGAGACATCAAAATGTCAGCTGACATTCTCAAAAAATGTCGGCTTGACATTTATTAAACTTTAGAGCCATCAAAATGTCAGCTGACATTCTCAAAAAATGTCGGCTTGACATTTATTAAAGTTTAGAGACATCAAAGTGTCAGCTGACATTCTCAAAAAATGTCGGCTTGACATTTATTAAAGTTTAGAGACATCAAAGTGTCAGCTGACATTCTCAAAAAATGTCGGCTTGACATTTATTAAAGTTTAGAGCCATCAAAATGTCAGCTGACATTCTCAAAAAATGTCGGCTTGACATTAATTAAAGTTTAGAGACATCAAAATGTCAGCTGACATTCTCAAAAAATGTCGGCTTGACATTTATTAAAGTTTAGAGACATCAAAGTGTCAGCTGACATTCTCAAAAAATGTCGGCTTGACATTTATTAAACTTTAGAGCCATCAAAATGTCAGCTGACATTCTCAAAAAATGTCGGCTTGACATTAATTAAAGTTTAGAGACATCAAAATGTCAGCTGACATTCTCAAAAAATGTCGGCTTGACATTTATTAAACTTTAGAGCCATCAAAATGTCAGCTGACATTCTCAAAAAATGTCGGCTTGACATTTATTAAAGTTTAGAGACATCAAAGTGTCAGCTGACATTCTCAAAAAATGTCGGCTTGACATTTATTAAAGTTTAGAGACATCAAAGTGTCAGCTGACATTCTCAAAAAATGTCGGCTTGACATTTATTAAAGTTTAGAGCCATCAAAGTGTCAGCTGACATTCTCAAAAAATGTCGGCTTGACATTAATTAAAGTTTAGAGACATCAAAATGTCAGCTGACATTCTCAAAAAATGTCGGCTTGACATTTATTAAAGTTTAGAGCCATCAAAGTGTCAGCTGACATTCTCAAAAAATGTCGGCTTGACATTAATTAAAGTTTAGAGACATCAAAGTGTCAGCTGACATTCTCAAAAAATGTCGGCTTGACATTTATTAAACTTTAGAGCCATCAAAATGTCAGCTGACATTCTCAAAAAATGTCGGCTTGACATTTATTAAACTTTAGAGCCATCAAAATGTCAGCTGACATTCTCAAAAAATGTCGGCTTGACATTTATTAAACTTTAGAGCCATCAAAATGTCAGCTGACATTCTCAAAAAATGTCGGCTTGACATTTATTAAACTTTAGAGCCATCAAAATGTCAGCTGACATTCTCAAAAAATGTCGGCTTGACATTTATTAAAGTTTAGAGACATCAAAGTGTCAGCTGACATTCTCAAAAAATGTCGGCTTGACATTTATTAAAGTTTAGAGACATCAAAGTGTCAGCTGACATTCTCAAAAAATGTCGGCTTGACATTTATTAAAGTTTAGAGCCATCAAAGTGTCAGCTGACATTCTCAAAAAATGTCGGCTTGACATTAATTAAAGTTTAGAGACATCAAAATGTCAGCTGACATTCTCAAAAAATGTCGGCTTGACATTTATTAAAGTTTAGAGCCATCAAAGTGTCAGCTGACATTCTCAAAAAATGTCGGCTTGACATTAATTAAAGTTTAGAGACATCAAAGTGTCAGCTGACATTCTCAAAAAATGTCGGCTTGACATTTATTAAACTTTAGAGCCATCAAAATGTCAGCTGACATTCTCAAAAAATGTCGGCTTGACATTTATTAAACTTTAGAGCCATCAAAATGTCAGCTGACATTCTCAAAAAATGTCGGCTTGACATTTATTAAACTTTAGAGCCATCAAAATGTCAGCTGACATTCTCAAAAAATGTCGGCTTGACATTTATTAAAGTTTAGAGACATCAAAGTGTCAGCTGACATTCTCAAAAAATGTCGGCTTGACATTTATTAAAGTTTAGAGACATCAAAGTGTCAGCTGACATTCTCAAAAAATGTCGGCTTGACATTTATTAAAGTTTAGAGCCATCAAAGTGTCAGCTGACATTCTCAAAAAATGTCGGCTTGACATTAATTAAAGTTTAGAGACATCAAAATGTCAGCTGACATTCTCAAAAAATGTCGGCTTGACATTTATTAAAGTTTAGAGCCATCAAAGTGTCAGCTGACATTCTCAAAAAATGTCGGCTTGACATTAATTAAAGTTTAGAGACATCAAAGTGTCAGCTGACATTCTCAAAAAATGTCGGCTTGACATTTATTAAACTTTAGAGCCATCAAAATGTCAGCTGACATTCTCAAAAAATGTCGGCTTGACATTTATTAAAGTTTAGAGACATCAAAGTGTCAGCTGACATTCTCAAAAAATGTCGGCTTGACATTTATTAAAGTTTAGAGACATCAAAGTGTCAGCTGACATTCTCAAAAAATGTCGGCTTGACATTTATTAAACTTTAGAGCCATCAAAATGTCAGCTGACATTCTCAAAAAATGTCGGCTTGACATTTATTAAAGTTTAGAGACATCAAAGTGTCAGCTGACATTCTCAAAAAATGTCGGCTTGGATTTTTTTTACATAAACCTAATGTCTGCCAAGCTGAAAAATGTCGGCTTGGATTTTTTTACATAAACCTAATGTCTGCTAAGCTGAAAAATGTCGGCTTGGATTTTTTTACATGAACTAAATGAATTCTTATTTTAAAAGTATAATTGAGCGGCCTCGATTTAAATAAGTTTCGATGTATGTAATTTTGACTTTTTCCTGAAAGAAAACAAATAATCAAGTCGAGGTCCCCAGTATTGAGTATGCTTTTAATGTGCTCATGAGTATGCTCAATAAGTATGCTTATTTGAGTATAATAAGAAAAATTTGTTATTCTGGATTGAGTATGCTTTTAATGTTCTCATGAGTATGCTCAATAAGTATGCTTATTTGAGTATAATAAGAAAAATTTGTTATTCTGGATTGAGTATGCTTTTAATGTTCTCATGAGTATGCTCAATAAGTATGCTTATTTGAGTATAATAAGAAAAATTTGTTATTCTGGATTGAGTATGCTCTTAATGTTCTCATGAGTATGCTCAATAAGTATGCTTATTTGAGTATAATAAGAAAAATTTGTTATTCTGGATTGAGTATGCTTTTAATGTTCTCATGAGTATGCTCAATAAGTATGCTTATTTGAGTATAATAAGAAAAATTTGTTATTCTGGATTGAGTATGCTTTTAATGTTCTCATGAGTATGCTCAATAAGTATGCTTATTTGAGTATAATAAGAAAAATTTGTTATTCTGGATTGAGTATGCTTTTAATGTTCTCATGAGTATGCTCAATAAGTATGCTTATTTGAGTATAATAAGAAAAATTTGTTATTCTGGATTGAGTATGCTCTTAATGTTCTCATGAGTATGCTCAATAAGTATGCTTATTTGAGTATAATAAGAAAAATTTGTTATTCTGGATTGAGTATGCTTTTAATGTTCTCATGAGTATGCTCAATAAGTATGCTTATTTGAGTATAATAAGAAAAATTTGTTATTCTGGATTGAGTATGCTTTTAATGTTCTCATGAGTATGCTCAATAAGTATGCTTATTTGAGTATAATAAGAAAAATTTGTTATTCTGGATTGAGTATGCTCTTAATGTTCTCATGAGTATGCTCAATAAGTATGCTTATTTGAGTATAATAAGAAAAATTTGTTATTCTGGATTGAGTATGCTTTTAATGTTCTCATGAGTATGCTCAATAAGTATGCTTATTTGAGTATAATAAGAAAAATTTGTTATTCTGGATTGAGTATGCTTTTAATGTTCTCATGAGTATGCTCAATAAGTATGCTTATTTGAGTATAATAAGAAAAATTTGTTATTCTGGATTGAGTATGCTTTTAATGTTCTCATGAGTATGCTCAATAAGTATGCTTATTTGAGTATAATAAGAAAAATTTGTTATTCTGGATTGAGTATGCTTTTAATGTTCTCATGAGTATGCTCAATAAGTATGCTTATTTGAGTATAATAAGAAAAATTTGTTATTCTGGATTGAGTATGCTTTTAATGTTCTCATGAGTATGCTCAATAAGTATGCTTATTTGAGTATAATAAGAAAAATTTGTTATTCTAGATTGAGTATGCTCTTAATGTTCTCATGAGTATGCTCAATAAGTATGCTTATTTGAGTATAATAAGAAAAATTTGTTAT
This sequence comes from Chironomus tentans, assembly GCA_963573255.1. Lineage (NCBI taxonomy): Eukaryota > Metazoa > Arthropoda > Insecta > Diptera > Chironomidae > Chironomus > Chironomus tentans. Next base: position 19,816,767 of record OY754302.1, read on the forward strand.
TCTGAATTGAGTATGCTCTTAATGTTCTCATGAGTATGCTCAATAAGTATGCTTATTTGAGTATAATAAGAAAAATTTGTTATTCTGGATTGAGTATGCTCTTAATGTTCTCATGAGCATGCTCAATAAGCGTGCCAATGTGAGTTCATAAAAATTTATGTCAAAAATTAAATGAGCACATGCATATTGTTCTCATGAGTATGCTCAGTTGAGTGAGTCCGCATGAGTTCATTATTTGAGTATGCTCACTAATATTCTCACTTTTTTGAGCATACTCTTTGTATGTTCGGGTTTACTATTACAGATTTAGCTTTTCTGGTGCTTTTAGCTTCCATCAAGTAAGTCAGTTAATTAAATTATTTTCGATATTCATTAAGTAAAATTTAATTAACAGCAAAATTCCAACCTAATGCATGTTAATGGAGCAACAATGGAAGATGAATTCATGTATCTCCATCGAATGAACAGACAAAGAAATCCTGTACCTTTAGTAGATCATGCCTACACTGTTCAAGAAAGATTTTTAAGACTCGTGATAAATTTCGGAAGATTTGGGAACCCAACACCATTCCGATTTGATCCATTGCTTCAAAACACTCAATGGCCTCAAGTTACTGACAATTTGGAGTTTTTGGATATTGGAAGACATCTTGTCGTTGACAATCATCCATTCAGAGATAGGATGGATTTATGGAGGGACTTTGATGAGAGATTCAACAAGTTTTAAAGAGCTTCCAATTGATTTTGGAGACTATAGCTCATAAATCATTGTAGCTTTTATTTCAAAACAAAAGAAATATCATTCTTGCACTTTAATTCAGCTAATAAAACTTTAAATTTGTAACGTATTTTTGAAATTTAAAAATAGAGACAGACAGACAAATAATTTATTTTTGCAAACACTTTTATTGCTAACATCTGAGTTTTACTTTTAAAAACGCATCGCAAAGTATAATTTACGAAAATTCGAATTCTGGACATCTCAAGTGATAATTTACATGTTTTCCACTAATATTAACATAATATTAGTACATTTAATTGAATCATCGTAAGAAAAACGCGAAAAAGAAGAGAAAAATAACTTCCAGTGATCTAAAAAAGCGCATTTATATTGAAAAGTTGAATTAAGAGGACTAGAGTGATGGAATATTGCAGTGTAAGCATAATTAATGGCAAGATAGTCGTCAACAACAAGGAGATTGTCAAGAAGCGTAGAATTGCTCAATATAAAGCATCAAATGAGCGTGTTGTTGTCAGGAATGATATTCCGTATGTAATTACAGTAAAGGAAGAGCCCGAAGAGTTTTCGAATGATGAATTCAGTGCCGCAGATCAGGAAGGCGTCGAATCAAAATTTGTAGCTTACGAGGATATTATTAAGGAAGAAACACAATGTCCAAATTGTATGATGGAATTTTCAACTGTTGAGAATCTTCATGCACATATTAATGCCTGTCATACAGCTCATCGCTGTGACATTTGCTTTAGACAATTAAAGAGCAAAAGTGGACTTGATAGACATCTTAAATCTCACTTAAAAACGGAAAAGCAATTCGAATGTGATGTTTGCTATGAAAAAATCGCCAAACGTACTGAATTTAAGAAGCATTTGTTGGCACACAACCTTGGTACTCGATATGTCTGTGAATTATGTCCATTCGTCTGTACCAGCAAGCGTGGATTGCATGATCATCACATTACAATTCACATGAAGAAATTCAAGCCTCTACGATTCATCCCATGTCCAAAGTGTATGCTGTCGTTCCGGAGCCAAGAAGCCTTCGATGAACATCAATTCTATCATTTAAAAATGGAACAAAAAGAGAACTGACTGTAAAAGTAAGAAGAAGTTGCTTATCGAAAAAGCGGAAAGAATTATTTGCCGTTTCACATTAATTTACCTTGCCTAAAAATATTATTTCTCTCCCATTAATTATAATACACAATGTTGAATAAAAGAAGCTTAAGGCAATCCAATTATGTTAATCTGATTAACGCATAAATTATTTTTAAAGCTTAAAAGCTTCATTTCAGTTAATTTGCAAATTTGGATCACTCAGTTCAATTTTTGAACCTTAATAGTCGTTAAATTTCAATTTTTTTTGAAAACCTTTAAATTTCAAATTTTTGAAAACCGTTAAATTCCAAATTTTTGAAAAGCGTTAAATTTCAAATTTTTGAAAACCGTTTAATATTACAAAAATTCACTATATAAATGCTTTAATCAGACACTATAATTAATAATTTTTCAAATGCATAAAATAAGTACGTTTTTGTAAATCAGTAAGATGCTGAGGAATTAAGAACATAAATCCAGTGAGAACAAGGATAATTTTTTCAAATTGTTCATCATGTCCATCAATATAGAAAATGTAGGCAAGGAAAGACACTGAAACGAAAAGAACTGACTAAGTGATAAGAACTTGATGTATTAAATTTCTGAACTAAAATATTCACTTTATTTTTAGATTTTGATTCCGATAAATATTATTTGATGAATTTACTCAAGTTTCAAACATCATAGATTGAAAATTAATGCATTTTTATACGAGAATTATTATATGTAACTTGCTTATCGAGAAAGTGGAAAGAATTATTTGCCATTTCACATTAAATAGTTAATTTTCTCTTTGTACTTGCCTTAAAATATTATTTTTCTCTCATTAATTATAATACATAATATTAAATAAAAAAAAAGTTTAAGGCAATCCAATTATGTTAATCTGATGGACACATAAATTCTTTTTTAGGCTATTAATTGATGACTTTTTATTCATTTTTGATTACTTAATTGAAAGAAATTAGCATTTTAATGTTTAGTGGATTTTTGGGATGATATTTGAAAAATAAAAATCAGTCTTTTGAGGCCTATTTTTCAGTTATTAAGCATTTAAAATTTTATCGAAATACGTCTTTTTAGGAATGAAATGTTGTTCGTTTTACAGATTCTTCTTCTTTTTCACGTTTGTTTAAAAATGGCAAAAATTAAAGCATCAAAAAATAAAATAAAACTTGACGATTGTTGTGGAATTTAAAAGGATATTTTTTAGTACACAGACTTAAAAGCTTCATCTCATTTCAGTTCATTTAATTGCTAAACTGGATTACTGAACAGAAAACTATTCAGTAATACATTCGGTTCAGTTCAATTTTTGAACTTAAATTTCAAACTTAAGTTCGTTAAATTTCAAACTTTTTAAAACCGTTAAATTTTCAAATTTTAGAAAACCGTTAAATTTTCAAATTTTTGAAAACCGTTACTTTTTAATCTAGGAAAATGAAACTTTTAAGTCAGTCTGCCTATCAAAAAGCATCCATCTATAAAATATTTATCATTATCTCCTGGTTTTCCTTCATATCATCCTATCCTACAATCTATTACTTTATCTAATAAAAAAGTTATTCCTCATTATCGCAATAGTTTTTGATTGGTGCATTTTAAATTTCACTTTCATTTTTTTGTTTTAAAAAACATTCCACAAAAAAAAAACATCAACAACAATAGATAAAAACTTGTCTCCCATTTTTCACATTTAACAGTTCTCATGATTTACTTTTATGTGCTTTCAAATCAATTTTTTAAAAAATAATTCGTGCATTTTCTAAACTGCACATTTAATCAAACTTATAATAATTATTTAATTACAAAAAAAGAATTTTTTGCTTATTATTTCTTAACTTTTTTGGTGAACATCCAAAAATATACATAAATTTATTTCATATTGCAATCAATTACTTTTAAAATGAGTAATGCGCTCTAATAAATAATGATTGAACAAATAGACATAGCTCGTGGACAAATGTGATGACAAATATCACAAAAACTTCCATAATAAATAATCATGAGTTCCAGAACGTAAAGTTATGTATAAAAAATCAAAGGAACATTATTTTATTGTGTATTTTAAGGCATTATACTACTCATGCTGCCCATTTGTGATTTAGATTGGGCAAATTGCTGTAAAAGACTGTGTCTTGCTATTGTCTGTTCCATTCTTTGTATTGTTGCTGTGAGATGAGAATTTTCTACATAAAGATCCTTCACGAGTAAGTCAGCACTTGCTAGTCTCGTCGCTTGCTCTGATATGACAATGCTTTGTGCCTCTAAACGGTTCCTTAATTCATTAAGCTCTTGGCGCTGTTGATGCCATGTTTCTAAAATAAATAAATGTATAGTCGTTGTTGTTAGACGAAAAGTATGTGTAAACACAGATGTTTGTGATACTTACGATACATTATTGTTTCTGTGTAATGCTGTTGTTGTCTCAAAATGTTTTGTAGATGTTTATTCTTCAGTTGAAGTCTTTCCAATTTTTGTGATAAGTTTGGATGAGTGGATTTCTGTAAAAAGAAAATAAATCATAGATAATGATCCTTACATAATGGTGAAGTATGACGAATAGGAAAGGTATTTTATCAGGCGCCTGCCATTGTTTGTCATATTAGTGATTCAGATAAGAATTATGAATTTATTATAGATTTAACGGATTTTTGAAATTCAAAATTTAACGGTTTCTAAAAATTTAATTTAAATTTGTACTAAAATTTAGAACAAATTTTCAAATATTTTTTGACCGTTAAAATTCAAATTTTAATAAACAGTTATTTTTCAAATACTATTCAGCGTTCAGTAATTCCAAACTGAAAATAATACAGCACATATCCATGAAAATAATGTGTCGCAGACAATGAATCTGTTTATCTTCTTGATGACCAAATTAAAGCTAAAATATCCCCATTGATCAAAAGAGAAACAACATCTGTCTACTTACATAAGCATTTGCTAAAATAGGCCTTGCTTCTTGCAGCTGTTGAAGCTCCATAATAAGACTTTCACGTTGTGTCGCTAATTCCTGTATCTCTTCTTTCATTTGATCCATGATAATCTTCATCTTTCTTAATCTATCATGTCCCTCATTAACGCTCATTAGACTTGCCGCGCCATCATTTATCTCATTCAATGACTGAATACTGTTCGAGACGACGGATTTATTTGATAATAATGAAAGAGCTTCATTCACTTCTAAAATTTCTCTCGGTGTTTCTGAGACTTCTGGTTGTTGTGAATGCTGTGAATGATTTGAGGACGGTGGTTTCTGTATTGGTGATATGATCCTGATAGGCTCTTCCATAATTGGATCTTCCTGCATGACATCATTATTATTCTTTTTACTTACATAATTTGGATTCTGATAATCTCTTATTGGACCGGTGATTGTGTTTTGATTTAAAAGGTAACTGATTGGTGAACTAGCAATGCTGACATTGTCAGGCGATGCAGCACGTGGTGGTGTCTTTAAACTGGCTATTGACTGATTTTGTAATTGAGTAACTTCCAACTTCAATGTTTCAATTTCTTTGTCCTTTTCATCCAGCAGTGATTGTGCGTGAACTTTTAGTTCCTCCATTTCATTCTCAAGTTCCAAATATTGACCTTCCAGCTGACATTTCTCATCAATTGGACTTAAACGTCCATTACCCTTCTCGATTTGTGCTGCAAATTGATCTTCTAGTTCTGACATTTTTTGCAGCAGTTCCGCAAACTTTTCATCACTCTGCCGTTGGTCATCATCAAATAAGAGCCGTTCCTCATTTAATTTTGCCTGCCAATAGTCTTCACAATTCTCATATTCTTTACTCATAAGCTCTAAATTATCTTCCAGTTCCTTTACACGATTCTGTAGTCTCTCATTTTCATTCTTAAATTTTGTCAGGTCATCAGCACTAATGTCATCATTAATATTACTGTTGTTATTGCTTGTTGTAGCCACACTCGTCGATTCTTCAATTTTACTTTTATACTCTGACACTTTCTCTTCCAATTCCAGCACTTTTTTCTTCATCTGCTCAATCACTTCCTCATCTTTCTTTTGATATGCCGGTAAAACTTTTGGAATTGGCGTTGATGATGCCAATTCACTATTCAATGCCATCCATTCACCGCTGTTTTCCGTCTCTTCAATGTCATTGCTAAATTTTCGTACTTTTCCCATTCGTGGACTCTCTTCGACATTCCGAGACTTGCTTGGCGAATCACCGCGACGCTTAATAGCGGCACTTGTTATTGCTTCTTGCTCGTCTATGCTTAATGTTTCGCGTGTGACTTTACTCTTGTTCTTCCATCTCATTACCTGTGTGAATTTATACAAAAAATAACGTATTTTAGATATTTGAATTTTGAGTAGAATTAGGTTGAATACAGGGTAGGGTACCCCTATGGTAGGTAACCCTAGGGTACTCCTATGGTATGGTACCCCTAGGGTAATGGTAAAGTACAACTAGGATAGTACAGGATACCTCTAGGATACGACAGGGTAGGGTATTCCTAGGACAGGGTATCCCTATGGTTAAGGTAGGAGAGGGTATCCCTAGAAAGTTAGTTTTAAAATATTTTTCGATGTTTATTTTTTTCAAATATTTTTTTTTTCCGTTAGTATCTTTTTCAACTAAAAAAAGTTAGTATCTTTTTTTACGTTACTAATCTTTTTGTTATTCCACTCAATTCTGGATTAGCCCATAGACAAAATAGTATGAAGGAAAACATTGAAAACATTACCTCAACATTAAGACTCTCAACATCCGACTGAAGCTCATCATTCTTGTCGCGCAAATTGGAATTTTCCATTTGTAAGGTTTCAATCTTCTCAATTAAATCTAACATTTCCTCATTATGTGAATCAGTACGTTCATCAGTTCCGCCGCCAACTTCCATTTCGGAAATGTCTTGATTTAATTTGATATTTTGTTCGAGTAATTCAGTTATTTGTTTATGAAGTTCAGCTTGTTCATTTTCCAAGGCACAATTATCGTCTTTTAAGCTCAAAAGTTCTTGTCTCAATTTCAGCTCTTCAGCCTCCATTGTTCTTATTTTTATTTCCAGTCGCGAATTTAAATTTCCCAATTGTTCTCGTTCAGCTGTCAATTGAGTTGTCAACTCACGAATTGCTTCATTGTGTCGTTGCTCGAGTGACTTTATCTCTGATCGTGTCGAATCTTCGAGATTTGAGTGTCTTTCGTCAATCTCTTGGGCGAGTATTGATGCACGCCGATTAATTTCTTTATTATCGGTAAATAATTTCTTATTCTCGTCGGCTAATTGACGAAAGCTCTGTCTTAGTGATGATATTTCTGACTTGTGAAGTGCAACTGAAGCTTTAAGCAGTGTGGACAGCACATCGGGTGTATTTTGTCGTTGGATTTCCTCCTCAAGGACATTACATAATTCTGATAGCTTAATAGTCTTGCTTAAAAATCCTAAATTGTTTAATAAGCGTTCTGGATCAGGCACATTCGCTGATGTCCACATTGTCACAATATCCTCAGTCGAGATACATCCAGATTCTGTTGAAAATATAGGCACAATATCTTGATAAATTTGTGTGTCTTCCTTCTTCTCTAAATTATTAAAATTCACATTTTTCTGTCCAATATTCTCGACACTCGAAAACATATCGGAATCGCTTTGTAATAGATTCAAAAAGTCATCAAACTTAATTCCACCGTCACGCTTAATCGAAAGCTTTTCAAACACTTCCTCGGCTGCTAATTTTGCCGCTATTTTATGAAGACCAACACGCTCACAGACAATTTCTAATTGCTGAAAATTTAGGACATCACCAGCTTCAAAGCTGTTCCAAACAACGCGTAGATTCTGTGACAGCAAACTCATTTTAATTAAATTATCACTTTCATCCATTGAATCTTCATTGATTTCGCGATCTTGACGCAACTGACGTAATCTTATTTCTAGCTTTGAGGCTTTTTGGGATGGAAGTGATGCACAGCGCTTTAATTTTGTTGAATATAATGGACGTCTCCTTTTTGCACCGTGCACATCACTCTGCGACACTGAACGTTGGACTTTTGTCGATTTTTTCTCTGGCGATGCCACAACAATTACCGTTGTCTCGTTATCTGAATCCGATGTGTCGTTAATCAGATCATCATTATTTTGCGTAGGACGTGATCGACGGCCGTATTTCTTTGTACCAACAATATATTTTGGTGAAATTTCACGGTCCGATTCGTTGTCACTTGATGGCTTTGTTGATGGTGATACTTGAGTTGTTGTTGATGTAGATGTTTCTGATTATTGTTTGTTGATGGCGGAAAATTTTTATTAATAATTATTTTTATGGTGGATGATGAAGAAGGCACAGAGAAGTAAATGAAAAGAGCAATTAATTAGTAAATCAGTAAATTGTAGCTAATTGTTTCTTTGTTTTATGAGACGTTAGAAATTTAGAGTAAAGTAATTCGAGATGTGAACGAAAGAAAGACTAATTAAACACTAAGACGACAGTGAGTGAATAAAATAAAGTAAGCAAGACGAAAGAGAGATAGTCTGTCTCAAAATTGTGTACATTTGTGTGTAGGATGACATCACGACAACCTCTCTATCTTGTAGTATAATAAAATATATTTTGTTGAAGTGTGGATGTGTGGTTGAGACTAAGGCGCATTTTTTTACTTTATTATATTTTTCAATGTTTTTTAAGTTCTAAAATTAACGGGTTTTTTGAATTTTAAAAAATAACGGTTTTCAAAAATTTGAATTAATTATTTCAGAGGCTCAAAATTTGAACTTTGTACATTTTCAAAGAATTAGGAGACGTTTTTGAATCTTATAAAATAACGGCTTTTTAAAATTTGAATCATTTTTTTCAGAGATTTAAAATTTGAACTTTGTAAATTTTCAAAAACTTAAATGCCGTTAAAAACTGAAATAAATTGAATTACTTCTTTACTTTTTAAAAAATCAATGAATCGTTTATGTAACGAATTTCCATCAGCCTTTTCGTGACCTAAATAAGCTTATCAGTAAATCAGTAAGTCAGTCACTACTGCAAAATAAAGGCAGACAATATAAACTCATAAAAATACGCTAAAGATACCCAAATAAATCAATAGAAAGGAGATAATTTATGAATTTACCAAATATATCATTTATAAACTATTGTTGCCTCGTTTGTCACAAATTTAAACTGGATTTTTTGTCGCACACAAGAAAAAAATTTAAAAGAATGTTCACTTTCATAGCCGAAAGGCAGCAAAATTGATTATTTTTTGGGTTGAATGTAATTATGTCAATTACTAGTAATTTTCTGTAACATTATTATTTTTTTCTTCAACATCATGCCTCACACGTTTCATGTCACACTTAAATTTATGTAGAATGTTAATGAATTTCCACTACAAGTCCGGTATCAGTAGGAAATTGATATTGTGATTACTTAATTAAAAATCGTACTTTAATCAAATATTATTGTTGTACGTCGTAGACCTTCTTTCTTTCATTCACTCACGTTTATGGACATTCATTCGTATATACAATAAAAAAAAGTTTTACTTTGTTAAAACAAGATAAATATGGGTTTTTAGTTATTGATAAGCCTTCTCCGTATTTTATTACTTTTATTTTCAATGTCTTAGTAAGAAGAAAAGATTATTAATAGTAATACGTAAGGAAAGAGAAACTACAAACACAGAAAAAAATAAAATAAAATATAAAGGCAAGAACAAACCCTAAGCAATAAACAAGATGATCCATTTTCCTTTTACCTTCTGCGATTTTATATACAACCGTTTACACACCTTCTTTTTACCTCTAGCGAAATAATTGCCAAAAAAATACATACGAATAATAAAGTGAAGCCGAAAACTAAAGCATATAAAAGAAGCTACAAGTGAGCGGTAAATTAAAAACAAAAATATATTTTTGTGTACAGAGAGAAAATTCCCATTGTCAAATTTGTTTGCGACGCCGACGGTTACCAATAGATATTCCAAACCCCAAAAAATGTGTACACCTAATTCTTATGTTCATTTAATTGACATTTATTTTTTTGTATACTAATGCAATTGTTGTTATTACACTTTAACTCCATCGAGGACTGAAAGCATGCTATGGAAGAAAGGAGCCAATAAAAGTAGCAGAATTTATTTGATTTCAGGCGCATTTCCTTTTTTAAAATGAAAATCTAGAACGTTTAGTAAAATTAACGATTTTAAAAAATTCAAAAATTTAACGGCTTTGTAAAATTCAAAAATTTAGCGGTCTTGAAAAATTCAAAAATTTAACGGGTTTGTAGAATTAAAAATTTAACGGTTTTGAAAAATTCAAAAATCAGTTTATTGTTAATTTTAAAATTTCAAAATCCGTTAAATTTGCTATTAAAGTTTATAGCAACCATATTCCATTGATCTTTTTACTGTATAGCCTTATTGAGCCTTAATTTATGAAAAATGTTATGCTAATCATTCAAACAATCAATCTGAACAAAACCAAACCCCATGTAATCCTCAAAAAGTGCTAATAAACAAAGCTTACATAGTTATTAATGATAATTCCTAGAATCCTTTATCAAATTACATATAGCACCGGGACCGACTGATTCATATCGAGATAAGAAGCCATTTGAGTGACAGCTAATATAAATGACGGCGATTTTCATTGAATAATATAAATATACTTGAATTTACATACGGTTTTAACTATAGCCGCTTAATAAGGAACGTCAGGTGGACTAATGTGGATAAGTGAAGCAACAAAGAAACTCCCAAGACTCTTTTACGCCTAATATCGTCTATAGATATTTAAAGTATTTCGAAAGAAATGTAGTTTCAAGCGCGTTCTGTTTATTTTTTGCACATTCTTACTAATTCAATTATTGTGAATTACAATATTCTTAAAATACCTTTTATTTTCCACTTCGTGATTCCTATATTCTCTTCTATATCCATTATGTACACACATACTTATAGTTTATACATTGAAGAGCACTTGAACTTTTTTTGAAGAAGTTATTCAAGAAGCTATAAGCATGTTATTAGATTTAAATATTATAATCATAGACTATAAATATATATTGAACGATGATGCAAATGTGATAAATGTAATGTTTGCTTATAAATTGTAAGAAGCTTTTGTTATCGAATGAAATTAAATCGAGCAAATCGATTATAACAATGACTGCAGGGTGCCCATGAATGATTGAAGCATAAAGTTTAAATTAAATCATTGAGTAATTGCTTAATTTAACAGAGTTTTAAATTTAACGACTTTTCTATTTAAAAATTAACGGTTTTGTAAAATTTGAAATTCAGCTGATTTCAAATTTAACGGTTTTTATAAGTTTCAAAAATTAAACACTCATAAAAATAATCTAAAAACGAATTGTAGTTTTGTATGAGAAAATCTAAAAACAATTTTTGGATTTTACTCTTAATAAAAAATTTTAGATTCTAAAAAAATATTTTTAGATTTTAAAAAATTTGCAAAAGTCTAAAATTTTGATTTTAGAATCTAAAATTGTTCTTTTTGGAAAATCTAAGAAGAAATTTTTAGATTCTAAAATCAAATTTTTAGATTTTTGTAATTTTTCTGAAAAATTCTAAAAATATTTTTTAGAATCTAAAATTTTTTATTAAGAGTAAAATCCAAAAATTGTTTTTAGATTTCCTCATAAAAATCTACAAATCATTTTTAGATTATTTGTATGAGTCTAAAATGATGAACATTTTATATGGGGACAAAGACTGATCCTTGTATCTTGCCATTTCTGGAAGCATTTGTGAAGTATAAAGCACTTGCAAGAAAATTATAATACTTTGTTGCAAAATTTAAAAACATATTTTTAAAATTTAAAACCTTGTTATTAGATTTTAAAAAATGTTTTTGAATTCTAAAAAAAGTTTTTAAAACTGTAGTAGTTTTTAGATTTATTTTTTTGAGTGTAGGATTTAAATTAAATCTTAGGATTAAAAATTTAACTTTTGGATCTAAAATGCACTACAATGAACATGATCCAGTGCTTAATAATCCAAAACCTTCAACAATACAACAATTAGTGTTCCGAGCACCTCACAATGACCTTTAACCAACTACATGGACACAACATTTAAAATTGATAATTTATTGGAATGCAGCTTGAAATTTAATTTCACTTTTACTAGCTGGCATCGTCAAGAAGCAATTTTGTGCGAAAAAAGTAAGCAAAAGAGATAAGAAAACAAAAAAAAAAGATTGATGAGAATTCCACACAATTTAAAAATGTGCATAGCTACATGTACTTTATATACAAATTAAATACAAAGAGTACCATCACCCACATAATGTGAATCAAGTAAATGAGGAAATAATAGCAATAACTAATCAAAAAAAAAATCCGAGGATGGAGAATTTACCGTCATCTTCACTAGTTATAACATGCAGAAGACCTTCGCGAAATTCTTCGAACGTAACTCCTGTCTTGCTTCCATTTTTGAATAAAATACTGATGAGCAATGTTAGCCTTTCTTTGAGCTGAAGTGTTTGACACAAATTTCTTAATCCACTTTCATTTAACTTCCCGTCGATTTCGAAATTTTTGAATAAATTAAAAAGCTTTTGTTCGTAAGGATCTATAAATATTGAATTATTTGGAATAAATGAGCTCATTGCAAAGTATAAATTAGATGTCCAATTTTGCAAATGATGATTTAATAATGCAATTTAAAATATTTAATAAAATTAAAATTTGCAACGTAAAAAATATTTAAATTTACGAATAAAACGGTCACTTTTGATTGGAATCTTAAGCACATTTAGTACAAGATTCTTTAGAACACGCTTTAATTAACAAATATTCAATTTAGAAATGAAAACCAGAGAAAACTAACAAAATGAGTGATGAAATATTTTTTATTGTACAATTTTTGCTTTTTCATTGATGAAAAAAACAGAAGGCACGAATTTAATGTTTTTAGTTGTTTTAGTAATGATAAACTCACCCATCACACAATTTCTTAGATATATGAAGACTTAACTAACATGCTTAAACTGCTAAGCACCCTATTTTCATGCCTTAAATCACAAATATTTAATTTTTTAATAAATTTCTCTTATGTGATGTTTTTGACACTCGCCCTTGTTGCATTGACTGTAAATTTTAATCAGTGTTTACAAATGTATTTTAAGCCTTCACAGCGATTAGCATTGATTTCTGTTTATATAGACTGATTAATTTTACTATTTAATTGATATGTCAATCATTAAAATCTATTAATTATCATTCAAAAACTTAATATCATTAAAAACAAAAATCGATAGTTTCTATAATTTTTTGAAACTTTTTAACGGATAAAAAATATTTGAATTAAAGACAGTCAATCCGTCAAATAACAGCCGTTAGCATGCTCTAAATAAAATGTAAACAGTGCTAACTTTTACAAAAATATAGACAATGGATAAAAAGGAAGAAAATAAGGATGTCACTGACTGGGATGCGATAGATGAGCAGCGGAAACACTTGTATATATTAGGAAGAGATGTTTCAGAAATACCGTGCTTTAGAAACAGCTTTTTATACGGCATTGGAGGAGGATTCGGAATGGGATTAGGTAAAAATGTGTATTTATTTATCAAATTTCCTTAAAAGCTGTATTAAACTGACTATATTTGTAGGAACCTTCATGTTTACATCACGAACAAAGCTGTCTATGAATGTTGCTTATGGAACTTTTGTTGCCACAACAGTTAGTTACTGGTTTTATTGCAGGTACGAATAATAAGATCCAGCACATAGACTCATAAACTCTCGAGTGACTTGATATCACATTTATAACGCAAATTTCTCTATCTAATAGGTACAATTACTCAAAAACGAAATTCCTCTACAGTCAACTGAAAACAGCGATGAAACAGCAAGCGTTATATGAAGGAACCTCCATAGAAGAGGAAATCATAAAAAAAGCAGAAAGTGTATAGTAGTGTATTAATTTAATAAATGCAAGTTAGTTTAAATAAATTTCCAAAAGTGAAAAATGGTTAATTATTGATCCAGAACATTTTTCCTCTTTGAATAAAATCAACAAGTGCAACTAGTATTATTAAACATACGCTTCTTTCACAGTTTTCGTTCTTACGTTACGTAAAATTACCGATAATAAGATACGCTTATCAAATCTTCTCTCATACATCCAAATATATTTATTGATAAATTCAACATTGAACGAATGCTTTGGGGTCGTTTTTAAAAGACAACCATAATTAATAGAACTAAAAAACCGTTTAAAATTTGAATTTCAAAAACCGTTCAAAATTTGAACTTCTAAAATCCGTTAAAATTTTGGCACTAAAACACAAATTATAAATCAATTAGTGCTTCAATACTGCACTTAAGTCGTTCAAGCACGAACTATTTTTTAAAATTTATTGATGCTGGACGTAACTAATCAAGATGAAATGTAAGAAAGCATTTAATTATCACATTTTAAATTAAAATGAACATTTATTGACCATATTTATCACTAATTAAAAAAAGGTTTAGCTATAAAATTTTCAAGTCAACTTTCCACTCATAAACAGCCTTTTATGACTTGACAAAATGATAAGATTAGAAGTTCGCGTGGAGTAAAATTTCAACACGTGGGATAATTAATTTGTGTTTATCTTAGAACTTAAAGATCTGGGAACATTTCCAGTTTTAAAACTAGTTTGAAAATCTTGACAGCACTTGATCATATGTCGTTCAACTAAGTATATTACATAATTGGTTCAATTATCTTACATGACATCAGATAAAGAAGCATGCTTATAAGAAAATTATCACGTCATTCAAAATCAGTGTTGATAACGGTGTGGTTTGGAACTGAGCGACATAGCGCCGCCAAATGAACGATTTTGATTGAAAAATCACCGCCTAAACTAGCTTTTTTTTTTATTAGAAGATAGCACCAACTTAAAATTCCGCACTTTTTGCAAAAAAAACATTATTAGTAACACAAGTGAATGACAAAAGGAACAAGATAATAGTTTGAGTAAATACTTCTTTTTTATCAAACAAAGCATTCTAATTTTAAAACCCATTTACCGAGAAATAATCATATTTCACTTGTGATAAACTTGAAATCAGATAAAGAATGCAAAAATTCGGAAGGCAGGTAATTTAAAGAAGCAAACAAATACACGTGAGTGTTATCGGGTTTCCTTTTGTCCATTCCTTAATTTATTCAATGATATAATGATTTATGATTAGAGGCTTAGAAGGGATTGTCCAGATTTGGGGGGTTAACGATCCTTACTACTTTTTTTAAATTTAATTCTCATAAATTATTGGGGCAGATCATTCCAGAGTCGTACCCAGAAATTTTTTTTTGGGGGGGGGGGGGGGGGGGTGTGTCTTCAAAATTTTTCTTGATCTTATACGCATTATTTTGTACTTGTTGTTAATTCTAATGGTTCGTGAATGATACTAGAGCTTCGGAAAAAAAATTTTTAAAAAAAAATTCTAAAAAAAATTTTTCGAGGGGGGGGGAGGTCCGGACCCCATCGAACACCCCCTGGCTACGCCCATGGATCAAAAATTTTTGTTCTTTTTCAAAAATTGTGTTCTAAATATTTCAAATTTCAGTCTGTTCTGCATTTTAAATTTTGAAATCGGGACATGCCCTGCTTTTCTATCAAAAGTAGATGAACAGCCTATTCAATGTAGGCTCAGAAAGAATATAGTTGAATGAAATGATCAAAACTTTGTCTTTTTGCCGTTATTGTACCCGCTTTGTCCATTCCGTCCAAATACAACTGGCAAATTTTGTTCCGGATAGCTCAGGGGATAGCTATAGTCCCCTTATGTAAGCTTAACTCTGATCTCCCTTAGGTATATAATACAGTACTCAGATTAAAATTCCATGATCTTTTCAATGATTTAGTTATTGATTAATCATATCCCACGGGATAGTGATTATTAGGAGATATACTGCACTAAAAACTTGACGACCTTGTCAGATTGAATTAAATTTCTGCCAAACCTCAAAAAAGAATAACAAGAGAAGAGCAAAGAGTCATTTGACTCAATTTTAATACAGCAAATCTTTTATTTAATGCAAAATTTGAAGCAAAGTATAAACAACGATTGTCTATGTATTGTTGAAAATTGTTTGCAAATTATAGTATACTATCAATTTCTACACTCTTTAGTTGGGGTGACCAGATATTTTTTGAAAACATAGAGGACCAAAAATTTTTCTCACCAATTTTTAACTTTTTGTGTCGACGTTTGAGTCCATCTTATCTAGTCTTATCAGAGGACAGAGGACAGTCTGAAACAGATGGTCAGCCTATCTTTAGTACATAATCTAATCATAGAGACGATTACTTTTTATTTAAAGTCGTGCGACATTAAATTGCACTGACCTTCATGTACGATTACGACACTCGAACTTATCAGTTAAAAATAAATTCTAAAAATATATTTAAAATTCTAATCTCAGTCACCGAAAAAAATGCGCTGTCGTTAACCCCTTAGCATCGAGCTATTATCATTCCTATTATGGTTCAGCATGTATGTGCCATTTATTCAGTGTTAAATGCGAAAAAGAGAAAAATTTATGGATGTCTTTGGTGAGTGTAAATATTCATAATATAAAGCTAAAAAAATACTTATAAAGGAACGAAGAAATCGTGAAAAAATAAAAATTACTCTCAGTCATTACTGTTCTTTCAAACGGGCAAGACATAAAACCTTGTATGTTCGTGGATTTAAAGTTTTTGCTATAATTGGTTTGGATATCAATAAATTATCTTCGTAGTAAACAACATAATGAATAATAAAACATCAAATCTCGTTTTTTTCGTGAATGGAAAGAAGGTAGGTTGAAACATAGCTCGATTATTGTGGAATTCGAGTGCCTTCTGTTTTAAATAATTATTATCAACTGACCTACAAGTGACTGCACTCTTCAAAATTAAAATAAATAAAAATGCTTGCAAGTGGCAATTAACTCATAAATTATAAATATGTAATTCAATGAATTGGAGATAGCTCGTTATCAAATGCGCTATTTCAGTTATTGTTGTTATTTTTCTACATGTATGACTTGTCGTGCCTTAAAAAATATTTTTGTTTGTTTGAATAGAATCATGCGATTTTCTTTTTACTTCACAGATAAATGATAATAACCCTGACCCTGAAATTACTTTACTACGTTATCTTAGAGAAAAGCTTCGATTATGCGGAACAAAATTGGGATGTGCGGAAGGTGGTTGTGGTGCTTGTACTGTTATGATATCAAGATATGATCGATGTGCTGGAATTGTCAAGCATTTCTCAGCTAATGCATGCTTAATGCCAGTTTGTGCATTGCATGGAATGACTGTTACAACTGTTGAAGGAATCGGAAGTACCAGAACTCGTCTTCATCCAGTTCAAGAAAGAATTGCAAAAGCTCATGGATCACAATGTGGATTTTGTACACCTGGATTTGTCATGTCAATGTACGCATTATTGAGAAACTCTCCAACACCAAACATGAAGGAACTGGAAGTTGCATTTCAAGGAAATTTATGTCGTTGTACAGGATATCGTCCGATCATTGAAGGATACAGAACATTTACTAAGGAATATGCATGTGGAATGGGAGATAAATGCTGTAAAGTTACAGGAAATGGATGTAATGGGGAAGTGGATGACAAACTTTTTGAGCCAAGTGAATTTACACCTTTCGATCCATCACAGGAACCAATTTTCCCTCCAGAATTAAAACTCACTGATCAATATGACAAGGAAGTCTTGAAATTTTCAAATGATCGTGAAGTCATTTGGTATCGACCAACAGAACTGCAACAATTGCTAGCATTTAAGAAGGAACATAAAGAAGCAGCTAAAATTGTTGTTGGAAATACTGAAGTTGGTGTGGAAGTGAAATTCAAGCATTTTGATTATAAATATTTAGTCAATCCATCTCAAGTCAATGCATTGAATCAAATTGATGTCCTACGCGATGGAATGAAAATCGGTTCTGCTGTCACATTATCAGACATTAAGGATTTTCTTCAGAAACAAGTTGTTGATCTTCCTGAATCAGAAACTAGAATATACAAAAGTATTGTTGACATGCTTCACTGGTTTGCAGGCATGCAAGTCCGTAATGTCGCATCAATTGGTGGAAATATCATGACTGGATCACCAATCTCTGATTTAATTCCAATTTTGATGGCTGCAAATGGAGAGCTGGAAGTTGAAAGTCTTGATGGTGGTAGAAGGAAGGTTATCATGAATGAAAAATTCTTCACTGGTTATCGCAGAAATATCATCGATAGTTCAGAAGTTCTCATTTCTGTGTTCATTCCAAAAACTTCAAAAGATCAACACTTCTTAGCATACAAGCAAGCTAAACGACGTGATGATGACATTGCTATTGTCAATGCAGCTATAAATATCAAATTCAAAGAGAATTCAAATTTAATTGAGGAATCAAGATTGGCATTCGGAGGAATGGCACCAACCACCGTTCTTGCTATAAAAACTGCAGAAAAAATCAAAGATAAGGTTTGGAACCGTGAATTAGTAGAAATTGTGAACAACAGTCTATTAGAAGAAATTCCATTGTCAGCTGATGCACCCGGAGGAGTAATTTCTTATCGACGATCCCTCACATTGAGTTTATTTTTTAAATCATTTCTTAGCATCAGCAATGCATTAGAAAGGTCAATGAACCTTCAAATTTTAGAAGATCGTGATAGAAGCGGAATTGAAGGTTTCCATACATTGACCCCAAAAAGTACACAATTATTTGAGAAAGTTTCATCAGATCAGCCAACAACAGACCCAATTCATCGTCCTATGGTTCATGCATCAGCTTATAAACAAGCAGCTGGAGAAGCAATTTATGTTGATGACATGTCAAGGCATGAAGATGAGTTGTATTTAGCCTTAGTTTTGAGTACCAAAGCTCATGCGAGAATTCTTTCAATCGACGCAAGTGAAGCATTAAAATTACCAGGCGTTCATGCTTTCTTTTCTGCAAAAGATCTTACTACACACCAAAATAAAATCGGACCAGTTTTTCATGATGAGGAATTATTCATAAGTGAAACTGTCACAAGTAAAGGTCAAACTTTAGGCGCAATTGCAGCAGATGACCAAAATACTGCTCAAAAGGCAGCAAGGCTCGTGAAAGTTGAGTATGAAGAAATTCAGCCAATCATTGTAACGATGGAAGATGCAATAAAACATGAATCAATCTTCCCAGGATTTCCTAAATATCTCAAAAATGGTGACATTAACAAAGCCTTTGAAGATGCAGATCATGTCATTGAAGGTGAAGTTCGTATGGGAGGTCAAGAACATTTTTATTTAGAAACAAATGCAGCCATTGCCATACCAAAAGACACTGATGAAATTGAAATATTTGCATCGACACAACATCCATCTGAAATCGCCAAATTAGCAGCACATACTTTGGGTATTCCTATTAATCGTATAGTCTGCAAAGCTAAGAGACTTGGTGGTGGATTTGGAGGCAAAGAAAGTCGTGGAGTTCTTACAGCCCTTCCAGTTGCTTTTGCTGCTTATAAATTGAGACGTCCTATAAGATTAATGCTTGATCGTGATGAAGATATGCTAATTACAGGCACAAGACATCCGTTCCTATTTAAATACAAAACATCATTCCAAAACGATGGACAAATTACAGGTTGCGACCTTAAAGTCTACAACAATGCTGGATATTCCTTTGACTTATCATTCAGTGTACTCGATCGAGCAGTTTTTCATTTCCAAAATGCGTATAAAATTCCAAATGTTAAAATTGAGTCAACTTGTTTGAGAACAAATTTGGCATCAAATACAGCTTTCAGAGGCTTTGGTGGTCCACAAGGGATGATGGTTGGCGAGCATATAATCAGAGACGTTGCTAGAGTCTTGAATAAAGATGTCCTTGAAATCATGAACATCAATATGTACAATAGTGGAGATCTAACCCATTATAATCAATTATTGAGTGACTGTAACATTCGAAGATGTTTCAAGGAAGTCAAAACATCTTCAAACTTATCAGAACGACGTAAAGCAATAGAAGAATTTAACAAAAATAATCGATGGAAAAAGCGAGGAATTTCTTTGACTAACTCAATGTTTGGAATCGCATTTACAGCACCTCATTTAAATCAGAGTGGTGCATTAGTACATGTTTATGTTGATGGTTCAGTTCTACTAAGTCACGGTGGGATAGAAATGGGTCAAGGATTGCATACTAAGATGCTACAAGTTGCTTCAACAACACTTAAAATTCCAATTGATAGAATTCATATCCAAGAATCTGCAACAGACAAAGTTCCTAATACATCACCAACTGCTGCATCTGCTGGATCTGATTTAAATGGAATGGCAGTTTTGAATGCATGCAAGCAAATTTATGATCGACTTGCGCCTTACCGAGAAAAGAAACCAAAAGATGGATGGAATATGTGGGTGAATGATGCATACTTCGATCGAGTTTCTTTGTCAGCTGTTGGATTTTATTCCACACCTGGTATTGGATACAACCCAGACACAAATTCTGGTCATCCATTTAATTATTATACACACGGATCTGCTGTTTCGGAAGTTGAAATTGATTGTTTGACTGGCGATCATCAAGTCATTAGAACAGACATTGTCATGGATGTTGGATCATCATTGAATCCAGCTATTGATATTGGACAAATTGAAGGTGCATTTATGCAGGGTTATGGACTGTTTACACTTGAAGAGCTTATTTATTCACCAGATGGAACTTTATATTCAAGAGGTCCTGGAATGTATAAAATTCCAAGTTGGAGTGATATTCCAGGTGAATTTAATGTCTCATTGCTGACGGGTGCTCCAAATCCTCGAGCTGTGTATTCATCAAAAGCTATTGGAGAACCGCCATTATTCTTAGCGTCTTCAGTATTTTTCGCTATAAAAGAAGCAATTGGAGCAGCTAGAAAGGAAATGAATTTAGATCCACATTTTTACTTACAATCTCCAGCAACATCAGCACGAATTAGAATGGCATGCAAAGATGAAATTATCAAAAATGTGAGTAATAAATTCCTTACTTTATTTCCAAGGTCTAATATGATGTTTTTGCAGGTCATTGAACCAGAAGAAGGAACATTCAAACCATGGAATGTCGCGCCTTAAACATAAAATTTACTGTATTTTATTAAGCTTAATATCATCCACAACATAAAAATTTATTCCAAGTTTTTGGTTTTCTCCGTTTTGTGGAACTTTCTGACCGAAGTGATGAAGCTTAAAACTAGTAATGCGTCCACGGGCTGCGGACGGAAGTGCATTTTCTTAAACTACTGTGCCCAGAAATTTAAACGTATAAAAAATTAGTAATGATAAAGAAAACTAATGCACGAAACACTGAAGCAAAAAATTAGTCAAAAATATTTGAATAATAAATATAAGTTTTTAAAAAGAATAACGGTAATTTCTTTTTTTTTGGAAAAATAACGGTCAAAAACTATTTGAATAATATCGGTCAAAAATATTTGAACAATAACGGTCAAAAATATTTCAAAAAATAACGGTCAAAAAATATTTGAAAAAATAGCGGTCAAAAAATATTTGAAAAAATAACGGTCAAAAAATATTTGAAAAAATAACGGTCAAAAAATATTTGAGAAAATAACGGTCAAAAAGTATTTGAAAAATAAAAATAATACCCCCCGTTTTACTCCCCCCCACCTTCATATACACCCCCTCGTTTAACTCCCCCTCCTCCCCTTTCAATTCACACCAAGAAAGGTTTACGTAATGTAAATTTACATAACACGTATTTTTACATAACGTAAGCTTTAATTAATTTAACTTCGTGAAAAGTTCGGAAAATGTGAGGAAAAAATATGAAAATGGAAAATTTTATCATAACACATCATGAAATATCAAAAAAGTGTAAAAAAGTACAAAAAAAAAGTTGCTCGGAGTGGGGCTCGAACCCTGGCCGGAAGATTGTAAGAAAAATCACGTTTTTAAGGGCTACGTAAAAAATACGTACGTAAAACGTAAGCAATTTTTTGAAAAAAAGTTAATTTAATTAACTTCTACTACACCGATCAAAAAAATCTCTCGTCATTCTTGCCTCAGACCTAGTCCACACATTTTAAGCAAAAAACCGCGTCGAAAAAGCTTAAACTGGAGGAGGAGTTACACGGCAGACGGACGGACAGACAGACGGACGGACAGACAGACGGACGGACAAAACGCGGACAATAGTGTCTTTTCCCTATGGGAAAATGCACTAAAAATTTATATTAAATAATTTTTAAGACAATAAAGTTTATATACTCACGACAGTCATTAATAGAATAATTTGTGGCAACAGTCTTTTGAAATAAAGCATTCGTGTTCAGAATCTCAGTGTCAGTGAGAATATCTGAGTGGCTTATCGGAAGTTGGTAATTCAGCTCAGAATCTATTGAAATTTTTGACAACTGTTGAACTTCATCTGGTCTGCTTATTATTGGAGCTGAGATGGATTGGATATTTGAGTTTGACGGCTTGTCTATGTGACTTGATACTACTGGATGTGATTTTGATGACTTTTGGTGAGATTTCGACTTTTTCGTATCAATTTCCATTGTCTCGTCTGCTGTGTCTTCTGAGATAGCCTCGTGATTCACATAAGTCAGAAAGATCGGCTGATTTGACCTAGATCTAATAGACATAATAAGATATTTTAATCGAAGTAGCACATCGTAGTCCTTAAGGTACCGTCACGTCAGCATGTTTGCGTTAAAGCGTCATAGAGACGTGGGAATGTCCTGACAAAAGAATATTAACTATCTTACTTCACCTCTCGAATATCTTCCGACAATGCATCCAATAACGACTCCTTTCTTTGTCCATTAAAATACTAATTAATAGGAATTTGCATGCAAGTATGCGCATACTGTAAGCAAGTCATGTATACAAGTTCCGAACCCTAATTAATTTTCATTCACAAAAATATTAATTCAGAAAACTAGTTTACTAAGATTAACAAACAAAAAAATTTATTTCCTATTTTGAAACTCTCATCCGTTTGATTTCTCAATATTTTTAGAATTGTCTGTGAATGTAAAGTGAATTCATCTTCCAGTGCCTTCATTTCTTTCTTCAAAACATCAATTTCATGTTGTAATGTAGCGTAAAATGTGTTATTTGAAAGCTTCAGTAAGTAACGTAACATACGTTGATTGCCGCTTGATCTGAAAGCGTAAGAAATACTTAAGCTTCATTAAAAGCTTAAAGTTTTTAGGTTCATAAAAACTTGAATGAATTTGACTTTTAAAAGTCGGTTAATTTTTGAATCTGCAACCAAATGTAAAGTTTGGACATTTTTATGTTATCTGTCAAGTTTTTTTAGTGATTGAAAAGTAAATTTACTGTATTCTAGTACAGGCGCGTAGCCAGAGGAGGATTGGGGGATTTGTCCTCCCCCAATAATTCTTATTGAACTTCAAGAGGTATTCTTGGGTAATTATTGTTCAAATTATTTTCTCTAGAACACAATAGAGATTTATGTTTTTTTTCATCGCACAATTTAATGGTTAGTTGAAATTTTAATTAAAGATCTGAAAGAGGTGATAATCTCTTTAATTAAGAGCCGTCTTGCATAATGAGATTTTAAATCGAGTTTTATTTTAAATAAACTAAGGCGTATTAAAGTCAAATTCGTTTCAAATAACAAAAGAGCAAAAGTTAATGGATACGATTGAGTCAAAATGAACGACACATCTAATAAATTCATTTTTAAATCCAGATTTTAACAGGATACGTCTTTACACTCCAATTTCGAAAATGCGCTTAAAAGGAAGCACATTGAACAAAAGAAGTGCATTAGAATTAATTATTACCACGCCAAAAGAGTAATAATATTAATTATAGATTGTGAGTAGAATTAATTGTTCTTTTCTACAGGATTAAAGCTTTGTACTTTGACAGTCTTTTGATAACTTTTAACATAGTATAATAATAATAATAATAATGCATGAAGGGCGCAGCCTTATGAGCTGGAGACACTGCGATTATAGAAATCTATTGTACCACACCCTTTTGATCTACAGTTTATAGTGGGATACGAACCACTTGTAAGCTCTGCATATTGCAAGGATACGAGTACGTCATAAGAGACCTGATGTACCCTCCAATGTACCTAGTTACAATTCGTGTGCATAAGATGCCGCCAATAAATCATTCATATACTAATTTATCCTTGTGTACCTAGCAATGGAGACACATTATGTACCAAAGACCTCATAGTTGCACCCAACAAAAGAGCCAAGCTTCGGAACTAAAATGGTGAAATGGAAAAAGAGCTTCGAAAATTAGACATGACCTGGGATTTAACTGTTGGTATAAATAAACGGGGAGGGAAACAGAGAGGGAGAGAGGAAATAAGAGAGGGGAAAACAACTTAAAAAGGGGAAGTCAGATAATCGTAGTTGTTTACACAATTCAAATATAAAATGACCGTTGATATATTCTCAACATTAACCCATGACCTTTGGTACGTAAGGCCAGCGCTCTACCATTTAGGCCACTGATGTCATTTCACCGGTTTTATATACACGAACTTGTCAGTACTAATCAGTCAAAAATAAATTCATAAAATATATTTAAAATTCTAATCTCAGCCACCAAAAAGATGCGCTGTCGTTAACCCCTTAGCATCGAGCTATTATCATTCCTATTATCGCTATAAGCATTTATGGGCGATTCCACGGATGAATTGAATTTCGAAAAATTTGGCTAGTTCGTGTCATGTTTTTGAAAAATTGTTTTTCTAGAATTCAGCACTTTAACTAATCAAACAATGTCAGAAACACCTGAGTCATGTTTCATTAGTTGATTAATAACATAATCATTATCAATTTTTATTAATTTAGTGGTCAATATTGGAAATTAAAGTAAAAACTGAAATCAAAATTCTGTGTGTTTTTGCGGACTTGCGTTGCTTTGAAAATTTTTTGTACAAAATTGCAATTTTTAGCTTAATTGTAGTGTTATAAACATGTTTAAGTATACACAGTTGAAAAAAATGAAGAATTACACCATATAAGTACGGTAAAGTAAAGCAACATTGTCTAGAAAGCTTTAATTTTTACTCCGAAAGTCAAAATTCAACTTTGCGTGTCCAAGCAACGGGCCTTAAAAATCGGAATATCTCATTAATTAAAGTATAATAACATATGAGAATTAGACAGAATGAAAGAACTCAACGTTTTACATGAGCTCATACAAACATCAGGGCTATAAAATACTTCAATTAAGAGAAATATTGATTTAAAGACGAAATTTTTGGAAAATTTCATCCGTGGAATCACCCTTATATGACATTTAGTCAGTGTTAAATGCGAAAAAGCGAAAAATTTATGGATGTCTTTGCTGAGTGTAAATATTCATTAATTAAGCTAGAAAAAACACTTAGAAAGGAACGAAGAAATCATGAAGAAATAAAAATTACTCTCAGTCATTACTGTTCTTTCAAACGAGCAAGACATAAAGCCTTGTATGTTCTTGGATTTAAAGTTTTTTCTTTGTTATAATTGGTTTGGATATCAATAAATTATCTTCGTAGTAAACAACATAATGAATAATAAAACATCAAATCTCGTTTTTTTCGTGAATGGAAAGAAGGTAGGTTGAAAAATAGCTGGATTATTGTGGAATTCGAGTGTCTTCTGTTTTAAATAATTATTATCAACTGACCTATAAGTGACTGCACTCTTCAAAATTAAAATAAATAAAAATGCTCGAAAGTGGCAATTAGCTCATAAATTATAAATATGTAATTCAATGAATTCAAATGCGCTATTTCAGTTATTGTTGTTATTTTTCTACATGTATGACTTGTCGTGCCTTAAAAAAATATTTTTGTTTGTTTGAATAGAATCATGCGATTTTCTTTTTACTTCACAGATAAATGATAATAACCCTGACCCTGAAATTACTTTACTACGTTATCTTAGAGAAAAACTTCGATTATGTGGAACAAAATTGGGATGTGCGGAAGGTGGATGTGGTGCTTGCACTGTGATGATATCAAGATATGATCGATGTGCTGGAATTGTCAAGCATTTCTCAGCTAATGCATGCTTAATGCCGGTTTGTGCATTGCATGGAATGTCTGTTACAACTGTCGAAGGAATCGGAAGTACAAGAACTCGTCTACATCCAGTTCAAGAAAGAATTGCAAAAGCTCATGGATCACAATGTGGATTTTGTACACCTGGATTTGTCATGTCAATGTACGCATTATTGAGAAACTCTCCAACACCAAATATGAAGGAACTGGAAGTTGCATTTCAAGGAAATTTATGTCGTTGTACTGGATATCGTCCGATCATTGAAGGATACAGAACATTTACTAAGGAATATGCATGTGGAATGGGAGATAAATGCTGTAAAGTTACAGGAAATGGATGTAATGGGGTAGTGGATGACAAACTTTTTGAACCAAGTGAATTTAAACCTTTCGATCCATCACAGGAACCAATTTTCCCACCAGAATTAAAGCTCACTGATCAATACGATAAGGAAGTCTTAAAATTTTCAAATGATCGTGGAGTGACTTGGTACCGACCAACTGAATTGCAGCAATTGCTAGCATTTAAGAAAGAACATAAAGAAGCAGCTAAAATTGTTGTTGGAAATACTGAAGTTGGAGTGGAAGTGAAATTCAAGCATTTTGATTATAAATATTTGGTCAATCCATCTCAGGTCAATGCATTGAATCAAATTGATGTTCTACGTGATGGAATTAAAATCGGCTCTGCTGTTACTTTATCAGACATTAAGGATTTTCTTCAGAAACAAGTTGATGATCTTCCTGAATCTGAAACCAGAATATACAAGAGTATTGTAGACATGCTTCACTGGTTTGCTGGCATGCAAGTTCGAAATGTTGCATCTATTGGTGGAAATATCATGACTGGATCACCAATCTCTGATTTAATTCCAATTTTGATGGCTTCAAATGCAGAACTGGAAGTTGAAAGTCTTGATGGTGGTAGAAGAAAGGTTATCATGAATGAGAAGTTCTTCACAGGTTATCGTAGAAATATCATCGATGGTTCGGAAGTTCTCATTTCTGTGTTCATTCCAAAGACGTCAAAAAGTCAACATTTCTTAGCATACAAGCAAGCTAAACGACGTGATGATGATATTGCTATTGTCAATGCAGCTATAAACATCAAATTCAAAGAGAATTCAAATTTAATTGAGGAAGCAAGATTGGCATTCGGAGGAATGGCACCAACCACTGTTCTTGCTATAAAAACTGCAGAAAAGATGAATGGCAAAGTTTGGAACCGAGAATTAGTAGAAATTGTCAATCAAAGTTTATTAGAAGAAATTCCATTGTCAGCTGATGCACCCGGAGGAGTAATTTCTTATCGACGATCCCTCACATTGAGTTTATTTTTTAAATCATTTCTTAGTATCAGCAATGCATTAGAAAGGTCAATGAACCTTCAAATTTTAGAAGATCGTGATAGAAGCGGAATTGAAGGTTTCCATACATTGACCCCAAAAAGTACACAATTATTTGAGAAAGTTTCATCAGATCAGCCAACAACAGACCCAATTCATCGACCTATGGTTCATGGATCAGCTTATAAACAAGCAGCTGGAGAAGCAATTTATGTTGATGACATGTCAAGGCATGAAGATGAGTTGTATTTAGCCTTAGTTTTGAGTACCAAAGCTCATGCGAGAATTCTTTCAATCGACGCAAGTGAAGCATTAAAATTACCAGGCGTTCATGCTTTCTTTTCTGCAAAAGATCTTACTACACACCAAAATAAAATCGGACCAGTTTTTCATGATGAGGAATTATTCATAAGTGAAACTGTCACAAGTAAAGGTCAAACTTTAGGCGCAATTGCAGCAGATGACCAAAATACTGCTCAAAAAGCAGCAAGGCTCGTGAAAGTTGAGTATGAAGAAATTCAGCCAATCATTGTAACGATGGAAGATGCTATAAAATACGAATCAATCTTCCCAGGATATCCTAAATATCTCAAAAATGGTGACATTGACAAAGCCTTTAAAGATGCAGATCATGTCATTGAAGGTGAAGTTCGTATGGGAGGTCAAGAACATTTTTATTTAGAAACTAATGCATCTATTGCAATACCAAAAGACACTGATGAAATTGAAATATTTGCATCGACACAACATCCATCTGAAATCGCCAAATTAGCAGCACATACTTTGGGTATTCCTATTAATCGCATAGTCTGCAAAGCTAAGAGACTTGGTGGTGGATTTGGAGGCAAAGAAAGTCGTGGAGTTCTTACAGCCCTTCCAGTTGCTTTTGCTGCTTATAAATTGAGACGTCCTATAAGATTAATGCTTGATCGTGATGAAGATATGCTAATTACGGGCACAAGACATCCATTCCTATTTAAATACAAAACATCATTCCAAAACGATGGACAAATTACAGGTTGTGACCTTAAAGTCTACAACAATGCTGGATATTCCTTTGACTTATCTTTCAGTGTACTCGATCGAGCAGTTTTTCACTTCCAAAATGCTTATAAAATTCCAAATGTTAAAATTGAGTCAACATGCTTGAGAACAAATTTGGCATCAAATACAGCTTTCAGAGGCTTTGGTGGTCCACAAGGGATGATGGTTGGCGAGCATATAATAAGAGACGTTGCTAGAGTCTTGAATAAAGATATCCTTGAAATCATGAACATCAATATGTACAATAGTGGAGATCTAACTCATTATAACCAATTATTGAGTGACTGTAACATTCGAAGATGTTTCAAGGAAGTCAAAACATCTTCAAACTTGTCAGAACGACGTAAAGCAATAGAAGAATTTAACAGAAACAATCGATGGAAAAAGCGAGGAATATCATTGACTAACTCAATGTTTGGAATCGCTATTACTATACCCCATTTAAATCAGAGTGGTGCATTAGTGCATGTTTATGTTGATGGTTCAGTTCTACTAAGTCACGGTGGGATAGAAATGGGTCAAGGATTGCATACTAAGATGCTCCAAGTAGCATCAACAACACTTAAAATTCCAATTGATAGAATTCATATCCAGGAATCGGCAACAGACAAAGTTCCTAATACATCACCAACTGCTGCATCTGCTGGATCTGATTTGAATGGAATGGCAGTTTTGAATGCATGCAAGCAAATTTATGATCGACTTGCGCCTTACCGAGAAAAGAAACCAAGATATGGATGGAATATGTGGGTGAATGATGCATACTTCGATCGAGTTTCTTTGTCAGCTGTTGGATTTTATTCCACACCTGGTATTGGATATAACTCAGAAACAAATTCTGGTCATCCTTATAATTACTTCTCATATGGAGCGGCTGTTTCGGAAGTTGAGATTGATTGCTTGACTGGTGACCATCAAGTCATTAGAACAGACATTGTCATGGATGTTGGATCATCATTGAATCCAGCTATTGATATTGGACAAATTGAAGGTGCATTTATGCAGGGATATGGACTGTTTACTCTTGAAGAACTTATTTATTCACCAGATGGAACTTTATATTCAAGAGGTCCTGGAATGTATAAAATTCCAAGTTGGAGTGATATTCCAGGTGAATTTAATGTCTCATTGCTGACGGGTGCTCCAAATCCTCGAGCTGTGTATTCATCAAAAGCTATTGGAGAACCGCCATTACTCTTAGCGTCTTCAGTATTTTTTGCTATAAAAGAAGCAATTGGAGCAGCTAGAAAGGAAATGAATTTAGATCCACATTTTTACTTACAATCTCCTGCAACATCAGCACGAATTAGAATGGCATGCAAAGATGAAATTATCAAAAATGTGAGTATAAATTCCTTACTTTATTTCCAAGGTCTAATATGATGTTTTTGCAGGTCATTGAACCAGAAGAAGGAACATTCAAACCATGGAATATCGCGCCTTAAACATAAAATTTACTGTATTTTATTAAGCTTAATATCATCCACAACATAAAAATTTATTCCAAGTTTTTGGTTTTCTCCGTTTTGTGGAACTTTCTGACCGAAGTGATGAAGCTTAAAAAAATTTATATTCAATAATTTTTAAGACAATAAAGTTTATATACTCACGACAGTCTTTTGAAATAAAGCATTCTTGCAGGGGGCTGACAGCTTTAATTACAAAGTTTGTAACGTTTGTAATGTTTGTAATTTTTGTCACGTTTTTGTAATTTTTGTCACATTTTTTGTAACTTTTGTAATTTTTTTTGCAATTTTTATGAAAAAATTGATGAAAATCCTTTGAAGATTATGAAAATTGGTGGAAAATTATTGGAAATTTATAGAAAATGGTTCAAGTGCTGAAAAATTAAGAAAATTGTTTTAAATTTTTGGAAAATGGTGGAATTTAAAGAAAATTTATTAAAAATATTGGTAAGGGACTTCCCATCATTTTGTTGATTCCACAGATGGATTGAATCTTGAAAAAATCGGACTATTCTTATCTCTAATGTTTTATTTTTTAAAAGTTTTATAGCTGTAAATTTGCATTTTAACTATTTAAACAATGCAAGAAACATTGTTATTATGTTTCTTTAGCTGTTCATTTTCTAAATCGATTGTAACTTTAATTACATCAATCGTAATTAAGCAAAATATTCTGTATGTTAATATGGATTATGATTAAAAAGAATAAAAGACCAGTACAATAGTTGAATGAAAACTCTTCTCTTTTTTTCCTGCTTAATAAGTGTTTTATAAGTTAATTTAAGAATACAGAATCATAAAAGAAGGTGGAATGTACAGTAGAACAACAATAAAAATTGTCTAGATGTCTAAAATGTGTATTCTACCAGTACAACGCTTAAAAAGGCCAACTGTTTTGTTAATTAAAGCATATAAAAGTTAAAAAATGTCGTTAAAAAGATATATTTCACCGTCTTATATAAGTATATGTAGTCATTTGAACGTCTATATAGCTGAATTATGAGAAAAATTAGTTAAAATTCGAATTTTATAAATATGATATTCGTAGAATCCCTTATTTGCATTATTTTCTATGAATTTTCATTATTTTCTAACAATTTTCATCATTTTCCACAAATTTCAATAATTTTCCATTCATTTTCTAAAAATTTTTTTGTAATTTTTGTCACGTTTTTGTAATTTTTGTCACATTTTTGTAATTTTTGTCACATTTTTTTGTAATTTTTGTAATTTTTTTTGTAACGTTTGTACTTTGTAATTAAAGCTGTCCGCCCCCTGCATTCTTGTTCAGAATCTCAGTGTCAGTGAGAATTTCTGAGTTGCTTATCGGAAGTTAGTATTTCAGCTCAGAATCTATTGAAATTTTTGACAACTGTTGAACTTCATCTGGTCTGCTTATTATTGGAGCTGAGATGGATTGGATTTTTGAGTTTGATGGCTTGTCTATGTGACTTGATACTACTGGATGTGATTTTGATGACTTTTGGTGAGATTTCGACTTTTTCGTATCAACTTTCATTGTCTTGTCTGCTATGTTATTTGAGATTACCTCGTGATTCACATAAGTCAGAAAGAACGGCTGATTTGATCTAGATCTAATAGACATGATGGGATATAATGAGATATTTTAACCCGAGTAGCACAATCTAGTCGCTACGTCGACGTATGAGTGCCCTGACGGTGTCGTGTTAGTGGATTTCAAGGCCCAGGAGCTCCCTGCACATTGTCTTTTTTTACACGACTTTTGCTACATTTTCCTCATATTTACTGAGAAATAAATACACTCGCCACACAATTTGTCACAATGGTACTCTTTACTGTTTTCAACTACTTTTTCCACTGCCCTTTTCTTATTTTTACTTCTTTTTGCTAAACTTTATTCACAATAATTCCAATTTTCTATACTTCACTAATTTTTACTGCACTTTAATAATTTTTACTACACTTTAATATTCTTTACTAAATTTTAATACAATTCACTACACTTCACTACACTTTTCCATACATTTCCATACTTTAATATATTTTACTACACTTTTGTACACTTTAGTCCATTTTACTACACTTTAAAACACTTTTTCACTCTTTAATATTTTTTTACTGCACTTTGTTACTCTTTATTAGATTTTTTTGCACTTTTTTACACTTTACTATATCACTTCAGTTTTGTTTTCAAAAAAATTCAACTTTTTTGAACTTTTTGATGATTATTTAATAAGAAAATGATTTTTTATCAACATCAAGAGATTATCAAGTTTAAAAACGTAGGTTTTGTAGAGTTTAAAAGAAAACTAAAAACTTTATGCATAAATCATTAAGTTTATAGTTTTTATCCGTTTTTATAAAGAAATTAGTAAATAAATTGATTTAGTTTTAGTTTAAATCATTTTTAATTAGATTTTTAAAACAAGGAGTATATCCATTGAGCCCGAAACCTTCTTTTGAAAACTTTTTAAAAAGACATCTTTTTAATTAAAAAATTTTTAGAAACAGTTTTGAAGTTTAAATTTAAGACAGAACTGTACTTTAAAATCAGATATGGATTTTCTTTTGATAAAGACATTGCCTAAGATTTTGCAAGTTTTTTAATTTTTGAAAAGCACTTCAAAGACAAAGACTTACGATTTCTAAATTTTTTATTTTCAGTCAATGTTTTGAAAATCTTTAATTTTTTTAAAAAGAAAAAAGTCAAATATTTTGCCAGAGCTCGAAGTAAAATGGAAAAATAAAATGGTTGGTAAATTTATTATTATCATAAGAAAAGTGCTAATTTTAATTATTAGTTATTTAGTGAACATATCTTTAATTTAAAAACCAAAAATTATTTTAAAATTTTTTTAAGCCGAACTATGTTTGTGTATGAATATATAAACTTTGCAAAAGCAAAAAAATATGAGATTAGTAAAGAAAAATTATTTTTTTATTTCCATTTCAAGTCGACTCGAGTCGAGTAATTTTTTTCTCCCGAGTCAAGGGTTACACAAATTTGAAAAAATCGTAAAAAGTCGCAATTTGTATGATAGTATTGACCCTTAGATTTTTCCATTGACTAATTTTACCACTAGATTGTAAACAATTATACCTCTACGTGTGGAATTAGTTTTTAAAGTTTTTCAAATTCCCAATAATTCGCCATAAAAAATATAATATTGATTGCTTTAGTGAGTTTTTCTAGACCATGTTACTTCACACTGACACAGAGATCATGAGTTTAGGACCCGACAGGAAAAATTTTTCGATTGTCGTTTTTCGAATCATCACTGCATTTTTTATGGGCTACGGCAGAATTGTCATTAAAGAAGTTATTTGGATCTCACTATAATCTGTAGTTCCCAGGCGTTGAGTGATATATTCTCATGTTTACGTTTGCGCAAAAGGGTTATTGTAACGTTGAAATCAATGCAACTCCTATCTTTGTTTGTTTTAGGTATAGTAGCCACGAGACCGTTAAGAAACATTTATCGTTTTGAAAACTAAAACCTACTAAAATAATCGGAAGTTAAAATAAGTTGAAAACAAAAGCTTCAAAGTGCACAATACTTAGACAAACAACGGCCTGTTAAAATTGGTTTAAAATTTTAAGAAGTTAAGATATTTTTATACTATGTGTAATACATTTTCTATTTCTAGTAAAAAATAACATTGTTTTACTGGGAAGAATGTTAAAAGTAGTAATCAGCGGCGTAGCCAGAAATTTTTTGAGGGGGGGATTTTGAAATTTTCTGTATAGTAGAAATTTTAGCCGGGGGGGGGGAGATTTTCAGGGGGTTTTCTCAAAAACCCTAGCAAATTGAAGAATTTTTGGTTAAAGGGGGATACGCGCCTAGTAGTAATCAAAATTAAGGAGATTACTTGACAATTTGTGTAGTCTAATCATTAGAACACTATATCACATTTAGATGGTGTTAGCTGCATTTTAGTTAGACACTTACTATACAAATCATTGAGATTTACATTCAGAAAAGCGTTTTTAAAAAGAATCTTGCCTCAAAAAAATACGCTGTTACATATTATTTGAAAAAAAATCTTTAAAAAAATGTTATTTTTTGAATAAAGTGTGTTAAATATAGGGTGACCAGATGTGACTATTTTCAACGGACAGTCCGTTTTTTTCATCACTTGTCCGTTGTACGTTTTTGAATAGATTTTGTCCTTTTTTTTCTTAAGCAGTTTATAATTTTTTTGTACTCACAAATTAACATTGATAACAAGGTTTATTTTTAGTTATTATCTTGATTTGTAGTTATTTTGTCATAAAATTAAGTTTTATTACTGAATAATTAAGAGTTTATTAGTTTTCATACAAAATTTTCTTCGAAATTTTTCGAATCCAAAATTTGAGTTTTTCATTTTTAAGGATAAAATTTTAACCTTTCGAAATTAATTTCATTAAATAAGAACTCTTAGCATCCTCTGAGATTGAATAAACCATCGTAAACTTTTGATGGTAAAAACATACTATTTTATTATATAATTATTGCATTATCTTAGTTTTTTGGGCATGTCCGTTTTTTTCTCAAAAATCCTCTGGCCACCCTAGTTAAATATTGTTTTTTTTTCAAAATTATGTTTAATATTTTTAAGTGGTGCGCCTACTATACTTTTGCTTCACATTTACTACACTTTCTATACTATTAATACACTTGCTGCACTTTTACTGCACTTACTACACTTTCACTGTATTTTACTACACTTTACTACACCCAGCTTTACTTTTCTACACTTCACTTTACCTTACTTAAATTTACCATACACCAGCTGCACATTATTCATAAAAACTCTACTTTTCTCATATTTTTGTGTACTCTAAAATACATTGTTAACTCTTTAATACACATTTTTGGAGCTCCTGGGCCTTGGTGGATTTTGTATCATTTGATGACAAAAACAGCAGTTAAGTAAGTGAATAACATCCTGAGCAGCACAACGTAGTCGCCAAGGCACCTCCACGTCAGAATGTTATTCTCAAAGCATCTCAGAGACGTGGGAACATCCTGACAAAAGAATACTAATTATCTTACTTCAGCTCTCGAATATCTTCCGACAAAGCATCCAATATCGACTCCTTTCTTTGAATGACGTGCTCTAATTTCTGATTCTGATCTCTTGAATATTAACAATAATTTGGTTTTAAAATTCTAATCTTGCCCATAAAAATACTAAATAATTTTCATCAACACAAATATTAATTCAGAAAACTAGTTTACTACGATTAACAAACAAAAAAAAATATTTCCTATTTTGAAACTCACATTAACGTCATTATAGCTCGCTTCTCATCCGTTTGATTTCTCAATATTTTTTGAATTGTCTGTGAATGTAAAGTGGATTCATCTTCCAGTGCCTTCTTTTCTTTCTTCAAAGCATCAATTTCATGTTGTAATGTAGCATAAAATGTGTTATTTGAAAGCTTCAGTAAGTAACGCAGCATACGTTGATTGCCGCTTGATCTGAAAGCGTAAGAATACGTAAGCTGCATGAAAAGCTTCAAGCTTAAAGTTTTAAAATTTTTAAGCTCATAAAATTTTTTTATAAATTTAAATTTTAAAAGTCCGTTAATTTTTGTGAGAAAATTTATTTAATTTTTAAATCTAATCTAACAAATTTGTTACAAAATGTCTAGACTGGATGAATGCTTACCTTAATAATAATGTAAAAGGGGTGTCAGCGACTCGATGCTTACCTTCGTCTAACCATATAATTACATCCATCATGTGGAGGCGTATTTACTTGCCAAAATGTTTGACATGCTTTCGAATTTAAATTTTTATACTCAGAAATTTCTTTGGAGGCATCCTTAAAGTCTCCTGCTGATTTTACTTCCTTCCGGAGTTTTTTCGACTAATTTTCAAAGCTTTTGCTTTTTTCTTTGTGTCAGATGGATAATAGAGGATTTTTCTTCTCTTCAGCTGTGAAGACTTGCTTGCCATGCCTTCTTACTTTTGGGGCATTTTGATAAGGACTTGAAGTCAACTGGTAGTCATAGTAAGGGCTGTAAATTCTAAATTTCTTCATGACAACGAAAAATTTATTTTTCTGGGAAATTCTCAAATAAAAAATTGACTACTATGATTAAAATTTACATAGCTGAAAACTGAGAATAAACAACAAAATTAAATATAGATTGATAAGGAATGTACGAAACATTTTTAATGACTGTTTAATGAAAGTAGTTTATATCTAGCACTAGCGTGCAATATTTGCTATTTCCATTTTCGCTTATTAGCAAAATCAAACAAACACTTGATCAGTTATTTCTTTTTTTGAGTTCATTTTTGACATGTTTACTTTGTTTATATTTCCTGAGCGTACCGGTTACCGGCTATAATAATATTTTTTTAAGTGAGAGCGAGTAGGAAGATAAAGTCACAATTCATAAAATTCTCTCCGTGAGTATTGTTATTGAATGAAAATTTTGAGAGGAATAAATCAGGAAAATTAAGACTTTTGGGGTGCAAAAAAAAACAATTAAATATGATTTAAAAATGTTTATAAAATTATCAAAAAATTTCAAACATAAACATTCGAAACCTATTTGTACAGTTTCTCAAATATGTGATGATAATCGATTTAATTGAGGATTTATTTTTAGTTTTGTTGATGATGAAAATAGATTGATTAGTTTATGTTTTGTTTCTCAATAGCAATATACAGCAAAGTTGTGAAAATTCTAAAAAAATACCAGCTTTATTAGTTAATCTACGAAAATTTAAGTGAGAATTTAATTATTTGGGTTTAAAGCGTATATTGTGCAGAGAGTGTGGTAAATAGTTGATTGTCAAAGTAATAAGGGGTCGTCCATTAATGACGTCCATCAGGGGCGTAGTCAGAAAATTTTCAGTTTTTTTTTGAAAATTCTAGTATTTGAAGAATCGAAGAAAACTTTCCGAAAAGGGGGATTTGTTCCCCCTTGTCTATGTGCCTGGGTCCACAAAAAATGAGACTTTTGACCCTAAGTACTCTCGAAAGCAAATTTGTCCGCTAAAAGAGCTTTCAAAAAAAGCTCAAAATTCAAATTTTCCTGTCTTTGTTTACAATTATAAAAATTTTGTTTTGAAAAATTTTAGCTTTTCCAGACAGAGTTTCTTGCAACACAATCGATCTTCTGCAAGTTTATAGTTTAAAGTTTTGGAATTGACATCTTAATAGCTTGAAAAACAAACAGAAACTGCATAAATTAGTATTTCTATAAAAATTTCAATGTACTAAAATAAGGAACTTTTAGTATACTAAAGGTTCCTTATTTCAGATTTTGTACTAAAACAAGGAAAACCATTATGTCTCGAGAGTACTTGGTTTGGGATTGGGTCAAAACCCAATCCCAACTATATTTTGTTTTATTCTTTGCGCTTAAAAACGACTTTTTTGACACCTCCCCCTTGTCAAAAATTCTTCAACCACCCTTCTTCTCACAACCTTAAAGCGTAACGTAATTTGTGAACGGCCCCTTATAAGTAGGGTGATTTCATAAAGAACCTCTTTATTATTTTAAAAATTTACGAAGAAAGCACGAATATCAAAACAGAGTCTAAGGGGTCGTTCGCAAATTACGTCACGCTTTAGGGGGGGGAGGGGGTAGTAGAACTTGTGACAGTCAAAATACAAAATTTTTCCTTCTTTGGAAAAATTTGTGCCAAGGGGGGAGGAGGGTCGAAAAAGTCGTTTTTTGCGTGACGTAATTTGCGAACGACCCCTAATCAGTGTTATTTGTTGTTAAATATTTTCTTAAAGCCCATTCCCAATATTTTTTGATACTCATATCATTGTCGACACAAAAAATACTCTTACCTCATTTATGTCCAAAATTCAATATCTAGAAAAATAAGTTCAAACTCTTCAAATTTTGCAAAATCATCACGAGAGTTGAAAAAATGATTTGACTTTAATCCACGTGGTTTGATAAGCATAGCGGTGTGATCGCGACATAGCTATTTCTGTCTCTTTTCATGCTCACTCCTCGAACAAAAGTCCGTACATTTTCTCAGAGTAGAACTCGAAAATCTTTTATATATAATTTAATTTTTTTCTATTTTGAGAGGACAGTTTGCGTCGATCTTTCAAAGTTATCGGATTCACAAAAAAAGTAAAAACATTTTCGTAGATTTATTTTTGTGATTTTCGGATGTGGCACGCAAAAGTTTGTTGTTCTAGTTCTTGAAAGTTGGGAAGAAGATTCAATTTTGCAATAAATTTGCAGTTAAATATTAATTAAGGTAAACTTGAAGCTATAAAACTTAATGCTAAATATTTACATCCAATAAAAATTGTGATAAAATTTTATTGCATAATCTGACAATTGTGATGAATTGCTTTGTGGCTAAGTGAATAATCAAATGTGCATAAAAAGTCAACTTAATCTTACTGAGCAAATAGTGTCAAGTGATTCACGTAAAAATAAATTTTATAAAATAGTAAAATGAGAAAGACACAAACGACGTCGTGTGAACATCAATATGCTAATCAAATTTGAATATTTTTGTTGTGTCTAGCTTGCGAATAATTTGATTTCCGTAGATGTGACAAAAATAATAACTTTATAGTGCGTTGCTTGATATCTTATCAGTTAGTTGTAGGTGTTAATCATATCATGGCCTTGTTGATAGGATAGAAATTTGCTATAAAAATATAGTCTAAAATTGTTGTTACACGTCATGGAATCCTAAGACTAAAGGTCATTTGAAGACAATTTATAAAATGAGCTAAACATCCAAAGAACAATATCTGAGAAACATTTCTTCTTCTTTTTATAAACCAAACCTGAAATAGCATGTTAAATGTCTTTTGAAAGTCAAAATCAATTTACCTGTTCTTCTAATCCCGATCGACACAATTTAGAGGTAGTTTGTCAATTTTAGACGTTTTATAGATTTGGTTACCTTTACGACCGGGGCTTGATTCAAAGTACACATCCTTTTCGCTCTTTTGCCGTGTGAACAACATTTAAAAGTGTGCCGATCGGGAGTAAAATGTTGATAGTCACTGT
The DNA here is from genome assembly GCA_963573255.1 of Chironomus tentans. Lineage (NCBI taxonomy): Eukaryota > Metazoa > Arthropoda > Insecta > Diptera > Chironomidae > Chironomus > Chironomus tentans. The sequence continues at coordinate 19,855,469 of OY754302.1, forward strand.
GCAAAAAGAAGACTCCAGTGAAGTATAAAATTAAAAATAGTTTAAATTAAATTGGCTTTTTATTTTCAATGAATCAAGAATATTTACAATCTAAATCTTTTTCGAATTTTTTCTACTCGCGGTATACTAACCGCCACTTTTAAGATTTTGCGGCATACTAGAGCCCCAAAAATTTATATTTGAACCTTATATTAGTTGAAAAGTGTGTTTAGTAGAACTTTAGATTTCGAAAAGTTCTAAATACATTCCTAAGTTTGATCTAGACAGGGGCGTACCCAGAAATTTTTAGAAGGGGGATTTTCAAATTTTTTGTATGCAAAAATTTAGACTAGAAAATTTTTTATCTCAAAAAACCTAGAAAATTGAAGAATTTTTTGTCGAGGGGGGGGGGGGAAGGGTATTTGTCCCCTAATCCTCCCCTGGCTACGCATCTGGATCTAGATGAATTTTAATACTTTAAGAACAATTAATAATTTTCACAACTAGTTAGGACAAGGGCGTAGCTATAAATTTTATATTTGTATAGATGCAGAAATTTAAGGTGACCCTAGAAAATTGAAAAAAAATCTGTCGAAAGATTGACCCTCAAAAAACCCCTGGCTATGCCCCTGAGAATTTTAAAAAATTGTATAGTGCAAAATATTTTGAAGGCATCGCACTTATCTTTCGAAAGTGAAGATAACATCAGGGAATGAAACTAGTTATGATGATAACATACTGATAACCTTCATATTGAAGAGTTAATAATATTTTTACTTCAAGTAATAATCAGCAGTAAATTTACATAATTAAAAATTAAAGTGTCTGGGGAAGAAATCAGGCAACAATATAAGAGACCGTTGATTAACGATGTCCCCGTAGCCTCTGTCATAATATTTTCACAGATATAAAAATTCATCCCATAAGATATTGGACATCATGAGTAGATTTGTCCATTATCTCGTCTGTTAAATGACAAAAGCTTGTTGTAAAAAATCATGAGCTTAATGAGTTTTAATTGATGAAAATGTACGAACCTTCCACATTAAAGTGCGACTCGATACCCTATTTCCTCAATTAATTAAAAAATTCTATCAAAACTAGCGCGAAAAAAATGAAAATTGCACTTCTGTTTATGGAATAGAACAGCTAAAAGTATAACAAGTAAAGCTGATTGATTGACTTTCATTCAAACTAGCTTGATTAGGCGAACCTAATTTCTATCAATTTAAAACTCAAATTAAAGTCCTCAATATTCCCAAAAGAGAATGTGCATACTGCATTACAATGACACCTCTTTGATATTCAGCTATTTGACTCTGATAAATGCAGACAATTTTCTCTCTATTTTCAAGTTTATTCAATTTTTTCGTGAATGTATAAAACTGTGCTATAAACAATAAATCAGCTAGATAGTGTGGGAAGTGATATTTACATTTATTTTTCTTTGTTTTTCAGTTCATTTGCCGCCTTGCAAAAAATGGAAATGAAAAGTATTTTAATTTTCATTGCGATTCTCACACTGGGACAGTCATCAAATGGACATCGAATTTTGGGATTGTTTCCACATCCTGGCTTTTCGCACTTTAATTTCTTTCAACCAATTATGCAAGCACTTGCTGAGGCTGGTCATGAAGTGACTGTTGTCAGTCAATTTCCTAATAAGGAACCACATGAGAACTACAAAGACGAATTGCTGGGTGATATTGGTGCTGGATTGCTGAACTTTGTGACACTTGATGTAAGTCAAGTATAAATATTTAAAGTTACGATTTGCACATTTTGATTCACTTACAGATGTTCGAGAAGGAAAATACAATTAATCACTTTTTAGAATTTTTCATGTTGAAAAAAATTGGGCAAGAAACTTGCGAGCATGCATTGAATTCATCTGCTATTAAAAATGTTTTCAATCAAGGTCGTCGTGAGCCATTCGATCTCATTATTGTTGAAATGTGGAATTCTGACTGTATGTTGGGAGTTGCAGAGAAACTAAAGGCGCCGATCATAGCATTAAGCAGGTAATGTAAATATTGAATATGCTTTATGTTTAAATGCATTGGCATCGAATATGGAATTGTGGCTCTAATGTCAATGGATTTATGTAATACTGGAAATACTTTTGTTTACTTAACAACTGAAAATAGCGCTGAAAGATACAAAACGATTAAGACTTATAAAAATGATCTTAACTAGAGTAACCTGAGGCCCGTCACGAACCTCCAAGCCATTAATAAATACGGACGTAGTGACACGTGACTAACTAAAGTGCATTTTCCCAAAAAGTATTTGAAAAATCACGATCAAAAAATAACGGTTAAAAAATATTTAAAAAATAATGGTTAAAATATGTTTAAAAAATAACGATCAAAAAATATTTGAAAAAATAACGGTCAAAACGCAGACGTGTCTTTTCTCTTTGGGAAAATACAATAAAAACTAGCGTCAATTCAACAATCATTCAGTATTCGAGAATATTATTTTAAAAAATGTTCATTGCTTCGTTCACAAACTACGTTCATTAATATGAATTTTTTTTATTTCTCACCCCTTTAAAGTCCCTCAAAATATTTTTTGGAATAGATTTTCTTGTGTTGGACGTCATTTGTAAACTATCCCTAACTATTTTCTATTCCAACAGCTGCAACATTATGCCTTGGCATACAACCAAAATTGGATTACCATATGAACCTGGATTTTTACCAACGACCTTCTTAGGTCATTCTGATCATATGTCATTTGGAGCGAGATTATCTAATTGGTTTACTCTTGTGTACATGAATTTTATGTACAAAACGTTCGTACAAAAAAGCGACAATGCTTATCTGAAGCGTAAATTTGGTGACGATTTTCCTAAAACAAGCGAATTGATAAAGAAAGTTTCAATGGTGTTCGTAAATCAACATTACTCGTTGAACGGTGCCAAACATTTATCGCCAAATGTCGTTGAACTCGGTGGCGTACACATCGGAAAGCCGAAATCCCTCGATCCGGTAAAGTACTGTTAACCTTGATTTTATTTTCATAACCTTACTCAACAAAAACGATTTGTTTTAATCAATTTATAGGAGTTGCAAAAATTGCTTGACACAGCTGAGCATGGCGTCATATACATTAGCTGGGGATCAATGGTTAAAGCTGATACATTGTCAGAAGAGACACGCGAAGGGATTTTGAGAGCATTAGGAAAGTTCAAGCAACGTGTGATATGGAAATATGAGAATGAGACACTCCCAAATCAACCTTCAAATGTTATCATCAGAAAGTGGATGCCGCAACGTGAAATCTTGTGTATGTTAAGCTGAATATCAGTCTCCTTATCAGCTGTAAATTTAATGAATTTTATTTCTAGGTCATCCAAATGTTCGTGTGTTTATGACTCATGGAGGCTTGTTGGGAAGCTTAGAAGCTGTTTACTGCGGTGTGCCTGTTGTATCTACTCCATTTTATGGTGATCAATTTTTGAATTCAGCTGCTCTGGAGAATCGTGGAATGGGTGTTGTGCTGAATTACATTGACATAAATGAGCAAACAGTTCATCATGCATTGCGCAGAGTTCTGGATCAAAAATTCCGACAAAATGCTAAAAAAGTCCAATACTCATTCAAACATCGTCCATTACCACCCAAAGAGGCTGCTGTTTACTGGTCAGAATATGTAATTGCAACGAAAGGAGCTGAACTTGTGAAACCTTATACTGTTCATGCAAATTGGCTTGTATATTCCGGAACAGACATTTTCCTCTTTGTTTCAATTAGCATAATCACATTCATTGCTACTTTGGTATACCTTATAAAAAAGTTATTCAAAAATGGATATAAGAAAACGGACAAAGTTTCACAGGAGAGGAAAAACAAGTAAAAGTTTGTGACATAAATAAGTAGGATAAAGGAATTTGAATTTAAGAATCTACCTCCTAGGTAGCGTAAATTTTTTACACACGAAACCAAATTGTACCTAATGTTTACAAAATAAAAATAGATTTTACGTTTAAGTCTTTAAAATGGTGTCAACATTTAATGTTAACAAACGATTGTTTATTGCAGAGTGTGAGTCTTTTTATGGCTATGGTGTCTGACCAGAGTGGAATCTGGGGTATCGAAACATCTGTAGGCGAATTTGCCAGTACGAGAGTAAGGCCTCTGTGGTCGAATGTTTAGGTAACAGACCAGATATCTGTATCAATATTTTTGTGAGGACGTGAGTTTGATTCCCACCAGAAGCCAATCTCTCATCATTACATAGAATATTTTTAACAGGCGCGTAGCCTAGGGGAAACTAATACCCCCCCCCCCCACTTTCACAAAAAATTTCTTCAATTTGCTAGGATTTTTAAGAGAAAAAAAATTCAAATAAAAAATTTGAAAATTCACCACTCAAAAAATTTCTGGCTACACCCCTGGTTGTTGATATGGCAAGGATTCACACAATGCTTCATGACATTACAATACCGTACAAAATTTACGGTAATTAAGACAAATTGATTTTAATTTCATGGATGGTTATAGACAATAGAACAGATTTGTATATTAAATTCAGGGAAAAAATCATTTTCCGCCAAAAAAATTTTTCCGCCACGCACTTTTGGAGCTATAAATTCAAATTTGTACATATTTTCTGGTGGAAAAAGGGTCAGTAGTTCTTGTATTAAGGTTTTATACATGTTAGCACCAAAAATTTGATTCTTAGTGCTCTCTGAAAATTTTCCGCCAGACGTGGCTGAAAGAACTAGGTAATACTTTGTTCATGTTGCTAAGCTGACCATCTGCTTGATTTTTCAAAGTACTGAATGAAAATTTGTCATTTTGGTCTTTAAAAGGTAGTCTTTAGGTTAGTCTTTAAAACTGTCTCCTGAGTACTCCCTACCCTGCCTTAGTGTAAAGCATGTTCATTGTCTTGGACAGGGCATAGCTGTGGTTGGTGCCCAATTTTTTATTAATCTTGAAAAGTTATGTCTTAAATTTTTTGAAAATGGGATTTTGAAATTTTCATATGGAATAATTTAGAAGGGGTTAGGGGGTCAGTTTTTTCTCAAAAATCCTAGCAAATTGAAGAAATTTTTCGGTCAGAAGGGGGTTTGTCTCCTAATCCCTCCTCTGGCTACGTGCCTGGGAACTGAATTTTCTTCCACCTGATTGTAATCAAACACTTGAACCGATAAAGTTTTTGTTGGATAATTTCTTTAGAAAATATTGAGTCATCCATGTCTACCTTGACATCACAAAATTTGCACTAAGTATCTAGAATCCAGAAAAAGTGTGATAAGCAAACAATTTTGCCTGTCAATACGTAAATATTTCTTAAGAGAAATGTGCATAAGTCAACATTTCATATTCTTTATTGCCCAGCAATTCTTTAACTTATTTGTTTTAATTAAAAATTGTTACAAGGTTTTAAAAATTCATAAAAAGTATTGTGAAAAGAAGCAGTTACTCAAACAATTTAGGCTGCATAAAAGCATTATCTCCTAGGTATGTTATCACAGCACATAAAAATTAAAAATTGCTTAATGTGTTGAACTTTCTTGTGTCAACAAATGTTATTGCTTGACATTTTGCAAGTTCCGTCAGAATTTTTAAAAAAATGTTCTTTTCGTTGCGTATATCCAAAAACTTAAAATAGGTCGAGTAAAGTTTCAAAAAAAATATTTACTAAATTTACGAGTCTTTGGAACCATAAATCACACCTGATTATTCATTCGGATTATGGACCACTAGGATTTGGACAGCTTTTTAACACTTACCGTTATTTGGCGATGAAATATTTATTTTTTTATTTTTTTTTTCATCATGCGATTCTTGTGTTGGAGAATTCATTTAATCCCTTATGTTTGTTCTCATATTCGTCTTCCATTTGAAATCTAGCATGTGTTTGGGAATGTATTTAAGGCGATAAGAGTCAGAGAAAGGTGTTCAGTTGTGATTTACGTGGCGATAAAAAATGTTCGGTTTCTTTAAAGTTCTTTGTGTTTTCGGTGCAATTTTTGTTGTGGTAAAATTTTGTTTTTTGAGGACATAGAACTTTTTTGGCAATTTTTGAAGCACTTTTTGGGGGTCTGTGATATGGATAAGCAAATTTTATTGAAAAATCCTGTTAGTTTCAAAAAAGTTCAAATCGAGGACCCCCCAGTTTTACTTAATTCGTCCATTTGAAGTACATTAGATATTTCTTAGAAATATCAATGATAATTCTTAGAAATATCAATGAAATACTCAGTGACCAGTGGCGTAGCCAGACATTTTTTGAGGAGGGGATTTTTAGACAAATCCACCAATCCCTCCTGACTACGCACCTGTCAGTTACCATTTTAGCTTTTTCGATCAAAAAATGCCATTCTCATCAATTAAGCACCACTTAATATAATTAATAATATTTTCGACAGGCCAATGCAGATCTTGCCGCAGAAATCAAAACATTTCGTACACAAACATTATCAAATATCCAAAATCAATTCTATAATCTGTTCAGTGATGTCTATGGTCATTTTCATCGATCACAAAACACGTTGACAGCAGCTCGTCAGAATCTTTATTCAGCTGCATCGACATTCCCTTTCTTTCGTCTTAGTGCTGAAAATAAACAAAATCTGACTGAAGTTCTGAGTGCTTTAGTTTACGACATCATTGACCCGACACTCGAAAGTGTCCAAAAATCAGCGATGACTAAATTTTATGCTTACAATAGTGATTCACAAACAGTAACAGAACAGGCATTTTCGGCTGTTGATACTCAATTGAATGCATTAGCAACATTGCCTGCAAATTGCACGACGGGAGTGACAAGCAGAAAATTAACAGCAGAATATGCAAATTATACAAATGGAATTAATAATTGCACAAAATTTGTCTCCCAAAAGTTCCGTGATCCAATTACTGAATTCACGCGCGTACATTTCGTTGCACTTCCTCTGATTAATCGTATTGTCCGGGATCTCAATCAATGCTCTGGTGGACTTAATATTAACAGAATTGATACTTGTGTAACCAATTTTGACAATACTTATTGCCAGACTGATACATGCAAAGTCAATCCAACAATGTGAGTATTGTGGAAATGAGATTACAGAGTTGCTGGTCATTGTGATGAACGTAAAATTAAAATTCATTATATTTAAGTGATAACAGTAAATTCCGCGCATCATCACTTTCAGAATGATAAGCTACGCTTTAATATTCAATAATAAACACTTGAAATTTGATATGAAGCTATAAATATTTTTATTTTACAGACTTGCAGTCAAAGACCAGGCAGAAATGATGATTGTCAATGGCCGAACATTATATGATACATGCTTGAGCGGCTTGAGCAGCCAATTGCCATTGAAGCCATCTTTCCTCACAAATGAAAATTGTGTCTTAGGATTTTAGGAGTTTAGTGATTAAGATTTGATTATTTTGAGGGGATTGATCCTCGTAGCTATACGCTCCTGATGTAGTTTGTTATTTTGTAATTTTAATGGATATATTTTTTTATTCAGTAATAAAATACTTTTAACCTAGAATTTCCACAAAATAAAAATAAAAATTCTCTTCAATCAACAACAAAGTTATTGAAAATTCATGAAAATTTGTGCAATAAATTTTACATCACAGACATTTTTCCCTGAAATGCAAATTGATAAATTTTCCACAAAAATCCTCAGGGCTCAATTTGGATTTGCTTGGATTGTAAGGTTCCGATTCATTTTCAATTTCAAAATTTTTATAGAATTGGTCAATAATTTTTTTGAATACATTACTGAAAGATAGGGTAAAAAAATATTTTTAAAATTTAAAAATTATTTTTAAAGTTTAAAACTTGGTTTTTAAAATTTAAAAAGCTGATTTTTAAATTTTTTCAATTTATATTGACAAATTGTCGTATACATTTATATGCTTCGGTAGCTTAGTGGTTAGAGTACTTGGCTACCGATCATGAGATCATTGGTTCGATCCTCACTCTGAGCAATTTTTTCAAAATATTATTACTTTTTAACGGCTCAAAATAATTTGAAAATTTAAAAAAGTTTTTTAAGAGCCCAGTTTAAATAATGTTTTTAAATCTCTTCAAAAAAAGGTAAAAAATTTAAAGAAAGTCCTCGTGTTATAGATCGAGGGACTTCAGCGCATTTTTGTGTTAGCGATCAGTTTTTGATTAGCAAAGTACTACGTATTAAATAAGACAATCATGAATATTTTGTGACTTAAATAAATTCGATGGCTCGATAACGGTTTTTTGACATTCAAATTTTCTAACGGTCAAAATATATTTGAAAATTTCCCGCGTAAATAAACTTGAAAATCATTAATTATAGTATAATTAACAATTTGTACGGTGAATTTTCATATAATAAAATGGTTTGTCATTTAACGGTTTTTTGAAATTCAAATTTTCTAACGGTCAAAATATATTTGAAATTATCCCACTTGAAGTTGGCTCTATTGTATTGAAATCAAAAATTCATTAATTATAGTATTTAGCGATGGTTTTGAGATTTTTAAATGACAATCGCCCACATAGCTCGATGGCACGGAGTTAATGCAAAAAACTAGAGCTCTCTACGATGTCTGGTTAAAGAGATCTCAAACAGCCAGCCAGCCGAACAGCCAGCCGAACAAAGTGCATTATTAAGCTACCTTTTTAAAACAAGTTTCAAAAATGCGCTAAAAAGTTCTTTAAATCTTTTCTAGAGTGTAAATATACATTTTAGAGCTTTTTAGGGGTCGTTTACTTATTACGTTACGCAAAAAAACTAAATTTTAGAAACCCCCCTCCCCCCCTTGTTACAAATTTTAAAAGAAAAAAAATTTTCTTTGTTTGACCTGTTACAGAATCTCAGACCCCCCCTCCCCGCTAAAAAGCGAACGTAATAAGTGAACGACCCCTTAAAACTTTGCAGGTTAAATTTCAGGAAAACTATTTTTAGATGCTTTAAAAGTTGGCATGAACAGTTCATTAAACTCAATAATTACTGTTTGTGGTCTGAAGTAGCGAAGTAATTAGAAATTTCTTTCCTTACAAATGTTTTGACTTTTTCCCATACAAATTTAAAATCTGGATCTCTTTTTGGTTATGCTTCTGGGTGAAGTAATTAAAGTGATGCAAATAAAGCTAATTTATCAGTTCTATGATGCTTTGTATTTCCGTAGGAGGGGGGGTACGAAATCACTAGATTCGTAGAATATTTATTAGACAAGATTAGTGTTAACGATATTACTAAGGTGTCAAATCAAGTTTTTAACCCTACTGGAAAATCCCAGATGTAACCAAAAAAAGAAAGGTCGAAAGTAAGAAAGATAAATTACAAAAAATGCTGATTTTACTTCTTTTTATTCGGTATCATATAAAAATATAGATGACTAGCAAGTTCCTTAACCAAGAGTTTTATGTTTTTATCCACTTTTATAGTCACTATGTGAGAGCATAAACCATTCATGAAAATCGTCAGTTATGTGAAATTCAATTTGCTTTTCCCGCAGTTGCTGTCAGTGAGTCATCCACAGATATTTTAATACATAGAGCTAGAAATTGTGCAGATTAATTTTGCATAATCGCTGTGAATATTTTTAGCAGCACTTTCAGCAATTTGATTTTATTGGTGCCTAATGGGAATTTAGAACGTAAATAAACTAATTTGGGTTTTAAATAAAATATTTATTTATAGCCTCTTTCCAAATTAATTGAGGTATTCACCTGTACTTGACTGATTTTGAAATATACAAAATAATTATAACAATTAATTTTAATTCGTGAATAAATCGAAATAATTTGCTTTGATTTTTTTTTGGATATGGAAAATAATTTTGCAGGTATGAAGAATAATTATAATTCAACGTTCCATGCTTTTGAAGACTTTTCTGGTGCTTCATGAAGCTGTAAAAAATGGGGTTTAATTTATTTCATGGGAAAATTATATTTACATGTAAATTTTTCTGTACCTTTTTTGTAATATTATCCTGACATGCCATGCGAATGCGAGCAGATGTTGCTGGTGCTGGTAGATAAAAATGAGGACACAGATTTTCATCTTTTCGTGCTGCTCCAATTGCTTCTTTTATGGCAAAAAATATTGAGGATGCTAAGAACAGCGGAGGTTCTCCAATTGCTTTTGAGGAATAAACTGCTCGAGGATTTGGTGCTCCAGTTAATAATGAGACATTAAATTCTGCTGGAATGTCACCTAAAGCAGGCAATTTGTACATCCCAGGACCTTTTGAGTACAATGTTCCATCAGGTGAATAAATCAATTCCTCAATCGTATATAATCCATATCCCTGCATGAATGCACCTTCAATTTGTCCAATATCAATAGCTGGATTTAATGACGATCCAACATCCATGACAATGTCTGTTCTAATGACTTGATGATCGCCAGTCAAGCAATCAATTTCAACTTCTGATACACCTGCTCCATATGAGAAGTAATTATAAGGATTTTCAGTTCCTGGTCCAATATCAGTCGTTGCGAAGAATCCAGTGGCTGACAGAGAAACTCGATCAAAATATGCAGCACTAACCCAATCATTCCAAGTTCCATTAGGATTTTTCTCTCTAAATGGCTGTAATCTGTCATAAAGAACCTGACAAGCATTCATAACTGCAGGACATTGTAAATCAGCACCGAGTGATGCCACTGTTGGAATAGTATTTGGAACTTTATCTGTTGATGTTTCTTGAGTATGAATTCTATCAATTGGAATTCTAAGTACTCTCGATGCAACCTGTAGGGCTTTGGTGAGTAATCCTTGTCCCATTTCGATTCCACCGTGAGTTACAAGCACAGATCCATCCAAGTAAATGTGAACTAAAGCAGCACCTTGATTTAAGAATAGATTTGGGAATCCAATGACGTATGAGACATTTACAATTGAAATTCCTCGCTTCTTCCAGCGATTTTGTTGATTGAATTGCTCAACAGCTTCACGACGGGCTTTAAAGTCTGAAGATTTTTGTACTTTCCCAAAACATCTTCTTCCATTGTTGGATGTGTGGATCTGCTTAAAGTGTGTTATGTCTCCTTCTGAATACATATTTATATCCATAATATCTACAATATCTTTTTGCAGTACTCTAGCCACATCTCGAACCATGTGCTCGCCAACCATCATTGCCTGCGGTGCACCAAATCCTCGAAATGCTGTATTAGAACGTGTATTTGTTCTCATGCAGCTTGCTTCAACTCTTAGATTTGAAATTTTGTATGCACTTTGTAAGCAAGTGAGTGCTCTTTCCATGACTAATCCAGAATAGTCCATTGAATAGCCAGCATTAGAATATGCTTTGACATCGAGAGCAGTAATCTTTCCATCTTTCGTAAATCCGACTTTGTATTTGAATAAATATGGATTTCGTCCACCAGTTATTACCATATCTTCGTCACGATCAAATGCAATTCTTACTGGACGCTTTAAGCGATGTGCTGCAAGTGCAACAAGTCTTCCAATTATTCCTGTTCTTGTCTCTTTACCTGTAAAAATAATAAAATTATTTTCGTTTTTAAGGAAGCACAGGATTTGTTGTTCTTACCTCCAAATCCACCACCAATACGTTTGACTTTACATACAACCTTACTGTATGGTAGATCAAGTAATTTAGCAACATAACTTTGAATTTCAGTAACCTGTTGTGTGGACACAATGAGTTCAATTTCATCAAAGTCTTTGGGATAAGCAACAGCAACATTAGGTTCCATGTAAAAATGTTCTTGACCGCCAGTACGGACGTCACCCTCAACAATATGATCAGCTTCTTCAAAGGCCTTATTAACATCACCGTCATTAAGTTGTCTTGGAAATCCGGGGAAATATGTCTCGTGTTTGATTGCATCCTCAATACTTACAATTATTGGTGAAAGCACTTCGTACTCAATTTTTACCATTCTTGCAGCACGTTGAGCGATATTTTGATCATCACCGACAATTACTCCCAAAATTTGTCCTTGACTTGTCACAGTTTCACTGACGAACAATTCCTCGTCTTGAACGACACTTCCAATTTTATTTTTTGATGGTTTAATACTTTTTGCACAATAAAATGCATGAATACCTGACTGCTTTAAAGCTTCAGATGGATCAATTGAGATGATCTTTGCATGAGCTTTGGTACTCAAAACCATTGCAAGGTAAAGTTCATTTTCATGTCGTGGAATATCGTCGGTATAAATTGCTTCTCCCGTTGCTTGTTTCAATGCTGATACGTGAGCTATTGGTCTATAAATTGGATCTGTTATTGGTTGATCTGATAAAACTTTCTCAAACAATTGAGAACTCTTCGGTGGTAATGCATGGAAGCCTTCAATTCCACTTCGATCACGATCTTCCAGTATTTTTAAATCCATTGATTTTTCCAGCTCATTGCTAATACTTAGAAATGCCTTAAAGAACAAACTCAGTGTGAGTGACTGACGATAACGAACAACTCCTCCGGGTGCATCAGCTGACAATGTAATTTCTTCTAATAGACTGTTGTTCACAATTTCTACTAATTCACGGTTCCAAACTTTGTCTTTGATCTTTTCTGCAGTTTTTATAGCAAGAACAGTGGTTGGTGCCATTCCTCCAAATGCTAATCTTGCTTCCTCAATTATATTTGAATTCTCTTTGAATTTGATGTTTATAGCTGCATTCACAATAGCAATGTCATCATCTCGTCGTTTAGCTTGCTTGTATGCTAAGAAATGTTGACTTTTTGATGTCTTTGGAATGAAAACAGAAATGAGAACTTCTGAACTATCGATGATATTTCTACGATAACCTGTGAAGAACTTCTCATTCATGATAACCTTCCTTCTACCACCATCAAGACTTTCAACTTCCAGCTCTGCATTTGAAGCCATCAGAATAGGAATTAAATCAGAGATTGGTGATCCAGTCATGATATTTCCACCAATTGATGCAACATTACGGACTTGCATGCCAGCAAACCAGTGAAGCATGTCAACAATACTCTTGTATATTCTGGTTTCCGATTCAGGAAGATTATCAACTTGTTTCTGAAGAAAATCCTTAATGTTTGATAAAGTGACAGCAGAACCGATTTTAATTCCATCGCGTAGGACATCAATTTGATTCAATGCATTGACTTGAGATGGATTGACTAAATATTTATAATCAAAATGCTTGAATTTCACTTCCACACCAACTTCAGTATTTCCAACAACAATTTTGGCTGATTCTTTATGTTCCTTCTTAAATGCTAGCAATTGCTGCAAATCTGTTGGTCGGTACCAAACGACTCCACGATCATTTGAAAATTTCAAGACTTCCTTATCGTATTGATCAGTAAGTTTTAATTCTGGAGGAAAAATTGGTTCCTGTGTTGGATCAAAAGGTGTGAATTCACTTGGCTCAAAAAGTTTGTCATCCACTTCCCCATTACATCCATTTCCTGTAACTTTACAGCACTTATCTCCCATTCCACATGCATATTCCTTAGTAAATGTTCTGTATCCTTCAATGATCGGACGATATCCAGTACAACGACATAAATTTCCTTGAAATGCAACTTCCAGTTCCTTCATATTTGGTGTCGGAGAGTTTCTTAACAATGCGTACATTGACATGACAAATCCAGGTGTACAAAATCCACATTGTGATCCATGAGCCTTTGCAATTCTTTCTTGAACTGGATGTAGACGAGTTCTTGTACTTCCGATTCCTTCAACAGTTGTTACGGCCATTCCATGCAATGCACAAACTGGCATTAAGCATGCATTTGCCGAGAAATGTTTGACAATTCCAGCACATCGATCATATCTTGATATCATAACAGTACAAGCACCACATCCACCTTCCGCACATCCAAGCTTGGTCCCACACAAGTGAAGCTTTTCACGTAAATAATGAATCAGCAAAACTTCTGGGTTTACATTGTTATCAACTACCTAAATGATAAAAATATCTACTCAATTACAAATGATAAGTTATTTTTAAATTTGAGTACTTAAAGTGTTGCGCAATAGAATAACATGGAATTTTGATAGAATGTGGATGAACTTTTTGCACAACTGCGCAATTTTATTATATTAGAATGTTTTGAAAGTTAATGATCTTTAATTTCTCATGAAACTGATGAGGATAAATTAATTTTAGTAAGCCGCTGTTGATTAGAATATGATTATTCTACAAAATTTACCTTCTTGCCATTGACAAAGATGACCAGCGTATTTGAATAAGTTTCATCCATCATCAAATATTATATAATAATTCTAAATTCCTTGACAAGAAAATTAAAGTGACGATCAAATATATATTTTATAAATTTTAGCTGCGTATGACTACACATCTGAGTCGTAACTGAAAATATTTTTTAACAGACATTTGTTTTTATCAAATGATTGAGTATGAGTGAGCGAAAATTGAGAGTTAATGTGTTTTATGCTCTATTTTGAAGAGTTTTGAGAGAAAAGTTTTTAATTGTTGACAAATAAAATGTAATTTAGTAGAAAATGTTTTTTTATTTATTATATTTGACTCATTTTTTAAGTGAAACGATGTTCGAGTAGCACATCTCACATTAAGTTTCTCGTGATGTTAGTGTAATTTTATGTTCTACTGATATTAGAGGTGCTCATTTATATATATATTTTTTAAATAGAATGTGCAAATATTCCTATGGGAGGGGAATAATAGTTACGAGAAGGGGCTACCCCCAACTTTAAGGAGATTTTCTTCAATTTGCTTGTCAAAACATCCCTTAAATTTTGTTTATACAAAAAAAATTCAAAACACACCCCTCAAAAAACTTCTGACTAAGCCCTCGGTTAAAAGATATCCTAAAAAGTTCTCATCTCGGATTTTTTAAGAATATCTATAAAATAAGATAACAATAAATATAGACAAATCAAATGTCAACGTTCCATAAAGTAATGTCCGTATTTCCAGGCTTCTGTATCTGAAATTGCATCCAAATTAGAATAGTTTGAATGAAATTTAGTCACAAGACTTACTTTTTCGGTGATACTGTCTTGACATGCCATACGGATTTTTGCAGATGTGGCTGGAGCTTGGAGATAAAAATGTGGATTCAAATGTTCTTCTTTCCTTGCAGCTCCAATTGCTTCTTTTATGGCAAAAAATATTGAGGATGCTAAGAACAGCGGAGGTTCTCCAATAGCTCTCGAAGAATATATTGCTCGAGGATTTGGGGTGCCAGTGAGTAATGAGACATTAAACTCTGCTGGAATATCACCTAAAGCAGGCAACTTGTACATACCAGGACCTTTTGAATACAGTGTTCCATCTGGTGAATAAATTAATTCCTCAAGTGTAAACAGCCCATATCCCTGCATGAATGCACCTTCAATTTGTCCAATATCAATAGCTGGATTCAATGATGATCCAACATCCATGACAATGTCTGTTCTAATGACTTGATGATCACCAGTCAAACAATCAATTTCAACTTCTGAAACAGCAGCTCCATGAGTATAATAATTCTTAGTTTTTCCAATATCCGCTCCTATATCTGGTGTTGCAAAAAATCCAGTGGCTGACAGAGAAACTCGATCAAAATAAGCAGCTCGTATCCAATCATTCCAGTTATTGTCAGGCGTTTTCTCACGATAAATTTTAAGACGATCGCTCAAAATTCCACAAGCTTCTAAAACAGCACTTCCATACAAATCAGAACTAACTGATGCACCAGTAGATATCGCATTTGGAACTTTATCACTTGCTGTTTCCTGAACATGAATTATTTCCATTGGTATTTTAAAAAATCGTGATGCGACTTGAATCATTTTTGTATTTAAGCCTTGACCCATCTCAACACCACCAATGGATATCAGCACTGACCCATCAAGATAAATATTAACTAAGGCACCGCCTTGATTCAAGAAGAGGGTCGGAAATCCCACACCAAAAAGATTATTTACAACACTAATTCCACGTTTCTTCCATCGATTCTGTTGATTGAAAGTTTCAATGTCTTCTTTGCGTTTCTCAAAGTTTGCTGACTGTAAAACTTCTTTAAAGCATCGTAAACTATTGCAATCAGTCAAAACCTGTTTGTAATGAGTAGTATGACCCGTCTGGTACATGTTTAAATTCATAATTTCCAAATAATCTTTTCCAACAGCATTTGCAACATCTCTTATGATTGTTTCAGCTGCAAACATACCTTGCGGACTTCCGAAGCCTCGAAATGCTGTATTTGATCGTGTGTTGGTTTTAAAAACTAGAAAATATATTGAAAATTGCATAAAATGAAGAATTTGGTCAAGTTATTAAAAATATCCATACCATAGCTCTCAAGTCTGACGTTTTTAAAGTTGTAGGCATTTGTAATACTCTGGTGTGCATTTTGCATAACAACTGTTGAACAATCCCAGGAATATCCAGCATTAAGGTAAGCTTGAATGTCAACTCCAGTGATCTTTCCATCTTTTGTACATCCAACCTTGTATTTAAACAAGAATGGATGTCTTCCTCCGGTTACTTCCATGTCTTCGTTTCGATCAAATACTCCTCTTATTGGTCGCTTCATTTTATAAGCTGCAAATGCTGCTGGAAGAGTAATCAATGCACTTCGTGTTTCTTTACCTGTCAATGATAAATTAAGCTTATTGGTTTAATCAATAAATTATCGTCATAATAATTTTTTACCCCCAAATCCACCGCCTATTCTTTTTGTTGTACAAACAATTTTATTTTGAGGAATTCCAAGAAATCTTGCTGTGCAAAATTGCATTTCGCAAGGCTGCTGAGTTGATGAGAAAAGTTGAAGTTCATCATTGTCTCTTGGAACAACAAGAATTGTATGCGGCTCTAAATAAAAGTGCTCTTGTCCTCCTGTACGAGTTTCTCCTTCAATAACAAAGTCTGCCTCTTTTAGACCTTCCTCAACATTTCCGTAGTTGTGTATATCATGTGAGTTTGGTACGTGTGATTTATATTTTATTGCATCTTCTATAGTAACAATGATTGGCTGAATTTCTTCATATTCAACTTTAACCATTTTTGTTGCTCTTTGTGCTTGTTCTTGGTGTTCTCCTATGACTATTCCCAAAACTTGACCTTGACTTGTTACAGTGTCTTTTCTAAAAACTTCTTCGTCTTGTATTATAACACCGAACTCATTTTGGAATTCTGATTCAACATCATTTGCACAGTAAAATGCATGGATTCCTGGTTGCCTTAATGCTTCTGATGGATCAATTGAGATGATCTTTGCACGAGCTTTTGTGCTTAATACAAAAGCAATATACAGTTCATTATCATATTTTGGAATATCATCAACATAAGTCGCTTCTCCCGTTGCCTGCTTTAACGCTGATACGTGAGCTATTGGTCTATAAATTGGGTCTGTTATTGGTTGATCTGATAAAACTTTCTCAAACAATTGAGAACTCTTCGGTGGTAATGTATGGAAGCCTTCAATTCCACTTCGATCACGATCTTCAAGAATTTTTAAATCCATTGATTTTTCCAGCTCATTGCTGATATTTAGAAATGCTTTAAAGAACAAACTCAGTGTGAGTGACTGACGATAAGGAACAACACCTCCGGGTGCATCAGCTGACAATGGAATTTCTTCTAATAAACTTTGATTGACAATTTCTACTAGATCACGGTTCCAAACATTATCTTCGATCTTTTTTGCAGTTTTTATAGCAAGAACAGTAGTTGGTGCCATTCCTCCAAATGCTAATCTTGCTTCCTCAATTATATTTGAATTCTCTTTGAATTTGATGTTTATAGCTGCATTGACAATAGCAGTGTCATCATCACGTCGTTTAGATTGCTTGTATGCTAAGAAATGTTGATCTTTTAAGGTTTTTGGAATGAAAACAGAAATAAGAACTTCCGAACTATCGATGATATTTCTGCGATAACCTGTGAAGAACTTTTCATTCATGACAACCTTTCTTCTACCACCATCAAGACTTTCAACTTCCAGTTCTGCATTTGAAGCCATCAGAATAGGAATTAAATCAGAGATTGGTGATCCAGTCATGATATTTCCACCAATTGATGCAACATTACGGACTTGCATGCCAGCAAACCAGTGAAGCATGTCAACAATACTCTTGTATATTCTAGTTTCAGATTCAGGACGATCATCAACTTGTTTCTGAAGAAAATCTTTAATGTCTGATAAAGTGACAGCAGAACCGATTTTGATTCCATCTCGTAGGACATCAATTTGATTTAATGCATTGACCTGAGATGGATTGACTAAATATTTATAATCAAAATGCTTGAATTTCACTTCCACACCAACTTCAGTATTTCCAACAACAATTTTAGTTGCTTCTTTATGTTCCTTCTTAAATGTTAGCAATTCCTGCAGTTCTGTTGGTCGGTACCAAGTCACTCCACGATCATTTGAAAATTTCAAGACTTCCTTATCGTATTTATCAGTGAGCTTTAATTCTGGTGGGAAAATTGGTTCCTGTGATGGATTGAAAGGTGTAAATTCACTTGGTTCAAAAAGCTTGTCATCTACTTCATCATTACATCCATTTCCTGTAACTTTACAGCACTTATCTCCCATTCCACATGCATATTCCTTAGTAAATGTTCTGTATCCTTCAATGATCGGACGATATCCTGTACAACGACATAAATTTCCTTGAAATGCAACGTCCAGTTCCTTCATGTTTGGTGTTGGAGAGTTTCTCAATAATGCGTACATTGACATGACAAATCCAGGTGTACAAAATCCACATTGTGATCCATGAGCCTTTGCAATTCTTTCTTGAACTGGATGTAGACGAGTTCTTGTACTTCCGATTCCTTCGACAGTTGTAACAGACATTCCATGCAATGCACAAACCGGCATTAAGCATGCATTAGCTGAGAAATGCTTGACAATTCCAGCACATCGATCATATTTTGATATCATAACAGTGCAAGTGCCACAACCACCTTCCGCACATCCCAATTTTGTACCGCATAACCGTAGTTTTTGACGTAAATAATGAATCAACAAAACTTCTGGGTTTACCATGTTATCAACGACCTTAAATTGATAAAAATGTCTAGTCAATTATAATGATAATTTATTTTTAAATTTGAGCACTTAAAGTGTTACGTAATAGAATGATAATAAACTGTCAACAATCATTTGATAATTTTTTGGATGAATGTGAATTTCACAATACTGTGCAATTGACTGTTTTTTGAATGATTTGAGATGATTTGAGAGTTATGTAAAAGATGAAATTTTATAATATTGTGAAATTCAGTAGAAAAATAAATTTTAGTATGCTGCTGCTCATTCATGACTTAGCCATGAAAGATTTTTCACCCTCCCTCCTTTTAGAAAAAAAAGCATAAACAAAAAAAAATTGTTTAAAATTGCTAGGACTTTTAAACTGGAAATTTTATACCCATTCCTGTAAAAAGGTCTGGTTACGCTACACCAGGGGCGTAAAGTGGAGTGGACAACCGATTAGAATTTTTTTATGTTTTTACAATATTCACGTACCTGTAAGTGTTTTATATTTTTGGAACGGATTTTTCTGAATAAACTGCTTGATGAATATGTTTTCTTTTACTCTTTTTGAAATGCCTTATTTAGTGCTTTAATTCGATGAAAACATTAGGAGTCTGCACTCATAGAAATAATCTAAAAACGCTTTGTCGTTTTGTTTGAGAAAATCTAAAAACATTTTTGGAATTTTACTCTTATTAAGAACTTTTAGATTCTAAAAACGTTTTTTAAAAAATAAATTGCTCGGAGTGAGATTCGAACCTATGACCTTAGGGTTAGTTGTTCAGTGCTCTAACAACTACGCCACCGAAGCATGTGTAAACATATAGCAATTTTTCTTTATATATGAAAAAAAATTAAAAATCAGTTTTTTAAATTTTAAAAACAAAATTTAAGATTTTAAAAACAATTTTTAGATTGGTTTTTAAAACATTTTAAAATCATATCTTAAATAATAATATCTTAAAATTGATAACCAAAAAGATTCCAAACTTTCAAAGTCGAGTTTTCAAAAACATTAATTCAAAACCTGCTATTTAGATTGTCCACTCACTTTAGTCAAAAAAATTAGTGGAGGCCCAAGTCTAGATAGGGATGATGTTCATTAGAACATGATTATTGAAAACAAAATTACCTTCTTGCCATTGACAAAGATGACCAGCGTATTTGAGTAAGTTCCATCCATCATCAAATATTTTAAATAATTCTAAATTCCTTGACAAGAAAAATTTAGTGACGATCAGATGTTTATTTTATAATTTTTAGTTGTGCACGATTTCACACCTGAGTCTAGACTGGAAACATTTCTTAATAGAAGCGTAATTTTGTGGCTTTTTATCAAATGATCGAGCCTGCTCAATGAGGTAATGTGTTACATTATCTAAAGTAGCGCTCAAAAGTATTGTAACAAAGACATTTTTAGTCATAACTAGGATGACCAGGTGAATTTTAAGAAAAAATGGACATGTCCAAAAAATAAATATAATAAATCAAATAGTATATTTTAACTTCAAAAGCTAAGAGTTTTGAGAGAAAAAAATTAAGTAAAATTGTTGAAAAACTAGTAATGAAGCAGATCACGCTTCATGGGTATATTCACACCGTTTCAAATTTTTTCATTCATAGCTTAGTATTATGTTACAGATAAGATAAAATAATATCCAGTATTCATCCACAGCCTCTCTATAAGATCCAGTAATCATCCACAGCCTCAATAAAAGATCCAGTAATCATCCACAGCTTCTATATAAGATCCAGTAATCATCCACAGCCTCTATATAAGATCCAGTAATCATCCACAGCTTCTATATAAGATCCAGTAATCATCCACAGCCTCTATATAAGATCCAGTAATCATCCACAGCTTCTATATAAGATCCAGTAATCATCCACAGCTTCTATAAAAGATCCAGTAATCATCCACAGCCTCTATATAAGATCCAGTAATCATCCACAGCCTCTATATAAGATCCAGTAATCATCCACAGCTTCTATATAAGATCCAGTAATCATCCACAGCTTCTATATAAGATCCAGTAATCATCCACAGCCTCTATATAAGATCCAGTAATCATCCACAGCCTCTATATAAGATCCAGTAATCATCCACAGCTTCTATATAAGATCCAGTAATCATCCTCAGCCTCTATATAAGATCCAGTAATCATCCACAGCTTCTATATAAGATCCAGTAATCATCCACAGCCTCTATATAAGATCCAGTAATCATCCACAGCTTCTATATAAGATCCAGTAATCATCCACAGCTTCTATATAAGATCCAGTAATCATCCACAGCCTCTATATAAGATCCAGTAATCATCCACAGCCTCTATATAAGATCCAGTAATCATCCACAGCTTCTATATAAGATCCAGTAATCATCCACAGCCTCTATATAAGATCCAGTAATCATCCACAGCCTCTAAGTCCATAAAAAAGATCCAGTAATCAATTTTGCGTAGCTTCTAGCCCCTCGAAATCCAAAATGGCGTCGGTTCCATGTTCAGGCACAGCTAAGGAACCTACATACCAAATTTCAGCTCATTTGGTCAAAACATTCCTTTTCTATGAAAAAAAAAATGTGTTTTGCAATAATCGGCTATAATTTGACCAAAAATAGCACCTTTTCGTTCCGTGTGCCTTACTGGCTGCATGTCATGACTCCAAAAACTATACAGTTCTTGCCATACTCGATATCTATCAAATGCAAAAAACCGGAAGTCTTAATATTGAGTTTGAATCGAGTTATCGCGGAACGTAACTAACTAACTAACTAACTAACTAACTAACTAACTAACTTGCTAAAGGACAGAAAGTGTTTTTTTGCGATTTCTCGGCAATGGAAGCACCAATCGAGATGCGGTTTTCACTGTTAAATTGGTAATTTAAGGCACAGACTTTCCATACTGAACACTATGGGTCGATTCCGCAAGCCTGAAGCAGCCAGTCCAAAAAAGTAGTTTCACTGAAATACCAAAAACAATATATTCACACACAATTAAAATTGGTGTGAATATGAAATAAAATTTTAAGGTAATAAAAAATACTTTTTATTTTACGTATATTACACATTTATACGTGTTAAGGTAGTACCAAGCAAAACATTATAATTTAAGTTGATTGTGCTATTAAGACGAATTTATTTTCGACTCATATTAACCGTGCTCATCTCGTGATGTACTAAAACAATTCTCAACTAGTGTTTGTTAACGTACACAGATTAAATGTCAACGTTCCACACAGTAATATCTGAGTTTTCAGGCTTCGCTATCTGAAATTGAGTAAGAAATTAAATATGAATAAAATCACTTTGCATCCAAATTAGAATGATTTGAATGAAATTTAGTCACAACACTTACTTTTTCGGTGATACTGTCTTGACATGCCATACGGATTTTTGCAGATGTGGCTGGAGATTGGAGATAAAAATGTGGATTCAAATTTTCTTCTTTTCTTGCAGCTCCAATTGCTTCTTTTATGGCAAAAAATATTGAGGATGCTAAGAACAGCGGAGGTTCTCCAATAGCTCTCGAAGAATATATTGCTCGAGGATTTGGGGTGCCAGTAAGTAATGAGACATTAAATTCTGCTGGAATATCACCTAAAGCAGGCAACTTGTACATCCCAGGACCTTTTGAATATAATGTTCCATCTGGTGAATAAATTAATTCCTCAAGTGTAAACAGTCCATATCCCTGCATGAATGCACCTTCAATTTGTCCAATATCAATAGCTGGATTCAATGATGATCCAACATCCATGACAATGTCTGTTCTAATGACTTGATGATCACCAGTCAAACAATCAATTTCAACTTCTGAAACAGCAGCTCCATGAGTATAATAATTCTTAGTTTTACCAATATCCGCTCCTATATCTGGTGTTGCGAAGAATCCAGTGGCTGACAGAGAAACTCGATCAAAATAAGCAGCTCGTATCCAATCATTCCAGTTATTTTCAGGCATCTTCTCACGATAAATTTTAAGACGATCGCTTAAAATTCCACAAGCTTCTAAAACAGCACCTCCATACAAATCAGAACTAACTGATGCAGCAGTAGATATCGCATTTGGAACTTTATCAGTTGCTGTTTCCTGAATATGAATCATTTCCATTGGAATATTGAAAATTCGTGATGCGACTTGAATCATTTTTGTATGTAAGCCTTGACCCATCTCAACACCACCAATGGATATCAGCACTGACCCATCAAGATAAATATTAACTAAGCCACCGCCTTGATTCATGAAAACTGGTGGGAATCCTACACCAAAAAGATTATTTACAACACTAATTCCACGTTTCTTCCATCGATTCTGTTGATTGAAAGCTTCAATGTCTTCTTTGCGTTTCTCAAAGTTTGCCGACTGCAAAACTTCTTTAAAGCATCGTAAACTATTGCAATCAGTCAAAACCTGTTTATGGTGAGTAGTTTGGCCAGTTTGGTACATGTTTAAATTCATAATTTCCAAATAATCTTTTCCAACAGCATTTGCAACATCTCTTATGATTATTTCAGCTGCAAGCATACCTTGCGGACTTCCGAAGCCTCGAAATGCTGTATTTGATCGTGTGTTGGTTTTCAGAACTGGAAAATATATTGAGAAAGGCATATCAAGAAAGATTTGGTCAAGTTATTAAAAATATCCATACCATTGCTCTCATATCTAATATTTTTAAAGTTGTAGGCATTTGTAATGTGCTGATATGCATTTTCCATAACAAATGAGGAGTAATCTAAAGAATATCCAGCATTAAGGTAAGCTTGAATGTCAACTCCAGTGATTCGTCCATCTTTTGTACATCCAACCTTGTATTTAAACAAGAATGGATGTCTTCCTCCGGTTACTTCCATGTCTTCGTTTCGATCAAATACTCCTCTTATTGGTCGCTTCATTTTATAAGCTGCGAATGCCGCTGGAAGAGTAATCAATGAACTTCTTGTTTCTTTACCTGTTAAGAGACATAAAATATAAACTTAATGGATTAGTCAATCAATTTCCATCACATTTTACCCCCAAATCCACCGCCTATTCTTTTTGTTGTACAAACAATTTTATTTTGGGGAATTCCAAGAAATTCTGCTGCGCGAAGTTGGATTTGACCAGGCTGCTGTGTTGATAAGAAGAGTTGAAGTTCATCATTGTCTCTTGGAACAACAAGAATTGCATGCGGCTCTAAATAAAAGTGCTCTTGTCCTCCTGTACGAGTTTCTCCTTCAATAATATGGTCTGCCTCTTTTAGACCTTCCTCAACATTTCCGTAGTTGTGTATATTATATGAGTTTGGTATGTGTGATTTATATTTTATTGCATCTTCTATAGTAACAATGATTGGCTGAATTTCTTCATATTCAACTTTAACCATTTTTGCTGCTCTTTGTGCTTGTTCTTGGTGTTCTCCTATAATTATTCCCAAAACTTGACCTTGACTTGTTACAATGTCTTTTCTAAAAACTTCTTCGTCTTTTATCATCGGTCCATTAATATTTCGGTCTGATTCAACATCATTTGCACAATAAAATGCATGAATACCTGGTTGCCTTAATGCTTCAGACGGATCAATTGAAATGATCTTTGCATGAGCTTTGGTACTTAATACAAAAGCAATATACAGTTCATTATCATATTTTGGAATATCATCAACATAAGTCGCTTCTCCCGTTGCCTGCTTTAACGCTGATACGTGAGCTATTGGTCTATAAATTGGGTCTGTTAGTGGTTGATCTGATAAAACTTTCTCAAACAATTGAGAACTCTTCGGTGGTAATGTATGGAAGCCTTCAATTCCACTTCGTTCACGATCTTCCAGTATTTTTAAATCCATTGATATTTCCAGCTCATTGCTGATACTTAGAAATACCTTAAAGAACAAACTCAGTGTGAGTGACTGACGATAAGGAACAACTCCTCCGGGTGCATCAGCTGACAATGTAATTTCTTCTAATAAACTTTGATTGACAATTTCTACTAGATCACGGTTCCAAACCTTATCTTTGATCTTTTCTGCAGTTTTTATAGCAAGAACAGTAGTTGGTGCCATTCCTCCAAATGCTAATCTTGCTTCCTCAATTATATTTGAATTCTCTTTGAATTTGATGTTTATAGCTGCATTGACAATAGCAATGTCATCATCACGTCGTTTAGCTTGCTTGTATGCTAAGAAATGTTGATCTTTTGAGGTTTTTGGAATGAACACAGAAATAAGAACTTCTGAACCATCGATGATATTTCTACGATAACCAGTGAAGAACTTCTCATTCATGATAACCTTTCTTCTACCACCATCAAGACTTTCAACTTCCAGCTCTCCATTGGCAGCCATCAAAATTGGAATTAAATCAGAGATTGGTGATCCAGTCATGATATTTCCACCAATTGATGCAACATTACGGACTTGCATGCCAGCAAACCAGTGAAGCATGTCAACAATACTCTTGTATATTCTGGTTTCAGATTCAGGACGATCATCAACTTGTTTCTGAAGAAAATCTTTAATGTCTGATAAAGTAACAGCAGAACCGATTTTCATTCCATCACTTAGAACATCAATTTGATTCAATGCATTGACTTGAGATGGATTGACTAAATATTTATAATCAAAATGCTTGAATTTCACTTCCACTCCAACTTCAGTATTTCCAACAACAATTTTAGCTGCTTCTTTATGTTCCTTCTTAAATGCTAGCAATTGTTGCAGTTCTGTTGGTCGGTACCAAGTCACTCCACGATTATTTGAAAATTTCAAGACTTCCTTATCGTATTGATCAGTGAGTTTTAATTCTGGAGGAAAAATTGGTTCCTGTGATGGATCGAAAGGTGTAAATTCACTTGGTTCAAAAAGTTTGTCATCTACTTCCCCATTACATCCATTTCCTGTAACTTTACAGCATTTATCTCCCATTCCACATGCATATTCCTTAGTAAATGTTCTGTATCCTTCAATGATCGGACGATATCCTGTACAACGACATAAATTTCCTTGAAATGCAACTTCCAGTTCCTTCATGTTTGGTGTTGGAGAGTTTCTCAATAATGCGTACATTGACATGACAAATCCAGGTGTACAAAATCCACATTGTGATCCATGAGCCTTTGCAATTCTTTCTTGAACTGGATGAAGACGAGTTCTTGTACTTCCAATTCCTTCAACAGTTGTTACGGCCATTCCATGCAATGCACAAACCGGCATCAAGCATGCATTAGCCGAGAAATGTTTGACAATTCCAGCACATCGATCATATCTTGATATCATCACAGTACAAGCACCACAGCCACCTTCTGCACATCCAAGCTTGGTTCCACATAAGTGAAGTTTTACACGAAGATAACGAATGAGTGTTGTTTCAGGATTAACATTATCATCAATGACCTAATTTATAATCGAAATAAAATAATTTAATTTATATATAGTCAAAGTCGAAAAAAGACTCAAATAAGTTAAAATTTATTGCATTTTAATGAAAATAATAAAAAATTATTTACTGCAGTTTTACTACGAGATATCTGAGGGGACGTTCATAAATAACGTCCAATGTTTATGGGGGATGGGATTCTGATGTTATGTATACTTCCATATAAAAGAAAAAAATTTGTATGAAAATTTTTTGACAGAGGAGGCTTTGAAAAATTCTTTTATTTGCGTGGCGTCATTTATGCACGTCCCTGATGTTATAAATAATTTTATTTGAATGCCTTTCAATTGTTTTAATTTAAGTCTGTGTAAGTGATGTAATAACAAGTTTCTTAATGTATTGAACAATTTTGTGTATTAAATTTTTTTATTTATCACATCAATTTACCTTTTTTCCATTTACAAAAAATATTAAACATGATTTTTCTTGAAATTTTACTATGCTTGACATGATGACACTGACTGATGAAACTAAATTAGATTGTTAGTTGTTCTCGTTTTATAATTATCTCTGCTCACAATGAATGCTGGAAATCAACTGAAAAAAAAATTGTAGTTGTGTTTAATGATTGTTGAGATGGAGATAAAAACATAAAAGTAATAAAAAAAATATAGAACTGCTCAAGTTTAGAGACGCTTTTTAACTTTATAATGTTAATAATTTTTAATTTTGTAGCTTAAAATCAAAATTTAAATGATTTCAAACTAGATTTTTTAGGTTCAAAGAATTAATAATTTTTTAATGAACTTTAAACTATGTTATTTATTCATTAGGACAAACAGACAAACCCAAAATTGAATTCTTTTATTGTTGCAACAGTTTTCAAATTGAAAAATCAATGTATTGTTAATGTTTAACGATTCTTTATTTGTGAATGTATTTGAAATAATCATTTGATCAGTTTTTAAATAAATTTAACAATTAAATACAAGATTAGATACGATTTAGTGGAATTTATACAATTTTGTTAAGTATTGCGTAGCTACTGAATAAAATTGAACTTTTTAAAGTTCAACAAGAAAATTAAATAGATTTGAAAAAGTAATGAATAATTTTTAAAATTATATATCCACGTTCCATGGCTTAAAAGATCCATTTCCTGTTTCTTTAAGCTGCAAAAAAATATTAAAATTTATTAAAAATTAATGAATTTAAAAAAACTTTTTCCTTACCTCTCTGGTAATTTTATCTTGGCATGCCATACGAATGCGAGCGGATGTAGCTGGTGCTTGAAGGTAAAAATGCGTTTCCAAATTTTCTTCCTTTCGTGCATCTCCAATTGCTTCTTTTATGGCAAAAAATACTGAGGATGCTAAAAATATTGGAGGTTCACCGACGGCCCTTGAAGAGTAAACTGCTCGTGGATTTGGAGCACCAGTCAGCAATGAT
Organism: Chironomus tentans; assembly: GCA_963573255.1. Classification (NCBI taxonomy): domain Eukaryota; kingdom Metazoa; phylum Arthropoda; class Insecta; order Diptera; family Chironomidae; genus Chironomus; species Chironomus tentans. The sequence continues at coordinate 19,883,169 of OY754302.1, forward strand.
ACAATAAATTCTGCTGGAATATCACCACAGCTGGGAATTTTATACATTCCAGGACCTTTTGAATACAATGTTCCATCTGATGAATAAATCAATTCCTCAAGTGTAAACAGTCCATATCCCTGCATGAATGCACCTTCAATTTGTCCAATATCAATAGCTGGATTCAATGATGATCCAACATCCATGACAATGTCTGTTCTAATGACTTGATGATCACCAGTCAAACAATCAATTTCAACTTCCGAAACAGCAGCTCCATGAGTAAAATAATTCTTAGGCTTATTGATTTCATATCCAATGTCTGGTGTTGCAAAGAATCCAGTGGCTGACAGAGAAACTCGATCAAAATAAGCAGCTTTAACCCAATCATTCCATTTTCCTTCAGGCAATGCTTCACGATAAGTTTGAAGTCGCTTATTTAATATTCCACAAGCTTCTAAGGTTGCTTTTCCATATAAATCAGAACCGACAGAAGCACCAGCTGTTGGTGCATTCGGAACTTTATCAGTTGACGTTTCCTGAATGTGAATTTTCTCAATCGGAATTTTAAAAGCTCTAGCAGCAACTTGCAGAAGTTTAGTATTGATACCTTGACCCATTTCGATAAATCCATGCGATAAAAGAACGCTCCCATCCAAATAAATATGAACTAAAACTCCACCTTGATTCATAAAAAATTTCATATAATTTATACCGCACATCACATTCACGCAGCTGATTCCACGTTTCTTCCATCGATTGTTTTCATTAAACATTTTAATTTCCTGTCGTCTGTTTCGGAAATTTGACATCTTTTGAACTTCCTCGAAGCATCTGGATGAGTTACAGTCTTCTAAAAGTTGATTATAAAATATTTTATCACCAGTTTTCAACATATTGATTGCCATGACCTCCATATAATCTTTTTTCAAAGCATTTGCCACGTCTCTTATGATATGTTCAGCAACCATTTGACCTTCCGGAATGCCAAAGCCACGAAAGGCGTTGTTTGATGGTGTATTTGTCTTCATAACTATCAGTATTTGTAATAATATGGTAAGAATAGAAGCAGGGAAATTAAATAAGAAGAAGATAATTACCATGACTCACAAAGCGGACATTTGATATTCGATATGCGCTATTTACATGACAGGCTGCTTTCTCAACAACACCTGGCGATGCTTCCATAGAATATCCAGCATTTACATAACATTGGACATCAAGTGCTGTTAAAATTCCCTCACTGGTGAATGAAACTTTATATTTAAATAAAAAGGGATTCCTTCCACCTGTCATCATCATATCTTCGTCACGATCTAACATTATTCTGACGGGTCGTTTTAGTTTGAATGCCGCAAAAGCTGCAGGTAATGCTGCAAGGCAAGCACGGCTTTGTTTACCTAACACAAATACATGATAATTAAATATATAAATAAATGTGGAATTGGAATCATGTGCTATACCTCCAAATCCGCCTCCAATCCTTTTGACTCTGCAAACGATTTTATGCTCAGGAATTCCAAGAAGGTTTGCAACTCGTTGCTGAACTGCTGATGGTTCCTGTGTTGCAGAATAAATTTCAATTTCATCTGAATCTTTTGGAACCACTAGAGCCACTTGTGTCTCCAAGTAAAAGTGTTCTTGCCCACCAAGACGAATTTGACCCTCTACGGAATATTCACTTTCCTCAAATGCTTTGCTGACATTTCCACAGTCGTGTAGGGTCGTCGGAAAACCTTCATAATATGAATTGTTGGCTATAGCGTCTTCTAATGACACAAGAATTTGTGACAGTTCCTCGTATTTAACTTTGACCATTCTTGCAGCTCTTTGTGCTTGTTCTTGACTATTACCAAGAACTATTCCCAATGTTTGACCTTGACTTGTCACAGTGTCTTTTCTAAATACTTCTTCATCTTGAATTATAACACCGAACTTATTTTGGGATTCTGATAAATCTTTTGCACAGTAAAATGCATGAATACCTGGTTGCTTCAAAGCTTCACTGGCATCAATTGATATGATCTTTGCATGAGCTTGGGTACTCAAAACCAGTCCAATATAAAGTTCATTAACATGTCGTGGAATATCATCAATATAAGTCGCTTCTCCTGTTGCTTGTTTCAATGCTGATACGTGAGCTATTGGTCTATAAATTGGGTCTGTTGTTGGCTGATCTGATAAAACTTTCTCAAATAATTGAGAACTCTTCGGTGGTAATGTATGAAAGCCTTCAATTCCACTTCGATCACGATCTTCAAGAATTTTTAAATCTATTGATTTTTCCAGCTCATTGCTGATACTTAGAAATGCCTTAAAGAACAAACTCAGTGTGAGTGATTGACGATAAGGAACAACACCACCGGGTGCATCAGCTGACAATGGAATTTCTTCTAATAAACTATTGTTTACAATTTCTACTAGATCACGGTTCCAAACTTTGTCTTTGATCTTTTCTGCAGTTTTTATAGCAAGAACATTGGTTGGTGCCATTCCTCCGAATGCCAATCTTGCTTCCTCAATTATATTTGAATTCTCTTTGAATTTGATGTTTATAGCTGCATTGACAATAGTAATGTCATCATCGCGTCGTTTGGCTTGCTTGTATGCTAAGAAGTGTTGATCTTTTGAGGTTTTTGGAATGAAAACAGAAATGAGAACTTCTGAGCTATCGATGATATTTCTGCGATAACCAGTGAAGAACTTCTCATTCATGATAACCTTCCTTCTACCACCATCAAGACTTTCAACTTCCAGTTCTGCATTTGCAGCCATCAAAATTGGAATTAAATCAGAGATTGGTGATCCAGTCATGATATTTCCACCAATAGATGCAACATTACGAACTTGCATGCCAGCAAACCAGTGAAGCATGTCAACAATACTCTTGTATATTCTGGTTTCAGATTCAGGAAGATCATCAACTTGTTTCTGAAGAAAATCTTTAATGTCTGATAAAGTGACAGCAGAACCGATTTTGATTCCATCTCGTAGGACATCAATTTGATTTAATGCATTGACCTGAGATGGATTGACTAAATATTTATAATCAAAATGGTTGAATTTCACTTCCACACCAACTTCAGTATTTCCAACAACAATTTTAGCTGCTTCTTTATGTTCCTTCTTAAATGCTAACAATTGCTGCAATTCTGTTGGTCGGTACCAAATGACTCCACGATTATTTGAAAATTTTAAGACTTCCTTGTCGTATTGGTCAGTGAGTTTTAATTCTGGTGGGAAAATTGGTTCCTGTGTTGGATCAAAAGGTGTAAATTCACTTGGTTCAAAAAGTTTGTCATCTACTTCCCCATTACATCCATTTCCTGTAACTTTACAGCATTTATCTCCCATTCCACATGCATATTCCTTAGTAAATGTTCTGTATCCTTCAATGATTGGACGATATCCAGTACAACGGCATAAATTTCCTTGAAATGCAACTTCCAGTTCTTTCATATTTGGTGTCGGAGAGTTTCTCAACAATGCGTACATTGACATGACAAATCCAGGTGTACAAAATCCACATTGTGATCCATGAGCTTTCGCAATTCTTTCTTGAACTGGATGTAGACGAGTTCTTGTACTTCCGATTCCTTCAACAGTTGTAACAGCCATTCCATGCAATGCACAAACTGGCATTAAGCATGCATTAGCTGAGAAATGCTTGACAATTCCAGCACATTGATCATATCTTGATATCATAACAGTACAAGCACCACATCCACCTTCCCCACATCCCAATTTTGTTCCACATAAGTGAAGTTTTTCACGGAGATATCGCAATAAATTAACTTCACTATCAGGAGAGTTATCAACAACCTAATAAGAGTTTAAAAAGATTTTATTTTGTTATCTAAATTGCTCACTTAGCGTCTTATCAAATTTGTCGGTAAACGATACTAGAGTCATTTTTTAATGACAATTTTGAGTAAAATATAAGAAAATTAGCATTTTTTAATGCACATTATTTTTAATTGTGATAGAAAGTATTTTAGAAATTATTTTGATGCTTTTTAGGCTGTAGAATTCAGAGTTGTAACCTATCGATTTCCTATCAAAGGCAAAAATCTATCACAGGCATTACCTTTGGAAAGGCAAGAAAATTTGCCTTCTTGGAGGCTTACCTAACCAAAGGCAATTCCTAGGCAAAGGCACTGCCTATGATAGGCATGCTTTTGCCTAGGGAAACCTAGTGTAGATTTAAGTAGATACGAGATTTTTTGCTTATTTCTACAAAAAACAGTAGGCAGCTACTCAAATCTTATAGATCAAGAAAATAATTTTTGAATGAAGGACACGATTTACCTTTTTTCCGTTAACAAAAAAGACCAAAGTTGAAGACATGGCTGGCTTATTCAACTCAAAACTAAACTGCAATTTTTGCAAACTCTCTCAAGCTAGTCTTTATCACAAACTGAATAAACATACTTGAGTAAAAGTACTCAAGATATTTGTTATCAGTTAGTTGATAAAATGAGATGTGATTTGTTTGTGTACAAATATATTTAGTGTAAAAGTACTCCAAAAATGAGCTAAAAATATACAAGGAGCCGTTCATTAATGACGTCCACCACTTAAGGGGAGGGGGTGTCACCTCCAAAATATTTTATTGTATGAAAATTTTGTGCCAGAGGAAGGGAAAGAGGTCGGAAGTGATTCTAAGACGCAGGGGGAAAACCACTTGGTGTAAAAAAATTTTGGCGTAAAAAGTGTAAAATTTTACACCATTTTCCGCCAGTGGTGTAAAATTTTACACCATTTTCCGCCAGTGGCGTAAAATTTTACACCATTTTCCGCCAGTGGTGTAAAATTTTACACCATTTTCCGCCAGTGGTGTAAAATTTTACATCATTTTACACCAAAATTTTTTTTAATTTCTGTGTATTTTTTTTATTTAAAAGTGTGCATACAGGTGCTTTCATCGGCGAAAATCTGCCGAATACCACCTTCCGCAGGTGATTACCTTCCAAAGGGACGGTGACCACCTGCAAAATTGACTTGGATCCTACTGGATCTTTTATTGTTAGTCGAAAAGTGACTTGGATCTTATTATTTTGAGCCTATACTTGTCTTAGATTCTACTGGATCTTAATATTTTGAGCCTAGATATGACTTGGATCGTAATGAATCTTATATTAAGGGTCTAAAAGTAACGTGGATCTTACTGGATATTAGTATTTTGATCGTAGACATGACTTGGATCTTACTGAATCTTATATTATGAGTCGAAAGGTGACTTGGATTGTACTTAATCTTACATTAAGCGTTAAAAAGTGATTTATATCCTACTGGATCTTGGTTTTTTGAGCCTATACTTGTCTTAGATTCTACTGGATCTTAATATTTTGAGCCTAGACATAACTTATATCCTACTGGATCTTATATTAAGGGTCAAATAGTGTCTTACATCCTACTGGATCTTTCGAAAACTTTTAAAAAATGTGCGGAACCGACTACTTCCGCTGCTTCTATAATGATTTTTGATACTTCTATCAACTTTAGAATGCCAATAAAACCCAATAGTGCTATAAAATGCTCAAAAAATCATCAGTTCCTGCGTATAAACAGTTTATAGTGGTCGGTTCTACAAATTTTCAAAAATGGAATCAGGTTCAAAATTCAAGGAAATGAAGTTTTTGGAAGTTTTAGGCACTGGATATGGTTAGTTCCACACTTCCACTAGTGGTTTTGGAGCTGAAAACTAATATATATGCTTTCGAAAAGAAACACAATCAGTCACAGAAGAAACACTCATATGAGTGTTCCAAAATTTTCGAGCCACAGTATACAATCCAGTAGGATCCAAATCATTTTTCGAGCCACAATACAACGCTTAATGTAAGATTAAGTACAATCCAAGTCACTTTTCGACTCACAATATAAGATTCAGTAAGATCCAAGTCATGTCTACGATCAAAATACTAATATCCAGTAAGATCCATGTTACTTTTAAACCCTTATTATAAGATCTATTACGATCCAATTCACATCTAGGCTCAAAATATTAAGATCCAGTACGATACAAGTCACTTTTCGACTCACAATAAAAGATCCAGTAGGACCCAAGTCAATTTTGCAGGTCGGAAGGTGCTCATTTGCAGTAAGGATCATTGGCAGCTTGTCACCTGCAGGAAAAAATCTTAAGCTTTCAGGCATTTTTTTTTAAAAAGTGTAAAATTTTACTCCATTTTCCGCCAGTGGTGTAAAATTTTACACCATTTTCCGCCAATGGTGTAAAATTTTACACCATTTTACACCATTGGCGGAAAATGGTGTAAAATTTTTACACCAAGTGGTTTTCCCCCTGCTGAGACGTCATTTATCAACGACCCCCCAAGCTAAAATATTATATTATACTAATGAGCTTGATTATTGTTTGAAAGCTTTCATCATAACTACAAGCTGTGCTGAAGTTGTAAGCACCACACAAAAGAATGTTTTGAATTTTCCAAAGCATGCGCGCTTCAAACTTCTTATTGCTCATTTAGCGTGGGACGACGAAACAACTTGTTACACTTAATTAATATTTATCAATTTTGAGGAAGTTAGGATCTTAAAAAATGTCATTAACGGAAAAACAAGAGTTAATTTTTGATATTAACTTCAAAGATCTCCGCAATCAATAGCTGACGAGCCACAAACCATTGCATGTTAATTTTCATTTACTTTCCAGTACCTCAAAATAAATCTCGTTTCGTAATGCTCGACTATTGGAAGTAAGGAAAATTTTTCACAGTCAAACGGTAGAACTTCACGGTGATGGACGTGAAAATATTTTAATCCCGTAAAGCTGAGAGATAAAAGGTAGAAGAAGAAAAAAAGAAGAGGAAAAGGAAGAAGAAAAGTAAAGGAACATAAAAAGATAGAATAAAGAATCTACTTTCTTTTCCTCATCGTAGACAACAGTGACTGTATAAAAGGATTACGAAAGTATGAGAAAAGTTTTTTTGTGCACATAAAACAAAATTTTTTTAAAAAAATATCACGATTAGAACAAAAGAGACAAGAATTTATTTTTTTTGTGCTGGAACCAAGAAGAGTGCTTGAATAGCAATAGAACAAAGTGAATGTGCACATATTATTAGTGAATATAAAAGGCTTACTCTTTAAGTGGTTATGCAATTACTTTCTACTCAAATGGATTTTGAGGACTTACGAGCATAGATAATTTCCATTCATTTGCACATAAATACAAAAAGGAGTCATGCATAGTCGATATATCAACGACACAGTCATGTCTCTGTATGGATTTTAATAAATGGATTGTTTAATAAATTCGCTAATGGTAAGCTGTGTGCGATACTGGTCATTTATTAACACTGTGTGTCGCCTTATGTCGCTCATATTTATTATTGACACATAAAAATATAAATTTTATTCTCACATTAAGTTCTTCCTTATTTTTATTATGTTTTTCCTCTTCAACTCGAGCCTGTCGTTGTTGAAAATCATATAAATAGAACATTTTTTATGTATGTACAATGTTGAATATGAAAAAATGGGTAAAAAAATAAGAATAGAGCGTGAGTGAGATATTATGGTGTGACACAACAAGAATGAGTCTGAAAAGTGAAAAAAATGAGGGAAGTTGAAAGCTTTTAAGGCTCAACAAATGTTGTTTGCATGTTCTTTCATCGTCTCTTTCCTCTTTATTTGTTGCTCTACAAAATGAAAATTGATATTTGAATGTGAAAATTGCCTTACTCAATGCCTTTTTTTTTGTCTCAACTCATGACATGCTGGAGTGGAGGACACTTTGCTAATGTTTAATTTACATATTTTCATCCTCCTACTTCTTTTGCACTTGTACCAGTTATGTAATAATAAAGAAAATGAGATAAGAATACTAAAAAACATAAGATGAACAATTCTGTTGTGCTTGCAAAAATGTAAGTAGCCTTGAAGCACTTTTTTCTGCTATTTTATTTTAGTTCCTGCGAATATGTACAAGGCTAAAATCATAAAGAAAGCAATCTAAAGAAAGAAATACATTCGCCATACACAAATATTGAAAATGGTATTGATGGAAATTATTGGGAATTTTCTTAAAAATTTTAATTTAAAATATTTGAATTTAAAAAATTAGAATTTTAATTTTAATTTAAAAAATTAGAATTTTAATTTTAATTTAAAAAATTAGAATTTTAATTTTAATTTAAAAAATTAGAATTTCAATTTTAATTTTAATTTAAAAAATTAGAATTTAAATTTTAATTTTAATTTAAAAAATTAGAATTTAAATTTAAAAAATTAGAATTTGAACTTAAATTTAAAAAATTAGAATTTGAATTTTAATTTAAAAAATTTGAATTTGAATTTAAAAAAATTTGAATTTGAATTTAAAAAATTGAACTTGAATATAAAAAATTTGTTTTTGAATTTTAAAAAAATTTGAATTTGAATTCAAAAAATTTGGATCTTTTGTAAACAATTTTTTTAAATTTAAAAAACTAAATTTCTTAAATTTCAAAATAACTGAAATTAAAATTTTAACAAAGTTAAAAAATTATTTATAAGGGTCACATTTAAATATTGAACTTGTTTTGGTGAAATTTAAAATCTTGAAAAAATAACTAAATTGAATTTTTTAAATGAATGGAAAATTTTCTTTTGAACTTGAACCAAAACTTTTTATTTAAAAAAATCCTACAAAAAAATCTTAAAGCTTAAAGCGATTTTCAATAAAATACATATTTCTTCAACAAATCGTCTTTATATCAATCTAGACAGCTACCTAGAATAATTAACCTACTGAATTATTCATTAAATTATAGACGATTCTCAGCTATAGTTTATGATATGCGCAAAAAAAACTCATAATATAGAAATAATCATACCGTCACTAACGAGTAGAACGGTTTCGTTAAGGCTTCAATATAATGATGGAAATTTAGTGCGTTCTTGATTATTTGTATACGCAAAATAAGGAAAAGGAACTAACTAGCAAACAAATTAAAGAAAAGTTTTTTGTTTGTTTCCAGTCACTAGCTGCTATCATAAATTCGTTTTAATGACTTTATAAGATTGTGTTTATATAAATTTCAGCGTGACGTCACTGACTGACGTCAAAGTGAGTGAGTTTAAATTCGCAAAAGTTTCATAACAATGTGAAGGAGAAAAGGAAAATAAGAAATTGAAAAGAAAAAAAGCAAACTTTTTTTGTACTCATGACACAATGCTCTCTGGCATTAGCTAGAGCTCTACAGAAATCCGTCATAATAAATTCGAAAAGTTCTTGATAGCAAGGTCTTTTTTTTTCTTTTTCTAGTTGAATTAGAAAAGCTGTCAGAGTTATACAAAGCATTCTCGTGCATCTTTAATACCCTTAAAACAGACTCCACAACTTTTTAGCACATTTTGCCAAAATATTTTATAATCTGGACTATGTCTGTCTGCCATTTTCTGTTTATTTTGTGGATTCAAATATTTTTTGATCGTTATTTTTTTAAAGATTTCTTGGCCGTTATTTTTCAAATATATTTCGACCGTTATTTTTCAAACATGCGCTTTTGTAAATTATGTATTGCCACGTCTTTTTGTATTAGCTTCTTATTCTTAGCTTTTTATATAAACGTGTATATACAGAGGAAATTTTGTTGCGATGAGGTGGTAATTGGAAATTATATCACGTTCTTTTTCGCCTTGCTCGTAATCATGGATGAAAAATTCCTGAAGTCAACTTCGTGTAAATTAAATAACGGCATTAATTGATTTTAGAGCCTTTTTAATTAACAAAATGGCTTTCAATTGCCCCTTAAAAATAAAGTCCTTTTGGCAAGGAAAATGTAGTAATAATGACGTCAATAACGTCGATGTAACTACTGGTTTTTTAATCGAGTATATAAAAGGAGTTTTCATAAAGTTTAAAATATACAAACAAAGCACAAAAACAAGGAAATTTATAAAATTGCAAAACATTCGACAAGCGAAATATTTCATACCGAACATAACAGAACAGCTTTTATCGACAAATGCAAATACTCCTAAATCATTATATTTTATTGGCTTTTGAACGTCATACACATTTATGATGAATATCAGCGAGAAATCTTTTTATTAAATTTCGCACTTCTGCAAATCCCCAGGTGCTTTTGGTTGCTCATTTGAGCTTGTGTAATAAAATATTCCTTTGGGATTGAAATTTTTTGGAATATTTAAATTGCATCGGATGATATTGTCCATAGTTACCGTGGGGTTGGTTGTTCCGTGAAAAAGGAATATTTTAAAATAAAAAAATCTTATCAGAAAACTCGATGCGCAATAAAAAATATTCAAAGAATCAACATGTATTAAATATGAAAGATTTTATTCAGTACCAATACATTTTCTATGACATAAACTGTACGTTGACTAGAACGTCCATCAATTTCTCGTTAAAGTCTGCTTAGTCTGTTATGGGCAGATTGTGACATTGTTTTAACTACGAGACTAATGTTGGTGGTAAAATTTTCATGATGCTACCCACTTGGATTGTCTAAGCACGAAATAAAACAACTCACCACTTCTTATTAAGTCTTAGCTGTCTACTTTGCTTCATTGTTAATTACTTTGAGATTTGACAAATCCCTGGGTTTATACAAAAAATGTTACTTAACATTTTAAAAATGAAAGATTTATTTTGAGAAGAAGATTTGAATATTTTAGTGAAATTTAATGAAAGAATTTCACTGAACACTGCAACCTTTTGTTATAAATGGCAAAGGTTAGTTAGAATTAATTACACTTTATAGAAAAGCATTAATATGTTTTAATTAGTTTATTATTCTAATTAGATATTGAAAACAAATTTTGAACTTTAAATTCTGTTTTTGGAATGGCTTATTTAAACTTGTTGTACCTGAAGTTCAAATTTTGGACTTAAAATGCAATTTTTGAATCTAAAGTTTATTTTTTGACCTGAAGTTCAAATTTTGTAAGTTAAACACATAATTTTTGAATTTTAAGTTCAATTTTTGAACCAAAAGCACAATTTTTGTATCTAAAGTTCAAATTTTGTGCTAAAAATTCAAATTTTGAACCTGAAGTTCAATTTTTGTACCTAAAGTTTATTTTTAAAACTTGAAGTTCAACCTTTTAACATAAAGTTTATATTTATGAATATAAAGTTCAATTTTTGAACCTAAAGTTCAATTTTTTTGCTTTGAACCTAAAGTTGAATTTTTCAATTTTTAAAGCTAAAAATCCATTTCTCTTTCAAAATCTCTAAACTGCTGAAAAACACAACTCAACAATTATTTTATGCATTAAATTCCACCTCAAATTAAATTCAATCTAAATCCAAGCAGAATGAATAAAATTCTATTAAAATTGCAATTCAAGAAAAAGAAAATTCAAATTATCTTCTTAAAACCTTAATTAATTCAGTAAATTAAGTTCAGTTATTGTGCGGAATTCTTAAACGAATAAGTTTGAATATTGCTGTAATTGAAAAATCTTGTGTTTAAGCTCATAGACACACATTCTTAGTTCTTTTTATGATTACATTTTGCTTCAAACCTTTCCACTTCTTCTCATTTCATTGTTATAAGACGTATTGTTGGTAAATATTCTTCCCTAACAAGTTTAAACTTTCTACTTCTTCATGCTATTCACTTTTCCCACGAAGGAATTCCCACCTTCTTCCCCACTGTCTATCACCATGTAGAAATAAATGTAGCACTTTTCAGTTGAGTGTTAAAAGCATTTCAAAACTTAATTCTCTTTTTAATACCATTAAAACTAGAAAATATTTTTTTTGTTTGAAAATATAAAACTTTTTGCTTGTTCTTAAATACACATAGCATTATTGTAGATGCAAATAGGTATTAAGGAAAGATCTCAGTAACTCTCTTACAGTTTGTTTTCACTTCGTTTTCTTGGAACAATGTTTTTAAAAATAACAAAAGGAGATGGTTGGGAAGGAACAATTGAATTTAGTATCAAATTTAAGTGGAAAATGGAAATTGCGACCGTTAAAGTTAAAATTTAAATTTTTTTCTATTGCATGAAGTTAGCTCCAATTCAAAATAAATTTATACGTTAAAAATGTGAAACAAAAGTTGACCTCGAAAAAGTATTTTAGCTATGAGAATCCCTTCCATTTTAATAAATCCATCACGACTGAATACTTTTCTCATTATTCCTTATATTATTTCGCTTTGGTACAGACAAATTGATTAAATATTATTCATTTCACTTCAAATGGTTCAGTTGGGTGAGCATTTTTCTCAACAGGACATTATGAAATCTTATTTTTTTATTGAATTGGATTTGTGGTCAAAATAAATGTCCGTAAATTGAATTCTCCTAATGTGATGCTTTTATCTAATGGGTATTGTGTGTATATATACGAGAAATTCGTTGTACGAGTGAGAGAGCTTATATAAAAGGGTCATGTGGATGGAAAAGGGCCATTTTTGTGTCTTTTTTAAAATGAATTGATTTAGAAATCAACTCATTAAAATGCCATAAAACTGTAGTCTAAAACATTTATGTTCTTTTAAGTAAAGCTTGATTTATGAGCGTCAAGTAATTTGTTCACACATTAAAACATTTTTTTGTATCCAATTCAATCTTGAAGAAACTCAGGAAGAAGCGTAGTCGTTTGCCATTTTGCTTCTATAAGATTTTTTTCTTCCTTCCTTTTCTTTTTAAGCATTCATGAATCCATTTTCAGTACTGCATAATGTTCGGCTTTATACATTATACATTACGTATACAGAGTAACTGAGGAAAGCCCTGCTTGTGGCTGTTTTTTAATGTACCGAATTAATTTCTCTTCTGTTATGGAAAAGAAAATTTTTTTCATTTTCTTTCTCTTTCTACTTCTACTTTTCATTTTCTTTTTTATTGTCAGATAAGCTTTTACATAGTGATGGGGAATGGGAACTGTGCATTCAATTTCTTGTTACATATTTTCAAGTACATTGTAAAAGTGAAAGAAAAGATGTATAAAAGTTGTTGTACTAAAGGAAGTCGATGACATTGAGCAATTTACTTTCATTAATTTACAGACTAAGTCAATTGTGACAAAGAGGATAGCAAAAAAAAAAGCTCACTTATTTTCACTTTAAGATGAGCAAATGGATACACGAACTTATCTCATCTTTTCATATTTTTCTTCCATTTCGCTAACTTAGTATATATACATAAAAAAAATCAGAGTGTGAGATAACGTGAATAGAGTAATGCTTTAAAAATTGTCACGACCTTGATTAACACAAGACATGGCATCTATCTAAAGTTGAAGATAGAGGAAAATGTGAGCAGAATATTCTGTTGAGATAGATGATTGCACAAATAAGCGCATTCTGCATTTATACATGTTTTTTTATATCAATTTAGGATGATTTTAAAGTTAATCAACTTACCTTATTTAATGAATCCGGTCAAAAAAAAAATGAAAATATTCAATTTACGAAATTTCTTGTGCAAATAAATGTTATTGACATTAATTTCATTTTAAAAATCTCGTTATCCATTTTATGTTGCTATTTAATTACTAATTATCAACTGAAACGTAGCGAAAGCCTGCTAATTTTAATTAAATTTCTCCAAAAATTTATAAAGTAAACAACACGTGGAAAATTTTTTGCTTCAATTGATGCGAAAAATTTCAAATAATATTTGTCAGTTGAGTGTTTAAGTTTGACATTTTTCGTCGTATCCGTCGCTGAGAGATAATTTGGAGCTTTCAAAAACATTGCTTTGATAACAATGCTTTCAAAAATAAGAAGCTGATGCTTATGAAGAAAATTTCATATTTCCTCTTCTCCTCGTCACCCCTAAAGTAATAAATGTCACGTCTTGAAGCACTGTGATGCAGCATTTTACTCGCAATGATATGGAAAAAATGAGAGCAAAGTGTTATTAAGCTTCATTTTGTTTTACTTCATTTTCCTTTTTACATCTTTTTATCTTAATTGGAATATCAGCAATAGATCATCTATTTCTCATCATCATCGTCAAAGTCATCATCGTCTATGTTCGAAGCATTCAATTTCTTTCCATTCATTTTTTTTATTACATCAGCTATATAATATTTTGCGTAGTCAAGCTGTGATGTTGTTTCTAGCATTTGATGTGATTTACTTGTTATGCTGAATGAAGGAAAAAATCTTTTTAATAATTTACATAAAAATTTAATATTTCATTCCATACATACATTATTAATAACATCGTGATCTATAATTTGAAATGAAACTAGAATATCAAGCAATATATTCTGATGATGATGTTGACGATGTTGATAGCACGTAAATGAATAGGAAAATCATGACATGCATAGAATTTTCTATTTTCTATTATTTTTTTTGCTCTTCTCACAATAAACATACGTACGGCGATGTCTTTCTGTTGTGCTGATTTTTATAATATCCTTGGAAATAAATGAACGTGTGCTGAGAAGAAAAATGAGCATCATTTAGTCTCAGACACTCTTGGCTTCTACATTTGTTAGAGGTTACAGTGATAAATTTGATTCTAATTCAGAAGCTTTGCTACAATTTATGAGTCAACGGTCAAAACTTATTTAAATTTTGAATTTTCCAAAATCGTTTGAATTCAAATTCTGTAAAAACGATTAAATTCAAATTTTTTAAAACCGTTAAAATTTTAAATTCTACAAAACCTTAAAATTTGTAAATATGTTGAACTTTTGGATTATACAAAATATAGAACCCCTACTTTCTGCAAAATCATGCCTCACAACAACACACTAAACCAATTCACAAAAGTGAGATCACATCAAGATTGAATTAGAGATTAGGAAATTAACTTTTGTGCACTAATAAGAATTTTGACCGAAAAAGTCACAAGAAGGATCAGAAGTAGTATCAGCTCATTCTATAACCACTTCATGTCTTTTACGATAATATCTTTTCCACCATCGAATCACTTTCCTTTCTATCCATTTTCACAATTGCACGCATCGTTAAGCTCTTCACTTCTCTAGTCAACGCTCGTCATTTGTGCCTGTTTGTTATGAATGATAAAAATCATTTTCTTTCTCACTCTCTCCTTATTTTTATTGTTCAACATTATTACCACGTTTTTTTTAGTCTATACGTGTTCTGATCTGTTTTTTTTTTGAGTTTATATAGTTGGAAACTGAAAGTCATTTTTCTTTTCCTATTGTATTTAATCACTGTTTTCGTCCTCGTCATCATCATCTTTCGCACAAGGAAAATGTGAGATGAAAAAAAGGAACAATAAAAGAAAAGGAACAACGAAAGAAATAATATAAAATAATGATGATAACAATAAAGATGGGAAGAGAAGAAGAAAAATTGAACAAAGGCTTTTTTGTAACAAATGATGATAAAAACTGTTCAGTTCGCTCTATTTTCTCTATGTCTCATTTGTTTCTAGTAATTTTTGATGTTAGTTTCATGAGATCAAGTGTATCTTTCTCACATTTTGTCCCAATTGGATTAAAATAAGTTTTCTAATAGTTTGCACAAAAATACGTTGGGTTTTAGTACAAAATTTGAATTTAGAACCTAATATTTTTTATTTTAGTACATTTGAAAAGAGTCAAAAATGAAAACTTGAATTTTGTTGTTTTTCTTCTTTTGAACAGCCATGGATCATTCAATTCCCTATCTTTAAGTTTTTTGTCACACAAAGATCATTACTATGACAAAATTAAAGCTTGTTTTGAATGTGAAATTTTAAGAAAAACAAAATTTTCAAATTAAAAGTTTTGTAAACAAATATTTGAAATTTTGATTTTGAGTTGATTTAAAGAATTTTAATAGTTCATGTAGAGCTTCAAAGACTGCTAACTGCCTTTTATGTCGTTCTTTCTTTCATCACCTCTTTTGTAATAACTTTATAGTCATAAAATTTTAACCTGACATAAAAACCACCAATGTAACTCTTCTTGACATTATGTTTATGCACTTATCTTGCAAAATACCATACACAACGAGTAACATTCTCTCATGTCGAGTGTCTCAAGTCTCGACACACTTAAGACTGATTGCTTGTGACAAAAATGCGGTTTGATCATCTTTTGAAGGTTAAACTTCTTCCTACTTTAATCTTTCATTCATACATTATATCCACTCTCAAACCCTTCAAAACACGTCCTTCTCCTCATTTTATTGTCATCAGAAAGATTGACTATAGAATGATATTTGAATGGAGACATTAATCAGATAAATTATGATGAAATGTATGCATTATGTTTACACACAACAACATAAATGAAGTCGATCTACAACAAAGCAAAAGTGAAATCTCTTTTTTCATCCATAAGACATGTTCCTTCCTTCTTGGGCATGCTGCTGAGAGAATAATAAGGAATTGACTTATGGTAAGATGAAGAAGGCGAGAAGAGAAGCGAACAAACCGTAAAATTAAATAAATTTGAAGAAAAAAAATATTCTTTCGTAATTTTGTGGCTGTTGTTTGTTGTCATGACTTTTCTCACTCAGAGTTTTCCTCATTTTTGTGAAAGCTTCCGCACTTTTCGAAAAAGTTTTCCGTTTTATACGTCAATATATATTTTTAGCGCATTTATCTGAGGGGAAAATATGTTTTAGGATGCATTGTGTCTGTCTGTCTATTGAGTTTAAATATTTCAAATATTTTATGACCGTTATTTTTTTAAATATTTTATGACCGTTATTTTTCAAATATTTTAAGACAATCAGAAATTAAATGTCCAGAGAAATTGCGCTTTCTTCAGCCACAAGAGCCACCAAATTCATACCAGCTTCTCTTTCATACTTCAATCAAGAGATATCAGTACGATAAAGTAGAATATTGTTGGCGTTTGTCGTCATTTATTTCTTTCAGCATGAGAACGGTAGAATAACTCCGAAGACTTGATTTAGGAAAATTTCTTTTATTAATAATAAAAAGGTTGTTGGTTTATGAATATTGTGTAGGATAAGAAAGTTTTCTTCAAACTTTGTCAACAACATGAAACGCAGAACTGCGAAGAGCTTCAAAGAAAATTCCGTTGGATTATTTTGTCTGATGAACATAAAATCTTGTAAATTTAAATTCTTTGACTTGATAAGTGTTGTGAACTTTGAAAAAGTTAATTGAGTTGCTCTATAAATTATGCTGGAATTTTTATTAGCAAAGTTGTAATTTTAGATATCTGGGGCATGTTGTAAAGGTCAAAGCCTTATCGATATTTTTATTATTAGTGTAGGTGTAGGAAGAGATAAGGGAATTTTTAGTTATATCTGGGTCAAAAAGCTGCAGCTTTCGGTCTGATCAAGAATTTTTATTAGTTTATGAAGTTTGACAAAAATAAAAGTTTAATATTAAATGAATTTTAGTGATGTTATTCATAGATTAACAATAGCTACGTAGCTAAAGTCATTTTCAAAAGAATTTTATGTTATTTTCCATCCGAACTTTCACATTCTAAATTGAAAATTTAGTTTTTCATAATATTTTGTGTTAAATTCTACTCAATAATCTTCAAGTTATTGATCTGTTTATCCTAAATAACTTAAAGTTTTATAATTTACAGTTCAAACGCTTTTCAAATGGACCAAAATAACAAAATTGTGCATTTTTTTTAATTTTGTGACATTTTTCATGTACTAAATTCAAATATTGTACTAAAAACTATGTTGTAACGTATTTTTTGAAAGCTTTGTACTAAAATATGAAATTTTAAACTTATTTAAAATTAATAAGAAGATTTTACATTCATTTTTAATCAAAACAAACTGTAGGGAATTAAAAATTATTTTGTTTACATAAAAATTTATTCATTTTTATTCCTAAAAGCAATTTAAATCTATATTTGTTCCTGTTTTCGTAACAATTTCAAATATTCATCAAAATTTAAATTAATATCTACATTTCATCATTCCTCAAAGTAAACATCATATTCTCAGGAACTCTAACCTTAACTTTACTATAATTCTACTGTCTTACATCTCATTTTCAATTCATAAATCAAATAAATCTTGAAAATAAATCTCCGTCGAAAATAAAATGATGAATATAAACTTTAATATTTAAATTCTAATGGAAATAAGCTCCACATTAGCATTCCATTGTAATACTCGTATGGTTTGTGTGTATATTTTGCTAAGGATGTTCGCCTTATCGTTTCAATGAATAAAATATATTACATTTTTCTTATTTCATCGTTCCACATTTTCCCCTCCATAATCTGATATATATTTTATTTCTTGCCCACAAAAAAAGGTCCACAGATGTTTGATAAAGCAAATTATTACATTCTCAATCAATTCTTATTCTTTTTTTTTCTATATAGGACTCATGATTTACCGAAATGAGATTCGTTTTTTCGAGACCATGGTGTTCTACAAGCACCGGATCAAGAGAGATATTGATTCATCTTATTATGTTCAATATCTTAATGCCTTGGAATGTGAGGAGCGGCAGGGCACTATCGTCAAAATTCGATTTTCGTGATGATCCTTCAGCAATTTCAAAGGTAAGCATTTCTCGTTCGACCACATGGAATTTGGGATGACAATGATAATATTTTAAGCAACTGAAGTAAAGATGTAGAAAGTCCTCGTGTTATACATCGAGGGAATTAAGCGCATTTTCCCGCACAGATCAGTAAATAAATCCATAATTCAGAATGTAAAAATAAGTACCCACTTAATTTATTTCCCCAAATGAATTGAAAACATAGCATAAATGCTTTAAATATAAAGTTGTAGCTGAAAAAAATTCCGGAAGCTATTTCAAAACATTTGTATGGTTTTAGTACAAATTAAATCTGTCACTTATACTTCACAAGTAATGACAGCAACATTTGTATGGTTCTACATACATTTACATTTCGAGAAAATAAAATTTATGAAAAAATGTACTTTTTTGCTGTTTTATGACTTAAAAAAATTTAATTATGCATTAATAAATCATAAAACATCATAAAACATCAAAAAAGTGTAAAAAAGAATCAAAAAAGTGTAAAAAAAAGTTGCCCGCGGAGAGGATCGAACCCACGACTTGAAGGGTTTTTTAATATAAGTATTCTTTTTAAGCGTCACGTTAAACTTTGACTAATCCAACGTCAGTGATTTTTTACACCAAAAACAGAAAAGTTAATTTAATTAAGTTTAGGTGAGGATTTTCAAAAAACTAAATACGTTGCGCACCCCTACGAAATAGCAGCTATTTAATGCAAAAAACCCGAAGTCTCTACGTGCTTCCCCTGCAAAGTTTTTGAGGCAGCGGGCCAGCCAGCGGGCCAGCGGGCCAGCGGGCCAGCCAGCCAGCCAAAGTGGACCTTTAAGCGCATTACTTTCAAGGAAAATGCGCTAAAAAGTTAAGCAGTTAGTTTACTTTTGAAAGAGGCAGCTTATATTTTGTTAGCTTGGCTGACTGGCTGGGTGAACCTTGAGAAAGAAATATGCTCGGTACTATTAAGTTACTAGAATATTGTTCTATAAACGCTCAGCTATGACTAAGATTGTAAATTAATTAATTTTTAATTTTAATAACAAAAAAAACTGTCAAAATTTCAAAATTTTGAAAATTGGTAAAAATTTGAATTCCAAAAAACCGTTAAAATTTTTGAATTTTAAAAAACCGCTAAAATTTTGAATTTCAAAAAAACGGTAAATATCCAAATCTCTCAATATACTCGATAATTACCGATTGCTGAGACAAAACTGCTCTTTAGTCCGCCAATCAATAACTCGATGAATTTCTAATCCTATCCTTATTTTCACAGGATTCTATCGAAGCATCTTTGCAAATAGTTCATGATATTTCAACGGAAAATATCGGCACGTTGTGCATTAGTAAACAATATAGTCCATTAAAAATTCCATTGAACACAGAGCGTTATGATGGAGCACGACAAAAATCCGATTTAGCTTCTGTGATTCTTCAAGATCTTGGATTCAATAGACACAGTGGTGAGTATTTACGCATTGATTTTTATCTTTTTTTATCGTGTAGTCTGTAACATATTGAGCAAAAAAATATATCAAGACAATAATATTGACATTCAAGTTCTTATGGGCAGTAAAGAAAAAGATATTTTTTAAGGAATCGCTTCAATGATTAAAGCTTTGAAGCATTAAAGCAATCACTGAGCAATATTTTGCCTCTGTTATTAAAATTTGTAAGCATAGCACGTGACTCCATATCTATACAAGTCTGATGAACATTAAGATGAATAATCCTTATTACAAGTCGAAGAGCACGGTTGCCAGGACTCTGAGCTGTGTTCTTTGTTTAAAGCTTTCATTGTGTTGTAGCATGAAGGTTTCAATACAATTTAATGATTTGTAGGTAGAGTCTTGATCATTAATTCTGATTTTCTTAGTAACAAACTAGAACCTCACTTCCTTCACGTAAAAACCCACTAAATTTGCCGTATATTTTGTGTATAATAAAAACAACAAAAATCTCCTATAAAATACATAAACTTCTTATATAGCCAGCATTTTCTGACAAGACACACGCCACAGCACTTCAACTGATTGGCAATACTATTAATTATATGAGGCATTCACTATAATTAATATTCTGTCTATTAACTCAGTCGTTGGAACATTATTAGTCAATAATTAAACATAATTTCTTAAGAACAAAAACATTTGTCAAATGTGTATGAAATAAAATTAATGAAAGCAAACGGCATTGTCACATCATTGACAGACGTGCAAACAACAAAAATAATATAGACACCACGTCTAGAGACTGTCAAGAGCGCATTTTCTATGCACAGAATTCAAGTAAATATAGCCGAAAATATTCTAAATTAACGGTCAAAAAGTATTTAAAAAAATAACGGACAAGAAATATTTGAACCCCAGACAGACAAACAAATAAACAAAAAAAACTTTTCCATAAAAAAGACACTAAAAATAAACAAAATATTGTTTTATGTTAGAAAATGATTCCAAAACAGTCATCTGTCGCGCATTATGAGTCGAAGCATTTATTACCTTCCATAAAAACTCAAACAACAGTGGATATGAATGGAAACTTTCTTATTGTTCCACTTATTTTAAAAATGAAGTACTTGACGATGGAAATTAGAATAGAAGAAGAAGAAGAAGGAATGAAGAGAAAAATGAATAACAATTGTATATTAGATTTGTCATTTCAGTCAACTCAAGTTGTTTTCCTTATAGTTCTTGTGTTTGATGACTGATGAGAATGGGAAATGAAAAATTTCCGTGACATCCAGTGACTCATACAGATATCATTTACATTACACAATTTTTCATATAAATAAAACACACATATCTCTGTTTTCTCTTGCACTCATCTTTTTATTACATTGACATAGTAACTTGATACAAAAAGCTCAAAATACTACAGGGACTGGTAGAGACAAAAGAAAGATTCTTTTATTCAGAAATCTGCTATAAAAAAGCGACAGAAAAACATAAAATTTTTATGCCCGAGAAGCATATAAAGAGATTTTTTTGGGGTTATTTTGGGATTTGTTAGAGCAGATGGCCTTAGAATTTCGACAAGAAAGAAAATATCTTGGGATATGAATTAAATTTTACACTTTAGTATCTGACATATAAAAAGCATGCTCAATGGCACTAAAATGAAAACACTGAGCATGTTCCTTGCTAAAAAATTATAAAAATGACTTAAAGTTGGCTTTATCCGGGGCTGGTTGCTCGGCATACACTAGGGTATACACTACCCAAGGTGTTTCCCTTTAGAGTAATCCCAAGGGGATTTTATAGGGTAGCTTTAGTGTATACCTTAAGCTTTATCCCTAGGATAACTCATGTGGTAGTATATACCCTAGGGTATACCAAGCAAACGGCCTCTAACGTGAAGTTAGCGTTAAATAAGGGTAAATCTTTTTTTTTCGTCATCTAAAAATCAAATTAGATAGTTAGATTTGAGGAATATCATCATATTAAACATCACATAGCTTGAAAACAAACCCGGATCTGCGGGAGGCAGGGTTGACTATCTATCACTGATTACAGATTCCCAACAGATTTTTAATTCTATAAGAGCAATCTCGGTCTGTAACTCATACCCCCTGAGTTATTGCTGACTTTTATTTATAGCTATTGCTGGCTTTTCACTGTTTTACAATGTCGTCACTTGAATATTTTTTGCTGACTCTTCATGAAAATGTCATTGACTGCGTTTGATTGTTTCCACCAGCATATCATGTTGACATCTGACATTTTACATTCCCACATGTAATTGTACAGCTATAAATCAATCTCAATCGATGACACAAGCATGTAGCAACACACTATGATGGGTGTGCGCCTCGGGTGTGCATAAAAAAAATGTCAACATAAAGGGATAAGCCAGAAAAATCTTTTTATCCTTTAAGAATCACAAATTTAGGTTTTATTTTTTTTCTACATGACTTGATGAAAATCTTTTGAAGGTATTTGCCTCAACAAACATTGTATTTTTTATTGTGAAATTTATATTTTGGCTCGAGGAATGAATAAAACCTTTGGAATGAGAATAAACAATTTCAAAAATAGCAATGTTCAATCAGTTTGTGATTGGTTGAAGCAAAAGAATCTCAAATTTTTTTTTTATTAAAACTCATAGCTTGTAGCAATTTTTCAAAGTCATTGATTCAAACATGTTCATAATAAAAGACAAATTTGCGTTGCTTCAAGATCTTCAGCTACACAATCAAAATACAGTAAATTCTAAAGTTGGAGGAGGAACTTTACTTTTAGAAATTAAATTTTCTATTATTCCAGTGATAATTTCTCAAAATCACCACCATGACTGACACAATTCTATGCTCATTCAATAAATAAAATAATGGAAGAGGAAAAAAGGTCTTAGGAAAAGGACAGAAGCAGATACATAATGTATCTATGGGGAAATGGCTTGAGAAAAATCTCATTTAAATGGCTGCTTAATAGTTCACTTTATTTGGCTGGCAATTAGAAACAAACAGACATCGCAAAAAGTTCCGTTTTGAAGTATTAGATCAATTTTATTGATTTATTTTAGAATTAAGTTCAAACTTGAAAAACCGTTAAAATTTTAAATTTAAAAAAACCGTTAGAAGTTTGAATTTTAAAAAACCGTTAAAATTTGAATTTTGAAAAACCGTTAAATTGCAAAAACCGTCGAAACACAGAAATTCCTTACTTATTATCATTTCTTACCCAATAATTTGTTAATTAAATATTGACTGCTGCTACAAAAATGCGCTTAATTACCTCAATCAAGCACGGACCTTTTTTAAAGTTATTTTTCTCGTGTGGGCTGATTGTTTCTTTAAATACTGGGAAGTATTCTTTTATTATTATTTTTCGTTCCTTTTTCTTATAAAAACGGACCTTTTGGGATTAGAGATAAAAAATTTCCGTACTTAATGACAATTTTCCAGCTAATTTTCTTTTGATGTTCGTACACAATGCACTTTAGTCGTATTGTTCTAAAAGACAATTTAAAGGTTTCTCAAAATGGCTTCGAAATTGTCGTTAATGATATTAGGGATGTGGGAAGTATCATATTATGTACATGCTGGCTGTAGTGTCCTATTAAAAATACTAAAATATTTATTAAGCTTTTATCAGCATTACAATTTTGGACAGAGAAAAGGTTGAGACATGAAAGGAAATTATCGACATTAGATATACAATTTAACACATGTTTCTGTCATGTGCCTTTGTAGATAGCTTTTATGAATGTTTCTGCTTGAAAAAGTGGTTGCTATTTGTATTTTTGGGTATTTTGAGTTTAATTCAATTAAATAGCACTAAACAGCCAAGTTTCTAATCCTAAAGAAATAAAATTCGATCAAAAAACAAAAGTTTCTGTTCTTCAAATATGAAATCCATTTATAACCTCCTTTGGATGCTCTTTTTATTCAAATCTCTGAGGCAATTAGTAACAATCTTATTATTTTCGAATTTCCCTTTGGTCCAATTGCTCGAAGACAACTTTTAATCATCCTTTCGTCTATCATTTGTCTTAACATCACACGAAAAGTTGCAGAACAAAACAAAAAAGATGAAGTTGTAAATGAAATACTGCCGACACCTCTGACATCCAGTCTATTTATTAACTAAGCAGTTAAAGCTCTGTCAGAAGACATCCAGAAAGACGACAAAATTGAATAAAATTGGCTATTGCTGTCCGAGGTGGTCTCTGAATTAAACTGTACTAAAGTTTTGAACACAATTCAATTTTATTTTGACAGTTACATAATTTAAAATTTATTTAACCGTTAAAAATTCAAATTTTATCAAAATGATATTTTTCATCAAAACACACGCAATGAGATTCGATCAATTGAAAATGAGCATAAAATAAGGTTATTTTCTTAGACTGAAATTGATGATAATTAAAGCAGAGAATTTATAAATAAAACAATTAAGTCTTAACCATTTTTAGGTTACAAACCAATTTGTCGATGTTTTTCCTCTGCTTCTTCCAAGAATTCATTTCCAACTCAGTACAAACATCTTAGCAAGCCATTAACTTGTAGCATATTTGACAAAAAAAATAAATTTATCTAAAATCAAATCATTAAAAAGCTTTTTAACTACGCAAAAAAGGCACAATCTGTGACACTTAAATGGGCTCTTAAAATTTTATACTCAATAAATTTAAATAAATTTTATTTTCAATCGATAATCATTACAAAAGGCGCTCAAATCGCTCACAATATAGAGTTTCTATTTTTTTCTGTCAATTGTTTACGATAAATTTATTTCCTCTTTAATGCCTCATACAATGGCTGAATAAGATTGTTGTCATTTCGTTCCCATGTCATTCAGTTTCATCTCTACGTTTTTAAATTCAAATTATTTTCTCTCTTTCTGCTATTCATGCATACAATGTGAAGCTTTTATGGAAGCGCAAAAATGTTTCTCGGAAGATTCATGTAATGATGTTGTTGGCATGGGTACCCTACAATGTTGTCGATGTAGATTGAAATAAAGCAATTTATTGAATAAGGATTGTATAATATTTATTGTAGTATTACTGTTTCCAATCTGTTGATAAATTGCAGTAAAGTTGCTTCACTTTTATTAGGTGCAAATTTTCTAAGATTGAATTGCTTACTTTGAAGTGTTTGTAATGGAATTGGATTTAATTATACTAATACTTTAGTGATACTAAATAGTTTAGTCTGGAATATGTTTTTCTATTTACGAGAACTTCCAAAGAAACTTTCAAAACTGTCAAAGTTTAAAATTTACAAAAACTGTTGAATTCAAAATTTACAAAGCTGTTGAATTTTAAAATGTACAAAATCGTTAAATTTGAAATTTATAAAAACCGTTGAATTCAAAATTTACAAAGCCGTTAAATTCAAAATTTACAAAAACCGCAAAAACCTATTGAAATTTGAAATTTCTTAATTTGTTAAAGTTAGAAGCTTCTAACATTGTTAATAGATAAAATATTTATACGTGTTAATTTTAAGATACTTTTCCTTACCATAACGAGAATATCGATCCATACCCGTACCACAAAAAGCGTAAATAAATAAGACATTTAATTTAGTTCTTCCTCACATTCTTTAATCTTAATGATTACATACTATGATCCATGTAAAATGAAGAGAAGGAGAAATTAAAAGCAAAAAGGTTGTGAATTTAGCCACAAAAATGCCTCTTTTTTCTATAAGTTCATCTATCAACAGACGTGTGTATATTTCATGTTACATTCTCATATATAAACATTTTACATGCCTGTATACATTCAAATGGGTTATTCAACTTCATGTTTTAGTTCCCTTTTTTTACATAAAAAATTTATCTCATGAGATAATATTTTTTTTTGTATGTACAATTTCCCATTAGAAAGGCTCTCGAAAAATAAATGTTGCTTTTATGATAAACACATAAGCGAAGAAGAGAAAATGATGATGAAAGTCCTACACAAACTCGTCCATATTTCCTGACAAGCAGCTATGCTGCGTATAAACAATTTTTTTCAATGAAAACAATGTCTTATGGTCGTTTTCTCATAGCAGGATACATATTGACTGGCTATTTTACAAACTGAAGTTTTTAATAAAATTTGAAATCTACAAAACCGTTAACAATTTGAAATCTACAAAACCGTTAAAAATTTGAAATCTACAAAACCCTTAAGAATTTGAAATCTACAAAACCGTTAATAATTTGAAAATTAAAAAGTCCTTAAAAGTTTGTAATCTACAAAACCGTTAAATATTTGAAATATTCAAAACCGTTAATAATTTAAAAATTACAAAACCGTTTGAAATATGAAAATTTCAAATTCGTTAAAAATTTGAAATCCACAAAACCGTTAATAATTTGAAAATTACAAAGTCGTTAAAAGTTTGAAATCTACAAAACCGTTAAAAATTTGAAATCTGCAAAACCGTTAAAAATTTGAAATCTACAAAACCGTTAAAAATTTGAAATCCACAAAACCGTTAATAATTTGAAAATTACCTACTAAAGAAGTTTTTATGCAACTTCTTTTCAAACCACAAATATGTGCGCTCCAGTTTACCACCCAGTGATATAATATCGACCATAATATACGTTTTATTTTCTCAACATTTGTTGGTTAGTCATGAAAAGGGTTATAAATTATTGATGTCGATTAGTATCGTTTTATCTACATATTTCTAGCACACACATATATATTAAATTTTCTTCCCATAAGGCCATCCAGTACACAAACCAATACTGAAAGAGATTAAACATTACATTGCAATTTTTATTACGTTTTTGGTATTACAAAACGAAAGAACAAGTTTTGTTTCCATGTATAGCTTTTGGCAGCAAATTTTACTTACTTTTATTTCATTTTTCCTTTGAAAATCAATTTAAAGGTCAGAAAAAAGAGGAAGAAATAAAGTGACTGAATAAATACTTACCCTAAAAACTTCTTTGTTTACATTTTCTTCCTTTTTCCTTTCCTTCTTTCTTTATTGCCCGCAACAGTTGTGTAGACTTACAAAACAGAGTGTGCTAAAATGGGTGGTGGAAATAATAAATATAGAGTAGGAAGTAAAAGTTCACTATAATGAAGACGGAGTAAAGAAAAATGTGGAAAGGAAGTTAAACTAATGCACATTAACTTCAAATGACATTTCCAAGGAGCGAAGTAAATATTTAACTTTATTTATCTTCTGTCATTCAACCGTTTGGCTATGTTACTTTCTATTATGGACTGCACAACGAGGAAATATTTAGAGGGAAGAAAAACTTTATTCATTCACTTCCATTCGTTCGGAATAAAAAAGTGCTTTCTCGTTGTGACGAGGGATGCGGATCCTTCTGTTTCTGTTGTTGCCTTTTATTTGACCGATGGAATGTGCAAAAATTTCAC
Source organism: Chironomus tentans (assembly GCA_963573255.1). Classification (NCBI taxonomy): domain Eukaryota; kingdom Metazoa; phylum Arthropoda; class Insecta; order Diptera; family Chironomidae; genus Chironomus; species Chironomus tentans. Next base: position 19,910,385 of record OY754302.1, read on the forward strand.
ATAAATTTACCATTCCACATAACTACCTGTATTAAATTTTTTTATGCTTTTTTCATTCTTACCGAACCGGAAAGGTGCTTTAAAGTTTGATTTTTTATTAGAGTGAATGAGACGACTTTTTTAAATCTCATGGTTTAACGACTATTTAAAATTCAAATTTTAACGGTTTTGTGCAGTTCAAATTTTAACGGTTTTGTAAAATTCAAATTTTAATGGTTTTATAAAATTCAAATTTCAACGGTTTTGCGAAATTAAAATTTCTACAATCTTATTTCAAATGATCTTAATTACAATATTAAAAGTTGTGATATAAACAAATTTAATCAAGAAAACTCATAGCGTACTTCATTTTCATCTCGAGGAAATAAATTAAAATCCAAAGTGCGCATAAAAAACACTCTTCATTACATCCAATTGCACTCTGCAGATAGAACCACTCTCTCATCAGTGAATGAAAAATGGTAATGACTAAAAAGTCATTTTTCATTCATTTACGACTCTTATTCATTCCATTAAATAAAATTAAAAGTTTTATGCTCATCAAGGATGGTTTTTAAAGTAAAAACAGCAATTAGATTTTTTACGGAAGCTTTAGTCAGTAAACATTTGATGCTCCCTTTGATCTGTGTGTCGGAAATACAAACTGTTTCGAAAATAAATAGAAAAATAAAACTTAAGCTTTGTGATCCCTTTTATGTTGAATTTTTTTTCATTTTGTCAACCTTAATACCGAAAAGGGATCGTCTTAGGAAGTTTTATGTACACATATGAATAAAGTTCTTTCTAAATAGAAAATAAATTTGGTTAAGATTTCGAGGAAAAACCAAATGGGAAATAGAGGTGGCCATAAACTTTTACTTAGCATATATAAATATCTGAAATGTAGCATTCCTAATAAGCTCATTCTATAGTATTTAGATACATCTGAAGAACTTTCATGCAAGTCCTTGAAAATTCCATATCCATCCTTCTCATATATCTTTCCAATACTCTTCGTGATGGTATTATGAGAAGGATATTCTGTGGCTTTTTTTTGCAACTTGATGGGTAAAGTAGGAATGACTAATAAGATACACATTTAAGGTTTCTATGCGCACACAAAAAACAAGAAACACAGTTATGAAGAGCTTTTAATATTATAATCAAGGGATTTAACAACTTCAGCCTATTAATTATTAATAGATTTATGAATTTCGTGTCTTGTGGATTAATTTGTTAATGTCTGTAAGTCTTATTAGTATCATATCTTGTAAAAAGTTGTTTTGGATGTTTGTTTGTTAGAAAAGATCAAGACAAATTCGTTAGATTTCACATTAATATCACATTTAGACCTTTTTGGAGGATTTAAGCTGGATTTTGTGTTGATTTTGATAAATTCAGCTTAGTTTCAGGCAATTCAGCTCAATTTTTAGCAATTCAGCACTAATGTTCAGCAATTCAGCTGAATTTTAATCAATTCAGCTTAATTTTTAACAATTCAGCACTAATGTTCAGAAATTCAGCACTATTTTCAGCATTTCAGTTAAATGTTGAATAATTCAGCTCTTATTCCTTTCTATCCATCAATAATTTGTCCGAATTTTTTATAAATTCCAACCTTTTGAACACTCACTGAATTTCCATCATTTATTTTGCATTTATTTCCATAAAAGACATTAAAATGTCTTTTTGGAACGAATTGACGTAAAATATTACAAGGCAGGCAATTCAAAGTTATATCGTTAACGTGACAACAAATAATAATACAAAATTTATGGATCTTTCGCTTTGGAAGTGGACGTAAAAGTAAGAGTACCATAAATAGCAGAAAATAGAGCAATAAAAAATGAAATAGAATAAAAATTGTTACAAACTCATGAGACTGTTAAATTTAATTAGCAGTTTAGTTTTCGTTCTGGTTTTGATTTATAAAAAAATTTTGTGGTTTTTAGTAAGGTATAAAAATAAAATATGGGTAAAAAGTTTATCATAGTAAAATTTTTGTGTCAGATTTTTTTTATCATTGAAATGTCATGCACAAGAGAGAGTTGAGGATATAAATTAACAATTTACTGTGGGAATGGATAGATAATTTTAAATTTTACTGTTTGTTCTGTGTGTAATTATTTTAAATGTAGACCATAAATCAAGTTCAGGATTGCATAAAAGGATTAATATTAATTTTTTTAATTTTGAAGTTTATTCAGAGATGATTTTTATAAGGTTGAAAGAATTTGAATTAAATTACGATTAATTAAGATGGTTTGAGTTTAATTGGAATTTAGTAGTACTGATATCAAAAATTGAGCTTTTAAGTGCTGAATTCAGCAAAAAAATTAGTTTAAAAATACTGAATTCAGCAGAAATTTAGATTAAAAACGCTGAATTCAGCAGAAATTAAATTGAAAAGTACTGAATTCAGCACAAATAGAGTTAAAAAGCGCTGCATTTAGCAGAATTTGAACTTAAAAATACTGAATTAAGTAGAAATTGAGCTTAAAAGAGCGGAATTTAGCTGAAATTGATTTTAAAAGTGCTGAATTTAGCAAAAAAAGGTTAAAAAGTGCTGAATTCAGCAAAAACAATCAAAAATATACATAAATCAACAGAATTCTGATCTAAATCTCTTAAATTGAATTTTTATTCCATTCTATTAAATTAATCTACAGCTTTCCACTTTTGTTATCATCCTCTCCCCAACAGCCAAGCTAATATACATATTGATGCTCTCATTAATCAACTTATCTTCTTCTTAAGAATAGAATCCAAGACAAGTAAAACTTTTTCATCAATTATATCTCTCTACACCTCATTTCCAGCCATCACATCCATCAGATGTTGTTAAAATTTTCATTACTGCGTGTGGCACCTCAGACTTTTTGGCTTCAGTCTTTTTTTTTCATTTCCGTATCACTCATCCTTCTTTCCCTGTCTTAACAGCAGTGGATTGTCATGATGAAATTTTATTTATGGCAATTTATATCAATAGAACGTAAGCATACGTGAAAATTGTCTTCTTCATGCTTTCTTTACTGTTTCTATATTTATTTCTTGCTTCTTATATCCGTAAGTAATTTTATTCGATAACACACTGTGCGATAGAATTGCAAAGCTTAGCGAAATGTTTTTATGTTAGGGAAAGTGCGTATGAGGAAAATTGGAAGGATTTCATGCGACATTCTTGATTTTCTATACATTTATGATGCGAAAGCTTTTATTATTATGATACATTATATCTTTGTGGTCGTTTCATCATGACGTCAATCAGAAAATAGGGCTTAAGACCTATCTCAAGTTATCCACTTAGTATGGTAGCCGGTTAGTTGTATGACAATAAAATCCATTCACCTTTTAAATCGTTGACGTCATTAGTGATCAACTCCTTTATACATCATGCATGTTCTTCTGAGAAAGGTAGAATGTAATTTTTGTTGAATTTTTTATTACTACCACGTGGCTACGACAATAATCTCTTTATAAGCACTTTTCATCACCATATATAGCAGTCTACAATGAATGAGAATAAAGTATTATTATTATTATAAAAAAATTCAAAAGTGTGAAAGCGTCAAACGCTTTACTTTTCTTTATTCATTTTTTTATTTCTTCGTGCTTAACATTGAGTGTTTGCGATAAAACAAAGAAAAAGTCGCGCTTCAAAATTTCAATGTAATTAATTTAATAAATTATATTCATTTGTGGTTACGTTCATTTTCATTTCCACTCTGGCATCTACAACAGACATTTTAAATAATGGCATATTTATCAAAGGGAATGAGGGTTGAAGTGAGCGAGGTGGGAATATTACTAACTAAGTTAAATGAAAGAAAAAAGGTGGAAATTTATTTTCTTTATCTTGAGAAATTTTCAATGAGATATAATAAGTTAGCGTGCTTTGAGGATGTTTTGGTAGGGTATTTTGCTTTTATATGAAGATTATAATTATAATTTTTATTTTCCTTTGAACTTAGAGGTACACTTAGAGGGTAGGAGTCAACAACCTCATAATGGAACTAGTCTTTGATTTTTTTCTTTTATATACACCAGACCACGGAAATGTCGAAATTGACCGTTAAATTCAAATTTGAATTTTTTATGACCGTTATAAAAATTCATAAAATCTTGTTTTAATTATAAATATTGTTATCAATAGATTGTATCTCATCCTAAAATCATGTACGATAAATGTATTTTCATTCCTAATACTCAAAAACCCTTAAATAAGGTTTTTCGTTTTAATTTGAAAACACCAACAAAAATCAAAACAAAAAATTCGACAAATTACAAAATCAAACTTTTTGACTTAAATTCACCTACTTAAACATTTATAATTCGATTAAAACGTTCTTTCAATAGTGAATTAATGAATTAGATAGTTTTGTCATTGCTAAATAGTATAATTAACAGAATTTTTATATTTTTTCATTTTCGTTTGCTCAAATTTTTGCAACGGTCAAAATAAATTTAAAATTTCGACATTCCTTCGACGCTTTTTAAATACTTCGACCCTGAGTGTCGAAGTACTTCGACACTGAGATTTCCGTGGTCTGATATACACATTAAGAACTTTCTCATCCTCATCATAAAATAATTAAAGCTGCATTTACCCCAAAAAATTTAAATTTTTTTCAGTGAACGGCAAAATTTAGGAGGGTGTTTTAAACACCCCCTGGCTATATCCCTAGGGCCTATTTCTAGGGCTACCCAGGGTACCTACCCTACTATTAGGGGTATACCCTAGGGTATCTTGACGGCCATGTGGTTCTGATTAAACCATTCACTTGGCCGCCTTGTTGTCAATTTAATTATACAATCAAAATTTTCTTTTAAAATATCATTTATTGAATATAATAATTCAATAACGGTTCTGGTATACAATTCCTTTTAACTTACATAAAATTCACGTTTTTGCCTCATTAAACACCCATTTTATTGTTCAAAATTCAGGTGCTCATGTTTTGTATCATTGAATAGAAATCTGACATTTATTTTTTTCCCCATTTCATCATCCTACATTGGTGATTTATCTTAATCTCAAAATTTTTCAGAAAATTGAGCTGCTATTGACGCATTTAATTTAAATTGTTAATTGATTATGGATGGCTGGGGGTTATATAGAGTTTTGGATAGTATGCATTTCAAACTTTCCCTTATAAATATGCCTCATTTCCAATTTCACTCAAGGGTACTTTGTGGTATCAGAAAAACTTTGACTATTTACCATAAACATTGTCTTACTTCAATTTTTCCCATTCATTTATTATTAATTCAATAAAATTGTTCATTTATATTTCCTATGTAAAAAAACAATTTATTCCCATTCATTTCATTTTCTCGACTTTTATGATGTAATGTTGAGCTTTCTGACAAAAGAAATTACACGAAAGGAGAAGAGGTCGTTAAAAAAGCAAATCACATTCCGTAACGACCACTTCATAAAATTCTCATTGCATGTTGTTATCATCGCACTCTCACACTCCCAAACAAACTCATCAGCGATGACAAGTGCTGAATGGAAAGAGCATTAAAATTATATTCAACGACACAAGTACCAATATATTTAGTATGATTCTTGCCGTGTTTTGAAACTTTTATAAACGTTGGTTATAAGCACTTAAAAATGAAGAGGTTGCAGGGTTGTTTGTGTGAATTTATAGCTTTGAAATTAATTACGTAAAAATTCATAATTTAACTGTCTTCAAAAATTCAAATTGTAACGTTTTTCAAAAATTCAAAATATTTAACGATCTTCAAAAATTCAAATTTAACGTTTTTCAAAAATTCAAATTATTTAACGGTTTTCAAAAATTCAAATTTAACGGTTTTCAAAAATTCAAATGTTATCGTTTTTCAAAAATTCAAACTATTTAACGGTTATTAAAAATTCAAATTTAAAGGTTTTCATAAATTCAAATATCTGCAATAATGAATAACAACCCGAACTATTAAAGATTATAAGGGTAAGGTGCTTAAAGATTACAAAGCTTTCAACCTGAAAAGATTTTCTTATTCTTCTTGAAAAGATTGTCGGATACAACATAATCAATAATATTGAAATCTATTTATATTATAAATCAATTTTTCTTCCGTTCCAATACTGAAATTCAATGAGTGAACTCACGTTTCATATTATTATTTTTCTCCACTACGGTTCATGGAATGAGCTTTATTACCTTTCAACTTATTTTCCATCCGCTTACACTACTCGATGACTCTATGAATTCTAATTTAATCTCTCTATCATCATGGATAGAAATGAAAATTAATGAACATAATAAAGGTATCGATTTCGATGAATGGAAATATTTTCTGAAAGCTTTATGTGTTATTATTATACACGTTGGACGACCAGCCGTCTGCTTTTCTTTATGTCTATCCTAGAACTCAATAAGGCTAAAAACATTTGAAATTCATGTAGCTTTCTTTTTCTATTAATGTTTTCGCACATGCTGCCTTTCCTTTGAAATGAAGATATATTTTACATTGGAAATTTTCAAGTATTTACTTTACAGCAGCTTATGTAACTAAGTAGCTATATTTGTGAGATGAAAACGAAGGTTTTTATTGAAAATTTTCACTTAATTTTGAGTCAATTGAGTTAGCTTATTTAGCAGTTGTTTTGGTTTAAATTGCGTCTCTCAATGGGATGAAAAGTTTTGATAATTAAAATTAATGAGAAATTGTTATAAGAATTTTTAAAAAAAAATATTTTAATGATTCTCAAATTAGAAAATTTAGAAATATGAAGTAATTGAGCTTTATTAATTTTTTAGAGGATTTTTTTTAAATTTGCAACCTTTTCAGTTTTGAAAACCGTTAAATTGAAATTAACATTTTTTTTAAATATTTGAAATTCAGAAAGTTATTTGGTTGAATTTTAAAAAACCGTTAATTTGAAAATTTCAAAAGCCGTTAAAATTCAAAACTTCAAAAAGATTTCAAATTCAAAATTTAAAAAGTCGTTAGAATTCAAATTTTCAAAATCCGTTAAAAAATTTAATTCCTTCAAAAGACCTAGAATTTAAAATTCTTAAAAAAGCAACTTAAATTCAACAAAATATCGTCCTTAACGACAATGAAATTTATTAATTCATAAACATTTCCGAATAAAGCTCTTATAAAGCTTTTCATAAATTCACTGAAGTGAAAAATCACAGAAAATTTATAAAAATGTTCGACTTTGTTTATTCCATACTTAAATAAGGAGATTTTTCGAGAGGAATTAAAACAAATAAAAAAGATGTTGAAAACAAGATAAAAAAAGAAAAACAAAAATTTTCAAGATAAAGACGGAATTTCAATTTTATTAAATGAACATTTTGTTGATGTTTAAGTCAGTAAGTAGATAAATAAATAAGATTGGTATAGATTAATGGCATCTTTAATATTTGATGTTGCTTATATATTATTTAGGAAAAATTGAAATCTAGGAAACTAAAGTAATGATTGATTATAAATAGCCTGGCGTGTTCATTAGACTAATGAAAAATACGTGAAAGTAAATTATTCCAATAATTAAGTTAGATTTTTGACTTATTTCTTCACATTTTTCCATCAAATCAGCAAATTGGAAGAATTTGTTCTTCAATTAAAAAGTTTTTTGAGCCAGCCGCAAAGAAAAGAGGAAAAAATTTTGAAACACGAAAAATATTTTTGGAAATATAAAACTAATTAAAACTTGAAAAAGCTTGTCTAACAAACATGTTATTTTTGTTAACAAAAAGGGAGAAAATAATTTGAATAAGCTTGAAACTCTATACAATGAAAATATTTGCATGTTATTTCAGAATTAATGATTTCAGAGTTGGAAGAAATTAGATTGTTTTAGAAGAAAATACACTGTTTTGTAGCGATTTCTTGTAATTTACAGATTTAAATGATTATTATTCATTAAATTGCAAGTTTTAAATTCAATTTTAACGTAGTTATCTATGTTTTTTTCAATTTTTAGATTAATTTTTTCTTTTATTTACATTTTTCGCGCCAAAATTTTCTTGAAAATAAAAGAAACTATGCATTAAATAAGCAGCTACAATTTAAATCTAAAAAGACCGTTACAAAATCACAATAATACACTAAACTTCAATAATTAATCAATAAATAAGCCTTACAAGCAGTAAATCATCCTAAAAATAATCCCCTTCAACTTTTCAAACCTCTATCATGTCTAATCGATTGCAACTCAACAGAAAATCCCCATCTTGATAGCTAAGTCACGCCAGCAGAACATTCACAACCGATAAAATGTCAATTTGCGTAGATGCACTGCATTACCAAGATTAATTATGTCTGTATCTTTCATCTTTATTTGTATCTACCTGAGCTACAGCTTTAATCATCGCTAATGTTTTCCTGTGGGCGTTGCGAACGTCAAATACAATAATTTTCCAATTCAGCCTTACAAACGTAACGAAAAGGCATTTCAAGGTGAATTCATTATGTCAAAGTTAGTAGAATAAAACACACGAAGAGAGGAAATAATAAATGGAAGCAGATTGAATATAGCCTAGAACAGAGACTAAAAATGTCAATATTACCATTGTTATAGATTTTTTCCCCTGTACATAAAATATACATAATTTATCGTTAACTGTGTAACATTATTTATTTCAGGTTTATTGGATGCGATTGCTCGAGGCCTACTATCCGATCCAGATGTAATAAACGCTCGCATACTCGCAACAAATTTATCAACAGGATTCTTAAGCACATCTGTGTGGTGGACGAAAATAGGAAATCGGGAGTTGGGTGAGCCGCAGCGACGTGAGGAAGAGGGACTTGCTGTTGGGCGGAAGCCTCTTTCTGATTATCCGTGGTAAGTTCTATTTTTAGCATTATCATCATCATCATGTGTGTACATGTTCATGAACATTTTATACACAATGGAGTTTTCTGAAAAAAAATGAACAGGAAAAAAATTAGAACAAGCAGATACTTTTTCGAACAAGTAGGAAAGTCACGATAGAAACTTATAAAGCGCATGTTCGAAGTTTCACACCCTGCGTTCAACGAAATGGTGTTTACTGTTTATTGGTGCACATCCAGAAAACTTTTATGTTATGCTACATGATAAATTTCCTTAAAATTTACCAAATTTAAGGAAAATTGACGTAGTTTCACACCCCTTAAATTTGAATCTTGTGGTTTTCTTAAAAGTTAACGTAGTTTCACACCCCTTAAATTTGAATCTTGTCGTTTTCTTAAAAGTTAACGTAGTTTCACACCCCTTAAATTTGAATCCTGTCGTTTTCTTAAAATTTAACGTAGCTTCACACCCCGTAAGTAATGAACTTGTCATTATGCTGGTTAAAAATGTAATTTATTTAATAAACAATGTCTCAACTTATCAATTGAATTTATGAACAGCAGGACAGGCATATATTCACCACTAAACATACCTTTTCTATTCTAAAGAATGGTCTAAAAATATTTTTAATGAAAACAAAACTACATAAAGCATGAACACTGTATGAGAAAATGATAGTACAGGCATACAACAATTTTATTGAAACAGCAGAAATGTAATGTAACAATGCCTTTATTCCCCTTTTTGTGCCACCTGCGAGGCAGACAACTTGTTGCGCTTACGAGAAAGTGAAAATTTCATGAAAAATTCATAAGGGCGCCATTCATTGTTTCATTTATTTAAACGTATACGTATCATGTAGGTAGGTAGCAAAGGAACCATAAAAATGAACAACGCAGTTAAAATTAAATTGTTTTCTAATTACAATTTAATTAATATCGACAGAAGGGATCTTATGTGTGCTTTACATGTAATTGAATTTTGACTTTCTTTTGTATTTAATGTTCGTGCATACAGGCATAAACGAAGTAACTGTGTAAATGGGGTTTTTATTTCGAGTGAAGCTTCAATGAAAGCTTACGTCAATGAATTTTTAGAATGGGTTCATTTTAATTTGCTTGGTATAATTTTGAATGTCGGAACATACAAAGGCATTGAAATATTCATGAAGTGAGCACATGTAAATTAATATATAAATTTTTTACGTCATATAGTTTGGCTCGGGGAATGAATCTTGAATTTAATGCATAGCATAGAAATTTTCAATAATAATTATTATTATTTTGTATGTTCGAGTAGGTTGGTGTATAATTTATAGATGTAATCAAATTCTATGTAAATGGAGGTATGTTGTTCATGTGAATCGTAAATGGAAGTGGCATTTTGAGGAATATATGATGTTGAAGTGAAACACAGTTCGATAGCAATGAATTTAGATATCGGGAATAAATCAAAAATTCGAATTCTAAAATTTCTAAAATCCGATGCTAGAGTAGGATCGTACCGTTCCCTGACTATGTTACTAGGGATCACTTTAGGGATCATTCAAAAACGACGTCTAATTTTTAGGGGGAGGGTGGTCTGATGGTATGTGGCATTTCCATACAAAAGAAATTGATGAAAATTTTAGGTTAAGGGGTGTGAAACTACGCCATTTATATTAAATTGCTCTATTCTTCTTCAATATTATGGATGACCTTGCCTTATAGATTTGTCAGTTGCAGGGTATGAAACTATGTCGATTTTAAAGCAAACGGCAAGGGATTTAGATAAATTTTAAATTTGAGGGGTGTGAAACTAAATGATAAAAATTATTTTTTTTAGTTTTTTAAATTTTAAAAATATTCTGCCACATTGAGATTCAAAATTTTGTAAAAAAAAACATGTGACAATTTTTTATGAGTGTATCTTTAAGTTGTAACAACTTTTACATTCCAAAACTCAATAAAATAGTCGTTTTCAAATACGTCCCCATTCACGTTTTTGATGGAAATAATTGACTGGAAAAATCATCTCGCAAGATTTATTTTGAATGACTGTGAGGCTCAATTCCACGTGATGGCGGTCTCGCAATGCTTCATAAAATTTTTTAATGCTTCGATAGCTCTTCAAAATTCAATCATAATTTGATTTTTAATACGTGAAACTTAAAGTTGTAGATTTTTTTTCAGAATTGATGTTTTGAGGTTTTTAGGATGAGAAGTTTATTTTTCTACAGAATTCAGTAAAATAGTTTTAACATTAAGCGTACTAAACATTAATCATTAAAATTAAAAACGATCGCAGCAAACTTTTTCCCTAGTTTATAGTTCAAGACGAGCTGTCATCTTAGAAAGTAAAATAACAGGAAAAGACAAGCTCCGATCTGAACTTTTGAATAAATTTAATTATAATAGTGTACATTAAACAAGACGGAAGAGTCTTTTATGCACAGTAACTGGTAACAAATTGCTGCATAGCATGCAATATTTAAAACTGTCAATTAAGCGAATATTAAGAGCGAAATAGAAGCAACAAGATTTTGCTTCTCGTCAATATTTTATTACATTTTTGTAGAAATTTTTTATGAAGAAAAAAGTAATTCCAATATTACGAGAGAATTTTCTCGATGCTTCATTGAGCAGTATTGATTATTGAGTCGAAAGGTCAACGAATAGATGTGGAGGATGTCTATTTAGTAAAGTTACCGTTGATTGGTTCATTCAAAATTTTCTTGATTTGATTTTCTTTGGAAAATTTTTACTTTTTCAAAGTTTGTGATGTGTTATACTAACTTTTAAATCAGTGATGCCCAACCTGTGTGCCGTAGAAATTTTTTGAAAATAACACGAACCGCACGCTGTGTGCGGTTTTGGTCATGGTTTACCAACGAGGTGTGCCGTGGCTCAAAAAGGGTTGGACAACACTGTTTTAAATGAATGGAAGGTTTTTCTGGTATTTGAAGTGTAAGAGAACAGTATAAAGGTATATGTAGGCATCACTGATATAGCAAGGGTTTTTGGTACCAATGTGAGAGTTCAGGTTTCAAAGTATTGGAGTCTCTGCTTTGGCTCATGCTTTTCTTGCTTCTTCACCAATAGATAAATCATTCAGTGTGTGCTGATGATATCTTTGACTGAATTTGTAAATCATCACATAGATTACTGTCAGTATGTCGCATGTAACGCATCACATCCAAAAATGTTTATTAATTCAAATTTTGAAGCTAACTAAGCTTCAAATCAAGCTTTTAATCTGATGAAAAATAGTTGTCGAATCCTCCTAAACTTTAAATCCTTTCTAAAACTTTGCAGAACTTATTCAATGGTCAATTAGAAATAAATCAATAAATGTCTTTTCATCATTTCCATTTCACCAGCATGCGGCAAGAAAAAGAAATGAACCATAAATTGAGTAAAAGATGTGAAGAAGGAATCAATCAAGAATCAGAAATGTCTATCAAATAAATAATAGAAAGTCTAAGTGAAAAGAGCAAATTCAATCAAATGTTCTAACACTTGCAAGTATTGGCAATGATAAAACAGACATTGATGTGTTGAGTGGGTGGGAAAATTAATTTCGGATATTAAAAAATAATTCAATTTTTTCATAAACATTATGATGATTTTAAATTGAATAAATTTAAGCATTTTGTTAGCTATGCTGCATAATAGCAAGTCTAATGCTAATAAATCAAAAATTCTGTTAAATGTCTTTGTAGCTAGGAAATAATAGAGAATTATACATCAAGTCATTTGTATTTGAATTCATAGTTAAATTTGCATCACAATGAGAAGAGCTCAAAAGTCGAACGGATTCAGATTTGGGCTTGCTTGCATGACAACCGCATTTCTGTCATAATTTACTTGTGCTTTGATGTCAGTTCTTTTACCGGATTCCTTATTCACAAATTTCTATTGAAGAAATATGTATGACTGAAATTTGAGAGCTTTGTTCTTGATTAAGGATGGAATGACTTGATTAAATGGAATTTCATAGTCTTTGAAATGATTTGAGTCATCTAGGAGGAAAATTTGGTCTGAGTGTATCATATCTGTTTGAAATTGTCTTTAAAGTTGTTTAGAACTCTTTTAGTATAGCTGCAATAATAAACCAATTTGTAAATAGGGTGAGGAAATATTGTTTAGAAAAATAGAAGACATTTTCTTATTGCCTGTTACAAAATCTCTCCCTAAAGAGCGAACGTAATAAGGGGTCGTTCATAAATGACGTCCAATATTTTAAGGAGGAAGGGGACTCTGACGCTGTGTGACACTTTCATGAAAACAAAAAAGATTGTATGAAAATTTTGTGACAGAGGGGGGGGGGTCTAAAAATCTAGATTTTTGCGTGACGTAATTTATGAACGGTCCCTAAGTGAACGACCCCTTTTGAGGCGGAAGTATGAAAAATAAAAAAAATAAATAAATGAAAGTGATTATGATATAATTGAATAAATTTTTCATCTAGTGTGGGATTTGAACCCAGATTCTACCTTTTCAGTTCATATTTTAAATATTTAATAATTCAGATTTTGATTATTTTTCAACAAAGTGCCTATATTATGGATTGATTAGTCTCTTTCATCACAAAACTTTAAAATACTTAAGACTAACTTCCGCTCCTTCTTTAATTGAACGTCATTGGTAAACGACTCCTATTAACTTCCTTCATTTCTCCTTTTTATTGCAGGATTTTTCCAAGTAATTTATTCTTGCGAGTCAAACAATTTTTATTGCTGTATAAATGTTCCTATGAGACTCGACTTTTTTTTCCCTTAATTATTAATGTTATAAAACAAAATAAATGAGTATTATGTTCACAGGATATAATTCCTCCAACATGTCATTAAGCATTTCCTACTTCCTTTTCCGTAGAATAGTAAGTATGAAAAGTAAAAGATTTTGTTATATATGTGTAGGAATATGGATATTAGATATGGTTTCGTGATGTATATGGAAGCTGTTGAGCTTTTGAATCACGATTTTAAAATCTTTAATTAAAAAGGTGATTAATTTACTTTTTTTGGTTACTACAAAAAGGTTACAGTTCATTTATATAAAGTAATTCAAAACTTTGAGAGACGTACAGTTTCCAGGAGTATTGCTATCGATACTAGACTCATGGGGTTGCCACGTTGCCAAAAGAGTAACTTTCTGTACTTTTCTCATCATCGGATGAAAACGGCACTATGATGAAGTTAATAATATCCGTTTAAGTGTCTGTTACAACCCTCTCACGACCAAATTCAACGACATGGGATTGTCACTTGGTCGGCTACCTGAAAATCTAAATTTCACATTATCAGTTACTTTATCTGACAATCTTTAACGACAACAAGAACACAGATGACAATTCCTTGCTAAACAACAATATTTTGCTAAAACGTAATTAATGGATAGCAGTAATTGCTTTTTTGTTACAAAATTTACTTCTATTTATGAATAAAGCTTATCATCAGACACCAGCTATTCTAAAATTAGATCTCAATGTTTCTATTTAAAACATCAACAAAAACTCAAAATCAGCAAAACTTCGTAACTCAATTAGGGACCGTTTACTTATTACGTGACGCATTACAGGAGGGAAAGGGATCTGAGATTTTGTGACAGTTCAATAAAAGAAATTTTTGTAACAAAGAGGGGAGGGGGTCTAGCTTTTTAATTTTGTTTAGAAAGTAAAGTGTTTTAATTGATACAAAGTTACTTAAAAGAATTTTAAAAACAATTTTTTTATAAAACTGTTTTTGAAATTTACTTTAAATTTAAAATTTAAAAAAGTTAAAGTTAAAAAAAATTATTTTTAAAATTTAGAAAAGTTAAATTTAAAAAAATTGTTTTTAAAATTTAGAAAATAACAACAACTATTTTTTAAATTTTAAAAACATTTTTTTAGAATTTAACTTTATAAATTTTAAAAACGTTTTTTAAAAATTTATCTTTTTTAAATTTTAAGAACATTTTTTTTTTAAATTTAACTTTTTTAAAATTCAAAGTGAATTTCAAAAACAGTTTTATAAAAATATAAATGTTTTTTTACATCTGAGATACAATCATAATGATGTTTTAAAGTTGTTCTATTCCTGTTCATACTCACTACATGTTTATAAGCTTGTAAATTTTTCCATAGCTGTTCATGAACAAGTATAAGTTGATTAATCGAAGGATAAAAAAAAATTGTTGCTGCCTTAATTTTCTCTCCCTTTATGCCAAATTAAATAAGAGAATAATTGAACAATAAAGCCTCACTGAAAGGATGAAAATCTCATTAAAATTTAATTACACGATTTTTTTTATCAACATCTGAATTACCTTAAACTCAATGGAACATGAACATACATGCTTTTATTTCTCTCGTACCTTTTTTTCGTGTAGGTTTGAGGATCCTGCATCAACCCCATCACTTCGCTCACCAAAATTCGCATCAGCTCCGCCGAGCTTATCGTTTAAAGGCTGGTTCACATTTCCATATTATTCATGCATTCAAAGAAAATGGATAATTTCGTATAGTATTGCAATAGCTTCAGTTAAACATCCAGAGTGAGTTCGTTATATTAAAATTTATTGCGCCATTAATCAATTCACATCATTATTTTATATCAATAATAATAAAAATAGCTTGCGTGGATTTCTGAGTATCGATATAGATGTTTCAGGACTGTATATTAATCAATGTGATATAAGTAATCAATTTTATAGCGACAGTCATCATAATTCAAATTTCCGTTATAATAGCAAATTTAATCATAATCAGCATCAATCCAATGCACAACTGTTTACGCATCCCATCGTATCCCTGCAAACACCGTCGACGTTTCATCAGGATAACGAGATAGATGCATTCCATGATTCGCACAAGTGCCATCGTGATAGTATGGATGTAAGTACTGTTATTGTTGTCACGTTGTCATATTTGCAATTTTAATTGGCTTGATTGCGAGGGAAAAAACATTTTTTGGTGCATTTTTGTGAAAATATTGAGTCAATAAAGCTAGTTTGTCTAGACTGTGCATTAAGAAAAAAGTTAAATTTTTAACTGTCAAAAATAATTTGAAATTTTATTTTAACGGTTTTGCCTGATTTTTACAAAATTCAAATTTAAAAGAATCGTTAAATTATTTTTTGATTTTAAAGAACCAAACTGAAGCTTTTATGCTTCACTATGCTTTTACTTTTACTTTTATGCAAGGAATCCTTGCTTGACATTTACTAACAGAATTGTGGTCAAAAGCTCACGACCAGCCTGATTTCCTCACTAAAAAATTCGTCATAACAATCCCCCATTCACCGATAAATATTTAATCCTCATTTCTCGATATTCTTTTCACCAATTAAATCTGAATTGCACAAAAAATATTGCTGATGGCTTAATGGTCATGGTTATTCAACGTATATACGTTCATTATCATCATCAACAACAATAATAATAATAATATATCCTTAATGCTTCGTCATCCCACAAAATATTGTAGTGTCAATTTCGTCCACAATATCTCAACAACAACCGCCTGTCAACCATTAATGGTTGGACAAGAGGCAGCTATCAATGCCTTTGTAGAAGAGGCTTTTATTCAATAAGACATCCAGATGGCTTCAATGGAACGATCATGGAAGCATCGTATGAAGAGTATTTGACAAATGTCAGTACATTTTATATCGACTCATTTGTATGTCTGCCGTGCATGGAAGGATGTTCATCATGTACTGGTCCACAGCCATGCTTAGCTACTTACAATTGGCCATTTAGGTAATGAAATCATAGATGACTAAATGTGTATATCCATTTTAATTTATGCTGGTTTTATTCCTTCTGCTTCATTTCATTCAATTTACACAGAATTGCCATTCTCACCATTTCAGTCTTTTGTGTCTTCTTCACAACTGCTCTTGCACTGTATCTATTTCATAATCGAAAAATTAAAGTATTTAAGGTAGCAAGTCCTGTTTTCCTCATGATATGTTTGGTTGGATGTGGCATCATGTATCTGGAGATGGCTGCAATCTTTCCAACTCTAGATTTATACTCATGCATTGCTACAAAATGGACACGTCATATGGGTATTGTATTACAATCACTATCTCTTTATTTATCTGTTATATAATATATGAGTTTGAATCATCATGTCATACTAGTTGAGATATATGGACATGAACATGTCTGTGCACTTTTCATTAGATATTGTTCTTTATTATCATAGACTGAATGTGTGCTGTGTGTGTGTGATATGGTGAGGGATTAAAAAGCTTTATAAAATTTTGTTCTTGTCTGTACGATTTGTTGTTTTAGTATGAGTGACTCTGCTATGGTTTAATACTAATTCAGTTGAAAAAAGCAGTTTAGTTGAATTCAGTAAATTCAGCTTAGTTATACAAATTCAGTTAAATTCAAACAATTCATCTAAATTCAACTAATTCAGCCAGTTCAGTTAAATTTAGTCAGTTCGGCTAATTCAACTAAGCTCAGTCAGCATTCAACTAGCTAATTTTAACCAATTCAGCTAATTCAGCGGAATTCAGCTGAATTCAAACAATTCAGGTGAATTTAGCAGAGCTCCGCCAATTCAGTTGAATTCAGGAAATTCATCTGAATTCAGCTTATTCAGCTAATTCTAGTCAGTTCAGCTGAATTCAGCAAATTGTGCTGATTTTAGTCCGTACAGCTAAGTTTAGTCATTTCAGCAAATTTTAACCAATTCAGCTAATTCAGCGGAGTTCAGTCAATTCAGCTAAATTCAACTAATTCAGTTCAATTCAGCCAATTCAGCTAAATTCAGTTTATTCAGCCAATTTAATTTTAAACTAATTCAACCGATTTTACTAAATTAAGTTGAATATCCTCAACTTAACGAAATTAAACAATTAACTCAATTTAATCTGCGATTATAATTTAAATTCAAAGTTCTTCAATTTGCTCCCCCTTTTCTAATGAAAAACTAATCTCTCAACATACTAAGCTTCAAATAAGCTTATTAAACTATTTTCACGCAATGATAATCCACAGAAAATTGAGATAAATTGAATGACAAATGAAAGAAATTATAAAAGTTTCATGCATTTACTCAAATCATTATCCTCTTTTTATGGATTTTAATTTTTGTTGTTACTGTTCGAGGTTTTACTGCCCACTCTCCGGTGATTAAAACTTTTCCATTCAACATAAATTAATTCGGAATTGTACACAGACCGAGAGAGATTTTGCTTCATTATGCCTCGTGCAGGTGTGTAGCTAGAAATTTTTGAAGGGGAACTCAAAGTCAAACATTTTGCTCTCGTGATACACCTGAAATATTTTTGCAGATCACTTCTGTATCGTGGAGAATAGCTTGGGTATCAATGACTAAAATTTAAATTTTGTATGGTATTTAGATTTTAAAATAGCGACTCTAGTCCCAAAAATAATCCCTAGCTACACCACTGACCTTATGGCATTATAAATCGCCACACTGGATATAACATCCATCCGATATGTGTATATATGGAAACCAACAATCAAAAATAATTTTAAAAGTTCACATACACAATAATGAATTGATTATGGTTGAGGATGGAAGAATAGATACGGATAAAGTTTAATTAAATAATCGATTATGTCCAGAAAACTAATTAAAATGTTAAAAGTAAATGCGGAGAGCAATTAAAAGTTTCTCTATGTACATGTGTGTATGGTTTCATTGGGAGACGAGTGATTGATTCTCAATGCTGAATGTTAAAAACCTCGAGTTTTTATGAACATTAAATAACAATAGGAGAAAAATCGATGAATGAAAAGTACGGCAGAGTTTCCACTTGTTTTATGTTTATTCAATAATTTTTCACACCTATGCTTACTATTCCTGTATGATACCCAGTAATAACGCCGACACGGAATAACTTCACAACATCAAACCGGAATATTGCCGAAAATTTTTTTTGCTCAGGGCGGTAATAACTTCACCTATAAAATGTAGGTGAAGTTATTCCGGCGCCACGACGGAATAATTTCACCTATACAATATAAGTGAAATTATTACCGCTCCATACAGGAATAACTTCACCTACATTATATAGGTGAAGTTATTCCGTCGCGGCGACGGAATAATGTCGAAAATATTTGTTCTTCGACATTATTCCGTCACGGTGCAGGAATAACTTCACTTCTAAATACTAATTAATTTAGAAAGTTTATTTACGGCTAACAAAAAAACTGGGAGAAAGAATTTATTTAACAGGCTTCTTGTTGTTTCGATCTCTGATTCTATAACAAAGATTATGAGCAACAAATGTTTTTTCCTAAAAATTAAATGATGTAATGCTAATACTAATATTATATTTTACTGAACGTATGTTTTATTAATTTTTTTCAAATAAAATCAGTGAATAAGTTAACTTTTTGAAATTAGTAATAACGGGTAGTCACAAAAGTTCGATATTTTTGACTTGAAATTTCTTTGTGAAAATTGCATTGAAGGAGTTAGACTCAATGCTCAGGGAAGTCAAACTACACGGTGTGCTGTATGTAATGTGCCAAGTAGATTGCCAGGCAGACTTTTTTATTCCTAATTTTGATGAATGTTAATTGGTTCATAAAAATATAATATAATATAATATAACTAAAATATAATATTAGTATTAGGGCGATTCCACGGATAAGTGGAATTCCGAAAAAAGTGCTTTTTTAATCTATGTTATTCACAAATTTGATTATCAAAAAATGCTATTTAACTAAGCTAACATTTACGACTACTAAATAAAAATCTTCCTTACTCCAAATAATTTCATTATCCACATTCGAATCAATAGAATTGTTGTTAGTTAAAGTGGAAAACTGTTTCCAAAAAACATTTTCTCATGGATTAGGAAAAAGCGTCACTCAATTTCATTAATTCGTTTTAAATTATTCATTTTTCTGCTTAATTAAAGGTTTATGAATACATTTAGGTTTGCAGAATGATAAAACAATATAGAATTTACAGTAAATCAACCATAAAAAGTTGTCTAGATGTTTATAAAGTGGAAAATTCTTGGGTACAAAATCAGAATTCAACATTATGAAATTGAGTGACGCTTACAAAAATCCAAATATTTCTTTAATTAATGCATATAGAAGGAAGAAATAAGTTCAGAAAGCTAGATTTTAGCGTCTTACATAAGTAAACGTAGTCATTAGAAAGTCTAGATAGCTAGAATTATGAGAAAAATTAGTTTAAAGACGAAATTTTCGAAAAATCACATCCGTGGAATCGCCCATTAGCATTACATCATTTAATAAAAGAAAAAACATTTGTTGCTCATAATCTTTGTTATAGAATCAGAGATCGAAACAACAAGAAGCCTGTTAAATAAATTCTTTCTCCCAGTTTTTTTGTTAGCCGTAAATAAACTTTCTAAATTAATTAGTATTTAGAAGTGAAGTTATTCCTGCACCGTGACGGAATAATGTCGAAGAACAAATATTTTCGACATTATTCCGTCGCCGCGACGGAATAACTTCACCTATATAATGTAGGTGAAGTTATTCCTGTATGGAGCGGTAATAATTTCACTTATATTGTATAGGTGAAATTATTCCGTCGTGGCGCCGGAATAACTTCACCTACATTTTATAGGTGAAGTTATTACCGCCCTGAGCAAAAAAAATTTTCGGCAATATTCCGACCCTGCGATTTTCTCAATAGGTGAAGTTATTCCGTGTCGGCGTTATTACCGGGTACCTCCTGTATATTATTGCAGGATTTTGCATCACATATACTGCCTTGTTCATGAAAACGTGGCGTGTTTCGTTGACATATCGTGTCAAATCTGCACACAAAGTTAAACTTACTGATAAGCAATTGCTGCAATGGATGGTACCTATATTATTAGTTATGGGAATTTATCTAGGAGCGTGGACTGCTGCTGATACGCCAACAGCAACAGAGGTAAATTTATTCTTGTTTTCTTCTCATTTATCATATCATAATTTCTCTACATCCCCATCGTGTGTATTTTTTTATATGATTGAATGCTATCATCCATTAATTTCTGACTATATATATTTAATTTAATTTTACGATCAATTAGATTACGGATGTT
Source organism: Chironomus tentans (assembly GCA_963573255.1). Lineage (NCBI taxonomy): Eukaryota > Metazoa > Arthropoda > Insecta > Diptera > Chironomidae > Chironomus > Chironomus tentans. The sequence continues at coordinate 19,931,199 of OY754302.1, forward strand.
GAAGGATTGATATTCAAACAATGTGTATTTAACTGGTGGGACCATGCGTTAGCGATCGGAGAGGTTCTCTTCCTCCTGTGGGGCATACGTGTCTGCTATAATGTTAGAAATGCCGAATCATTATACAACGAAGCAAAATTGATCTCCTATGCAATATATAACATTGCTTTCGTTAATACACTTATGGTAGCAATACAGTAAGTATCAATGTCTCATGGGACGGATAAATGTAGGAATGAGGCCAATGATGAATTCAGTGATGTTCATAAAAAAAACTCAATTCACTTCTAAATACAAGAAGAGAAATGAGGAGAGAAAAAAAATATTTTTTTGTCCTGCTTGTTAACTAGTGCCTGTGGTTTGCCATAGAATTGGATCGATGAATGAGCTAGAAAGTAAAATGAGTATAAAAGACTTGACATGAAGTTGTCTTAAGCGCATTTTGACTGAATTTAAGCTTTTTTGAAATAATGACTCAAAAAGTCGTTGCTTTGTTGTATTCTCATTTAAAAAGTCGACGCTTTAAACTTGACGCTTCAAAAAGTCGACGCTTTGTCATGTTTCATCTAAAAAGTTGACTTTTGAAAAAGTCGACGCTTTAATTTTCTAATAAAGTCGTTGCTTTATCCAAGACAAAATGTGTTCATTTCCCTATAAAATTTCCAAAATAAATTCACAAAAATGAGTAATTTTAACGAGGTAAAGAGAATGACAGTAAAAAATTTAAAGCCGATAGACAGCAATTAAATTTATTGATAAACCACATGTTACCTCATTTTTCATGTCACTGACTCATGCTGCTCATAATTTTTCTTTCCTCTTCCTCGACACATAGCGTCAAATAATTGAGCTTAGTTGTACATGAAAATGAATGTGAAAACTTTCATCCTTCGTTCTCTTAAAGTGACATTTTATTGCTTTTTCATGCCGTTTATACCCACGTACCTTTAACACAAACACCACACTTTTGTTTTCTATTTTTAGCTTGTCCCTCTTTCCACAAGCTGGACCTGACATAAAATATTTCCTTGGATTTGTACGCACACAATTGTCGACGACGACAACAATCATTCTAGTTTTTGGTCCAAAAATCTTGCGAGTGCTGCGAGGTCAAGGGGACAAATGGGATCATCGATCCAGAGCACGTGGCATAACAGCCTCATTTTGCATTAATGGTGGTGGTCTTATGCCAGAGGAAGGCATTGATTTATATCAAGAGAATGAAGAACTGAAGGTAATTAGAGTCTATTTACATTTTCCATTATAGTCCCTGTTGCATTTAACACGGACTTGTGGATTATGTTTATCTTTACTCCAACATAAATTTGATTACACAACAAGGCCTTTTTTTTTCTTTCACCGTTTTTTCCATTAAATTTCTTCATTCATTACGAACAATACACGACAATGACAAAAAAAGGAACAAATCCAAAAGTTAGCTGGGCAAATTGAGTTTATGCGTATTGTACAAATGGAAGTAAATAATCGTCATTTGAAGCCAAAACCTGGCGGCTATTTCTCAATGACAAGTCCAATTGGAAAGAGCTTGACAGCAAGTCGAAAGCATCATCATACAAGTTCAGCCGAAACGAGTAAACACGAGAATAGCGTGATAGAAGATGGTCACAGTGGCACAAATAGCCTTTCGGGTGGTGTCAGGTAAGCAATTAATAATGAATGACTTTTTGATTACGGTTATATCTACATGCCTTCCTCTTCTTTTGTTGTTGTGCTGTATTCCAAAAAAAATCTATTTATGTCTTCCAAAAAAAATTATACAATGGATACAGTAACAATAATGCCCATGCGAATCAAAACGGCAGTGGAATTGAAAAGGTCTGACTTGAAATCCGAAGTAGTGAGCAGCAACAAGAAGTGGAGAATGAGCAACAAGAGAATAACAACAAAGAAGCAACAATAAATGATTCTTTGTCAGTGTCAGGAGCAAATATCAATGCAACAACGAATTCCGTGGTATCACAAAATACCGCCGGTAGCTTTTCAATCGATGCTCGTGTGCCAGTTAATGTTTAAACATTGGTAATAAATAAAAAAGTTTCCCGAGGAGTAAAAAATTTCTTTTGGTAGAGAGAATTTATGTTGAAGTTGCGGTGGTGCATGTTATAAAATATCATATAGATGGTCTTTACGGTGTCCTGAAGACAGATTTCTGTTGCTTAAACGATTTAAACCTGGTCCAAGGATACCATGACATCGATACTTCAGTATTTTACCACTTGGCAGCACCGTTACATCCACATACATATTTTTGGTGCCAAATTATTTTTATGCTGCTCGGGTACATAATTGTCTGTCTTTTCTTCTCTCTCTATATCAAACATACACACGCAAAATAAATTAATTTTCATTACCATGCGTTTAAGTAAACAAGAAGAAACAAACATGCACAAAAAAATAAAATTTTTGTACAGATGATGTGAAAAAAAAAATTTCCTTTCTCGCGGGAAGCATTTCCTCATTTATGAGTATGCATATGCTTAAAATAAAGGCACTCGAAGGGAAATGTTTGCCGTCTGTGGGGAGATGAAGAAAAAAAAATTATATTGAAATAAGAAAAATATTCCGTAAATCATCATGCGTTGCTGTCTAATTTGTAGAGTAAAAATACAAGTACTGCAATGTTGTTACGGTAATGCGTAGGAAAAGGAAACCGTAATCTGCAGTCAATTTATAAAAATTATCGTTGTCATCATCATACCACGAATTTCATTTATTTTCTTTCATTCTTATGAATATTTTTTTTTTACCCATGAGCAAGGACTACTTTTTAATGCCTTTAAGGAAATAATGGATGATAATGAAGAGGAGAAAATAAGGAGCACGTAGATAAGATCTGGCTGTTGATTAAAGGCGAATTTTTGGTGGATGATAAGAAGTTATTGTGGTTAGATCAGTATACTGTAGCCAGCGACATAACAAGGGTGTAAGACGCCTCAGAAAAAAATGCTTGACAATTAATTAAATATTAATTGTAATTTCTAGTTTTTGTAGTGAAATTTATTAAATTCAAATCCATCAAAAGCTGTGCTACGGGTTAATGTATCACTTAGTAAAACTGTCTTACATAGGTACCCTACGGCTATCTACTAGGATAGGTAGGATATACTAAAGTAAGGTAGGTGGGGAAATCTATGATATGCCAAGTGGGAGAGGGTTTTTGTAAGCAAAGCAGCCTAGGTTACCATAGAGTGACCTAGTTAAGGTAGGGTAGGTAAGTGACCTAGGTAAGGTAGGGTAGGTTAGTTACCCTAGAGTAGGGGTTACCCTTAGAAACTGGCCTCTGAACGCGGCACACTAGCGTGCCGTGAGAGCTTTATAATAGTGGGGTAGCAAACGGAGGGTAGCACAAGTTTCCAATTGTAAAACTCCCCCCTTCCCCCTAAAAAAGGCTAATATTGATTCCACTGAATATGGATAAACTGGGATATAACTTAATAATTTCAAAATATTTCGATACATTTTTAGACAATTAAGCTTCCCACAACAATTTCCAATTATTTTTTCTAAAGACTTTTAATAAGAAATCTGAGTATTTCATTTTTTTAAATGAACGATCTAAAAATACTTAAAATTTCCAAGAAAGAAAGAAAGAAGAGTCCTCGCTTCTGTATTTTCTCCCTTACCTTCCCACCCTCATAAAATGTAAATTAACGTCACTCAATGTACGCTAATAAATTATAATTTTCCAAAAAAAATTTACTTTCGCTATTTCTAAATCCTGTAAAAAAATTATAATATTACTAGTAATAATAAAAATAAATTGACGATCATGATGATAAATGATATTAAAGAATAACTAAAAAATAAGGATAATCAAATTAAATTAATTAATTAATTGAATCTGTGTTCAGTGTGTTGCCATAGAGAGGAATTACCATGAAGAAAAATAAGAGAAGAAAAAACAAACTAAATAAAATTAAACTTTTTCGCAGTTTTCAAGGCGATAAGAGAACCATGCTTGAGGCATGAGGTGGGTGGATTTGCTTAACATCTTATGTTGCTTTTTTGAATACCAAAAAAATACTTGTTCAAGACTTTTGTTTTAATTCGGGAATTGAAAGATTTTCTTCGACGGAATTATTTGATGAAAAATCTGTAACTTTATTACAAACACCGTAGGCGGTTGTTCAAATCTTGACATAAGTTGAGAAAGTCATGGGTATTTAGGGCTTCTAAGTGGTTTGTCGGAGACAAAGTTTGTTTGGGAAGTGAAAGAAGCCTAGCCAAATGTACATAGACTGAGTTGATGGATGGTAAATTAAATGTTTTGTATATTGGAGAGCTTTAAAGGATTTTCAATTGGAAATGTTATTAAAAATTGTCATATTCAATCCCTTTTCCGAGCTGCAAATTCTTATTATTTGGCAATCTAATATGACACTCATCACTACAGCATCATTATGGTAAAAGCGCTGCTGTGTGAGTGACATACTTTGACATCCATATGACTGGCATTGCTGCTCGGGATCTTATTGTGTAAACATGTATACATTTCTAAAACACAGCTCATTCTTCATTCAATCTGATATTCTCCAGATTTGAGTAAGATTATTCGAAACATTCACGTGTCATCCTACCTTAAAGAATTCCTACAATGCGTATTGTAACGAAACGAGCTCTGATTTTACGACGTGAATTATGTCAAATGATAAAGTTCATATGAAAATTATTTCCGGTTCTGAAATAAGGAAAAGCGCAATAAAAATGCCTACCTCGTTCGTTTTACAATCCAAAGTTTATTGTCATCGTCGAGATATGCGTCTATGTGGAAGGAAAAATAATAAAACTTACAAATTTCACATCTCGTTTGATTGTTCAATAAACTGTGAAGATGTAAAACTACGCAAATTGTTTTATTGCAGTTGAAAGGGGTGTGAAAGTTGGGTTTGTGATTTTTCAAAAATTAAATGACCGTTAGATGTGAGTTTTAGATCAATTTTGATTTTTATGAATTTAATGGAGTAAATTGGGCATTGTTGACTAAATTCTTAGAAAATATGCAAGAAAAATTCATGAAAATCTGTGAACAATTGAAATTCTTCACACAAAACTCACAACTTTAAAAAAAATTCAATTTGAAACGACCTTGAAGCTTTCCATGAATATTTAATTCCAATTTCCAATTTATCATGCGATTCTTTCTCAGAAATTGTATAAAATTCTAAATAAAAATATCAACTCCTACTACTGCCATAAGAATTTTCATCCAGATAGGAAATTCTCTTTCAATTCACGAAATAAAACACAAATAGATACTTCAGGAAATTATCGATCCATAATTGATACAGAAATATCATGCTATTTTAGAAACTTTCCATTAAGAATTTTCAGTGACAAGGAATAAAGATAAAATCACATTAAAAATAATAGAAAAACTTTTCATTGTGTTAAATCAAAAAGTAACAAAATAAAAAAGAAAAAATTTAAATGCGCAGAAATTTGTTGACATTGAAAATTTTTTGAGGCTAGAAATGAAATTTATTACCATGAAAATAAGATGTACTCAGTAAAGTGAGGAAGGAACAATAAAAAAGCAGATTTTTATGTAACGCCATGGTAATGTAATGATATTATGTATTATTTTTGGATCCATAAAAATGACAGAAAAAATAAAATTCATCATAAACATCTGTTCATTACTTCGGATAAAATATCACAGAAAAAAATAATGTTTCGTTTTAATAGCACAAGCCAAGGATTAAGTCATATTCCGTGGTCAGAATAAAATAAAAAATATGCATATGTAGATTGAAAAAATGTTAATGCGTTTGAGCTTTTTCACATTTCATACCATTGAAAAGGATTCATGTATTCTGTTCAGATTTAAAATAATATTTAATATTAATCTCAAGATATAAAAAAAGGATTCATCACTTTATTAATAATAAAGTACACATATTGATATATGCGATTTTTGTACTGACAATAATTTTTAAGTAGGGTAAACGATCTGTTTTTTGCGGTAATCTATTTTTTGCGGTATTCACACTTGTTAGAAAAAACCACTTTAAGATGCTTGACATATCCTTATTATTTAGCAAACCTCTTCAGAATGTGAAATGGTAAAGGAATGCTTAATTTTGAGTGTCTAGGTACTTGCTTTAATTAAATATTCATGATTTAAATTTTACTGCAGAATAGCAAGTTTTTGCTGTGTTTTTAATGTAAATTTTTCAACAATTTTTTGCATCTGACTCCTGAAATAAGATGATTTATGCTGTAAATTAAGCATCAAATTTTAATATTCTTAATTGCTTAAGTTCAAAACTTAATTAGATTAACTAAAAAACGTAATTTATTTTATGTAAACATTGAATGTATTTTTTGCGGTACAAAAATCTATTTTTTGCGCTATTTGTGCGGGAAAATTCTAAAGAAAATTATGGTTGATTTACCCTAAAGGTTGATATTCCCCTGCTCAATTTAAAATTGAAAAAGACGTTACAATTTGTTAGAAATTAATTTAATTAAATTTAAGGTTTCTGATTATTTTGATGACTTTATTTAACGTTTTATCAATTAAATGTAAACTTAAGATCATATTTAAAGTATCTGCACAAATAATTAAAAGAGAAATTTCGATTTCTTGACTACCGCAAAAAACAAATTTTTTTACCGCAAAAAATACATTTTATACCGCAAAAAATAGATTTGTTAATTAACTACGTTTTTTAGCAAGATCATAATAGGAAATGAAAAATTGCATAGGTATATGAAAAATATTTAGTTTCCTCGATATTTTAGTGTATGTTTCATTAAAAAAGAAGATACCTGTAAAAAGTTATGAGCAATTAAAGTTCTCAAGAACAAGACTACCGCAAAAAACAGATCGTTTACCCTAATAATGTGTAGAATTATACATGATATTAGATAAATGATTCATTGACTGTATTCAACCATAAATGTAGAATATTAAAGAAAAAAATATATGTAAAAATATAAAGAACGATTGTAAATTTAGATCATCAAAAATATTGATATTACAATTATTATAACTCAATAAAAAAAGTTCTTTATTCTAAGCCATAAACATAAAAAAGACAGCAGAACAAAAATGAATATATTTGATGTTGGTAAGAAGATAAAACACAAAAAAATGTTTTTCAGAGGAAATCTCACTAAATTGTTATTCGAAACGGTAATGAATATCTTTCTCAAAAAATACCTAAAATGAAAATAAAAACTTTTCTCTTCTGTGTACAAAAGGATGTTATTGTTCAAAGGGTTTAGGCCTTTTCACTTTTTCTTGCGGAATAAAGCTTTAAAAATCTAGATTTTAGTAAAACACATTTCTCGGGTTCGAATTTGAATGTTTTGACAATTGATGCAACATTTAGTTTAAGACGTGGATTGGGGAGATTTACTGGATGTTGACTATTAAAATACAATAGATTGAATTCAGCTGAATTTAGATAATTTTGCTGAATTCTGCTGAACTAGCTGAATTTAGTTGAATTCTAAAAAACTTGCTGAATTGAGCTGAATTTTGCTGAACTGGCTGAATTGAGCTGAACTTGCTGAATTCTGCTGAACTTGCTGAATTTAGCTGAATTCTAAAAAAACTTGCTGAATTGAGCTGAATTCTGCTGAACTAGCTGAATTGAGCTGAACATGCTGAATTCTGCTGAACTAGCTGAATTCTAAAAGATGTAGAAAGTCCTCGTGTTATACATCGAGGGAATTAAGCGCATTTTCCCGCACAGATCAGTAAATAAATCCATAATTCAGAATGTAAAAATAAGTACCCACTTAATTTATTTCCCCAAATGAATTGAAAACATAGCATAAATGCTTGAAATATATAGTTGTAGCTGAAAAAAATTCCGGAAGCTATTTCAAAACATTTGTATGGTTTTAGTACAAATTAAATCTGTCACTTATACTTCACAAGTAATGACAGCAACATTTGTATGGTTCTACATACATTTACATTTCGAGAAAATAAAATTTATGAAAAAATGTACTTTTTTGCTGTTTTATGACTCAAAAAAATTTAATTATGCATTAATAAATCATAAAATATCATAAAACATCAAAAAAGTGTAAAAAAGAATCAAAAAAGTGTAAAAAAAAGTTGCCCGCGGAGAGGATCGAACCCACGACTTGAAGGGTTTTTTAATATAAGTATTCTTTTTAAGCGTCACGTTAAACTTTGACTAATCCAAGGTCAGTGATTTTTTACACCAAAAACAGAAAAGTTAATTTAATTAAGTTTAGGTGAGGATTTTCAAAAAACTAAATACGTTGCGCACCCCTACGAAATAGCAGCTATTTAATGCAAAAAACCCGAAGTCTCTACGTGCTTCCCCTGCAAAGTTTTTGAGGCAGCGGGCCAGCCAGCGGGCCAGCGGGCCAGCGGGCCAGCCAGCCAGCCAAAGTGGACCTTTAAGCGCATTACTTTCAAGGAAAATGCGCTAAAAACTTGCTGAATTGAGCTGAACTAGCTGAACTGAGCTAAATTCTACTAAACTTGCTGTATTCAAATTTAATTTTGAAAATATCAAAAGAACAAGCCGAGCTAAAACATCATCCATCCAGTACATAATCCTCAACCCACAACAATTCATCCTGTCACTAAGCACAAAGCTCACAAAAAATCAAAACCCGAAAATTCGAATTCTTTATTATTAAAAATATAAAATCAAACTCAGAAGAAAAAAACCAAAAAGTGAAAAAGTCTTGCCTTTAAATTAATTCCAATGCCTTCCTTTATCTCCAATCAAAGATATCAAATGTGGAAAATTATCTGAAAAAGGGGCTCATCAATTGAATTTTGATGGTGTTTCTTAAAAAATACTTGTTCATTTTGTAAAAAAAACAATTTAATTTTCTTTTTTTGACTTCAATATTTGCACAGCAAAAAACATTTACCTTCATATTTATGATAAATTTAATGTAAATATCAAAGTATGAAAAAGAAAAATTTTCGACTGTGAATAACAAATTTTTTCACATTTTACCTTTTCATTCAGGCACACGCGTGTGTGTATTTGTCATATCAAAATCATTTGAAATGTGAGAATCAAATTGATATCATATGAAAAGTTCATCTCTTGTGATATTTGTCTGCTTATATACAATGAACTTAACATTTTCATTTCACACGAACTAAAACACGTGTTGGATATCAAGAAATATTCACAAAGTGTCATACATTTGTCAGAAATTCTGGTGTGAAATTTAAAAGAGATTTTTTTTCAAAAACTAAGTTTTTCATTCATTTCAATGTCGTGTTTGGAAATACTTTAACGTGAATAATATCGTTACTGTTGTCAAGTCGAGGCAGATTGACTGAATACTCTTCCGGAGAGGAAAGTTGAAGGGAAGTCCTCATTAATTTCAAATGAATAATGCTAAAAAGATGTGTAGGATTGAAGAATGAAATTTTAAATTATTCAAAATATTTAAAGCTTTGTGTAATTTGAACAAAAAATTCATTAATTCTTCAAAAAGTAAATTAAAGTTTTTTGATTTTTTAAAATTTTAATTCTGAATTTTTAAATTTTGAAATTAATACTTTTAGTTTTTGAGTTTTAAGTATTAAAGTTTTAAAACTTTCAAAAATTTCAAAACTTAAAATTTGAAATTTTATTTTTTAATATTGATATTTTTAAATTAAAAAGTGTTAATTTCAAATAATTGTTTTTTAAAAACTAAGTTTTTAAGTTTTAAATTTAATAATAGTAATTTGGAACTTTTTTAATTTTAAATTTAAAGAAAAATGTTTTCAAAAAGTTCAATTTGGTTTTTTTAAATTTAAAAAAATGAATTTCAAATTTTTTAGTTTTTTAGTAAAAAAAATCCTTTTCCTATTACTAAATCAAGCAAATTCACCCCTAAAACTCGAATTTTTCAAATTTCCATAACAACTTTTCTCCAAAAAGTTCCTCAAGGCTGTCTCAAATCTCAAAACTCAATCAATTGTTACTCATTTCACGCCTCAATGACTTCCACCTCCAACACATAAAGAGCAATCAAAACGAAATGAAGCAAATTTTCACGTTTACACGGTCGCAAATAATAAATAGGAATGAAATCATCGAAAAAAAGAAGAAACATTCTCATTTTTATAGCTTCAAGCATTAAAGTAATTTATATCACGTATCATTAGAGACTCTCATCAATTTTCAATTAAGAATTATCAGATAGAACATGTTTTGATATCTTTGATTCACACTTATCTTCTGAATACAATTGTATTCGAAGACGGAAGCAAGAAAACTCATTATTAAGTTGATCGTACACGTGAAATAAGAACTAGAAGGAATGGGAGAGGAAGATAAAGGAGAAAGTTTAAATAAGCTTTCAAAGTTATTCCGAGTGGCACATTGGGGAAATTTCTGCTTCAGTTGTGGGGTTGCGGTGCAAGACTTAAATTAAATTAAGGTTGAACTTTTGATGGATTCATCAAGTTTGTAATAATATCAATTGAATTGTGTCCAATTAGTTCAAAATTGCTGCATTTCGGGCAAAAACTGATGTGAAATTAGCAGTTTTGTTACTTTTTGAAGGGTTGCTGACATTTTGACTTCTTGGTGGCACATCAGTTGAGGTTCATCTATAATTACAGAAGAGTAGAGATGCAACTAACATAAGGTAGATGTATATCCACCCGGAAGTCAAAATAAACACCCCAACATCCCCCATGTACCACTCGGATATGTTCTCGAAACAATAAAAAAAGAAGGAAGGAGAAGAAACATTATCAGCAAGTGTGAATATCATACAAATTTAATTTCATTTTCTCCCCATTTTCTCTTTTATTTCTCAAATTATAAACTATTAAATGTTATGATATGACATGATGGAAGAAAATTGTGATGATACAGAAATAACAAGAAATTATAACAAAAAAAATTATATGAAAAAATATTTTTTCCCCTTTGGATGATGGAGATAGACAAAAAAGCTTATTAGATTTAGCTCAAAGCAAAAAATATAAAAAAATAAAAACGTTAACAACTTCTAAAATGACATGAAAAAGTTATGAAATGGAAAAAAACAAAAAAGCTCTATTTAGAAGAATAAAAAAAAATTTATCTTGACTGTAAAAAAAAGTTTTTCATTTATTTCAATTGCTTTACACATAAATTTCATTTTTGGACGGAGTCGAATTTATTTATGAGAATCTAATAAAAGAGTTTTTTGAACTAAGTGCTAATCTAAACTCAGAGAATCTTGCTTTGGGTTGTTTCTTTCACTCACGTAAAAACTAAATGAAGTTTTTAAAAAGGTCATGGATGTTGCTATGCTGTTGAGTAACTGGAAGGTTCAATTCTGAAGTAAATATCTCGTATCAGCTTTTTTGTTGTAAATGTAGCATAGTTCTTCGTTGTTTTGCGGACAAAATTGATGAATATCGGACGTGATGGCTTTAACAAACTTTAACCTACTTGAATTGGATTTAAGCATTAACTTTTCCATATCATTATATATGTAATCTGTAAAAGGCTTCATAGTTCTATTAACCTCAGAGTTAGGTAGAAATCCCACATCTAGATGATCAGCATAGATTTAAAAATCTCTTAAATACCAAAGATCTATTAATCTATTAATTAACGGTAATTTTATATTTGAATTATCTGAGTAACTAACTAATATTAGTTGATTTCCCCTTTTCATAGCTGTTTTCCCTTTATAATAATTTAGTTTTCATCGAAACTTTAAATAGTGAAAATCTTTCTTATTTCTGTCCTGCATTATCAATAAATATTAATTAATTTAATGATATTGTGATTGTTATTTCAACACACAATTAATTCGGTCCACAAAAATGTTCCAGAATAGACAATAAACATTCAATACTTCAGATACAGTAGAGAGAAATTTCTCCTTTGCCTTTAGTAACACAAAACCCTTATTATTTGTGCAAAGCATATTGTATGTCGTATGATTTCTAAGAAAACTTACGGTCAAGGCCATGACCTTTTCGAATTCATATATTATCTTGTTGTCAAATCCAATTATTCGAATTCTTTTATACATCTTCATACTAAGTATTTGGAGAATTTTATCAACTTGTTGTCAAATAAATAATTCCAATATGTCTCTTAATTCTACAAGTTCTGCATTATTTCACAAATCATCGTATAGCTGCACTAAGAAACCATGCAAAAATTCTCTGAGCGTCTAACAAACAACATATACTTAAACTTAATCTGTAATTCAAATGGATTTCTTTTGGAATGTACTCTTTGAGATTCACAATCGATTCCTCTTGTTTTGTTGTTAGTAGCTTTCAACATAAAAGAAATAAAGTTGTACAATGGCGATAACGACGTTGCTGGTGAACGGAATGAATGAATGATTGAGTCGATTAATGCGGGAGTTTAAGTTTATGACTGAAGGAATTTCATTATTAGCATAAGTAGCAAGGTACTCGTGACAAGTTTAATTGATGTTTTGAGATTAAGCGCGTGATTGCATGAGTCCTCTGCGCAATAACATTCCTCCCAGTACACTCCATTCTCGTAGACACCCCAGTTGCATACTCCTGTCACACCAGTGTCGGCTACTGATGCACAACGTCTCATTACTTGACGCCATCGTCCGTCCCCTGGAATACGAAGGGATTTGTATTAGACATTGATAGTTTTGGAAGCTACAGTTGCTGGATTGATGTCAGAGTAAAGCTAACCAAAAAACCGTCTTGATCCTGAATATACTTACAAATAAATCCACGAGGACCCTGCTGCACAACTTTCATACAGAAAGATCCAGGCATATGTGACTCATCACTGTTGCATTCAATTGGAATATTTTGTGTTTTATTAAATCTTTCGTATGCACCGCAGTTGTCTACACCTTTTGGATCTGTTTGTGATGAACACTGATAACAACGAATTGAGAATACTGAAAAAGAATTTATGAATTTATAAATTGTTGTTATTGGGAGTGGTCGTAGTCGCTGTAATTATGAATATTTTGTGTTTTTGGAAGACTATGAAGCATTACCTGATGAGATTGATACTAAAAATATGAAAGCTACTAAAAGGCACTTCTTATCCATTTTAATATTAATTATTAGACGACAAGATCACTTAAAAATTAAATTAAAACATAAAATCTAGAGTTTATTGTAAATACTTCGAAAAAGCTCAAAATTCGAATTTCGAAAACTCGTTGTGGGTATGTTCATGAAAAATATTATTTCATCCAATTTGCAGTTCCTGTTTGTTTACCCTCAAGTCTGTCTAGTCAATCCAATAAGAGACATCTCAAGTACACTTGTTGGTCGAGAGTTTTGCATTTCGGTGAATTCTTATTAGAAAAATAACGATTGTTGCCATCGTAACTATTAAGATTCTTTGAGGTGAGTGTTGATGGGAATATAATTGAGAATGTCATCAGACTGTCGGACCTTATTTGTCGTGCAAATTATAATGATTATTTTTAATTCACTGCAGTATGTTTTGAATGAAAATTGTGAGGAAAATAGAATTTAAGTCAAGGCTGAAATTATTCTCCAAGTCAACGACCGAAAGTTGAACTGAATCATGCATTTAAATTTAATTAAAAATATTATTAAATTTTTATTTATCAAAAAAAAAATCTTTATAAATTCTACTTTTCGTTCAGATACTTTGGAAAACTTTTCTTATCATTCAAATATACATAAAAAATATGTAGATCCTGGACGGATTGTTTGAGACTCATTGTCAATGTCATTAAGTAGGCTTAGTCCTATTCTATATTATTACTTGTGAGTGGAATTTTCGGGGTTGATTCCTTCAAGAATATTTTGGATAATTTTCAATGCTGATGGATTTAATAATTAATTGCAATACTGATGTAGCTTGCTTAATCCATAATCGTTAATTATAGAATATTATAGCCATTGAAACTTTGGAATGTGCTGTAAGAGGTAGAATCATTTGAAATTCTCACAATTATAATATTCTTGAAGAACGTCAACCCTAGTTTTAAATCTAAAGGCACTAATAATTATCCTAAGATACTCCATAAATCTAAACAAATACTCTACGGACTATAAGTGTAAATATCAGCATGACTGCTACATAAAAGAACTTTCCGTTAATTATCCCAGCACTATTACATCCATCCTTGCTATTACATGTGCAATACTCCATGAAAATATTGTATGTTCCTGTTCTCATGAGGCAGAATCTTTCATCTCCTTCAATACCTGGCTCACCCATCCATGCACATGATCTGAAGTATCTCCATTCACCGTGAACCTTTTGACGAATTTTTCTGCACATTGTTGCTCTTACTCCTGGTAAATGTTCCTTTGGCTCGACCTGCCTACAGTCAGTAATCGATAGTGTGCTGTTATCAAATGGATCTGCACATTTTGGATCAGAATCACTGCGGCATTCCCAACATTTTATCGAAAATACTGAAATAGTTTTATATTTTTTAATTTAATTACACAATTTTTTTTCTTTTTAACTTCCAGTTTTTTAATGCTTGGAAGAATTTTAACAAGTGTCAATAAACAAATTTTGTTTTTACCTGTTTGTGCTGCAAATACGAGTAATATACCGGCAACAATAAAAAGGTGAGTCTTATTCATAATTTTAAGGCACTTTTAGGTATTGCGGACGGATGAAATAAGTTGCGTTCCTTAAAATAATTTAAATTATATGCACTGATCGTCACACCTATATTTTCGAAAAAATAATAATATGAATTTGATTGTGTTGGTGAGGTTTGGTCATCTCGGGAATTTCGAAAAAAATTCACCCACACAATGAAACAAAGAAAGCTTTGAAAGTTTAAATTGTGAGCTTTTTTAACGGTCAAAATTAAATTGTTGATAACAATTGTCTGCAACAGCTGTTCTTGTGACCTTTAACAATAGAATAAATCTGTAATTCAAGACTCTCCTTTATTAAATTTATCAATGGATGATTTCCTCCGTTATTCATTCAAAAATTTGGTAGCATTAAAAATCTCAATGTGTCCACTTATGCTGAAATATCAAATTACCTAATTTATTTCAATTAAAATAAAATTAATGTCTACTGTTTTGTTCAATTCTTTATTTAGTTCTTTAATCCAATTAAGCAAGATTTTTGTATTTTTTTTTATTTTCATTTATTTTTATTTATTTTCTTCTTTACAATAAATTAAAATTAATGCTTAATGACGTCAAATGTTTCACTGATTGTTTTCACCATCTTTTTCTCGATTTTATTTATTTACAAAAGGGGAAAGGAAGTAATATCTTTGTGATTTGGGGGTGGAATTAAAAATTTAATGCGCGTGTTATTTGCAATTTTATTTATTTTTTGTTGGATGTACCGGTTAATCATTTGTCTATTTTACTAATTTTTTTAAAACAATATTGAGGTGCCTCAACATTTTATTTTAGTTCGGAATTTATTGGGCTTTTTTAGGCTTTCTTGAAATTTGTCTGACTGATCAGGGTCATTAACCATTAAACAATCATAAGCTGCGAATCGTCCTAGCGTAGTTATGGATCTTCTAGATCTGAATAGCTAAAGGTTTTTTTCATTAACCATAGATACTTCAAATAGACGACTAAAGTACCAGAATTTTCTCTTTTAAGAGTATTTGAAGCTGTAAGATGGTACCAGTAAATACGATTTTAAAAACCAACAAGCTGCCTTATCTGAGACTCAAACCCATGATCACTGGGTGGGTTAAACTGCTTATCAAAGCTATCAAATGCTCGTCCTCGGCTGTTCAACTCACAGATTGACTTTTGTCCAATCTTAATCAATTATTCAAGGTTCTTGACCCATGTAACATCCAATTAAAATTAGTTATTCAAGAATTACAAGAATAACAATTAAAAATTCAATAATTGGGTGGATTGACCCCGATTGACCGATTATTGTGGGAATCTTACTCTAAAAATTGACAATTAAAAAAGTTTTTTTTCTGTCATGAATCTTTAGAGTTTAAATTTGAAAAGGTTGAAGCACCTTGATTACTATTATGATAACAATAACTATTATTCTCTGTGTTGCGTTAATTATGTGCAATTTATTATTTTATGATTCGTTGATTTTTTTCGGATTACAAGTTACACTTTTGGTTTGATAGCTTTTTGTGCTGAAGAAAATTAATTGAAAATCAAAGCATGTTTAAGCTATTTTTGCATTTGCAAGCTTTTGTCTGATTGAAAAATGTTAACAATTTTGATATTCATCAACAGATATGATTCATTTTTGGGAATTTTAAAAGATACATTTTAAATTTCGATTTTTCCTTTAAAAAAGGAAAATTCCCGCCAAAAAGTGCGACTAAGTTATGATTTTTTTTTCAAAATTAAACCAAAAGGACGTTTTTAAATTCTAATTTTTAATATCTTTAGCCTATGACAGAAATTTATTTTTTATTTATAATTAGAAGAATTTGAAATGTTATTCTGGATTTTATTGCTCGTGTAGGGTCAGGGTGGGTCAGGCTATTTTGAAGGGATTCTGGAGTTCTTCTTGATTTTTGAACTATGAATTTTCATCATGCATATTCAAAACTCTAAAATTAGAATAATCAATCTTTGAACTTTCATCAAATAACCTTTCCTCCCCCATGACCCCCAACGACACCTACCAAGTATTGAGATTCAGTTCAAAACATTCAATTTAAAACACTTTATTTTATCCAATACATTTTTTTCCAGACAGTAAGGCTAGCTCACGAAAAAGGTTATACAAGTTACTTTATGCACATAAATGGGAGTGAATTTTCTTCCTGCAACTCCCAACTTTAAAATTTTCGAAAAGGAAAAGAAAAGTTGTGTTAAAATTACACCAATCTGCTATAGCATAAGTTACAATTTCTTCATATTCTTAATTATATTTAAAATTTTTTTACTTGACTCCTAACACTTTGAATTATAATTAATTATTTCTTTCTTTTCTTAAAAAAAGGCATCTGTGTGAATTTCATTAAGATTATTATTATTGTATGTCATTAAAGTATAGGACTTGTATTAAATAGAAATTTTTATGGTGCACTGAGAAGATTTTTTTTCCGTAAATGTAAGAAAATTTTCTTTTGATGAGGGAAACAGTTTGAAATTTTTTATAAAAATGTAATAAAATGTTGGCAATTAAAATCTTGATTTTTTTTAAAATTTTAAAATCTTGAAATTTTTTGAAATTTTAAAATCTTGAATTTTTTTAAAATTTTAAAATCTTGAAATTTTTTAAAATTTTAAAATCTTGAAATTTTTTAAAATTTTGAATTTTCTTAGAATTTTCGCCAAAAAATCCAAAAGGCTTCCCCCACCTGGAAAATTTCACAATATTTTCTCTTTATTAAAGTTTATTGAAAAAAATTTTTATATCGATTTTCGCCTAAAAACGTTGTCTTTTACTTAGCAACAATCTTCATCATTTTTCACAAAATTTTCCTCATCATCACGCCAAAAAACTTGACTGCGATGAGGAGAAGAAGAAGAAGAAATTAAAGAGAAGAAAATACTGACTATTTTCCTCACTTTATTCTATCAATTTTTATTTTCAATACAAAATATTTATAAAGCTAAGATGAAAGCGAAAATTGCTGGTAGAAGGGCGAGCACTGTAGCGGCAGTGAATTTTGTTGCACTATTACATCCGTCATGACCGCACGTTTCACAGAATTCTGTTTTAATATATGATGGAGTTGTTGTTCTCATACAACTGTCAGGTGGAGCATTTATGTCCTCCCAGGAACAGGATCGTGAGATGACAATCTTATCGTTAACTGTGGAAATAGAAAGAGAAAGAGTTTGGGGGTTAATTATTGGGATTATTCTGCAAATAAGTGAAATTATGGTAATAGTTTGAAACCTGAGTGACTTAAGTTCAGTTTATGTCTGCTGAGTTATAAAGGTAAACAGTGAAAATGCATTGAAATCCGACTTGGCATTGCCTGAGATCGAACCTGGGTCGTTCGGGTCAGAGTACCACTACCCTGACCTCTGTGTTAATCCTGCTTTTTCACTGTCTGTCGGCTTATTATCTAAATTTTTAAAAACTTTAAAGAAAATTTAAATTTTGGTGGGAAAAAATAGATTTTTGCATATTTCTTCTTTCCAAAATGCCTTATTCATCGCACTAAATTTAAATTTTCTGATTTCCTTTCAAATCAATCTAGTAAAGTAAACAGACAACCCATCACATGCATATTTCCATCCAAGGCAAAGACAGACAAGTCATTTTTGCACAAAATCATTAATAAAATGCATGAAAAATCAGATTAATATATTTAAAACATTAAATCACGTTTATATCTCTAATTATATGCAATTAAGCTACTGCGATCGAGTAGCACTGTGTGAAAGAGAATAATTAAAAGGTAAATGCAGTAATTAAGTGTTGAAAAAATTTTCTAGAATAATAAAGTATCAATTTTCATGTCAGATTATGTAACACATTTTATTAACTCATTCTCATCTCTACATCAAATAGAAACATGAACAGATCTCTTCCGCTAATTGATTTCAATCAAAATTCTTTCATTTCATAATATTTCATCAATTATCTATTGATATTTAATCAATTTTTATGTAACTGATTGCTCGACTGCATTTTTTACATTGATCAATTTATTTTTAAATGCAGTTTCTGGTGAGGGAATCGATGATGTTGTCTGCACTTTGAATTTGTTGGGATAATGATAATTGTAGTGGGGATTTTCATATGAATTCGAACCTTATCTTGATTTGTATAGGAAGGTTCAACTCGAAGAATTTCCAGACCCCTCTTCCCCCCTAGTTACAAATTTTCCAAGAAAAAAAAAATTTCCTTTGCTTGACCTGTTACGAATTCTCAGATACATCCTCCCCTAAAAAGCAAACGTAACAAGTGAACGACCCCTTACAATGTCGATTATTTTGAATTTTCAGGACCAATTTACTGTATATTCCAACAAATTTCATAAATATACAATCTTAATTGCTAGAAATATCGAGAATACACCCTTCTAGGCCCTGTTTGAGATGAGTTTATCCTAGGCTAGGTTTCTTGAATATACATTAGAGTGCTCTGGGGTACACTGGAGTATACCATTGGAAAACTGACACAGGGAGTCCTATAAGTACGATTTAGTGCAGTGGTTCTCAAACTGTTGAGACCGCGACACACTAAAGTTTTAGTGAGGTGTTCACGACACACCAGCTTCATGACCTTTTTTTTGGAGAAAGAACAAACTTTTGTAGGGTCAAATTCTATACTGTATTATGCTATATTACACGTATCCGTGTCGTTTTTTTTTGTTTTGGTTCAGAAGCTAAGTCGATTTTATCTAGTGTTAGTACTACTGAATAGTTTGAGTACTACTGATTTAGTTAGTTACTAAAACCATTTTGAACTTGTTTTTCTCTAAAACTTCCTTTTTCCCTCCAAAAAACGCTTCGCTCGTTCACATTTGACCAGTCATTCATATCAGTTTTTCACTCTACATTTGACCTTGCTATGATCCACTGCAAATATTTTTTTATTTATATCTACTAATAATTGAGAATTTTTAGAACAATAGAACCATTATGTCTTGCTCATTACATGAGTATATGATAAAATCTACAAAGAGTGATGAAAACAACATGACTCGTGAAAATTAATATGGAGATAAAATTAACAAGGCTCATTAACTGTACTTTGTTGATAAATTAAGGGTGGAAATTTCTCATCGTAAAAAATTAATTTAAATTTTTCGTCAAGATTTCTACGGGTTTTGTCCTTTCCCAATCTCATTAATATTCACTCCGTGCCTTCTTGCCTTTTTTTTCTTCTTTCGTGATTCCCATAAAAAAAATGCAGAAAAGCTCGAAAAATTGAATATATTAAAAATTATATTCCACAATAATTCTTGATTGTCAAGACTGTACAGTCTATAGTAAACAAGAATACAAAGCCATTATTTCTCAAAACCATTTTATGAATGAAGCTGAAAAGGTCAGAATTATGAGGTTAATTAAACTCTTCCTCCAGAATGACAAATATTTGCTAAACCCAATTTATCTTCGATTAGAATAAATTGAAGAATTTTTTATGCATTTTCTTATGTCTTGCGGTAGAAGATTTTTGATTTATTATTTTAAATTTGGGATATTGGATTTTCATTAAGGGGTGGTTCACAAAATTGAAGTCTAACATTTAAGGAGGAGGGGGTCAGAGACGTAGGCAGGATTTTTGAGGGGGAGTTCCCGGGCAAATTTTGATCTCAAAATGGAGTGCCTGGTCACCTAAGGACCATCCCCTTGCTACGCTACTGGAGGATACTAGTATGCTACTAGTTATTTCCAATTTTGAGGTTAGGTATTCAGTTATAGATCGTAAGGTACTCTAATAAATTTTTTGAATTTAAGTCACTCAAATCTGCAGATCAAAATAAAAATAATCGTATACTCACTTAATTGCTTCATCTTTTTACAAACTGGACGTGAAGTTTGTGATCCATATTGGCCATATACTGACTGACCGGTTGTAGGGAAACTACAATCTACGTAAGCCCATCGTCGTTGCTGTTTATTGATAGAAGAAATTATTTATTAGATTATTTTTATTTTAAAAAATTAACCGAACTTGAAAAATTTGGATATAGAATTTTTTTTTAAAAACAAAATAACTTTTTCAAATGCATTTCAAATTTTTTTATGGTCTGGGAATTTATAATAATAATTTTAAATAAAACTTATTGCAATCAGCATAAATATTTGTCAATAATATCATTTTAAATATTAAAACTTGCAATTTTTTTAAAAATAAAAAAGTAATTTAATTAAAAGTTTTGACTGAAAATAGTTCATTTTAGTGAATGTTTTTTCAGTCAATGTTATACTTTATATGTTATTTTTAATAAGTTTTCATATCATATATTTCAATAATTAAAATTTATTCATCTAAGTTCTGGAAAAGCACAAACAAAGTTACGGCATCTATGATATTATTTTTAATCAACTATACTAATATAATTTCGAGCAATTTTTTCAATTTGTTAGAAAAACATTCCAAATTATCAAAAACTTATTAAACCCTTTTACATACATCAGTATTGTTTTGCCTTTGAATCCCTAATTTACTGAAAATGGACTGTCAGATCGACTTATTTGTAGTCTTGAAGAATCTTAGTGAAATTTAAGAGTTTTTACCTGATCATTTATTATTGATGGATCGAAAGGATCGTCACAAAACGCTGATGTAGAGGCATCTGAGGAGCATCGCCAACATTTAAGAGCTTCGGCTGTGGATTGAATAAGAAAAATTGAATTTATTAACCATTTAATTTTCATTTTGGAATTTCAGATTTTTGACATGAAAATCTCAGAATTTCAATCTGTTAATCTGAGATTTTCAGAATGTCAAATTAAGATTCCAGAATTTTGATTAGGACCTATCATAAAAAGCCAATTTAAGTTGCTTTTGCTACCAAAACATTCATTTTAAAAGAAAAATGAAGAAAAAAATTAAATATTTCTAACGGTTTTTTGAAATTTAAAAAGGGTTTGCCCTTAAATTCAAATTTTCAAAAACCGTTATGTGCAGAATAAATCATAATCCAGTCAAAAACTCCGAAACTTGACTTGATTTCCCATTTATTTTTGATTGATAGCTTCTGTTAATGCACAAAATAAATTTTAACAAACTATCAAATAAATTAACCATTAATTGAGTCGATTACTTTAATCAACAAAAATTTAAAATTTAATAAACGACAAACTAGATACAAGGTGTGTAGGTTGGATCAAATAAAATAAACAAGAAGCTTCAAAGACACGCTTGATTAATGTTTATATTTTGTAAAAATATTTAAATTTACTAATTTTATAATATTCATCCTATAAATATAAATAATCCACCATATGATTTTGGCAAATTTTCATGTGCTTGACTTTAAAAATAAATTCATATTTATCGTAAACTAAAGACTGTAATGACCCATCAAATGAGGCCAGTGAACTCAAGGAAGTGATTTTTCCTCATTATATATTCAATCGATTATTGATAGTAATGATAATGCATTAGTGTAGTGCTATACGTTGGAATTATATAGGCGTGCCTATGAAAATATGTGTAAGATTTCCTTATTTTGATAGAGTCTATAATTCCTTTTTATTATGATTATTATAAGTGTTTGATTTTTATGTGTGGTTTGGAGGTAAATTTGAGTGGATTTTTGGTATGCATGATACTTGGATGGGAGTATAAAGAACGATTTTTATGAATTTTTGATAGATTTTTGTTATGTAACACCTAAGGCTGGTATTGCTTTATATTTTGGGGGTCAGGGGTCGGACTCAAGATGGATGGTGGGTTGGGTGGCTCAGTTTGGGGTTGACCTCCAAAATACCAATGGATACCCACTCTCCCAAGGGTAATTGTCCATAAAAAGAGGAAAAACTCAAGATTTCCCTAAGATACACCGAGAAACAGGGTCCAATTTTTCAATAGTAAATCAACAACTCACAAACAGGTTTAAATCCACATGATCCACTTCAAATCAGTAAAATAATCACCAAAAAATTCATTAAAATATTTTCACACCTCGGAAATTCCCATAAAATATTCTTAACGGATCACGTAGTAAGCAATTCCCATACACGTCTTACTAAATATCCAAAAACAAACATGTCCAGATAAAATCAAAATAAAATTTGCATACTATTAAAAACATCTGAATAAAGCACATCGATTAGTAGCACGAACAAATTTTCATCATAGTTTTTCTTCTTTTTTTTTATTACCAAAATAAAGCAAATATGAATGGCTCCATGTGAAGTCTTCTTATTCCACACAAAAATTTTCTTTTTCGTATTTTTAGAAACTTTTCATTTTACAAAACTCAAAATGAAAATAACTCGGGCAGATGATTATGTTTTATTTTTCTTATTTTTTTTTGCGAAAGTAACCCAGTAGATGTGTACATAAGATGACCACTTGATGTAAATAATTAAGCAGTTTGATTCTATTTGTGGGCTTAAAATGAATTGTAGAAATAGAAATTAGTAAAGAGTAGACACAGATTTGAAGAATTCATAAAAGAATTATAGATTTTCATTTGACTTCCTTGATTTCACGACTTTGTTATATTTGAAGCCCAAGAACTGTAAATAAGTGTTTTTTCCAAAGCTGAACGTCTTTAAAGCCGACACTTTTCAATTCCTAAGGCTGAACGTCAATTTTTAAGGCTAAAGCTGAGCGTCCTTCTTAGAACTAAGCTCTAATGCTGAGCGTCTTTCTTAGAGCTGATCTCTAAAGCTGAGCGTCTTTCTAAGAGCTGAGCCCAAAGGCTGAAAATCAACTCCTTAGGCCAAGTGTAATTTTGTTGTAAAACTGAGCCTTTTGTCCTAAAGCTGAGCGTCTTTTTTTTTCTAAAGCTGAGCGTACTCCAAACCCATGGATATTCTTCAATTTCTCCTCAAATACACAGTCCAAAACATAAATCTCCTAATCTTAAGCATAAAAAGATCATTCCATTAAGAAATTCCACAATTCTTCCACCAAATTATTCATATTTTTATCATTTAGGGACACTCCCGTTATTGAAACAGAGCCGCGCTTATTTTTTTGACTATCATGAAAATTAATGAGAATGTCTCTATACCATTGCCATTTCTTGTAAGCCATTAATAAAACTGTATTTTTTTTTAAATATCTCTATTTTTCATCTAAATACATTTATCATAGTGTGAAAATGAATCGGTTTGGTTGGGGTCGTACGTCATTAATGAAGTGATAAGTCATAAGTGAAAACTGATATATTCATTATTGATGATTGGTGATTTTTAAAATGTAATGCGATAAACAAGCAGTAAAAGGAAATTTTTTAATTACTTTACAGTAGAGTTAATCTATGTAACCCTTCAATTGGACGACCACCGACTGATTTTAATTTGAATGCCCTTCAGGAGCTAAAATAATTTTCCCCATAAAATTTTTTTTTGAAAATCAAAGTCAGAAAAAATCATAAAATGTCTATAAAATACAGATGATCGTTTTACTGCTGGGAATATATCCACTCTAGCATCGAATGAGTTTTTAGCTACGTGAAGAATTTGTTTCTAATTTTTTTGATTTTTTATTGACATGTTTCGACCTACACGTGAGTTGAAATTGATGTAATTCAGCTGGTTTTGATGTATTACTTCTGAAGTCGAATATTTTTTTTACTCCGAGCAAGACATTACTGTAAGGTGGAAATGAGTAATTTTGAGATTTTCAGTCATCCCGAACTGTATACTCCTACAAATTTCATTCTTTAGTCAGCTCTCGAACGACACATTTTGACAATGTTCAAAAAGGACGTTGAAATTCAAATTCAAAAAGTACGTTAAAATTCAAACTTCAAAATACCGTTATTTTCTCAATTAATTGTCAAATTAATGTTCAGCTCAGGAATACATAAGCCATAGGCACATCAAAAAGTGGAAAAAATGTTCCTTTTGATCTTTTCTACATCAAAACATTGAAAGTAAAAGTTAATAAATTAAAATTTTCATTACAGATGTGTAAATTAAATGAAATAATTGAAAAATAATTCACAAATTGAAAATTTCACTCTAATAAAATATTTCCCTATGCGCATTAATGTCTATGATGAAAGAAAAATGATCAAGTCAATGAACGGAGTGCGTTGAAAAGAAGAAAGATTCAGTCTAACCTCACTGAATGTCAATAAAAGAGTTTAACTTTTTGTTTCTAAGACGAGTGATCGTGTTTTATTTTTGTGGTGACGCAAGCAGTCAAAACAGAGAAGCGCAATGTTTATTCGTTATTTGAAAAATTACATAGTTCAACAGTAAACGTGTTATGTATGTCAATTAATTTTGTAGTTGCGACAACTGAAAGTCAAATTTGATTACTTCAAAAATAATTTACAATTTATTGTATGAAAATTAATTTTTTTTTATTTCTACATGAAAATCATTTTAACTCTCTTAATACGATGATTGTTTAGTGATATCATCTACGGGTTGTTAATTATTGTAAATTGTTGAATGCTAACTCATTCACTTCCTAAGTGCACTTGAAATAGTTTTGTTTAAGGAAAAAATGAACGCTACATATGAAAATATTAGATATTCTAAGTGTGATGAACAAGTTTGTGGAATGATCATCGTTGTATGAGTGATTAGACTTAGAAATTAGCTAATGGTTTGAACATCTATTGAATTTTTCAATAGATTTTATTACTTTATAAAAGTTAACGGTCGTTTGTAATTCAAATTTGAGGTGTAACGACTTTTAGGTTCAAAATTTGAATGTTTCTCAAATTTAACGGTTTTTTGGGTTCAAAATTTAAATTTGCCTTAAATTTAACGGTTTTTGATAAAAATTCAAATCTCATCCAAACTTAACGACTTTCAAGTTCAAAAATTTGAACTCATTTTAAATTTAACGACTTTTTAAGTTCAAATTTGAATTCATTACAGAAAAAATTCCCAAACTACTTTTTCCAAACTCGTGCCAATCTCAAAACAAGATTCAAATGTCGATAATTATTGACACAAACTACAGCCTCATTAGCTCGCAGTTCCTATAAATAGCTCAAAGAACTTTTTCAATGTCATAATCTTAATTGCAGTCAATTTCAATTTAGAGAAATTACAGAATCTCTTGCCAATTATCTCATCTTCTCGTCGTTTTCAAAAGAAATTTTCATTTTACACTCTATTGATGATTCCCTCTTTCCTTGCTGCCTTAAATCTCGCTGTGGAAACTTTACACAGTGATGAAATGACGCAACATGTTCAGGTGTAGAAAAATTGAATGAATTATGCTGACCAGAACTGTGTGTCTTTATAATGTGTTTACTCGATCCATCGCCAGTTAATTTTTTGTTTCATTATGTATTGACACACGTGAAATGTCGTCATCATTCAAGCAGATGATTTTTTGGCTTCAATAATTTGGATACAATTTACATTTTGAAACATTAAACGTTTCGTCTGTGTTTTTTTTTTCTCTATGAAAAATAACACATTTAAATGCGTGTAGGAGATTTGCGTAGCCATGAACGCTTGCCACTAGTAAATGTCAAATCTTTTTTGAATTTTTAATGATTTCATTTCAGATGTGGATGTTATGATTCCATCTAGAGCGTATTCAAAGAGGGGGTTTAAGGGATCAAATTCTGGATACACCACTGGATCTCATTAAAAACACAAATTATAAATAACTAGTATAATATTACAAATCAGTCACTACTGAATTAATTTGGTATTCTAATCCATTACTTATGTAAGCAACTTGTTACTTTAAAATGAATTCCTGTTAGTTCCGATACAACAAAAACACTTTTTTGCTTTCATGCCGCTGACAGAATTTTCTCATGACTTAACAGGCGATTAAATGACTCGTGACTTTTGCTGTCGACGAATTGAGATTTTTCTACATACATGCTTACTTCCCTAGTATCATATTCACTGTCATGGGTGCCATTATTTGGATTTTGCTGACTTTAAGTGTGTTTGAAATGTGAAGTTCAGAAGAATGAGATTCGTTTCGTTTCAAGATCGAAGTTTATGAGAGTATACAATGACTTTGAACAGCTTTTATGTAGTCATTGTTGTCAAATAATCTTTAGAACCCTTTTGTGCTTATCTATCCGAATCTTTTTGCTCTTGACCATGAAGAGAAAATTCGAAAATATTCACGTTTTATTGTTTTTGTTTCTTTAGATGTGAATTGTTGTTGATTTGTTCATCAATTGATTTATCAAGCAAGAAAAACTCTTAATTAAAACACACACAAGAATTTTAACGGAAAATTTAATCCAATATCAGTAATGTGTGATGTGCTTTTTCTTTAAATACTGAAAAGTCTCATTCAAACATGATTTATTGACAAACTTATTATCTAATATTGTAAATAAAACGTAATTCTATAATTTTTTTCCAAAATTGAATCATAGAAACCTAAGAAATGGAAGTTATTGTTAATTAAAAATTTTTTTGGTAAGTAATTTTCTCATGAAAACATAAACATTCAAATTTTATTTTTCTCCGTTGAAAAATCAATCATTTGAGCCATTTCTCATAAAGTTAAATTGATTAAAGTGATAATTGATCATCTAGTAGCATCAAACTATAAGTATTTCAACAAATAAAGCGCTTAAAATGTAAAAATTGAGTAAAAACGAATTTATAACGGAAATTTTTTGAATCAAAATTAAAGCTACGCGTCTAGCTCCCAAAATCCAAATTTGAGGTTATTGTGAAATAAGGTGCGTGAAAGTTGCAGAATCAAAAATTATTAAATTAAGCAATAAAAAGCCTGTTAATTAAAGCATCAACATGATTGTTGAGGTAGTAAAGAAGATTGCGCCTCAATGGCATACAAAAAAGGTCGGGACAACGTCATTTGTCTTCAAATTGGTCACAAAGTATACAGTTAACATGTTTCTCCTGTTTGTCATTTTTATTGGTGCAAAGCATTTATTTGGGTAAGCTAAAATTGACATTTATCAATGTAGTTCGGGACATTAAATTAACTTAATCGCATTTTAGAGACCCAATAGACTGCTTTTCAGAAGACAAACTCTGGATTCCTGCCATGACACTTAAATGCTGGATTGATGGAGTCTTTTTGGATGAAAAAATGATTGAAAGCGAAATTGGAAAAGAAGCAATCCATTATGGCGTTGGATCTATATTAAAGCACAGAGATGAACCAAAAATGATTTCATTTGGATTCTATCAATGGATTGTGCCTTTATTGTTGTTCCAAACATTGTGCTTGTTTATTCCACGAGCTCTTTGGAAAGTCTATGAAAAAGATACGATGCAGAAGCTTCTCGATAAGACTGGTAAGTTAATTACGTTATTTTATGTGACTCAATAATTTATTTATATTTTAATTTATTCCAGCATTTCCAGTATTCACTGATGATTGGGAAAAGCAACGAAAGCAATTAGTTGCTTATATTAAAGATGTTCGAGTCAAGTATCATCGGGACTATGCATTGAAATATTTATTCTGTGAGTTCCTGACCATCATCGTTATTTTGTTCAACATGCTGATCCTCAATAATGTCATAAGAGATTTCTTCTATGCTTATCAACCAGCTGTAACATCCCTCATTGTTGGTAACTACACTCAGTATAATCGACAAGCTGCTCGTCTATTTCCAATACAAGCAAAATGTGCTTTCCACGTTTTTGGACCTTCGGGAGGAATTCAGATGAGAGATGCATTATGCATTCTGCCTCAAAATGTCGTCAATGATAAGATCTTTGTCATCATTTACATTTGGTTTTTCGTCATATTGTTGTGTGCTATTCTCCATTTCATTTATCTGATCGCATTCTACACCATCAAAAAATTGCGTATCTTTCAAGTCGGACGAATGCTTGAACGCGAAGTAACTATCCGTCAATGTAAGCAAATCAGTCAAGACGGTGATCTCGGACTATGGTTTACATTGAAACTTTTCCGATACAATTTGTCGCCAATTTGCTTCCAAAACTTGTGCAATGAATTGGTTGCTGCACCGAAGAAAACTCACTCGTTCGATGATTACGATAATGAAAGTATCTATAAGCGTGATTCAGTCTAAAACTGACATTTTCTTCCTTCTATTTTTCCTCTCTGTTAACTTTTGATACATTAAATCATTACAAAAAATGACAGAAGTTGTCATAAAAAAATAATAATAATAATACAAAGCTAAGCTTAATAATGGTGAATAAGACATTTGTTATTAAAAATATGAAAATTTAAAGAAACTGAATAAAAAATATATCAGGAGATATTTTTGTACCTAAGGTAAAGATCTGAGTTTTTATGCACTATTACTTTTAGGATTAAAATTGATGTTTAAATCCTTGGATTAAAAATAAATCTTAAGCTAATCCTTGGATTAAAAATAAATCTTAAGCTAATCCTTGGATTAAAATTAATCCTTCGATTTATAATTCCTGAAGCAAATTTTAAAATTTAATTGACCGTTATAAAATTTAAAATGACCGTTAAATTTGCTCCTGTATCGTATTTTATCTTCTGCACATCAATTAGTTAATTAATTTAATTATTATTTGGCAAAGTGAATGCCGGAAAATCGTAAAAAGAAAATCTAAAATTAGCAATAAATATCTACAGAAGCATTAAGCTAGAGCATCTTATTGAGGATTAAAAACAAAACTGAGTTAGATCTGCAAAAAATCCTTTGAAAATTCTATATCTTGAAAATATCAAATATAATATTCACGCTGAGCTCTTCAAATTTACATATCTTCAAATAAAATTGAATGACGTACCGATTTGAGGCATTCTTTTATTAGGCAAATGAAATAGCCACTTGTACGTTAAAATCTTATAAATTCTGACAATGACTCTTAAAACTGGTTTTTTTCTATGTCATGTGACATAAACAGCTGAAATGTAAAATATACGCATATTCTGAATCATTAAAAAATGAATTTGTCAAGTTTCGCTGTTCATTTTAGCGCTTCAATGCTCCTTTTCTTATTGTACCAAAATGAGATTCTCGGAAAATTTTAAAGATGTAAATAAGGTTGCTTGATGAGTATGGAAAAACACGTACGTGTTTACTCGTTTAATCAGTCAGTGTTTGCATTCTTGAGATAGACAAAGATTCTTTTTTGTTAACTTTACAAGTCTGAAACTCATACAGCAGCAACAAAATATTGTTTACTTTTGAGATTCTCGCAATATCTGTAATACACACAAAAGTCTTACAGGAAATTAATATTTTCTGGATTAACGTATTTTTTAAATTTGTATTTTTAGTACAGAAGGTTTTAGTACCCAAAAAGACCTTAAATTCTCATACAAAAGTATAAAAACCAGTAATAGCCTCCAAAAATCACAAGAAACTTAAAATCACATCCATTAATATCGCATTCGATTAATCATCAGAATAATATTAAAATAGATATAATGTCAATGCAAATGATCATAATAGGTATAAGGTTGAGGTTTAAATTAACAATTTTTATGTCTATTCAGCACAGAATGAAACGATAATGCTAATGAATTGACATAATTTTATTCACCTCAGTACATTTATTGATAAATCTGTCAAGTCAATTGAACTTGTCTCATAAATTATTAAATAACTCTGAAACAATTTGCGATTCGACACGTTATTGAGTTCTCGTGCTTTTTAATTTACATCTCATACATGAAAAGAGAGTGAGAGAAGCCGCAAGTTGTATGTCATTACGTTATTAAAAACGACAGTTGGCTAATGAAAATATCTTTTATTGCATAATGCAAACTTTTTTTATAATAAGTAAATAAATTTATCTTGTCACAAACTGTATTGACTTGTTGCTGCTGTGTCTCGAGATGTAGAGATAAAAATATTCACGATGACTCAACCGCAGCTAGAAGCTTTGATAGATGAGAATTTGAATTTTTTATTTTAATTACAATACAATTTGCATACAATTTTAGAATTCTACTGCGGATATGAAGTCTATTTCATTTTAATTGAGTTAAAATTAGTTTTATGGGGTTTTATATAGTTAATTAAAAAAATTAATATTCCTAAATTCTGGATGGGGTGTAAAGGTCCCACCCAAGCAGGACACTGGGATACCTTATCTACTTTGACCCTTAAACAGGGACATACTCAGGGGGTTAGGGGTTCACCTTCCTTTGGGAATTTTTTTTCAATTTGCTAAGGTTTTTTAAGAAAAGAATCCCAAAATCCTCCTAAATTTTCCAGTTCACAAAAAAGATTTCAAAAAACCCCTCTAAAAAGTTTTTGGATACACCCCTACCCCTAAACCCCCCTGGGTACTACAATACGTGGTTATACTAAGGAATTTTGAGGAACTGGCCTCTTGTTAGGTCTCTAGTCAAATTCTTTTCTTTATTTAGGGAACCCCTATACGTGATGACTCTTTCATATTGAATAAATAATTCTAAAAATATATAAATAATACGAGTGAATTTCAAGGTTGCCGTACTTTGATCATTTTACTTCTTCCCTACTTAAAATAAACAAAATAAATAAATAAATTTCGCGGTATGATGCGATTCTCAACGCGACTAAGTTGCACTTAAAAATGAGCAGAATAATCGATCACGCTTGAGTTAATCATAATTGGAACAAAAGCATCCCATTACCCCATATTTTGTGGTTGAATTTTAAAAATGTTTTTGCTTGTTTAAAATATAAAAGAGCTATTCAGTATTCATATCATGATCCACACTTTAAAAGAATGATGGAATTGCGAAAACAAAACAAAGAATCGTATCGTAAGGCATGAAATAGTCAGCGTGTGTGTCACACCTTAATTCATAACTTCATAATCATAAAAATGGACTATTAAATGGCATTAGCAGCGATTTTTGTGTGTTGAAATATTAATGCAGGCAAAAGAAGCACGGCATTGAGGGAAAATTCCCAGAATTTTTATATTCAATTTCCGTAAATATTAAGATTTCTTCAAGAATCAACAATTAATCAATATAATGATTTTGTTTCTGCTCTCAATTCTTTGTTTTCATGCATACCGCCCATCTGGCATTCCCATAAGAAGTTTGTTTAAATGACAAATTAAAATAAACAAAATTCGTCGTCTCGAATCTCATTTTTCCACTCAGATGCTGTTTATTTTCATCTATTCATGAATATATTCATTCAAGCACCTCCTAATTGTTTGAGCAAAGTGATCAATATCGATCATGTCATTTAGCGCATTTTTTAACACTTAAGTGCTAATATTCCAACAATGCGTCAATAATCATAAATTAATTCTCAATTGATATTATTTTATTAAGCAATATTTGCTTCATATGGATATGTACTTCAGAAATGGAATTTGAAATTCAAACTCGGAAATTGATGATCAGCTTGGGTTGAGATGAAAATAGTCGGAAAAAATTGGAATTTTTCAAATTGTTTGCAATAAAAATTGAAATATTTTCACGTAGACTTTGTAAATTAGACACCTTAAGTCATGTCAGCTAGACATTGTTACAACCTTAATTATTGAGTATTACGTGTCGATTCATTAAACAAAAGATTGAATGGATTATATTGATGAATTCAGATATGATTTTGCAAATGTTATAATTAAAACAAAGTTAGTACAATTTAGTAGCTGTTCTGATCAAAGGCGTAGCAAGAGTGGGTGACTGATTCTCGTTAAGAGTAGCTGAATCGCTACTAGCTCTAATGATCTATCTAGATTATCCTAGGGTTAAGTTCTCCGACCTAGATCATGGATACATCATGAAAAATCTCAACATTTTCACCATAAAAAACGTCTTAAGGTGGTACACTATCGTCCCCCCCCCCTTTAGTGGGGTGTCAAGTCATGACCTGTAGGATATGTGAATGGGATTTGGATCTAGTGTGAGAGATTTGTAACTCTCTTCTGTAAAGGCTTAAGCTCGACTCTTACTACAGACCAGTCCAGTGTTTCTCAAACTTTTTCAACAATTTTGAATGGAGGCACCAAAAAATTATATTTGAACCTTATTTTAGTAGTCTTTAGTAGACTTAGTATTTTTTTGGATATGAAAGTAGTCAAAGTGTGATCACGATCATTGCTTGTTTGGGATAGAGTATTGTCAAAGTGACTTCTAACCCTATTTCTATTTTAAAACTAAAAAAATACCAGCATTACTAGCAATCAACAAAATTCCACCAAACCCCAAATGATGAAATTCATGCTGTCTGGTTTGAATTTACTATCCATCGAATATTATTGATAAATACTTCATCATTGTTCAATTATTTAAAATATTAATGTGATGACTGAAGTGATACTTAATTACAAGCCTCTGCAAATATAAATACAGTTGCACATTTCCTCTGCACGAGTAAACATCTCCGTATGAGTTAAATAAAGCAATTAAATTAATGAATTACGGTCGAAAAAAATTGCGTAATATTTCTGTAGTAAACAGTTGAATCTATTGAATAAACAGCCGGAGAATTAATTTTATTATCCAATGTCAATCGTCGACTCGAGTAAATTCCCAAAAAAATGTATAAAAATTCCTATAAATGACGCAGTTTTCGTTATTCTATGGCATATAATCTTCCAGTTGTTATAAGCAGTAACCTTTGTAGGTCAAAAATGAGTAATCGACATTCAGCCACTCCCACACAATAGCTTTTTTTCCAGGCCATTTTCAAATCAATGTAATTTATTTGAAAATTAATGAATGTGCATTTTTTGATGCACTTAGAAATATTAGAAGCTCATTATCTTTTGTTCGAATTACTATGCAAATTATTACGTGCTGCTGTCAGCTATCTATCACTTGAAATGGCTTTTGGAGGCATTTGTTAGTGATGTCAATTAAAAAATTGCAGTTTTGTAGAGTGTATGACTCTTTCTATAGAGTTATACAGGTAGGACATCCCAACCTATATTACCCTATGGTAGGGGTTAAATCAGAGTTCTAGGTATCCCAGATTCATAGATAGGATACTCGGTATGCCTCTGCATCTACCCTAGGAGATACCCAGGGGGATACTTTTTTCCACCAAGTAGTTTACCCCCTGAAAATACCCCAATAGTATATTTTAGAACACCCCAAATACTAGCCATCATATGTGAATAAACCCCATTTTAAAAATAATAGTATTTATGATAAGCACAACAATGCGAATGACAATAAGCTATGGAACAATGACAGTGGCTGATTTGCATGAAACTGCAGCAAAACCTCGCTTACATCTAAACATTCGTCATTTACCACAATACATAATATTTTCACTTTCATGAATTTGTTGACCCATTTTTGCTGCTTGTTTACTACGTCTTCATTCATAATTTTCTGTCGCTGTGTATTTTTAAGCCTCTATACATTGTTTATTGTCATTAAATTACATGAGGCGTAAAATTTTTCATACATTTGGTAATTTTATATTTAATAAAGCCATTTGGATGCGACATTTGTTTGTGTAATTAATCTCTTCATGCAAAATATTTTCAATCATGTCTGAAGCAGAAACGAATGAACCGATGAATTCCGAATGTTTCTTAATTTTGAGTGAGTGGAATTTATATGAGCGTGTCATGTGAGGCCTTCGGTATTAGATATTTTGGCGGGAAAACATTTTTGTAGTTAAAATTCTAAAAATATACTAAATTCAATTAGATTTGATGCTTATTAGGCTGATTTTTAGAATTTTCGTACAATTTTAAGTAAATTTTCATCAAAATCCAGGAAAGTTTACACGAAAATCAATTTAGCGCATTTTTGAACCATCACCATCAGTCTGCTGCCTTAATTTACTCTAAATCATCCTCTCATCCCACTCAAAAAACTAAACCAAGCTCAAAAATAACTCATAACTCTCTAAAATCCACAAAACCGCTCTCTTTCTCGCGGGTTAATTAAATTTCCTCACGCTTAATTACTCTAATTCACTCAATAGCACTGAAGATGTCAATGCTTGTGCCTTTTCATGAATTCTTCTTCACATATAATTCATAACTAACATTTAAGCACAACAGCGGTTGTTTTTTACCATCATAAACATTAATTTTGTTATCATACAAACATAAAAATAACATGAATGAACATTTTGAGCAGTTGCGGCAATTTAAATAATTAAAATCCATTAAATTCTACTTCTGTCAAATACAACTTTTTTATCATTTTGATGATGGGGGACATTTAGTAGTGATATCTGATATTTTTACGTTTAAATCTGAGAAGGAACGTTTTTTTGAAATTGTCGTTGATTTTTAACGGTTTTGTAAATTTTGAAATTTTTATTAGTAAAGTAACTTAACGGTCAATTTCATTGTTTGAAAAAATTCGTTCTGAAAACCTCGTGTTAAGTTAAGTTTAATTAAAATACTGAGAAATATGGCTTATTTAGGACAGAGAAATGTGAAAATATGTGCAAAGTCAGACGAGAAAGCCAACGAGTTTCGAGAATTAGGAAATAAGCATTATAATCAAGGAGAAATGCTGGAAGCATTAATTTTCTACAATAAATCCATATCTTATGCAAGTTCAAAGAAAGTTTTATCGCTGGGATACGCAAACAGAAGTGCTGTATATTTGTCACTCGAATGTAAGGAAGAATGCTTGAAGAATATTGAATGGGCTCGTGAAAATGGATATCCAAAAGACAAATTATCAAGACTAGATGAGCGTGAAGAAAAATGCAAGAAATTGCCTCAATCTGGATGGAAAAACGTTGCTGAAAATCCATGGAACTCCTTTAAATTGTCATATCCAGCTAACAAAAAGATCCCGTGGATAGTTGACTGTTTAGAAGTGCGAACAACACAGAAATATGGACGAGGAATTTATGCTACAAGAGATTTGAAAGCTGGTGACATAATTTGCATCGAAGATCCATTGTTCTTTTTGATAAATAATGGTTATTACAAGCATTGCATGAACTGCCACCAGACATGTATGATGAATTTGATTCCATGTACTCAAACTGCTTCAATGATGTTCTGCTGTACTGACTGTATGGATGACTTTTACTCAAAGTCTATTGAAATGGAATCGGCATTAAATCATGATATGAGAATGCTAACGGAACTTGCTGCACCATTTGGAGGATATAAGAAGCTTGATAATTTCATTAACCAGACAAATTTGAAGGAACTGAAGAAAACAGTTTTTGATTATGACTTTAGTGATCCACAAGATCCCAATTATAAGCAAAACTTGATGACATGCTTTTTGTCTTTATCATCAAAGGAAAACCATTTCGTCAGCAACGGTTCACTTGATATTTTCAAACATGTATCTACAAAAACAGCAAATCACTTGTTGGGTAGGCTTACATTTAATATATTTATTACAAAGTTTATTTATTTAATATTTTGCATTAATTTTTGTTAGGCATAATGTGCTTTAATTTTGGTATATGCCGATTTAAGCCTGAATATATGGATGTTTTTTGCATTTCATCATTTAGATGTCTCACTAATCATTCCTGCGTATCAAACGTAATTGCTATTCCTGTTGATAACAAAGAAATCACCGTTATAACTAATCCAGTAAAAAAAGGAGAACAAATATTTAGTTCTTATTATGACAACGTTGGACCAAATCAGGTACTCGCCAGAAAATTGACTATGGAATTGTATGAATTTATTTGCGATTGTCAACTATGCATTGATAATAGTCATCAATATAAACCACTTAAACTTGTAGATCATCATAATTTCATGAACAGAAAACATTTGGGACTTGCAAAAGAACTTTTAAAGTCAGGATGGCACATAATTAACGAAAATGGTATGCCTGAATACCGTATTAACAATTTTCTTCAATGTTTATTAATTTTGAAAATCTTGGCAGATTATGCTACATTTCCTTGTTAATCTTTTTTTGTACTAACTAGTTTTAACGAAAAACTCCTGAAAACTTAACTATGAAAAATATTATTAATGCAAGAAAAGAGTGCATTTATATAAGTTTACTTCCATTTTTGTTATCATTTACTATAAGTTGACTTAATCATTTGAATAAAGGAGCATTTTTGTTTAGTTAAATCCTTGATTATGCTTTGAGATCGTTCACTTATGATTCATGAAAATTATGTCACCGATGAACGTCAAAAGATAGTGAACGATCTCAAGGTGCCAGTATAATAATTTTATTAAATTCAAATTTTGCACTAAACCAAGCCTTAAAGAATTTATCGAGACGTTATAAATACGTTAAGTAATAAGTGAACGACTACCTAGAACTTAATTTTATGTTAGACGTCATTAATGAACGACCCATTGGTTGGTTGGAACATTAAATTAAATTTAAATGGGGGTTTGGAGAAAGTAAATTTTTCATAAAAAATTATGAGAAGAACAAAAAAGTATTCTTTTGTTAGGTAAATTAATGCTAGGCATATGTGTACAACCACTTATGAGGAATTCATTTTCCTCTTCTTTCAACCTTTCACCCTCGAATTTACATATGAACTCACTTTTCTCATCAAAAATAGCGCCACGCAAGTCATATTTTTTCCCTCATTTCCTTTTGTTTTCTTAACAATTCAGCTTATATGATAGACCATAGAATAGCATGTGTGTGCAATGTAAGGAGTGTCGTTGAGCACCCCTGATGAGTGTTTACCATGAGAAAATTCACATTCTTTTATTATTATGATATAAATTTACCAAACCCACGAAACTTTTTTTTCACATTTTTCTTTTTATTTGTCAAGAAAACTGATTGAGTTTGTTATTTTATGTATTTTTTTGGAGATTGATCAATAAAAGTATGTTTGCCCTTTGTAAATAAAGATTGTTTCGATAGCAGCTTTATTATGTGGGCCATTATTGGTGTTAACATGACAAAAAAGTTTAAATTTTAATGAATTTTATAGAAATTATCATTATTTTATCTGCTGCTTATTTATTGAGATAAAATGGAGCTAAATTGACTCGAATGCTAATGGCTGTTCAAGGCAAAAAATCATTGACATTTAAATTACTGATAAATTGTTTAAATAACGAATGATGCAATTTTTTTTGGTACTAAGGTTCTTGCGTTGTTGAGCGAGAATCTTAAAGCTATAAAAATTATTATTACGCTGTACATTAACTACCGAAACTCAAACTACCAGAGTCTGGTCACATCACAGAGCTTCAATCTTAAATACCTTAATATATACACTACCCCATTTGAATTTTCTTTCTTGGGGTTACTTCAGAGATAACCCCTAGCATAACCCTAAGTCATACTTCTGTGGTAGCTCTAAGTCTGGACGGACAGTATTGCTTTTTGAACGAAAATTTCATAACTTTTTTAACCAGGGGCTGGTTTCTAGGGCTATCCGTGGTACCCTGCCCTGGTAGGGGTACTCTAGGGCCTAGGGTATACCATACCTATCCAGGGTTGGTAGGGTACTCCAGGTAGCACCCTCTACCTGGGTAGGATACAAACAGTTGAATTTTTCCTCGAGTTTCATTAACATTGCTATAAATTTTAAGCTATTTCTACCTTTTGCTGATCAAAGTCAGAACAAGTCCAGCTTTTCATCAGCCTAGTCAGTCATATTGGACGTCATAAGTAAAACTTGCCTGTTTGATGACATAATCAATGTGAGTAGAATAATTTCATGTCAATGTACTGCTCGCAATACATCTTAAAAGCTAGTAATTAAAAAAACTTCAGCAAACTACACAATCTACTCACTAATTTCCATAATTTTCAATCATATCGTTCTAGATTAGAAGTACATCGACGTGCCATAATTATTAAATCATATCGCGACCCAATCTACTGTATCATACATCTAACAAATATATGCATGCAGAGCTTATGCTCGTTGTATGACAAATTAAATTTAAAAAAAGAAGAACATATAAAAAAAATGTAGCAGATAATTAGATTTAATTGGCTGTTAATGCATTCAATTCAAGAAGAAGTAAGCAACGCGCACGAGATGTGAATAATCATGATGATATCTTGACTCTTTGTCTCTATTTAATAATAAATTTAATCATGTCGTCAATAATTTATGCAGGCACATCATTAAATTTAATGAAAACTAGAAATATGAGAATTAAATTCTTTAAGTTGAGGAGGGTTTGTATTGAATGTTGATAGATTCATGAATTAAAAGGGGTTACAGCACGCACTGATCACAAAAACTCAAAAAAAAAAAGTCAACGATTCATTGTGTCTCATCTGCCTTAATGCTCAAATTTCTATTAAAATTGCCCTCAATTTGCATTTGCGTGCAAATATTAATCTTATCTTTCTCACAAATGCTGTAAAATTCAAATAAATGCACTTTGATTGTTTGAAAACCGCAAAAAATTGAATATTTAACGATTCACTGAAAAAGCTTAATGCAATGTGACGTCCATATCAAGATCGTTTCAATGATACTGCAATTATTTGAACTGACAAGTGTAGTTTTGTTGTTTTTTATTCGAATAATGACATATATTTTTTGTAGGAATTTCCAGATCTTCTGTTGTTTTTTTTAAAAAAAAATAAAATTGTTTTGAAATGGAAGTAAACATCAGTATTTTCTGTTTTTGTTGAAATATCCAATTTTAAATAATTTTGACATTAAATTAGAGCAGTGCTACTCAAACTATGCTCTTTGACACATTACTATGGCACCAAAACCTTAACGTTGGTCTCGAAAACTATGCCGATACAACAGTGTCACATTAGATAAGTGGGTTGCGCTCCAAAAAGTCTGAGAACCACTGAATTAGAGGATTTTACCCGCCATTTATGGAAATTCAATTTTTTTTTTATTGTTGCACATTTGCCGACAGTAAGGCAAAGTTGACTGTAGCAGACTCAAAGGCGCGAACAAATTTTCTTCTTATACTGCACACATGCATGCATTCAGAAATGATTTTTGAGATCACGTAAATAACAGACATGCATTTTGGATATTTATTAGCGATGCTCATATTTAAAGAGGTCAAAAATTCTCTCAACTGTAGCATAAAAATACAAATTCCTAGAAGATCGTATCATGTAATTTTCGGGAGAGTTTGGGGGTTAAAACTACTTCTTGACAGAAAATTTTATTAAACTTAATAGGGTTTTTGAAAAAAAAAATTAATCACCCCTCAAAATAAGCCATATGGCTTCCTTTGCCTTCTTTGTGTTGCTAGGGGTCTTTCGGATATTACTTAACACTAAAAATGGCCATTTTTGTCCCCCTCCTCCTCCCAGTAACAAAATTTGTGAGTAAACTCGAAAAAAATTTAGTATGAAGCTAAGTCCTCTGGACTAACGTATAATACTTATTTTTGTACTAAAATTTGAATTTTAGACTACTTATTTGTGAACAAAATCCGTTACAAAAGTATGTCCGTAAGAAAAATACAGAAAAAGAAAAATTTTACTTTATTCTCCAAATTTTCTCGACAAAACACGAAATAATAAATTATCAAAAAAATTATCAAAATCTTTTAAATTAACCTTTTATATTGATGGAAAAAATAGATATTAATTTTTAGTACTCATTGACTTTGGAATAGTCGCTGAAATTTCAAATTCAAAACGCAAAAAAATAACCGATTTTTTTCTATCCAGAGGACTTGGGTATGAAGCGTAACAAAACGTTGGACCCCTCCCTAAGCGTTTGGTGGGTCTGAAATTCTCATAAATTTATCCAATCTTTAAAAGTCATTTCTGCATACTTAATACCATCAAAAGTGAAATCACCAAAAAAAAAGATCAAATTGTTTGTTCAGGTCTTTTTCATAATTTAATTTCTTATCTCCAAAAACAACAATAAA
This sequence comes from Chironomus tentans, assembly GCA_963573255.1. Classification (NCBI taxonomy): domain Eukaryota; kingdom Metazoa; phylum Arthropoda; class Insecta; order Diptera; family Chironomidae; genus Chironomus; species Chironomus tentans. The sequence goes on from OY754302.1 coordinate 19,971,328, forward strand.
TTTTACTTGTAAAAGCGTAACATAATTTTATTTTCATTGTCTCTAAGCCCTATAGCTATAGAAAATAAACCACAAGAGTATTTATACACTCTCTTTTCTGCCAACAGCGAAATAGAAGAGAAAAAAAATCTTGACAACGAACATAGGAAAAGTTATTACAATGAGCTTCATTCATAGTGACAGTAAAAGGTGTATAATTAATAAAAGCAAATACGACAACGACCGTACTAGACCAGAAGCATAGCCAGGGGTGTCAAACCTCCAGAATTTTCTACCCATATTTTTAAGAGGGGTCCAAAATTTTTCCCATACTAATTTCAATCTTGAGGAGGGTCTGGACCCCATTAGACAACGTCCTGGCTACGTCCCTGCACTAGACAGATTCACTTCGCGTTTTCTGGGCATTTTGATAATTGTTAAGTACAAACAACATTTTTACAGCGAATTTTCATTTCTGGATGGACGCCTAATGTGTATTATTCATGCAAGGTATCGTGACAGTTGAGTGTGCCTTTTTTCAGATTTTCATTTTCATTTCTTGTGCTGTGTGTGTGGCGTACATAATTTCTCAATGAAGGGGCGTATATCACGTGAGATATTAGCAATATGTTTTATTACTGCACAGGTTTAGAGTCGGGAATACTCACGCAGTCCTTCATTACAACCGCCAGCGATTACACTGGGCGTGAATGTCTGGAGTTAAGTACATGGAAAAGTAATCAGAGTGAATGTTGTTATTATTGTAAGTGCCGATCAGCATCACTTTGATTTTCACTTCATCAGACATCAATCAAAATTAAGTCATTTATCATCACTTCCGAAACTTCTGTTTTATGATGAGTCATTGACGCTTGAGAAGTTAAGAATTGTAAACACGTAAATATTTAAACACATAAAACTATTTGTTCTGAGAAAATTGCTACTATGAGATAACAATTATTGTCTTACAATAAACATCACTGTACTTACAAAGAAGTTGAGGTCGTAAAAGTATTTTATTTTTAAACAATCAGCAGTTTATTTATAATGGATTTCTTTTGTAAATTATTATGATCGGATATATGAGTTGGAAGAGGATTTCAATGTGGATTTGTGAGTCAGAATTATTGAGAATCTGCAGACTTTATCAAATTTGATGGCATCAAACTGAAGAATGATTGATTAAAATGAATTTTCCACATGACGGCTAGTTGGAGAACATTTCACAAAAGTCAATATGACTGGGATGTAGCTGCCAATTGATTGTCTTGAACAGGGTCGTAAAGGTCAAAAAGGCATTCTTACTTTAAAAAGTCTAAAAATACCTTCATAAAAAGGAAGAAGAAATCTTTTTATTATACTTTTCAACAACATCAAACAACAAGCTCTCAAATTTCATACCGGAACAAATTCCCAAAACACATTGTTTACGTTGCACATGTGAGACAATGTTAAAGTGAATCTTAAAACGACGACCAATTTTTGCTTCATTGTTATTGCCAAAAAAATACTCATATTAAAATTATTTACATGAGGGGAATGTTAAGTAATTGAAAGATGAAGGCAGCATTAGCATGAATAAATTATTGGATGATCTTCCTTTGGGTAAAAGGAAAAAGTTTTCTTTGTTCCTTTTTTGGGAGATTTTTTTACTTGAGTGAGTTTTGTCTTGTTGAAATGGGAATTTTGAGTTACATTAATCAGGGGTATTGGAAGAGATTGTTGAAATTACTAAAAAGAAATAGCATTTTTTCTGATGGATGAAGTGGTCATAGTAGCATGCTAATCTAGGGATCGGTTTCTCGGGTCAGACACTATCGTAAAAATTACAATTTTTATATTTTTTGGAAATTTAAAATTTTTAACGATTTTTAATTTTAAAAATTTTAACGATTTTTAATTTCTTTGGCCAATCTTCATTTCTTCCAATTTTCAGATTAAAGCTTTTGTTACTTGAAATTAAATTTTGATTTAATTTAATTTTTAAAATATCAAAAAATAGCAAATAAATAAAATTAAAATTTGAAAGACGTGTAAGGAAGTTTATTTAGAATTTTATAAATCAAAATTTGTCAAAAAGAAGGGTCCAAGAATTTTTATGCTGCATAAATTTAATTAACTTGATTAAATATTAACAACTTTTTTATATTTAAACTATTTTAGTACCTAAGAAAATGAATTTTTTTTTTGTAAATTAAAAAAAGGTTATTTTTGAAATATCCACAAAAAATTGCGTAAGCTGTAACTTTTCGTCTAGATATTTGATTTTCAATCAATGTTTCAAAATAGAATCAAACCATTACATTATTGATTTATAATCTCTAATGAATATACAACGTACTTTTAATGCATCTCGACATTTCTGCGTCCAAAAATAATTTATTTTATTTTTTCTCTCATTTATTTTTAAAGATTAATTGAAGGAATGTAAAGCATTGCATTGATTCTATTTTATTTGGCAGTAATCTTAAACAGATGAATTTCATTTCTGACCATTGAGTTTGCCCCAAATAAATTCCATCGCATGAGATTAAATGGTTGAATTCTAATGATGTTGGTGGTCATCTGAAGAATTGAGAAAATTGAGCTTTTTGTCTGAGGCTATTTGATCAAATTTGAAAGTTTGTTTTCAAAAATTCTTCAATCTAGGTACGATTTTTAGAAAATCGGAATTAGCAGTGATAATCAGACCAGAGACCGGCTGCTCGGTATACTTTAAAGTATACACTATATCAGGGGTTACCCTTATAAAACGAATCTTAGAGGGTATAAACTAGGTTATACCCCTAGGGTAACATCTGGAGTAGCGTATACCGAGCAAGTGACCCCAGTATCATTACAAAGGATTTTGTCACAATCTTTTTTTTTGTTGCAATCTGTAAGCTTCTTGTTAAATCGATACAGAAGTGTAATTTAGGTCCATGGCATCACGGGAAAAATGTTGAAGATGAACACCACAATAAGAGGGTCTCCAGGCAAATGATCCACTTTCCCACTCTAGTTACGCCCTTGTATCGACAACACTCTATGTAATGTTTGAGAGAAGGCTTTGATGAGAATTGAACCCACGTCCTCACTAAAGAGAAGTTTAAGGATTTCCGGTTTGCTAACCATTCGTTCAGTCATATTGACCTTGCTCTTGCTCTGACAGAGTAGCCTACATATGGCTTGAATTTATTTTGCTTAGACATTACACAAAACCAACCAGATATGCGCAATATCAAGCAATCTCTTACTCAACACAAATTTTTCTACTTATCATTGCCATTTCGCAAGGAAAATATTTTCTTCTTCTTTCCATTCCTTCATTTCTGTATCCTAATAAGATTTTAATGTATGCCTTTTCTCTCAGCTTTGCTTTGACTTTCAAGGTTCCAACCAAAATGAAAATAAAAAATGATTAAATAATTTTTTTCTGATTTTCCCCAGCAGATGTTTTCAAATTTTTCTTTTTTGGGCTACGGAAGGAAAAATATAAAGCAGAATAAGAAAATTTATTTCAATATATCATTTTTCCTTCATCATTTTTTTTCTTGAATGAATGAATGGTCGAAAAAAATTAAGATTTGGTTTATACCGCATGTGTATAGTGGCGACTAGCATGAGTTGATACTATGCAGACATTTAAACAATAATACGCAAAAAAATTGATTTTTTTATTTCATCATAAATCAACATGACTTCACCGCAATATTATAAACAGTCGAGTTTAATAATTATTATGTTCCGTAAATGATCATTGCTCGTTGAAAATTGAAAATCTTAATTTGATTACGAAAAAAAAATGTAAAAATTTCTAAATATTCACACACGTGTGCATTGACATGAATTAATTCCTTCACTCACATCCCATTCCAACAATAACACCAGGCAGACAATATTGTGTGTGGAACAATGCCAATGATGTAAGTAAAAGAAATTCCACACTTCATTAATATTCATCTGTTGATTCTGCTTCTGTTGTGGCTGTGTATATGTAGTTCTTTATATATAAACTTTTTTTTCCTCTTATTTACTCAAGTTTATCTCATTTCTCGCTCAAGTGACAAAAACAATTTATCGTCGGAAACAATTGAAAAGATTTTTATCACAGTCACAAAATCAAAGAAGAAATTTCTCATTGCCTTACCGTGGAATCGTTTAAAGTGATAAACAGTGCCAACTGTTGAATGAGATTATGAAGGATTTGAGCATTAGACGCATTTTTTAATAGCTTTGGATTTGATTCTCATGGAGGTTTGTCAAAAAATTTAATTCTTTGAATCTCAAGCAGGGACGTATCCAGGGGAGTGAAAATCATTAAAAGACCACTATCCTCTGTTGAGTATCATTGACAGAAAGCAAAATTAAGTAAAATCCACCGATTAGCAATTCTGATAGTATTACACAGCTTGACAGACAATGACGTAAGATGACTACTTAGAGCCACTTATGCATACACATACTACACAGTTTTTCATGGAGGTCAGATGTCATCAGCATCTTACAAAAGTCGTTAGATTTAACCCAAGTAACCAAAATCGTTAAAATGTTAGTTAAAAGCTAGCTCAGATTAACTTTCGTGATAGCTTTTAGTGGTTCAGGTTATTGGGGTACACCGTGTCGCTGCCAATCGATTACCGAAAAGAAACTGTGTCGATCAAGAAAAAGTCTTGTTCGGAGTTGTCTCGAAAGTTAAATAAGCGGATGACAACCTTTATACGCCTCGGTATCAGGCGCATAGCCAGAGGGTAGGGTTTTGGGAGACAAATCCCCCTCTCGACGGAAAAACTTCTTCAATTTTCTAAGGTGTTACCTAACCCCCCTAATTTTTTCATATAAAATATTTGAAAATCCCCCCCTCCTCGAATAATTTCAGGCTAAGCCGCTGCTTGGTAGTAATTCGAAACTAGAAATTGATTGTTAACCTAAAAAATGATTCTTATCTCAAAAATGTCGATATTTTTTAGAAAAATTAATTTCATTGTGAAAATTCGTGACTGTATCCCACAATTGCTCAGCATAAACCACACTATTTTTCAATTGTCAAAATTTCACACCTCCACAATTGTCAAGCTTTCTTAATTTCAACGTAACATCCAGCCAAGCATCTAACCAGCCAACTTAATAATCCATTTATTTTTCTGAAGAAAAATTGCACAAAGCTTCAATCATCATCGCAACAAGTGTATGCGAAATTTTGCATAAGATAAATAAAAGACAAGGCAATTTAATATCATCACGTTTGACGCCTACTAACTTCCTAAAAATAATTTTATTATTATTGATTGCGTGAAGGAATTTTTTCATGAATTTTTCTACTGTGTGAATTTTTTATTCCTCGCAAATCATGAAAATTAATCTAAGATCTCATAATAGCGCGTTATTATCTAACGATTAACTTGATAAAGTCATCTGTCGTGAAATTTAACATTTGATTGCCAAATGTCAGAGTCTATGAGTTGCTTGTGTATTGCGGCTGATAATACAAATTATTTTTTCACATATTTTTTTGCGGTTGATTCTGCGATGAACTCTGGCATTAAAGTGAAAAATTATCAGTATACAATTTGATTAAATGAACCGCATTTCAAATTATTTTAAGAGTATTTTAATGTTTTACAAAATAAGAATTTTTGCTTTTTTTCTTTAAAATTTAAGATTATTATTTTTTCGTAATACTTTATAAGAATGGGTTTCCGTACCATATTGTTCAGGAGTATGAATCAATTGAGAATTGTTCACAAATGACGTCCAACTTTTAAGTAAGGTGAGGTACTACAAATTAGGCTTCCAAACTCTATTCTTAACCATCTTGACTCACTTAGGGATCATTCAAAAATTGGCATTTAACTTTTAGTTGATGATACTTCATACATTTAGATTGAGATTTTGATGTCCCTTGAGAATCTGTTTAATCTGAGACATGAAGAATTCTTAGTTTTAAATTTATGGTAATCCAAGGCACAATTTTCAAGGTACCAGAAACCGATTTCTTGGATATACGTTATGGGTCCATGTTAGAATATATGCTAGGGTATACACTAGGGGTGAACCCATGGGTGAATCATACATACATCCTAGGGTAAGAGGTATACCCGAGAAACCAGGCTCAGGAACTTTTAAAACCCCATTATAATTCAATTATTTAGTGTTTGTTCACAAATGACGTCCATGAGAGAGATTTTTAGACTCCATTCCCCTCTCTGTCATAAATTTAATTTTTCCAACAAAAAAATCATGAGATGTCGCATAATTTCAAATGGCTGATTGCTAGGGCTACCCCATCTATCCTACCCCAGGTAGGTACGTATACCCTGAGGTACCCTTATCTACTCTACCCCTTCACTTACATTACCTAAGTACACTAGGTTAGGTTTACCCCGTGTAGCCCTAGAAACTGGCCTGAGACCTCCTACCTCTAAAAATTGATCATCATTTGTGAATGAAGTCTTATTATGTTCGCATATTAGTGGGAAGGGGTGTTCTGAAGAAGGACAATCCAATCAAACAAACAAAATTTAATTTTACCTTCCATGATGCCATTTTGCACTTAAAGAAAGATTCAATTGTTAAAATCATCACAAAAAAATCACTGCTAAGCAATAAATCAATTTTAAAAGATTCTTATTCTTAGTAATTCTTGGAAATATTTCGTTTTGATCACAAGGTATGAATATTTCATGAAGCACCTTGAAAACGAGCATGTTTTTATACATTAATGTAAGTATTTATTCGTTCATACGTTTATGCACTTCTACGCTTAATTTATTCCACAGCACATTTGTTGTTGCCAGAAATCATTTTGTTTAAAATGTGAAACAAATTGCAATAAAATATTTTTTTTTATTGTTGTTGGTAAAAAAAATGACGATCGAAATTCTTTTTGAATTTTAATGCCGAAAATCAAGCTCGTGTGAAGACACTTAACTGCTCATATCAGCAGCAATTACGGCTCTCAAAGGGATCATCATTAATTCCTCTATGCTCCAATTAACAACGTTATCTTGACCTTATGCAGAGTCATAACCTTTAAATTATGATTTAATGAATTTCTAAGCAATTACATCCAACTTTTAATAGTTTTACAACTTCTGATGTTTAAATTAATTACAGCTTAACATCGTTAAAAGCTGTTAAAAAGTAATGCACAATAAAATAATCGTTAAGTTCTGAACAATTGTGCTGTTTGATCACGTGTACAATTTAATTTTTTTTAACAATCAAAATAATTTAACAACAACAAAAAAAGTTGTAAAAAATTAAATCGAGAACAATTTTGCATAACAATCAAATTATATCGACAATAAATTTTTTGCTGGAAGCTCGTCACTCGCGTGAGTCATTGACTAATTGACAAGGAAATTAAATAGCTTAATTGATGAAAATATGAATTTAAAATATTTGCATAGTTAAGAGATTAAAAATATTTCACTTTTATGTGACTTTATGATTGCGAAAACAGACATCAATTAATGACTACTCAAGTGATATGTCTTTATTTTTGAGATACTGCGTATGAGAAAACGAAAATTTTTAGAAAATTTTGACAATTTGAAGATGATGGGATTTTTGTAGGATTTAAAATTGGAATTTTTATTGTTAAATCGATGACGATTTTCGGATAAGACTGAGTTTTAAAAGCTAATCATGTGGATATTTCATCAAAATCATTTGAATTATTACAATTAGAATTAAAATATGGAAAAAGGTCATAAATATTTTGTATATATAACGACGTAGTCCTGAAAAAAGAGTGGGTTAACGTTTGGGGACCTGGATTTTCTTTAAAATTGATCAATATTTATTCCATACTGCAGTTTAGTAACCAACGAACCTGAGAAACACATTAGAATTTCGATGAGTTCTCCAGAGGGGAGGAGGAGAATATGTGACAATCCAAACACAATTTTTTCTTCATTTTTTAGAAATTTTGTGACAAAGGGGGAAATTGAATTTTACTAAATCTGGCCCCAAGCCAGATTCACGCTAGCTTAATTTTTTTAAATATTTTTTTTTTGCCTATTTCACAATCGTGTGTTACATGGAAAGGACTCGTTATTGATTAAGGGACCCCCCCCCCCTTGTTACAAATTTTCCAAGAAATTTTTTTTTCTTTGTTTGACCTGGTACAAAATCTCAGACCCCCCTCCCCCCTAAAAAGCGAACGTAATAAGTGAACGACCCCTAAGTACTTCGATAAAAATGATAAAAAATTAGTTGATCAGTTCCACATCCTTGCCACCTTGTGACTGCAACACAGCGGTCCGATCTTGTATTCCAGACTTGCTTCTCGCTTTTTATAATCATATTTATTGGAAGTTCAGCTCAAAGTCTTATTTTGAAGGTTAAATACGTCAATGTCATCAAAGGTGTGTTTCAGATCAGACTTTTAAGTTTTAGTTTGGGCTACCCGGGGTAAGGTAGGGTACCCCACCCCTAGAAATCAGCTCTTGGAAAACTATCTCTAGGATGGATTAGAGGGAAAACAAATCACCGGCTTGGATAAAGTTTTTATCCATTTTCATACAAATTTACAGACAAAATGGACAAAAGATTTGTCTGGATCGATAAATTGACTTCATTTTGGGTCTCATCAACTTGAGTTCATTTCAATCAATTGAAAAGTTTATTTCAAAGCTACTTCATAAGTTTGACAACTGTAAAGCCACTGTTCAATTTTCCAATCCAGTACAAAAAAAATCTTCAATTCAAGATCAAACTGAACTAAAAAAATCCATCCATATTGACAGATCAAATAAAACACAAATATTTCCATCAGAACTATCTGAATTCCATTCATCAATCATAATTACTCAATAAATAGACCTCGAGTTTTAAAACAAAGCCCAAATCCACGTTTATCAAAAGGAAACTAGACAGATGAAAGAGAAAAAAAATCATAAACAGAACGAAAATATTTCCCGTATTTCACAGACCATTAAGGAACATGTTTGTCGATATCACGGCTACCTATTAATAAACTAACATGAAATCATACATCCCATTTAGTCTTTTGAATATGACGTAATCACATCGTTTAGATGAAAAAAAAAATAAGGCGGTTGTAATAACATTAAAAGTTTTAATTTAATACATCAGAAAAAAAAGAGTTGCTGCTGCTGTTTGAATTTAAATAAACAATCATAAACTATGCTCTGATTTATTAATTAGGCACGCAAATTGCTAATAGCAAATAAACTCATATCGGAATTAAAATTAATTATTCACATAAAGTCACTGAACCTATAATTTTGTAAATAATGAAGTGTTTATATTTTGGACTTATCAGAAATTTACGACAAAACAAATTAAAAGCAATTTGAAGCTATGATTAAGCCATATGTGACGCGAGTTCTAAAAATGGAAGATGGAATTTAATATTTTTGGACTTTGGTGAATTTTTGTTTCTGTTTTGTTTTGTTTTGCTCAAAAATACGTTTTTTTGGCGGAACCGATATAAAAACAGGTTTTTACGCTGCTATATAATTCTGTGGTCTCTCTGCGAGCCAAAACAGAACGAAAAGATCAGACAGAAATTTTTTCTTCACGCAATTCTTTCCATTTTGGCTTCTTACTACACAAAAGACTTTCGATTTCCCATGATGACTTTGTTCTCTCTATTTTGTGGTCAGTTTTCTATTTGAAATACAAAAATCCGCAGATTTTAGACACAAACAGCTCAACATAAATTAATTCATGGAAGCATAAACATTTTCTCTCTGGAAATATTTTTTTTATGTTGCGTAATTTTTTTTGAGCAGCATAGCTTACTCTATGATCATCACTACTAGGCTGTCCATCGACTTTTGACAGAAAAGCTGGACATGCCTCGATTTTAACCCTGAATTTTTTTGAATTTTTAACAATGTTGGGCAGGGACATTTGAGTCTAAAGCATGACGCGGGACATTTGTCTAAAAAGTGCGCAGATGGACAGCCTAATCATTACGTCGAATGCCATGAGATGAAAAAAAGTCAGTTTTTGTTTATTTTTTTGAATCACTGCCAAAGGTTGTTGCATGGAAAATGAACTTGAAGAAGGTCTAGCTCAAATATTAAATTTATTCAACCTAAAAGGCTGAATAATTAAAATTCCAAGATCTTCTTGAATATTTTTATTATTATAGGCATCAAGTAACAATTGGCTTTTATTATAGACGATTATCTGTTGTTGAAATTAGAAGCTTCTAAGACTCACCTTGATGGAATGTAATGGCTACAAATAAAATTGAAGCTCCGAACAATAAAATTCCACTTTTTGCCATTTTTTAATTTTTTTCACAAATTTTAATTTTTTAAATTCACTTCCAATATTTTATTTGTCAATCACAGATTACTTTTTTTAAGAATCGCGTAAATAATTTTTTATTATTTAAGATACAGACGGAAAGAACTTGTACGACTGAAGCGCGCAACGGTCAAAATAGCAATGATGAGAATAAAATATTTTTGTTGAGTTCGTAAACTGAAATTACTTCTCATCGCTCATACTGCTGCTGGTTGTTGTATTTTTTACGACTACAACAAAAAAAATTTTTTTTTTCTTTTCTTTCTTACATGTGCGCGACTCTCAAACTCTTCTCGCATGCTTTTGAGTATTATTATTACTACTTTTGTTTTGTATTATTTGTTAATTCTGGAGAAAAATTGAGAGAAAGCTTAAAAGTTGAAGAAAAAAAAACAATAAACAAATTTTGTGCTTTTACAATTCGATAAAAAAGTTAAGTTGAGTTTTAGCTCTTAAAGATGAAGTTTTTTTTTGATCCAGTAAATGAAATTTTACGAAACAAAATATATAAAAAAAGTTTTTCTTTTCTTCTTCGTATTACAGCAGAAAGATTGCGTTGGACCAACATAATGCCTGAAACTGTTTTTATGGAATTTAATAAAGAATCTTTTTTTCGTTTTTTAGGAAACTTGCAAATTGTTATTCATTGAATAAATTTTTAGGCTGTTGATTTTTTTAAGACATCAAAAAAGAATGAGAAAATGAGAAAATTTATTTAAGGAAGGTGCCTTTTTTTGGTCAGAGGGATATAAATTAATTTGCAATTTTGTGAAACTTGAAGGTTGACTTTGTGATTGTTAAATGATATAGTGTCAATAAATTACTTTAATCAATTCTAGTTGACATTAGAATAAACTTGTCAATGAGTTCTAAACAGCTACTGTCTTTAGTATGGCAAGGGTATGCTCTTAAGTATAGCAGAGGCATACTCTAAAGGGTTAAGTATACCCAAGGGTATACCCGCTGCTAAATTGCTTTATTGATGCTACATAAGCACCTCTATGATTGCAAATTTCATAGAAAATAGCGCAAAATCCCACATAAGGTACGGGGCCGTTCACTTATTACGTAACGTAAAAATCGACTTTTTAGACCCCCCTCCCCCTTTGTCACAAACTGTCACAAATCTTCAACCCCTCCCCCCCCCCCTTGTTACGTAACACATTACAATATTATTGAGAAAACAATAAAAAAAAGTTAAAAATTCGAACAAAAATTTTTTTAAAACCCTCAAGCTTCCAAGTCTTCAAAATTTGAAAGAAAATAAGTTTTTTTAAACTCTCGAACCCCTCCCCCCTTCCTGTAACAAATTGTTACATTTTCTCAAACCCCCCTCCCCCCTAAAAGCGTTACGTAATAAGTGAACGGCCCCTACTCCTGACACCCTAAACCCTTATTACGTCACTGAGAAAGCAAGTCTAATAATCAAACTTTTGACAGACGTGTGAAGTTTTATATTTAGTAGCAATATATTCATATAAATAGATTGATATATTTGTACAAAAAGGACAATATTACAAAGAATTTACATGAAAAACTCGATTTATAATAATGAGAAAAATTTGTGTCCTTTGAACTTGTTCAAGAATTTATATCTACACTGAATTTATGTCTACACATTTGTATTCATGTAATTAATTAAATTTTGGAAAGCTCTAAGTGATTAAACAAGAAAAGTATGTTATTATTGCAAAAAGGGGTTGGTGACACGATCAATCCAATTATTATAATTTTTATCTCCCTAGTTCCACTATCAAATGAAATCAGTTGTTATCATCAATTAAATTTTACAGTGATATTATACGAATGAGGACATAAAACAGATTGTTGCAATAAATTTCTATAATTTGAGCTAGAGAATCGACTATTGTCTTTCGTATCATTCATCTTAAATTTACATTTTTATGTCATCTCATAATACTTGTATAGAAATCCACAAATCGTAAAAGAATACATTTTTTAATAGATATCAGTAGTAATTTTTTTTGCCATTGTTTACGACATCAAAAAGTTTCTACCTTGACGGTCTTACGTTTTTGTCACATTGTATAAAATGTTGAGGATGTCTTGATGTACTTTATAGTCGTGTATAATCAGCAGCGTTGTTAAAAATTACGATTAGCTATCACGTCACATGCTTCGCTCTTAATAACATTAATAATGACATTATGAATATGGAAAGTATTAAATAAAAAGTTGAGGAGTGTCCTCACAGAAAGAGAAAAATGCGTAAAGAAAATTGATTTTTTTTTTCAGTCAGGCTAAACAGTGGACATCAACGGTCTGTTGAAAATTCCTCTCTAACTTTGACCGACTTAGCACACATTATGGCTGTTTGTTTCCTATCCCAATTTCAGATTCAGAACAAATACTTAAAGCTTTCAGCATAAATTTTTAATGTCGAAATACCTTTTTTCGTAGCTGATATAATTGGTTAATAATACTATCGATTATTTTCTCCCCTTTTTTCTGCTGTAATCTTGAAGTAATGGCACACATTGTATGAGTTGAATAAAAGAATTTCACTAGAACACACCTTGTCGGTCTCCATTCTCACTTTTCTTATGTTGAGAATTTGAAGAATTTCTTTCTCATTGATTTACATATTTATGCAATCTATAAGAGGTGTAGGAAGTGATGAAAAATGGGGATTGTTCAAGGTGACTGTTGATGTAATGTAATGTGAGTTGTATTCTCTTAAGTTTTATCGCGGATGTTCAGATTTGGTCAATCATTGATTTGTAGACACTTTCTAGGAAAAAAATGTTGATCAATTGATTTTGATATGTCACATTTGTATACATACCAAACTATTAATGGATTCACGATTAATACTGTTTAAATTGGTTTTAGTTGAATTATTGATATATTAATTGTAACGTATTTTAATTTTTTGAAATTTTCACACAAAATTCGTAACGAGATGTTTACTCTTCAAATTCTCGAGAGAGAATGAAAATATTCTTGAAAAATCCTCCTTTATATACCAAATTTTTGGCGCCAAAAGCATATTTTCATAAAAAATCGTTTAAATTTTAATTTAATCAACTTAGTTAAAGCTTTAACAGTTTCATAATCAGATAAATTAAACTCCAATACTCATTATTATATTTGCATAAAATATGAATGACGTCATTAAGTTATCAACCGTCACAAACTTATCATGAGATACTAATCTTTGATAAATAACCAAGTCAGTGCAAGTTGCTTGCAATATTATCATGCTTAATTTAGATATAAACTACCCACGATGCAATCAACTATATTAATTTCCGTATCAATAAAACTCGATAGATAATGACTAAGTACTTACTGTACAAGCTTAGACACATACATCAAACAAATATTAATCTGTGGCTGTAATTGAGATTTACTGTCTAGAACTTTTAATTTTGTTTATTTTATAAAAGCTTAATACTTTTTTATGTTAAATGTAAAAAAACTCCAGTAACAGAATTTCTGGGAATGTAAGTGCAGCATGAAATACACAAACATAGGAATAATTACATCAAAAGCTCTTTCAATATATATTCAATCGTTTGTTTATTTTGCGATAAAGCAAAAAAATATATTTCATTGCCAATTTATTTTTCCACGATTCATTAACAAACGGAACGTGCTAGGCATCAGTCAATGCTTATCCATAAATTTCAATTTGCTAGGTGCTATAATACTTTATTTAATAGATATAAATTACCAGATCCAGTAGATTAATCATAATTTCATTTCCTTTTCTCATCACAGATTCTATAAAACAATGGTTCTCATCAAGGATATCAAATTTAAGGACCCAAACTGGCGTCCAAAAGTTCTTGTTACTCATAATGATGTTCCAGAAAGTGGATTGAAGTTATTGCGAGAAAAATGTGAAGTTACAGTCGTAGAGACTAATAAGAGAGAGGAACTGCTCGAAAAGATTAAAGGAATGGATGGAATATTCTGGGGTAGTCATGAAAAGCTTAATGCTGAGGCACTCGATAATGCTGGTCCACAATTGAAAGCTATTTCAACAATGTCTGTTGGAATCGATTATGTAGATCTGGAAGAAGTTAAGCGAAGAAAAATCCCTTTGGGATATACTCCAAATGTCCTTAATGATGCTGTTGCTGATATTGGCGTTGGACTTGCCATTGCAGCATCAAGAAGATTCCATGAAGGACGTCAGAAAATTGAATCTTCAGAATGGGAACGTCGTCAGCAATGGCTTTTAGGACAGGAAATTCGTGATTCGACTGTCGGAATCGTTGGTTTTGGTGCTATTGGTGAAACTATTGCAAAACGATTGACTGGATTCAATGTCGGTCAATTCTTATACTGTGGCCATCGCCCAAAACCAGCAGCTGAAAAATACAACGCGAAATTCGTTCCTTTCATGGACTTAGTCGCTCAAAGTGACTTCATATTCATCATCTGTCCACTAACTAATGAAACAAGAAAGATGTTCAATGCTGAAGTCTTTTCAAAAATGAAGAAAACAAGCGTTATTATTAATGTTGCTCGTGGAGACATTGTGGACCAAGATGCTTTGTATGACGCATTGAAGAATAATAAAATATTCTCAGCTGGATTGGATGTTATGAGTCCAGAACCGCTGCCAGCTGATCATCCATTGCTCACACTTCCTAACTGCTGTAAGTCATGATAGTTTTCGGTGCTAAATCCACCAGATTTATTTTAATCCATAATATTAATTTTAAATCCAACAGATTTATTTTAATCCATAAGATTAATTTTAAATCCAACAGATTTATTAAACTACACATTTTTCTCTACTTGCAGTCATCATCCCACATTTAGGTTCTGCAACGATAAGAACTAGGAACGACATGTCTTCATTGGCAGCCATGAATATTCTTTGTGGTCTTGCTGGCGAACCAATGAATTCAGCAGCTTATTAAAACACGATCTTATGTATTTTTAATTACAATACATGTTTTCTATATATCATTTATTTGAAAATAATAAAAACTACACTTCTGTTTCTAAATCCCAATTGTCCCAAAGCAATCTCTCTGCGTATGGTGAACGATAATTATATTGATCAATTTTTGGATGTTTCTGGATGATTTCGTGATAAGCTTTAGCGATTCTTACACATTCGTCGTTGGATAATTGAAAGGATCTTAATTCTGGATTTACTTCTGCATTTCTGAATAATTGGACTGTCATTTCATCTCGAATTGTTGGTGGAAATAAGTTTTGAACTCCACGTCTCACATACTTTTGCCTTAATGAGAATATATAGCGCATAATTTTCTCAACAAGTTCAAATGGAAGGTCAGTTTGTGGGGTTTTTAAAGGAACCATTGTGATGACACCAACATCGACGTCTGGTTTGGGAACAAAAGCTTTGCCTGATAAGAAGCAATAATAACGTATTTAAAAAATTTGAATATTCAATTATGTACTAAAATTTGAATTTAGTACAAAAACCGTTACAAAAAATTATTATGATTAGAAATTAATTTAATTAAATCATAAAAGTGCATTTACCTGGTATAACAAATCTCAATTCAGGCTTTGCCCAAAGCTGTGACATTAAGGACAATCGACATCTTTGATCATCAGCCATTCCAGCGATAATACGTTGTGCTACTTCCAATTGAAATGTTAATGTTAAGCTACTTCTTCCGTACGTCCAAGCTCCTTGTTTTAAACTCATATCTCTGATCCAGTTGATGAGTAATCGAGTAGAAATGGCAAAAGGTAAATTTCCAATTAAATGGACATTCGGTAAATTTCTATTATTCCAATCAGTCGTTTGACAATCAGGAAAAGCATGCTCACATCGATAATTCAGGATGTCATCACGTACAATATCCATTTGAATGACATTTTGAACTGATTCCTTTAATATCTCTAATGTAGGCATAAATCGACGATCTTTTTCAACTACAACTAAATGCTTTGGAAATTGCCTTAAAATTGACCTCGTTATCGAGCCTGGTCCTGGTCCAATTTCAACGACATATCCATTTTCAATACGACCTGCTGCCCTAACTATTTTATCTGTAAGTCGCTCATCCATTAAGAAATTTTGAGAAAATTGCTTTAGAGCACGTAACTTATATAAACGAATTAAATCACGGATTGTTGGCAATGGTGGTAAACGATGGATTGTACTGCGTACAGAAGCCATGGATGCCATTTTTACTGCTTAATATAGTTAAAATTATAATTGTTTTTGAGTTAATTCTTCTTTTGCAGGTTCTTCAAAATCATCTAAAAATTTCTCTTGTTTAACTGCATACATAGAGTATCCGTAGATACCTAATACAGAGACACCAAGTGCTACAGCTAAATGACATAAATAGAATCATGAATTAAACAATTTTCAATGCTTTTTCGGCAAATTTTTATTTACCTGTCCAAATATTATTTTTTCTCGTCTTTTTCAGCTTCAAAACTCTCTGTAAGTTCTGTTCCTCAATCAATTTCATAAAATCGACCTCAGATTGCTTCAATTTGCGATCCAAATGCTTCACTTTTGGTATATCCGACATTTGATATATTTAATTAATGAATTTCTTCTGGATCAAGTCGACAGAGTTGTTCTTCGAGTTCTAAAACCTTCTATGCGCAATATTTACCGGTAGACTTTTTACTTATTTATTTATTTTTCCTTTATTAATTAATGTGACATTAAGATAGCGCAATAATCAACTCAGATGGAAAGCAAATAACTATCAAGTCACATAAATTAAGCAAAATTAAATTAAATTTCTAATGTGTAGGCACAAAGATGATGCACGAGTTCTAACGGCCAAAAATAATTCAAATTTATTCGTAAACAATCGAAAGCGCTTTTAAAATCAAAAATTTGTAATTCCAATAATAGCGTGAAAATTTAAAAAAATTAAATTAATTAAAATCACGCAGTTTAGAGGATGTTGAGGAACGTACTGCAATTAACAAGGTTCTCGAGAGCATCGCCGACAATTTTAGCAAACAATTATTCACAATATGGTCAACATTTCATTAATCCAGTCTTTAAGAAGGAGGAACAAGAGGAATTAATTAAAAGCGGTGAAATCTCCAAAATAGCATTCGTTCCTATCAAAGCACCAAGAAACAATGACAGTTCTAGTGTCTTTCATGACCATCGAGTCAGTAAAATGGTGAATTATATCATGAAAGGAGGACAAAAGGAATTAGCAAAAAAACTCATGTCCGAAACATTTGAGAGGATTAAAAGAATACAGATCGAAAGATATCATAAGGCACAAACTGAAGAAGATAAAGAGAAAATAGTCCTTAATCCAGTCACAATCCTTCATATGGCAATTGAGAATGTACGACCAATTCTTATGGTCACTCCAGTTCGTCGTGGTGGTGTTAAATATCAAGTTCCAGTTCCAATAAGTCAGCAAAGCTCATATTATCGTGCCTGCAAATGGATTGTTGAAGCGGCTAGAGAACATGATCGTAAAACTCATTTACCTGAAAAAATGGCATTTGAACTGCTGGATGCTGCTAATAATTCTGGTCGAGTTGTAAAGAGAAAGCATGATTTGCACAGATTATGTGAAGCCAACAGAGCTTATGCTCATTACAGATGGAGCTAAATTAGTTGATTATTTGACTGTAAAATAATTTATTTTGACTCGTGTTTTTAACGGCTTTCTGAGATTTAAAAATTAACGTATCAATTTTATTTGAATTTTAAGAACAACTCTTCTTTGTGTTCTAAAAATTCAAATTTTATTAAGTCGTTATTTTTTAAATAATAAAAGGCCGTTGAGGATTTATCAAAGTGAAGTTATTTTCAGCAACATTTGAGATAGTTTTATGCAATTAATAAATTTATTGAATTCATTTCTAAGAATAATAAAAACTTGTTCCTTAATTATTCACCAAATATGCGAGAAAATTTGTCATAATCTAGAATTTCTACTTCCTTTGAAAGCAATTTGAGTTCTTCATGTCCATTATTAAACTTCAGTTTCGTATAGAACTTGCTGGCTATGCTGTTTGGAAGGTCTGAAAATGGCACTATATCGTCAATTTGAAACTCACTGTCTCTTCGACTGCCCCAAAAATTCAAGTAAGCTATTCTCACTAAATCACTGTTCTTCTTGTTGACATACATAGCACCGACAGAATTTTTAAGCATGTAACTTATTATACTTAATGTCAGCACTAGCGAACTTCCAGTGTATCCAACAACCAATAAATGCTCAGCAAAAAAGAAATAAGTAATTGGAAGCCCAAAAACTGTCGCTGTAAGTTGATAATTCTTTAATTTGATGACTGATGATACTGTCTTGATCTTTGGAAATCTATAAATCGGTTCCCAATTCTCTTTTAGTTCCTCTGTTGCATTCATTTTCTTCACTTCTTTCTTCTCAACTTCTGTCGAAAACTTTCTTTGACTAAAATAAACGGCAGGACGCGATGATATGGATAGACTAAGTGACGAGAGCACTTGTCTATTGATGTAATTTATGTGACTTAGTCTACTAGCCAACATATTTAATTAATTATAGGAGAATTTGATGATTTTATGAATGTAAACAACGTCCAGGGGAACGTCAACTGATTTGTTTTGAAAACAAAATAAAAACGTGATTCTAAACTGAAATCAAATTTTATTAAATTTCCTAAGGAATTACCGAATAAATCATTAATTAAAGTATATAGACTTGATCATAAACGATGGAGGAATCAGTAAAATTAAAAGAAACGTGAGTTAATTAACTAGAAATACAAAATATCAAAAAAATTAATTTTCTCAATAAATTTACATTAGATTTGAAGCTGAAAAGCAGTATGGTGCATTTTATACAGGCGGAACAGTACTATGGACAATGGATGGAACGAGATTTTTGTGTCGTGATGAGCATAAAATTAATGTCATTTCAATGAGATCAATGGAAGTAGAGCGAGTTATTGGAACGTCAGAAGAAGGAAGTGAAGACATAATTTACACATTTATCCTCACATCTAACGACGACTTCCTCATATCAGCACATAGAAGTGGATTATTAAAATTATGGGATTTTATGTCTGGTGAATTAAAAAAGACATGGAAGAATTTACATCGAGGTCCAATTTCATGTCTTCAATACTGCTCGAATTTAGATCTATTGGCAACTGGCGGTGCTGATTCGCTCATAAGAATATGGGATTTTAATAATCAAGTGTGTAAAGGCACACTTAAAGGAATTCAAGGCGTTGTTAGTGCTCTAGCTTTTCATCCAACTGAAAATATCTTAATTGGTGCTGGTGATGATGCAAAAATCTATGCCTGGAATGTAGATTCACGAGATATTGTCAAAACCTTTTCTGGTCACATTTCTCGAGTCACTTCCATTTCGTTCTCATTCGATTCTAAAAGCTTTATTTCATCAAGTCGCGATAAAGTCATGATTTTATGGGATTTTGAAACTGAGAAGCAAATCCGAACAATTCCAGTCTATGAAAGCATTGAATGTGCTATTATTCTTCCTTACAACATTCAATTGCCTAATAATATTGAACTTAATGACGAATCTAAGGTTTATGTTGCTTCCGCTGGTGAAGAAGGAATAATTAAAGTTTGGCAGGCAAATGAAGCTAAAATATTATACAAGCAGACATCCAGTGTCATTTCTAGAGCATCAGAAGAAGGTGGACTGGCAATCACTCAAATGCTCTTTAATCAGCAACTCCAACAAATCACACTTGTTAGCTACGATCACAATATAATCGTTCATGAAATTTCGACATTTGAGTGCTCTAAGCAGCTGATTGGATTTACTGATGAAATTTTGGACATCGTTTTGATAGGTTAGTAATTTTCTGTTCTAAAAATAACGGTCAATAACTATTTGAAAAATAACGGTCAAAAAATATTTGAAAATAATGTAACCATCTTTTTCAAATCTCAAATTTCCGTTAAAATTTAATTCTAATTTTGTATCCATTTAGGCAAGAATGATATATATTTAGCGATGGCAACGAACAGCAATGACATTAAAATCTATGATACATACACAATGAATTCTAAAATCCTTAAAGGACACTCAGATATTGTCCTAGCACTTGCCAAATACAAGAATTACCTTCTTTCATCCTCAAAAGATCATTCTATAAGATTATGGAAGTGTGATTTTGAGAATTTTATATTCGAATGCATAGGAATTGGATCAAAACACACAAATGCAGTAGGTAGTGTCGATATGAGCAAAGCAACTTCAAGTTTCTTCGTATCAGTAAGTCAGGATCAATGTTTAAAGCTGTGGAAATTCCCAAAGATGATTGAAATGATAGACAACGAAATTCCACAATTATTGTGCATCAATACACAACTCGCCCATGAAAAAGACATAAATTGTGTCACAATATCGCCAAATGATCGTTATATAGCCACAGCATCTCAAGACAAGACAGCAAAAATGTGGGATGCAAATGATCTCAAATTGATTGGTGTTTTTCGAGGGCATCGTCGTGGTGTTTGGACAGTTCGATTTTCACCTGTAGATCAAGTCATTGTAACTAGTGCTGCTGATTGTACAATGAGACTATGGAATATTACCGATATGACATGCCTAAAGAGTTTTGAAGGTCACGAAAGCTCCGTTCTTCGATGTGAATTCATATCCAATGGAATGCAATTAATTTCATCTGGTGCTGATGGTTTAATTAAATTATGGACAATAAAAAGTTCTGAATGTATTCAAACGATAGAAAAACATGAGAGTAAAGTTTGGACATTGGCAATAACTGAAGATGAGAAATTAATGTTTAGTGGTGGTGCTGATTCCACGCTAATTAAGTGGAGAGACATGACAGATATAAAGAAAAGAGAGGAATTGAAGAAGAAGCAAGAAGAGGTCCTTCACGAACAAGAGTTAAATAATTATTTACATCAGAAACAAATGTTAAAGGCATTGAGACTAGCATTAAGATTAAATCGTCCTAATATGACACTTAAAATCATCAAAACGATAATAAGGAATCAAGAGGAGGGACTTGACGTGACCATTGAGAGTTTATCGGAATTTCATAAGCAGCAGCTCCTTCAACATGCTGTGAATTGGAATACAAATAGTAGAAATTGTAAACCAGCACAACTCGTCTTTAATATCATGCTGCAAGAGATTTTAAGTGGAAAGTATAAAGTACAAGGCTTGGGTAAAATTATCGAAGATGCACTGCCATACAGCGATAGACATTTCAAGCGAATGACCGAGTATTTAAAGGACCTTAAATTTGTAGAATATACAATGAAATGCATGCAACCATATGGCGGTGATGTTGCCATGAAATAATGAATAGCAATTGTTACTTCGATATTTACTGCATGCGACACAACAAATGATGTAAAAAATAAAGAATTAATATTCAGGAAGCCGGTTTTCTTTCATTTAAAATGATTATTGACTTTCCCATTTTTTTCAGTGCATCTTCCCTATTCTTTTTTTGTTTCTGAAAGATCTTATTTATTGCTTGTCATTAGTTATTGAGATGTGAGAAAAAATTGTTGTAAATTAAGGGATTTATGGATATATTCTAGGAATAAATCAGAAACTGCTTTTATTTTTAACGGTTTTTTGAAATTCAAACTTTTAAATGTTCTAAAACCATATAAATGTGAAAATTGTGATGTTTTTAGGCATTTGAATGTTCCAGAACCGTACAAAAGTTTCAAAACCTTAAAAATGCTTTTAAAACCTTAAAAATGTTTCTCAAAAACCATACAAATGCTTATAATTCAAACAAATGCTTCCAAAACCTTACAAATGTTTATCAAAACCATACAAATGTTTTTAATTCAGACAAATGATTCAAAACCTTACAAATGTTTTAAAAACCACACAAATGTTTTTCAATTCAGACTTTTAGATTTAAAAAAGCTTCAAAAATAAATCTATATCGAATAGCATGCACAAAAGTGTGCACAGCGAAAAATTCCAACGCACAAGAAAGTCATAAATCAAGACACGAAAGATTTGAATGCAAATTAATGCGAAAAATCATGTGGGTGTGTGCGTTTTTGCCGTCGGACCTTGCGTTGAAATCAATACTGAGTACTTTTTGGCACATCTAACGCCGTCAACAAGCAAAATAGCAGGCTGACAAGGTAAATGCAATTATGCCACATTAAATTGATAAATTAACTCATAATGAAGTTAACAAGAGAAGAATCGTGAGAATGCATAAGTAATTGATTAGGATTAACAGTTTATTGATTAAAACAAATTTTTCTTGTTCATAATTTTAATAATTCTCATTAATTATGGTCAATTAGTTCACGATTATGCCTCGTGCTCATCCGTGTGACAAAAAAAAATTAACATAAATATTTGTGCAAGTTCTGTTCGAGAGGAGAAAAAAAGGAAAACATGGCCATAATCGTGTGACGTAACATTGAAGACGGAACTTAAATTATTTAATTTACTATTTCTCATTTGCGTAATTTCTCTGCAATGATAAATTTAATTAATTTTCTCCACCGTCAAATATTTATTCTAATTTTGTATGAGAACTTACTATAATTTATGTTTGGTTTCGAGATTCCGTTCACGAATTCATTCATTGTTTATTTTTGAAATTTAATAATTTATTTCAATATTTTAAAATTACTTTGACAAAATTCGTTTCTGAAGTGTCTGAAGCTCGATTTCAAAAATGCATTCTCAAACGCTTAAACTTGATTTATTTACATATTTTTCATCACGTTCCTTTTATCGTCATATTTTCTTAGTCATACAAAGTTCAAATATTGGAGCATTTTACTGCTTGACGTGCTTTTATGATATGATTCATGGTACTTGTCATTTGTTTTTATCAAAATTTCTTCCCAGAAAGGTACACAGACAATTAAGATAGCAGATGTTCGTTGCCATGCTTTCATTTTGAATTCAACGGAAACTTAACGGAGAAATTTGAATTTTAACGGAAATTTTGGTTTTGAATTTTTAGTACAATAAGAAATTTTTGAATTTTAAAAGTCCGTTGAGTTTTAGTGCAGCAATATTTACAATCTTTGACAAAAAATTTTAATTCAAGCAAAAATAGTGATCCTCTGACTAAAAAGCATATGCTGAGATTAAAGTGACAAAAGTGAGTATCTTCGAAGATAAAGTAAGCAGTGGCGCTAAAATAATCAAGAAGAAAATCTCGCATTAAGTTTACATTAAAATTGTCAACATAAAAACGGTTAGTAGACACTTAATTACTTCTAAATGTAGTTGTTTATCAAAACGGCAATGATAACGTCATATTTATAGACTTGTTGTTCTTTATCGAGACAATGAAATGTCAATTTTCATCGATATTTTCAATTAGTTTATAAATTCCCTGGAAGAGGCTACTGGAAGTTATTGCCATAAATAACCCATTAGTTTCATAATAATCGTGTCATTAAGACATGATTTGTTGACATCCAGTACACATTTGAACTTGAATTAAGGCTTAATTCCTCAATTTACATATTTTTAGTGATAAATCCAGTATAGAACATCCTTGGCTAAATATTTGAGTATATCTAACATGCCCAATAAGCCATAAAAAGTGTTTTTATCACTTTCATAGTAAGCAAACGAAACGAAAAAAGAAAATTAAAATACAATATAAACTATTACTTGGTGCTTGTACAATAGAAGTGAGAGTGTATAGTCGGCTATTAAAACACGGCAAGGCATGAGAAAGAATATTCAGTTTACTCGTTGAGATCTTTGCGAAAAGCACAGTAATTTAAGAGCTCTGGTGAGCGTTTTAGAGCAAAAAGTATATATACACAAGTCAGTTGTAAACTTGTACTCGACCTGATCGGAGTTGCCAATTCAAGAAAAAATTATAATCCATATTCAATGAGCTTATTAAACGTGTGTACTTCAATGATATATTAAAAGTGTGTAAATTGAACTTCCAAGATCTTTGGATTTTAACGTATTTTTTGTACTAAAATTTGAATTTAGTGTAAATTTAACGTATTTTTTGTACTAAAATTTGTATTTAGTGTAAATTTGTGAACAAAAACCGTTAAAAAATAATTTTAGTGATCTTACTGCCTTGTATCCTCAAAATAATGGTTATATTGAAGAAAGAAAAGAATTTAAATTTTGACATTTGAAAATTAAAAAATTGTAATTAAAAACCGTTATTCTTCTATCCAGCAAACATTTTAAACTGGACATTTTGTGGACTTAATTTGCATCGATGGTTGACTAATTGAGTCACTTTAATTCACTTCAGATCGACTGAAGGCAATTGAATTCGGAAATAACGAGACAAAAAGAAATTAAAAACAATTATGGAAATTCTAAAAATTGTGATTACGTTGTTGCTGCAAATTTCCTTAATTGCTGTTGCACAAAATTCAACTAAAAGTGAAAATAATCACGATAAAATTACACAATTAAATTTATCGACTGAGAGTGATGTTACTTCTATTGTGCCAAACTTACTAGAAAACTCTACGATACAAAGTACTGATAACTTAACTTCGATACCCGTAATAACTGAAAAGACGTTGAATGAAACAGAAATTCTGGCTACAATTTCAACAGCTGATATGCTCATTCCACCGGCCACGATTGAAGCACAAATTGAGAAATTGGATATTACGTCCAAAAAACCATCGAGGCTAAATGTGATAGCTGCACAGTGAGTATTTTTTTGAGTGATTCTGCTGGCTTTAATGTGTGAAGAATTGTGGGAATCATGACATGAGTCATAATATGTCCATAATTAATTTCTGAGCTAATTAGCAATAAAAATGGACTTTAAGTGCTATATTTCTGAATAAATTGTCAAGCAGTCATGTCTTTGTAAGGTTCTAGGTCACTTTATGGAAGAATATAAGAACTTGTGATGCTCGTCGGAATAAAAATAAATTTACATGAAATTGTTGTGTCCAAGGAGACATTAAAGACTAAAATTCTATTTATTAATGGACGTCATTTGTGAACAACCCTGAGGATATAGAAGAAAGCCTTTTTAGGACCAAAATTAGTGCAAAAAGTCATGCAAAATGAGTAGTTTTGTTAAATTGACAGTCATCGTTCTTTGTTCTATCAAAGTCGTACTTTCCATGCGGGTTTGGTTAAATACAACTGCTCGCACCATCATAAGTCTTTCTTAATAATTGGTCAAAAGTTGTGTAGATTACACTGTTTATGGTAATCATATTATTCATTATTCATAATACAAGTCATGATGGTCCTTGTGTCAAAAGTCGTGTAGAATACACAATTTTAACTAATCATGGGTGAATTTCTTACTATTCATAATACAAATCATGAAAATTTAGTGTCAATAGTAGTATTCAGCACACTGTTACGGTCAATTAGTGAATATGAAAATACCATTGATAGTCTTTGTGATCAAAAGTCGTGTAGAACCAACGATTTTGGTTATTCATAATTTTATTGATAATCCTTCTATAAAATGTGCAAAGTCGTGTGGAGTGTACGGTTTCAGCAATTCATAGCTAATAGCTTAAGTTGGATATTTTATGATTTTTTGTGTAATTTAATTCTGACGTCAAAACTCTTTTAATTCAGACAAATTTCTAGTCATAACTGATTATGACTCTTGTGCTTATCATGAAGAGTTCTCGGCTCTTAATAAAACTTAACTTGAAGTGCCGCAATTCTATTTTTATTAAGAAGTATTTGTTGAATTCGTAATTATTTCCTAGTACTTGATTTTTCATTTATTTTTTGAAAATCCTAAAGATTCGGTCGTAAATTACGTAAAACGACTCCATTTCCTCATTATTATCACATTAAAGTAATGCATGCTATCGAAATGCAAATTGCCTAAAGTAAGTGATTAAGTAAGTCACTGCGCTTCCAAAAAAAGCAATTATTAAGACAATAGAAAAACAAAACTAGTTCAGTCTTAAACCAGAAAATAAACATTATATCGGCTAAACAATTTTGTTTACAGCACTGATCACGAACAAATTTACGACGAAAAACACAATGAATGTCAAGTGAACAGCATGTGTAACCGTTAAATTACTTTTACATATCAATTTTTTTTCTTAACTCCCTTATCAACTATAGAAATTTGTTACGCAAATATAAAAATTTTCATTTTTATACAAAGTCAAGTTTTTCATCTTTAAAATTAAGTTTAAATCAGACTTGCGTCATATCATTTCGAAAAAATTCGACATTGGGTTCGAAAAATTCGACAATCTTTACTAAAATTCAAATTTAATTCGACCGTTGTAATTGCAAAATTTTCATTCACATATTTTATGATTTTCAACAATACTTTTTAATATTAGCTAGCTTAGAATTAAATACTAATGTTAATTAAATTTGTTAATCATCTTTTGAACCAGAAATTTAGTGAAATCAAAGAGTTTTTCGCTAAAATATTTTTTTGGAAATTTATTCACTAACACATTGTTGACATTTTTGTTTTTGCTAATATTTAGTATTTCTTATCACTTTGAGGATTCAAAACTAACTTGACAGCACCTACAAGGCGTAAAATTGAAAAGATTTAGTGAATTTTATCATTTAAATGCTCCACAAAGCTTAATTAAAGCTTTAATGACTATTCTCTTTTAACGGAAAAATAATTTTTAAATTTTTCAAATTTTCTTGTAACGGTCGATTTTTGATATGACGCAAGTCTGGTTTAAATATTAATTTAAATTCACGACATATTTCATGTTATTGTACATACACGAAAGTATATGGAAATATTCTCATCGTCGCTTGTTCGTGATTAAACAAGAGAACTTATTAAAATGCTCTGACATTTTTCGGTGAGCTTGCGATAAGTGATAAACTAGAGTATCGTTGCAGTTTATTTGAATAAGTGAAGAGTGTATTTTCCCGGTTTTTATCAGCAGAGTGAAGTAGATTGATTCTTAGTGACTGTAAAATTGCTTTTTAGAATTTTTAAAAATTTAACGGTTTTTTTCAAATTTGAATTTTTTTCTGTAAAAGAGTCGCTTTAAATTTGAATATTTTTTGACAGTTAAATTTTAATTTTTTAGCAAAGATTCATAAAATTAATGTAATTTATCTGAATTTATAATTTTTTTGAAGCAAACTGAAGCTATTTCTTTGAACATTTATTTTATAAATAATTTTTGACAGTTATTTTTCAAATATTCTTTAACTGTTTTTTTCAAATATTTTTTGACCGTTATTTTTTAAAAAGTTTCTGACCGTTAATTTCGATTTCTTTTGGACTTTATTTTTCGCTCACGTTCTATGTGAGGATAGTAGACCTTAGTGAATACGTTTATTATTTTAATGAATCCTTATTGTGGTTTTTCGCATTGTACGTCCAAAAAGCATTTCTTTTGATCCCTTTCTGTCATAAAATGTTCATAGAGTAGCAAGATTTTAATAAATACACAGATTCAAACCAAATATTGAAAGTCGTAAGTTAACAACCTCAAAATTCAATATTAAAATTTTTTCAATATTGATCGAAAACATGATTCATTTTACAACATTTGGGAATCACCGTCTTCAGTCAACCGTCACTACTTTTCATCCAAAATATTGCCCTAATTAGCATAATAATCGTAAATTTCCATTGAAAAATCTTAAAGAAATCCATTAAATATAATTTTTAACGGCACCGTAAAAAGGCTGAAAGTTGCGCTGATCTAAAAGAATTCCGAGCAAACAGTTAATTGTACATAAAAATAAATTGTTTTATGCTGTAGAACAAAGTAGAAGGGATAAGAATTATTTCTGTAGTAACTCAATTGTAATAATAGCTAGTAGAAAATAGGAAGCAGCACAAGAGAAGAATTTATCTTCATAGTAGCTAAGATGAACGGGTTCTTCATTCTGACTTGGTAATTATCTATGACAAGAACACATACAAATACTTTATATTAATGATAATTGCGAGAACGTTCCATGCTGGCATGCGATACGGATGTAATGATAAATTGTGCGAGATTCCTTCTTGCTCGTTTTTTTCTGTAATTAATGAGTTTACATACACAAGAGGTGCAGTCTCCGACTGAATAAATGAGAGACTTCAATTAATGCAGAAGAAGCAAAACTGCTGCGCGATAAGAAACCTTCTAAATTCAACTAGTTGACATTGGCTTTATGCAAATATTTGAACGAATTTAATATCGTAATAAGGTGAAAAATTTAATTAATTCTTCTTTTCTTTGTATGCCTGATAAGAAAACAACAAATTTCTTTTGTTGCTCGAGTGAATCATTTTCGAGTTCTGTAGCACTGAACTGTATTGACGTGAATTATTGCGAGACATTTTATGATAATTTTCTAGGAAAAATTACAGCCTACTAGTTCGTATTAAATTATAGCTTTAAAGATTAATTGATCCATGTAGAGATTAGGGATAAAAATTATCGATTTTGAATAGAAATTAATTATGGTAATTGCATATATTTTGGATTAAAACTAGGTAGTGTAATTATTTTTAAGCTAATTAATGTTTATAAAATATATAAACAATGCTGTATTAAATCATTTAGACCACCCTTTTATTGGCTTTAATGGTAGGGTCTTTAATGGTAGGGCCTGTGGGTGGTTCTTAGGTGCCAGAGTACCCCCTCCCCTAGAGATCAAAATTCAACACAACTTTTTTTTATTTTTAAAATCAAAAATTAATTTTTTACAGAAAAATGTTGAAGACTAACGCAAAATCAATCTAATTGCTTAAAAAGTAAAATAATTTAATACAAAGGTGATATTAGAGTGATTTTATCAAAAATAAAAAATTAAGCACTTCCCCCTTCAAAAATCCCCCCTGATTAATGGTATATAGTGTCTAAATACAGGATGTTCTCGATTTCCATACCTGTTTGGGACCGGAAAAATCTTAATCTAATTGAGGAGGACCCCCTGTATAGGACTTGAATCCGATTATTAAAAATAACATCAGCATTGAATTATGGATACCTAGTCATACTCTTCTGATATGCTTCATAAAGGATAGAGCTCATTCACTTATGACGTCCATCAAAAATGAGATTTCCATACACCTCGTCACCCTTGTCAAAACCATAGACCCCCCTCCCCCCAAAATTATGGACGTCATAAGTGAATGACTCCATAGTTGGTGCTCTTCCTTAATTGCCTTGGCATGAAGTTTTTTCAATTTTTTACCCTTTAAACTTGGCACCTAAGGCTAAAATCTTATTTAACACCTCACTCTTAAGTTACTAGGAAGCCTTGGTAGGGGCATAGCCAAAGGTGGGGAGGTTGGGGTCAAAATTCCTACCTCATTGGAAAATTAATTTAATTTGCTAGGGTTTTTTGAAAAAAAAAACTCCAAAACCCCCTAAAAATTTCTAAAAACCCTACATTAAAAATTTTCTGGCTACACCCATGAACCTTAGAAGACTCTTTGAAGTACAAAGTGAAAAAGGACCAATGATCTTGACCCTGATAGATCTCCTGGACTGGACTGCTAATCAAATCTTAAATATTTAAACAAGCATTGCCTTAATTTGCAAAAATATACCTCAGATAGAGTTCCTTGTTCAGTCCAAAAATATCGAGGAACCCCTAGAAACCAACCAAGCTTCTTAATCAGCCTTTGAAGTCAAAATAGAATATTCCAATGTTAACATTTTTGCTTCTAACCTTTGCAATTTTGTGTCACGGCTTCACCGAATTTCACTACAAGTGCCTTGTTTACTCAAAAACAATCAAGTACAACAAACAATGTATAACCTATTAATAGGTCAAGAAGAAGAGGTGCAAGAACGATATATGCTTGCACATATCAAGTCACTCTAAGATGTCGTATAATTAACAATGTAATACCACCTTGCTGTAGTTGCCCAGTTAGCATGCATCAAAATAAATATAAACTGTACAAGTTTACAGTTTATTTCACCTCCGATTCACAGCTGTATCGTTGACATAAACAACATGTTGTCTCACGCTCGCAAAACATTAGCTTTGCATGCTAAATTAAGTGAAATAACTTCTGGTGTTGATTATTTTATTAGTTATGATTATTGCATACTATCAGGATAGAATGAACATGTCTTATGAGTTTACTGTGTGCTTCTCGTGTCTGAAACTTGTTGTTTTGAGTACATGTATAGTTTCTTCCTTTTCTTTTCCTAAAATAGAAAAAGTATTATTATTATTTACGCTATTAGATGATGATAAATATTGAAGTGAATTTATTTGTGACACATAAATTGACATTTCGTAGTAACTCTCGACATATACAGACAGGACTGCTTATCTAAATAATAAATAAAAAAAACTACGTGTGAATGAAAGACAATGCCTCATTGTTGTCAATTAATGTCATCTTCGTTGCTTTCAAGGAAATATTTTTATTTTATTGAAAAGAGAAAAAAATGTTTGT
Organism: Chironomus tentans; assembly: GCA_963573255.1. NCBI lineage: Eukaryota > Metazoa > Arthropoda > Insecta > Diptera > Chironomidae > Chironomus > Chironomus tentans. The sequence continues at coordinate 20,001,856 of OY754302.1, forward strand.
ATGGAAGCAGTCAGCGTTGTTTTTGCTAATTGAGTCATTAAATGTTAATAATTTTTTTAAACCACAAAAAATAATTTCATGCTATAAAGTGATCAACCGGTTCAATTGGAATTATATATTTATTCTTCAATTTTTATTTTTTAAACGGTGAGCAACATAAGGAGGTTGTTCACAAATGATGTCAATATATGAGAGGGGGGGAGGGGGTCAATCTTCGACGGAAATTTTATTCAATTTGTTAGGATTTATGGAGAAAAAAAATCACAAGTCTCTCGAAAAAATTACTGTCTAAGCCCCTGAGAATGGGTCAAGAGCTGTGTGACATTCAAAACCAGGAAAATATTGTTGGACGTCATTTGTGAACAACCTCTATGTAAACAGCTTTTAGATGGAGTGTACTAATGGGAAACTCTGGCTTGTTTTTAAACATTATAGAAGTAATACTATTTTTAATTGAAAACACTTTTGATGCAATCCAATCAGGGGTCGTTCAGCTATTACGTATAGCTAAAAATGTCATTTTAGTCTCCTTTACCCCTTCCCGTAACCAATTTCGTTAGAAAATCAGAAAATTTAATATGAAACGTAACAAAACCAAAGACTCTTTCCCCTTAAGCGTTACATAATACCCGAATTATCCCTGAACAGGGGTATAGCCAGAAATTCTTCGAAAGGGGTCCGACCTCTCGAGGGGGTTGGTTCAGTATTTTTTTCTCATACATTTTTAATTTTTAAAAAGTTTCCAAAAAAATTTCGTTGGAAGGGAGGGTGCTAGGCAGTTTAAAAGATTCATTTTTCAAAGTAATTAAATATTAAAATGAAAGGGGGGTACATAGGGGTAGGGTTAGGTCTACCTCCCTCATTAAAAAAGTCACCATAACCTGGATCACTCAAAATTTCTAGATATTTTCCAGATTTCATAAAGTTCAGTTTTAAACATCAATTTATGCTCTGACAACACCATCCAGTATAGTTTCATGCTCTCATAAATCCTTGAGTGCATTTTCTAAAACTTTCATGTTAAAATCATCTTAATTGATATCGACTGCCACTCCCATACGCACGAGATGTCATTAAAGTTACTTGCTGACTTCTCATACTCTCCTAACTATATGTTTTTCTCATTTATTGATCTGTAATTGAAATCAGTCACATTTAAACTGCTGATCTGTAAAGTTAAGTCTTAGTTCTAATTAATTAAAGCAAATTTGTTGATAGTTTGTAGTTTTGTGAACTTTGAATTAGGAAGTGCCATATTTTTCGTTAAGTTATGACTTCTTTAACATTTCGCAATTTTGCTATGCTAAGTCTTCCTGTAATAATGTTTAATCTCCTCATTGACGTGACTCTACAAGATAATTCCAAGAATTATGATTCAAATAAAAATAATAATAGCGTTAATCTTGAATTAACAACTGTAAAAATTTCAGAAATTACCAGTAGAGCAAACACGACATTGGTAGTTAAATCGTTTACTGCTAAGCACTACACAACAACTACGCCAATGTCGAAAGTTATTTTGATACCGCCCGCAAATCATTCAGCGCAGATTCAAAAGAGAAAGAAAACTTCGTAAGTTGACATTATTGAATGCTGAATACAGTCGTGCAACAATATAGCACGTGCATTATTGAAATTGAGTCTATAGTTTGTGGATGCTTTTAAGCCTTTTTAATGTGGATTTTTTTCTGATGTGTATGGATGGAATTTTGTCAGGTTGGGTGGCTGGTTTGTCAGGTGATCACACTTGGGGGATCAGAGCATGTATATGGGTACAAGGGGATATTCGTGACATCACTTTCCTCTGAAATTCTTTTGGGGTCATTCGCTTTTTAGGGAGCAGGGAGGTCTGAATTTGTAACGAGGGGGTCTAAAAGTTGCTCTTCTGCGTAACGTAATAAGTGAACGACCCCTTTGGATATTCTCTGATTGTCACGCAGTTTGAAACGATCCTTAGAATTGGAATTAAAACTCAGTACTTCTTCGTTTGAATTTAGAAAGTAGTTGGTGTACCCAAAAACCCAGTTAGGGGTCATTCTTTTATGACGTCCATCAGGTAGCGGAAAGGGGGGGGGGGGTCTGAGAATTTTCAATTCAAAAACCTTAGTAATTTTAAATAATGTTTTTTGTTTGGGCCAATTTTTTTCGAGGGGGGGGGGGAATGGAAATTCACCCCCTGGCTACGCCACTGCTCCTTAGTTTCCAGCTAAAACAAAGTATTGAAAATCCATTACATTTATGTATCTAGAAATTTCATTTAAATTCCGTTGCATTATTTACATTAAAATTTCTGAAATGCTTTCGCAGCTCTAATAAGCTGCAACTGATGTGTTCACTAGAGTCGCTCATATCCAAAAGACCTTTACTTTGTACACAACTTTAATTGTTTTTTATAATTTAAAATTTATTTCTCAATCACATGATTATATGATTTGTACAAAAAGAGCGTATATTTAATGAAAATGAAAGTCAAGTTCACATGAATAACTGCGATATCTGTTTGGCGACATCAGGTCTTATTACTCACAAAGTTATGAGCTTGTGCCTGTGTGTGTATTTGTGAGAGGATGTCGAGAAACATTAAAAGTCAATTTTAATGATGCTGATACATATGGCATGCACATTGCCGGTATCGAGTTGATTATTGATTAATTCATTGATGATTAATTGTTTTATTTTCAATGATATTAAGGCGGAATATCGAATTTGTTTGATTTATTTGCCTATTTTTCCTGCCTCGTCACTTTTTTTTCTACATATTTTCTATTTTTAAATTAAAGATTAACAAATGCTGATTAAAATAAACATTAGGATTAATTCCCAAGTCGAGGTGCAATAAAAAGTCGCAAACCTTTGTACAGCACTTGATCATAAATTAATTTTTTATAAACACCTAGTAATTAATATTTTGTATTTAGCATTTATAGCTTATTGATTCACCGATTAATATTCCTACAAAATTATTGTAATTTTGAGATTCAGAATAGATAATTTTGAGTAGCTACTCATTAAATATTTCTTCGATGAAAGGAACTTTTTAATTCAATAATAAATTATTGAGCAAATATGGGAATAAAAGGGTAAACGACTTTCTAGGATTTATTTTGCAATTAAAATTTGTGAATTTTTGTAAAATAAAAAAAAGAACGATCAAGCGTAATGTTTATATATATAAATACTAGAGGATTCGAACCCACTACCTCTAAAATTCAATCAAAATTCTGATCAACAAATCTTGCCTTTGAGCTATTCTCACATAAAATCTCTTTCATTCAAAAACAGCAGAACACACATTTAAGCAATTCCTATCATTATTAACAGCATTTATTTCCTCTCATTTCAGAGCATCAGAGGGCTGTCCATCATTCGAGAATGCCAATTCCTTAACACAAACGCAATTATTCAAGCGACTCGTTCATCCGTGTCGTTATGATCGAATTCAGAGACCTGAACGTATGTTGACAAAATAACTCATTTTCACTTGACATTTATTGAGTATATACATATTGTATTACAGCACGCGATGAGAATGGACATATTTTACCCGTTGATGTTTACGCTCGCGCTTATATTTATTTTCTACAGAATCTCGAAGCACATGATTTACAATTTAAGATACAAGCTCTACTTCAATTGCGGTACGTTGACCCGAGACTTGTGTTTAGAGAAGTTGCACCGAATCGAACAAATCCCATACTGGGTGAGGATGATTTAAGGAAGGAATTGTGGGTGCCGCATACATTCTTTGCAAATGAACGGTAAGTGACTTTAATTATAATATTTTAGCATGAAATTTATGGATTTTTGATTTATTTTAGTGATTCTGGAATCTTAGGAACACACGAGAAAGACATCCTCACCTCAATCTCACCCGATGGAACCGTCATTATTTCAACAAGACTTCAAGCAACGTTATATTGCTATATGGATCTCAGAAAGTTTCCATTTGATCAGCAACAATGTAAAACAGTTCTCGAAAGTTGGATGTACAATGGTTCACAGGTGAAGCTTCATTGGGAGCCAAAATCGCCAATAACATTAGGACCTGATCAACATCTCACTGAATATCGTTTAGTAAACACATTCACAAATGAGACAATGATTAATGCTGATCTCAGTGATTTACGTCATGGTGCGTTTGCTGGGAATTACAGTTCATTAAGCTTTACAGTCGTTCTTGCACGTCAAATGGGATTTTATCTCATGGATTATTTTCTGCCATCAATGATGATTGTTTCCATTTCATGGGTTTCATTCTGGTTACAAGCTGATCAAACAGCACCGCGTGTTATGCTCGGCACAACGACTATGTTGACCTTTATTACATTAGCATCTGCACAAGGCAAAACATTGCCAAAAGTTAGTTATATTAAGGCATCTGAGATTTGGTTCATGGGATGTACTGGATTTATTTTTGGAAGTTTAGTTGAGTTTGCTTTTGTGAATACAATTTGGAGAAGGAAGAAGAATGTTGAGTTGAAAAAGGTATGGAAAAAACCGTTATTATTTGAAATTTGAAAAAATCCGTTATTTTTGAATTCAAATTCTAAAAGTTCGTTATTTTTTAACTAAATTCAAATTTCTAAAACACCGTTAATTTTTAAATTTAAATTCTAAAAGTCCGCTAATAATTTCCCTTTTTAGGTCAACACATCGAATATTTTGAAGCAAACTTTAACGCCAAGACCAATGAGGAAGGACTTAAGCGGTCACAGTCCCAACTCCTTACAAAAATCACATTCATGGTCGAATATTAAGGAACAAGATCAAAAGTCACCGCTAAACGGAAGGCAATTTAAATTTGACAATAGTCTCACTGTTCACGTAAGTAGATAAAAATGATTCCAATTTATATTATTGTTTAAAATTTCTAAGAATATTGAGCAGTTTGTCTATAAAATCCATTAAAAAAGTCATTGATGTCTTATCTACAGGGATCTGGATCCATTCCGATAATTACGACTGAAAGTGTAGACGATTTTAAGACATACACAAACGGTGGAATGTCGAATGGAAATAGCACTGTTTCCGTTACGATAGATGCGCCACCGCGAGAATTAACTGAAAAAGAGAAAGAACAACAAAAGATAACGTGGACGACAATGACACCACAACAAATATCAATATGGATCGATAAGTACGTAATACAATATTCGAAAAAAACGTTTATTAAAATTTACTCAATTCATTCTTTCTCAATTTGCAGGCGATCACGAGTATTCTTCCCATGTGCCTTCTTCGTTTTTAACATATTCTATTGGACATTTGTCAATATTTAAGCTAGTATTTCTCATTGTCGAATACGAAGTTTAGAGAAATTACGAACATATTCCTTAATTTGTATTAGAAAATGTGTTGTTAGCCATCTTGCGAAAGTGATATCATTTTTATAAGATCATTTTATAGAACTTACGTCATTATTTTGACTATATTCTGATTAATTATTATTTCTTGACCTTTTCTGTTATTTCTATTAAGTTATTTGCTTGACAGAAATTTAAACTGATTTATAATTTTTTTAATTCCTGTAAGGCGTCGTTCGTAAATTTTGTCACTCAAAAGTTGAACTTTTTTGAGCCCCCCTCCTTCCTCTTGAATTAAATTATTTGGTGCCATTTATTCGTGATGCCCAAACATTTGGTGGGGTCTATGTTGAGGTAAGGGGTCAAAAATTCCATTTTTTGATGGACGACTCCTTTGGAAAATTTAAAAAATGCATAGACCCCCACCCCCTTCCTTTAAATTTACGAACAATCCCAAAAATGACTAATCCAATTTTTGTAAAATCTCATAAATTTAAGAAATCAGTAATAATTTCATTTTATATGCCATAAATCACAACTAAAAAATTTATCATGATGAACAAAATTATTCATTGAGAATGAGCTTTAGAAGTTCTCTCATATTTATTTATCACTATAAGTAGTTGTAGATTTTTATTAAATTTTTGAAAATGTAACTCGAACGTGTTTTAAGTAAGAAAATTTATATCTGTGAGTGAGTCATACAATAAGTTCATCTAATGAAGAGTGTCTAATCGAGTCTTGTATTTAGATTTAGATTATTATTATTATTGCCTTCTGAAGCATTTTTAATTATTAATCAATTTTTCATAGGCTTAATTTACAATTATGTTCAAAATACAAGTAGTAAGCTTGAAATAGATAGTTCAATCAATTTGAAAAGTGAAAAAAAAATTGATTTTGTGTTTTTATTTATTTTTTATTTCAGTGGCTTCGTTGGATTCCGTTCCTGAGGACAGTTATACCACACTCATAAAAATAATTCTAAAAATCTGTTTTTAAAATTTAAAAAACTGATTTTTAGATTTTTCCATATATATTGAAAAGTTGCCATATCTTTTCACATGGTTCGGTGGCGTATTTGTTAGAGCACTGGACTAATAACCCTAAGGTCATAGGTTCGAATCTCACTCCGAGCAATTTATTTTCAAAATATTTATTTTTAAAAAACGTTTTTAAAATCTAAAAATTATTATTAAGAGTAAAATAAAAAAAAATAATTTTAGATTTTCTCATAAAAAACGACAAAGGGGTCGTTCATAAATGACGTCCATCAAAAAATGGGATTTTTAGGCCCCCTCCCCTTCCCTTACAAAATGTTCATACAAAAAAATTTCTTTTGTATGAAGGTGTCACAAAATCTCAGACCCTCCCTCCCCCTAAATTGTGGACATCATATATGAATGACCCCAAAGCGTTTTTAGATTATTTCAATGAGTGTATAGGGTATACCCCATAGTGTATCCCCTGGGAGGACCATCATGTGTATACCCCTAAGATAACCCCTCCAAAAAAGTTAAATCTTTAATTTTTCCATTGCGTCTTTAACTTTTTTTAGTTAGCACCAGAAAAATCGTTATTTCAATACACCTGTCAACTAGAATTACCACATTTTTTCTCCAACAAAAGACTTCAATGATCCAAATATCACGTATAAAATCCACGATTTTTTCCAGATTTCATCTTGAATGTGCTACACATTGAAGATAATATTTATTTTTTAAGTGGTAATCATTGAAGTCATTTTAGTGTATGGAAAATATTTACACGATAATTGTGCTCACTTTTGAGGCTAAACTACTTTTGATTAACTGCTAATTGAAAGGATCAATAAATAGATCATTATTACTCACATCATGTCCGATACATTTTCAATTACACGTTTGCTTGATGCTTGTTTATTTTAGGCTGATTAGGGGCAAGTCTAAGGATAGGAAGTATGATGATGATGCTTTTATTACATCTATTGTGCAACGTCTAAAGCTCCAATTGATGAATGTGGTTTGAAAAAAATGTGGATGTGCTGGAATCTTCAACTCTGAATTTTATTTACCCAATTACTTACCATCAGTCACGAATCTTCAATTATTGTCGATCAAATGTGTAAATTTGGTATTATAATGCACATAATTCGTACTTATATCGTTCAGATCAATTTCATCCGTCTTGTTGAAGACATCAAATCGAGTTTTAATAAAAAAAAGTCAGTGAATATAAATTTCTACCAAAAGTTAATTTTTTTCACAACTGGATCAAATTTGTAGATACTTTAAAATTTTCAAAGTGAAAAAGAAGTGATGAAACATAAAATTATTTTATTTCTGGAGTGCTTAACAATTGTCTTGGCTCAAGACTTTCATCCAGTGGAACAATCGAGTCCAAGTCCGACACATTTCTTCTCGATAGTTCCACCAGCAAATGTGGAAAGTCAAATAGCCAAAGTTAATGGATCACTAGATAAAGGCCCTGGAAAGTAGGTGTCGTAAATTTCATTGTTGTGAGAACGAAAAATATAAATTTACTTCCAAAATTATCACAATTTATTATTTGGACTTTTTATTTTGTATCATTAACAAGTAGTGAGTTCTGTCCATCACTAGAAAATGCAAACTTATTGACCGATGAAGAATTTTTCGAGCATCTTGTACATCCGTGTAGATATGATCGAATTCAAAGACCAAAATGTAAGTTGTTCAACAAAAATGTGAAAATGCTTCTAACTTTCTTGTACTTTTCCATGCTAATAATAAAGTGCGCGATGAAAATGGACAACCCTCACCAGTTCACGTTTATGTACGATCATTTATTTACTACTTGCAAAATTTGGACACACATGATTTACAGTTCAAGATGCAAACACTTTTACAAATGAGATATGTTGATCCTAGGTTGGCATTCAAGTCTGTTGCACCGAGAAGAATTCATCCTGTTACAGGCGAAGAAGACTTGAGGAAGAAGATTTGGGTGCCTCATGTGTTTTTCTCGAATGAAAGGTATATAAAAGAGGGGGAAGAAGACAGGATTAATCCTGAATAATCTTTTAGCAAGGAAGCAAGATTTCTGGAAAATCCCTACGAATCCCTGGGTCCTGTTGCTCAGTATACCCTAGGGTATACACTACTCCAGGGATTACTCTAAGCTATACACCGACTCTGGACCCCCCCTCCCTCGAAAATTTTTTTAGATAAAAGCTTTTTTTGGTATTAATCCTGAGTTTTCTTTCCTTGGATTTTTCTAATTTTATTTGGATTTATCAATAATAATGTATTAATTTCAGGGATTCTGGAGTATTGGGAACTTATGGACATCACATTTTAACATCAATATCACCAGACGGAACAGTCATTATCTCATCTAGACTTCAAGCAACCCTCTTCTGTCCAATGGATTTGAGAAAATTTCCATTTGATTCACAAGAATGCAGAGCTACACTAGAATGCTGGATGTACAATGCATCTATGGTACAATTACATTGGGAAAAAATATATCCATTAAGTATGGGACCTGATAAAATTTTAACTGAATATACTTTGCGCAATACATCAACTACTGAAGAAATGGTTATTGCTGGAGAACATGACTTGAGGCATGGTGCATTTGTTGGAAATTACAGCTCAATCATATTTAAATTTAAAGTTGATCGCCTGGCTGGTTTTTACATATTAGAATACTACATTCCTTCGGTAATGATTGTCGGCATTTCATGGGTGTCATTTTATCTTCAAGCTGATCAAACAGCACCTCGAGCTATGTTGGGAGCATCTGCTATGCTTGCCTTTATCACACTTTCTTCAGCTCAAAATAAAATTCTACCAAAAGTTAGTTATATCAAGGCACTGGAAATTTGGTCAATGGCGTGTACAGCTTTCATCTTCATGACTCTCGTCGAATTTGCATTTGTAAATGTAATCTGGAGAAGAAGGAAGCACGTGGAATTGAAAAAGGTAAAGAACTATTTTAACGTCATAATTTTTTATAACTTTCTAATTTTCTGATGCAATCAGGTCAATGCGACAAATATTTTGAAGCACACACTAACTGCGAAGGATGTCAGAGTAGCTTTAGGAATTGACACAAGTCGTAGCGTTGTTAGCATTCCATCTGCTGTTAAGAATGACGAGGAATTCAAAATTGATAAAACTCAACTTGATAAACGATGTTCTGTTGACCTTGCAGCTAAGGTAAGATCACAAAAAAGAGCTGGTTTCTTGGATATACCTTTGGGTTCGTTTGTAAATTACGTCACTTGAAAAACAACTTTTTTGGCACCTTCTCCACCATTGTCACAAATTTTCTATAGAAAATAAATTTCTTGTGTTTGGACTGTTACAAATTCTTCAACCCTAAAGCGTGACGTAATTTACGAACGACCCCACAGATTTAGGGGTGTATTTAGAAAAAAAATTCGAGGAGAGTTTTGAATTATTTTTGTATGAACGGGAAAATTTAGGGGGGTTTTGATATTTTTTTTCTTAAAAATCCTAGAAAATTGAAAAAAAATCACAAAAAAGAGTGTTTGACCCCTAAACCCCCCTCGAATACACCCTTGCATAGATTATATTCAAAAAACCAAGCTCAGCTTCAATTCAAATTTAATCGAAATCATAAATTTTTTACAGGCACATCGTGCTGAACTTACAAACCCAGTACAGTCATTCCACAGATCGAATTCGTGTACAGATTTAAACGATTTGATAAAAAGAAATGTCCACAGTAGCAATGATTTCACAGGTTTAAATTTTAGAGGATCAGCAAATAACGAAAATGAAAATGACGACAACTTTAAAAAATTCAATACTTTAATCCACAACAATTCATTTTCGCATCGAACAAGCGAGAAGAAGACAATGTTTGAGGAAAATATTTTGATGAATGACGATCATCTGCTTAAAAATAATTCAGAAAAGAAGACCAAATTTGACGTAAGCTTGCCACGAATTGAATCTGAAACGAGTATGAAGAATAAAGTGAAGTTTGATGGTTCGGAGTGCAGGCACAGGGTGAGTTCATTTATATTTACTAGATTGATATTATTATTATTAATATTTCAATTTATTATCGTAGCGTAAGTCTTACATGGTTCCAGTAATATTAACCGAAGGTCAAAATGGCGAGTATGAAGTGGAAATGGATACAAGTAATGTTCTTGGCAACAAAAACAATGCAATAGAAATTCTGATTGAAGATGAAAGTGCATTTTCATCAATGGATAATTCATCAGAAGAAAATAAGAAGGACAATCAGAAGAAGGAAAGTCATTATCATCTACATAACCTTCACCACCTTCATCATACAATTTACGATGGATGGACCCGAATGTCACCACACGAAATTTCTCACTGGATTGACAAGTAAGGGATCGTTCGGATATTACGCAACGCTTATGAAAGGATTAATGCTTCATATTAAATTTTTTCTATTGCTCACAAAATTTGTTACTGTGGCGGGTTTCTTGGTAAACCCTTACCCTAGGGTATACACCCTACGGGTAGGTGTAGGTGTATACCCTAGGGGTAGGGGTATGTGTATACCAAGAAACCCTCCTCAGGGGTCAAAACTGACCATTTTTAGCGTTACGTAATATCTGATAAGAAAAATTTCTCTAAACTATAATCCATACATTAATTTTATCTAATTTTACAGGCGCTCAAGGACATTCTTTCCATTTGCGTTTGCTGTTTTCAACGCTTTCTATTGGACAGTCGTTTATTTGTTTTAATTATTAAGGATATTTTTAGAATCGATGTTTAATTTTAGCTCATGTTAATTGTGAGATGAAAATTTTCCAAGAAAATAAACTAAAAATAATTTTAAAGTCTATTACTGTAATCGTGACATTCTCATTTCCAGAATCTGCAAGATTAATATGTTTTAATTTGCATACTAATGGATTTTTTTGTCTACTGTTAAAATCAATCTGTAACATGTTGTATCAAATAATCCTCATTTCATTTTTGAAAGTCGATCGAGAAGCACTAAATAAGTTCTTATAGCTTTCAGAATTTGTCATAAATAAAATGTTGAAAATTGTTTTAACTTTGGTATACTTCGTAGCTGTTGGTGCAAGTTCAAATTTGTCTAATGCAATTCAAAATGATTTAAGTGATAATATATCAGGAGAAAAATTTGTAACTAGTGTCGATAATATGGCAAACATAAATAGCTCTCGAGGGTAAGTTGTTCTAATTTTTGAGTATCTGGCGTAGTCAGAAATTTTCAAATTTTTTAAAAAGAAAAATTTACGAGGGAAGTGGGTAGATTTTCTGTTTTCCTTTCTCAAAAGCCCTACTAAATTGAATTTTGAGATATTTTCAGACATGTTAAAATAAGAAAAATCAATTTTGTCTATACTCTGACCTGACAAACTACCATTATTTTGTTTTTTCGGTTTTATAATCTCTTTTTTAGTATGATGGAAACACCAATTTACATGCTGAAGCTTCACGACACAGTAGATCATTGTTTCTCATACTTTTTTATACTCGCGGCTCACTAAACATCATTTTGATTTCAGTTGATAAAGTAGTCCTGAGCTAGGTCACTTGGTGTACCCTAGGGCAATTCTAGGTGTTTACCCCAGGAGTAGAGATAGGTATAGGGGTAGCAGTATACCAAAAAACTTTCAAGTAAACTGTTAGATTGGAAATCTTAAGAAAATGTGAATGAAAAATCGAGGAAAGTTTCTAATTTACAAAATTTTGGTACACAGCTTGAGAACCACTACATTAGAGTGTCATTATTGCTTATCTATATCCTATCCTTGATCTTGATAAAATAAATGTACCAAAAGTACCAAATTAAAAACCAAATGTACTGTTGTGTCACGAAATTTGGTTCACGGGTTTAGTTTGTCGCTTTTCAAAAGGTTGGATTGATCTCAGGAGTAAAGCCAGAAATTTTTGAAGAGAGGGGGTCTTAACTCTTGAGGGGAGGTCAAGAACTTATTTCTCATAAAATTTTGATTTCAATCTCGACGAGGAAGCTTCATCCTCCTTGATATGTTATTAACCATCTTCATTAAAACCATCATTCTAGAATGCAATCCATTAAGCATTTATTAGTTTAAAAATAAAGATAGTGATCATTGACTTCAAATGTGTTAATAGAATTTCAATTTCGCATACTAATTATTGTGATTAAATTCTCTTACCCTTAAATATGTGTCAATTTTATTTTCTATTTTTAGTTTTGGTCTTAATTGTTTACCATCTAAAAATAAACCTCAAACTCAGTCGGAACTTTTCAAACATCTTACAGACTCGTGCAGGTAAGAAAAATTAACTTAAATTAAAAATGATATAATAATTCCAGATTTTTCGTGTTTCAGATATGATAAAATTCAAAGACCGCAACGTATGGAAAATCACCAAATTAATTAAATTTTTAATTTTTCTAAACATTCTAATTCATAATTTTTAGAATTTGATTCAAATGGAAACTTGCTGCCTGTTGACGTCTACGTTCGAGCTTATGTCTTTTACATGCAAAACTTAGACACACACAATTTACAGTTTACAATTCAAATGAGGTTCCAAGTTCGTTACATTGACCAACGATTGAAGTTTGATGAAGTTAATTCTGCTCACACTAAAGTTATTTTAGGAGAAGAGGATTTGAAAATGAACTTGTGGATACCTCATGTATTCTTTTTGAATGAAAGGTAAGATGTTACTTTAGTTATCGAGAGAAAACTATTAGAAAGCTTGTACTTTATCCAATTTGTTACCCGGGGCACCATACTCTATCCTACCCAAGGCTATTCTAGGTGGAGGATAGGTAGGGGTACTCTAGGGACATCCTAGGGGTACCCAATAGTATCATAGGTACCCCCACCTATCCTACCCTAGGGTTGGATACCCTTAGGGGACATCCTACCCCCTGAAAACCTAGAAATAGGAAATGACGAGATTCTGTTCCACAGAACTTATTTTTACCAATTTTACAGAAGCTCAGCCATTCTTGGAACACAAAAACGAGACGTCATAACTGCAATTCATCCTGATGGAACTATCATAGTATCATCAAGAATTCAAGTTTCACTCTATTGCAGAATGAAGTTTGAAAACTTTCCATTAGATCAGCAGAGATGTAAGTCAACAATTGGAAGCTGGATATACAATGCTTCTGACGTCAAGTTACACTGGGAGTCGAAAAATCCATTTACAATGGGATTAGATAAGATCCTTACAGAATATACGTACATGGATACTTTACTTAATGAATCAGAAATTGATGCAACTATTGCAGGACTTCATTATGGAGATTTTACTGGAAATTACAGCTCATTAACTTTCACAATTGCCCTTAATCGTTCACTTGGTTTTTATTTACTCGATTACTATTTTCCATCCATATTACTTGTCGCTGTTTCCTGGGTCTCCTTCTGGCTTCAAGCTGACCAAACAGCACCGCGTGCTATGTTAGGAACATCAGCAATGCTTGCTTTCATCACGCTGTCATCTTCACAAAACAAGCCACTGCCAAAAGTCAGCTACATAAAGTCATCGGAAATTTGGTTTATAGTCTGTGCCTTGTTCATTTTTGCTAGTTTGGTTGAGTTTGCATTTGTTAATCTTTTATGGCGAAGACGAAAGGATTTGGTTTTAGAGAAGGTTTGTATCTAAAATAGATATAGGAATTTTAATTTACAAACTAATGAATTAATTTCCAGGTAACGACAGCACACATCCTCAAAAGGACATTAACACCAAAATTACCCCTCAAAACATTGAAATACAATTCGAATATTACAAAATCTCGTTCTGATACAATGCTCAACCAGAATAATGAAGCTTTAATAGCTAATTGTAATTTTGATCATCGACTTTCAATGCCAAATGTAAGAAATATTTTAAATATTTTGTATGAATTTTAATAATTGAATTTTACCTACAGCAAAGTTCAAATTGCGATCTTGTCACTCCTTCTGTAAGTACCGAGGATATAAACAATTCTATGTCCTCGGATGATGTAACTATCACAGTTCCAAGCAACACGCCGAACAATATTGAAGAAAATGTCAATGATCATACGACATTAACTCACAAGGAAATCGCCATTTTACTTGACAGGTATGAACCTTAATTTAGGGATCTTTTTTGAAATTCCTTGAAATTTATCATTTTAGGCAAGCTCGTTTGATGTTTCCATGTGCATTTTTATTTTTCAACATTTTCTACTGGATTTTAGTTAATATATAATTTATTTACATTAGTCGGATGGCACATTACGCCTAGAAACTGGCAGTTCAAGTCGATTGACTTGAAGTCAAATTCATTCCAAACCATGCTTTAAATCAGCCTAGCACCTGGCTTAGTGTCGCCTATTTTTTTAAAACTTGTACTTATCTAATTATTTATACAAATGTATCAATCCATGCCAATCTAATATAAATAAATAAAGAATATTGTTAGCAGCAGCCATAAGAATCCATTATTTTATTTTGGGAAAATTTTGATTGTGTTAAACTTGGGAGTTATTACTCTGATTCTAAAAATAAACAAAGATATTTTTATCACTACCATATGTCTGAAGATGTCGATGAGATCATGAAAATTTCCAGATTGAACGAAAAAGCTTTTGTAAGCCGCTACTTTGGAAGCTTTCTTGTTTATGACGAGAGTCGTGAGATATTAATTATAAAAATTTGCGAAAATGAAATGTTTTTAATAAGACCAATTAGAACTATTTGTTTTTAAGAGCATTTAATAATGTTTTAAGAACTAAAATATTCATTTCAGTGCCAAAAATCGAACGGAAAACATCAATAAAAGTTTTTAAAAACAAAAAATAATATTTTTGATAAAAGAATTAAAATAATCATGAATTATTTAAAAGAATTTCTGTATTTCGTGCATATAGTTTTTGTGTATGGCTCCTTGAGTAGTAACGAAACCATTTCAAGTGGTAATATTTCTGAGGAAAGTATTGCTTCCGTGATCGAAACGTTGATCCAGTATCATAAAATCATAAGGTTAGTTTTGAAATTTAGATGGATAATGCAAATATAATAATCTTCTGGGTCGAGTTGCTCTGATATACTCTAGGGTATACACTACCCCAGGGATATGGCCTAGGGTAACCAAATAAAAAAAAGCCCAATTTTTTCATGAAACTCAATTTTTGAGCAAGTTTTACATGAATTGGCAAAAAAAATATTTTTTGGTATGCCGCGAAATTTTTTGGGGTCTAAAAGTGTGTCGCGGTAGAAAAAAGTTTGGAAGACACTGGCCTAGGGTAACCCCTGGTATAGTGTATACCCTAGGGTACCTAGGGTACGACCTAGGGATACACTAGGTCGAGTTGCTCTGATATAATAAGAATAATGTGTTTCAGGGGCGTATCCAGGAGGGAGAAGTAGTTTAAGATTAATTCCACCCCCCCCCCCCAAATTTTTTGAAAAACCAATAGTAGTTGAAAACAAAATGGTTATGATTGGAAGAGATCTCCCAAAAATAGATAATAATTTAAAAAAAAAAATCCTCCACAAAAACATCCTGGATACGCCCTTGAGTATTACACTTTAAAAGTACCCAGCGTTTTGACATTTTTGTGGTTTGTGACAAGATTGGTGAAATAAACAATGAACTAAACTTGACCTGTACTTAAACTTAGGACCTTTGGTACGTAAGACTAAGATTAAACCTAGATCAGAGTTGAGACAATTTCAGAGACCAAAACTTCAATATTTATAAATAGATTTCATCATTTCACCCAGATCAATTAGCGACAGTTCACAATATTTTACCATAAATACACAATTTACTGCCTAATAGTGCCAATTGATTTGCCATCTCATCCGCTAAATATCATAATTAAAAATGTTCGTCATATAAATGTGCAAATTTTGACTTATTTTAGTGTCGAGAATGGATGTCTCCCATATCCATCTAAAAATAATCACTTAACACAATCGGACTTATTTAGACGACTCACCGATCCGTGCAGGTAAAGTTAATTGGATATGGTTAGTGTTAAGTAAATTAACAAATTAATAATTGATTATATTGCAGATATGATAAAATCCAGAGACCTCCGCGTAAGTAAAGATTTCACAGTGGCTACCTCTGAATTATGATTTTTATAACCTGATTTCATCTTAATTTCAGGATTTGATGACAATGGAAAGCCAATTCCAATTGATGTTTTCGTGAGAACTTTTGTTTTTTACATGCAGAATTTAGACACTCGAGATTTAGAATTTACTTTGCAAATGCGTTTTCAAATACGCTACCAAGATGATCGAATGGTTTTTAAAAATGTTGGCATTAACAGAACTGAAGTGATTATAGGAGAAGAAGATCTTAAGAAGGAGTTGTGGATACCTCATGTGTTTTTTGTCAATGAGAAGTAAAATCAAAATGAACATTCCTTTTTTAAGGTATGTCGCTCGGGTAATTTAATTTAATTATTTTTAGGAGTTCAGGCATTCTTGGAACTCAGAATCGTGACATCATCACTGCAGTCCATCCTGATGGAACGGTCTTAATTTCGTCAAGAGTCCAAGTGTCTCTTTACTGCTCAATGGAGTTTCACAAATTTCCATTAGATCTGCAAAGATGTAAATCAACAATTGGTAGCTGGATATACAATAAGTCTGATGTCACGTTACACTGGGAACCAATAAATCCATTCACGATGGGATCAGATAAAATTCTTACTGAATATACATACATGGATGTTTCGTTAGAGGAATCAGAAATTGATGCATTTAAAGGAATGCAGTATGGAGACTTAATTGGAAAATACAGCTGCTTGATATTCACAATCTCACTCGATCGCTCACTTGGATTTTATTTACTAAATTATTATTTTCCATCAATCATGCTAGTGGCTACTTCATGGGTTTCTTTCTGGCTTCAAGCAGATCAAACAGCTCCTCGAGCAATGTTAGGAACAACATCGATGCTTGCATTCATCACACTATCTTCGTCTCAAACAAAAGCACTTCCGAAAGTCAGCTACATAAAGATTTCAGAAGTTTGGTCAATCATCTGTGCCTTGTTCATCTTTGCTAGTTTGATTGAGTTTGCATTTGTGAATCTTCTGTGGAGACGTAAAAGGGATCTTGTTCTGACAGAGGTAGGATCTACAGGCAATCTAGTCATTGATTGATTCGTGATATTTTATTACAGGTATCAACAGCACAAATCCTGAAGCAGACACTGACACCGATTTTAAGGAGGAAGTCCTTTCAAATTGATCCTGAAATAATACGAAGATCTCATTCAGATACTGCCTTGAATAAGGATCCTAAAGAAACTTTAATGACTAAAACCAGTTATGGACATCGACTCTCAATTCCAAATGTAAGATGGACATGAATTACAATCAAGTCTTGGTAATAGGGAGTCACCATAATGCCAACTTTGAGCCTTCTCGTAACGTAGCCTAAAAAACTACAGATCCATCCTTCCACTCTCATTTTCATAATTTCATTATTATTATACTTTAAATTGTATTATTCTTACAGCAACCACAATATCGCCTTGTCACACCAACTAGTAGCACCAACAATTATAAAAATACAAAAGACATAACTATTAAAGTTCCAAGTAATGGATTTAGTGGAAGTGAAGATAATATCGATGGGAAAACGACTTTATCGCACAAGGAAATTGCTATTTTGCTGGACAAGTTAGTATTTTATCAATTTTAAATTATGACAGTGACCAGAATGTTGGTTGACTTGGCTACGCCACGGTATTATGCTAAAGATTTTTCATTTTTTTTTTGTTTTAGGGAAGCTCGTTGGGTGTTTCCATGCATTTTCTTCATCTTTAATATTCTTTTTTGGTTATTAGTTAGCCTTTATTGAATTATGCTGAATATCTGAAAGAATTTGATTTATTTTAAATAGAACTTTTAGAAAATGTAGTTTTGGACTTACTATTAATAAAATTGTAATAAAATAATAGTATAGCAGAGGTGTTGATTGCTCTGAGAATCATGATATCTCTATTATCAAAATTCATTTTGGGGTCTTTAATAAATGACGTCCATCAAAAAATGGGATTTTTTCGAAAATTCATCGTATAACATTACATAAAACTATTAAGAACTTTTTATTAATTTTTTCATGAATTGTTCAGTGGAATTTTTAAACTTTGTTACATTTCTAGTTTTTATTGGTTTTTCAGTAAGATTTACAACAGTTAGTTACAAAATTTCAGATAAAAATGTTTATTCTTCTACTGAAGTTATGGTTAAGGATTCAGAAGACATCAAGTAAAGTGGAAATTCAAAAAGTTTAAAAATTCTCAAAAAAAGCTGTAAAAGTTTTTTGTCGTTACACATTAGTAAGCTCATTTTCCTCGGATTTATATATTTATACATAAAAAAAATATGTCAATCTTTTGTTAGCAACATCCATAATAATCTTTAATTTTATTTTTGATTTAATTTTGATTGTGTTAAATGTGAGGGAAGAGATAATTGAACTAAACCGGATTTATCAGCTTTTTATGCTTTATAATTAACATGTAGAAATCATGAACGTTTCCAGTTTGAACGAAAAAGCTTTTGTAATTTCTGCACTACTTTAGAAGCTTTCTTGTTAATGACAAGAGTCGTGAGATATTAATTCAGGCATTAATTATAAAAATTTGCGAAAATGGAATATTTTTTAATAAGACCAATTAGATCTATTAAAATCTTAAGAATATTAAATAATGTTTTAAGAACTAAAATATTCATTTCAGTGCCAAAAATCGAACGGAAAGCACCAATAAAAGTTTTTAAAAAGAGAAAATAATATTTTTGATAAAAAAATTAAAATAATCATGAATTATTTAAAAGAATTTCTGTATTTCGTGCATATAGTTTTTGTGTATGGCTCTTTGAATGACAACGAGACCGTATCAAGTGGTAATATTACAGAAGAAAGTATTGCTTCCGTGACCGAAAAAATGATCCAGAATCATAAAATCATAAGGTAAGTTTGAATTTTTAATGGATAATGCTGATGTAGTAATCTTTTGGACCCAGTTGCTATGATTTAATAACCTTAAGTGTGGGAAGAGTGCTCAGCGTTTTGACTTGGAGTCACTAGAGCTCGAAGTCGAGTTGACTTGTTGTTTTATGTGGTGTCTGAGCAGAGTGGAATCTAGGGTGTCAACCCATATATATATATATATACGAATCTGCTAGTGCGCGAGTAAGGCAGTTGTGACTGAGTGGTTAGGCAACAGACCAGAAATCTGTATCATTATTTTGGGAGTACGTGGGTTGGATTCCCACCAGAGACCGATCTCTCAATCATTACATAGAGTGTTTCGATATGACAAGGATTCGCACAATGCTCACGACATTACATTTTGGAATCGACGTCAAGTCAAGTCGACTTTAAACCAGTGTTGCAATTTATCTGTTCCATAAAGACAGTTTCTTCATAGAGATTTGTCTATAGCCTAAAAGTGGCCAAAACTGTGGCCCCAGGATGGCACAAACGCGACTTCGTGCCGAAAATGACCAAATTCGGCACAAAGTCTCGTTCCTGCCGTCCTGGATCCACATTTTTGACCAATTTTACTCCACGTTCCGTTCAGGGTGTAGACTGAAAAAAACTGGTCTTTATATAGACAAAATCTATGAAATATTGCTTTAAACAATTTAATTGACTTTAAGTCGACTCAAAGTCGATGTCATTTTAGTCGCTAAATATCATAATTAAAAATTCTCGTTATATAAATGTGCAAATTTTGTCTAATTTTAGTGTTGGGAAAGGATGTCTTCCATATCCATCTGAAAATAACCACTTAACACAATCGGACTTATTTAAACATCTCACTGATCCGTGCAGGTAAAGTTAATTGTATATGGTTAGTGTTAAGTAAATTTACAAATTAATAATTGATTATATTGCAGATATGATAAAATCCAGAGACCTCCGCGTAAGTAAAGATTTTACAGTGGCTGCTTCCAAATTATGATTTTTCATACCTCATTTCATCTTAATTTCAGGATTTGATGACAATGGAAAGCCAATTCCAGTTGATGTTTTCGTGAGAACTTTTGTTTTTTACATCCAGAATTTAGACACACATGATTTAGAATTTACTTTGCAAATGCGTTTTCAAATACGCTATCAAGATGACCGAATGATTTTTAGCAATGTTGGCATTAACAGAACTGAAGCCATTATAGGAGAAGAGGATCTTAAGAAGGAGTTGTGGGTACCTCATGTGTTTTTTGTCAACGAAAAGTAAGTTTTGAAATATAAATTTCTTCCTTAATTTAATTATATTTAAATGCTTTTAGGAGCTCAGGCATTCTTGGAACTCAAAATCGTGACATCCTCACTGAAATCCATCCTGATGGAACTATCATAATTTCGTCAAGAGTAAAAGTGTCACTTTACTGCTCAATGGATTTTCACAAATTTCCATTAGATCAACAACATTGTAAATCAACAATTGGCAGCTGGATATACAATAAGTCTGATGTCACATTACACTGGGAACCAATAAATCCATTCACAATGGGATCAGATAAAATTCTTACTGAATATACATACATGGATATTTCGTTAGAGGAATCAGAAATTGATGCATTTAATGGTCAAAAGTATAAAAATTTAATTGGAAAATACAGCTGCTTGATATTCACAATCTCACTTGACCGTTCACTTGGATATTATTTGCTGGATTACTATTTTCCATCAATCATGATTGTGGCTATTTCATGGGTTTCTTTCTGGCTTCAAGCTGATCAAGCAGCTCCTCGTGCAATGTTAGGAACAACATCGATGCTTGCGTTTATCACACTTTCATCATTCCAGACTAAGGCACTTCCGAAAGTCAGCTACATAAAAATTTCAGAAGTTTGGACAATCGTTTGTTCCTTGTTCATCTTTGCCAGCTTGATTGAGTTTGCATTTGTGAATCTTTTGTGGAGACGCAAAAGGGATCTTGTTTTGAAAGAGGTAAGATTTTATAGACAAAGCAGACTAGTCATTGATTGATATGTGATACTGTTTTACAGGTATCAACAGCACAAATCCTGAAGCAGACACTGACACCAATGTTAAGGAGGAAGTCGTTTCAAATTGATCCTGAAATAATACACAGATCTCATTCAGTTACTGCCTTGAATAAGGATCCTGAAGAAACTTTAATAAATAAAATCAGTTTTGGACCTCAACTCTCAATTCCAAATGTAAGATGAATAAAATTGACTTACATCTTGTATGTTGACTAGGATACAACATAATTCTCACAACATAACGTAGCCTAAAAAACTATAGACCATCCTTCCGCTCTCATTTTCATAATATCTGAACAGGGGCATAGTCCAGGGTGTCTCTGGGGTTTCTGGCTACGACCCTGTATCCGAATGATCCCTATTGACCTTGGGACTTTAAACGTATTTTGTTGCTATGTATCGTATACCCCAATAACAAAAACCGTTAAAAATTTAGTTAATAACTAGCTGTGACTAACTTTCAGATAGTTTTTAACTCAATTTTAACGGTTTTGGTTACTGGAGATAGGATTTTTAAACTTTTTACATTATTAGTATAAATTAAATTGTATTACTCTTATAGCAGTCACAACCTTGCCTTGTAGCACCATCTAGTAGCAACAACAATAATAAAAATACAAAAGACATAACCATTAACGTTACGAGCGATGGATTTAATGAAAGTGAAGAAAATCTCGATGAAGAAACGACATTATCGCACAAGGATATTGCCATTTTGCTGGACAAGTTAGTATTTTATTAATTTTTAATTATGGAGTAGCCAGTATTTTTGTGAGGAGTGGTAAAATATTCTTCACCTCAAAAATCCTAGCAATGGTTTTGTCTAGGATTTGGTACAAATTTTCTCTAAAAATCACTTAATTACCCCCTGGCTGCTTCACTGTATTATGCTAAAGATTTTTCAAAATTTTATTTTTCTCTAGGGAAGCTCGTTGGGTATTTCCAAGCATTTTCTTCATCTTTAATATTCTTTTTTGGTTATTAGTCAGCCTTTATTGAATTATTGCTGAATAACTGAAAGAAATTGATTTATTTTAAATAGAACTTTTAGAAAATGTAGTTTTGGACTAACTATTAATAAAGTTGTAATAAAATAATAGTATAGCAGAGGTGTTGATTGTTCTGAGAATCATTATCAAAATTCATTTTGGGGTCTTTAATAAATGACGTCCATCAAAAAAATGTGATTTTTTACACCCCTTAGTTTTGTATGGAGATGTCATCCGGTTTCAGAACCATCCTCCAACCTAAAAGTTGGACATCATTTAAAAACGACCCCTATGACATAGCACGTTTTTGAATATTGTATTGTTTTGTTGTTTCACAGATTTTAAAACAATGATTCTTTTTTCAGGCAGAGCTTATCATTCTGTTGTCGAAAATTCATCGTATAACATTACATAAAACTATTAAGAACTTTTTATTAATTTTTTTGAATTGTTCAATGGAATTTTTTATAAAATTAGTTCCATTTCTACTAGTTTTTGTTGGAGTTTCAACAAGTTTAACAACAGTTAGTTACAAAGTTTTGGATAAAAATGATTCTTCTACTGAAGTTATGGTTAAAGGATCTGGAGACAAGAGGTAACGCCATAGAACTAAACCAGTTACCTAATGTGGACACAGGGGTGTTTTTGAGATCAAAATCTCGATTTCTTCGGAAAATTTCTTTAAATTACTTAAGTTTTTTGAGGTTACATCCCTGGTTAGACTCTAAGAAATTGGTTATACAAAAAATTTCAATTTTTCTTGTTACAAATGAAATTTTTATCTGGAAATTCCCAAAGTTTAAAAATTCTCATAAAAAGCTGTAAAAGTTTTTCGTCGTTACACATTAGTAAGCTCATTTTCCTTGGATTATATTGTTATTTTCTATACATTGTGTTGTTTTTAGTTGTAAAACCAATGATAAAATTTAAAAAATATTCTGTCATACTTATCCTACATTCAGCAGATTCTAAAAACAAAATATCAAAAATTCTTCAATTAAGTTTTTCTAAGAAATAGCTTTTGGACAGCGATCAAGAGGCTTAATTGTGATAATTAAATTAAAGAAATATCTGCTAATTGTTGAAATGAAGAATCACTGCTATAAATATATGCATCTATTTTGTATATTTTTCAGAATTGAGAACAAATGTCCACCATTTGAAGATGCTGAACTGACCCAATCGGAACTATTGGGTCGTCTTACGAAGCCATGCAGGTAAATGCAAGGCTCTTTAACTTCATGCACCTCACTCTATACTTAGATACACACCTACCCCTACCATATGGTATACCCATACCCCTACTCTATGGTATACCCATACCAATATACCCTTATAGGGTATACGGGTTTCCCTAGGGTGGGCAAACACTATATATAGATAGGTGTATATCGAGAAACCGGCCACAGAAATTGTATTTAGTATTGAGAAACCGACCTCTGGAGCCTTAGTTGAATTTTTCTAAAAATAATCTCGTAAATTTACAGATATGACAAGATTCAGAGACCCCATAGTAAGTCAAAAATTCAGTTTAATGTATATTCTAGTATTTTACTCAAAGCTTCTTTGTAGGACTGGATGAATATGGAAAATCATTGCCAGTTGAAGTATATATTCGATCATTTGTATTTTATATGCAAAATTTAGACACACATAATCTGCAATTTACTCTTCAAATGCGATTCCAAATTCGCTATAATGATGACCGTCTAAAATTTTCTAAAGTTGGTTCCAATCAGACAGAACCAATAATTGGAGAGAAGGATGTTAGGGATCAGTTGTGGACACCTCATATCTTTTTTGTTAATGAAAAGTAAATTTAATATTGATTTTTGTCATTTTTTTGCTAATTTTCTTTCCTTTAAGGAGTGCAGGAACTCTCGGTATCGAGAACCGTGACATCATCACAGCAATCCATCCCAATGGAACTGTTATAATTGCATCACGAATTCAAGTAACTCTTTACTGTTCAATGAAATTTAAAAACTTTCCATTTGATCAACAACATTGCAAATTGACAATTGGAAACTGGATATACAATGCGTCGCAAGTAAGATTACATTGGGAGCCAATAAAGCCATTTACAATTGGATCGGATAAAATTCTAACTGAATATACTTATATGTACACAGTAACAAATGAATCAGAAATTAATGCATCACAAGTTGGTCAGCAATATGGAGATTTTACTGGAAATTATAGTTCCTTAATATTCGTAATGAATTTGGATCGTTCTATTGGATATTATTTGCTGGATTACTATTTTCCATCGATAATGCTAGTAGCTATATCCTGGGTCTCCTTCTGGTTGCAAGCTGATCAAGCAGCACCACGTGCAATGTTAGGAACAACTGCTATGCTGACATTCATCACACTATCTTCGTCTCAAACTAAAACACTTCCGAAAGTCAGCTATATAAAGTCATCAGAAATCTGGTTTATAGTTTGCGCCATGTTCATCTTTGCCAGCTTGATCGAGTTTGCATTTGTGAATCTTTTATGGAGGAGAAAGAAGGTTGTCATGTTGGAAGAGGTGACAACAGCAAATATTCTAAAGGAGACACTAACGCCAATGTTGTCACGCAGAACCCTTGATACTGATACTGGAACATTAAGGAGAGTAAAGTCAGACACATCATTAGATAAAGCCAATAGAGAAGACTTGTCAAATAAAAATAATTTTGGATTCAATCTGACAATTCCTAATGTAAGTAAAAGTAACATTTTTGGTTCCAAAGGTTAAATAGCTTGGTGGAAAATAGGTTTCCCTGTTTTAATCCTTCATTTCATGCACCTGTAATGTCGAAGCACAGTGAGAACTGTGTTATAGTACCTTATGTATTCAAATCTGTCAATACTAGGGTAGAGTAACCTCTCTATAACTGATTTTGATAGGGTTCGATTCCCACCAGAGACCAATCTCTCAATAATATTTATAATTTATTTATAGAGTGTTTTCAATATGACAAGGGTTCGCATAAATTGCTCAGAATATTACGAGATCATTGAATAGAATACTTAAAGGTCATTCATAAATGACGTCACGCCCCTTAAATCATCATCATTTATGAACGAGCCCTTAAATCTTTACCTTTCTAATTTAGCAGCAAGTGAACAATCAGCTTTCAATACCTACAGTAAGCAAGGATCAAACAGATGGTAGCAAAGCAGCAACTGACATTATCATTTCAGTTCCAACCACAACAGAGCAAGATGCAACAAAAAAGAAGAAGAAGAAGTTAACAACACTGACTCACCAAGAAATTGCAATATTACTTGATAAGTAAGTAGTTTATGATCCTAATAATAAGCCTTTCAGAAATAAGGAAAGGAACATGATCTGTAGAGCACCTTACTATCCCGAAAGGCAGACTTGTAAGAATTAATTTTAAAATCACGTTGGTGTTGCCTTTATGCTGGTTTGATGCTCAACTTGAACCAAATCTGTATTGACACCAACATCATACACCCGAATGGCACAAAATGGACAATCGAGAGGAATTCCGTCCCTGGGCTGGCGTGACTCTGGCATGCGGCTGGATTGAAATCAAATCCAGCCCTATCCCAAAGTCACGCCAGCCCAGCCCTTGCGCCAAAATGGCCAGATTTTCGCCAGACTTTTCTCTTCTGCCAGATTTTGCCAGAAATTTGAACGACATTGGACGATTTTTTTGTTATTGGAAAATCATCATCCGATTATGCAAGATTTATGGGCGATTTTGACAGATAAATATTCTTGCATTTTCTGGCATTTTCTTTCAAAAAATTTTTCGTCCGACTTTGCCAGAATTCGCTAGACAAATTTTTGTAAAAAACGAACGACAAATCGTACATCTTTGGTCCGATTTATGCAAGATTAATCTAGCAAATTCATACGTAAAATTTTTTCAAAATGTCAGAACGATTTTTGCAAGAATTTGCCCGATTTTGTACGATTTTTTTGAATAAAAAGTCTTATAATTTGGGACGAAAAATCAGCAAAGCAATTTTAACTTTTTTGATAAAATTATGCGAAAAGAAAGTTGCAGTTTTTTGTTTAAATATTTTAAGGCTTCTATTTTTTAATGTTATTTATCAAAAAAATATTTTTGAATCTGATTTCACTTTAAACAATTAATTCTATTCAATCGAGTGATTTTTTTAAATCAAATTTGATCTAACACATGCCTTAGAATTACTTTTAGAATATTTTAAATTATTTAGTTGAAATTTAATTAATTATTCATTTTAATTAATTTTTTATATTAATTAAATTTAACTTATTAAATATTTAAAAATTATTATTATTATTATTAATCATGCAAAAAATGAGTATGCAACTTAAATATGTCTTTTCGCCACACATAAAATATATAATTTCAGATAGCGGTGGCTCAACAGTAAAGTACAAGACTTCAAAAATTTTCACAACTTAGCGGTCCTCGGTTCGAATCCCAAGACAAATCTGGCATAATCTGGCAAAAATCGGACGGGTATATAAGAGTTAAAAAAGAATAAGGTGCTTGTGAAGTATATGAAAAGAAGAAAAAAAGATGGAAAAAAATAAATTTTTTAAAAAAATTTCAAAAAAAGTCTGGCAAAATCTGGCATAATCGTCCAAAAATCGGCCGAAAATTGCATGCAAGTTGGAAACTTGCATACGATTTGTCTGGCAAAATCTGTCGAAAATCGGTCCGATAAAAAAAATCGGTCCGAAAAAGTATCAAAATCTGTCTTTGTCGTGCAGTTAAGGATTTTCAATGTATGGAAAATCTGGGAAAGTCGGTCGAAAATCGTTCTCGGACGAAAATCGTCCATACGGATTCTGGCGAAATCGTCCAAAAGTCTGGCCATTTTGGCGCAAGGGAGTGACGGAATTCCTCTCGATTGTCCATTTTGTGCCGTTCGGGACAGATTCATCTCAACATGTGCCTTTCAGACATGATTCTAATTTATTAATTTTT
The DNA here is from genome assembly GCA_963573255.1 of Chironomus tentans. NCBI lineage: Eukaryota > Metazoa > Arthropoda > Insecta > Diptera > Chironomidae > Chironomus > Chironomus tentans. The sequence continues at coordinate 20,029,072 of OY754302.1, forward strand.
TTTCTATTTTAGAGAAGCTCGTTTGGTGTTTCCATGTGCATTTCTAGTCTTCAATGTTGTTTATTGGATTTTTGTTAATATTTAAGGTTAGAATTATTAGTTTTGTCTCTGTTTATATCCTCAGATAAGTTAAGGGTATGTCTATTTTAAAAAATAGTGCATTATGATCAGAACAAGGACAAAAATAAGTATATAGTAGCGTTAATGGTTCCTAAAAATGTAGTCGTGCTTTTTATGACGCATTGCATGGGTTATTATGCACAGAATTTTGAAGGACTGAAATAAGAAACAATATCTTCAAAAAATTCAAATTTATTCTGTTATCAATGAAACAAAATTTTTATTGCAATTGAATATGTTTTTTTTTCATTCTACAATATAATTTATATAAATTATTTATTCATGTTTTATACATTGAATTATACGAATGTGTGTATTTAGTTTAAAATTCAACTGATGTGAAGGAAAAAGAATGTGAAACAAAAAAATTCTCATGTCTAACATTTCGTCGTCATATGTTTCAGTTTTAATCAACATAAATTAACTTTTTTTTTGCAAAATTATTTTATTTTTTTAACATGTGAAGAATAAGAGAATAAATAAATTTGTGAATGATGTCATATTTTGTGTTTAAATAAGAAGGAATATAATTTATTTCATGGGAATTAAATGCCATCAAAATATTTCAAAATTGGAATTTAAGGTTATTGTAACATGAAAAATTCAATTATATTTTAAGAATATATCGATAACCATAATTCTATTCTATTGAATTAATATAAAGCGTGTAATTACAATTTTTTAAACTTTATAGAGAGAATTATTCAACCTGTAATGTAATGCTGTGTCGAAAAATAACTGACTAGAGCCTCTGGTTTAAAAATTTCTATTCTCTGTGTTTAAAGTTCTATTTTTTTAAAAATTTATTTAGGCAATTTATGTGATGTATCGGTCATGTAATATTTCAATATTTCTCTATCATCTCTTTGGCACAACAACAACTGACGGAACATTTTCAAAAAAAAAACTTTGAAATATTGGTAATATGTTGATTTAATTTAAATCTTTGACTTTAAAACATCACTAATTTTAATCTATAGATTAATTTGCTTTTAATACAAGTGGATGTGCTTAAGAAAATTGCCTTTGTAAAATTTAATTAAATTTTTTATTTTTGAAAAATTGAAATTCTATTTTCGAAAATTAAAAATTTCATTTTCGAAAATTAAAAGTTTCATTTTCGAAAATCAAAAATTTCACTTTCGAAAATTAAAAATTTCAAAATTGAAATTTTGATTTACAAAAACAAAAGTTTTTCATTTTGAGAACAAAAATTTTCAATTTCGAAAACAAAAAATTAAAACTTTAGTTAATTGAAAATTTCACTATTAGAAATTGAAATTTTCCCTTTCTAAAATTGAAACTTTAATTTTCGAAAAAAAAAATCAATTTATTTGACCCAAAAATCATTTCTTAGTGCACCCACTTCTTATCTCTAATCCATAGAATCATTATCATTAATTTTTGTTCAGATTATTATAAAAATGGCACACACAATTGTGTTTTAATTCTAATTTATTCATTTTATAAGGTTTATATTCCATGAGCATATTATGCCAATTCACATCGGTATTTTATTCAATCGCTACAAAAATTTTTTATTCTTCAATTCTAATTTATGAGTTTTTTGTTCTTTCGTTATTTTTAAAAATCAGTTAAAAATTTAGTCATCAATATTCACAGTACCTTCTATAATTTGAGTTAATTTTTTTTCTTACATATTTTTTTTGGTATAAAAATCAAGTCTTTAGGCCCACAACTACTCATTTTTTTCCTGAATTATGTTCATCTTGTATCGTAAACTAATAGATTATTGTGAGTTATCATTATCATTAAAATACCATATATAGAACAACGGGTATTTGGATTCACATGCAATGAACATATTTTACATTTAAAAGAGAGTCTTATAGGAATAATTTTTAATCTTAAGACTTTGAAAACCTCTAAAGTAATATGGTGGATTTGATTATTGTAGGTTTAATCTTACTTTTATTTCGTTTATTTATTTGAAGTTTCAATTGTTATGTTCATTGAAATTATTGTACCTTATCTGTCATGTTATTCGATCGACCAATGCCAGTTTTGTTCATTGTGGATGGCTAATGCCTTTTGATCTTGCTTTCATTCAACTCTAGCCGGTAGAGTCATTAAAGCCAAATAAGACTCAAAAAGATTCAAAAAATCTAGGCATTAGACACATCCAACCAGAGATGTAGCCTCGATATTAATTTTTTCTTTATTTTAATATTTATAAAGAAGTATGGATCTTCCAGGGACGTATTCAGGGGGGGAGTTCCAACTCGACAACGATTTCCTCTTTTGGAAACTTTTTTCAAATTGCTAGGGTTTTTTAAGAAAAAAATCCTAACCCCCCCCCCCCCCTAAATTTTCCAGTTTTTATAAAACAAATCAACCCCCTTCTCGAAAAATTTCTGGATACGCCCCTGTGATCTCCTCCTTTCAACTACATCCCTTCATTTCAATCTACCTTAGAAAAACCTCCAATATTCTTTGTTTATGTCTTCAAATTCAGTTTTCAAGTTGTGATCGTACATTTCTATTCTATTTTAAAGTAATATCTTATATGTTTGTCTATAATTTGTTTTAGCTCAAGTGGCTAAAGACTAAATTAATAAATTGATCTAGAAAATTTAGAAAAGGGATTCGTTTCCATTTTCCTTACGACAACTTCTTTGTTTTTTTTCTTCCATCTATTAACATTTCCAACATTTACACATCTTTGATTATTGTGATATCAATAAATTAATTAGTTTATTATTCTTAAAAGAAGAAATCGGGGGGAGGGTTGGGAAAACATCACAAGAATGAAGTTGTATATAGTTATGGGTGTCCGTTTTGATAGAAAATTTAGATTTGAATTAAGAATTGTACAAATTCTGCCAATTTATTATGAAATTTTCATTTTGAGGTTAGACTCCATTAGAATGAATATTTTTATTAACTGAAAAGCAGCTAGAATTTTCAAAGGTCCATTTTGAGTCAAGGGGGAGAGTCTGGGGCTGGTAGCTTGGTGTACTATATGGTAAACACTATCCCAGGGGATATTCACTAGGGTTAACCTAGGGATATACCTAACAACCGTTCCTTGATGAAACTAGAAATACCAGAAATCCATAAATTTAATTCTATTTCTCTTATACAGATCTATGGTTTCATCGATCCCAGTCTAGTCTCCAATATTACTATTCCAAAATTATCTTATCAAATGGACACCCATTTATTTAATTCTTTTTATATTTATTTATTTTTTCTCATCATCCTGATAAATATTTGATGATTAGATATTGTCAAGAATTGGAAAAATCATCTATTATCTTATAAAATTTTACAAAATGTTTTCCAATTCCAACACTTTTTGTACAACAAAATAAGAAATAATTTTGGAAATAAGATTAAATACTTTTAAAGCTTTTTTATATGCTATATTCTTTTAAACAATTGGTGATGTTGGTGTCGTAGCTGACAGCTGCGATGATGATGAACTGCTTGACTTGCTAATAAAGCCATCAGAGTTATGTCCATTTAAATTGCTTACATTACTACTACTTATGGTATTATTATTGTTACTATTATGATTTTGGTATCGTTGAGGTGATTTCATAGTATTTGGTGGCATAGCTTGGTGTTTGGATAATTCGCATACAGTAATTGCAATTTGAACAACTCCCTTACCTTCGAGGATATCAGCAGCACAGCACAATAGCTTCTGGAATTAAAAATAAAATGAAATGCGTGAGTAAATGAAAAAGTTTGATAAAGTTTTAAGTAAAATTCTCTAGCAGTAATGAACAAAACTACAAAACCTTATTTTTTCTACTTGATTGTTATATTTTAATGATTCTGTTTCTCAAAAAAGCAATGAACATCGACAAATATATTTTTTATATTTTTTTGTTTTCAAGATAAATTCTAAAAAACTTTTTAAATTCTAATTTTTGATCTTCTGGTCATTTTGAGATTCATTTTTGGTGCATTTTTTGTTACTGTTCATGTTTCATGTGCTGAATTCTTTTTATATTACTATAAATCCTACAGTTAAATGACTGTTTAAGGCATATTCATATCATATGATTTTAGTTTTTACTTGAAAATTTTTGGAATTCTTTTTTTTTTTTTGATATTTTATTTGTAAACTTTTTAAAATTTTGATTATTGGAAGATAAATTGTGATGAATTTTGGGACATATGAGATTCTTATATGTAGTACTGATGAGAAGGTGTTTACTTTGAGGTTGTTTTCAAATTTCATCCTTCAATTATTTTAATTTTAAGACATCAAAATTAGAAAATGGTTTTAAAATTATATTATATTTCTTTATTTGAAAATTTTGAAATTTTGGTTTTAAAATATTTTTTATTTAGTTCTGATGACTAACATTTAAATGATTTAGAGGTTAGACTAACTAATTAAGTTTTTAAATATTTTAAAATTCGAAATTTACGTGTTTATTCCTTCATATTTATCATAGCAGCTGCGAATTAATCATTCATCACTATTCTCTGTCCATAATTTTTAGAACCAATCAATTTCGTCTCAATCTGTTTTCTCGCTTAATCCTTCAATTCAGTTTATTTTAATAAATTTATATTTTCTATCATCCAAATAATTTTAAATCTATCAAATATGATTAATAATTTCAATGGGGAAAAATATTTTTAGGCCAATGAATTTTAAAATTTTTGATTAATTTCTAAAAAGTCTTGAATGTAATTTTTTCAAATAAATTCTTATGAGATTATAAAAAATATTATAGGAATTATTAAGAGGGACTAAGTGCTTGATTGAAGATATTAAATTTATTAATTTTGAAAATAAAAATTTGAAATAAAACTTTTATGTTAAAAATTTAAATATAGAAAATAAATTTGCAAAAAAAGTTTCTATAAATTTTGAATTTTTTTTTAAATTTTGAAATTTAAAAAAAATTGAAAAAAATTTTAAATTTAAAAATTTGAAAAATTTCTTTTATCAAGCACATCCCAATATAAATATGTATAGAATGTTTTACTAAATCGTATATATGTCGATCATAATACTCAATTCAATTCATTATAAAGCACCTCAACTAAAACAGTATGATAAATGAGATTATCATGAGTTATTTTTCATCTACTAATTTCTAAAAGAGAAAAAGTTTTTCATTTTGATTAAATTTGTTTTGGATAAGAGCGTCTACTTAGTATAATGTAAAGCATCAAGATATAATATTTAAGTACAAAGGTTTAAAGGATAAAGCATTTTTTTCCTCATTTTTAATATAAAATGTCTCATGATTGAAATATGAATAAGATTAAAATTCGGTGGAGGAAAAGAAAATAAAATAAGGACAGTTGAAGTTGGAGGGAAAATGTTTTTTGATTTGATTTAGAAATTTTAGGAATAGCTTAATTAGAACTTTATTAAATTTTAAATTACCAGTTTTAAAAATTCAAGTTTTAACGGATTGAAAGAATTCAAATTTCAAGGGTTTAGAAAAGTTCAAATTTTAACGGTTTTGAAAAATTCAAATTTTAACGGCTTTAAAAAATTCAAATTTTAACGGCTTTGAAAAATTCAAATGCTAACGGGTTTGAAAAAATTTAAATTCAAAAAATCTCAAAACTTAATTTTTGAATTTGAATGAATGTCGAGCTTTTATCAATTTTTCCTCATCAAATCAAAGAACTTTCACCCTGCTGAGAACAACTTAAGTACAATAAATTTATCATGTGACTAGAAGAGATCTTAATGTAAGGATTTTGATACGAAATGTAAAATGAAGATAATTTTTGAAAAGTTGCCATAATTTGTCTTTTTCGGATAGAAATCCCAATTAATTATTCATTTCTTAATACTTTCATTTAAAGGCCACCTTAATTAATTATTGTTCCTGCATTTCATCTACTTCATTCTCATTTTAATTTTATTTAAAAAAAAATAATTCGACTTTCTGTTCATTTCAAGTACGATAAAGTAAGTACACAAGTTAACTAGCATCTCTAAAGTAAAAGTAAGCACTAAAGCCATTAAAACTTTTATGGTAATTTGTTCAGATTCAATCTTTTTATGCCTCTACGAAAAAGCTGTAAGACTATTTGGCTAAGTAAGGTGATTTATTGTTTTGTTTGATAATAAATATGAGGAAAAAGTTTTCACTTTGCAGTCATTAGCAATACTTTTCCATTGTTAATGTAATATAAACAAGCGAAACAGGTGTGTGTTCCTTAATAAGAGCAATTGCTAATTTTTTATTAAATTAATTAATTAAATTTATCTTAAAATTATTCACTTCACCTCGGAATATTCAACTTCTTCATGTTATTTACTGAGAAAATGGTAAATTGTGGAATTATAAATTTGGATATTTGGCGCATTTTTCGAGAGCAGTGAAGACTGACTTGTGGGTTTCTAATGCAAGACAATGTGAAAAATAACCGTTATTTTTCAGAAATTTGAATTTTTCTGCTTCTTTATATTAATTTACAAACAAATTTTGTGTTGGAATTTTAAAACTTAAAATTTTTGAGCTTTTTAATACGATTTGAACTAAAGCTAAAATTTATGAAATAGAAGTTCATATTAAAATACAAACAAATCATTTTCGAATTTCGAACTTAGTTTTTGCACTTTCGAAAATAAAGGACCAAATATCGAAAAATGAAGTACTGTTGTCTAATATTGGGTTGGATTTAATGAAGATTCCTAAAATGAACACTTTCTTTAGATAAAAAATTAGAAATAAGTTTATTATTAAGTCATGAGAATCCATTGCACTAAAATGCAATTTGTAGCTACTAATCTAAGTGATATTGGATCCAATACTAATGCTTAGGTCTACCGATCAAAATGGGATCATAACCTCTGCTGAGTCTTGTTAGAACTTTATTTTTATATTTTAGTGATCATTAATTTGAAAATTTCCGAACCCAATTAGACACCCCCCCCCCCACTGGGTACGCTCATGGGTGAAGTACCTTCTATGTCAGACTTTAAGACACAGTAATCCCACAAGCCACACAAAACTCTCCAAAACAGTAAGGAGGAACGTAATTCAACTATTTACCAATAACTTAAACGTATACAAAAATAACATGAAAAAGTTGAGATATGGAATTTTTAAGCATCAATAAAATAATTTAATATGCTCATTATAAGTATAGTTTTTTTCTGAACATAAATAAAACAGCAGACTATTTCCTTAATAATTTGGCAGCGGGAAAATTATTAAAAGCGTTACAGTGAGAATAAATATGATAAGCAGGATCATTGATAAAAAATGTTCTTCACGTGTCGGCATTCGAATTTCTTTAGTATCATTAACAATATTTGTTAACTTCTCATTTTCGCATTGCTTCATTCCATTCGATTCGAAAAATTCAATTCGTTTCATAACAATTTTATAGTGAGGCTCATGATCATTGGACTCATTGACAATATTATTCATATCCAATCCGCTTTTATTATTTGCATATTTTGGCGGTGAATTCAAGTTATTCAAGTGCTCAACTTGCAAATAATTATCGACCATAGATGATGTACTGCTATTCTCAGACTCATCTTGCTCAATAGCATCATCATCTTTACATTTAAATTTTCCAATGTCAGAATCATATTCACATTCCTCAATAATTTCAGTAAGAGCACCATTATGTTCATCATTACTATCATCATTTTCTTGATGCGTCTCAGGCAGTTGAAATTTTACGCTCGCGTATTTCCGCTTGCGATTAAAATCAAGTGAAGCGGGCGTTCGTCGAATGCCTCGAATGAGTGGAACAGAATCGTCAACAAAACCATCATCATGATCATCGTTTGTTGAATTGGTGTTGGTTGCATCCACTTGTCCTTGTTTCATCAATGCCGCCGACGCCGCCGCTTCATCCAGATTCTTTTGATGCTGTATCAATAATTCACTTATTGTACGATATAGAGCTCCTGGATTAGGTGGACGACGAATATCAGATGTATCATCGTTATCATTGATGGATGGCACAATATCTCCACAGGAGCAAAGACACTCCTGCAACCAACACCAAACAACAACATGTTAGTGCAATGTTTATACTTTTTTTTTTAATTATTTAGTTTTTTTGGATCATACTGATAATTAATGTATGAGTATGAGAAAGAAAGGCATAGAAAGATAGGCAGACAGAGATACTTAAGAAAAGTAGAAATTATTGCCAGACATAAGTCGAATTAATGGCATTAGAATTGAGATTAATGAGAGTATGATTAATGTGGTTGGACATAAGCAAAAAAAAAGCAGGAATGACTTTCAATTCTTTAATTATTTGTAAGTGCTACAAGATAGCGTTAAAAATATTAATTAACTTAATGATAATTACCTCATCAACTCCAATTTTTCTGCATGCTTCTAGAAAGTTATCGACATTTCGTCTGCATCGTGCCATCGTCAATTTTGGCTGCAAAAATATAAAATTGAAAGTTTCAAATCGATTTATAGTCAATTAAGTTATTAATTATTATTTTTTTGATGTCAGGCTATAAAAATGTTGAAATTGTTAATTAATTTTTTTGTAGTTTAATTTCAACATTTTAGGTCATTCACAAATGACGTACCATACAGCTTCAAGCCCTTCACCCTTCTAAATGTTGAACGTAATTTATGAATGACCCCAAGTGACATTCTTAGCCAACAAAATTCTCATCATTAGTCTACAAAACTTACTACTGCTGGCGATGGGACATGGATACTCCCAACAGACCGAGGCCTAATGTGATTTGCGAGATGACATAAGACAACACCGTCAGACAATGCTGGTGCGAGATCATCAGGTAAGGACATTTTTAATTTTGCTTCCAAAATCTGAAAAGAATTCAACATGGTTGCAAAAAAATCTGATTAAATTTCTGTTAAATTAATTTCGTCTTACACTTCTCAATTGCTTTATTAATTCTTCCTCCTCCTTATGCTTGTCAAACTCACGACGCATGGTGAATGTTAATTTCTCTGTGGATACATCACGATTCCATGAAACAGTTCTGAAACAGACAGAAACAAAAAAAAATTAATTTAAAATTTGTCAGATACAGAAAAGGTAATAAATTAAAGATAAGGGTGAGACACTGTGGATTAAGTCTGAATAACTAGATTTGAAATTCTTAAGAGACTACTTTTTTAGGATATACCCTGTACCGTACTCGAATTTTTTTGGGTATACACCCTAAGATCCCCAAAAATACAAAACAAAGCTACAGCTAGTTCAGATTCTAAGAGTGTCCACCTCTTGTCCAGAATATCAGAAGTTGTACTTAACAATATAAAAAAATAAATTCACAAACTTCAAGTGCCTCAACCTAAAAAAATATCCAGACTACAAAAACATAAGATGACAACATACTTATTCGTTTTCTGCCCACTCTTATTATTGACATATCCTACAGTTGTGCCTGACAAGGGTTTATGGCCATTCGTCAATGCTCCTTTAACATTATTATTGCTATTATTGTTATTATTATTATTTGGTACATTATTATGTTGAAGGATTCCGGACGTTTTTAAAGGACTGCTAGGTTTCATGTAGCCATCGTTGACATCTTTTCCATTCGCATGATTACCGTTCTGATAAGTCGCTGTTGTATTTACACTCCTTGATGGTGTGACTTTTTGTACAGGACGACCTTTAACTTCTTCTTGCTGTTGCTGTTGTTGGAATCCATTTATAACAGAAAGGCTGACATTGCGATAAGGTGATATAGGAGAGTTTTGGTTGCTATTATTGTACGATGACTGTGTCTTGAAACTCGGCTCCGTATTTCCATCGGGTGTTGTTACTTCTTTGGTTTTATATATTGACGACGACTCTTGACTACGTTGTTGTCGTAAAGCTTCTTTATATTCACGATATGTTTGTATGTTACCATAAGCTTTAAGCTTATCATCAGATTTTTGACTATCAGGTGTATTTGCTTCCGGCGAATTCTCATTTGTCACAACAAATCCATTCGTTAGTGTTGGATTTGAGTGTGTCATGTTCCTCTTCTCGAGTTGCTTCTTAAGCAGATCATCATCAAGTGGATTTTCATAGAATCCACTTGGTGATATGCCAGCGGGAGTTGAGGTATCACTTTTACTTAGTTCTGTCCTTACATGTAATGGTGTTGATGGTAAATGCCACTTTGGAATGGGCTCATGGGCCCACTTTGAATCCAGACCACCATCACTTGTACTATAACCAGAATCAACTGTATTTCTTTTGACTTTCGTGTGAAGATTCTCATTCAATACTGGTGTAGAATGTTGTTTTGGTAATGATCGACGTAATGAATTAGTTCCCTCGACACGACCTTCCTTTGCTGCCGCATTCTCAAGGTATTTGAAGACATGAATCATGCCACGAACACATATGTGAGCTGGCGGACTTGTTAGTGGATTATCGGAGAGATTTAGGTCTATAAGTGACGTCATAAGTCGCAATTCAATTGGAAGTGATGCAATCTTATTACAACTTATGTCAAGTGAAAATAACGTAAGATTTGTAAGATCTGTGGAAGTAGATATGGAGATTGAATTAATGAAATTGTATGTTATGTGATTTATTTGATTCGATAGTGGATATGGATGAGGACATAGAATTTAATGGATATTTGAAATTTAAATAGGTTTCAAATTTCATAAATTTAACGGAATTTCAAATTTTAAATATCAAAATTTTTTAAATTTAAACTTTAACGGTTTTTTTTTCAATTTCAAAATATAACGAATCTCCAAACTTTAAATTTCAACGGTTTTTGAAAATTTAAATTTTTATAACTTGAACAACATTTTGGTACAAATCTGTCCTCAAGTATGTGGAATTTAGAAGACTCACCCCTTGGAAGATACATAAGTTGATTATTCCTTAAACTAAGTGCTCTAAGATTTGTTAATTCACTAAGACGTGCCGGGAGATGTGTGAGTTGATTACAGCCTGCATCAAGTTCAGTCAGATCTTTCATGTGACCAAGTTCATCGGGCAGCGTTGACAGCCGATTATTTGAAATGAGAAAAATTTGAAGTGGAAGGTAACATATTTCGCGTGGAAGTACACTAAGTTGATTACTCCTTAAGTCTAAATATGTGAGTGAATGTAGCCCTCGAACTGACTCAGGTATTGAACGAATTGCATTATGATAAAGTAGCAATCTCTCTAGAAATGCGAATGACGTAATGTCCTCAGGTAATTCACAAAAACGATTTCGTGATAAGTCTGAAAGTAAATAAAAATAAAGAAATTTTTTATCAGTTAGACATTTACCAATAAACATTAATCACATTAAGTTTTTTTTTCGCGAGTCTAGCGTCTTATCTGGCATGACGAAATAAATTTACGTTTCCTTCAAAAAACGGTAAAAATGAACACATCAATTTAAAAACGCTTAATTTTCTTCAATTTACGATGCTAACAAAAGTAAAAAACACATTAAGTATTAAAGAAACATAAAATTTATATAAATAATAAAAATTTAAATCTTGAAAATTTAGCTTTTGATTTTCGAAAATTTAGCTTTCGAATTTCGAAAAAAAATTCGAACATCAAAAGTTTTACTTTCGAATTTAAAAAATTTTACTTTCGAACATCAAAAATTTAACTTTCGAATTTCGAAAATTTAACTTTAGAATTTCGAAAATCTAAATTTCAAATTTCAAAAATTTAACTTTCGAATTTCGAAAATTTAACTTTTGAAAATCAAAAATTCAACTATCGAACATTAAAAATTTAATTTTCTAGACTCATAACTTATTTTGAAAATAAAAAAAATGAAAATTGGCATTTCCACCCCTTGATCACAAATTATCTGACCTTGATCAATCGAAAAGAAAATTATAACATTAATATAAAATAAATATGAAATATATACTCAATAATAATAAACAGTTCAGCATATAATTGATTTGTTAACAAATTTATGTGACACTTAATATTCTTGTTATGCTTAATTAAAAATTTTTATATTTCAGCGGAAATCGGTGACAGACGATGAGAACTAATTTGTAATTCAAATAAACTTAGTTAAGAAAGTATTTTATTTCATTATAAACATTTCATTTTATAAGCTTAGCTCAGCTAGAATTCCTTTGTAGACAATATTGTAATTCGATTGAATGAGCTTCGACACTTAAAACCAATTTGCAAGTGATTGTGGTTGTTTATAAATTTTCACGATTTACTGAGTTCATCAAGTCATTAATAATCAATATTTTATTATTTTTTTGAGGTTTAATGTTTGGATACTTATTAAAAAACATTGATTTATTATTGTAATTTAATGAGCTTGAAAGATATTATTGGAAATTTTTCCATGCAAATGAGTTTGAATGAATTGTAAGAAATGCAGTGCTGAGGGGTATGTGGTCAGTTAGTTCCGTTTTTGGCACCAAGTTTTAATAAACCTAGATGAAAGGAGATTTAGAAAATTATTTGAAGGGGGTTCCAACTTTCTGTGTTCGACCAGAGGGGTGCTCATGTCCTGGCTATTAAGGGGTCCCTTGGAATGTCACACAGAGTTTGAAGTTCAAATGGATTTCAGGCGGATTCCTTGTAGCTACCTTTGCTTACTTTATGTCAAAAAATGTTTAATTTGCTTGAAGTGGAGTTTAACTACAAAAATATGTTTTTGGATCCTCCTATTAAGAAAAATGCTAAAGGGTGTAAATCCAACTGATGCCAATCAAATTTTTCTTTTCACTGAAAATGCGCTTTAGCCACCATTTTTCCTAACAAGAGTTTCTAACTTTTAATCATTAATTCGAAAGCTTCAAAAAAAATTCAAGGAATTATTTCACAAAATTTTGAAAAAACTAACAAATTTAATTTTTTGATGCTGGCATCAATGCCTTTTGTTTAGTAACTTACATCACACAAAATCTCGAAAAAAAATTTCATTGTAATCTTTCACGCTTCATTGTCGATTTGACGTTCACATTGAAAAATAATTAAACAAAAACTAATTAACTTCAAAATCGAATTGAAAAATTTAAACATTTAAAAAGTCAAACACGCTAGTCTTCAAAGCCATAACAACATTCTTCATGCATTAAAGACTCGTCTATTCAAGATTTTGCCAATAAAATTACGAAATCTTTATAATAGATAATTTATTTAAATGAATCTTCATTCAATTTACAACTTTTTTAACAGCACTCAATTTAATTTCCTCACATATTTCAAGCATTAGTAAGAAGTCATCTGGAAAATGTTAATTTAACGACATGTCATCAATGAGTCAAATGAAAATAATCAAATTGGCATCAATAAAATTTAATCAATAGTCTCATGTCGTTCGAGCTTTCAAATCCATTCGGACTTGTCTTTTCTCAAAGACATGAATAATATTTACGCAATGAATTAATAGAAAAAGAAATGAGCATAAAGTACGCTCGATTTGTTTCCGGCAGATAAATGAATACTTTTTTCGCAATGATTCCTTCTTTCTCTATCTCAGGCTGTTTACATCTCATCAGTTCAATATTTATTTACGCAGAAATCGATGAATTGGAACGAATTAATATGGAATTTAGTATGAGGCATATGAATGTAATCAGTTCGATCGTTAGCATAAATTCATGTATTTTGCTGCTTATTAATTAAGCAAGGGAGATAGAGAAATAGTGAAAGGCATGCGTGTTAGGATTAATAGGACATATTTTTTCATGGATTGATTTTAGAGATTATTTCTTAATTTAAAAGTTTAATAGAAATATTGATAAATTTTAACGGTTTTTTGAAATTTGAATTTTTTTACAAGGCAAAACTCTACAAAATTCAAATTTTGGAAAACCGTTAAAGCACAAATTTTTACAAAAAAGTTGAGATTTGAATATCAAAAAACCGTTAAAATTCAAGTTTCAATTATTTCAAATTTTAATGTAAAGGAAATATGAACAAAGCATCAACAATATACAAAACGAAATTTAAAGCACAATTCCCTCACAGAAGAACCTGCTAAAAATTAAAACTTAATATATTCATCTTTAACGGAAATTAGACATAATCCTCAAAGCACCCATAAGCTTAACAATGATGAAAAAGAGAGGAAATTTCTTCTAATTTAAATAAACCCTAGCAGATATTTTCCCTTTAATATATTTTTTAGGGAATATCCTTAAAGAGATATTTTTATCCCCCCTTATTTTCATGATGATGGTTCGCAACAATAAAAACATGCCATTTTCCTTCCATCACTGTATGTTGAAGCTGCACATTTATCTTGCTTTTGGAGGGGAAAGAGCAGCAAGGAAATACATTCCATTACTATTATCATCATCATGTGTATTTTATTATGCGAAGGGTCCACAACTAATCCTGCTCCCCATTACATTCTGCCTCATTTTAATTTAATGAAAATATTGTGTGAATATCTTACATCGACCACAATAACAGAAAGTATTGCATGCAATTAAGCATAGAATTGGCAGAACAATAACAGTAAAGCTGAGTGCGCACGATAAGAATCTTCGTTTGATTCACGACACTTGAATTTTCACCTCATCGAACTGATTAAGAGGCATTCAAGTGTATCGCGATTATTTAATTAAATTTTTTTAGTCACATCACTTCCAATTCCTTTTTGTTTTCCCCTTCGTTTAACAATACATATCAAATTTCAGTCGATTAAATGTCAGAGAAGAGCCAATCAAGCTATAACTTTTTGTATTTTTCATATTTTTTTGTTCCTATTGAACAATAAGCAAGGTGATTTATCATGATTGCAGGAGGAATAAACTTTTACTTTATTGACAATCCAGGGTGGAGTTGCCTTTTTTTATTATTCAAATTCCGCAACGCACATAAAACCTATTTTAGAGCGATAAAGTAGAAATGGAATGGAAGAAATGAAGGAATTCTCAGTGGAAATGACACTGGCGCATTTTTACTTGACAGTAATTGATATCAGAAGTGTAAAAAGAAATTATTGAGAGATTTCGCATGAACAGTCTTGAAGTTTTTGAAGTTTGCTGTAATGGACATGGAAATTTTGTCATTTGGGAGAAGTTTAAGCAGATTTTGAAATTTAAATGTGACTAAAAGGTTAAAAGAATAATTTACTTTCAAAAAATTGCAACTTAGGTTTCAATTATTTGCATATTTTGACAAAAAGAAAATTAAAAAGGGATAGTTCGAAGGAATTGTAAAATTTGTGATGAACAGGATTCGAACCGTTGTCATGTAAATCTAAGTTTTCATTTTTGCTAACCAATACGCTAATAAAGGTTGATAATAAGTTATAAAACTTTCTGCAGAAACCATATTTAAGTTAAAATAATTTGATTTTTATAATTATCGAGATTTACCTAAATATCATTGAAAAATGTAAATTCTCAAATGCATGGATATTTTTTGATAATTAAAATTAAATTTTTTTAAATTTGTTGATTTTTTTTAAATTTTTGTTAATTTTTTTAACTTTGTTGAATTTTTTTCACGAAAATTTTCAAATTTCCTTAATTTTCAAATTTTTACGAGATTTTTAAAAAATTTCTAAATTTTAATGAAATTCTAATGCCACCCTATTAATAAATCAAATATTTTGATGGTAGTTCTTTTAGGAAAAATAAGAAAATCTTCTTTTTGAAACTTATAACATAAAGTCCATAAATTTTTAAAGATATAGATCAAAACCAAATATAATCCAGCAGATAAGCACTCAATCAATAAAAAGCCAATCGCAAAATGCTGAATTTAGGGTCAGATCAAATAAATAAATATAATTCGATTAAAAAAGTCCCATTCAATTGACATTTCTTTATGTTCAACATAGCACCAGACTGACAAAAAATAGAGGATATTATCATCATTCTTTTAGCAAAGCAAAAAATCCGCAAACAAATAAATAACATAAAAATTGAGTTTAATGTTTTATTTCTGGTTTTGCACTGTTATTTCTAAAATGGAATAAAAAACCACACATGCAAAACAGAATTGTGTCAGATACCATTTAAATCACAAATTGCTAGCGTTAAGAAGTCTTTTAATGTTCACAAATCCCATGAGACAATCTCATATGGAAAAAATAACTTCTTCCTATTTATTTCCATCAGAATCTGTTCCTATCATGCAGGTTGGAAATTGCTTTCCCTTTTTTTTAACTTGACACAAAGTCAGAAATTTTTTTACTCGACAATATTTTCTCCCCTTTTTATCGGAATCGTACATTGCGCACAGAGGAAAATGAAAATTTTTACCAAACGCATTTTTCTTCTTAATTTTTTTTGTTCATCTGTTTATGTTTCTTAATGTTGAAAGTCATAATAAAAAGCCGTGTCGATGCAGCCGCCCTCAAGAACATGAAAAATTGCAAAGATATCTCACCCTCACATATTGCCTGCATTGCAGTAACTTACCCTTGATAAAAATGAAATTTACGAAAGATCATACAGTGGTTTCATAGTTTATTTGATCCCTCATGCCATTGAATGGGAATTATTGCCCTTTCAAACTGTAATCAGCTGATATTAAATATCTCTCTCACTCTCTCTCTCTCGATTCTGTGAAAATATTGATTTCTTCTCAAATGTGATTTATGGATTTAATATAGCGACGTTGTCAGATTTCCTTTTTGTTTACTACAATTTTCTTTTCATGTCTTTTAATAAATTTAATTGATAAAAATTGCTATTAAATTACTTGCAAACTTGACAGGCTTATTTTGAAATTTTTGACATTTTTATTTTTATTTCTCTCTTCTTACAATTTGATTACGTCGTGTCTACTTCAACGAATTATTTATGATCAATACAAGTAAGTTGAAGTATCATCGTGAGTCGAGGGATTTTCGAGTGGATTTTTTTTCCTGTGAAAAAGGTTCTGTCAACTGCAGGAAAGGCTATTGAAATTGGTCATAAATGGAATATTTGGTCTAGTGGATAATTTTCTAAGTTGAATAATTGAAAGTCATGTTCGCTCTTTTGTCATTATGATGTTGTTGATGTGCTAGGTACTAAATTTGAAGATGAAATTCAAATTGGAAGAATTTTGTAGATATTTTGGTAAATTTTTAGTTTTGTAAAGTTAAATTTGTTTAGAATTCATCAAAATTATTGAAGAAGCCGAAGCAGAGTGGCAGGGGCCTATCCAGGAATTTTTTCAGGGGGGGGGGGGGTTTGAAATCTCGAAATTGGAAATTTGGTTTTTGGTCGTTACAGCTAATTTTTCAGAAGGGGTATTCCCCCATACGACCCTGCAGAGTGGAATCTAGGATATCGAGATTTACAATCTAATGCACACCTAGGTCACTCCATCATCTAATGTAGCATTTCCTTTCGAAAATTGATATTAACACTCGTCCTCATTATTTCACACACGATAATGCGCAAAAAATGGATATTGACAATTTATCAACCTATAACAAGTCAGCTAAAGTAAAAGAATATGTAGTATAAATCCAAACCGGCCTTAAAATGTGATCAATTTGATTAATGATTTTCTTTCTCGCTTTTTATGCTTTTAGATTTTCGCCGACTATAAATAGATGGTATTTTTATTACAGTCTATATATTTTCTACGCCGTCATTTACGACGTCATAGATTGGCAACGGTAGTGGGGCTTAGTAGCTCATGAAATGAATACAATCGCATGAAATGTCAATTTACACGTATGAAAACAAAATGAAACGCAAGCTTTTATCAGAAAACCCTAATTCAGCCAGCATTTGAGTGCGATTTCTTGTATCACGCGATAACAAAAGAAGAAAATAATTCCAAAAATATAAAAATAAAATCATTTATATCCAATGTCATGATTGATCAAACGAACATTTTGTTGCTTTTTCACTTCCGTGACTTCCTTTAGATTTTTTTTCGATTGTTTTTTGAATATTAAATAAGAGAAACAATAGAAAAGGAATAAATTAACTTTCTCAGACTTATTAATGCCTTTCGTCTCGCTTGTTGACCTTCAAGCTGTAAAATTATGAAATTGCGAGGTTTTAATGTGCAGGAAGGAAGTTAGGGGGGAAATGTGAGAGAATAATGTGAATAGTTTTGGCTTGGGATTTGATTTTTGACAATTTTCATGGGTATAGGTCTAGGATACGGTATACACCTGCACTTGGACCCATACCACCCTATCCTATGCTATACATCAGTTAACCCTTAGGGTGCAGATGCTGATATATATCAAGAAACTAGCTTTAAAAGTAAATTGCTGTTACATATCTCAAAATAGGCTCTATCTAAGCCATAGGTGTTTTAAGGGGGGTCCTAAAAGGTCTAGAAATAGGGTCTCTTCTTTAAATTTTTTCCAAAGCCCTAATTAGTAAGAAAAAAAATTTCGACCTCCTTTAAAAAAATTCCTGCGTTCACCCCTGATCTTAGGGATCACCTTGTTCCTTATTGAAAAAATACCAAGCCCTGAAATGTTGTAATCAGATTTTGGGGTACATTAAGGTAAATACCTAGAAATTTTGAGGTTATGTCCTCAATAAATATGAAATTAAACCTGATTTTCATCCTTGCCTTAAATTCTACAATTTTTCTCATAATTATCAACAATTTTCGAATTATTTCCCCCCCAA
This sequence comes from Chironomus tentans, assembly GCA_963573255.1. Classification (NCBI taxonomy): domain Eukaryota; kingdom Metazoa; phylum Arthropoda; class Insecta; order Diptera; family Chironomidae; genus Chironomus; species Chironomus tentans. The sequence continues at coordinate 20,047,656 of OY754302.1, forward strand.
TTCTAACTCCAATTTTCACCTTCAAATCACAAAAAATCCAGAAGCAATAAAAACCTAATAAATTTTCTTCTTCAATGTCTATCGATCGGACGATGATTAAGGAATATTGATGAGCTTCTGCTTCTTTCTTCTATTCCTCCAACAAATCATTTCCGCTCGATGATTTGTAATAATACAAAAAAATCTCATTTTATTGTCCATAAAAATGTTCCTCATTCGTCATGAGGTATAAATGAAATGGACTGACGCTTAAACCGTTGCCGTGAGACTTTTTGTTATGCAAAAATGTGATAAATATATTTTAATAGGGGAACTGACACATATTTGATGGATTAATGGAACCATGGAGGTTCTTGGAATATGATACGTGTCTGAAGAATTCGATTAGCATGTCATAACGTCATGAAAAATTTCTTAGAAAAACAAAATTAAAATGAAAAAATGAAAGGGCATCACGTGTTAAGCTACGTGAACTCATGGCCAAAAATAATTGAGCGGATCAATGTGAACGATTTCATAATCTATGAAAAAATACAGTAAATAAATAAATAAATATTTTTTGATGTATTTCTGGTTGTTGCCACTCAAACCTTCAAAGCAAGCTCAAATTTCTTAATTTAATTATTTATTTTATAAAGAATTCATTAGCTATTTACTGCGCACATGTTAAACTTCCCCGACAATTTAATTTTTTGTCTCATTTGACTCGTGAATTTTGCATAGCAAAAAAAGGGTCGGAAATGTTCATTCTGCGCTGAATTCTTCGCCTTGTAGCGCACGCGAACTCTTTCATGGGACTTTCCAAATCATGAACATATTTTTTTTTGTGTACAGAATTAGCTGCAATTCTGCGAACAGATGGTCTCAATTACTTTCTCAAAAAATGTGAATTTGTTTATGTGTGGAGAAGATGGGAAAGGCTGCAGTGTCAGTGATTTTTTTTTCTCTCCTTCGCATTTTTCTTTTCTTTAGACTGAAAATTTGTAAACACAAAGATTATTTTTAGAGGATTATTTTTTTCTTTTTATTTGATTCTATATTATTCGATGTCGTGAGCGGTTTTATGAGTATTGTATCATATAGTCACATTTAGCCTGTGCTATATCCATCATCAAATGATTATTTTTGTATACTTTTTGCTTTCAGTGCATTTGAAGCTGATGATGATGCTGCAGAGTTGTTTGGGGAAAAATTCGTTGGAAATTTTAGATTCATTAATTATTGGAATTTTTATGCTTGTTTGTTATGTTTTCTTTGATCTTGTTTTTAAAATTAGATGCAGAATTGTCTGAATCATGGTTGGTAAAATTGGAAATATTGGGATTCAAATGTTTGAGACAGGAGCTTAGCCAGAAATTGTTTGGGGGGGGGCTGTTTTTATTTTTTTTGGTCAAAATTTAGGGGGTGTTTTGGGAGAAAACTCTACCAAATTGAAGAAAACTTCTGGCGAAGGGGGTACTTTGATACCAAAAACGACCTCGTGGCTACGTTCCTGGTTGATTATGGGGTCACTTACTTATGACGTCCATCAATTAAGGAGGGGTCTGAGATTTTATGACTTATGACACTTCAAATAAAATAATCTTTTTTGAATTAAAATTTTGTTTTAAGGAGGTCAGGGGGTCTCATTACTTGTCATGATGATTCTGGATACTTTACGAACTTTAATTTAAATATTTGGAGGAAAAATCCATCTTCCCAATAACTTATCTCAATTGGGACTCGAACCTACACTACTATGATTTTCGATCGTTTACTCCTACCGCTGAGCTATCAGAAGTTAATCCGAAGATTGGCACAATGGCAATTTAAACTATTTTGTGCTCTGAACAGTATTTTTCTCCTAGAGGTGGTGAACACGCAATGTATGTGGCTTCATGCCGCACCTAGCTTAAAACCACCATGTACCACATAACCCTTAACAATATCTTTGGTGTTATCGTTGATGAGGCTTTATTTGGAAACCTCCAACAATAGTTGACCCTAGTAACCCATAAATTGAAGAGTTTGACTTAAAAAATTAGTTTTAATCTAATTTTTATATCAAAAACCAAACTTGAACAAAATAATCAACTCTGAAAATTACATTCGACATTGAATCATCACCTAGATAATAATCCAGTCATCGATTCCATTACATTTTCATGGAAATAAAATTTAAATTGTAATCACTTTCGCTCACCAGACCAGACTCGCGCGCCTACGATTGATTATACTGAATCCAAGGGTCAGACACTCCCAAGGATTGTACAATCCTACAATCCATACAATCTTTTCCATACGAATTGTAAGGATTGTACAATCCTTACAATCCCTACAATCCTTTTCATACGAATTGTAAGGATTGTACAATCCTTACAATCCTTTTCATATAAATTTACAATCCTCACAATCCGGAAGTTTTATAAATGTAAAGATTTTTTTTGGTAAATGAAGTGAAACTTTTGTAATTTTTCCAATTTTTGAACGAAAACAATATAATTTTTGATAAAGTTTTACTTTTTTATGAATTTCTACTTAATTTAAAATTATTTTTGAGTAGTTATTGTTTAAAATTCAAATTTTTTTAATGAAATTAACAAAAATTCGGGTTTCTTTAACAATTTCTATATTAGTTAATCAATTTTGGAATGAAATTTTCCAAAATTATTGTTGGTTTGTCATTTGATGGGACATAGCTGAACTCTTTGAACAATTTAAGATATTTTAAGATGAAAAACCAAAACAAATGAAAAAGTTTCAATCGTCTTTTGCTAAAAAGTCCAAAATACAATTATATTTATATAAAAAAGCTTAAAATTTGCAAGTTTAATAAACGAGGTTTTGTAGTATCGGTTCAATTATGAGTCATAAGTTATGACGTTTGTCAAAAATGAGATTTTTAGAAAGTTTTGCCACAAAATGTTCATACAAAAAAGTTTTTTGTATAAAGGTGTCACACAATGACCTATAAAAAATTTTTCTTTTGAGGATATTGGTTCGATTCTGGAGATTAAATATTTTTGAACTTTTGATTCTTTTACTGGACTTTTTTGAAATAAAACAACGTGATTTAATTAGTTTTTACGGGTTTTCATTTAAAAGCTGCTTTAATAATAATGCGATAATATTGTGAAGCTTTATAGCTATTAATTGCTATTAATAAGTATCTGGACTACTTTTCAAATCAAAAAGTTTGAGAAACACTGATAATATCAGATGATTTATAATAAATACAGGATATTTTCTTATTAAAATGTTGTTTTAATAAAACTCGAGGTTTTTAAGCTAATGCGTCGTTAAATTTTTTGAGTTTTAAAGCTTATAAACCATTACGAACCATGCTCGTTTTGAAAGTAAATTTGTTCGAATTATCCAAATAATTCTTACGCTAAAATGAATGCACAGACTGATAGATCCATTAAAAGTCATATTTTGGGTATGTTAATGAAAGTTTTTTTCTGATTTATATGTTGAAACTTAATTAAATTCAGGGAAATTTTTAATTCCTAGAATCAGAAATTCAACAAATCCATAAATTTCTAAAAAAAGAACCTATAATTGGATAAAATCCGTTTATTTGTGAGATAATGCAATATTATTCATAATTAAAGAGATAAAAAATTCACTAAAACTTTAAAGCAATAGAAAATGTCAACAAAGACATTTTCTCAATATATTGAAGCAGATTAAGGAATGAAGTTTTTATCAAAAATATTTTTAGTGAAATTTTTAGCAAATTTGAAACAAATTTTAAGTTTACCTTAGTCGAATTTTTAATTTTTTAACTCTAAATATTTTTTGGAATCAAAAATATAAGAGATAAAAACAAAAATCGTATCAAAATTTGTTAAAAACTAATTAAGATTAATATTTATAAATTTTAAAAGAATTAAATCTGGATTGTAAAAATTACAATTCCTACAATCCTTTCCATACAAGGATTGTAAGGATTGTGTGGATTGTACAATCCTACAATCCTTTTCATATAAAAATTGTAAGGATTGTATGGATTGTACAATCCACACAATCCTTCCATACGAATTGTGAAGAATTGTACAATCCTCACAATCCTTTGGGAGTGTCTGACCCTTGACTGAATCAATACAAATCTATAATCATGGTTAATTACCTGAAACGAGAAAAAGAAACGATAATTAGTCAATTGGATGTTTCAACAACTTTTCAACTCTATAGATGGACATGGGCTATAAAAAACTTATCGACTTAAGATTAATTTCTGCTCAATAAAAAGAGAAATAAATTAAATATTTAAATGAGCTAGTTGAAACAGAGAAAAGCGAGTCTTTGAGGATTAAGTGTCGTTTGAGTTAAGAGGCTTTTGTGTCAGAAATTAGCACTTTAAGATTTTTTCTCAATTTCCGACCATGATGGGCAGAATAAATACATTCATGAATGTTTTATGTTATAATGTCTGGCGGAATGAACAATGAGATGAGATTGACGCCGAAAAAAGAGAGAGAGAGACACACAAAAAAGTTGAAATTATCTCGAGTGTGATCAACACTCATTGAGTGCCTCACAATATGCATTTCAATTATGCCCTTTTGTATTGTGAACTGAATGAGGATGATCAAAAACCAAATACTGCATAATGACTGTCCATAAATGACGTCACATAAGATTTTTAGACCCCCTCCACCCTACTGTCAAAATTTTTTCATTTAATTCTTTTTTGTATGGAAGTGTCATACAGCATCATACCCCCCTCCCGCTTAAGAATTGGACATCATTTATAATCAACCCCATAGCAAATATTTAAAAATTCATTTTATAAAGTAAATATTTAGTCTAACTTGGTTGGAAAACTGCATTAATGGCAATATTTTTCAGCATTGTTTTTAAGCACTAAAAATTTCCTACCGACAAAGTCTGCGGTCATATTGCGCCCATCAAGCGTAATTAAATTGTACTCAGTTCAGTGAAAAAGTTCTTTTGTTAATACTGCATTGTCCGCGATATAATAAAAAGAGTTAATGTAATTTGTGTATGGAGAATTCTATGGAAAAATAGAGTTCAGTGTTTGGTTTATGATTCTGGGGAGTATTGTGCTGCATAATGGGACATTTGTTGGTTTAGATGACAGAAAAATCATAGCTTGATTTTGAATTTTTGATGTGTTTGGTCAGAGATAGTGATGTGATAAAGAGGAGGTAACCAGATCGGACTGTATGGTTGAATCTATGGTCACAAAGCAGTTAAAATCAATATCTAGCTGATGTGACCTCTAAACAGTAAAAAATCACCTTTCTCCAGTAATAAACTACTAAGTATGAAATTCTAGTAAAAACAACATCTGTTTTTTAATATTTTTACTAAAAATGTTTATCCATAGCTTCCTCAATTTCCACAAGAAAGAATCTGGATGATTGTTTTCCAGGTAGGATAATGAGGGGGAGTTGCAATTTTTTCCAGCTACCCAAAAGATTAATTTTTATCGCTTTTGTCTGGAAAAACAATTTTTTCAGGAAAAATCCACCAGACGACTGTAAATACTCCACATCTAAATCCTTTTCAATGGAATTGCTCGCAAATAGGATTAAAATATTTGAATAGTTACGTCAAAATTCAATTGGCTATCATTTTAGCATCACAATTCCCAATTCATCATCAATATTTATTCTCGATTAAGTGGCGCGATATGGAAATGAAAACTCAATTTTTGGTCAAGGCTCAGACGCCCATCAGAAAATTGTAAGTATTGTTTTCTTTTTACTAAAAAAATTATTAAAATTTCCATTTTTTTATACAAAATTTACAATTTTCTGATGAGTGACTGAGCCTAGCTTTCTTGTGATGATAATTTATGACGACAATTTGATAAATTAATATTGCAAAAGTAAATTGAATGCTCTATAATTGAATTTTCGTATTTGTATACATTTTTTATATGCTGCGTGACATGAGCTCAATTATTCATTCATTTCATTGGTAAGTATAGCTTAAATGTATGTCAGAGCTTACAAAAGGCACAGAACAAGAAGATGAAGACATAAAAAATTGAGAGAATACGAGGCATCATGATGATGGATCATTATCATTCAGTTTTTTTTAGATGAATCATCGCTATCGTAAATAATTCAATGTTTTGATATAAAAAAGGCAGCATAATTCATGGAAATAAAAATAGTGACTGTCAGCCAACAAATGATGTAGAGAAATGACCAAATCACTGTATTTGAAATGCCATAAACATAGACTATATTTTATTTCTAATGATTTACAGTTAAACAGGCCATTTCATGAATTTGCAATTTTTCTATGAGATGTAAAGCATGCCTTGTTACGCAATACTGACTTTATGGCAAAAAAAAAATTGTTTACGCATTTCGAAATCTGAGATGAATATTTATATGCTGTAAATAGACCATCATGATCCCTCTGAAAATCGTTGCTGCCATAAACAATATTAATGAAACAAATGAATAAAAATTGATGAAAAAAAAATATCCAGATTTAACGTCACGAAACTAGCTTGACTTTAAGTTTTTCTATTTGAGAAATATATAAAAAGAGCAATAAAAGAATTCCCCGCAAAGACCACAAAACTAAAGTCTCTTCTTCTTCTTATGTCTTCATTATGCTTATAAATTTGCTTATCAACCGAAGATATATTTTTTCGTCACGCCATGACAAAAATATACATATAAATTTGTTTAGTTACAATAACCTAGTGATCCGTGTGAATATTTTAAGCGTTTGTGGAGAGTGAGCTTAGCTTTAGGGTTTCTAAAACCATATGACTTTAGATTTGCATGGATTATTTGTTTGGAATCTGCTTAATGACTTAAATGACTGATTTTTAAAGAAAAGTGAAGAAAGTAATGAAAATTTGAAGGAAAAGTTGAAATATGACTGTAAAGTCCCTCAATTTTTGACATTTTAGCTTATATTATCCAAAGATCTAATCAGTTAAATCATTTTTAAGTCTCAATAATCAGTAAATTTAATTAAATACAAACTTTGAAACATTTGAAATTTATCTTGAATCAAAATGTAAACAAAAGGGGAATGAAACTAGGTTTATTAAAATTAACGAATTAAATTTGAATTTTAAATGTCCGTTAATTCTAAATTGAACAATTAATTCTAATTTAAAGCATAAAAATAAGGAGAATGAAAGTGAAAAGCAAAAATTGTAGACAAAATATCAAACAATGAGTTTTTGGCATTCATTGCTCCATAAATGTCAATAACTTCCTGTTTTTAATTCACAGAATATATTGAACTATTTAATTCCGAAGAAATTTACACTTTGCAGTCCAAAAGAATACTTGAGAATTCTTTACATAAACAAAAAAATTATTGTTTGTATAACTCATGTGACATAGTAAACATAAAAATTTGTTATGAGATCAGAATTTCCTCTCCACTACTCGAATTTCGATTACACAAACAATGCTATTTTTAAAGTAGTTTTCCAGAAACTCAATATTACACATGTAGATTTATTAGAAAAGTTTCTTCTCATTTTCATATTTTTTTATCTTTTATTTCTCAACATTTTTTCCCTAAAAACATCAGCACTTTACTCAGTCATCGCCTTGAGATTGCGACTTTAATTCTATTCAAATTTTATGCGACTCATGTGAATTGAACATTATTTGGAGGATAAAAAAATATAAACTCATGAATAAATCAAGGAGGAAATTTATTGTGAAACTTTAAGTTTACGAGTGCTTGATTTTAATGTAATATAACAAGTTTAAAATTTCTTCCACACTATTGACTGCTATAAATAAATTTATTGATTTTATTTTTTTCTAGTTCAGTTTGTTAATCTCGCAATAGATAGTATCATATGTAACTCTAACAGGATTAAATTGAATTTATATTGCCTCACATTGCATGAAACTAAACATAAATTTTTTATGCATATCCACAGGAATATCGATTTCCACTTTTGCAATGCTAAACTCTCTCGCATTTTTGCCGACTGTATTTTTTGGCACTAAAGTCGTTTTTCAATGCCACGAAACGAGCATAAATTTTATAATGTATAAATGTGAATGATTTTGGCAGCTACAGTCGTCGCTATCAATTCAAAATTAGTCTAAAACGCTTTAATATGCATAAAATAATATGCAAATTGGTACGCTGTGTGTACGAGTGTAAGTAATTTACGAAAAATTACCATACAATAGAAATTTAGTGAAATGGCAAAAAATTAAATCAAGTAAATGAACAGACGTCATAAACACATGATTAAAGTGCAAATTTTATCTCAACGAGATTAGATAACGAGATGGGGGACAATCATGTTTGCTTTTTTGTGGAGTTTTGGGTCATTTGTGAATTTTCTAGATGATTAATTTAAGGATGATTAAGTTTGTAATTTGTATTTAAAATTCAGATTGATTTTAAGATGCATAATCAGCTGAATTCTGCTTATTCAGCAGATTTTAATTTATTTAGTTAAGTTTAGCTTATTCAGCTGAGTTCAGCACATTCAGCTCATTCAGCTTTCACCTTATTCTGCTGAATTCAGCTCCTTCAGCTAAGTTCAGTTTATTCAGCAGAGTTCAGCTCATTTAGCTGAATTCAGTTTATTCAGCAGAGTTCAGCTCATTTTGCTAAGTTCAGCTCATTCAGCAGAGTTTAGCTCATTCAACTGAGTTCAGATCATTCAGCTGAGTTCAGCTCATTCTGCTGAGTTCAGCTCATTCAGGAAGATTCAGCTTATTCAGGAGAATGCATCATATTTAGTGAAATTCAACAATCTAACCACAATCTAACTCAAAATCATGTTTTCCCTAGCCCCCTTCTAACTCAACAGAATCTAATTTAATGCATTCAAACTAACTTCCTCAGTGAAAACAATTTTCTAATTCAACCAATCTGATTTCATGAAAAGATTTATTGCACAAAAAAATTTGCTAAATTTTGCAGACATGCCGATTAAAATCACACCATCTCACATACAAAAAAAAAGTTCTCTCATTTTTCCGTCATGTAAAATGAATTTTGTAGCATTTAATACTGTTTTTGCACACCACATAAGTATGAGAAAGCGACGGAAATGAGTCATATAGAGACTTTGTGTATATGTCACGCCTAAATGCCATCCATGCATGGAATCAAAGAACTTGGGTATACATATGTATAAATTATAAGAAAATATTGCAAGACTTGTGTCATGGACATAAGCTTCTCGTACATTCGTGATGCCTAAACAACAAATCAAAAATTAAATCTTTAATTAAACTGTTCAACAACTTTTTGGGTTGCAGACGATTTTCACCCTCGTTTTGTGGGTTTTCTTATTAATTAGGAATGTCACATTATTCTCGTGAATGGGAAAATTCTCTTAGCTCATTCATAATTAATATCATCCTTATGACTTCGTGTATATATGGCAACATCGCAACTTACTACAATAATAATATTATCATACGTTCCTACATATATTATTTCAGCCATTCTACGAGTAAGAAATAATGATAAGACAACAATGGAACTTGTACAAATCCAACAACTCTATCCAACGCCATATACATAGACTTGTCGGCAACAGTGCCTTTAACTAGCTTCTCTCACTGTTCCTGCTCATTTCAATGACAAATTCTATTCTATTCTGTATGTAAATGACGGTACATTCATCATTCATAAGAACTTATATAAACATCAGCACGACTCCCTTGCTTCATTACGTATACATTTTGTAGTTTTTTAAAGCAATTTTATTCTAAGAACAATACGGTTTATGAAATGTGTCAAATGGCTTGTTGGCTGACCTGATTAGATGCGATGGTGATGGGTGTGGTTGATGAGCTTAGTATTTGATATTAATTGCTGAATATGATTTTATTTAAATTCAAGCTTTAAAAACCGTTTAAATTTAAATTATTGGAAACTTCTAAAATTTGAATTTTCAAAAACCGTTAAAATTTGAATTGTCAAAATCCGTTAAAAATTCAAATTTCAAGAAACCGTTAAAAGTTGGAAAAAATTTCATTTAATGAAATGCGCTTTAAACCCAACTTCGAGACTTCTTTCCATATTTTAAAGCAGAATCGAGTTCTTTAGGTCAATGAACGCAGTTGCCATTAATATAATCAAAAAATATTGCCATGTCGATTGTTTATGTTTCGCACTTTCTACTCATTGCAAATATTACACACCCTAGGACGTTTTAGATTGATGTCATGTCATCATTATTTTCATCATTTATAAAATTATAAAATTTTTTCTCTGCTATTTTTATTGTCTGCCAATGTCTAAGTCGAGGAGACGGTAGAAGAAGAAAAATGTTTGCTAATGTTATTGAATAAAGGAAGAGTGAGGAGCACAAAAAGAAGGAAGGAAAGATTCCTTGCGCAGATGAGAAATTCCTCATAAATTTTAATAGAAAAAATCCTTCATGCTTTCTGTTCTTGAAATAAGAAAGATGAAAATGCGAAAATTTCTATTATAAAAATTCACTGAATTGGAAAGAAAAGTTTTTCATATTTTTTTTTGGCATCAAAAAATGACGACGAAAATTAAATAACTACATCAGGTGTAAAATGACGAGGAGATGAAAGCATCAATAAAGATTGTATCACAAAAATGAGGGACAGCAGTTCCCCTCCGGTAATGATTTGTTTAGTCATTAACACATGTCGTATACATGCTTTGAAATTTAAATGAAAAAAAAAACAAAAAATAAATGAAGACATTACAATAAAAAAATAAATATGAAGAGAGAAAGAAGCAAAATGAGATGCTGAAAAATCAATAAAAGTGCTGAAAGACAACGTTCCCGCCATTTGCGATGGGAATTTCTGTGTTTTTGTATCATTGTTTGTAATCTAATGGGTTCATTTAGACATCTTGTAACTCTGCCAATTTAACCATTCTCATCATCTAGTCCACAACATGTACGGAACTTCCAAATTTTGCTCTTTTTAAAAACTTTCATCTTTTACAGTCCGACCCTCATTTATTTCACGGCAAGTTTCTATTTCACATTCGGCAAGCAATTTGAAAACAAAATTCTCTTTTTTTCCCTCTTTTAAGTATTAAAATAAATAAATACAACATGGACCGCCATTTACAATACTCCTACTTCGTTCTCATATCATACATGCACTAGATACATAAGCCAACTCTTGAGAATTGTTGTCATGACGAGGAGTGCTATTAAAATGTGATTTTAAAGTTTTCTCATTTTTCTTTTTTTTTTGACAAAATTTCTCTAAGCATTTAGACATGTCACAATTGGTGGATAAACAATGGAACTTAAATCATCATTTTGATCAAAAAAACATTTCTAAATTTCCGGACAGGTTCTTGAAAATTGATCATTAGAATGAATGACTGACATTGTATTATAAGGCTGAGTGGATGAGAATTGTTGTTGAAGTTAAATGGAGATTACTTTTGAGTTTTTAGAAACTCTTTGATGTATTTTTGAATATTTTGATTTAAATTCAGCATTTTTTAGTAAAGTTTCAGTCAAATTTGACAATTGCATGTTTTATAGCGAGGCATTTGACTTTATTCAACACAATTTGGCTTAATTTACTTGTATTAAACACAAATAAGCTGTATTCAGCTTTAAAGAGCACAATTCAGCTGTATTCAGTACAATTTAGCTGAATTCATCTCAATTCAGCTACACTTTAGTACAGTTCAGCTGTATTCAGCTCATTTTAGTTGTATTCAGCACAATTTAGCTGTATTCAGCGTAATTCAGCTTTAATGAGCACTATTCAGCTGTATTTAGAGCAAATCAATTGATTTCAACTTCAATAATAATGATTCAGGCATAACTATTGCAGTTTTCTACTAATATAACAGAATCTACTAATATTCACCTAAAATCAAATCTACTAACTGCAATAATTCATTCAATTTTGCGCATTTTGAACTCATTTAACATAATTAAGCAATTTAAAAGCATCAAATCACTAAAAATCCATTATAATTCCCAAATAATAGAGCTGCAAGATACAATTCCTTGCTTTTCATATTTACTCTCTGTTTTCATCACAATAAATTTGTAGAATACAATAAATCAATTGTATGGCTCCGGAAAGCTTAAAGTAGTTTGCGTCTATATGCATTGAGTTAAGGGCTTTTGAGACAAATTGCTTCCATTTCGTTAACAAGAATGAAGCGCTCTGAAATGGGAGAAAATTGAAAGAACGGCACGTGTCAATTAATTCTGACATTATTATTGTATTTGGACCATTGAGCAATCATCATCATTCAAAAAAATTTCTGACCCCCCTTTAGACATGAATTTCACTTTTTTAAAGCCATAATAAGTAATGAAAGTATTTTTATTGCAATAATCGTTTTAATCTGAGAAAATTAAAGCTCATGCAACGTAATTAGAAAAGATTAACTTCACTAAATTATCTTTGTGTTCTAAACATGAAGATTTTAAGTAAATTGAAAAATATTATGTGAGATGAGCTCCAAGTGCTGTTTTCCCACAATTTATAATTACTTGTTAGAGTCGTTTGCTAATGACGTTCTATATTTTGAGAGGAGAGATCTAAAGCTGTGTAAATAAGACTTATGATTAAGAACGTCACTTATGGATGACCTCCGTATACATAGATAGGAAAAAAATTCATAAATTTACAGATTGAAATATTCATTAGTCTGTAGAAGACTTAGCATAGCATGCAAGAAGATAATGAACATTTTATGGAGGGGATGAGTAAATAAAGTTGTTATTTGTGGTCGGTTCTAATGTCTTAATAATTCAGGCGATGAAAAACTTAGAAAGATTGAGGGAAAATGGACTCTTGGCAGCTGAGATCACCGTTATGGTTAGTTAGGTGCGTAGATATTAAAATAGAATCGTTCAGGAGATTGCGCTGTAGCATCCAGAGTTGCCAGAACATTATATCAATAATTTAACTGATTTTTAGAATCAAAACACTTCCATTCAGTTTCAATCTCAACATTCTAAAAGTCAAACTCATATCAGTGTCACTTCCCATGACCCCACAACTATTATTCTCTAAATCACTTCACTTTATGAAATTTATTGATTATTTGACTTAGAATCTCAATGAAAAAATATTAAAGAGCACTGCACTGCAACCACAAGTTCAAAAAAATAGCTGCTTATGAAAGCAGACATTGTCAGTCGTTGTCAATTCAATTGTTTTTTGAGTAATCATTGCTGTCAATTTCAGTTTCTCAGCACCACCATTCAATGTCATTATCTGAAAATGTTGTTAATGCCAGCATATGGAAAATAGAATTGAGTTTTTAAATACAATTTTCTCGTCATAAGACATCACATTTGCATAATGCAGTCAAAAAAGTCAGAGAGTTGTACTTTTTAGCTGATTATTTGACATTTTGTTGGAGGTTCTAAGCTAAACTAACAAATTCAGGGGCCAGTTTATACTCTAGGATACCCGAGCTACCCTACCCTAGGTTGGTGTTGTTTAGAACATATTTAGTGTCTCGGCGGACATTGCTGGGTATCTGGATTGTACCTGAGACAACCGTATGCTTTTCTATTTATTCTATAGCTTCTAAAACTAGCCCATTTTTGTGTACCCGATCAGTATACGTTGAGATGTTGACCATATGGTGATCATGCGGATAGTATAGTTAGAAGCAAGCGGCTGCCACTGGGCAAGTGACAGCCAGGTTGCTGTTAGCTTGATCGTTTTATTCAGATGTCAACTTTCAACAAAAAAAACCGTTTAGTATAAAAATAGACATGTTGCAAGCTATTCATATCAGTATCTGATAGTTTATTGCTTAGAACATTCGACCGAAATTCGTAGAATTTGAGTTCGAATCCCTTTTAAAATTTTTAAATTTTTATCAAATCCAAAATCGATAATTTCTTTAGTAAGTTCATACATTAACAGAAAACCCATTAATTTCACACTAATTCTTATCCTTCATCCATTCACTCCCTATTCAGTAATAAAGATCAAAACTAGCAATTGACAACAACTGGCAATAATAATTCATTAACATCCTGCTGAGCAACCCTCAAAGATAAACTTCTGCATCTATTTTTACTATCCACGAAATTCGCAACAACGTAGTTATCGAAAAATAATCTCCATAAGCTCCCCCCTTTGAATTTATTTCCACCTGAACATCAGCCGAAAGCAAATGTAACCTTTCCGTACGAGTTTCTTAATTAATTTTTCATGCATAAATGAACTAAAATAAAAACGTAAATTTGTGATTTCCTTTTAACTCAATTTTTCCATTTACGTGAATAATATTATTATGAATTCCAGGCCTATATGTTCATATTAAAGAGAAGGGTGTTAATCTCCCCACAAAAAATAACAAACAAGATGGAAATATTTCTGCCATCTTTATGAGTGATGTTATTAGCATTCCTTCATTTACGAATGGTTCTGGCAAGGGGTGCATTTTGGGTTTTTTTAGGGAGGTTCGATATTTCTGTAATTAATGGAAAAGTTTTCAAAAAGGGGGTTCAAAAAGGCATAGCCATAATGGGATAACGGGGTTCAAGGAGACCTGGACCCCCTTCAAAATTAAAATTTATATTGAAGAAAAAATCAAACCCCTCCTAAATATTTAAAATATTTGAGAAAAATAACCAGATCCCCTTCGAGAGGTCGGACCCACCCTTCCCTTATTCCAAAAAATTCTAACTTCAATTTCATTTTCATCTGAAACAAATAAGCAAAATTAAATTAAAAAAAAAAATTTCCATTAAGGAACCCTTCTGAATACACCCCTGCCTATACCTACATATGTGTCTGTGGATTGTCCTCAAGGGTTTAACTTTAATTTGCAATACAACAATAAAACTTTATGCTCGTGCAATCTCATGGCTCGGAGGGTTTTCCAATAAAATGTCAGGAATTATTTGAAAATTTTCCTCCTCATCATCATCATTTTATCATCCCCGGATTATTCATTTTTAATGGAAATTTTTTTTGAGAAGCTATCGTGAATGGAGAATATTAGGTGAGGTATTCATGCATGATGTGCTAATAATTCAATTAAAATTCATTACAAATTATTATTGCTGTTTTATACGAATCGTGTGAGAGAGTTGATTTTGTTTTGTTTGCTAATCGAGGCAATAACAAGAGCAAACAACTTATTTTTTCTTCTTTTTTTGACTAATTAAATCCTCATGCATGTGTAAATGAGAAATTCATTAACATCTTTTATTGAATACTAAAAAAACTTTTTTTCATTCATTATCGAAAGGCAATTGAGGATGATTTTGGTGAAATTTTGTTTGATTAATGTTTTTTGATGGTTTCACTTACACTTATAAATTTTGAACATTTTTTATTATGCTCTAAATTTCACGCTATTTTAACATGACAATGTGATGAAAAATCATTGAAGGCATGTTGTTGATTAGATATCAAATCGCGTGAAATGTCACATTTTATATGCTTTATGGTGTTTTGTTATCAAATGTCGGATAGTTTTTTATGAACACATGCTGATGGATGGTTGGAGAAATGGTGTCAATATTAATATTAATTTTATGATATGGACAATTGTGAGGGGGCAGCTGATTCAGATAATTTTTGAGATTGTGTTGGGTTTTATCGCAAGATTCAAGAAAATTTCAGTTGGTTGCGTTCAAAAATCTTTAAAAATTTCAACGGTTTTAAACAATTTGAATTAAACAAATAACAGCTTTCAAAAATTTAAAAATTCAAAAAAATTTTTAACGGTTTTCAAAAATTTAAAAATTCAAAATTTTTCTAACGGTTTTCAAAAATTTAAATTTTAAAAAATAACGACATTCAGTAATTTAAAATTGTAAAAATAGGTAAAAATATTTTAATTGTTTTCAAAAATTTTAAATTTTTAAGCTTTAACAATTTTTCATGATATTTCCAAAAATAACAGTTTTTAAAAAATTTAAATTTAAAAAAATATTGGCATCGATTTTTTAAATAAAATAATTAAAAACTTTCATAATTCATTGAATTAAATATAACTTTCTTTTATATCCCTCACAATCAACAACTCCATTTAGCAATTCCAATTTCTAATAACCCCTACGGTATTCACAAATAGACCCACAGTCAATTCATACACATATTTACATAGCTCAATATACGCATCGTATTACATATTAATTACTATTAAATTAAAATCGTGACTGTTCAATTTTATCCACACCAAATGTGATAGCGTTTTTCGAGGTCTTACGGCATAATACGTTTCAATGGATTAATACTTTATGAATGGGTGCATAAAAATTTATAAATAAGGAGCACACTCGGTAATTTTTATACATTACATAATTTTTTTTATTTCTTCTTACAACTCTTGCATTATTATTTTGTTGTGTATGCCCATTAAATTTTTTATTTTTGCAACATTATGACTTGAAACTTTTTTTAGCCATTAACCAGTTTTAAGTGAAAAATAACTGTTATCATACATCATGTTCACTATATTGTATGTACAATCGTAAAAAACATCAAATTACAAAACCACATAGAAGCTCGCTAATGTTAGAGTGTGTCTGGTTTATGTTGATTTTTTATGCTTCCATATTTCTTAGTATTCTTATTTTTTTGATGGCTCAAGTGCTCTCTTTCTATTAAGAATGAAGAATTATTGCGAAAATCATGGCTCTTCATGACTTTCCCTGCAATGGCACTTAAGATTGTCGACATTTGACTTTTATTGGGAGGCTTTTGAAGGGAATAAAATTATATTGATATTATTGTATGTAAAATTGCACTTTGATGACGATTTAATTTAAATGCTTTAAAAAAATTATTTCAATAAATTCTTATGAATAACCATAAAAATGCAAATTAAAAATGATAAAAATGAATTTTTGAAAATCATTATATTAAAATTTACAAGACATTTTTACCATTTTTATATTTTAACATTCATGTTGTTTTGGATTTTAAAATTCCTTATTTTTAAATTTTGTTTTTTGAATTTTTTTAAATTAATTATTTTTTGAATTTTTTAAATTAATTATTTTTTGAATTTTTTAAATTCATTGTTTTTTTATTTTTGAAATAACTTAGTTTTTATATTTAAAATTTTCACATTTTTTAGTTTTTGAATTTGTTAAATTTTGAATTTTTTGAATTTCATTATTATATTATTATTATATTTTTAAAATTTGCTTTTTGTTTTTAAATTTCTTTTTTTTAATTTGTTACTTTCTAAATTCATTAAAATTTAAGAATTTTAAAATGTGTTAAATTTTGAAATTAACTGATTTTGAAATTTTCCAAATTATATTTTTTTTAATTTTTAAAATCATAGAGTATTATTTTTCACCCTATAAATTCTCAGTTCTATTACCATACCCATTTCAAAACGTAATAAAAATCTCAGGAAAATAAAAAAATTTCAAAACACTCCACTCTATTTTTCCACAACAACATTTTATGTGCGTGGCAATTCACAGATTTTTCTTAAGTGTTCTAAATTATAAGTTTGTAAATTGAGATTTTCTACGGTTGGATAGCTTCCCTGTTAGCTCTTCAAATATTTATAGAATCTCATCATCATCAGTCTTTTATGTGTGGAATCATGGTTTAATAAAAAAACTTTTTTGATTGATATTGAAACTGATCTTGCCAAACAAATCCAAAGAAGTCATTAATTGACCTCTAAATAAAGTAAATTTATTTATTTGTTTTCTTCTTTCCCATAAGAATTAATGAAATTCATGAAAAAGAGCTGAAGAAAATTTTCTGGCTTCCGTTCATCACATGGATATTGTAAAGAAGTAACAACAAAAAAATTCTCAAACGTACGAACAAAAAGAGATTCATTAGAAATGATACGTGCCTAATAATAATAATCGTATGCTTAGAATATGTCATGAATCATGAAAAGGAATAGAAAATGGAAATAAATCTATTTTGCAATCTTATGAAATTTGGCAACATTGCAAATACTTTTTTTTCCTTTAATTTAAACATATGGTTCTATATTTTTTGGCAATAAAATATTACTCAGCATGACCCTAGCTGGATAAACAAAATAACCAAAGATCATTCCTGTTTGTAGGAGATCATCTTAAATTTCAAACATTAGATGAGACGTTTTGCACGCTATGAATTTATAATTGATGCTTGTGTGATCATCAACGGCATGCAAACATCTGCTTTCCAAGAAATTAAAATGAAAGTTTAACAAAAAGGCAAGTACAGATATTTCAATTTATGAATGGCTCATTAAAGTGCATTTCTGGTTTAATTCAGTTAATGAAAAAGAAAATTAATTGTATTACTTTAGTTTTAAGGATTTTATCTCAATGGATTGTTTGCATGAGCTGTATAAATGTGGAAACGATTAACTTTTGTATTTATTTCATAGATAGTTATATAAATTTGCAATATTTATTGATAATAAATTTCAAAACATTCGTAAAATATTTAAATTTAATAAATAACACTGTTCAGTGAATAAACAAGTTAAAATAAATTTTAATCAGTCATTAAGTTTCTCAGTTATTGAGGTTTATTGTGCAAAATAATTGTAAAATTTATAACCGTCAAATTAAATTCAAATTTTCTAATTAAAAAAAATTCTTGTTCACTGAACGAAATTAATTACAACCGTCATAAAAAATTTAAATAAAACAAAAAATATTGCGCAGTGAACGAAAAGTTGTTTACATTTGTGAAAAATTAAGAAAATTTCAAATTATTTCAATTTATTTGGATAAATTGTTCATGTAAGTGTCAAAGATTCTAATTTAAATATTAGTCTTATAGAAATTTATAGAATCAAGTGAATTTTTAGAAGGACTATGCTAAATTTTTTATGAACTACTTTTAAAAGAATTAAATTTTTGTGAAATAAATAATTAAACACTAAATCCTTTACTGGATCACATGATTATCTTCCTGAGTTACTAATTCATCTTCGTACAATTAATTATTCACAACCATTTCATTACTTTTCCTCAAAATTAATTATTAATTCTCATTTTCAACATCAAAAAGTCTTCATAAAATTCCAATCTTCATCCACAAAGTACAAAGCGAATTTTCAATTACTCTTTCACAAATTAATAATCCACTTAATGTTATTATTAGACCGCATAAAGGAAATTTTTCATCTACAAATTGTTTTGATTTCAACAATCTCTGTACGATGAATGAATGCACATGCATTACATGCAGTAGCAAACATGTAAATCGATACATTTGTTACATGCTGTGGCGCCTACACACAATTTAATTTATACACACGTTCTTCATTTTTGATCACAAGTAGTTTTTTTTTCCTTGACAATTAATCTAATTTAATTCACCGTTCAAAATGCTCATGATGTGTCAAAAGGAGCAGTAATAAAGGCAAGAAAATATGTCGTTAGCAGCTGAGAAGAAGCAAGTTTAAAGTTTACGATGAGAACGTTCACAAGTGACGATTGAAAAGATTTCATTTATCTAAAAGTATTACGTTGCATTTGAGAGGATAACTATTGCTAATGTCAATGAACCTAGACACTCAAGAATAGCTTGATTTATTCACACAAAAGAACTCTTCCCAAATTTCCACATTTCGTGTCGTTTATTTAAAGAAGTTGTAAAAATGTAGGTAATTATACTGTGGAGATGTGTAATTCCCAGTCAAACACCACCTTTTTACCTTAAATAAATATACACATTCTCTAACCTAAATTGTCTTCACGACGCGACACATAAATCATCTCTATGACTGTAATTTACACCCGTACGCTGTTATCAGAAATACGTAGAAATTATTTTTATGGCTAAACAACGCATGGTCGCATACATAAAGCTTCATATTGTTGGAGTTTAAGTAAAATTCAAGCATTTAAATTCAGTCGGCTTGACTCATTTGATGTTCGTTTGTTTTTATGGCAGTGAACATTGCGAGTGAATTGCATTCCATTTCAAGCACTTGATTGAATTTAAAATGTCTTTAGTCGGTGATTTAAAGTTTTATTTTAGATTGAGTGTTAATAATTAAAATAAACGTTTTTTGATTTATTTGAAAATTTCCCGCCATTTTTAGAAATGTTTACATGAAAATCTGGTAATTTTAAAATGCAAAAATTAACACTTAATTATAAAATTACCGCATAATTATGATAAAATTAGTTTTGCTCACTAAAAATAAACTTATTTACACATTTTAACTGCAATTAAACCGCAAAATACGAAGAAATTTGATAAGTGAAATGTTCAGTTGAGGAAATTTTCAGCCATTTTGTTTTTGAATGATTTAATCACAAAATTACTCATTTAAGGATGAATTACTTAATTTTTATGATGCAAATAGCGTTACTCATCATTTTTGATGATTTTTGAATGCAACAAAGCTAACAAAAAAGCCAAAAAATTATGATTTTTGAATCTATAAACAAATGTCCATCGACCAATTATTTAGAATGCTTAAAATTTCATAAATTCAAGTCCGCTGATGCAAATATTCTATTTATAAACACAAATACGCATCGGTGACTCAATCGTGGCATCAATTTCATGATCAAATAATCATCTCGATATAAACTACGCAAGCACAAGCAATAAGACGTGATGTCATCAATGTTTATGTTTGTACAATAATAAGTTCAGTGGAAGTCGAGTGAGGCGACAATAAAATAATACAATATTGTTATTTGCCATTGGACAGTTTCAAATAAATGCAAAAAAAATGAAAATAAAAATTCTAAAAATAGTAAGCATAATGAACGTACATTGTTATAGTCGATAGATGAAATGGCAATAAGAATTTCTGCCGTTTCGGTAAATGGAACAATAAATTATTGAAGATACATAGAGAATTAATATTAACTGTACAAATAAGAGTGTATGTATGTGAGTTACACACGAGATACAACCGTGGGTCAAAAGTGTTACTAACAATACATTTTGTACAGTTAAGATCTGTATGTATCTAGCTTAATGTGCTCGTCCAATCATCATTCGAATTGAACATGTTTGTTACCTCGAGTGCTTCACTTAAAAATTATGCAACATTAAGTTTGATTACAAAACTTAAAAAAAATATGAAAGGCTTCCAAAATAATTGCAATAAAAAATATACAGCATGCTTATTTTTTCGAGCAATAAAACTTCTATGAACCTTTTAACCTTCCACAGCCATTAGCTAATAAAACGATATAGGAATTTATTATTATGATGACTAGTTATTTCTATATCATTTTGGGGTTAGAAAATATTCTTTGACCCAATTCGATTGGAATTTTTTTGCCCCCAAAAAATATGAATTATTATATAACATGAAATATGAGCATTTCATTGTGATAAGAAAATGTCAGGAATAAAAACATTCGTCATTTCCAACGATAATTACTGTTTAGCTTTATTACTATATTTGTATAATATAGGTTATAGTTGGAAGAATAGACGTAAAGGAACAGGAAAAAAGAGTCGTAAAGCTGAAGAAATATTTCTTATCGCTTTATGTATTTGGTTTGTTTACATGGACTTGCTTGTCTTTGATAAGATGCGAGATTCTCTTCTACTACGAAATACTCAAAGGTCACAATTTTAAAGAGAGGAAATTAAATAAAAAATTTTGTGCTTTACTAAAATTACTTCCGGCACGCAAAAATGAAATTCTAGAAGTATTCTTTATTAGAAGATTGGACTAAAAGTGGCTCTTGTTAAAGATTAATGTGCCGTTTTTGATCAAGGTCTTAGAATTTGCCAAATTTCGTCAATCTATTATGAAATATCTCCAAATAATATCAATCTTTATACAAATTCCTCTGATTTTGATCTACGTAAAATTTTTTAGGCTACAGGGACCACTACCCCTACCCCTATTCTATAGTATAGATCTACCCCTACCCTATGGGTATACTCTAGGGTACTAGTTAGAGACTCTAACAATATAAATAAAAGAAAAATATCGTTGAATAAAAAATAATTAAAATTCAATTTAGAAAAATAAATGCCCCCGCTAGATAATAATAGATTCAAAAACTCAGGGGTATACCCTATGGTAGGGGTAGGGGTATACCACGTGTAGCTCTCGAATGGTGTCCATGTGGCAATTTCTCCTCAAAAGTCGATCGGTATTTGGGAGAAAAATGTATTTGATGTATACCAAGTTTCTAAGTCTGGAATTCTACCGCCATTTTCTTTTTGTTATCAAAAATAAAATCATCATAGTTAGGTTCTAGACATAACATCACTACAAAATTATAATACAATTCTCTTTGCTCACAAGCTATGAATCATTTTTATCATTTCAAGTGCGATGAAATAGAGTATTAGGTCAATTTTTTGACGAATAAAGTATTCAGTCGAGAATTTTTATGTTTTTGTCGCCAAAAGTCATAATAAATAATTTTGAATCTAGAAATTCCGTTAAATGTCAATTGACATATTTTTTAAGCTTTATCTTTTAGAATGTTCTAGTTTTGAGCTAAATAAATTTATTAATTTATGACTGCTATTTTTTGAAACAAGGGTGCAGTTCCGCTGATTAGTACCGATCAAAAGTCAGTTGATTAGTTCCGCACCCTTGCTTTAAAATGCCAAACTAGAGATTTCTTGTTGTTTACTCTATTAACTTAATAAACCATTAAATATTTATAGTTTGCTAATTTTAATGGAATTAGCTCTAATAAATCGTTAAAAAATGATTATAGTCAGCCGAAAATTTTCCCATAAAATCTCAATCCGCAAAAATCCAGCCAGAAAGGAAATAATTTTTTTATTGCTTCGACGTCCACTCTGATAACAACTTGCTTCCCATGAATGAAATATTGAAATGAATATTTTGAAATTATATGACTCTTTAACCTCGAGTTACCTTCAAAGAGACTGCACATAAACATCAGCAACGAAGAAGAAAGCAAAACGTGATTTATTTATAATCTGAATAGTAAACAAAATCTTCATTTTACACAGAATGATATTTAATTCTACATACGTCTAAAATTAGAAGCCAGTGTAAGAATCTCATCTCTAGCTTATTTCACTCATTGAAATGCATAATAAAGTGTAGAAAAGCAGAAAACAGTCGTATGCAGGTTAGGCCGCCTACGGCAAATATCCATCACATAACAGTGTCTTTTGAAATAATGTTTTAAAAAACCTGTTTTTATCATAGTTACGTAGGATTTGAGATGTAAGAATTTTTATTTTTTTAAAATGCATTTTACATCGACAATGCACTTCCTTTCGTGTCTCTCTTCCAAACATTCTCTTGATTATTTAATTTTATTTCAAATGAAAAAAAGAGAGAAAAAAGTATCAAATTCAATTTAATTCTTTTTATTTCGTGTGGCAGCTGCTGCTTTAAAAAGGCAATTTCGCAGGTGCTTTAGAGCGAAAATATGTTCTTATTAAGAATTAAAAACGAATTGATAAGTTGAGGTTTGACGCCGTCCGTCACAAGTCATTCTCAATGATTATTTAAAGATATGCACTGAGAAATTGCTTTTTGTGGCTTCTGCGTATCTAGAATCGGATCTATAGGCTCATGAATTATGCATGAAAAAGAAATTTTAAATTTCAATCAACTTTTTTCTTCCATGGGGTGACTTATCACCCGCTTAATATTTACAAACGGCACATGCTGTGTAAGGCGGATTTATTAGAGGGCAAAACATATTGATTTTCATGTCTGCGTTGTCTTATTTATGCTAACAGGATTAGGAAAATTGCAAAGAAGAAAAGTTCTAGAATAGCAAAAACAATTTTTGAGTTAATTTTTTTCAATTTCTTTTTGGGTATCATATTTATTCTTCCATTAAGTTGATTTTATGCAAAACATTTTATCCATAAATGTATCGTATTTCTCTGCTTAATGCTCTCCTTCTATTATGTACAATTTTTTTTTTATCGTGGAGGATTCAGGGTTGGTAGACAAGTTGAGGAGCTGAGAGTGTTAAAATGGAGTCAAATGGTCAATTATTTTAGCAAAAAGACTACTTGGGAAGGTACGTTAGAAACAAAAATTCTAAATACTGGGTCAACCATCTCAGCATCAACTAGGGCAGTGTATTCCAAACTGTTTGTTGAAAGATTTATTCGAGAAGACCAAAAAAGACCGACTTTTGTTGGTACGTTCAAAGAAAGGTTGTGAATCTAAATTTTTGGACTACCCCTCATAGGGGGGTGGTCCTTAGGTGCCCGGATACCCCCAGATCAAAATTCAATACAAATTTTCAATTTTTATTTATTTATAAACCAGAAAATTATTTTTTTTTACAAAAAATGTTGAAGATTACTCGCAGAATCAATCTATATGTCTAAAAAATATTAAAATTTCAATGATTTTTCAAACATAAACAAATTGGGTACCTTCCCATCAAAAAATCTGGATGGTAGTCCCATGGTAGTGCTCTAATGGATTCCAAGGATCAACCTCAAATAATGTTAAGAAGAGTACAGGTTGCCCATCACTTGGTTAGAACGTTTTTAAATGACGTTCAACAGAAAACGAGATTTTTAGACCTCCTACCCTTCTCATCATAAATTTCCAAAAAAAAAATTTTTTGTCTCAAATTCTGACTAAATCACAGTAAAAAATTTTTAAACTGTCCTGTCTAAAATAAATTCTTTGATGAGGACGAGTACACAATAGTAATAAATTGATAATCCCCTTTTCATAACCGTTCGGGTTTTACAATACGTGAGAGAATGTATACCTGAATAAATGAGGAATGAATCCATTCTTAGAATTACTACAAACATTTTTTTGTTTACGTTGAAATTCACTTGTGTAACTTGAGTTTTACTTCTGGATGATTAATCATAGAAATGTTTTGCTATCCAGGATACCCTAGGATAAGAAAAGGGGTAGGTTAGGTAGTGGTACCATAGGGTAGGGGAGGTGTAGGTTGGGTACCCAAAATAGCCCCTAGTAGCTCTAGAAACTGACCCCATGATGAGTTTTTGAGGGTCCTCGATAGAAAACTTTCTCCAATTTATAAGGTTCTGACTAAATAATATTCCATCATATCAGCATCTTCTCAATTTAATCCTCACAAACCCAAATTAACAACACTGGAACAAGGATCTATTTATTTATACAGGACTTGAATGTACTTGTGTGTATGTGTATGGAAAAGTCATTTAAAAAAGTGAGCACTTGCAGCAAGAATTGAAAGAATTTTTCACTTACTCTCATTCTCACTCACTCGCTGATATAAACAAGAGCTATGTGTATGTACACAAGACACGAGAGTTTTTATGTTAGGGCGAAAAACAAAGAATTTTTATTCATATAGAGTATTTAAAGTTCTTTTTTTGGGTAGACGAAGAAGGGGAAAATAATAATTTTCTATGCATCTGGCTATTTTTAGAGAGCAAAACGTTCAATATTCACAACTATATGTCGTGAGAGGAGTGTAATAAATTATGCCATTAATTCGTTATAGTTTTTTTATAGACACCAGAGTCAGAACTTCATGATTATGACACTTACCTGCAAAGACTGTGTCGGTGAGATTAAATTTTCCATAATATTTTGGAAAATCCTTTAATTTCCTATTCGCTAGAACCAATTCACCGCTTACAGAACACTCATCCAATATTTTTTCAAGAGAACGAGTTAAATTCATCACGTTAGTATTATTAATAACTGATACAGCCATTGAATTGTCGGCCTCAATTGATTTTTTTTCTTCCTTCTCGAGCTCTCTTATTTATTTTTTTTTATTTTTTTATTTTGTAGAAAAATACCACTTATACACTTGCTTTATTTTTCATCTGATTATTGCTTTTATTTCTCAACTCAAACATCAATCACGATCTTAAGCATATGCTGATGTTTTGCCATAAAATATTTAAATCATCGAAAATTAAAAATTTTGAGCTTATTATTGTAAAACTGCTAGAAAATTTATTAACACCACCCTAATAAATATTTTTTTTCTTCTTTTTTGCAATTTGAATCCCAGACTATATTTTTATGCTTCTATACTCGATAAACTCTAACGATGAACTGACACCGCTAAAGAGAGACAAAATATTGAGAGAGAATTTTTTTTATGTAGAGTATTTTTCATATAGACATTGTAGGGTTGATGACTGTAAGGCGAGAGGGGAATTTTGAATTTTTTGAGACTGTTGAACGTTTGAATTTTATTTGACCGTTATGAAATTTTTTGAATTTATTTGTTTGGATAGTGATTTTTATTTTTTCAGTAGATTCAATAAGATTTTGACTTTAGGAAATTGAATTGAAAATTGGCTAAAATACTTGATTTTGATTTTTCCGAAGACTTTCCTTTATGATTTTCTAAATCCTCTGATTTTTGAGCAACTTATCAAAGCTGTCCTAAAAAAATATTAAAATTTTGCTCCTCGTCCTGAATTTTTGTTAATTTAGGTGCATTTAAGAAATGTCTAGGCTGCCCATATGCTTGATTTTTAGAGAACTGTCCTCTGAAAAGTCCAATTTATCCTCTATTTTTATAAATTGACCTCTATTTCTGTTAAAATGTCCTCTATTTCTGAAAAATACGTCATTTTACACTAGATAGGATGGAAGTGCTGAAGGAAAAAAGTCAACACAAAAAATTTACTCAACAATTTAACATTTTGATAGAAAAATGGCCACTATCTTTTCAAAAAAATATCACATCACCCCGGTATTTTTGGATCCATATTTTTATTTGAAGCATAAAGATTTAAGCATATACAAAACAATAATATTTATCAACTTTTCAAAGCACTTGCATGACATGTTTTCTATTGTAGCTTAAAAACACAACAAGTCTTGAAAAGATCTTAGAATTTCTTTCAACTGACGAAAAATCATAGATTTGCGGAAACAGTTTTTCATCAATTAAAAGCTGATAAGCTTTTAAAGAACTCTTCAAAATAAGGGGTCATTCGAAAATTACGTTACTCTAAAATAAACTTTTCGACAACCAACCCCCCCCCCCCCTTTTTCAAAAATTTTTCATGGAAAAATTCTTTAGTATGAAGTGTCACAAAATCAGAATTTTCAGAAATTGTCATCTATTTTTGTTAAAATGTCCTTTATTTCTGAAAATTCGACCTTTTAAACTAGATAAGATGAACTCAAGTGCCAAACCAAAAAAACGTAGACACAAAAATTTTGCTCAAAAAGTGGATCTTTTGATAGAAAATTTTTCGGTCCTCTATTAAAAATATCTGGTCACCCTACCTCTAAAGAGCAATGTAATTTATGGTTGTATTTATAAAAAACCTTATTTGATTCAAAAAATAGCAACTTAATTTGTCTCAAAACTTTTAGCCACAAAAATTATTATGTTTCAAGTGACCCACAACGAGTCTCCTATGTCAGATGTCCCATTATACATCACAAAAAAAATTTCTGTACCACACAATTTTAATGAAATACATGATAATAAAATTTGTTTCAACACAAGCCAAGATTTGCATTATCAGCTGAAGAAAATATTCAGAACATTTCACTGATTCGTACTCCGAAAATGAAGAAGAAAAGCTATAAAAGCAGGCACACATCTTTTTCGGCTATTAGTCTTTGTATACAACTCGAGCTGTTCGTTTCGATCAGGAAAGAACAGGGAATCAGTTTGGAGATAACAAATCAATTAATAAAATTACAAATTTTTATTGAGCAAGTACAGAAGTAAATTGAGAGGTGAGGAATCAAAATAATTTACAAGTGCATTGAGTATAAATTTTTATGAAGCTGGAAACATCAATTAATTGCGTATAGAATATAATATTAACTTCCACACGCGCATCAAGTGACTACGTGATATTTTAAAATATTTTTTTTGACGATCCTCCACCCAGACAGTTTGATATCAAGGAATTATCATATTTACAATATATTCTTATGAGAGAATTTTGTGTAAGAGTTCGAGCGCGTGTTTATCACTAACCTACACCAAAAAATATCATCTGTCGTATGGGAATATAGTCAAGCTAGTTAAACACATCTAAATGCCTATAATCAATTTATTTTTGCGTCTGTATTGCCAATTTATAATTCTTACGGCTTTAAACATCAATAAAGCAGCTCATGCTGGTCATTAAGCAACAATTCAAACTTCTAAATCAAAACAGCTTGAAAAAATCTAACAAATATTTAAAAAAAAATATATAAAAATAATCCAAATTTTTATTTTTCAGTAAGTTTATTCACATTGTGACTTTCCATATCAAAATGTTGTTGCTACACACATTCGCAAATTTTTTCTTCTTCGTCTATCTTTGCTTTGTTGATAAATATTTATATATTTAAAACCGGCATCGATGCTGTTGAAGAATTAAATAATTCAGTAGTTTTAATTGATATAAATTTTTTTATTTTTTTCTTTTCATGTTTCGTTTGTCACGTACGCACACGACCCTTTTAACTGGAACATAAAACATGATTTCTGTGTATTTATGGAACTAAAAATCAAATTCAGAAGGAATTGAAAAATGTCGTTACCTGACTTTATGACCGATCCAAATGCTGTTCTTAATGACAAAGATCATGAGTGGCGCTACAAGGTTATTCCTGACTACTCGAAGGCAAATGCTCTTTATGAAGAAGGTAATTGCTGAATGGATTTTGTATATATTTCTGGTTTCTTTAAAATGGAAAATTTCCGTGGGGGGGGGGGTGTGTTTTAACATTCAAATGGACTCTATGGCTACGCCCCTGGCTAAGTCCCTGCCTCCAACGATTAAGAACCTAGATTTGATGCTTACTATTTTCTCTCTCAATCTATATAAATTTTAAATAGATTTGGCAGCCTGAAGGTTCAATTAGGGTTAGCACCCAAAAACACCCCATTGAAGTTTTTAGATATACAACATTAATTGCCTTAACAGACAAATATCATGCTCTGTGTTACCGTGATGTACTGACTGAGATCGATATGGTTCCACTAAGCATGCTCTTCCTCTGTTAAGGTTTACAATATGTTATAGTAATGACTAATCATCTTTATCAATCTAAATTAAGTTAATAATCCTCTTTACAGAAAAGACAGTTGAACATGAAGAAGGCTCACTAGAATGGCTCGTATCCAATTTGGTTAAGGTAAATATTTAGCTCTAATGTACAACTACATAATTTAATCACTTCTTATTAAAATTAGAATTGGGAGAAAGAAATGTCTCATAAAGTTCGTGCAGATCAGATTAGAACAATCAATAAGGACAAATATCGTTTCTCGGTCAACGGAAAGGAATGGAGAACCATCGATCAAATGTTGGAGGTAAGTTGATTATTACACTGTGGTGCTCAAAGACACCCCAAAGATTTCAAAACTATCGCAAAATTTTCATCATTTATTGTCTTTATAACAGATTGGAACCTACAATGCATTGATTGGTGACAGAGATTCCTACAAAGCTAGCGAGTTAGATTTTAATGATTCTCATAAGCTCTTCAAGCGTGCTCTCCGCGTATTCTCATGGGAAGTTCTTAAAGTTTACAGTGGACCTCCGGTAGTGGCTTTCAAATGGAGGTAAATTTCTGAAAATCCTAAAAATTTGGAACTTAATAAATAATTTTTTAAATTTATTTTCCAGACATTGGGGACTTAACAACGGAGATGTTTCCCTAGAAACAAAGAGCGGCACCAAATACAGTTCAGTTGCATCAAACAAAGTTCTTGAAGTTTGCGGTGTTGCTGTTGCTAAAGTTAATGATAAATTCCAAATTGAGGATCTTGAAGTTTTTTATGATCCATCAGATTCCGTTGATCCATTGTTCAAGAAATCTGAAGGATGTCCAATGAAATAAATTTTATTAATCTTAATTCGATAATTTTTGGATATGCTTAAAACTGTATTAATCATGTTAAAAAAATAAAAGTTCTAAATATTCATTAAAAAATTATTTTATAGCAACAGACAGGCTTCTTGTCACGTTGATTAATTCCACGTGCCATTTGTTTGTGTTAGTATGACTCAGCACATTCCACTAGATTCTTTAGCATCGATTTCTTTCAATATTTTGATCACACATTTTCCTTCTTTTGGCAACAGACCTACGGTACCAAAATCAAATTCAAGTTCTTCAAAGCTTAATGCTTTTAAATTGAAATTCATTAGCATCATGACAACCGCAACTTTAACAACCAGCAAACCCATTCGGAATGCAATACAGTTTCTAGGTCCTATTCCAAATGGCATGTACATGTCCTCATTGAAATCCATACGAGTGAAGCGATCAGGATCGTATTTTTCAGCATTTGGGAAGAATCTTTCATCTCGACTGACACCAAGAAGGGAAACAATGACTGATGTACCTTTTTTAATGATGAAATCCATGTCAGGTACTTTGTAGTCTTTCTTACATTCTCGATTCAAAATTGGTAGTCCTGGATACTTCCTTAAAGTTTCTTTTACACATAAATCTATGAATTTCATATCCATAATAGATTCATAAGTTATCTTTCCATTGTGTTTCTCTAAAGTGTCTCGAATGTCCATTTTTGCCCGTTCCATTAAATCTTCGTTTTGTGTCAATTCATAAAGCGTGTATGCAATTGTTGAAGATGAACTTTCGGTACCGGCGATGTAGAAAATGAAAACATTTGCAGCAATTTGCTCATAGGTCATGGATTTGCTTCCTTTTGCTGTTGAAAAATAAAAGTTTTGTCATTAAAGATTTGAACTTTTGAACTGTGGGCAGTTTTTCGTCATTCACTAGAGGATAGGATATCCTAAGATACCTTAAAAAAGGTATAAAGCATACGGTATAGGAAAATGTTCAAAAATAAAAAGAAATTGTTGCCCAGATGGTGGCCAAGCGGATAGTTTCCCTAAAACCTGGTTGAAAATGATGGCTGCTTAACCATTTCAATATGTGCCGATCGGAATGGCATGAGCATGCCTCAGAATTCATTCATTAGTGATGTCCATCCAAAAATTGGATTCAAGCAGCTCCAGACTCTCCCCCTTCGTTTTCATCCTTTCAAATTCTGGTGACGCTTTCTAGGGCTATCCTACCTAACCCGGTACCATACCTACCCTATCCCTACTTTTATCTTGGGGTATTTGGGGTAGGTTAAGTGGATTACGACCCTACCTACCCAAGTAGAAACCATTCCCTCAACATCATAATGATCAACCCACAGTAACAAACCTGAAGTATTAATTTTCCATTCATCCTTCTCTGTAGAGCTGTTATTTCTCAACTGGATGAGATATTGCATCAGATCTTTACGAATAATGTTGTTGGCTTCTCTGTATTGGATTGTTTTTGTGACCATATCAAGACAGAATTTCCTCATGAAACCTGGCAGTCCCTTGAGTCTCAATAATTTAATCAAACTGCAATTAAAATTTATTTTGTTGATCTAATGACACAATTATTAGAACATTGACCTTGAGGCTTACCCGGGACAAATGAAAACTGAACTTCGTCTGATAACGTCGACAATACTTTCGTTAGAATTCAGTAACTTTGCATTCATTCTGAATTCATGATCAGGATTTTCAATACATGATATTCCTTCCTGTCCAAATGCAATTAATGCTAGACAGTCAGCAACATAACGCGAGGCTATGTCTCGAATTTCAATTTCAGCTTGTTCTTCTGCGTGAGACTGCATAAAATCTACTAGATTACTTCCTATACTTTTAATGTTCTCGAACATTCCTTTCAGCTTTCCAGACGTAAATGCTGGCGTCAATCTGGTCCTCAAACTTTTCCACTCCTCACCTTCAAGTGAAAATAAATTTCCAGACATTTCATCTCGTTTAACATCAACATAAACACCTCGGTCATGAAAATGTTCAAAGTCCATTGTAAGTACATTCTTGATAAGCACTGGATCTCTTATCAAAAGTGCTGGTCGGAAGAACAAATAAATCCCTAAAATCTGATCTTTTGAGTTTTTATAAATGTCATAAATTGCAGTTCCAAACGATCTTTCCTTTTTGACGAGCGCCTCTAAATTTCCAAAAGGGAATTTTGCATTTAGATGTGGAATGTCAAAACTATCCCAATGCGTGTACTGCTTTCTAATGAATGACACTAGTAAAACAACGATGACTGTCAAAATTATTATCACAATCATTTTTTGGAAACCTTTTGAAATTTTCTTTGATTGAACTGAATACTTGAATTTATGATTTATTTTTCTAAGGGCTACGACGACTTGTCTATTTGAAATTACAGTAGAAACTAAAAGTGATAGTAGTTTAAGTTCTAGTTAGTGCATAGAAATAGAATCGATGCAACAAATTTCATTTCCATAAGTGATTCACAAGTAAACATTGCATTATGGTACAAACTATTCATTTTTCAGCTGTTCCTTAAGTTTCTAATTTTGTGTCCAATCGTTGCAGTTACTGGCAATTTAGAAAATGAATATTCTTGCTACAATTTTGTTCATGGGTTACTCAGTTCCTTAATTAATTAAAATTTGAAATAAATTCACAAGATCCTCAGCTCCGTTACCAAAATAACCAAGATATTTCGTCAGATTATCTCTAAAAAAATAATGATATTCCAAAAATCATTTAAGTATCAACTTGTGAGCTTTATTTGTTTAAATTAACGATTTTAAGGTACCAAAATACAACAATGCGTGATGACGTCACGAAACTTAGAACTTTACTCTATAATTAATGCTTATGATAATAACTAGATGTGAAAAAATACAGCCATAGACCAAATGATCATGAAAATTGTTATTCCAAGCATTGTGAAGAAACAAATGGCACGTGCAGGTTGACGAATCGGATATCTGTTGAAAAATATTGTCAATATTTAATTAATTTATCAAATATCTTAAATATTTGTATACATACATAGCATAAACGACTGTGTAGAAGATTCTCGATAGTACAGCAATTCTGATAAGCCATGAAGCAACAGTCGGATCAGGTTCCGTTATGATATACCTACAAAAAATAAATATTTTTATTGCGAATCTAGTCTATAAATTTTTAGCAAGTCATTATCTCACATTAGTGCTGCTAATAAAAATGCGGGAACATTTTCAAGGTCGTTCAAGTGAGCTCGTCTAATACGCTCAACATCTTCGTCTTTCTTGATCTCAAAACTTGGATTTTGTGCTACATCTTCTGGATTTTCAACAGCACCTTTCCTTATGCGATTGAAGATTGTCAAAAATGACATGATCAACATTTTTATAAGAAGAAGACCGCCCCATGTGATATAAACACGTAGAGCTTCGTTATTGTAGCTGAAAACTGCCATGATTTCACTTCCTATTTACCAAAAAAATTTTAACTCTTAACTGCTTGATGGCTGCTTTAAGACTGAATCTTATTTTTTCTCTTCTCTTGTGTTATGTGAAATCAAGAAATTTGGACAGGTCTTTAATGTATTTTTAATGGTGTTGTGATTGAGATTGAGGTGGTGTGAGTGTGGTCACTCGATACCAAAAGAAACCGCATTTTTTAAGCGCACGTGTCATTAGTAGTATTGGTCAGAGTTGGAATTTACTTAATAATTTTGTTGGCCGTACAGATCAATGACCTTCCTCAGACGTCGCCTAAAGAGTTGAAATTTAGCATCCAGCTGAGGGTACTGTGACTCTAATTGATTCAGAATCCGTATCGTAATGCCAGGAAGATACCTGCTAAATATTTAATAGCAAAAAATGTCCAAATACTGGAAGATGGCATTCAATCTATAAAATAAATAAACAGCTAGCTAAGGAACTAAATACAGAAGTAAATTTGATTTGTTGAATGGACAAAAAAATCAGAAAGTTTCTAAATTAACACAATGATCTTCATTTATTACTTTCATTAAGTCCACATGCTATAGACAAATTCTTCACACATCTTTCAATTTTCTTCTTCCTTCATAATTTTAACCATGCATGTTCCTTCTCTTGCCAATAAAACAACAGATCCATAGTCAAATTTGAGTTCACTGTATCTGACTGCTTCAAATTTAAAGTTCATTAAAAGCATAATGCATGGGATGATTGGCTAAAGTGAAATTTTGATCTTATTATACCTAATAGTTTAGCAAAATATGACATAGAATCATAGTATTTCATGTAAAGAACAGTTCTAATAGCTGAAATGGTTTTTAGATGGCTTTATTCCTCCTCTGGCATAATGACTACAATCTTCTCCTCAATCAGTCCCATCTGGGTTGCAGGACAATTTCGAGATCCAATACCAAATAACATAAACATGACAGCAACTCAATCCATACAGTCACTTGTGAATCGAATAGGATCAACATTTTCAACATTTAGAAAGATTTCTCCATCCTGACAGATTCCAAGGATTCAAATGACGACGAAAGTGCCTTTTTAATGACAAAATCCATGTCAGGCACCTTGTAGTCTTTATTGTATTCACAACTCACATTTGGAAGTGATGGACTGGTTCTTTAAGACAAAAGTCTATGAATTTCATGTCTTTAATTGACTAATAAGCTGATTTACCTATTGTGCTTGTCGGAAGCCTCTCGAATGCCAGCTGTTGTAACTTCCATCAAGTTATCAAAATAAAATTTTCACTTTTTTCAAAAAGATCAAAAAAAGTTAATTAATTTTCACAAAGAAATTCGAATACATTCATACAAACAAGCAGGTCGTCATAGCATGCTGCCACAAATACGTTACACAAGCAATTCAAAATCATCATGTCTATACATGAAATTCAAAACTTCCCACTCACAACATAATTTTAACGGTTTTGAAAATTTTATAATCGCAGTAATCATTGTTGTTGTAGTTGAAATTTTTAAGTTTCAGTGGTCTTTGCAATATTTATTAATTTAACGCGTGAATTTAAATAATTGTGAATGTTTGTCGGATTTTAAGTGGACAAGACTTTATTTCCTGTTAGATGTGATTAAATGAAGAGTGATAGAAGGTTTGTAAATACGTTAAATTAGGTAAAAATCGGTTGTGTTTACTAAAAAAAATTCCTGAGCTCATCCAGTGATGTGTAATGAGTGAAAAAAAAAGTTTCAGTCTGAAAGATCATCTATTCGGTCTCTATAAATAGAGCTGAGAAGAAAGTGAAAAATTTGAATAACATAAAAGTAAAAATTTAAATATGAAAAAGTGCATAAGATCTTATTAGAATGTTTTATATCGTTTGATGAGTTCAGGAAGAGGTAAGTGAACGGCCAACATAAACAAATCTCTGAAAAAAAAAGATCTACGTCATCTAACATGCTGTAAAAAGTGATCAATGAGAGTTCATTGTTTTCATATATTCCGTTGTATCTTTAACAGAATTCGCGAAGCATAAAAGAGAAGAAAATTTAGTTTGTGTGAAAATTTAAGTGCACCGCAAGTGGTTTGTGTACATACCAAAAAAAGACAGACAGAAGCTATAACAAAAATTCAAGAATATTCCAGTGTTATTGTTAACAAGGGGAAAGAACTTGCGGTAAAATACGGTGAAATACGGTGAAATACGGTAAAATACGGTGAAATACGGTGAAATACGGTAAAATACGGTGAAATACGGTGAAATACGGTGAAATACGGTAAAATACGGTAAAATACGGTGAAATACGGTAAAATGCATAATGATACATATTATTACCATTAAATTTTATATTTTGATGTCAAAATATTAGAAACCTGTTAGTTTAGTTTCCCAATCATACACTGTTACTCTTGGGATGTTTGTATTATTTGAATTGTTTTAGTTTTATTAGTTAAAATTCAATCAACTAGAATTTTATAAGGAAGTTTTTTGATTATAATCAAACGTCTTATAAAAAAAATTTTTTTGGTCATCAGTGTATTTTTTTAGTGAGTGTAATCGTGATTACCATCGTGATTGTCATCAAACTTTGTGACAAACTTTTTTTGTGATTGCCATCACTGATGGTAATCGTGATTACCATCATGATTGTAGTTATGAAAAATCTGACATTGAAAAAATTTCAGATTCAGTGAGTACAGGAGTGATGACGAGAGTGATGGCCATCATTGTATGTCATAATTATGAAGCAAACGATATTTTTACTTTGATATACTACTTCATTCAAAACATGAGTGTTGAAGAAAAGTTGGAAAAACTATTTTTAAATAAAAATGCTCCTTATTTTTGGATCTTTGATTGTAAATAAATGATTTTTTTAAATGAAATTTATTAAACACGATTTAAAACAGAAAATAAAGTAAAAACTTAATCAAACTACATTGTATGAATAAAATTAACAACATATGCATTAGTAAAATCAACATCAACTTTTGCGTGACACTTGTAGAATTTTACATTAAAATACTGAATGATATTTCGGATCATTTTCTGACCATTCGCAACAGAATATAATGGATTTAAAAACATACCAACATTTTCTGATGAATTTATATTGACTACATCTCGATAGTAAATCGAGTTTTTACTTGTGAGATTTTTAAAATTTAAAACCCGACCAAAATAAATTATACTGTTATGAAGAAGAACAATATAATCACCTTTAGAAATACATTCTTGCTTCCATACCACATCATTTC
This sequence comes from Chironomus tentans, assembly GCA_963573255.1. Classification (NCBI taxonomy): domain Eukaryota; kingdom Metazoa; phylum Arthropoda; class Insecta; order Diptera; family Chironomidae; genus Chironomus; species Chironomus tentans. Next base: position 20,083,963 of record OY754302.1, read on the forward strand.
TTCTTTGTTCAACTTCAATATGAATAGTTCTGCGAGGAACAAACCGTTGTCTAAGATCCGTATTGACGTGTATTTTATTGTTCTCCATCATCCAAACCAGTTGATCCTTACTGACTGACTTCATTACACCTCCTTCTTTGATCGTGAGATATCTGTTAGCTTAGATAACAAATAATTAATTTTAAAGTATTAAACGATTTCTTAAATAATTTAAGTCTTTCATGCATTATTTAATGAAAATTTAGTGAATTTTAAAACTTACTAGATTCTATGTCTAAAAATTCGACATTCTGAAGAACAAGAGACGCATCAACTTGCTCATCTTCTTCATCATTGTCCCACTCTGACATATTTGAAGGAATAATTCTTAAATGCTGTGGTTCTGGAGCAGGAGCTTGATATAAAACGTCATCATTTGACACAGATGTTATAAGATCTTTTAATATGATTTCTTCTTGATGTATTCCTAATTCTTTTGATTTTTCTATTGCTGCAAACATTCCACTTTCAATTATGATATGAATATCAGACGTTTGTATTTCTCTAACTTCTCTAGAGTGCCTCTTCTCTCGTTGCTCAAGCACAGGGAATACTATTTTGTCTTTTAATTCAAACATTATTTGTTCACACAACTCGATCTTATGCAAACGGGATAAGAGTGTTTTTGGCGTGCAATTTATTTGTGTGTTCTGCACTCCTGTCATAGATCGAATATGTCTAAACTCACTTTCACACTGTTGCGATGAATTTTCAGATATGTTGTGCGCTCGGTTGTCAATGATCAATTTCAAAAGCCATAGTAAATTAATTTCAAGCCCTTCAAAGCAGTTAGAAGTAATGAATCTTTCACTTGGTAAATTTCTCTTCACTACATCTGTTTTCCAAATTCTTAAAAAAAATATCATATATACCGCATTGAAAAGACGCTCATCGATTGAGGTTTCGTGAGCTACAAACGCCTTCAATCCACATTGAATCAACTCAAGATAAAAAATAGTGCCTTCCGTATTCTCCATTTCCTTGAGGAGCTTTAAGACACGTTCATTTGTAATTTTGTGAATGCACTCGTAGTTCATGAAATCCGTTACATCTAGATCACTTTGCACAAGTCCATGCTTGATTTTATCGAACTTTTTGTAGAGTATAATTAAATGATTGACAGTTATGATGTGATTGCCAATACGCATGTGTCGACTAAATTGATTCATAAGGTTCTTGAAACGCTTTAGAATATGAAATGTGTCCTGTGTGCCTAAACATTCTGCCATTATACTACCGCACAATTCAATCGAACCAAAAGTTGTAACATCACCGAATCTTATTAGTTTTTTTTGAGCAGACATCATTCTCGAATCACCGTCGCTTCCATAACCCAAAAAATTAATTTCTTTCTCAAAAAGTTTTGTCTTCATATAATTTATCCGGTTGCTTACATCGCTGGCTTTAAATGTGTTACTGGTGAAGTAAACACCTAACAGAAACGGTTTTGCACCTAAATTAGATTAAAATTGAAAATAAATATTTTTTTTCAAATAATCGTTAATAAGCTTACCAGCAACATTTGGCTGTGCGAGCAGCACTTGAACGTAGCTTGCCCTTGTGTAGTTTGTAATCGAATCGTAAATGTTTCTGGCACTACTTGCTTTGTGGAAATTTTCATGCGGCAATCCAGTGGTTGGATCAAAAGGAGCATCTAAGCCGATGAGAGTATTTGTATCAAGACAAAAGCTAACATTGTTTGTGATTCGTGTACCGTCCTCAAATATATGAACTTCTAAAGGATATCCATGAACAATTAAATGCCGACGAAGCTCGTCAAACCTCAGAATGTTTTCGTTCACAATCGATAGCTCTTTTTTCATATACGATATTAGACCGCTTAATTCAGGTAAAATTAAATTCGATTGCATAAAGTTATAAAGAGATTTGCCTCCTCGAATATAAATATAGACAGCAATTTTTTTGAATTCATCACTGAATCTATTTCCTTTATGATGTAGCTTATTTATCTCAGCATTTTTTAAACACAATTTCAGGAAATCAGTATAATGCGTGTTATCCTCGTTCTATAAAATTAAAAGAATTATAAATGTGTTATATAACATACGTTATAAATTTATTTATGCAAGAAAAATTATTTTGTTAGAAGCTTTAGTTGTTGGAAATAAAAAAAATTGTTACATTAAATAATATGTGTTAGCGACGTTTTTGTGTTTGTTTAGCAACTCGACGTTTTCTGTTAACTCTAACTGAGGTCTCGGGAGCATTTTCAGTCGTATTTAGTAATGTATTTTGTGCTAAGTCACTTGTTTCGTTATTAGATTGGTTTTGTGTCGGATTTAGAACTGGATTTTGTTCTGTGTTGATATTAGATTGGTTTTGTACATGATTTATTGCTTGAATTGGTTCAGTATTGTTTTGTCCGTGATTAGTTTGAGTTGAGTCAGATGAAAGTGTAGCATTTCTAACAGGATTTGAGCGTATGTTATTATCTGGATTTAAATGATTCTTTAAATGACTAATGTAATTGCGTTTGTATAAGGCAAAATTTCTGCCTGGCTCAGTAATTGAGAACATTACACTACAAATAGGGCATTTTGCTGTGAATGTCGCTTGGTCAACGTAAACAGCTTCAGCATTAAGAATATTTGGAAACATTTTTTTAAACTCTACCGTTAATTTGCTGGACCACTTTGAAGTTCTCCTCTGTTCTGATGTATTTTGCAAACGACGTGAAGAACTTGACTGAGGCTCTACTTCTGCTCGGTAATGATTTATAATGAATCTAAGCTTATTAATGATCCCAAATGGAATTTCAAAGGTCTCGATCGTGCATAAACTTTCATTAATCAGTTGTCTTGCCTCCAAAGTATGTTGATTATCGATATTGACGCCTCCCGTGGCAATCTGGAAAATCTGGAATATATTAATTTCAAATTGATTAATTTTATAAAGTATTTAAAATTATTACATTTTATTTGGTACCTTTTTTGTAAGGCTTTGAATAAACGAAGTAATATCATCGTCTCTAATGTCCGAAAAGTCTTGAATTGAGCTGATTCCAATTGCTTTCAAAGCGACAAGAATTACGTTTGGAAGTTTCCTATTCGTTTCTTGTTCTATTACATTAAAGAATTCCTAAAATGTAGTTGAAATACATATATATTAAATTTTCCACAATAAAATAATAAATCAAGTAGTCTTTTTACCATAATGAGCGAAGATAAGTTAGTAAAATAAATAAATTATCACAGTTTTTACTTTTTTTCCTCTTTTTCACAACAAAAAAAACAAATATTCAGGCGTACTTTGTGAAGGCACTTTTTAAAACATTTGTAACCGTTATAAAATCATTTATTTTTATCACGTTTTTTATCATTATTGCTTATGCAAATTAATAAATCGTGAAATTATCTGGGAGGTAAAATACGGTGAAATACGGTAAAATATGGTGAAATACGGTGAAATACGGTAAAATACGGTGAAATACGGTGAAATACGGTGAAATACGGTAAAATACGGTAAAATACGGTGAAATACGGTAAAATACGGTGAAATACGGTAAAATACGGTGAAATACGGTAAAATTTACGAGTTCTTTCCCCTTGATTGTTAATTTAGTGAAAATAATGAGTGAGCCAATGAATGAGATTCCCGAGCATGTGATATCACAGATTCCAAAGCCGAGTGGAATCAAGCCACCGTCGTCAATTTTCTCAATACCAAAAGTCTCACGAATATGCTCAAATCATGACAAAAAGCCAGATTTACCGGTCGCGGCAACACCAAAGAAGAGTGAGTACAAATTTATCATTTTTAAGGTAGCTCAATGGACCCCATTTAAAGACATTATCGAGCATGTCATCTCGAATTTAAAATAATTAACACAAAACACACAAATTGATATTTTCCCATCCGCCTACATGCTTATTTATTTTTTTTGGTCCACTTGAGCATGAATTTGAAATTATTTTTGAATATTCATTAGGACATTTAAATAATGAACATAAAGTGATAAGTATAAGATTCGTCTATTGTATTTTGTGCAAAATTTACGACTGATTTAAATACACCCACAAAGACGTCAAAAGGGGGTCGATTGTAAATGATTGTCCAGTTTTTAACGGGTAGCAAGGCTGAAGATTATTAAAATATTTATTTTGAGACAATAAGAAGGAGTTGGGGTCTAAAAACCCCACTTTCAATAGACATCATTTGTGAACGACCCCATAAAAAATATCATCTTTGTTTATTTACAAAAGCAATAAAGATCGTGAGCAATGAAGCTTAATTTTCATAAGCCGGTCTCCTTTGTTATTGTTTCCATCATCCTAAATACTCCTTCATACTGAGTGTGTATCTACATCCATCCATCGAGTGAACATTATTGCATCATTCATTAACAGAAAAGACTTTTATCTGTTTTTTTGTTTATTATTTAATTGCGATTGCCATAAAGAATATAAAAATATTTGTGTCTGTCCAAAAACAAAAAAATGTTTGAAAAGGAAATGAAATTATTGAGAATGAATGAAAACAATGCAAACTTTACGCGCGCTACGTCAAAAACATTGAATGTGAAAACATTCAACATTCGTGGTCGATGTTTGAGTCACGAAAAAGTAATCAACAACATTACTCAAATTTTATTTTGTTTTGCTCGTTCCATTCAGTTTTACTTTAGACTCGAATATAGTCAGTCACCTTAAAAATTTGAGAATCTCATTTGGTGAATTTAAATTCACAAGAAAATTAAGTCTAAAAAATCATTTTTTGGAACGAACAAAAAAATCGACGAAAATAATTAAAAATTCTATAGAAAATAATTAGGTGAGCTTTCTTGATATTCCAAGAACGTAGGAATGTGAGAATCATGCTGAATGGATGTGTGCGTGCATTAATTAAATAAGTTTTTTAAATTAAATTTTCCTTTTTTGAATTATAACATTTGATACGTGGTCATTACAGCTTTTTTTTCATGAAATAGTAAATTGAGTGTAGTGAACATACTGTTTATTAAAAAAAATTAGAACATGCTTCTGGCTGTTTGAATATTTAAATTTTTGCTGCCATGTTAACATAAGATTTTTAATATTATTAATTTGTATTAGCGTGGCTAGAAGTGCTGCTGCTGATATGATAAATGTTTGTGCTAAAAACCACCTGTTGATTCCATCAATAGGGAAAAATTTCTCATGAAACATGCTACTTAGTAGCTGTAACTGATATACTTTTTGTTGTTTCCATAGTGATTGTTGAAATTTTGACTTGAGGTGGGATAATTTTGTCATTTCTGTTTCAGAAAATGGGAAATTTTGTAGAATTATTCTGGGTCACTTCCAAATTAGAATTGAAATAAATTTGAATTTTTTGGGCTATTTTATGCAAACTCATCCATGATGGTCTAAAAATTTTATTCATCAATTCGTAAATTTGATTTGTTTTAAAAATTTTTGTCAAAATTTTTGAAGTTTTCTAAAGTTTGTATAATTTTAACTTTTTTAAATTTCTAAAATCTTAAATTTTTTAAACATTAAATTTTTTTTCTTTAAATTCCTAAATCTTAAGAATTCCAAATATGTTCTAATATATTTCTGTATCTTTAGTAATTTTTAACATTTTTCAATTTTTTCAAATTTAATCTTTTTAAATTTCTAAACTCTAAATTTTTAAAAATTCAATTAATTTTTTTTCGTCAAGTTCTTAAGTTTTAAAAATTCAAACTTTTAAAATATTTAATTGTAAAAATTTAATTTTTTTAAATTTCTACATTCTTCAAATTTTTAAGAAATAAATAAATCTTTTTCTTCATACTTCAAATTTCATTTTTTTTTCAATTTCTAAATTCTTAAACTTAAAAATATTTTATTCAAATTATTAATTATTACAAAAATTTTAAAATAATAATTTTTAAAAAAATTGCACTAAAGTTGTCCATCCATTGCAAAATTCTTCGTATTTTCTTCACTTCTGTTTTGAATACCAATTTCTAATCGGTTTATTATTAGATTATTTATTTTTATTAATTATGCAAATTTTACTTTCTATAAAGTCATACAAAAATAAATAAATAAACTTTGCATGAAATCAAAACAAACCCAATGTAATAATTATTCTGAAAACGATATTGAAAAGAGAGAAAAGCTCAAAAGACTGTAGGTGGCAATAAATTAGCGAAAATTAGAAGTGATCCGATGATAGATTTGGGTCAATATTTTTTGATAATAATCAATTAGTTCCAAAAATATAACATTTGTTGTTTTGGATCTAAAAATTAATTTTTCTAATTCGTCAATTAGATTTAAATTTAGATATTTTTTGAAGACAATGATCGTGAATTGAAATATGATTAATTGTTTATGTTTTATTAAAGGAAGTTTAATGTCGGGATATTTTATTGTTTTTATAGGGTTTTGATGGCTTTGGTGATTTTAATTTTAAAGTAAATATTTAAAAAAAATTTAAAATTTTCTTATCTTTTTTTTAAAAAAAAATTAAGATTTTGATTTTTAAGTTTTCTAAAATTAAATTTATTTTTAACTTTATTCAAATTCTAATATTTTTATTTTTTTTGATTTATTCATTTTTTTTAAAAAATTTGATTTATTTTCCAAATTTTTTAAATTTAAAAATTTTGTAACACTTTTTTGATCTGATTTATTCAATTAATTTGATTTATTTTCCAAATTTTTTAAATTTAAATTTTTTTAAACAGTTTTTTTTTATTTGCAAAAAAAAGTATTCAAATTCATTGAAAACTCTTCTTAAATTTTATATTTTCCTTTATTGTCTAAAGTGTTCTTTTCAATTCAAATTGAAAAGATTTAAATTTCAACAACAAGAAAACTTATTTTTTAACCTTTTAAAAGGTCAAAAAACAGACATTATTATGCAAAAATTTCCTTCCAGATTTAAATAATAAATTTGTATTTACATGCAAAATATCGGCACTGCAGCCGGATTTTAACACACAAAAAAATGTGATGTAGTAAGTGAGAAATTTCCTATTTATTTACGAATCGTGACGCTTCAAAATGCACCTCACTGTTTAGTTTAAACTGTTAAATAGCGAATATCAAACAACAGAAGAGCAAACTATATGCTTAACAGCTTATCCAATCGATTACAAATATTTTCATTTGAAAAACAATTTTCAAATGTTCCGGAAAGTTTTATTCGATTTCAATATTTAATTATTTTGTCTGTTGCATTATGCGTTTTTCAATATCCAAACATGTTGATTTTCAATTTCCTGATGGTTGAGTAAAAAAATAAATTTTACTTTTCTCTCCCAGCATGAAATTTTTAATTTAAAATTAGAGAGATTCGAAAATTGAATTACATATAAGACTAAATCAAGCGATAAAAAAGTCAATGAATCTGCAGCACGAAAAGTGGGGCAATGTGACAACGTTGATCGGCAAAAAAAAACTTTATATACAAAAAAAGAAAAACTTTCTCATTATAATCTCGATACGAAAATGGCATAAAAAAGTTGTAATTTTTTAGTATTTCGGAAATGTCACTAGAAAGACGTCGCCTTAAATTTGTGTGAATAAATTTTTTTATTTACATGCGATTAAAAAAATTAAATATGTTAACATCCAGGTGATAATTTTGTGATTTTGCTACCATTTTATGCAAGAATTGAGTAGTCTGGTCATTATAAATTCACATGTGACAGTCTCATGAATCTTTAATTTTATTTTTGTTACATTTACTTCTGTTTTCACCTTTATTGAGGGTAGGATAAGTAGTTCGTTAATATACTTTAGTGTGATCTGAATTTTTGATGATTTTCACGGTTTTTGAACAGTTTGTCTGGATTAATTTGACAGAATCTACCGGATTAGGCTACCTTAAGACAGGTGGTTGGAACGTACCCAGTTGTCAATACCAAAAGACACGACTTTTTAATTTTTTACTAACTTTCGTTGAATGGGCTCATGTATATCAAAACATGTATACCATGTAGTGTAGCTATGGGCTCAGACCCTAGAATCCTTCATTTAGTGCCCCTGAAGGCCTCCTGGCTAGGTTTTAAGCTAAGTTCGAGTGCACCAGGGGTGTACCCAAAAATTTTTTATCTTATTTTTATTTTTTGGTTTATAATACTAGGGGGCCCCCTAGATACACCCCTAGAGTGCACCATACTTATGGAATGACAAATATTTGATTTTAGCCGAATTCCTTAAAAAGTTAATTTTTTAAATCCAGTTGCCAATTTTATCAAGTGTATCTTGGAACAAATCTATAGAATATCTATGATATCCCTGAATTTATCTTAAGCTATCAACATTATTTCAATTGTCATCTTTAAAAATCCAAAAATGCGCCTTTTCTGCTAAATTCACAATCAAACTTGAATCAAATTTACCTTTAATTCCAACACTTCTCTTCCATATTCAATTAATTCCTTACTTAACGTTCACGCACTATTCAATAAAGTGACACACAAATGCACAGTCAATTAATTTACACATAACATACGATGAGAAACATTTAGTATCAATTATAAATTGACTCTTTTTTTATTGTAAAGTGATCTTGAAAGTTGTTTCTATAAAAACGTGCTATGCACATTATAATTGCACTAATAAGCTAATTAAGCTCGAATAAATTTCATATTCATTATTTTTTTCGTATAGAGCGTGTGGGCAGTATAAAAGCTGAAATAAGGTCCACAAAAAAGATGAGATTAAGGAAAATGTGGAATTTTCTTCGGAGAATAATAAAAGCATTATTAAGTTTTATTTGATAGAATAATGGAAGTTCCATTTTCGGACATGTGAAAAATTGATTCTTTTAGTTTTTTTGGCAATGGAAGAAATTTGTCAAATGAGAAGAACTTTTTCGAGAAGAAAAGAAAAATAAATAAGAAATTTTTAGCTTGTGGACGGTTGAGACAATAAGGCGGCCGAGTTTTTGGGAGTGGAAAGATTTGTGGATTTAGCTTTTGTGGGATCTTTTGAGGCTATTCTCTATTGGTGTGCCAAAATTAAGAGAGAAAGGAGGTTTAAAGCTGTGTGAGATTTGTATCAAAATTGTTGTTCTATGAAAGTTTTATACCAGGATATGACCCAGTTGGGTGGAAAGGGTTTTTTGTTGCCTGGGGTTATATTAAAAATTCTCGTCCCTTAATAAAATTGGTATGAGATTTTTAGCTTTGAAGGGCTGAAGCCCCAGTTACTTCTCATTGTTACACTCCTGACATGACCAGCTCTTTGATTATGCATCCAAATTCACTACCTTTTCTACTCTCTTTTTGCCATTAAACTGGATTTTGATTTGAATTTTTGATGAATGTCATTTATAGATTAATGATTCAAGTGGTTTGTGTGCTCACTGGTCCACAAACTTGCTTAGTTCTTTAGAATTTAATTTTTAGAAGGTTATTCTGAGTTTTTGAGGTTAGAATTGAAAATATTTTGACTTTTAGCATCAAAATTGGCAATCTAGTAGAAGAAAATACACTTTTTAGAATAATTTATCACATATGGGAGTTGACCCCATGTCTCAACGATTTTTGTTCACATTCTCTAGCCACTGAGCTATCCAGGGTCATTTTGAAAGCTAACAGAATGCTAATTTAAAGCTGCTTAGAATCTGAAGAAAAAAGTTAGCACATTTGCATGGGAAATCCTGAAAAGATTGACTCAATAATTTCAATTAAGTTATTTCCAACCAGACTAAACACTGAAATCAATTCATCAACACTGCTCGTAACTTATTTATAATGCGCACTTCTTGTTAACAAGCAAAACCAAAAATTCATTCAATTTTTTTAAATTTCAATTCATTCACTTGTGTGTATATTTTAAAGTGTTGTTGGAAATGATGAAAATTGATTATAAACAAGCGCTAGTTCTTGTCTTAATATCTCATTCTTGTTCGTATCATTTTCAAAAGATTGTAAAAACAAAATCTTTTATTTCGTGAAAGACACAGAAGATGAATATTTGCATAAAAAGATGTTCAAGTCATCATCATTAAACAGCGCGCTATAGCGCACAAGACACCTACACAGAATAATCATTAACATCAAGTCTTGATTCTCTATCGAATTCTCATCTCATCAATGATCTCACTGATGATCAAGCACACAAATACAATAAAGGAACGATAGAAATGATTTTATTACTAGCTATTAATTTTTTTTGTTTAGCACGCGATTTATGTGAATAAATAGTAAATAATCTTATTATTTGATTTATGAAAATTAAAGTAATAATTTTCGAATTGACCAATTTGGTTTTAACGCATGAATCAATTTGATAAAGGAAACAGTTTTTACGCATTAATCAATGAATTGAAAGAATTCTTGAGCTATAGAAGAAAAAAAATATTATTTAGTATTCTGCCCCCACAAGAATGCCTTTTTGTAAATATTTTGGGCGATAAAATATATAAAAAAATAATATTTTTTTGAAGAGATGTTTTGATGACAAACTCATTGAATGCCTTTGAAGATGACACTTGTTGCTAAGCTTCTTTATTGCTGGATTGTTATTTTATTTTTTCGTTCTTTATTATGCCACTTCATTTTCAAAGTCTACAAGTCTGTGCCGAGAACACACATGTGTGATGTCATTTGCAAAGCGATATGTAATGTGTCAATCGGATGGGTTGCGTAAGGGAAAAAAGTCCCGGATTTTGTGATGGATGTCACGTGTTTTGAGCTGATGTGAGCTAAATATGTTGCATTTTTATGAAAATTAATTTTGGTTTATCGCGTTGTTTAAATTTGTGAGATGTAAGAAGTTGGTATTGAGCTGGGGTGGCTCGATGTTGTTAGTGGTCTAGTGGTTGATGCATAGGCTGACCATCTGCTTGATTTTTCAGGCTCTTGGAAGATGGGGGGGGGGGTGTAGGGGGGCTAATTTTTTATTCTTCAAATACCATTTGACCGTTTGGTTGTGCCTGAAAATTAGAATTCTGTTACAGCGGTCCTAAGTTCAAGTCTCGCGTCAGAGAAAATTGAAAATTATTTTATTTCAGTTCAATTTCAGTCAACCTTTAAATTAATTTTCAATTTTTTACTTTTAAAAAATTCAATTTTAAAAATATTAAATCCAACAATGTAATTGAAATCCACACGTACGCATCAATGAACCCCTCGACCTTTTAAAAAATGTAAAAAAAATCGCAAAGTGAATGCATGTAGCTTGTTATTAATGTAAAATAATTTATTTAAAAAATATTAAATGCAAAATCTGTCAAAGTAACAGTTTGTTACTTATTGTTCATCAATGTCAACAGTTTAGCAATTGATTGATTGCTACCTCAAGGAACACTTAATAAGCTTTGCGAAATTGAGGAAAAAAGGCAAAAACAAACTGTTTAGTGCAATAAATTACACTTAATTTATAGTTTTTAATTCAGGGGCTGGGTTTTTTACATTTTAGAATTTTTTAAAATAAATTATGAGTTAAAAATATTCTAAATATTGCAAGTTACACAACGAAGACCCTCAACGATCATCTTAAAATGACAAAAAAATAAATATTTGACAATTTACGTCTGCATTAAGTCTACTTATACCACTTTTGTCCGCTAATAAAATACATCATGTATGAAAATAAATTAAGAATTCTTGTGGGATTGCTTGTGATACACAAGACTGAGTTATATAACTGCTGTTCTTGTCACTACATTTATCAAAAATATGTTCATATTTTTTCGGTTGAAAAATTCCAACAATATTTTGTTTAATATTTTATACCGTTTTATTTTTTTTATTTTTTAAAAATGCATTTTTCGAATGTTTTTTAAGCTTCATTAAAAATTATTTTTCACATTTTTTCATGCAAATATTTAATGTTCAAATAATTCCTGCTCATAATGCGTGTCTATATATCTGTTATTATTATTTCAAATATTTGCGACAAGTAAATATTAAATTAAAAATTTCTAAAGAAATGAAAAAGATTTTTTTTCCTCATCCATTAGCACTTTCCGGCTGTTTGTGACAAAACAAAGACCGCAAAAATACTTCAAGATAAGGTTGATAGCTCTGAGAAGTGTTGAGAAGCTAAAATTAAAGAGAAAGAAGTAATTAAAAAATTTCACTTATTTTTATTTGATGAGAGCTTTCTGCCTGCCTTTTATAAACTTAATGATGCATCTGTAAGACATTAATTATTTGTTTTGCAATGGATTTTTTTTCTGTTATGGCAGAAAAATTGTTGGAAATTAAAATGCTTGGAATAGTCTCTTAGCTGACATTGTTGGGATGTTTTTCAAATTATTTACTTTGCTTAGGAATAATTTATGAATATCCGGGGTGTTCTCACGGTTATAGAAGGTGCAATGGTTAGTCTGTGGTGGCAGCTAGCTCAAAATTCTAAAGGAACCCACCTTTAAGATAAAATTTGACTTTAATTCCAAAACCAGTGACTTTTTCATATATTTCACTAATTTCTAGACATTTTAATTTTATTTTTTAAAAATCAGTCTAATTTGCATACAAAAAGTCCATAAAAATGTGCAAAAGCAATAAAAACATTTTGCTGCTTCATAAAAAAATTCTTAATTTCATAAAAACCTCCAAAAACTCACAGTTTATTGCGACTTTGTTTACGGAAAACAAAAAAATTATTTTCAAATTATCTGCTTATTTCTAATTGCATGGATGACTCTTGAGTCATCACCATACTTAAATTCCAATCTGAAATATACTAGAGATTATGCAATATAGCGCGAAAAAACAACATATACACACAATTTAAAAGCCAGCTGAAAACCACAAAATTGATAGTGACAAAGAGCAATTGTAGATTATTTTATATAACATGATATTATTTTTAGTTGACTGGAAATGAAAGTTAATTGTCTCGATTCTCATAAGCGAACTTACACGTAGAAAAAAACTCATAAATTTTTATTACATTTTATACTCTAGCTGAGCACTTCTGTTGTCATTAAGCAATATAATTTTATGAACGAAAAAAGTTTTTAATTTGCAAAGAAAGAAGTGCTTCAGCCTTTATTGTCATTAACATCAAAGTTGCTGCTCGATTGTGTCCTTTTCGCTATTGTTTTCAATTTGATGAACAAAATTTGCACAGCTACATGCATTGAATTAATTATTTGATATTCACACTAAGGTCATGTAAAATAATAGATGAAAATAGTATAAAATTGCATTGTGGGAACTTCCGTAAAAAGCACTTGCGTTTAGTATTCAGTTGATGAAAATTTATATGTTCATGTTTACAACTTAATTAATTTTTATTTTTAGAGTTTAGAAATTTAAATATAGTGTGGAGTTATAAGTTTTTTTTCGCAGGGTTGGTTGATGAATTTGATTGTTTATGGTTGAATGATATTTTTTGTTTTTATGTATGATTTTGACATATATTTTAATACTACCTGTTTACTTTGTTACCTGAATTTTTATAATTTTTCTGGCTGTAAATTTTAAAAAACCACCAAAAAATTACAAATTCACAAAAAGCTCAGTGTAATGACTCCCTGCTCCCAAAATAAATATTGCTAGATACACATCCAGGGTTACATCAGATTAGTATATTAATTTACACAGCCCTAATTTACCCTTGGGTACAGGGGTATAGCCATGGTGTGGTCCTTAGGTGCACCCTCCTCGAGATCAAAATTCAATACAATTTTTAAATAAAATTTTACTCTTAAAATCAAAAAATTATCTTTTTTTACAAAAAAGTTTTAAGACTACTCGCAAAATCAATCTTAATGTCTAAAATTTAACACAAAGGTTATTACAGTGATTAAAAAAAAAGAATTGGGCACCCATTCCCTTCAAAAATCCTGGCCACGCCCCAAGTAGGGCACACTCCATCTATTGTCTTTAGTTTAATACGGGAATACCAAGAAACTACATGCTCAAAAGCATGTAGCGTGATCAGAATTTTTGAAAATGTCAAAACTTTTTAGTTTCAATTTCAACTACTCTTGTCCATATCTCAAAAAATGTCTGGCTATGTTCCTCTGCTCTTTCACTTCAAAATTCTTCCAAATACTACTTTACAAAGTTCAACTTTGATTAAAATGATTGGAATAAAAAGATAGCACATGTCCCAAATATGTTGTTTAAGGTGAATAAAAATTCAAACTTTAAAAAGCAACGCATCAGTAGTCAGCTCCTTGATTATAAACCACATGACTCCCAAATTGACCCCCTTTTTCTTACCTACCAAATAAAAAGTAATTAATTTACCTCCTATTGAAGTAATTTTGTAGATTCATATCAATACCCAACATGCAGCTCCCAAGTACTTCCTCACTTTGTCTACTTCCATTCATTCAACAAAACGTTAAATAGTTAATTGTGTTGACTAAATAGAATAGTAAGATTTTTTGTGAAGACACGATTTTGTAATTAAGTCTCTGTTTACGTCTTTCCGTGTGGACTTTAAAGTCTAGAGAATGTAATGAAAAATTTGATATGATATTTTACGACCATGATTTTTAAGAAAACAACCTCAATAAAAAAATATAAAAATTGATCTCGTTGAAATAAAACAGCAAAATCTAGAAATGGAATTGCATCCGCTAAATTTAAAGACAAATTTATTATCATGGAGGCGAAATAGAAAGCAAAAATGATCATTTTTTGACTATCGACATTAAAAAAAATGATCACGAACGGCATTTTCAAAAAAGAAACAAATTCATCTTGTAATCTTGTTCATATCGCAGCATGAATTGTGATAAATCATTCAAGTTATGGCTAATTTACACACACCAGACGAAATTCTCTCACGAAATAATTTTTTGTGCAATGTGAAAATTTATTTGACAATTATGTCGTGAAAGTTGACTTTATTAATAAGAGACTTTGTTTAAAAGCTGAATGTAATGTCAACGAAATGATTCTTAAATGGTCAGGAAGATCATGCCGCCGTTAAATGAAAGTTTCAATTTACTTTTTATTCTGTTTGTGCAAAACGTGACAATTACAATGAATAGTGGACATGATGTCCACGTAGGTGGATATGAGAATTATAATTTTAAAAAAAGATATATTGGATTTTTTTATGAAAATAAATCGTTTTTATATTGTTTCTCATGAAGAATTAAGTAAATTGTTATGGCGAAAAAAGAAGCAACAATAAATTGCTTAAAGAATTGTTAATCCTACTTTACAAGTGGTCGGCAGGGCAGATAGAGGCCATAAATCAGTTTTACATGTGCTGCTAAAATGTAGAAAATAACCAACTTATTTTCAACAAAATTCACAGGAAGCTTTTTTCTTTATAATTCAATACATCAATTAGCATAGAAATTGTGAACCCATTTCATGTTTGCTGTTTATTGAATGCTTCTTGGCTTAATATGTTGCTTTTATTGAACTTTCTTTCAATGGAATTTGATGAGTTTAGGGGTTCTGATGTTAGATTAATGGGATTAGTTTCTGGATTTAGTTATACATCTCCATTATGACATGTTTTTAGATGAGTATCTATACCTAAATATTTATTTAGTAAATGTTTATTTCATAGACACTAAGTCTGCATCCAGCACACGTAGTTCCATAGTATGTTTTGATACTGAGCATAAGACTTATTGATCCGTCAATATTCTAGACTTAAATTACTTTCAATCTGATTGTTATCAACTGTATCAACCTAAAATTCTATGATAGGATAAGGGTACATCCTATAAAACTGACTGAGAAGCATTCTCGGAAGCAAGAAAAGGGTTGGGAGTTTTAAGATTTTTTTTGGTAATTTCCCGTTTTTGTTTCCATTGTATGTCCAAAACATCACTCGTGACTTAAAAATCAGAAAAGCCAAGTCACAAAAAGCCACAATTTCTCAAAATTCCACAATAAAACTTCTTCGCCTCTTCAAGCCCCCTATTTAACCGCCACAGAAATTCGCAATGTGAAACAATAAATCTTATTTTTTTCTTGCTCTCTTTGCACAATCATTTCCAATTACAGTAACAGTTTCAAATACTCGAGACTCATATTGTTGTCATTTTATAACTAGAATGTGTTGTAATTGAGAGAGTTATAGTTAGTTTGTTGAGTATTGTAACATATATGTGAACACTGTAACTCGAATTGCCATAAATAGAATTCATCTCCTTTGAATTTGCAATATATTAAATTTAATTCATATAAATCTTACGAAAAAAAAATCTACACATTCTCGTGACTTACATATTTTCTCAACTTTTTTTTTGATAGGAATTTGATTTTTGTTATTCGATGACATTAAGCTTATTTTAAATAATTTTTCAAGTACTTTTTTTGCGGTTGCTGCTGACTTCCCACAATATTCTAGCTATTTTCAATGATTTTGATTTAAAATTCTTTATGAATTGATGTTGTGGTTATTAGAGACGATTTATGAGGAAATGAGAGATGTTATTGAGAGATATTTTTATTGTACTTTCATGCTTTCGAGTGCCCCGACCATAATACAGGAAATAATTGGGTTAACTTCAAACAATCGATAATGTTGTTAATATTACGGTAAAATATTGAATCTCAAGTGCTCAATTGAAGCAGTTTAAATACTTTTTTGATTGTATTTAAGTATTTCTCGTTTGAAATTATCATGGACGATGTTAAGCTAAGTAGATGAGGCTTCAAGATGCTGTTAACAGATGTTTTTTGTTTCGTTAATAGATTTTTGGTTTTCTGTTGTAATTTTAGGTCTTTTGCCTAATTTTTTAAGTAATTTTAAGTTAAATTCAATTTTGAATAATTTTTGATTCTTAATAATTCTGTTTAAATTACAAAAATTAAGTAAAATAAGTAAAAATTAAATTTCCAAAAATTACCCTACCTTGAATTTCAAAATAAATTATTTTCCAGTTGCATCTAGCTATTAATTAACATTCAATCCATTCATCTAAAGATTTTTATGCACGATTAAGTAATTTAATGTTGCTTACTATTTTTTTTATTATTGGGTATCAACTTTCATAGTTAACTATAATATTATAAATTTTAATCAGTTTTCCATTTTAATTCTACTCAATCTATAAGATTTTCATTCATTTTTATTACACAAAGTGTTGATTGAATTAAAATTGAGACAAACGTGAATGAAATCTATTGAAGTAATAAATTTGATTTAAATCTATTTTGAAATCATAATAAACAACGTGATAAAATGCGATGAGAAAAAACAAAAAGTTAATTTGATAGGCTATTAAAAATAAGCTGTTAAGTAGTTATTGTTTAGGTCAAGAACTGAGCATTAAATCGATTAAAGATCGAAGATAATAAGGTGACCAAGACAACATTTAAGAATAAATAGAATTACAGTCTTTTGTGATAGATTTTGAACTTTATTTGTGTCAGATATAAGTGATTGTTTTGCTGACTGGAAGGTTGGGGATTTAAGGTCAAGATTTGGTGATTTAAATTAATTTTTGATTAGATTTTTGGGTTGAATTTACAATTTAACTGATTTTGGAATTAAAATTGTGAACTTACTCGAATTTTACTCTTAATGATGTTTTTTTGATGCATTGAAGTAGCAAGAGGGGGTTGACTGGGGTCACCCTGGATGTCTCATATAAAGAGACACAAAATTCCATATTTTGATTTTGCCTTGGAGCCAAAACTCGTCTTAAGATATTGTTTTATGTTAGTAAATCATCAGATATTAGAATTTAATGTAAAGCATAGGAAAAGACTTTATCCGAACCACCTCTTACCTTTTGACACAAAAAATACCTCTAAATAACAAATTTCCAACTTTTATTAATCGAAAATTCAAATATTGTCTTTAAAAACTAGCTAGCCATATTGACGACAACTGCTTTCCGATATTTCAATAAGAAAAAGTATCAATTTACTTTGAAACTTAATACCAGCACTAAAATATACAAAGGAATTACTGTTTTTCAACCCAAATACAGAATTTTGCTTCTCTTTATAACAAATGTTATTTTTCTTAATAAACTCAGAACTGCAAATTGATTCTTTAAACAATTTTCTCAAGAATCTCTTAATTACAATTTAATGACGATTCCTCAGAAAAACCCCGATTGTTCTTTTAAATTGTCAAATAAAATAATTTAATTAAAAGTCACAAAGTCATTTAAAGTCACCACCTCATTGGTGCTGCCATTGTTATTAACTTGTCATTAGACACGCATGCAGTCATGCAGGAAACCTGGAGACTGTTGAATTTAATTTTCGTGATTATTAAGTTATTTTTTAATATTGTTTGAGGAATTTTGTGGCTGATTTATAAAATTGAGGGAAGTTTTTATTATGACTGGAATGAGGTTAATTTAGGGTAGCTATTAAAATTTCATGAAAATTTGAGATATTTTTATAATTTTTGTAAAAATTCGGGACGTGAAGACGGAAAAAAATCCAGGACGTAGAACAAATTTTTAAAATTTCTCCTGGCAGCTTAAAAAATCCAGAACAATTCTAGAAGATGGCTAGCGTAGGTTAATTGGGAAGAATTTTGATTTTTGGGTCCATACAGATGAATTGTGATCCAAAAGTTTCTCAGTTGTTATCTAAAGACAGCTCAATAACTGGTTGAATTACTGGCTACCGTTTCTACGACCATTAATAGCAACCTTACACTCAGTTTTAAGGTTTTGTGAGGAAAAAGTCAAAAAAATTACTAAATTTTATCATCCACAAGACCACCGTCCTCAAAATGTTCTTAATCAGTCGCTTAATATCACTTTCAAGACCAAAGAATCCCAATCAAGACAAAAATTTGATGGAAAAATACAAATCATCCAAAAATCAAGCCCCAAACCCGCTCAAAAATTCCGCATACTAACAAGATAATTAAACCATAATAACATCCAATTATATATTCTTTTAACATCAACCGTAAATATTCTATATCCACCACAAAAAACAACATGTGATGATAATGTGGTGACAACTGAAAAACTCACATCTTCTTAATCTTCTAAATCTCAACTCCACATTAGTAAACTTGATCCATTACAGAATACACAGAATCTTTTTTTTTATTGTTTTACGTCTAAAGATCGACGTTAATTTAGTTCCAGTAAGAAATATGAGTAGAAATACGTGATTCTCATCTCAAGTTCATTATTTTCTTTATTCTTGAAAAATTAAATTTTTTTTGTGTACCATTGAGTTCTGTATTCATACGAGAAACAGAAAGTTATCTGCGTGTTGTTATGGCTGATGAGTCATGTTCTGGTTTCTTCTGTAAATTTTCTGCGCATATGAAAAAAAAAATTTGATTTAATTCTGTCGATTCAAAGACGTCATTTTTGAATAGCAATTTACCAGAAATTGGATCAGCCTTAAGTTCATTGATGTTAATGACGTAAGCTATCGACGGTCAAATGACGTCCATTGTGTTGATTTGGGTAAAATTTTGTACCATAAAAATCGTATTAAGGCTCTTAATGTATTCTAGAAACGTTCCGCGTGTTAATTTTATTTTTATACATTTTCTTGGAACTTTGCACAGCAAAAAACTCATTCAGAACAAAAAAAATTCTTTTTTCCTGAACGTTCTAACTTCTGATGTAATAAGTTTCGTGTGTCGTAATTGATGTTAACATTCGAAAAATGTAAACAAACTTGTGTAAATAACAATTTAAGACATGTGGGTAGAAATAAGAAAGATTATTTCAGTAGAAATGAAATTCGACCCTGACCGTGGCAGTGAAAAAAAAGTTAAAATTGCTAAAATAATTTTGTTTGACTCAATTGAACGGATATACATTATGGATATGAATATATATAGTGAAATAGAGAAGAATGAAATGATTTAAAATAACATTAATTTCCATAACAATTGAGTGAGTTGAATAATACCGAGGAGCATGATTCTTGGTTAGTTTTGGATATTATTGCTATTAAATTTGAATTAAATGGATCAGAAATTTTTTGAATTGAACTTTAGTCCTAAATATTGGTTATTAAGGGAGGGCATAACAAAAACATTTCATTTGATTAAAAAAAAATAAAATTTTTAAAATAATTTTTTTGAGGTTATGTGCCTCTCGGGCATGCAAATACAAAGTTCTCTCTTCTATCTACACAACAATTCATGAGGAAAAGGTGACTTTTATAATATTTTATATTTTTTTTTACCTTTACGAATTGTTAATTTGCGTATTTGCAAAATATATAATTGAGGCTTTAAATTAAAGTCTTATTTGTTTAAGTAATGAGGTGAACATTTGTTCTTTAAAGCTCTTTTTTCCAAAGCAGATTTGGTGAATGGAACGAAATTGAGATGATTACTTTGATTGATGAATTGTGAAGGAAATAAGATGCAGTATATAAGCAAATATAAAATATTTGTTTTTATAGAGCTTTTAATACTGAAGATCAAAGAAATTTATTAGGATATATTTGTACAATGAAATGATATATGTGTTTTATGGATGGAGATGATCTTTAGATAAATATTTATCACTATGTTTTTAAGATAAATGACCTTTGGTAATACTAATGGTAAACTAGCTTTTCTGGTTACTAAAGTCAATTTATGTAACCTTTGCCTTTCATCGAGCAACAGTTTGGTTTACATTTAATTTTTTAAATGCTCGATTGTTCTAGAATTGTGTGTATTTATATTTTTAATGATTTGAATTAAATATTGGAAAATCATTATTCGAACTTCCAGATTGAAATTTAAGATTTTTAACTTTCGAAATTAAAATTTTCAACTTTCGAAATTAAAAGTTTTAACTTTCGAAATTAAAAGTTTTAATTTTCGAAATTAAAAGTTTTAACTTTCGAAAATAAAATTTTCAACTTTCGAAATTAAAAGTTTTAACTTTCGAAATTAAAAGTTTTAATTTCGAAAGTTAAAAGTTTTAATTTCGAAAGTTAAAACTTTTAATTTCGAAAGTTAAAATTTTTAATAAGATTTTTTTTAAATTAGGAATTTTATCTTTCAAAATCAAGGATGTTTTTTTAAAATTAGGATCTATAACTTTCGAAATTAAGTTATAAAATTAAGAATTTTTTATTAAATTATTTAAATAAATTTCCTTGTAAACATTCAAGCTTTTTATATGTGTAACTCAAGTCACAAGCATTCGAATAAGCTATTGTCCCAATATTGATGAAAAGGCATTAATCATTGACAGTATAATCTCCATTATTCGATATTATAGGAGAATTCGTCACACTACCTCAACCTTTATAAAGTCAAAATAACCATTAAAACAATAAGCTACCGAATCAATTTAACACATCAAAATTCTACATTTATTGCGATTCATTCAGTCACACGGATGTCAAGTCTCAAATACAAACTAATATTCTGAATAATTTAATTAATAATAAAAAGCAACAAAATCCTCAAAAGTCAAAATATTTAAGATCGTGTCATAAAAAATTCTTTGAGTAGGTGCAATGGTGAAATCAATAATCATCCATAAGTAAATAAACGCGTTTTTTATATGTAAATAGGTAATAAAGTTTGAGACTACAAGTCAAAAGACAGTAATCTTCTTATGTATTTCGATTGAATTCAGGTTAATCGTAATCCTCATCCTTCGATTTAATAAAAACTCTCTAGAAAATCATGCTGCGTAAGCATCTAAACAACTGTCAATGTTACATTGACTTGATAATGAGAAAAATGCGAAAAAAATCATAGTGCCGTGAATCGCAAATTAGCTTAACTCATTTATTTCTCATCAACAACAAAAAAGCTGAATGTAAATAACACCTTTCGTCTGTAAATGGTAGTATGAATGATATCACACATATTTTTTAATACTATTCGATTCTAATCCTCAAAAATTGTATATTCTAAATGAAGTAAATTCCTCGCATCTAAAAATGAGCAGTATCTAAGCTTTTTTGTTACAAATTGCGAATGAAAAATAAAATTCTCTCAAAGTGTCAAATGTAATTAATCAGTGATTTAGTCACATTGGATTTTTATTTTGATTTAAATGCAATGTGATATTTTTTTTATACATATTTAACGATGATGCAATGCAAATGCATTCAAAGCTAATTGAATTTTAAGTCAAAACTTAATTGAGATTTTTATGATGCTAATGGAGTAATTAAATTCGATTGAAATGAACGCACAGCATGCAAAATAAGAGTCGGAGTATCTTTGAAGAGTTAGTTTTAATTAGGGGTTGGCAATTGCTTAATTTGAATAATTCAAATTTTTTCGTTCTAAATTCAAAAGTGAAATATTTAATTTCAAGATTTAAGACTTTTTAGTTTCGAAAGTTAAAAATTCTAATTTCGAAAGTTAAAAATTCTAATCTCGAAAGTGAAAAATTCTAATTTCGAAAGTTAAAAGTTTTTAGTTTTCATCAGGGGTTGGCAATTGATTAATTTGCACAATTCTAATTCTTTTGTGATAAACTCTAATTTCGAAAGTTAAAAATTCTAATTTTGAAAGTTAAAAATTCTAATTTTGAAAGTTAAAAATTCTAATTTTGAAAGTTAAAAATTCAAATTTCGAAAGTTAAAAATTTAAAATTATTTCCAAAATTGTATAAATTTATAATACTTCTCAATCCCTGAATATAATCTTATGACAAATTGCTGCCAATTCATTTTGCATCTTAATTTACATCTGAGAAGGCCGGTTTTGCATGCGGTAAACTGAGTTAAATAAAATGAAAATTTAGTGGATGTTAAACAAGTTAATTGGCGAGTCTCTTACACAATGGCCTTTAATTAATACTGATATTAAAGAATTATTAACATGAATACTCCAGTCCATAAGGGCTTGTTATTTATTCACAGTGGTATTATTCTGTTTAAATAACTTGAATATTCCATAAATGGCATTTTCTTATTTAAATTTGTCTGTTTACACTCACAGAACTGAATTCGATCGTGTCGAATCCATTGTAATAGTCAATATTATGCTTTTTTTGTGCTGTTTGCTGAAAGGTCATCAATTTTTTTAACAAGACATTTTCGATTGTTTTTAAAAGTCATCTCCAAATCCCATCGACTGACATTTATTATTGTTTTAAAAAATTTATGAGTTATTTTGTTTCAAACCCTTTCAAAAGTTGCCTTTTCTGTAGAAATGCGTGTGCAAAAGATAATAAAAGGCTACTAATTAAAATGATAATTCTTAATAGCGTTGGATGATGTTGCCATAGTTTCTTTTTAAAGCAGGAAATGTAACGATATGACAGCAATTTTTAAGATGATATACATTAAAAGAGTCAAAACATTTTAATGGAAAATATTTTTTGAATGTCATTAAATGGAGGTAGACATGGAGAACTTCTCAATTAATTAAAAGAGCTTTTATGTGCAGTTTTCTTGAGATTTAGTTGCTTCTGGTTTCAGTTTGTCTGGTTATGGTATTGGATGTCTAATTTAGAGACTCTGGGGGCCTACCTCCCTTTGGTACCCTACCTTACTCGAGTACCCTACCTCCCTATGGTACCCAACCCGCATACTCTAGTGTATCTTAGGTTACTGGGGTATGATATCCTCAAATAGTATCTATTATTATAAAATGCGCTTCAATTAATCCAATAACCTAGAAATTTCAATCCTCATAAGCATAATAGAGACAAAATGATTTTCATAAAATAAAATAATAATATGATTGCCACCTACAGAGCACTTTAGAGCTTCCTGTAAATCATCGCATCTTCTGAAGATCAATTAAGTCTTCCTCATCATTATTATTATGTTGTGGCTATAAATAACACCTTTATATTATGCACAATAAATTAAAATTAATATCTTGGAATGTTTAATAGAAAAACCACGCAACTTGTTATTGTGGTTATCTTCTTAGACATAGAACAAAACAGAACGATTCTAATTATCGCAAAAAAATAACCGCAGTAAAGTTTATTGAACTTCTTTTGTCGACAAACATTAGCAATATGTTAATACCTTTTGTATTTCCATTGGAATAATTAAGCAGCCACAAAGAGAAATATTTAAGCATGTGCAGAAGTATGAGCTACACAATATAAATTCAATTTACTATCAAAATATCTTCCGTATTTACATGACTTGGTATTATTTTTTTATGTAATATTTTTTGGGTATGTAATGAATGTGAATGGCTTTACGGTTTAATAATGGAATTAGTTATGAATGTAGAATGGTTACTGCTTTCTCTATATAAATATAATTAGTGTCTTAACCCACAAAAAATTCCAGGTGAACACAATAGCAGCGATAGAATGCGACGACAAAGCGATGACTTTAAAACACATCACTTGCCAGGTAATCAGCTGGGAATCAGTTAGAATAGTTGTAATTTTTTTTTGGAATTTTGGACTTTGTGCGAATTAAAGATTGAGTGAGGAAGAAGAAAATTCCGCAATTTAAAATCTATTTTTTTATCATCTTTTGTCAATAGATGAACAGCTATTTGAGCTTGCAGACCACACAAAAGTGATCATTTCAATACAAAATTATTGCTAATCGTTTAAATTGCACAAAAAATGATCGTTTTGTTGTGGCTAATATCAATTCTGTAAAGGCGTCAATTTTGATCATGCACGCGCTTATTTGAAGTATTTATAATAGGCAATAATGGACATTGATGATATCCATTTGTGAAAAAATTTAAAAATTGAAATATAAGCTTAATAAAAATGTCTATAAGATGAAAACAGTGGTCTGTGCAGCTAATTTATTGCAATTTTTACAACTCTACTTCATCTCGTGTCGATGAAATGACTTTTGAAGTGAAAAGATCATTTATTTTTTCTGTGGAAGAGATGTAATTTTTTTTGTAATAAATAACGGGATTTGAAGATATTTAAAGTTATTTTTGAGGTTGATATGAATTTATCGCTGTATTGAACTAGATTTTTGTAGAAACTAATGAAGATCTCCTAGACAAGGGGAATAATTTTTTGATTTTATGGATTTTACGTAGAATTGAGGGAAATATTGAGAAATTTATAGATCATTAATTTTATTTGTAACCTTGAAGTTTGAGAAGAGGCTACGGTTCAATAGGGGAATATCCAGAATTTTTGAAGAAGTTGTCGATTTTATATTTCTGAAAACGATCTATGTATCATTTTTTGGGATTTTCAAAATTTTTGTATAGGAGGATATAATTTAAGAGGGGATTTTTCTCAAAAAACCTAACAATTTGAAGATATTTTTTCGTCGAGAGGGAGATTTGTCATCCAATCCTCTTTCTGGCTAAGTGCCTAATTTGTATTAAATTTTTGGGAGGGGGGTTGCCAAGCACCAAGCAGTGGAAAGTGGTTAGCGTGTTGGCCTCCTACACCAGCGATCCCGGGTTCGATCCCAGGGAATGTCTAGTCGGATTTGGGTGCTTTTTCACTGTTCTAGCCACATTACTCGGTTTGTGTGATGTCTGCACACAAATTGTGGTTAGGTACATTGTATTGATATACCCTGGGTCATGCAATGTGCAGAGTTACGAAACAATTTGCTCTGAAGTAGTTGTTTCAAAAAGCAAAACAAATTTTATTCTTTACGAATAAAAAATCACATATATTGTAAATTAATGCATAAATTAAGTTGTAATAGCTACGGCTAGATCTCTTAAATTAAAAAAGCAAAATCGATGTATACATCAAATAAAAACATAAATAAAGTCAACCGACATTTTTTTTTAAAAAAAAAGGTTGCCAAGCACCAGAAAGTTTGACATTTGGTCACTAAATTTTAAATTATTTTATTTTGTAGTGCATTTTTTAAATCTAAAACTTATTTAGATTTTTTTTAAATTCACATTGAATTAAAACTTTAAATTAAATTTTCTTTTAATTTTTTTTTAAATTTCTAAATGATCTTTTTGTTAGTTAAGAAGTAGGGCCAGGGTCAAACACTATCGTAAAGTTCACGATTTTTTTTAAAAAAATTAGAAATTAAAATTCTTAAAAATTGCTATTTTACATTTTTTTAATTTTATTTGCCACTCAGTTTACTGAATTTTCACATAAAATTTCATTTCAAATAGAATTTTTTCAACCTAATATTTTTTTACAAATTTAAATATCAAAGCTTAAATAAAAATCACGCTAACTAAGTTATAAAATTGCAATAGAAAATGACATTTTACAGATTAAACTATTAGCACTTGATAAATGCTCATGTTGAATTAAAAGTTATTGAATCTAATCTTGAAACGTTCATGTAGTCAGCTAATAATATGATTTGTATTACAGCAAATAAATCTGAGCTGTATTGAGCCACATATCATATATTTTCTCATGTCTTATGGCAATTAAGACACCTACGTCTGCGGAACGAGTTTTTTTTTCTCCTCTCACTTAATCTTTTGCACACTTTTACCATAAGACACACGTAGTTTGGTAGCAAAAAAAATCATCATTAAGCATGTATAATTTTATGTAGGTTTTATGCTCATTTGCATGCTTGCCTTTTGTATTATACTTGGAGACATTTAAAAATTATCTTTTTTCTGTTGTATTTTGGGTTGTAATATATATTTGCGTGTGAGTCTAGATGTAAGTGAAGAAAGCGAATCTGATTTGTTTACTGAACGTTTTGGATGTGGATATGAATATCGTTCATCAAAATCACGATCACCCGATTCATTTAGATTCCTCAAGTATTCCTCGCCTGATCGTAAAAGCTCAAGTGGGTATCATTGTAGTTCCATCTGTAATTCTTTTATTATTTGTGGATTTCTTATTATTTTGTAATGTGAATTTATTATTATTATTTAATTTCATATATCCCATACATATACATAAATATATGCACACTGTACCATGCACGGATCGTAAAAAAATTATACAAAAAATTTATCTTTTGCTAAAAAAATTACCATATAAATTGCATTGTTTGTATTGTGTTTGTTGGATTTTTTTTATTGTAACTCGAATTGCACAATTCAGGTGGTGTCTCATCCATGTCGCCTGATTTCTTTGAAGCCACAGGCAGACGATCAAGTTCAGGTAAAAATATCAAAATTTTAAGCACACTCAAAATTTATTTTGTTTATTTAAAATTTTCGTATCGCATGCTTGTAATCCTACTTTTTTAGCATTAATCTGATAATCTAAACAAGTGCTTAACATTGTTATTCTCAAAGATATCTAAATCGCCATCGCTAATACTTAAAAGTCATATGAATATATTCGGATAGCTATAAACATCAGTTTAAATTGATATAAGCTTAATTAATAAATTTAATTCGCAATAAGTTATGTCGATTGTGTTCGATCGATGATTAATTGACAAACGAAAATTGGCAAAAATAGTCGTCTGAAGGAAAAGTTGGCGAAATCTGCTGATTTTTTGATGCATTAAGGCGCATTTTTGTCAGGGGCTGGTTTCTAGGGTCACCAGGGGTACCCTACCATACTTTACTCTAGGGGCATCCTAGGGGTACCATAGTGTATCCCACCTACCATTCTGGGATACCCTAGGTGGAGGGTAGGGGTAGGATAGTTAGGGGTACCCTAGAGTATACCCTACATACCCAGGGTAAGGTACCCCTGGTAGCTCTAGAAACCGACCGCAGTTTTACTAATCAAAGATAACTAAAAGCTTCTGCAAATTTAAATGGTTTATAAAAATGGGAAAATCAAACAAAATATTACGTCTAGGAGCTAATCAAGAAGAGTATCTAGAGAGGTGCTTTGGGGTTATACTGCTTCTATAAATTGGTAAGGTTTTCAAAGAAACTGTAAAATTAAACTTCAATTTTCAAAGACAAAATGACAAAAAATTTCCTCAACCCCCAAAATTTTTAACCTAAATATTATTTCAACTAATTTGTATCTATTAAAACTTAAACAACTCTTAATTCATCGCCTTACAAAACACTACAAAAAAATAACATCAAACGTCGCTAAAATGGTAAAAACGAAATAAAGAAATCGATCATACTTCATTATGGAATTTTAATCCTAGACTTAATTGTATCAATAAATAAATAATAATTCTCTGTTATTTGGTGTCTGTGTTCATGTTAACGGAACCATATATTGTTGTGTGAATGAGATGAGACTGAGTGAGATTTCATTATAATGCAAATTAACAGTCATTCAATCGGTGTGAATGTTTTGACGGATAACTTTCAAGTCATCATGAAATGACACAAATTATGATTAAATGGTAGCTTTATGGCAAACGATAATTCACCTTGGTATTGATTGGCAGTCGGTAAACATAACATAAAATACATATAAACATAAAAACATGATAAGATATTGAAACTATTTCTTAATTCCTAATAAATCATAATTGAAATCACAGAAAAAAATTGAAAATAATTTTTCAGATCACGGAACTGATTTAACAACAGATACCGACAGTTTTATGATCGGTCAGCGTGTATATGTTGGTGGCGTAAAGTCAGGCCGCATAACATTCATAGGCGAAGTTCATTTCGCACCGGGTGAATGGGCTGGAATAGTTTTAGATGATGCAGAAGGTTAGGAACTATTTTATATCAATATACCCAGATCATAGCTTAATATTGAGGATACTTTTAGGCAAAAATGATGGTGCTGTTAGTGGAAAACGTTATTTCCAATGCGAACCTAAAAAGGGTATTTTTTCACGTCTCACACGACTAACACGTGAGCCAATCGGCACGACAGTTACAGACGGTCCAAATAGTAGTATGGACTTTAGTTTTCGTTCAGTCACATCACCTTTACGTACATCATCTGGAAATACATCCCCAACACATAGTGTTACCAGTACATCTAAACCAGTTGGATCAAGTTGTTAATTTAACTAGAATTTTATTGAATTTTTTTATTAATTTTTTTAAATTTTGCATTTTTAGGCACAAATCCTGAAATTGGTGATCGTGTTATTGTCAAGAATGCATCGGGAAGTCGTGTTGGAATTTTGCGCTTTAGAGGTGAAACACAATTTGCCTCGGGTGATTGGTGCGGCGTTGAATTTGAAGAAGCTGGTGGAAAGAATGATGGATCTGTGAATGGAGTCAGGTTGGATTTATTGAAATTATTAATAAATTAATTTGAAATCTATAAAAAATATTTTTTTATTTATAGATATTTCAATTGCCCAGCCGGACACGGCATCTTCGTACCAGCATCAAAAGTCGTAATTTCACCATTAGCGCGCCGAATGCGTCTGTCAAGACAAAACTCACAAGAATCGCTTACATCAAATATTACATTAAACAGTTTGGCATCAACAACGGCATCAAAATTAAGAATGAATGCAACACAGAAGGTACCAGTTGCTTGAGTATCTTTTACTGCGATTTTTTACTCCCTCTTTATGGCAATTTAGCCTCTTTTACCTTTTTTGCTTAATTTATATATTTTTTTTACAATTAGATTTTAATTTACTAACAAGACTGATTAATAATTTAATTTACACAATTCCC
Organism: Chironomus tentans; assembly: GCA_963573255.1. Taxonomy (NCBI): domain Eukaryota; kingdom Metazoa; phylum Arthropoda; class Insecta; order Diptera; family Chironomidae; genus Chironomus; species Chironomus tentans. Next base: position 20,113,218 of record OY754302.1, read on the forward strand.
AATAATTTTTATAGCGTCTCTCGACACTTAATAAGCTCCCATCAGCAACGTCAACACCAAAGCCTTCGTTTTCGTTGCAGGTAGATTATAGACATGATTTTATTTATTTCATTTACTCTTAAACTGCTCGATTTGATTGTTGAGTGAATGAAAAGTTTTGAGTGCTGATGAGTTTCAATTGTTTTTTTTTGATGGATTATTTGCAAAAGATGATGGATTTGGAGTGATTTTGAGGTTATTGGTTGGTTTGTTGTGGATAAAATGACATGTATCTTAAGGGGTATGCCAGGGTTACCCAAGAAACCAGAATTATGTATGGAAAACTAGAATTTAAGTATTTCTAGTTTGTCATCCCTAGTTTTCAACTTTTGAGGTTATTTTCAAAGATTTCTGATATAATCTGGGGACGATTGCTCGATATACCCTTGGGGTAGCCCTAGACTATACCCTAGGGGTGCCTTAATGGTATATAGCCAGGGTATACCAAGCAACCGACCCCTGAAACCAAAAACTACAGAAATTTGTGAACATAACCTCAAAAGTCCTCCAAATAACCTCAAAATTCCCAAACCAAAATTTTTCTTCTCTACTAAAACAAAATAACTAACGTTACTGACATACACAAATGAAGTTTTTTTTTCACAATTATCAGATTTTTTTTGTGCTTACTTTTTATATAATAAATTTTCAATAATACAATTTTCTGTGTATGTACATAATTGCGATCTCCATTGATCATTGTAGATTATAATTTAAAGTATATCATGCTGAAATCTCACTTCCATATTTGTATGGAATAAAAGGAATTACAACATTGACATCGTAATGCCTTATATGTGATATTTCACCTCCATTACAAGTTTTTTGATGTGTCTCAAGTTCAAGGTTAAATTTCATTGTAGTCACCTTTTGACTTGATCTTTTCACGAAGAAATATGACTGACAATAGTATTTCCTCTTTGTGAATGATGATTATTGGCACATTATTTTACGAATTGTTTTTCTGGCTTCGATTTGCGTCGCGCTGTTGGGTCTCTTTTGAATTTATGGTGAATGGAAACAATTGATCTTTTTAGCGCATTTTGTGGGATAGTTGGGATTTGGCTTGTATTTGTTGTCTGATTGTCTGTAAACTGTGGGTTTAATTTTTTATGACCGTAAATTACTAGAAGAGTTAGTTGGGTGTATAATTGAATTCTAGTCAGATTTAACCATCCCAGATAAGCTCATCAACTAGGCCTGCTTCAGAGAATAATCAGAGTCAATAAAGTAGCAAGAAAATTATCGAGGGGTGTTTTGAAATTTTTTGTATAGAAGCAAAATTTAGGGGGTGTTTTGGAATTTTTTCTCGATTAACCCTAGTAAATCGAAGAAAATTTCACCGAAGGGAGTATTTTGATACTCAAAACACCCCTCTAGCTATGCCCCTGATCAGAGTGGTCACCTCTGGTTAGGTTGACAGACTTCAACCAAAATATTATCTAGTTCTAAACGCTGACTGGTTCAGATACTTTATTTTCTTAGTAAATTTCAAGTTTTGATCTTAACTATCTTAAATTCAAACCTTATCTAGTTCAAAGTGAAGAGGAAGATCTACTCACTAAGCACGGTCATTGCCAGATTTTGTTGGGGGGGGAGGCAGGGGCGTATCCAGGGGGGTGGTATTTTTAAACCCTAGCAAATTGAAGAAATTTTTCCAGTTTGACCAACAAATCCTCCCCCCTGAATACGCCCCTGGAGGGAGGGATCTGCCCTCGTGAGGTCTGGCTTACTTTTTCATACATTTTCAATTTTTTAGAAAATTCCAAATTTTTTCCATACAAATTTCAAAATTGAAGAGGTGGGGGGACCCTTGAGTACACCTTCATTACTTAGCGACCCTACTCAGTATACTTTACCAAAAAATGCGTTTAATCAACCTTAATACGACCTGACCATCTCCAAGTTAATAATGTGTTTTCCATTCAGATCTGCAACCTCATCATTCTCATCATCATCATTAAATAAGTTCAATAAAAAATACTTGTTTGAATGAATGTTATTTGTAATATTTTTAAGAATAAGCATGACGTGAATATGCACATGACAGATTAATCATTGCATATAAAATTGTTCACTGCGGTTGGTTCAGAAATTCAGTTTATTATTCTCGATGTGGGTGTGTGCTTAATGCACTTTTGATTGTAATTTATAGAACATATTAAAATTTTTATTCTGATCATCTTCATGAGCTTAATGTTGTTCTTTAAAACTAAAAGATTTCTTCATTAATATCAGATAAAATGTTTTGTAGGCGTTGCTGCTGCTGTTTTATGTCTCCAATATTTTATTATTTTCCCATTAAATTCTCTCCACATACTTGATCATTTCCAATAACGTGTTTGCTGTCGTTTCGTCTATTTTGCTTAGTTCAGCCTAATTAAAAACTATATATTTCTCGAATGGTAGATTATGGAAATCGAGGTGATTTTTATATTATTTTGTAGCGCCACATAAATTGTATGAGACAATGACTGCAGCTTTTCTGAGCTGATCTGAGCTCTGTGGTGAATTTGTTTTCTGATCTGAGCTTTTTTTAAAATCTGACGAGTGGAATAGATTTTTTTTTCTCCTGAGCTAATTTGCTGTATTTAATTGGAGCAGGGGAAATTAATTTATTCAGTAATGATTGATTTTGACGTGGGACATGAATGTATTGGTTGGTTGTGTATGAAATGTAAAGAGATTTTGAGTTGTCTGATTGAATTGTTAATTGTTTTGGGATTATTGAGATGGTTGGATGGGGATTTGGTAGTTATTTTAAGGGTGACTCCATGTTTAAGGAGCATTTCGTGGTAACTGGGTGTTAAATTTAAGACTAAGTTCCAAGTCATCATTGTAGGACCCAGTAAACATATCAGAGGATACGTTTGTGGATATCCATGTAGTTTAGGCTCTTTTATCCTTCATATCTAGGGATATAGTCCAGACCAGGAAGCCGATGTTCCCTAACAGTATCCCCAAGATACCAACTTCAGATTTCGACTTCGTCTTTCTTAAATATCCTTAAATATGATTCAATTAATGATAAAATCCCAAATGGCTCATCTTCAGCATTACTTTCAACCATCTCAACTAAATCCCAAAGATACCTAGCCCCAATAATTTTATGTCATAACCTAACCTCAAAAATTTACTTGCACCAACAGGACATACTACGAGAAAAGTCAAATCATATCGAACAGATCATGAAGGAACGCGATTTCGATCGAGAAGAAATGGCTGCACATACAATTTTATATCAGAAAAATCTTAACCAGGTAAATTTTGTCTTCGTCTATTTTATTTTAGGTAATCGTAGAGAATTAAATGTTGATAAAATTGTCTGTGTTTGTATTAAGTGTGTAACGCCTGAGAGAAATGTGTCTCCAGTATTCACAAAAAAGAGTCCATCCCCAGAAGGTGAACAGATTGGTCGATGGGCCGATTATATTAAACAGAGAATTGTGCTTGAGGATTTAAAGCGAGAGTTCAATGGCTGGACAGGCAATCATGAACGACATTGCATCCTTCATGACGTCTTCTTGACATAAACATTTTCTTTTTTTTGTTATTAATTAATGGACCCGAACGTACATTGACTAATATTTGCGAATTGTTTTTAATTCTTTATTAATTAGCTCGAATAGATTTTAAGGATGTCTTTTTTCGATTATTAATAAAAAAGTTTTGCGGAAGAGAATTTTTTAATTTTTTACAGCTTCGTCCAATGCATTTTATTTTATTTCTAACATATTCTTAACAATATCAGTCTAAGGCTATTACTGACTTTAAGATTTAGGATGTTTCTTATTAATAAGGTGTCTATTGATTTTTAAATATTTTTTTTTGAATTATTCTGATAAGTTAGACACTCTCAATATTAACCATTAATTTTCCTTAAATGAATAATTTTTTTATTTCATGGAAATTTTGGTTATCAAAATTTAGAAATTTTTTCAATCCAGTGAGATGAAAAATTTTCAATGTTAAAAAAATATAATTTTTCATAAATTTTCTATCGATGAATTTTTTGATAAAATTAAGAAAAATTGTGAAATGAATTTTCGGCTAAAACAAAATTTATTTTTGTATTCATAGTCAGTAGATTTATAATGTGAAATGAGACATTAATATGTTTTTTTAAAAACACTAACTGTGAGAAATAAAATAAAGATTTTATAATTATATGAATAGAAACTAGAATTTTTTGCTTTCAGATTAATTTTGAGGAGTTTTTTAGTTGTTTTTTGTCTGTATTTGTTGTTGTGTGAGGTATAATTTTATTCTTTTAATGAAATTTACTTCATAGGTGTCTTGAAGACTTTACAATTCATTAAAAAACAGCTTTTTCTTTAGCTAAATCTTCATCTTGATCTTGCTAAAATATACTCTTTGTTTTTTAGTTGGCTCTTTTAATTTTTTTTCGGCTTACTTTACTTAGGTCATTCACGTTTTCATTGAAAAATTGTGAATAAGATAAAAGGAGGGGTCTAATATTTTTTTGCTTTACTTACTAAGTGACTCATTGGAACCACCACAATTAATTAATTAACTTAATTTACCACTAATGTAGACGGGCAGCCAGGGGAGGGGGGTCAGGTGACCAAAAATTTGTTTTAATTTACTAGGTTTGGGGTCACTCACTTATGACGTCCATTTAAAAATGGGATTTTCAGACCCCCCTTCCCCCATGTCACAAAATTTTCATACAAAAAGAATCCTTTTGTATGAAGGTGTCACAAAATGTTGGACGTCTTAAGTGAAGGACGCCCCTTTTCTTGAAAAATATTTAAAAACTCTCCACATAATTTTTTCAACCATAAAAAATTAAAACCCCCCCTCTCGATTTTTTTGGTTATGCTCTGTTTTAACGGAATCATTCACTTATTACGTCCAACATTTAGGGGTGAGGGGTGTCTGAAGCTATTTGACTCCTTCATACAACAGAATTTTTTGTATGAATGCTTTGTGACAGATCTTATCTTCTGATGGACGTTATTAGTGAAAATTTAGTGGCACGTTATTTTTGTCACCTATATTTTAATTAGCTAACTCCATAGATGCATCCGGAACTATATTCCATCCTTTCAGAATTAAAACAGAGAAACTTTTTATTTTTCATTATTTATTTTACCTTTAAAAATTTATAATATCAAGCATCTGAATAATCACACAGTTTTTCATAAAACTGACCTATCCCATTAAATATTAAAACTCTCAAAAGCTGTAAAAAGCATCAAAATAATATATGAGCGTGACACAACAACACCTACAGACAGAAACGAATGAAAACTAGTAGCATTGTGTATATGTTTTTTTAAAAGCTGTTAATTAAAGCTCTAAAAAATACAATAAGCTTTATTTACTTTTATAACTATAGCTCCGTGACTATCCATATCTTTCTAGCATTTACAAACATAATACAAACACAGACGTTCATCAAATTGTTATTGAATTTTTTTAAAAGCTTTGATATTTATTTTATGAATTTTTATTTGATAAATTTCGAATTTTCATATTTTTTGCATTTTTTAAAAAATAATAAAATTAATTTTTATTCCTTTTACAGTATAAAGAAAAGATCGCCCACCTGCAAAAGCTCCTTGATGAAGAGAAGAAGAAGTCAGAGGATCTTCAGTTTTCAATTGATGAAGCACAGGCTACGTCAGATGAGAAGGAGGTATGAGTCGCAATTTTATTGTATTTCTTATAATCCTATCTTTCTATGTCACTAAATTCTATCTAAATTTCTCATTTATTGCCTTCAGTTAACTGATTCAACTGAAGTAAGTTTTTGGCACACTTCCTATCTTTTTTTGCATGTTTGTAGTAGTTTATAGTTATAGAATATTTTCAACTAACCAGAGTTGCAACCTATTTTACCTATACCTATGTATGCCGGGTTATAGACACTGCCTTTGCCTAGGCCATGTGTATCATAATCAGTAACCTTGTCTAGGCTTGCCAAGTGATTGATCTTGTCTTCTACCTGCATGTACCAATATTTTGGGATTCTCGATGCACTGATCCTGATGGATTTTTGGTACCCGTACCATACAAACTTTAGGTCCTTGCCAATAAATCCTGGTGTCGACATTGAGCACCCCTGATACTAACCATAACCTTTACATAGAAAATTATTCCTGAAGATGCATTGTGGTAACGGTGGGGGTAATTCAAATTTTATGTAACGCTAAAAATGACCATTTTTGAAGCCTCCCCCTCTCCCGTTACAAATTTTGTTAGAAAATTTTAATATGAAGCGTAACAAAACCAGATACCTTACCCCCTCCCTAAGCGTTACGTAATATCCAAACGACCCTATGTCGTGGCGTCCCTATAAGAGGTTCGGTTGTGCTGTCTTGCATGCTTCCAATATTCTATTTCTAAGCAAGATCACTAAATTCCCTCTCCATTTTCAGAGTGTCTTAAAGAGGAAGATATCACATTTAGAAGAATTAAAGAACAGAAATTTGCAAGCAGCTGGTGACTATGGTAAGGTTTCATCCTATCAATCCATAACCATAACTTAATAAATCCATTAAATTTATCCCACAGTCGATGCATCACACGCCGTTGAGATTGAAAAACTCAAAACAGACCTTGAGAGTGTTACCAAGAATTTAAGCATCAGTGAAGGCCTTAAGGATGTTCTACAGAAACAAATACAATCACTTCACGAGCAAGTGGCTGAAATGAAGGTAGAATTGGATCTAAAATCATCGGCTGACTTGGCAAGTGAGGAAGTCCTTAAGAATGAATGTAATTATCTACAAAATCGTATAAATGAGCTCGAGAATGAGTCTGAGGCTAAATCAAAGGAAATAATAGCTTTACAAGATACAATGAAGACACTCGAAGAGTCACGTAACGAGGAGCTGACTATGGTTGAGAATCAAATGAAGGAAAGAGTCGCAAACTTAACATCAAATGAGAATTCCTTAATTCAAAAGATATCCGAAAAGGAGACGGAAATTGCTCAGCTTAAAGACGATATTGAAAGACTGACAAGTTCAGATGTTGGTGCTCAAGAGATTATTAAGACTAAAGACATTGAAATTCAAAAATTAAATAATGAATTGACATCCTTAAAGGAGCAGATGAAGGAAATGTCATCAGAATTAGTGAGAAAGATTGACGAGATGTCGATTAAGGAACAGGAAATTGAGAATTTAGAAAAGTCATTTGAGACACTCAAAACTAATGTTGAGCAATCAAGCAACAAGTGTGAACAGCATGTCAAGGATATTGAGGAAAAATCAACTTTAATATCGGAACTGACAAAGCAGATTGAATCACAGAGCATCACCATTGAATTCTTGAAATCTGAAATTGAAAACCTTAAAAAATCTGTTGCTGAGTCACAAGAACTTGTCTCAAAATCTCAAGAATCAGAAAAAGCTCTAACAATGACAGTTACTGACTTGTCCGAGTCTAAAGTAAAACTCGAAAATGATCTCACATCCAAAGACGATGAATTGAAAGTCTGCGAAGAATCCATTCAAAAATTGACAAAGGAATTGGATGAAATTAAGAGCAACATGACTGGTTTGAGTTCAGAGGCAGAAAGCAGAATGAATTTCATTAAAGAAAAAGACTCGATTATTGAAAAGTTAACAAAAGACTTCGATGAGTTGAAGACACGTAGCCAAAGTGAGATTGGACAACTAGAGGAAGTGAAAAAGGCACTCGAAGGTCAACTGGAAGAGAATCTAAAATTAGCAGATGAGAACGTCCAAAACATCAACCAAAAGAATGCATCTGAGTTTGCTAAATTGTCGGCAAGTATTGAGGAATTCAAGAAGCTTGACAAGGAAAAAGATGCACGAATTGAGGTTATGGAGAAGAATTCAGCACTATTGGATGAGACTAAGCAGAAATTGGAGAAGAATTTGACGGAAATGGAGGCTAAATTTGTAGAATCATCAGCAAAATTGACTAAAGTTGAACGAGAAGACAGTGAGAAGGTAAGTTTTGAAGTTATAATATGGATATGTACCCTATGTCTTATATTTATTGACCCTAACCCATGTTCCACTAATTTTTAGGCATCACAGCTTGAAAAACTTCAAGCCACATACACTGACACCCAAAAGAAACTTCAAGACGCTGAACTTACAGTCAAAAAGCTCCAAGAAGACAAGAATGCCGCTGAAGTTGACAATAAAGATCTCAACAGGAAGCTCGGTGCCCAGGAAGAGAAAGTATCCCAGTTGAATGAACAAAAATTAAAATTAGAGAAGGAACTTGAAAAACTCAAGAGTACATCACTTGATGCCAACAGTGAATTGAAGCAAATGAGTGACGAGTTGAAAGAGAAGCTCACTGCCTTTGAAACTTACAGAACTGAAGCTGAGAAGAAAAATCTCGAACTACAGAAAACCATTGATCAATTAGAGAACCAACGAGAGCTTGTTAATCAAAGCAATATCAAATTAAAGAATGAATTGGGCATATTAAATGAACAGAAAGTTGTGAATGAAAATGTTCTGAATCAGGAATTGCATAGCATCAAGACAACAACTGAGGAGAAAAAGTTGGAACTCGAGAGAGAAATTAGCAGCATGCGTGGAATATTTGAGAATGAGAAGGCTCAATTGAAACGAGACAAGCATGAAGCTATAGAAGCATCAGAAAAATTAAAGAATGAGCTTGAGGCAAAGATTAGGGGCCTTAAGGAGACACTTGATGAATCACAGAAGAATTTAGAAGATTCAAAGTTATCAATCAAGCAATCAGAATCACGTATGGGTGTTGCAATTGGTGAATTAAAAGGCAAAGAAGCTGAACTTGCCGACGAGCTAGCAAAGGAAAGACAATCAAGTGATGAGCTTAAAATGAAGTATGAGGAACTCGAAGCATCAAAGAAAATTCTAAGTAATGAATATGAAAGCAAATTGCACTTTGAGAAGTCGAGAATTGTTAATTTGGAGGCAGAGTTGCAGCAACAGAAGGAACTTTTCGAGGCCACATCGGCTGGAAATGCTGAAAAGATCAAATTCCTTGATGATATTAAGCAAAAGAACTATGAAAATGAGCAGAAGGTGCTTGAACTTAGAAATCAGATCCAAAATGAAGTTTCATCGAAAAAGAGACTTGAGGAAAGCATCGAGATCTTGAATCAAAAAGTAAAGGAAGTCCAGGAAGAGCAAATTGATCTGGTTAATCGCAAGGAAGAGTATAAGAACAAAGCTGCAGAACTTGAAGAACAGATCAGCGAATTGCGTCAGAGACGAGCTAGCCTGGATGAGAAATTAAAGCTTGAAAAGAAGGAATCTGATATACTTAGGAATGAATCAGACACAAAAATCTACGACATGCAGGAGAAGCTTAATGAGCTTAATCAAACAATTGCTAAAAAGGATTATGAGAAGGAAGAAGTAATGAAACGATTGCAGCAACGTGAGGATGACGTCAAGATCCTCAATGAACAGATTAAGGAAGAGAAGAACAAGCTTTTGGACGAGATTGATGGCATCCAACGACAAGTCAAGGCAAAGGACGATGAAATAACGAAAATGGCTAATGAATGTGCATCTAAGGATGATTTGCTTGCTGATTTGAGAAATAATATGGAAAATCTTAAATCGTGCCTTAATACAGTCAACATTGAAAAGACATCGAGTACCAATGTCATTGAAGATCTCAATAATGTTATATCAGCTCGCGAATATGCCATCAATGAATTGAATCTGAAAATGAGACAGTATGAAGCCAGTTTGATGGACAAGGAAGATCAGCTTAAGAATGTCTACAGCCTTAAGACTCGAATTGAAAGCGAAAGTAAAATGAAAATTGACGATCTTATGGAACAGATTAATATTCTCGAAGATGTGAAGCATCAGGAAGTTGGAGAAATGTCAGAAAAATTATCTAAAATTGAGAGTCAAATGACTATTTATCGAACAGAGTCAGTAATGTCGAAGGACAACGATAGGATCCAGCATGAGCTCTTACTAAGAATCAAAGATTTAGAAATGATTGAAACGGAAAATCAAATTGAGATTCAGAAATTAAAACGGCAGCTAGAAGAGAGTCAAAATAACGCCAGTGCATTAGTTCCAAAAGTTGATGGTGCTGCTGGTGATCAGGATTTAGTTGATCATATCGAATTTTTGAACTCAATCATTGCTGACATGCATAAAAAGAATTTGAAGCTTTCCAAACAAATTGATAGTTTTGGAACTGGATCTAATAAATCATACACGTCTTTTTCTGGGTAAGTAATGAAGTTAGGGGTAGTTTTGGGTGGTCGGGTTAATTTTATGACCCTTATTTTTCAAACATTTTATGACCGTTATTTTTCAAATATTTTTGACAGTTATATTATTTCATTCTTTTCAGCAACGACATGGATCTGAAATTTCTCGAAAAGAAGAAACCACCACCACGAATGTATTGTGACATTTGCGAGGAGTTTGACAAACACGAGACGGAAGACTGTCCAACGCAATGTTCACATATTGATCTTGATGCTCCAGCAGTACGAAAGGAACAGAAAGAACGAAAATTACCACCACCAAGAAAGTATTGCGATCTTTGTGAAATCTTTGATGCTCACGAGACAGAGGAATGTCCAAATAATGACGAAACTTATTAGACAAAATTATATAAATATTGAGAGCCTGAAAAACCAACCAAAACAGCTAGAGAATTTTTCATGAATTATTTATGTTTTGAAATACCTTTTTCTTTTGAATACAATAAAAATTAATTAAAATTATTGTTACCAATAAACTGTGATTTGTTCCTTATTTCCGTTTTTTTATGATATAAAACACTTACTTTATTACAGAATTAAATTACAAATAAGCTTAATCACCGCCTTCCTTCTTCTCCTTCATCGCTTCTCGGAATCTCTCTTCAAAAAGTGACAATTCAGACATAAGATCCGTAATTGCGTTCATGTAAGCATCTTCAGGTGTATAATTTGATGTTGTTTGGATACGAATCACAAATTTATGTTCCAGTGGATGTGGACAGGAATAACCGGCAAAAAGAACTTTTGGATCTTTTAATAATTGACTGGAAGTTAATGAAAATTAATTATTTTAAGTAATATTGAAGTGAAACCTTTAAATCTCACTTTCTGATCATGTTCCCGAGTGTATGATCTTCCTTATTTACGGTGAAAATTGCTGCATTTGGTACTTTTGTGTCTAATTCCTTGATGATCCTAAAAAATCATGAAATCAAATTAATTTTGTTGATTTTATTAAATTATTTCACTTACTTCTTCTCTCCCTCGTATAGCAAGAATGATTCGAATGTCGGTGGCGCGTTCATAGTTAGTTCTAATGGTTAATTTATTTAATTATCTCTAAATTTAATTTTTGAAGCTGAGTAAACAAATGCTGAATAGCAAGTAACAATTTTCTGCATGAAAAAGTTGCATGTCGGAAGCGCATTTTCGGAAGTGCTAATAAATTGCCCAAAGTTGATTTCTAAGTACTCTATTTAATATTAGAAACCTTAATTAGCAAGAAAATTAATGATTTTCTACAAAATTCTGCACATTTAATTAATTTTATTAAGAAATATCAACCAGACAAATAGACAAAATAATAACCGCCAAATGTTTTTCAAAATTTTATGCTAATTCGAATTTCGAAAAGTTGTTTGTCAACAAAGGAAACAAATTCGAAAATCAAAAAATTTCAATTCCTTCATTAAAAGCCATAAATTACTGCACAGCCAGTGAGTAAAATAGAATCATGAACCAAACATATGATCCAGTATTGAATGCAAAAGTCAAGAAGAGTAAGTAAATCAATAATTCAAGAAAAAATCCGTAAAAGTAAATTTTCCAATTTTCATGATCCAGCCAGTGAAAAAATATCAGAGAATATTCATATTCTAGCTAATGAACCAAGCTTAGCATTCTATAGAATACAAGAGAATGTCAGAAAAGTAGTTCCAGTGATAATTGAGAAGAGATCAGACGTTGAAAAACTAAGAAATGATTTGCAAGGAATTTGCTTCGACCTTGAATACAGCGTTGAGACTTTAAAGTCTATAGAAGCAGCTGATGAGCCACTTAAGAGTATCCAAGAGAGTCTCAAGAATGCTATATTTTTAAGGCAACAGTTGAAATATGAAGAGACAAGGCGGAAGAGAGATACAAGTTCCAGTAAAGATTCCAGCAACATTTATAAGAGATTCTCAGCACATTTGCCACTCGAAATTCCTGATATTGGTGGTGTCATGAGAGAAACAACTAATCGAGTTGAAAATTATATGGGAATGAATAATGGTGGAGGAACTAGCACACAATCTGAACTTCAACGCTCACATACAACATTACATTAAACATTCAGTCATAGATATTCAATGCAGTGTTATGCTTTTATTTCTTAATCATTATATGTGATACTTAATCATAGTTGCTAGTTGCTTATTATTTATTCCTATCAAAAATAAAGCTTTATAAATGTAAGTAAAAAAAAGTCTAATTAGTAATCATCGTAGTAAAGTCTATTCCGTCTAGCTATCTTAAGGTTTTGGTCTCTTTGCCATTTTACGCCTACGATAATAATTAAAATTAATATAATTGTACATAAAGATACTATTATTATAAATCCAGGAGTCCACGGAGTTAAATGAAATTCAATCTTCTTTCCTGTATGACTAGAATCATCGTTTATTGGCAATAGATTTGGAATGAATCGTCCAAAACCAGACTCAAGTACCGGTTCACTCTCATCTATGTCTTTACAAAACGGATTGTCATGTTTAAGGAACTGGACTAGTCTCTTTCGTTTAAATTCTTCTGGATATTGACATCTGAGCTCTAAAAGAAGCTCTTGATGGTCTTCATTGTCATATAAAGTCTTCATTATATCCTCAAGTATCCATTCCTGCTCACAGGAACATAATAGTGGATTTCCTTGTAGATTAACTCCATTTTCAATCATCTTCCAATTTGTTAGGTTTTGAGGAATTGTTTGAAGATTATTATAGCTTAAATCTAAGTCACAGAATCGTACGCCATAAAATGCATCTGGTTCAATCTCAACGAGATTTTCATTGTTAGCTATTCTCACTGCGACACATGTTTCTAATTGATCAGACGTCAAATTCTTACCAGATAAGTTTTGCAGTGCATATGCATTAATTTTGTGCAGTGACGTCAAATTACAAAGAGATATTGAAACTAAGGTTGTAGCTTCAACAAATTCGATGTCTGAAATTTCATTTCCATCTAGGATCAGCTCCTTTAAAAATGGTGCTTTTGTATTAATATTGTGTGGAACTGACTTCAGTAAATTAAATCCTAAATTTAGGTACTCTAAATTAATAAATTGTGCTTCTGGAAGTTGATGGAGCAAATTCCTTGACGCATCCAATCTCACTAAACTTGGCACATTTTTGTCTGTTGGAAATAAGTAGTCAAGAGTGTTGTCTTGAATTTCCAATTCTGTCAAATTTTCAGGTACATTTAGTAAAGGCCACGAATTTAAATTATTATTGTTGATTGTAAGAAGTTGGAGGGAGTCTGGAAGCCTTACTGTAATTCTTTTAATACTGTTGTGTGAGAGGTCTAGGAGTTTTAAGGCAGTCAGCATGGTGAAAGCTTCATCATCGATATTTGATATCTTGTTATCGGACAAATCGATAACTTCTCTGAAATGATAAGGAATAATGTAAATTGTGGTTATTAAAAATCTAGTGCTACAATCTAGTACTAAAACTATAGATCTATAAAAACCTATTTAAAATAATAAATCTAGTAGAGGACAGGGTAAAGGGTCATTCACTTATGACATCCATCAAAAATGAGATTTTCAGAACCTCCTCCCCCTTGTCACCAAATTTTAGTTCAAAAAATCTAACCCCCCTTCCCCCTAAATGATGGACGTCATAAGTGAATGACCCTTAACCAGCTATGCAGCCAGAACTTTTTTAGGGGATTGGGTCTGGAATTTTTCCACAAAAACTCTACCAAAGTGAAGAATTTTCCGATAAAGGCTTACCCCCAGGCGCGTTGCCAGAGGGGGGGATTGGGGTATTTGTCTACCCCTTTCACCCACAAATTCTTCAATTTGCTAGGGTTTTTAAGAAATGAGCCTGAAAATCCCCTCCCCAAATTTTTCCATACAAAAAATTTGCAAATCCCCCCCTCAAAAAATTTGTGGCTACGCCGCTGCTTACCCTTCATAAATCACCCAACTCGACATCCCCCCTTGGCTACGCGTCTGTCCCTACTAAATCATGTCTCTTTTTTTCTCAGTTTGCCACCTTCAGCAAATCAATTCTCAGAACATAAACTAATAACCACCAAAAAAAACTATGAACATGACTCACAAATTAGTAAGCTTCTCAAACATTGACGTTGTGATAACAGTGAAGTGGTTGTGGGCGAGAAACAGCTCTCGCAATGAATAATTGATTTTGTCATAGGCATTATCGATAACATAAAGCTTGTTGTTCTCTAATCGTATGACCTCAACGTGTTTTGTTGCCTCTAGAAAGTCAGCAGTTATCTTTGTTAGGAAATTATGTGACAAATTTATTTCATGTAGCTCGTTCAAATGTGCAATAATGTTAGCATCGATAGCTGATAACGTGTTATTTGATAAATTAAGCAGCCTTAGGTTCGTTTGTGATTTTAAGAAGTCTAAAAATAATGAATTAAATGGAAAAAAATGTTAAGTCATTTCAATATAAATTCGTTTTGATAAGACTAATGGCACCATAACAATAAAGATTGCTTACTAGAGAGTCTGATCAACTCTTAAGTACTTGTTTTGACTGATATCAATCATAATTGGAAAAATGGACGCTTTTTGCTGCGGTTGCTGACTTGTTTAATGAACTAAGTACTTGAAGCTGATTTCTGGATGCAAACACTGACTTTTTTCATTAGTGTTTACAAATTCGATTGATATTAAAGGAAGCAGCCGCGGAAACAAATTTAAAGTATCGACAAGTTGCCAAGTTTGTGGTTTATCCTGGCGGCAATGTCATGACATCTTAATGACCGATGTCGAATCAAATTTTCATTGCCTAAGTGGTCAGAAATTGGTCACTGTTGCATCCTAGCCTTAAACTGTTCAGTTTTAATATTTTGGTTATATTTATTTAGCAATAGAGTCTAAGATTAGTCTAGTCTTAGGTTTAGAGTAATCTTAGGCAAAATACAGTACACCAACCTAAGATTAAGAACCAATATTCGTCCAACAAGAGAATATAAGGTCTCCTTATTCACAATATACAATAAATAAAGTACTTTACGCTACTTTGTCAACAAACTACTTAAGAAATCAACAAAGCCTAGTCCAAACAATCTGCTTCCATTATACATCATGAACAAACTGCAATTTTTAGCAGCTGCTGTCATTTTTTGTTTACCTTAGATAAAGAAAAGCTTTCTCACCTCTAGTTAAATCAGCAATTCGATTATTTGCCAAGCTTATCTCCTCTAAGTTATTGAAAAACTCAAACGGATTAGATGCTATCGTCCTAATATTATTGTCGTCAAAATTAATTGAAACCACATTCGAGTCACCCGAAATTCTGCAAAAAATAACAAAGATTGATAAGACGAGCATATCATAAACTGAAGCCTTATCAAGAATTTTCGATACGAACTTGGGCAATAAATTGACTGGGAAATGATTGAAGAAAGCCTTGATGTGGTCGCGATTCTCATTCTGTGGCCACTCAATAGCCTCAAAATCGATTTCTAAAATATGATTTTTATAACTTTTACATGATATCACAAAAGTGTTTTCCTCGTATGGGAAGCAGTTACAAATATCACAAACATCTGTAGCCGCTACTATCATTATCGTCAATCCGAGTGATAAAAGAAATACAATTTGAGTAACGCAAGCCGCCATTGTACTTTAGACTTTTTATAATTCCTTAATACACCTCTAATTTTTATTTAATTTATTTTGTCATTTAATTTTCACATCACAATTGACACTTATCACATTATACAGCAGTCGATGGGGTCACAAAAATATTGAATTCGTATTAAATCAATTTAAATTTTTTTCCTACGCGAAAGCTAATTTGTATACAAAGTCACATATAAATATTTGAAATTGTCATTAAGTGCAACAATTTTTCTTTTTTTGTTGTCGTTTGTTACTTTTTTTTTGGGGAAATGAACGAAAAAACTTTTTTTTGTGTGCGAATGTCGCGCGAGTTCAACCACAACTGAAAATGTATACTCAACAAACACTTTAATTGCGTTTACAGCGCATATATCGATAAGAGGATATGATATAGATAAATAAATAAAAATGAATTAGCAACTTAGTGTATGATAGTAATGGGTAGACTCGTAATTATATGATGGCGGGAAACGTTCTTGTTCGGTTCGTAAATTAATACACTCAAATGTTGAGGAAAAATCGGACAAACGTTCGTTTGTTATGAAAGAGCAATCGTTGTTTATAGTCGATGAGAATTTTGCTTGGCGCGGTCTAGAAAAGTTGGAAAAAATTTAACCGTTGAAAATTTTTTAAATTCTATTTCGAATAATTTTCGAAATTTGTTCGAAAATGAATATTTTTGGCGCAAAAATGCATGAAATTTTCATTTCAATTTTAGATTTCAAAGAGTAGACAAATAATCCTCTAATTAACAGCTAGTTTTGTAGATTGCATCATAAAATCATAACAAAAACCAAAGAAGCAGTGAATATTATATAATTCTAATATTTAATGGTATTGTGGTGCTTGTAAAGTAATAATAAGTCTAAAATTCAGATAAATAGAGACTAAAATAGTGAAACTAGGTAACAATAACTTCTAAGAAAACAGATTTACAGAATTCATAAATACTAGTCCAAAAAACCAACCATTTCCAACAAACGAATCATTTCCATCCAACTCCCCATATATATTTCACACCTCACAAATACAAATGTGTCATTACCATATCTATCACATCAAACGATGATAACAATTTTTGTAGAAGATATTACTATTTATTCTATTTCAAGAAACGTAAACAATTTGATTTTCAACATAACCGATTAAAGTTCCTGTGAATTGATAAGCATGAATAACCAGAATTTCTCTGAAATAAAAATTCAATGAAATTTTTTTGAATGTCATGTGCCGTTCATTCATATGACTACAGCAACGTAAAATAAATTGTCCATGTCTAAGTAGTACTTAGTAAGTACAAATCATATTCAAATGTACACAAGTGCATGTTTTTTGTTTGAAACGCTAATTATTATAATTTACGTTCGATTGGGTTTTTCATCAGATTTATTAAATGCGGCTTTATAAAAAATATGAAAATTGTTGTTAAAGTCAGTTTAGTCGTCTACTAAATGAGCATTTAATTTTTAAATAGACTGGAAATTCGTTGGATCTTAATCATTAGTCAAATATACTGATGAAAAAATGCGCACATGTTTATTTGTATTTACAATGAAGTTGCTTACTTATTGTTTATCTTTAGCATATTTTTTAGGGCGGACAGTTCTTATATAGTATTCGTTTTGTCAGTGAGTTGTATTAAACTTAGAATTATTTGATAAAATAAACATTTATTTTTTTGCATGATATTATAAAATTTTTATTTATTTTTAGATAATTAATTTTGATTACAAGCACTTGGACGATTTTCGAGATCCGTAAGTCGAGTGTTTATGTCCTCTAAGGCTCCTAAAATTTTTTGGTTCTCACTTCTAATCTCAGATATTATTGTGCTCTCCATTTTTTCACTTCGTTCTTCAAGACTACAAATACGATCATCCCAATCACCACTTGTGCATTCAAATGGATATTCATCACCCGGTGGAATCATTTTTTGATGACGACAGACTGAAAATGAAAACAATCTTCAAAGGTTAAATTTTACACATTTTGTTTATTAATAAAGAAAAATTCGATATTTTGAAAATTTGAAAAACCTAACCAATATCTATAAAAATATTCATCAAAACTAAGCATAAAGAAAAAATTTTACAGAGTGGCTAAGCCACTGCAATATTGAAATTTGAGAGAACCTTAATATTTAACATTTACTTACCAGATACTAAATTATGATAATTATTAAGGCAGTTTCTTAAGTTGGTCCTCATTGTGTTTCTAGAAGCAGTTGCATCATTACTTTGAACATTGGCACAAATGTTTGTTCGAACATCAAAAAGACTAACTTCGGTGTTATCAATGAGTCTTTCATCGATAAAATTAATGGAGTTAGTATAGACAGAAATGGTTGTCAATTTTAGCAAAACTCCAAATGAATCAGCATGAAGGATCATTAGCTTATTGGAGTACAAATCAATCCTTTTTAAATTTTTCAAATTTATGAAAACGTAACTAGGAAGCTCAATAATTTGGTTTGTATGCAAATATAAAATCTCTAAACTTGTAAGGGCACGGAACCACTCAAGCTTAAGATTTGTCAAAAGATTTGAGCCTAAATTTAATTCCTTTAAATTCCTTAGTTGTCTAAATACATTTCTGCGTAGGTCTATAATTTTATTATAAGCTAGTGACAGATAAACTAAGTCACTATGAACTTCCAATAGCTGTTCTGGTAATGTTGGTAAATTATTATTATTCAAAAACAAAGTTTGCAGTTCTGTATTATTAATGAAAGTCCTTTCATTAATGCTTATGATTCGGTTATTCGGGAGTTCAATACTAATTGCATTTTTACATCCACTAAAAGAATTCTCATCAATTTCCTGAATAGAAATGTCCCTTAAAAATATGGTCTTAGTATTAGGAAATTGTTGGCAGAGTATTGATGGTACATTTGAAGACGCTGATCGATTTGCATATGAATAAATCCTTTTAACATCACCATTAGCATGATCTATTAAATGAGTACCATTTACATTAGTAAAATTGCTAACTCCGTTTGCATTTCGAATACTAAATTCACAAGTGTAACCGTAAGTATTATCCACGAAATATCGACAACTCATTGCTTCATTTTGACCGAAAATCAGGTGCAAATTTATAACAAAAAATATGATTGGTAGAATAATCATTTTGATTATTAAGGTTTAAGTAAAGTCACTGGTTAACTATTACTAATTGATCAATATTTTTGAGGTTTCAATATATTTTATACATTTTTTTCTTATCGCGATTCAGTTGGTGTTTTTATTATTTTAGTGCGTATTTATAAATTAAATGAAAGTATAAACAATGCTCTTGAAATGATTAGATGTCATATTTTGATTATTGTTTTTCCGTAAAAAAGAATATTATTATTTAAATTATTTGAGAATTTTCGATCAGACTGATTGTTTTTTTTCTATAGAATTTTAATATAAAAACTAGAATTTAAGGCGATAAAATTTGATCGTCCTGCGTAAATGGTAGCTTTATTAAAAGAAGCGTGGAAGTAGAAATTTTATTACATATAACACTTAATTAGAAAAATCAGTGATAAGTTGTCTGATAGCAATTTTCCAAGAATATGAACTACTTCGTAAAACGATTATACCTAAATCAAAACCAGTGTTTACTTCATGCCTTTGACTTTAAAAAGGCACATCTTTAGGGCAGACCACCTAAAAATTGTACGTCCTTTACGATCTCTTTTGTAATTTACAAAGATTTTTTTAAAGAATCTTACGGAATTTCAAATAGATGCGTAATAACTATAAAACTCTCCAGCGCCCCCCTCCTCCTTCTGAAAATTCTGGCTATGTCACTGATCAGAATAAAATATTTTATATTAATAAATTGTTTCTTTTTTGATCGCAGCTAATTCATCAATTTCTCTTAAGAGTTTTTTACGTTCTTCCATCCATAAATCGTCTTTATCCTTCATCAGTTTAATTTCTGCCTCAAGCTTAATATTTTTTTCAATCAACTCAACGTTCGATGGTTCCGATCCAATCATGAAAGGAGAGCTTAGACGGCAAGCTATAAAATATGATAATTTATAAAATATTATTTTCAGAGATTTTTCTGCTTACCTGCCGTTTGGCTAACATAGTTATTAAAGCATTGTCTGAATTCTGTCCTCATTACATCTCTTGAAATGGAGTAATCGGTAACAGCTCTATTTGCACATACGTTGTTCTCCATTTGTATAAAACTTACTCCTGTATAACTCAGAATATTCTCATCAATTGCATTTATTGAATTAACATTAAGACGAAGTGTTTGCAAATTAGGTAAAAATCCAAATGAATCAGCATGAATCGTTCTAAGGTTGTTAGCGAACAAATTAAGCCAGTACATATTTGTCAAACGACTGAAAATGTTCCTTGGAAGTGCTGTCAGTTGATTATAATGCAACAGAAGGACTCTCAGATTTTGAAGCGTTTCAAACCATTCAGGTCTTAGAGTACTAATACGATTGACTTGTAAGCCCAGCTCATTTAGTTGTGTCAATGATCTAAAAACGTTTAAGGGTAAATCTGTAATTCTATTACCATCAAACCAAATTAGAAGTAGTTTTTGCTGATTTATGAATACATTCTCAGGTAATGTTGGTATTACGTTGTAGTAGAGGTACAAATATTGAAGTTCACGATTATTGACGAATGCTCTCTCATCTATACTGTTGATTGAGTTGGAATGAAGATCTAAGGTGCTGAGCATGGTGCAACTGCTGAATGAATAATCGTCAATTTTTTGAATTGAGAAACCAGTCAGTTACACTCGTCGAGCATTCCTAAATTTATTACAAATTATTGATGGAATATTTGAAGAAGTTCCAGAAGAAGTAATGACTGCGAGAACATTATTATCATTGTATCCCGACATGTGAGTTCCACTAATTGTAGCAAAGTTATTGAGTCCACTTGGATTGTTCATTGCAAGATAACAGGTATAACCGTGATCAGTTATTCCATATCCACAGCTTAAGCCAACAGTTTGTCCGAAAATAACGTTGAAATTAATGAAAAAAATGACAGCAAAAAATAAAATTTTTAAAGCCATTTTTAACAAGTATTTTGTTTAATGATCCACTTGCTTTTGACTAATTTAAGGAATTTTGTATTGACTTTTATACATCCTATAAATGTGCATCTTGACGTAATTTTAATGAAGTTTTTATTATGATGAATTGGGAAGTTGATAATCTAAATTGAATTGTGATAAACTGGGCCAGTAAGGTTAAATAATTTGTTTCAATGAATATTAATACATAAGTCACAAAAACATGTACTTGAGATTTAATCGGGTGCTTTGTTCCTTAAGTGCATTCCCGAGCAATGAAATGCCATAATATGGAATTTTGCATTCAACTGGATGTCTAGTTACCAAATGTTATCTCTCGGGTTAAAATTATCAACTTACTTATCAAATATGTAATAACAATGAATTTAAAAATTATCTAAAATTGTGCATTGTTTTTGAAAGTTTAAAATGCATTATTAAATAATGATTGTGATAAAAAAATTTTGTGGTAATTTAAGTTTGGTCCTAGGTCGTAGGGCAGCATAGGATATACTCAAACAATTGTCTTTAGTCTTTTCCCAGCAATTGGCAAGGGTACACATAAAATTAACTCTGACGACCAAAAACAGGTCACCAAAAAACAAATTCGAGCAAAATAGTATAGATTTTGCAATTTTGAGATTTAACACCCCCCTCAAAAAAAAATCTGGATACGCCCCTGGTTGTATCGGATGTATTGAAACGGAATGAGCCAAATGGAATTTGGCTGAATGAATTTAAATTTTACTGAGGGGTCATTCACTTATGACATCCATGATTTAGGGGGGAGGGGGTCTGAGATTTTGTGACACTTTATATTAAAGAAATTTTTTTGAATTTAAAATTTATGACAAGGGGTTCTAAAAATCCCATTTTTTGATGGACGTCATAAGTGAATGACCCCTGAAGTAATTTAAATTATTTGTAACTTCTCTTATTACATTCACTTTTTAAGGAGAAAGGGGTGTCTAAGATTTTGTAACAACTCAAAAAAAAGAATTTTTTTTCAATGCAAAATTTGTAACATAGTGAGAAGAGGTCTAGAAACTCGTTATCTTATCTTAATTCTTAATAGTTCAGTCATTGTATCTGAAACTCTTATTGTTTACTAGTAATTAGGAATCACTGTAGATATGAAGAGCATTAAGAAATATCATGTAAAACAGTAAACTTGAGATTACTGACACAAATAATTCAGTTTCATTGTAAGTTTTAAGCTGTAAATACGTGATAATGAAATTTTTAATAGTTTTATTCTCATTTTATGTGATTTCTCAGTTCCAAAGATGTGAAGGTTCAAAAATTTTAATAATTCACACAACTTTAACAAAATCACATCTCTTGCCACTTCAAGTCCTTGCAAGAGCCTTAGCAGAAGAAAGATATCACGAAGTAACATTTTTATCAGCATTTCCAATGTGGAAAAATATCACAAATCTCCGAGAAATTGCAATTCCGTATGACGATGAAGACAAAAAATATCTTTACAAAATATCTGCGAATGCTGAAAATCGAGGATTCTTTAATGTCCTTAGTCATATATCAAAAATCAACAGTAGAATTGGCAACAATACTCTACAAATGAATGAAATGAGGAATTTGATGATGAATGAAAAATTCGACTTGATTATTCTCGGTTATTATACGAATGAGTACATGCTAGGTCTTGGCGATCATTTCAAATGTCCAACAATTTTGTTCAGTCTCTACAACATGATTGCAAGTTTACATCGAATTACTGGAAATCCATTTGATTTAGCAGCTACAAATCATTTCATGAAACAAGGATTAACGCTTGATTTTCAAGGAAGATTGATGAATTTTTTGATGTATGGATTTGACTACCTTATCATGAAAAATATATTTGAACACTATGGGAAGGAAGTTTACAGGTAAATAAACAATATTTATGGATTAAGAAGTCGTTTAATGATTAAAACTCATTTTCAGATACAATTTTCCATCACCACAATACAGATCTTACAGCGATTCTTTAAGAAACGTTTCACTTCTTCTGTTAAACTCACATTTTAGTTCATCAGGACCTCGTCCACTTTTACCAAACGTTGTTGAAGTTGGTGGACTTCAAGTTAAATCAGAGACATCATCATTGCCAGAGGTAAACATCAAAGCTACATGTCGAGTCGAGTTGTATGAGCTTCATGCACAACTCTTATCGATAGGTGGAAAATAACCCACCGGGTGGGACCATACAAACTTTTTGTCCGAATTTTCTAAGGAGAGGGGGTCTTAAGGGAAGGGGGGACTGAAATTTTCTAACAGAACAAGCAAAAGAATTTTTTTTGGTAAAACAATGGTGAGGGGTCTAAAAATTCGGTTATTCAGACTATTTTATACAATTACTCGCAGATGGTCACCCTTTCCCATAAATATTCAACCTGAATATGTCCATAATCTCTAGATTTCTTTCTATAAATATTGAAATTCAAAACTGTCGAACTAAAACATCTGATTTGCATTTTAGGATATAAAAGTCTTCCTAGATGACGCAACAGATGGAGCAATTTTATTCAGTC
Organism: Chironomus tentans; assembly: GCA_963573255.1. Classification (NCBI taxonomy): domain Eukaryota; kingdom Metazoa; phylum Arthropoda; class Insecta; order Diptera; family Chironomidae; genus Chironomus; species Chironomus tentans. The sequence goes on from OY754302.1 coordinate 20,136,661, forward strand.
TTGGATCCAAAGTTGACATTTCACATTTCTCAAACGAAACCATGAAAATTATCATCAACGTCTTCTCAAAATTAAATCAACGAGTCATTATGAAATGGGGATCAAAAATCATGCATAACAAACCTGAAAATATCTACATTGGATCATGGCTACCACAAGACGACATCTTAGCACATCCAAATGTCAAATTATTCATTACTCATTGTGGAATTGGATCAGTTGTTGAAGCAAAATATCACGGGATTCCAATCATTGCTACTCCTTTAATAGGTGATCAATTTGGAAATGCAAGGAAGGTTGAGAACGAAGGATGGGGAAAAGTTATTGATTTGAAATCTACAAGTGAGGAGGAATTGATGAGTGTCATTAAGGAGGTTCTAGACAAACCTAGGTAAGTGCTATTTTTGAAAAGAATCTGAAAGTTATTATAATGTCTGATTTTTTCAAATCCAACAGTTATACATCAACAGTAAAGAGATTGTCATCACTACAAAAAGATCGTCCACAAGATGCAAAAACTTTAGCAATTTATTGGATAGAATATGTAATAAGACATCATGGTGCACCTCATTTACATTATCCAGCAGCAGATTTGAATATTTTCCAGGTTAATTCACTCGATGTTATTGGGTTCTTGTTAGTTTGTTGCTACTTAATGTGCAAGGTCATTTCGATGGCTGTGAGGAAAATTTGTAAAATTTTAGTTTTAAAGAAGTTTTGGATGAAGAAAAAATTGGCGTAGTAAATAGATATATAAAAGAAAATAAATTAAGCACAAATAATTATAAATGTTATTAAATTTTACTCTTAATAAAGCCAAACTGGCGCTAAATTGAAAAAAGGACTAAATTTTTAACTATTTTTTAAGGACTTTGGATACTGGGGTTTTTCTACAAAAATTAATCCACCTATAAGATATTCTTTATCATTGCAAACTGGTGGAAAATTTTAATACAAATGTGGAGAAACCCCACATTTTCATATCTAATGAGTCTAGACACATTCATCGTACCTTACTAAGATATAAAATAATGCTACGGTAGTTGATAAATCGCTGATGTCAAGCTCATTCTTTTCATTTCATTCAATTATTAAATTTAGGGACTTAGTTTATCAATATCATTAGTGCAGGAACGAAATCATCATGTGACATTTGTAACTCCATTTCCATCTAACAGAAATATCACGAACCTTCGAGAAATTGTGACTTCATATGATGATGCTGACAAAGAAACTATAAATAAAATTGCGCAGTGTACGAAAGACAAAACGTTTATTGAAATTGGCTTTAGTCTGTCGAAAGTCATCACTAAAATTGGAAATAATACTTTACAAATGATGGAAATGAAGGCTTTAATGAAAAATGAAACATTCGACTTGATAATTCTAAGCTACTACATGAATGAGTTCATGCTCGGACTTGGAGATCACTTTAAGTGCCCAACAATTATATTTAGTCCATCAAGTATAATTGGAAATTTAGAACGGATTATCGGAAATCCATTTTCATTGAGTGCCTCAAACCACTATATTCGGAATGGTCAAAAATTGGATTTTGTTGGAAGGTTGAAGAACTTTTTGCTTTACACATATGACTATTTGATTATTAGGAATATATTTGATTATTATGGAAAGAAAGCTTATGAGTGAGTATAACATTGAGTGTCTGTAATGTCGTGAGCATTGTGCGAATCCCTGTCATATCGACAACTTTATAAGGGTTCGTTCATAAATAACGTCCAATTTTTGGGATACGGTGGGGGTCTGTCACTGTGTGACACTTCCTTACAGGGGCGTATCCAGAAATTTTTCGAGGAAGGGGTTTTTTAAATATTTTTGTATGAACATGAAAATTTAGGGGGGTTTGGTATTTTTTTCTTTAAAAACTCTAGCAAATTGAAAAAAAATCCAAAAAGAGGGGTTTGACCCCCAAAACGCCTCCCTGAATACGAGTCTGAGTACAAAAGAATTTTTTTGCATGACAATTTTGTGACAGAGGGGGTCTGAAAATACCGTTTTTTGCGTGACGTCATTTATGAATGACCCCTAATATAATGATTGAGAAATCAGCTTCTGGTGGGAGTCGAACTCACGCACTCATAAAAGAGTGATATAGATTTCTGATCAGTTGCCTAACCACTCGGTCACAGAAGCCTTACTCCTATATATGGTACGATACCCCAGATTCCACTCGGCTCAGACACCACAGTACCTGACAATCTTGAGTATCTGATGAATATTTTCTCATTTCAGCTACAATTTCCCATCACCGCAATACAGGACTTACAGTGAATCTTTAAAAAACGTTTCACTTCTTCTGCTAAACTCACACTTCAGCACATCAGCACCACGACCGTTTCTACCAAACGTTGTTGAAGTTGGTGGACTTCATGTTGAGAGAGAGTCATCATCATTGTCTAAGGTAGGAGTTTTGAATTTTTTAAAATATTTTTTAAATTTTTTTTTGTGCGTCACAATCATCGACGTACATCAGTGAACCTTGGAAAATCCCTAAATATAGAATTTGATAAAGACTCAATTCTTATCAATTTTCAAATTGATGCATTGGATTTGTTAAGATAACATTAAAATTGAAAGCGGTTAATGCATCTTAATTTAGATTTTGATAAGTTAAATACCAAATAATTTTTCATTCTACGTAGGATATAAAACTCTTCTTGGATGAAGCAACAGATGGAGCAATTTTATTCAGTCTTGGATCCAAAGTTGACATCTCTCATTTCTCAAATGAAACCATGAAAATTATTATCAACGTTTTCTCAAAATTAAATCAACGAGTCATTATGAAATGGGGATCAAAAATCATGCAGAACAAACCTGAAAATATCTACATTGGATCATGGCTGCCACAAGACGACATCTTAGCACATCCAAATATCAAATTGTTCATTACTCATTGTGGAATTGGATCGGTCGTTGAAGCAAAAAATTATGGAGTTCCAATTATTGGAACCCCGCTGTATGTTGATCAATTTGGCAATGCAAGGAAGGTTGAGAATGAAGGATGGGGAAAAGTTATTGATTTGAAATCTACAAGTGAGGAGGCATTTATGAGTGTCATTAAGGAAGTTCTAGACAATCCTAGGTAAGTGCTATTTTAAAAAGAATCTGAAAGTTAATATCATAATGAACGATTTTCTCAAATTTGGCAGCTATTCATCAACAGTAAAGAGATTGTCATCACTACAAAAAGACCGTCCACAAGATGCAAAAACTTTAGCAATTTATTGGATAGAATATGTAATAAGACATCATGGAGCTCCTCATTTGCATTATCCAGCAGCAGATTTGAATATTTTTCAAGTTAATTCACTTGATGTTATTGGATTATTGCTGGTTTGTTTTTACTTAATATACAAAATCATTTCGATGACTGTGAGGAAAATTTGTAAATTTAAAATATTTTGTGTAAAAATTAAGGTTGAATAAAATGTTATTAGATACCTTACCATACCCCCTCCCTATGGTGTCCTACCTATTCTTCACTAGTGGTTAACCACGGTACCTTAAACTATTTATTTATAGTCCATCTCGTTGTTTAACATATTAAGTGTACAAAACATATGTGATAAGAATTGGAGATGACACTGCTTAACCCTACCCTAGGGTATCATATACATAGAGTAGAAGTAGGTAGGTGAGGCAGTTCTAGAAAACATCCCCAGACATGCTGATTTAAGTCCTTTTACTCTTCCTTCTAAAGTCAGTCTATTTATGATCAACAAGTTGCACCAACCCTGCCTATTAGCCACTTACTAGTGTTACTCCTTATACGTACAAAATCGTATTTTTATCTACATTAATCAATGAAACGTGAATGAATGAATGAGTGAGTCATGGAAATTTCTTCTTTCGCAAGTTCCATTCTACACATTCACATGAGCACACGGCTATCGATAAAAATACAAATGATTTTTTTTCCGCTGAGCATTTGAGTCACTTTACAATATTTCTCAGTTTGTTTTCTTCTCTTCATTTGCTCGCACGTCTACATCCATTTATTTTTGTTGTCCGTGCATTTGTTTTAGTTTGATAATGTGTGACTTGTATTATACACCAGGTAACAATCAATATGACACGCGATAAGATAAAATTCTGCATTAATTACATTTTTTTTATACAAATGTCAGCATCGTCACCATGCCGAGTCGTACAAATGGTTGCGGCTGCTTTGAAAATCAAGCTTCGTTTGAAGCCGATGAATTTACACAGCAAGGAACAGTTACTGCCAGAATTTCTCAAAATTAATCCACAACACACCGTGCCTACCTTAGTCGATAATAATTTTGCATTATGGGAATCACGATCAATTTGCATTTATTTGGTCGAGAAATACGCAAAGGATGACTCATTATATCCAAAGAATCCAAAACAGAGAGCTTTAGTGAATCAGAGACTTTATTTTGACATGGGAATGCTAACTAAACGAATGTATGACTTCTTCTTTCCGCAACTAATACAAAATACACAACCTGATCCGCAGAAATTTAAGGAAATGGAAGAGGCCGTTGAACTTCTTGACATCTTCTTAGAAAATTCTGCATATGCTGCCGGTGAGAAGCTAACAATTGCTGACTTTGCATTGGCTGTTACTGTTAGTGTCTGTGAATTGACTGGCTATGATCTCAATAAATATGTAAACATATCAAGGTGGTATGAAGCGATGAAATTGGAACTGCCGGGATGGAATATCAATGAAGAAGGATTGAATGTGTTGAGACAGTATATTAAGAAGTAAATAAGCATATCAGTGTGGGATTAAATGTGTTTTATTATATTAAGTTAATAAAATTTAATATTTAGGGGTTATTCTCTTATGACGTCTACTAAATGATGGGACTTTTGGTCCTCTCTGCCACCTTTGGTCTAATATTTCTGTTTCTTACTCCTTTTGTGTATCCAAAGTTAATTTCTTCAGGATTTGAGACTTCAGACTTCTCTTCTTACTGCGTTCAATTCAATGAGTTCTACTTTTAGTTGCGTGACTTTAAAGAAACTTTGTAGACTAAACACAAAATTAATAGCAGCCTTAATTATTTTCAATAATTGGAAAATATTGGTTTAATCAAAGCATTTGAAATACAACAGTAATTAGAACCTTTTAATGATTTCCTTACAGGGGCGTATTCAGGGAGGGGTTTTGGGGGTCAAAAAACCCCCCTTTTTGGGATTATTTGTTTCAATTTTCTAGGGTTTTTTAAGAAAAAAATCCCAAAACTAATTATAAACTTCTGTAATAATTAAATTACATCTATGTAATTTTTGGTCAGGAGTGTATAAAAGAAGTATTTGTTTAGGCTTTTAATGAAAAGCTCCGAACTTGTTCAGTTTTAAACTATTACTCAATGACTCTAGTCATGTCTAATTTACCATCAGCAAAAGTTATCGGTAAGCACAGTTAAAATTAATGCAAATTATCAAAAAAGTTTTATTGCTTGAAATTCCAGAATTGAAACAATTTATGGATCGTTTGGGTAGCATATATGGTGCACATAACCAAAATGGAGCTTTGATGACATGGAGAATTTTTGGATGCATTTCCTTTGGACTTTTAATTATTATTATGCAAATTAATGGACTGATTGATATCTGGCCAAATTTTCTCAAAATCTGCAATTCTTCAATTATCGAATCCATCGTGGTCCAGTTGATTGTGAGAGTATCTAACCATTTCATACGTAACGATGAGAAGATAGTGCAGAGAATCCAGAAACACATCAATAATTTCTATAGAAGAGAAGAACAAAACATTCAAAATCGATTAATCTTAAATTCTTTTCTTAAAAACATAGAATTTGGACTGAAGGCTTACTGTGTATTAGGTTTGATACCGTTCTGTGCACCATCAGTTTCAGCCTTAATGTCCTCAATAGTGTCGATGGAATATTTCCTATTCGTTCCGTTTCCATCATCGTGCCATCAACATCCAGACAGGAAATTGCAATGAAGAAAAAAATGTATGACCAATGGATCAGTACAAGAAGGAAGCTGGAAAGTCGACTCATTGACATAATTCGTGAATGCCAGGAATATGATGAGTATGTGAAATTATGTCACTTATATATGGAAATGACAATTTTTGTGGCTATTTTGATGAATTCTTTTTCTATCGGCCTGGCCATATTAATTGCTTACTCATCATCATATACCATAGGCATCTCAGCATTTCTGATCTTTTTCATCGAAATATTAATTCTATGCCTCTTGGGGAGCATCGTAATCCATCAAAATGAGAAGCTTTTGAATGAACTCTGTTCATTTCCGTGGTATGAGCTTTCGGTTCCAACCAGGAAAATATTTTTACAGACCATTCACATGTGTCAGAATTTGACTTATTTGGAGATTCCTATATTTGGGTATCTCGGAATGGAACTTTTTACCCGGATATTGAATGAAGCTTATTTGATGTTTATTTTAAATTTTGTTCATTAGATTTATTCAAGAAATCAGGGGCGTAGTCAGAGGTCCAACCCTTATGTATGAAGAAAAAATTCGGACCCCGTCGAATTGAAAATTGAAAATTTTTAGATACAAAAATTAAAATTAATTAAAGTATCTGTATCGTTTGCTGGGAATATAATTGTATTTAAATGACGATTAAAAATAATATTCAAATTCAAAAAGATTAAATTTCGAATTTCGAAAATTGATGTCCGAAAAAATTTGAATTTCGAAAATTAATTACCAAAAAAATTTGAATTTCGAAAAAAGGAAAAATTTATTAAATAAGTTCAATCACAATTTTCTTAACATTTTATTAGTCACATCAACTTTAACGGCACTTCGTTGGCAATACCACTGCTCAAAAAAAAAAATTAACTTAAATATTTACTGTGTTTACAAACAAATAATAAAAATTAATAAAAGTCACTCAATCAAATTCACAAAGTCATTAATCTTATCAAATCAAACAGTCAACAAATTATAAATCGTATGAAATTTTCGTGCTAAAATGCTTTGATAATGCAGCCGCTTTTAAATTGGCACTCCACCCAGGGCATGTTTTTTTCATCACACCATACCATCGATGGATATTTGGATGTTTGGATAATTTATAGCCACTTAAGTCACATGCATGGATTGTTGCAACGATTGCTATGTCTGCTATTGTCATTGTATCGGTTTTGGCTACAAATTTGCTGTCTTTTAAGAAAATGTCAAGGATGTTCATAGCTTCTAGGAAGAGCTTCAGTTTGTCCTTGTCAGCTGGAAGTTTTTGTAGAATTTGTGGATAATAAAACTCAGCAAATCTCTTAAAAAGTGTTCCAGCATCAAAATAAAGTCTACAATTAATAGTTGCCCTTATCTGTGGATCTTTTGGGTACAAATGATCATCCTTTCCATATTTCTCAACCAAATAGATGCAAATTGATCGCGATTCGAAAAGTGTTAGGTCACCATCAACAAGAACTGGAACTGTGCGATGTGGATTTAGTTTTTGAAACTTTGGTGTAAGATGCTCCTTACGGTATGGATCAACATTGATTAGATTTAGTTTGATACCAAGGGCAGCTGCTGTCATCTGGACAATGCGACATGGTGCTGAAACTGAATTTGAAAGTTTATTAGTTTTGTGAATTTCTTTAAATATTACTAGGACAATAAAAGTACTCTAGAGTGAACCTTTAGTTAGGAGGAATGGTTGGACTCTCTTAGACCTATCTCTGACTGTGTCTCTGATTCATGGGGCTTGTTTCTTGGTTATACCACAGCTATTGTATTTTGTATGGCAAGGGTATACTCGAGAAACCGGCCCCTGGATAAAATTTTAAACAACTTTGTCCAGATCGTCTGTCTTATTTGTTCATTTGTATAAAAATGGACACCAGACAAAATTTTTTCCGGGCCAGTGAGTTGTCTTCTCCATGCCATAAGGTATACTCGAGAAACTGGCAAAATAGTCAATGAGATCTTCAAGTTACAAAGCAATAAAACAGAAAACCAGAAGCAAATTAACTCATGCTTATCACACAGATAAAACTCACGTGGCATATAATACAAATCTCCCATATCTTAATTTTTTATTTTGTAAACAGCTATTCAATTTGCGTTTGAATTCTTTGACTGAATTTTAAAGACTAGCTATTCTCAAGTTTCGCGTAATTTACAATTGTATTGCCTTTTCTTTATCAAAATAATGCATTAATTACTTCATATCAAATTTCATACTTCTTAATTGTTGATAAATGAGATTAAATACAGTCGTATTGTGTATAGGTACTTGCTATTACTCATTAAAAATGGGAACTTAATTGGAAACAATAAATTTTATATTGTGCATATATCAATCAATTTAATTTAATCCCTTTTTCCGCTGATTATAATTATTTGCTGCAATAATTGGATGTGCTATAAAATACATATAAAAGAGGGCATCTAAAATTTATTTGAGGTTAGGTTAGGTTCCAAAAACAAATTGATCTTCAATCACAATACATCTTTAATTATCATTCAAATTCATATAGGTATTCATGACGTAAATAAGTGTCACTAGTCACGTTTATCAGTATCAGTAAGTAATAAAGTAATAAAATTTATCGATTGAGTGACGTTGTTGTTTACAGTTGTAATCAGACTTAATGGCTTGGACAGAGTGAAGATGGAAGATACTACATAAACAGGGATTTTGTTGGAAATTTTTATAGGGGGTATTTCAAAAAGACAAAGATTTCTGGGAAAAAAAGACCCCCTTTTTAAATGTTTTGCTTAAAAGTCCTAAGGGACAGGGTAGGTTCTTAGGTGCCAGGGCACCCTCCTCCTCGAGATCAAAATTCAATACAAAGTTTTAATTTTTTTTATTTCTAAAATCAAAAAAGTATAAAAATTTAATACAAAGGTTACATTATAGTGATTTTTTCAAAAATAAAAAATTGGCCCCCTTTAAAAAACCTGGCTACGCCCCTGCTATTGGTCGTTCACTATAGATGTCCATCATTTAGAGGGGAGGATGTTTTTGGATCTGTGTGACACCTTCATTCAAAAGAAATTTTTTTGGGGTCTAAAAATCTTTAATTTTGATGGACGTCATAACTGAATGATCCCCTCTTTGATTTGTTCCTACAATCCCCACTTACTTTATTAGCAAATGACATCGAACAAAAACCAAACAGGATTTTCAGACTCCTTCACCATATAGCACAAAATTTTCCTTGTATGGAATGTCACACAGCTCTACACCCTCCTCCTAAATGTTGGATGTCATTTGACTTAATATGTGGTCATATTAAAGTTCATTTCATGAAGATTGGAAGAGGGAGGGGATGGTCAGGTCATAATATTCAAGCTTGGACTCATCTTAACTATGTAACAAAAATACATACATTAAACCTCTTTCCATAGAGCGTCATAAAAAAGTCCTCCAAAGTTGCCAATTTTCACCAAGTTTTATGAATAACTGACTTTTAAAAAATTAAAAACAAAAACCGATACGAAGGATAATTTTTCATATCGGTTGGAAATCCCTCAAATTGACCATTAAAAACAAAGCAACAGGTAAAAAATTTTACGAAACATTAGCACGCATCACCTGCCTGACAACCGAATCTCATAAACAAATCGGTTTAGTATATAAACAAGGATTGTTGCTAACGAAACTCACAATTATTATTTAATCATAGTCTGCATTGGTTTTGAAGAATTTCTTTTTTTAAAATTTTTAAGTTTTGTACCAAAAAATGTTTGATGATTTATTTGAGAATTTTGACAATAGTGAGTGGATGATAAGTGAGGAAGTTAGCAAAATCGATAAGGCATTGGAGGAATCGAAGAAAATTCAGAGTAGTTTGGAATCATCAATTTATCAAGTTGAAAAATTAAAGTCAAAATACGAAACAGCATCAAATAATTATTTCTACAACTTTTCACCATCAAATCGACTCTCGCATCGTTGTTCAAAGGCTGAATATTTAATTTTTAGCATTTATGATGTTCATCTATCAAAATTATGCCAGACACTTGATTTATTCTCACCGCAACGACAAAACTTGCTCAGTCCACAGAATCGTCAACACAACAGAGTTCGGAAGATAAATTACACACCATCAAGCTGTTCATCATCACCATCGACATCATCCACCGAGCTTATCAATCAAATGGAACTGGAAGAAGCTAGTTTTGACTCAAAACTCATCGGAAATGAACGAAAATCTTTCATTTACAGCAACATTTATGAAAATAAGTTTGGCGTGCGTACACACAAGGAATTAATCAGATCTTATAATCGTGCAAAGACGGAAAGAATCAAATGCAAGAGAGAAATTGAGGCTGCATTGACATCATTAGATAAGGCAATAACATTAAGTACCAATCGAGCTATGGAGGCTAAGAATTATGGATGGATTAAGACGAAGATGAGAATGCCAATAAAAAAGTTCTCGGCACGAAGGTCAATTTCTTCATCGATGTGTAGGATAAAGCCATTTACACCGGTTCAGGTCAAACGACCGCTTTCTACATCTGTTATCTTTTAGTTCACATATTTTGACCATTTATTATTTTTTGTTAAATTTCTCGTGTTATTTTTAGTCGATACTCAGAATTCCTTAATAAACGTGTTGATAATTTTATGGATATATTTTAATAAATTATTGAAAAAATATTTTTGTGCTGTTTTGAATTTTTTGGGGGCTTCAAATTTTATTTTTATTACATTTTTAAGTTTTTTTAAATTAATTTTTAAGGCTTTTTTGTAGAGAAGTTACTGAAATGTAAAACTTTTTCAGGTAGATTTTAATCTAAATTCTTCAAAACATTGCAAAATTGCCATAATTAATTACTATAATTAAATTTATTAAACTACCCTTAGCAATGCTAACTAGAACATAAATTAACGGTCAAAATAAATTCAAATAAAGTGTCTTTGCTAAAATTCCACCAAAAAAATACTCAACATTATTTACGTGGATTAGACCCAAAAGTAAACAAAAATAATTTTCTACCGAATTTAATTAAATTAACTGTGATCTCAGCCATGTCAGGTAGAAAAAACAAACTGGATCTGAACATAAGTGGATTCTCTCCAATTTTATGTAAGTAAATTATTCAATTTCTTCCTTAAATTAATTCAAAACTTAAATTTAATAATTTTTCAGTAAATGTTTTTAGTTCACCAACAAGAAATTCTCCAGCCAAAAATCTTGCTGTTATTGATGCAGTTAACAACGAAGCAGAGAATATAATAAGTGGATATGATAGATGGAAGTTTGCTGAAGCAAATGGACTTGTCTGCTTGAATGTAATTCATAATTTGAGAGAAAAATCCAGAACATCCAGTGAGCCACAATCATTCACAGAATTAGAGAATTACTGCAAGAAATTAAAGACTATTGAGTCTATATTTGGAAATATAATACAACAAATCACTAAAATAAGGTCAACAATGGGTATGTCTGCAAATTTGAGTAGGACAACATTGAGAGATAATGAGCCAACACAAAGACAAGTTATAAAAGTTGATGAATTTCTCAGGCATCTAATAACTTTATATGAACACGATCTGTCAATCAAGAAACGAGTAATCCGTAAGCTAATTTTAACTCCCATATAAGATCTTCATAATTAAAAATTGGTTTTTTCTTAATTTACAGAAAATATTGCCCATACTTGCTCGTCTGATCAATCTCACGTACTCATAGCTTCTTGGTATTGTCACTCAGGTTCTAATGAAATTAACAAGCTGATTATGCAGTTGAAGGTTTCTTCGGTTGATTCTCGTTGGTACGTTTGAAGTTTTTGATTTAATTATTTGTAATAAATTTTGATATAAATAAAGAATTTTGTTAAAAGTAAATGAATGTTCTTTGAATTAATGTTTGTTAAATTACAGACAATTGCAGTAGCATAGCCATAATTTTCGGAGATTGTTGATACATTAATTATTCAGCTTAATTTTTGAAACTTAATTATATCCACATATATTAGATGTTATCCATGTTAAGGCAGGCCAATCACACGTACTGGATGTCAAGGCTAAACAATTCTTCTAGAAACATACATTTACCTGACATATTTATGACTTTTAAACAAAAATGACATCATTTCAAAAAAAACAGAAGCCTAGAGTAACTTTAATGTCTGTTTTAAACTGAAAGTAAATAAATTATCTGCAAATAAATAATATCAATGAATAAAATAAAACAAATTAAAACTATTGTTACAAAAACTCGTCAAAAACACATTCTTTTTATTTAATAATACAGCTCAAAGTTTCTTAAGTGCTATGAATTCTTATCACAATCAGAATAAATTAAGAAATTGAGTCGATAAAAGTAGGCTTAGTTGCTAAGAAAAATTGTTTTTTAGTTTTCACGATATTATCTTAGTATTTATAATGATTATCTTATTGGAATTGATGTTTTTGTTGGAATTTCGTTGATTTAAAACAAAATATTTTTATAAATTGAAATTCTGTATTTATTTTGTAAGCATAAATGAAAAATTATGAAATTCTTAGGTTAAAGAAGCTTGGTAACTTCAAAATACATAAATTTATGCTTGCTCCGATCCACAGATTAAGAATCAACCGGAAAACTATTAAAATTCTTACAGAAACACAGAAATTTTCCGATCCAAACTTTTGATATGACAAATTTTTCAAAAATGGCGGAAAATTTATTAAATCCACAAAATTCCAACAAAAAGTAATCAACCCCACACGTAAAGAACTATCATCTCTTACAGGCACTAGACTAGACTCACAATCCAGTTTAATATTATCGAAAATCTATGCAAAAAATCACTAATTATTGATCTACCATCTCATTAAATGAACAACTAGTTTATAATAAACTTTTCATAGTGAAATTGGCTTCCATGACCACAAAAATCTATCCGTTCTTTCTGTTTTTCTATCTATTTTTAGATAGATGCGGCGAGAGAAAACAAAAATTTGCATCATAATGGGATTTTATTGTTATTATTTTCTCATTTTCCACACAAAAAAACATACATAATCTCGTGGGCATGCAATGAAACAATTAAAATAAATAGAAATAACAGTTTTTGTATATAAAAATGAATTAATTTAGTCAGCGTAGCGATTATATTTTTGGCAATAAACATACACAATGCACAGTTTCAATTCCATGATGACGATTTGCGATTATGTTTAACTTTTTTTTATTTACATATCGAAAATTGAGCAATTTTCAATGCAGTCGTTTATGATTTTGGCAAATAAAGAAAGTTTGGTTGCCGCTATTGTGATTTTGCTATTGAATGAGGCGACTAGGGCGCATCATTTTGAGGTTATTCGCTTTTATAATTGAAGAGACAGGTATGGATGTCTAATTTACGAAGGGTATCATTTGTAAATGACTTCATGGGCTGGGTGCTTGGTATACTCTAGGGTATACACCATTCCAGGGGTTTCCATAGGGTATACACCATCTTAGGGGTTACCCAAGTGGTATACCCTAGAATACACCGAGCAACCGACCCATAAGATTTAAAATTTCAAAATTTGTTGCCAAAATCTACAGATACTAAATTTTATCCACACGAAAACCAAACAAACTCCGTTCTAGTTCATAGATCGCATCCAGCCAGCAAAAAGCCAGCATAACTGCAATACTATAATAAAAACCGCACATTGAAATAATTTTAATGTTTCTCTCTGATTGCCAATAGATATAGAAAGGGAAATTGAACTGTGCAATAATAATTTTGAAATCTATAATGATTTTCGCAGTTCCGCTTTTATTCGAAGCTGTTTAAAACGGGATTTTTATTTCTTTTTGTAGAATTTTCTCACGGATGTAATTATTTTATGACTTTATAAAGTTTTACTTCTGCATTAAGTTAGTGCATGCTGTGAGGATGTAAAAATTGAAGGAAGTAAGGAAATTGAGCTGCTGAGGGAAGTAGAAAGCTGTTGTTGTTGATTTTTGGTCTGAAAACTTGCTAAGATGCTAGATTCTTTAATTGAACTCTACGGTTGATGCAGGTATAATGAAAATCTGGGATTTTGCAGCTTAATTCTAGTAATTAAGTGTGCAAAATTCATCTAGAATCTTAAAATCTTTACCGAGTAGCACAACATAGTCATTGGGGTATCACAACGTCGTCCTGTCAACGGCAAATCGTCTCAGACACGTGTTGTTGTCCTGATGGAACCATGACAATTATCTGATGACAAAAAAGTAAATTTGCAGCTCGGGTTTAGTCTTTTTTCTGATCCCAGATTCCAAACAGGTTTTCTGATTCTTCTCAATTCACTTTTGGATCTTCTTCATATTTCCATCAAACATCTCATTAGCACTAATCGGTACTAATGAGAAATACAATCAACATTTAATAATTTAACAAAATTTTCGAAAAACAAGTCCCGTTCTAGCTAAATAAATAATATCAAAATTATCACCAATTAAAGAGTTGTCGATTTCACACACGCTTTTTCTAATGGAAGTGACATTCTCAAGGTAGCTAAAATAGAATTTTAATTATCACACAATACTGTGTTGGAATGGAATTTGTCATAAAGTTTTCTCATTGTTTTCATCACTTCATGCTAGTTGTGATTTTCTTCATTTTGCATAATGAGATTTTTCTCACTTGGCAGTTGATGCTCATTTTCATGACATTTTCTAACTAGTTTTATAATATTGGAAGTTGGAATGAGGATGGAAAATTGTTGGAAGTAGCGCAATTTTGGTATAACTAATTCTGGGACAGTTTCTTGGGCTAGGCTATACCATGCCTACCCAGGTAGGTCGGTTAGCCCTAGTTTTAATCCACTAACCTCACTTAGTCTGCACAAACATCCAGTATGACCCTTAAAACTGACATTCAGGCCTTAAACTCAAAATATGCACTATTTCTACGACTAGACACCGGAAAATATGCTCAGTCACAAGAGAATCCCCAATCTAACCTCCAAAATCTGCACTATCTCCAACTATTCCACATAAATGAGCTAAAAATTGAAAAATAAAAATAATTATGCAAGTTTAAGACGAGCAGAAATAATGGAAATGTGCCATTAAAATGAAAATTTCGTTTGCCAGCTTTCCTTTTCAGTCTCTTTTCACCTTTCATTTGTTTATCACAAAATAATTGCTCGAGGGAAATAAAGGTGCTTTTGGCATGTAATGTGTACTTAATTTATTGCCATTGTGTAATTAACAATTTAATTTAATGACGATAATTTTTTTTTGTCTTGGATCCTTTTATAACATGAGAGATGTTAGGGAAGTTAATGGCAGCCATGATTATGAGCAGCATCACACGTTATGTGAGTTTTATATCGCATACGAGTAGATTCTTTTATTTACAGAAACACGTGGTCTGATTTATTTTTTTGTTTATCAAATTTTGAGCTTTTTAAGGAAATATAAAGCGTTGGAGCTATAAATTATTGTTTGCTCTGGCCTTAACTTCAAGAATCAACAAACGTAACCAGCCATTCTATCCAAATTGCAGAGAAAATCGAATGCAAACTTTCGATATGGAAGATCCACGAAAAAATAGAAACACCAATCCAACGTTAATGATGCAAATTTTTATTTATTAAACATCATTATGTTTTTACTCTCAAAACATTCACATTAAAGCGTCCTCATACAGAACCATCATCTCGTCCGTTTATGTGCTTTTTTTAACGTTACACGGGAAGACGAGCGAATATTTATCACAATTCAGTCTCGTTCTTCTCTCATTTCAAAAATTTTCCTCCTCTTTTTTTGCATAGATTTTCCCACTCGAGGGCAACGCTAATTTTATGTAGTAGAGAATTTATGAAGAACATAAGAAAAAAATTTTAAAAACTTCGGATGGACTTTCTATTTAATTTTACGAGCTCGACAGTCACTCATTCATTTACTCGGATGAGTCAGCTTGGCGTACTAGTGTAAGGTGGCGGTTCAGCTTTCTCATTCTCTACCGTCAGTGCACTAGTCGACATTAATTTACTTATAATATTACTCGGAAATGACGTTGATGTTGATGACGATGAACTGGGTCTTGTGGCTGTCGATAATTCACTACTTATATTAAAAGCATTATTTGTTGCACCATTTATGATTGGCTGACCTGGCAGAAAAATATTACTATTTGGTTGTGATACTTTTAGCAGTGCATTTGGATTTAACTTAATAGCATCATCGTAGCTTGGTGGACTTGACGTCACTTGATCATAATCTGGTGGCTTCTCACGTCTCCTCTCGTCCGCAATTGTGATCACATGAATTGGATCATTATTCTGTGAATTAAATAAGAAAAAATTACAATTTAATTAATTTTTTTTGTTGTTGCTGGATATGCTTATGCATTAATTCATTCTGTACAGCACATCCTTGTCGAGACAACCATTGTCGTTCACATGTTTTCAATTTATTGAGTCATTAGGGGTGGGTGGCTTCTTCTACTTGGCACAATCATCTCTCACTTTTTTTACACCTTATATTCATCTCATCCTCTCCTTTTGCACTTACAATGGGTTGCTATCTACCGTAATTGTCGGACATTAAAAGCTCTCGTAATGAGACTAAAATGGTGATTTATTTTTTATTTTATTTGTTACTAGAAATGGGATTTTCGTTAAGATTGTTGGGGTGTTACGTGCGTTGGTTAATGTGACGTCTTTATGGATGTTTTCGCAATAATGAGGTATTAGAGAATATCATGAAAATTCGTGCTAAACCGTATTATTTTGACCGATTACACATTCTTGAAGATCCGGCATAATATTGAAAGTCGAAGATTTTTAAAAAGCTGATTCAATTACGTAGAAAATTATCACAAATAATTGATGACTCACAATCTTAAAGATTTTTATGGAACGCGGTAAATTTTAATTAAAGTTATGAAATCATGGAAATCTCTAAACTGCATTTGATGACGTCAGGTCGATATTGATATTTTCGCTGCCTTATGAATCCTAAATTAGGGGGTTTCTTGGTATACATTTACTCCTACCCTACACTAAGGATACATATATCCGATCCTACATATAGGGTATACACCTACACTAGGGTATACACCTACCATTACACTACCCTAGGGTATATCCTAGGATATACATATATAGGGGTAGGTGTAGGGTACACCAAGAAACCAGCGCCGAGCAACTCCAAGAAAATCTAGAAAACGAACACTAAATCGACCTTAATTCTTTGTTTTAAGAAATTTACCAAAGAATTAATGGAAATACCAGTTTAAAAGTATCAACTATTAGTTTTTAACAAGTTTCTAGATTACGTGGCCAAGTATTATTTTCTTGAATGTTTTTTTTGACTTATTAAGAAACAAAACTACATAAAATCACTAAATTATCGCGTGCTCCGGGCCAAAATGTAAGAACTTGTTCATAAACTCCAATTTTCAATCCAATATTATAGAAAATTACACCCAAAAACTTCCGATATGAAAAATTCACTGTCTTCAACTGCTATATCCAACAAATCCGAAATTACTTCACTTCATACAAGTCTAACAGTTATCAAAAACTATAAAACTCATAGAAAATCATTCCATATGTAGGATGTTGAACAGAATGAATGAATGCATATGTTGAAAAGGTAGCAAAATAACAAGAAGAAGTAAGAGAAAGTAGAAATAGATAGTCATGTAATTACCTCTTCATTGCCATCACTTGTTCTATTTGGTGCTTTCAGCCAACAACACATGGCAGACAGAATTAGTAATGCGCCTCCTGCAAAAAAAATGTGTGAGAAAAATCTTTAGTCTTTTTGTGTGTGCTGACTTTGGGAAAATGTTTATTAATTACCTAAAATACAAGCAACTCCAAGATATCTAATTGGTTCTGAATTTGGTGTTGGCTCCGATATGCCCAGCCAATTTATTAGTGCGCCAAGGCATAGCAGAATCATTCCATAACCTGGATTTAAAAAAATGCACAAAAATTGTAAGTTTCAATGTCGAAAAAAATTATCTAAAAAATATTAACTTACGGTAAGGCCGCTGCGTTCTTGAATCCTCCATTGTCATAACTATAATGAAACAGAAGAGAAAATAAAAATTAAAATCAGACTTTAGACTACGAAAAAAAAATTGTTAATTAAATGTTTTGTGTCGTCATCTCATTTGACACGAGGATCGTGATACAAACATTAGAGAGGCACGAATGCATATTCAAGTTTTTTTTGGTGTGTGTCTTTTCAAGATATATCTTCAATAATTAATCGATTATTAGTGTTTGCGAAATATATGAGGCAAGTTTTGCATCTGTATTTATTAAACAAAGTTATCGACTGATTAGCACTTGAGTGTGATATCACGGAAAGTTATTTAAATCGTGATTTGATCTAGTTTGTGTTGGATTTAGTTGGAAAGTATTTTTATCAACCTGAGTTCTTGTGGAATTTTTCTAGATTTTTTGGATTCGATTTTTTTTGGTTGAGTGGATGACAAATGAAAATTTCTTCTATTATTTTCCATACACAATGCGCAGTTTATTAGATTTCATGTGACACACATGGAAAATGATTGATTTATTTAGATTTATAGGTAAATTACACACTTGTGTCATTACGATGTGTTTAGTCGTTAATTGCTCACTTATTAAGGTACTTAAGTGGAGTGAACTAGTGGACTAAATAGAAAAATAAATAAGTAATTAGAATGAATTTTTTAAGATTCATAAAACTACTTGGAAATTATTGTTTGTAGGTATTATTAAAAATTGGAGCAGTTTCTCGAGTAATTTCTGACGTATAGCTCTGAATAGAATAAGTGTTTAAGAAATAGGAAAGAATATTGACAGTTTCAGGGATGTAACCAGGTGTTTTGACACCCAAAACACACTCCCACATTTTAGTTTTTTTTTCAAAAACCCTAGCCAAATTGAACAACTTTTGGGTAAAAGAGGTGGGGGACAAATCATCCAACCCCCCTGGCTACGTGCCTGGTCCAGAAGCTGGTTTAGAAAGTGAATACCTAGGATGGCTATTTAAGACATATCTAGTGCAGTATATTCTCAAAGGAATGCCCTGGAATTTTAATAAAGAAAACTTTAGACCTTCTTGGATTCATAATCTGAGCTGGTAGTTCGGTATACCTTAGGTCATATACTACCCCAGGGGTATAGCCTTAGGTTCTACCTTGGGTTTATCAGTTTAGTTTTTGTCTAGCTAGTCCCTTGGGTTATAACCTCGGATAGGTCATGTCCTATGGTATACAAAGCAACTAGTTTCATAACTCTGATTAGCTCTTCAGAATCGCTTATTGAGTGTAACCCTGCATAGTAGACTAACAAGAAATTCCAAATGTTAAGTCAATGGAATTTCCAACAGTCAAGGAAAAATAGAGAATCTTTCATCATTCAATAAAATCAATAAATAATCAGCAGCATCAAAAATTCACATCAACTTCCATTAACTCTTTCAACCACACATCTTTCCATCATCTCTATGTTGTCCATTTTTCCATTAATTTTTTATTTTGAGAAAATTTTTAAGCATCTCCCAAAACTTTGAAAAAAAAAAAATCTACAGCATTAAGTTAATTGAAGTTGAAAAGCACACAGAACGAGGAGCAGTAAAAGGAAAGAAATTTAATTTTTGAGCACATAAAAAACTTTTTTTTTCTATCTCTATGTGCTCATAAAACTTTCATGCTGAACTGACCCATCTTACATGATAAAAAATACTATAAATTGAAAAGAGCTTAACATGAATGCTTAATTTACACATATTACCGACTTACATACTTTATGTGTGTTTGCATATCAAAATAAAAAGGATTAATTAATTTTCATGGATGAAAAAAATTTCTGAAGCATAAATTTCAGTTTGCGTAGATTCAGTTTCAGACATTCCAATGGATTAAGTTTATTATCAGTGTTATTAAAATAATTTTAACATTCTAAATGGATATGGAGATTGAGGAACGAAAAATTCTTTACATGTCAACTATTTTTAAAAATTATACAGAAATTTATTCATGATAAACTTTGAACTTAGTGATATGCAGAATGGAAATGGAGATGAAGTAAGGATGATAAGATATAAAGTTGCAGAATTTTTAATTTTAATTTTTTTTGTAAAAGTTAAAAAGTGCTTAAAATTTATAGTTTCAACTAAAACTTTTTATTTTTCATAAATTTAAATTAAATTTTTTTAATTTTTTAAACTAAAATTTAAAATTTTTAATTTTTTAAACTAAAATTTAAAATTTTTGAATTTTTTTAAATAACAATTTAAGTTTTTGAATTTTTTTAAATAACAATTTAAGTTTTTGAATTTTTTTAAACTAAAATTTTTAATTTTTAACTTTTCTAAATTAAAATTTAAGTTTTTGAATTTTTTAAGCTAAAATTTTTAATTTTAAACTAAAATTTAAAATTTTTGAATTTTTTTAAATAACAATTTAAGTTTTTCAATTTTTTTAAACTAAAATTTTTAATTTTTAACTTTTCTAAATTAAAATTTAAGTTTTTGAATTTTTTAAGCTAAAATTTTTAATTTTAAACTAAAATTTAGATTAAACCTAAAAAAATTTAATTTCGTTTAAGTTTAAAATTTTGGAATTTGTTTTTAAATTTTAAAAATTTGTTTTAAAAATTCAAATTTTGCTTTAAAATTTTTAATTCAAAACTTTTTCTAAAATTCTAACCAAAAAATTGACATCCAGTCAAACCTCCATCATAATCTACCATTTTTTCAATAAAAATTTGCACCACTCCAAACTTTTTTGTCTCATTTTTTTATCACATAGCATAATTTGCATTTGGAATTTCCATAAAAGAATTTCTCTATGTTCATCATATTTATTTTCATTCAACATTTACATACTGCTTGATACCATGTAGTCATCACAACATAGAGGTAAGCTAGTAACTTGTAGGCAATGTAACATATACACGAGTAGGATACTTTTTAACAAAACTAGAGTGAGAGATGTTAATGATGTGAAAGAGAAGAGGATTATTGTAAAAAAATAGTTTGCTTTTTTTGTGCTACCATAAGCCTCTTAAAAAGACCTCCTCACTCTACTTTTTAACAAACTATGCGAATGTGTGATGTTGGACAAACTTTTTTTACATTTACACAATTTTTTTCTGTCCTGGTTATGTTGTTGGATGTTACACATTAAAAATGAGTGGAAGATAACATGAAAGTTCTTTTTTGATGTCCTTGAAGAGAATTTTGTAAGATTTTGATAAAAATTTTATTTTTAAAAAAATAATTTTAATTAATTTTTTTTAAATTCCACTTTTTATAAATTTAAATTTTTTATGTGTCAGTTTTTTAAAATTTCAACTTTTTTAACTTTTAACTTTTCAAAATTTAAATTTTTTTAAAATTCAATTTTTATATTTCAATTATTTAAAATTCTATTTTTTTTAAATTTAATTTTATTAAAATTCCAATTTTTTTAAACTAAAATTTTTTTGAATATTTTATAATTTTTTATACTTTCTTCAATTTTATTTTAGTTTTTAAAAAATTGAGAAATAAAATCAAAAAATTTATGGAAACTTTGTAATTACTTTTCCAAAACGGTCAAACAAATCCTATAAATCCTGTCCAAAATCCCCACAAAAACCTCATACAACAGTATTTTTAATGTATCATTATCCATCCCCTACAATCTTCCAATTCATCCTTAAAATTCCCTCTTCCTATCCTACACTCTCGATGTAACTATAAACATCTCTCTAGGATGGCTAAATGGTTAAACATCACAATGGCTTTTAATTAAAAAAGAATATTACACAAAAAAAATTTATTCAAGTTGTTTTGGGTGGGAAGGGGACGGACGAGAAAGAAGATATCCATGCTATTATGTATTTACATGTTTGATGGTGCCAATGAATATTTAATTATTTTAACCGGTTATCAGACGTCCATTTAATATTTTTTAAACATATTTCAGCACACTGCTACTTCCTGAGTCGGCATGTGAGATTCATTAAATTAGCATGGAAATTTTTAGTGTTATTTTTTTGAGGAAGTGTATTGGGTCAGTTTTGGTGAGTTTTAAGGGGTTTTATGGAAGAAATTGTAGATTTTTAGGCAAATTTTTTGAAAATTTAGAATATTTTTTAAAATTCTGTAATTTTTACACTAAATAAAACAAATTTGAACTAAAATTGCTATTTATGAATCTAAAATAATTGTAAAAACTGCGTCTGTGTCCAAAGCTCAACTCCAAACCAACTCTTTCCACTTCTATCTCCAAAAAACTCTTCATATCTGAATTCCGTTACCAAAAACATGTGTAGAAATCCACACACAAATTTTTCAACTTTTATTTCATGTGTTTGTAAATATTTTGTTATATTTTTACTTCTGCATAGTCTACAATCTCATGAGAATTAACGTTTTTCGACGGCCATGGATGGAGACATGATATTTTTTTTTCTGTGAGGAAATTTCATATATTCATGGTAAGTTGTTAATTGCACAATAAAAACCCTTGTGTCCGGAAAATTATAGCACACCAGATATACAAAAACATACACGTTAGACACTTTTTTTATGAGATAAAGGAGAGAGGAAAAGTTTGAGATAAACAGAAGGCAACAATGAGGATGAAAGACAATATGCAATTTTTTTGGGAGACGGGGATAGAGTAAGTGCAGTTTATGATAAATTTTCTCATTCTTGCTATCTGACTGCATAGCTAGGTTAGATAAATTTTGAACAAAGAATTCCCTGTGGTGCTGTTTGGACTTAGATCAGTAGTTCTCAAATTTTGTGTCGAGGTTCATTAATTTGTTGTAAAATTTTTACAAGTGTGTTGCCAAATTTTAAAATAGTTTTTAGATTTTTAGCTCCAAATTTTTAGTTCAAGAGTTCCTTTGAAATATTTTATATATTAGGGTTCTAGGGCTACCATACCTTACGGGGTACCCTAGATATAAGGTAGGGGTATTATATAGTACCCCTGCTAGGTAAGGTATATAAAAAGAAATATTACATTTGTACGGTTTTGAGGAAATATTAGAATATTCAATTTTTATACAAAATAATTCAAATATTAAATATTTGATTGTAATATTTTATATTTGATTTTTCTCAAAACCATACAAATTCTAGTATTCATTTCTATGAGTGTAGGTACTCAATTCCATCACCAAGTTGGCTCTACACCGGCTCCATGATGGAATTTTTATACCCCTTTCTAGGTTATTTGGGTACAGCTAGGTTAGACAGTGACTAAGCACATGCAATAATTTTTTAGTTAGCTTCTTGGCCAGCTGACGTCTGGCTGAAGCATTTTCAGGTTTCTTTAAGATTTCCGTCAATATCCATGATATTTTCTGACTCAGACACCCGGGTCAACAACTTTGCTCATATTAGCGTCACATGAGCTTCATTGAAATGAAACTTAAAGGAATTTTATGACTTTCAACTGAATTTGATGCTGTTTTCACTAGAATGAGAGTTTAAACCACCTATGTTGGGATATTTGACCCTAAAGTCTTCAATTTCTTCTGCATATGCATAATTTCAAATGAAATGAAGCTGTTCTAGTTTTACATCTCATATCTCATTCAAAGAGAGCAAAAATAAACAAAATTCGTCTTATTTTGTATCCAAATTCTTTTTGTATTCCGATGACGAATGAAAATGTTTATGTGTGTCGTTCCAGATGTTTTTTGTTCTTTTATTTTCTTTTTTTTGGTGACGATTTTTCTCCATCATAGACACATACACGTGTTATAATTTTTACTTTTTTGTTGTTATTTTGTTGGGGAGAAAATGATTGTACGTGGATAAATGTTGATGTGAGAAACAAGAACAATTAAGCATACTTTTGCTTATTCTTGTTATTCCTTACTCGACATAAAAACACATCAAAATAATGAGAACGATGTGGAACAACAGCATTTATTTCCATGCAATTGTTACGCAATTTTAATGACATTAAAGAACAATGAAATCTCATTTCTATGTTCGTCACACACAAGTAAACTTTTTTTAATGACAAATCATATTTTTATATGGCTCCATTCTCATACATGTTATATCTATTATTTTATTATGATTGTTATAGATATGAGAGTATCCAAATATGTTCACAGAGCCAAAAAATTGTGTCACATGCGATGATTCTTAGAAAGTTTAGATTTTTAACGAGGAAAATTAAATTTTTTATCAACTTATGTGCATAAAATTAACATTTAATTATCATTAAAAACTTTTTTTTATTAAAATGGAAATGAAGCCAGTCGAAAAATGAACAAAAAATGACAAGAGTAAAGCAGATATTGAATGACATAACGGAGGTTTGTGAATTTTTTTCTTCCGAATTTATTGACATAGTGCCAATTCGGATTAAATATTAAATGAGGCTGGATGGTGAAATTAAAATTACCGAAATGGGAATAATTGAAATTAATATGGTGTTATGTAACTTAAGGGGTACTTTGTATAAGCGATGCAAATTAGTGTTAATTAAGCGTGTAAATTATTGACATAAATGCATTTATTTAATGGTTTTGGATGTACTGAAGATGAGATTGTAATTTAGTTAATTTACATCAGATTTATAAGAACTGAAAACGAGAGCATCATTGATTAAGTTACTCAGGTAGGCCTACCAGGGACATACTTCTAAGGAGGTCCATGGGAGCCCAAAACCTCCCCCTCATGATTTAAATTTATATGGGATTAAACTGGAACCCCCTTATATACCTCTGATACCTGAGCATACCTTCTACATTTTATTTTGGTTTCACACTTGAGAAATGCATAAGCAGATGATTAGCCTATTCATCATATAACATTGGTAGAGTTTCATACAATTTTGGTGATCTGGTGTCCAGTCCCTGGCTATTTTCTTATGATATACATATATCATTGTAATACTAAAGACAATAGCAGGGAGAACAGGGGTATATTCTAGATTATACCTTACCTATTATCTTTTTGACTAGTTCTGCATCCTTACTATTGTCTTTAATATAGCAGAGGTATACCCAAGATTTTTTTTCTTGATAGCTAAGTTTAGACATTCCTTGACCCAAATCAATATCATAGACGAATCATGTTCAGATGCTATTTGACTTAAACAGTAAAATAGTTTCCTGAAGTATTCTCAAAATTAATCTCAACCAACCCCCAAAATATCTAACAAACTCAATAAAACTCTTTGCTATTCATTAAAATCTGAAGCCAAGATTTACCAAAATATTTTAAGTCGGTCGATTAAATTCAATAACATTAAATTTGTAAAATCTATTTAAATGAAATTTAATCCTCATTATATCATGAAGGCTTGACTTTAAAGAGTCAGAAAAAAAATCTTTTCAAAAATGTCTGAATGTGCAAAATCTGAAGGACAGATTATGCACACACAATTCTCCAAATTGTCCGGCTTAAAGAGATAAATTTTACACATGGACACATTTAAGTATCAGAAATTATACATTATAATGTCCTCAGTATTATGTCTCTCAACTCACTTATTTGAAATCAGACGGACAACAATGGAGGAATGGGAAAGGCAATGCGAGAGTTTATTATGTCATTATAAAAGCAAAAGTTACAATTGAAAATTGTCTATGAGCACATACGTGTCCCTCATAAATCTATAGATTATTATTTTCCCTCATATGACATACAATAAAAGGCATTCATGCAGTCTCTGCCGAAAGATGTAAGAGAGATATTAAAAGCCATACAAAAGAGAAAATCTTATTATTTATTGTTTCCTAATTAAGACATCATAAATGAATTAAGGAATTTTATGGTTCATTGTCTCACTCTTTGCTCATTCTCATTCTCTTCTTTATCCATATTCATTTCCATTTACATTTCCTTTAAATTCACAACTTTACACATCAATGAATCAAAAATAACATTTTTCGAAAGTTTATGGAATGAGGGGGGCGGGGGGTTAGTGTGTGTATGTGTGCTTATCGTCTGCTATAATTTCAACTTTTATTGTTACAATAAGTTAAAGAAATAAAGAGATGAATACGAATTGGAGAAGTTTGGAAGGTAATTTGGGTTTTGTGAATGAGGCGCATTGTCTTTTAGTTTTGTTGGATGGATGAATAATAAGAGGGAGCTCTTCGATCCCCATCCCCTCTGTCAGAAAATTTTCATGTAAAAAATTATTTTGATGAGGAGGAGGTTGGTGTTTGGACCCCATCTGACCCTCCTGAGTATACCCATGCCGAGGGGCATTCAAGGGGGTTTGGAAATTTCAAAAAACCCACCCCTCCCCCTCCTTCGAAAAATTTCTGCAAACCTTAAATCCTTAAATTGGTATCCACAAAATTGATTAATTAATGCTTTAAACATTGAAGTTTTTCAAAAACACGTGCTTTTCAAAATGGCGGAACTTTCTCACCACAAAAAGTATTTTAGATCTTTTTCTCTCAATTCTAAAGTAAATCATGACTAAACCGCTAGAATCTCTTCAAAAAAGTAGCATTAATCAAATACACAACCTTTCAATCACCAAAATAAAAGCAACTTCCTCAAAATCCAACCCCCAAAAAGAGGCCACCACGTGTTCCCCAAAAACCGGCTAACAACATCCACTTTTTCTATTGTTATTTTCACATCCACATTTTCCATTCACATTGCGATGCTCAAAAGAAGAGGAAACTTTTTGTGATGAAATTTATTATGTGACATTCAATTGCCATTATGAGTTTCTTAAGAGCTTTTTATGGATATAAAATCCGTTCGTTTTACACCCACTCAATCTATTCATCTAAATACATTTCTTTTTTATGAAGACATATGCATTGAGTGGAAAGAGTAGAAAAGACTCATGAAAAGAGAAGGTCGTTGATAGACTACTTAGTATACATTTACATTTTCTTTCGCTTTATGATCTCTTTTTCTTCTTCTTCCTTATTTAATTTCTTTTGCATGCACCGTTAGGTTTATATAGGGGATTACCTTTATGGTTAAGTCCATTATTCAAGGAAAAATTAAATTGTAAAGAATAAAATTAATTTTTATTGTACTATGGAGAGAAGATGACATTGAGATGCAGTAAGGAACTGTGAAGCTTACTGTTCAGAGGAACTGTTTTGAATGGATGTTACCTCGAAGTTGATATTAAGCCGGCTCTGTTTTCTAAAGACTCTTTCAAATAGTTCAATATCCTTATCAGACAACTGAATCCAAGTCCGTATCTCATTCATAGTTTTGATAACTAGCCAACAGCACAACAGCGCCCTGGGTAATTTGATGCTCCCTTATTCTGGATACCCTGGGTTAATGGATTTACAATGTCTTGTTCTAAAGATCTAGACATCCATAGAAATATCAATCTCCATGTATAGAAGATATAACCTTAAGACCATCAAACCATTCCCCCTCCCCCTACCCCTTGCTACGCTTTTAGCTATTTCCTGACCCCCATCCCAACCTGATCTCAAAATCTAATAAAAGTCTGAGCAAAAACAATTCCAAATGACATTTCAAATCAAATATTCATAAACAAATTCCTACAGAGTCATTGCAATCCACCTTAATATCATCAGACAGTACACAGAAAAAATTACGAGAATAAAAATTTCATTTGTGATATTTTTTCACGTTTCCACTGAACAGTGCAGAACACTTTTCGAGGAAGAGACATGAAAATTAAATTTTATAAACAGCAAAATGTAAGAGGATGTCGGAAAATGTCAAGTGACGATCGTAAAGAACGAAAATTGAAAAATTTTCTACAACTTTGTGCCATCCATCCGATTTACTGTTGTGGAGAGGAAAATTTGTTACATGAAAATGGCTTTTCTAAAAACATCACTCGACTCTCTCGACTAAATGGCAGATGGGAAGAATGTTCGTGGTACTTAAAAGAGCTTACAACTCTTATTGTTTTTGGAGACAAACTTACAAAAGGCCAATTCATGTGTGTCGACGTGGAAAAAGCACAAAAGCAATAAATTATTCAGGTTTTCAATTTCTTCTTTTTTGCTATCTTCTTTCAAGTAGATTAGGAGAAATAGCCTTAGAGATATTTACTGAAATTTGACATCAACAACCTTTCGAATCCTCCTACTAATTTATTTAACATTGTGTATTTTGGAACAAGTGAAATTTTTATTCAATTAAAGAGAAATTTTTTAGGGGTTTTGGCTTTTTGTTGTTCATTGTGATTATAAGTGATATAGCTTTTCAAAGCTAAATATTGATTTTTTAATGTAAATATTTAATTATTTTTTTGTTACAAAACGTTTTCTAAAAACACGTGCTATTCTCCGCCTCAGAAAGTTTTTCGTTTATTTTAGGGATAAGATTAGGTAAACTTGACATTTTTTGACTGAATAATGTAGAAAAAGTTAGCAGAAATGAAAAAAATTAAGTTAAAAGTACTAAAACTTAAGAATTTCTCTGAAATTACTTTTTTAAATTTGATAAAAGTTTTGCAAAAATGCGCTAACCAATTTTTTTTTCTCACCTCAAATTTCTTTTTTGAGTTTTTAGATATTATGATGAGTTCCTAGTAAATGTAGTTCCTCTATGTGATGTAAAAAAGTGGCAGAAATCAAATATTAAATTCAAATTTGCTTAAAAATTCCTAAATCTGATAAAAATTAACAATTCTTGAATACGAGTGTTTTGATAAAATACGCTAACCTAAATTTTAATTCATCTTTGAAGGATTAATTACAAGTTTTCATGTAAACCAATTTTCTATCTACAAAATCTCACATATCCATTTAACATGAGGTCAACCAGATACTCAACACCGCCCAATTATACATCAATGAAGTCCTTTTTACATGATTAGAATAAAATTTAATCTCAATATTACACAACTTCAACTTCCTGACCCGTACAATGTCAACATGAAGTAAAAGTCAAGTCAAGTGCATATAATTAATTGCATGAATGAGAGAGTCAAGTGACTAAGTACAGAGTATACATGTATATCACATAAAACTACATTTATTATCACTATAGTTATTTTAAATTGAAATTTAATAGCATCAGAAGCAGAAAAAAGGTTGACACTGTCTGTTAAGTTGTAAAGGAGGAAGAAAACATCGCTCATTATAATCGAAATCATTATAACATCTGTCGTTAATAACATGAATCATTCATATTGTAATGAAATGTGTCATCAAAACCGTGTAGATGAGGAAGTGTAGATTCGCTATGGATTTTTTTTATAATTTCGAGTGGGAAAAAATGGAGTCAATGATGGTCATTTAGTTGGAAGTTAAGTGATGAGCACAATAATTCTCGAGAGTATTTACAGAAGAAATTGACATAATGTATATGAATATAAATAGTCGGGGAAGTCTTCCGTATAAAATGACGCACGAGATATCACAATGGTATAACAACTCAAGGTGAGAATCTTCATAATTGAGGGCTGGTATGAATAGACTTTGTTATTTGTGTTATCAGTAAAGTAGATGCTGTTGACATGGTATTGTAGTCTGGATATTAAGTTTCTTATCGGAATTAGATGGAATTTTGAGAAATATTTAGTTTAGTGGATTGTTGGATAGTCTAAGTGAATGTTTGATGAAATTTAAACCACTTGTCACCTAATCACCCCTTGCTGGTACTGCAATCCTAGATTTGCGATCTTTTTGAAGTCTGTAACCAGAAGATCTATCCTATTTTGCAATCAACATCCAAAAAAATGGATTAAATCTGTTTTATTTGCCCTCAGAAATGTCATCCAGGTGCGTAATTAGAAATTCTTTTAAGGGTGGTCCAAAAAGTTTTTTAATTCTTTTAATCAATTTCATATTCACACCAATTTTAATTGTGTGTGAATATATTGTTTTTGGTATTTCAGTGAAACTACTTTTTTGGACTTGCTGCTTCAGGCTTACGGAATCGACCCATAGTGTTCAGTATGGAAAGTCTGTGCCTAAAATTACCAATTTAATAGTGAAAACCGCATCTCGATTGGTGCTTCCAGTGCCGAGAAATCGCAAAAAAACGCTTTCTGTCATTTAGCAAGTTAGTTACTTTCGACGATAACTCGATTCAAACTCAATATTAAAATTTCCGGTTTTTTGCATCTGATAGATATTGGGTATCTCAAGAGCTGTATAGTTTTTGGAGTCATGAGATGCTTCCAGTAAGGCACACGGAACGAAAAGGTGCGATTTTTGGTCAAATTATAGCCGATTATTGCAAAACACAATTTAATTTTTTCAGAGAAAATGAATATTTTGACCAAATGAGATGAAATTTGGCATGTAGGTTCCTTACCTGTGCTTGAATATGGAACCGACGCCATTTTGGATTTCGAGGGGCTAGAAGCTACGCCAAATTGATTTTTGCTCTAATTTTGACCAAATGAGCTGAAATTTGGTATGTAGGTTGCTTAGCTGTGTCTGTATATGGAACCGACGCCATTTTGGATTTCGAGGGGTCAGAAACTACGCCAAATTGATTTTTTCTTTAACTTTGACCAAATAAGCTGAAATTTGGTATGTACGTTCCTTAGCTGGTGTCACTGAAGTACCACGGCATGGAGTGTCCAATCACTCTGAAACTTTGTCAGAATTAAGTCCATATTACGTCCTATTGCGTCCACCAAAAAAAATATTTCGTCCTACTTCCTGTTCCTAGATATGGCAGGTGCCAATTTTGGGTACTTTTGCCGTCGTACTTCAGGTTTTAAAACGGCATCATTTTTAGAAATCAATTTTATCTGACATATTATATATTAAAATTAATCTCCTAATTACGTCCAATTACGTCCCGAAAAAATTTTTGAAAACGGATGTACCAGACAAAAGTTATGGCTACTCAAAGTTTTGGGATATTGCTGCTTATGGACCAAAAAAATATTTTTATTAAGAAAAGAGTTATATCATCATGTTATATATCAAATCACATCTACTTTTTCTCAGGAGTTCAAATCAAGAAAAAATTTTATAGTCCAGCATAGCCTTTTGGACATATGGCAGTTCCAATGGACCATAGCCGTACCTGAACAGGACAAAACTTTTCAAAATTTCGTCATCATCATGTTATATATCAAAACACATCAACTTTTTCTCAGGAGTTCAAATCAAGAAGAATTTTTATAGTCCATTATAGCCTTTTGAACATATGCCAGTTCCAATGGACCATAGCCGTACCCAAACATGACAAAAGTTTCAAAATTTCGTCATCATCTTGTTATATAAATTGGGTTGGGCTTATCAAGTCAAATTATTTTTAATTTCTAATATTGCTTCTATTAAAAAATCGTTTTTATTTTTTTGTGATTTTTGATAATCTAAAATGCAGTAAATTTGCTTTTTAATCACTAAAAGACATCTGTCAAGTAACAAAATTACAAATGTTAATTTTTTTGGTCCAAGAAAGTTAGTAAAATAATTTCTTAAATTTTTCTCGATCTCGCACTCATAGAAATGAATATTAGAATTTGTATGGTTTTGAGAAAAATATGAACTTAAAAAATGTGCAAAATATTTTTCTTGTGAAAATAATCAAGGATGGAGTAATTAAGTAAGCATACTACTTTTTTAGTTTAGAAATTTTAGGCTACTTTTGTCACGTTCAGGTACGGCTATGGTCCATTGGAACTGCCATATGTCCAAAAGGCTATAATGGACTATAAAAATTCTTCTTGATTTGAACTCCTGAGAAAAAGTAGATGTGATTTGATATATAACATGATGATATAACTCTTTTCTTAATAAAAATATTTTTTTGGTCCATAAGCAGCAATATCCCAAAACTTTGAGTAGCCATAACCTTTGTCTGGTACATCCGTTTTCAAAAAATTTTTCGGGACGCAATTGGACGTAATATGGACTTAATTCTGACAAAGTT
This sequence comes from Chironomus tentans, assembly GCA_963573255.1. Classification (NCBI taxonomy): domain Eukaryota; kingdom Metazoa; phylum Arthropoda; class Insecta; order Diptera; family Chironomidae; genus Chironomus; species Chironomus tentans. The sequence continues at coordinate 20,168,373 of OY754302.1, forward strand.
TCAGAGTGATTGGACACTCCATGCCGTGGTACTTCAGTGACACCCTTAGCTGTGCCTTAATATGAAACCGACGCCATTTTGGATTTCGAGGGGCTAGAAGCTACGCCAAATTGATTTTTGCTATAACTTTGACCAAATAAGCTGAAATTTGGTATATAGGTTCCTTTGCTGTGTCTGAATATGGAACCGACGCCATTTTGGATTTCGAGGGGCTAGAAGCTACGCCAAATTGATTTTTGCTATGACTTTGACCAAATGAGCTGAAACTTGGTATGTAGGTTCCTTAGCTGTGCCTTAATATGGAACCGACGCCATTTTGGATTTCGAGGGGCTAGAAGCTACGTCAAACTCATTTTTTCTCTAATTTTGATATTTTTGACTAAATAAGCTAAAACTTTACGATTTTTCGTAAGTCTTGTTAGTAACATAATACTAAGCTATGAATGAAAAAACTTGAAACGGTGTGAATATGCCCATGAAGCGTGATCGCTTCATTACTAGTTTTTACTTGTTGTTGATTTTAATGGTGCATAATTTAAAAAAAAATAACTTTTTATGTAAAAATTTTTCTGAGAGGGTAGGGGAGAGTGGATATGGATCCCATCAGACACCCCCTGGCTACGCACATAATGTCAGCATTTTAGATTGACAATTTTGACTATATTCAGAATTTTTAATAATTTCATTTCATTCTTCATCTCCGCACAATTTCAAATCAGCACTCTTGCTGACAATTTCCAACAAAAATCTTCAACCACGTCCATTCATTAATTTATCTAATAAAATCAATCAGAATTCACTTGATGAAAGGCTTCAAATTAGATCATTTCATTCATGGCCATTTATGACTATTGTCGCATGCTTTTACAGCAAACGCCTTTTAACATTAGCTCCTACGCCGTCAATCAAGCTCTACTTATTTTCTGAAATATATTATTTTTCATTGATTACCTCTTGTTTGTACGTAGGTCTGAAAATTTCTATTTCGACTTAATTTAATGAAATTGATTGCTGTTGAAAAGGGTTTTATGGAGAAAATTATTTTAATATTTAATGTCAAATGTCTTGCGTCATTTGAGAGACATTAAGTACTAAGCAAATGACTACATTTTTAATGAGTTTATTTATACATCTACCCAGCAATTGATTATAATACTTAAGATGCTAAAATTAGACGTAAATTGTAATGAAGATGGCTCATTTGCATTCGAAAATGCTTGAAACCCTTAACTATGAGATAGAAATCAAAATTGGAATTTGATGCTAATTTTAATAACATTTTCTTGATTTATTTGCATTATCTGGTTGTAGATGGAGTGGCATTTACTATGAAAATTCCATTCATGATTTGTGAACTGGATGTTTTACGGATATGAGATGATGAAGTCATAGAATGTGTTATGGAGGGGCTTGTGATATGAATTTGATACTTTCTAGGGATTATAGGGTGTACACCCCTGTTAAACGTAGCTCACTTCTTACATTCGCATGTCATTAGTCAAAAACACTTGATTTGCTATCAAAACCGAGATTTTTAGACCCCTATTCCCCATCTATCACAAAATTTACACACTTAAACCCGACAACAAAGCTTGTTTACTATAAACACTCACTAAAACATTTTAAAATAACTAACTGTTAATAATTTAAAAATTAAATAAAACATATGATGCTTTTAGTGAGCTACTGTGTAAAAAATGTATGTATTTATGATAATTTTAACCTTAAACTTAGAAAATTTATATGAATACATAAAGCCTAATTGACTAACATTTCCGAAATAAAATATGAAATCAGATTTGATTTCACTTTGTGCCCTTCCTTCCTATGTCTATGCCCTAAAAGCTCTCATCTGTAAGATATGAATTTATGAAGACAATTTAGTTAAGAGCACGTGGAATTTACAAAATCAATGATGAGGTATACACTAGCAAAAAATAATCACTTTACAGACAGAAAGAAGAAAAATAAAAAAAATTAGCGAGTAATTTTTGATGTTAAACTGAGAATTACAATAGAATAACATGCATGAAATATAAAGAAAGAAATAACAACACACAAATCGGCGTCAAAATTAATGGTGTAGAGGAAATCACAGTATGTAGTTTAACCTACAAAATATCAATGTTTTGATTTTGCAAAAAAAGTAAATCGTTAATTTAATTTTGTATATGATCGCTTTGGTGGAATTTAGTGTGGTTAATGAGCTGTTCGGTCGGTTGGGATGTAATAGTTGATGGCAAGTTGAGAGAGAATTTTAGATTGTTTAGTGACAATGATTGTGGTTGATAGAATAATTATTTTTATGGATTGAAAAAAATTACATCATCTCGGATCTTTATGTTCTAATTTCGAAAATTTTGTTATCTCAGATTTAGTTTTGAAAATTTGGTCATCTCAGACTTTTGTTCAAAAATTTTGTCATCTCACACTTTTGTTCGAAAATTTTGTCATCTCAGAATTCTGTTCAAAAAATTTGTCATCTCAGACTTTGATCCGAATTAGGTTTTTCGAAAATTAGGTCAGCTTAGTTTCATGTTTGAAAGTTACATCATCTTGGATTTCTTTGTTCGAATTTTTGGTCATCTTAGATTTATTTTTGAAAATTCAATCACTTTAGTATCATATTCGAAAAGTTACGTCATCTCAGATCTTTTTTGTTTGAAAATTTTGTCATCTCAGATTAGTTGGGTACCTGGTTGGCTATATAGAATGTTAAAATCTAGCTCTATATCAATCAATCAATTTTTTATCTATTCAATAATAATTCTACCAAACTAGAAATCCATTCCGACCTTTAATCAATTATGCCACGAGCAATCAAACAAGTTTCGAAATATTTATGTTCTTCCGTTCATTTCGAAACATTTTATGACTATAATTTATAGCACATGAGTGTATCTAAAACCTCAAATAAATAAATTTTATCAGTTATCAGACTTGCTTGTGCGACATCGAAAAAATTGAATTATTTACACTCTTTTTTTTGAAAAAATAATTCAATTGAAAGAGAAAAATAAAGAATTGGCCTTGCTCAAGATCAAAAAGGAAGGTCATTGTCTCGTCACATGTATGTCACACATAAAATTTTTTTTTGTCGCACAAGCAATGACAAACGAAATGTGCGAGGAACAAAAAGAAGCGCAAAAAAGACACACACGTTTCAGTGAATGAATCAAAATTGCTTTTTTTTGCTTCTTTATTTTCAAGCTGTTCATCATTAATTCAAAGTGATACCCCACAATTGCCAAGTATAATGTGTATAATTGCAAATGAATATGAGAAATTTGAGCACTTTACTGTAAACATAACATAACCGTGTTCTTTACGGTACATGAATCTCGCTCGCAAAAAAATAACGTGTGTGCTTCATTCTCTTAAAAGATTACAGACGAAAAATAATTTAGAAGTTATTGAAGCGATACTTGGATGAGTTTACAAATACTCGAAAGAATTATTCATTTTATGGGGTAATTTGTGAGACTTGTAAGTGAGATGTTGTCGAGTGATTTTTGGGTTCGAAGCGCAGATGGTCTAGAGATGAGAATTAAGAATGCCTTTGATACTTTTGAGTATGAACTTTTTAGATTCGGTTTATGACTGACTCAAACTATGCTCCGCGACACATAACTGTGTCGCGACGTCATCTTAGGTATGACGTATGAGTATAGTACAATTTACCTGGATTCATGGGCATACCCAGAGGGGGAGGGGGTCCGGATGCTGAAACTCAGTATAAATGGAACCAACGGACTAGATTACAAGTATCTCTTTTTCAATATTGAACCAAACTGAACCATCATTTTAAAGCTTTCACTGAAATGAATTAAAAAAAATTTCATTTTAAAGAAGCTTAAAAATCAATCTCTTTTCCCCATTCTCTACTTCAAACTATAATCCTTAACAACCATAGTCAATGAACTCATCAAAGAATAAATTAATCCTTCCAAAAATTTACCAATTGAGTTTGTTGTGAAGGCTTATTAAAGTACAAGTTAACCCTTTAAGACTCCCCCAATTATTTCCTTTAATTTTCTTCAATTCTACGCACCATTTGTCATTTTGTAAAATTTTACACAGCACATTGCTAAAGTCATACATCACAAGACACATATATACATTGGAGTAGATTAAAATGTACAAAAAATAAGAAACTAAGAAGCCACAAAAGAACAACTGAATGAATTGATGGTAGAATATACTCAATGCCTGTCATTCAATGTTGTTCAACAATAATGATGACATTTGAGCTTTGAGCTCATTATTATTATCTCTCATAATGCTGTGACTTGTTGATGGGGTTTGTTGGTTGGATGTTGGAAAAGCCCACAGAATTTATCATCATGTTACATGAAAAATTTTCTTCGAAATTTTCTATGTATAATAAAAGTCAATGTTGCTAGTTCCATTCATCAGAAGCTTTGCAATGCTTTGAAGGGGCGTATCTAGAAATTTTTTAAGTGGGGGGTGGGGGGGTGAATTTTTTTGTATGAATGGGAAAATTTAGAAGAGTTTTTGGGATTTTTTCAAAAAATTTCCCAAAAATGGGAGGTTTGACCCCCAAACACCCTGAATACGCTCCTGATGCTTTGCTTATGTGAATAGAATTGTGTGTGTGTTTTTTGCGAAAAATCTGTCATCCATGAAGCTTATTAATCATCTTTATATTTGATATGAACATGATGATATATTTTTGAGGGAAAAGTTCTATTCATTGCTGATAAATGCACGATGGGTAGGGATTACAGGTAGGAAAAAGTAGAATATGTGATAATTTTGGAAATGATACTTTTGTGCTTGTTTTGATGAGTTTTTAAAGGATTATTGAGTGTGCAATTATTGAGAATTGGATTAATAAAGCTTTCTAGAATTTTTAAGAAATTTTTACCGATTTTTTTTTTAAAAAATTGATTTAATTTGAATTGCAAATTTAGGTATTAAAAATTGATGTCATTTTCTTAATTCTTGAGGGTTTGAATACAAATTTCTTTATTCTAGAATTATCCATAAAATAATCTAATATAATTTTAACAAAATTTTCAATTCTAGTACTTCAAAAAAATTTATCCTCACTTCGAAAAGTAATTTAGATTTTAATGACATTTAACTAAACAATTTTTAATTTGCTGACAACTTAAAATCTACAAAAAAGTGGCAAGCGTTTAACCGAAACAGTTTTGAGTAGCTAATTTGAGTTATTGCTGTAAAATAGTCGATTTTTACAGTGGTGAACGAGAGAAAAGCACGTGGTTTTGACATTTTGAAGGTTTTACTGTTCATTGAATGAAATTCCGGGTATAAATGTAGTAATTTTGATTGATAACGGCTTTTAAGTTACTTTTGACAGTTTTTTTCAATGACTTTTTCCTTAAAAATACGTGTTTTTTAAAATAAAAATTCTAGTTTTTGTAAATTAAGTTCATAATTGACGACAAAAATGAAAATTTTATCCCAATATCACAAAAACTTTCTTTAAGGTATCACACAACTCTAGAAATCTGTTTCAAAGAGTGGTCATTGTCCTTTTACAGTAGAATTTCATTCAATAATATTTAAAGCCCTTCAAACTCTTAAAAAATACGTAATATACCACAACTTCCCTTTCAAACCTCAACCTACAGTATCAAAAAAAATTGTTTATTTTTAAACAATTCGCATATCTAAAACAAAGACATAGAGATGATGATAAATGATATTTAAGATATAGGTTTCAGCTTTCGAAATTCTCTTCTCATTTTTTTCTATTTACTCCTATTCAAGACATATCTTTGTTCTCCTGTTATTTCCAACCTCTCGTCCTATTATATAAAATATTAAATTGAAGCTGATTGAATGATAGCAAAAACAACAAAAAATGTCGAATGATATGAAAAAATCAGTAAATAAATAAGTAGAGAGAATGTTTTGTTTTTTGTCTTTCGGAAATCTTCTTAAGTCAAGATACCGTTTCGATTGTATTGGGGGTCTGTTATTGCCGAAAATGAGTTTGCTTGTTTTAGTTCAGATTGACTTGTTCAGATAAAGAATAAAATTTTGATTTAAATTTAGTTTTGATGACTTTTATGATCTAAAATCTTATTTGAGTCAAAACAAACAGTTTTACAGCAACGACTTATTTTGCGTCAAATTTAAAGCGTTGACTTATTTGGTGTTTTGAAACGACGACCTATTTTGCATTAAATTTAAAACGTCGATTAACTTTAAGGAATATTCAAAGTGGCAGCTTTTGAGTCATATATAAAGTAAACAAAGTGAGATTTGAAGCAACAACTCAATTAATTTAAGTCGATTTTAATGCAACGACTTATTTTTGAACAAAATTTTAAAGCGCTGACTTTATTTAAGTCAATTTTAAGACATCGACTTTATTTGAATCAATTTTAAAAGCGTCGATTCACTTTAAGTCAGATTTAAAGCAACGACTTACTTCTAACTCAATTTTAAAGTGACGCTTTAAAGCTGCGCTTCATCAATTTCAACAAATTGAAAAACAATTGCAAACTTTTAAACTTTAATTCTACAGAATTACGTTGAATCATCATCGTCTCTTTTTCATGAGATGCTTAAGCATGTTGAAAGATATTTTTAGATTACTTCTTTCTTTCCTTTTTGTCTCCGCTTCGTTTCCATGACTAATTGAAATTCTGGAGAAAGTCGATTTTGCTTTCAGTCAGTTTGAGCAAAATAAAAAAAAACATAAAAAATCATCGTGCAAAAAATAAAATCATTTGTCCCACAAAATAAAACAAGACAACAAGCCGTTCATTCTATTGTTTTAGACAATCAAATTGGGTCACATGATATTCCACAAGGTGCTGTTGACACGATCCATCCACAAAACTGTGAGTAATTGAATGAATGAAGTTCAATTTACATTCTAAATAAATAAGAAAAATTATTCTTTCAACACGCGTGTTTACTTTTCTTATTATAACTATTTCTCTTAACAATCGAGCTTGTTTCGCGAATAAAACATGTTTATACCTTCAACTGCCATTATTATCATTTTTATTACTACATGAGTGATATTTTCCCATTATCTTGAATCTTTTTTACGATCCCGTGGGTAATTGCTCTTTAAACAAATGGTTTATTAATATATTTTTGTAGCTAATGTTCTGTGACAGAGCTTGTGTCAGCTATTAATGTGAGTATGACAATAAAATGATATCCGGACATCTCAATTGTACATAGAAGAACTTTATATTTGAATTTTATTTAGGGGTCGTTTGCAAATTACGATATGCTTTAGAGGGGAGGGGGTCAAAGAATTTATAAACGACCTCTTAATAGTAGGAAACTTTGGAAATTGTTGATCGGGGGTGGTCATTAGGTATAGATCTCCTAGTGTAGAGTAGAGGGTATTTTCCTATGTTATACTCCAGGGATAGGGTAACTGTAGGGTCAGTTATCTTTGTTCCCTGAGATTTCGGCCTGAGTTACTACAGAAATTACCAGAAAATAATTTCTTGTCTTTAAAATCTAACTAAATTGTTCTCAAAGCTGCCACATTAATCTCTATTTGATACTCGAAATCCCAATTTATAGTAAACTAGATCATCAAAACAACTTTAAATCAACAAATTTTATTCTCAGCCATGTCATAATAACAAATATTTATTCATACTAAAATTACAAAACCTCAAAATAGGTACTAAAAATTAAGCAACATGACTAACTGCTCCCATTTCTTCGAACACTTACTCAACCGGGATAAATCAACTAAAGTTTTGTGACTATGACCAATATATGAGTCATCAAGTCATCGATTCGTTTAAGAGTCGAAAGAAGAAAAATACAAAAAAATATTTTTTGAGACACGTGCAGACTTAAAGGCTTTAGTTTTGCAATGTGACCGATGCATATTGAATTAAAAGATTGTCAAAATGAAAACATGTTGATGATGGAAAAATGGAATGTTTGTTGTTCAAAATTAGAGGTTATTCTAAAGGTATGGATTGGCGATGCTGTCTAGATACCTGTGCTTAAGTGTCTAGCTTAGATCACGCATAAAATTCGCTTAGAATTTGAATTTTTTTAGACATAGGTTGATAGTAAACACTCAGGCTGGTGTAAATTTGCAGGAATTTGGGTATCAGGAAGCCAATCATAAAATTTCCCAATTTCGGATACAATTTTTAAGATATTTGGAGATTATTCAACATTTTTATTTAATCTTCAAGTCAACTTCATTAGTCATTCAGTATAAACACATGAACACGTTTCTGTTACATTTAGAGTAAGTTCATTGCCTGTTAAATATTCTGATCAAATTATATCCAAGGCTAAAGATAAATCCGTTCTATTTGTGTCTTATGTACACCGAAGTAAACTCCTATCCTTATTAAACTAATTATTCTAGTCATATTAAGGCAAACTGACGTTCCTACATTATTTATTTAATTAATTTCACATTTACATTCTTATCCTGTTTAAGCAGCCACTGACCATATTGCCTCTATTTGCTTCCTCTTTGTGACACAAATAAAAATTATTTTTTATATAACACACCTTATACAAGCTACAAATCTAGCACAAAGAGAAGCGGAATATAATTAAGAATTTTAAAACTTCCCGATATCATCCACCTACCAAAGAATTATTCGATAAATGCACGCTGATTCTTTCCTGGTAGATCTTTTGTTTTTTGTAAGAAACAAATTGGAAATATATAAGAAACAGGTTGAAATACTCACTCGAAATTTTGCGAGCTTCTTATATTGACTAATTTGATTTATTAAATGAACAGTAATGACCAAAAATACAGTAAACAGAAGATTTTACAGAAATACCATTTTTGGTACATTGGTTGCTGAGATTTTGTAAATCAAATAATAAAAAAGTTTAAGTGTTCAAATTTTTATGGCATTTGAAAGTTTGTTTTACTGTTTTTTTTATATTTTGTTGTTAAAGACTTTACAAAAATCATGAAAATTATTTTTCAAGAAAGATTTGGAAATTTAAAATTTTCAACATAAAAATTTAAGAAACTTGATACGAAACAGTTTCAATATTTTTTGCTGGGTTTATAAATTAAAGATTCGTTTTAAATCCATAAAAAACCAAATTATTAATCAATTAAATTTTTAAAAAAATTCAATTAAGGTTTTAAAAAATTCAATAATTTTTTTAAAAAATTCTATAAAATTTTTAAAAATTTTAAAATTTAATTTTATTATTTTTAAATTTAAACTTTTCAAAATTCAAAGTTTTAAAATTTAATTTTATTTATTTCAAATTTCAACTTTTCTAAATTCAATAAAACTTTTTTAAATTAAATTTTTAAATGTGTTAATGAACTTTTAAACTTTTTATAATGTTTGTTCTAAGTTTTTAAACTTTTGAAAATTTGTTTAGAATTTTAAATTTATTTTAAATGCATTTTTAACTTTTAAACATTATTTTACATTTTTTTAAGTATTTAGGAAGACATAAAAACTTCAACCATAAAAAAGTTTTCAGTAAACTTTCACATCTGTCCCCGGAGACGCGCTCCATATCCCTAAGTATTCCGCCAAAAAATTCAACAAATCTCTAACGAATTTCTATAAATCTCCCAAAAAAAAACTTCATCAGTTCGCTTTAATTTGCTCTACTCATTTACTCACAACAAAAAAGAAGAAAAAAAAACAACCGGTAAATTAAGTGAATAATTTCACATTGCTATGTAATACCGCTAACTGTTATTACTTCAGCATTATTACCACAATGAAAATAAATTTAATTCATTTAATCAAATTAAATCACTCAAAATAATTTCTCTTGATTTTTATTTTCGTATAAAAATTGGATGACGGAATTGCATTTAAGGAAATTAATGGGAATTAATGTAATTTGTCATGTGAGGTATGACAAGGTCCATAAATTGAATTATTGAGTTGATTTGGAAGTTGTGATTGATTTTTGTGGATTTAAGGAGCTTGCAATATTAATTTTTGGCATATATGTACTTATGGGTAGTACATTTAAGAGGTTACCTAACCCGAGCAGCATTGACTGCCATATTGCCGTGCTGACAACGTAGCGACGATCATGCTAAAGCCAGTAACAGACTGACACCACGTCAGGAAAACATAAAATCATCAAATCTACTTTATTAGAAGGAAATTGGTTTTATAACCTCAAAAAACTTAAAATTCATGAACAAAAAGACAATATTTCAGGGGTTTTTCATAAATGACGTCCAATTTTAAGGGAGGGAGGAGAATCTGACGCCTCCAGAAAAAATTTTGTATGAAAATTTTGTGACAGAGGGGAGGAGAGGGGTTAAAAAATCTATTTTTTTGCATGACGTCATTTATGAACCTAAATGAATACACCTGCAAGATATACAAAATATTGCAAAAATTATGAAATAGCAACTCATCAAAAGATGTCGTCATCATCACATTTCATTTTAAGTTATTAGCGGTAACAAAAGTTAACAAATCTGAGCATATAAAGTAAAACATTTAGTGGTCAGTCATCTTTATACCCCAGTCTGTCACAAAAATTTCAGACAAAATTATTTTTTTATGGTGTGTCACATAATACTCGACACCCTTCTTCTTTTCAAGTTGGACGTCATTTGAGAACGACTTGCTAAAATCTTCCATTTCCTAACAAAATTCAACAAACAATCGAAGATGAAAACAAGGCAGCTGAGAAGCAACACAAGTGACGTCATGAATTTTATCGCAATCCATATCAAATGAACTCGTCACATTCATTCATTGTGACTTTTATTTCAAACAAGTCAAAACCGGCTTGGTTGAGCTTGCTTTGAGAAATTCTAGTCTGTTTACTTATTTATTTAATACTTGTTCCATATTATAGATAATTAAATTCAGAGATGTAGGAAGCGTTATATGAGCAATTACCCCCATTCTGTAATGTTTGCAATCTGCTGTATTGTTAATGGCTTTTTAAGCATATATGTTTACATTTCTGGCGCTCGGCAGGGTAGACTTTTTGTGCTTGTGCAGTAGACTTTGTTCTAATGTATTTTTTTCAGACTATTTTAGTTCTCATAATATTTCAAGCTGACTTATGTGATTTAAGTAGCCCCTATGTATCATAATCATGTCTTAATAGCTCCTATGTACCACAATTTGACTTAATTCTTATTTATTAAATTTTAATTCAGTGTTTACATCTTGATTAATGAGGTTAGAATTTTCAAAGGTTGTTTTTGACAGCTTGTGTGTAATTTTATGGGTTCAAACTTCTCATGCTAATGTGCTCCGGGCTAAAGTTTTGGAATAGATGATTAAAGTTGATATTTTGATGCTTAAGGGTTGATTTTTGGAAGATTGAAAATGCGAGGTGGTGAATCCATGGAAAAATATTGAATCCAATGTCAGTGATGTGACAAATTTGTTGAATTTTTGTAGTAGATTTTTAAAAATTGGCAATTTTTTGTGACAAAAATTAAAAAATCCAAAGTCAATTATGTTTTAATTTTCTTACATTTTAAAATATTTTTTGGAAAATAATTCACATTTTAACAGTTTTATAAACTTAAAACCCCTTTTGCTCCACTAATTTACAACAGATTTCATCAAAATTTCAATTTAACAACATTTTATCTAAAATGTATTTCAGTTCAAAAATTCCAATCGAGAAATCCACGAAAAAACGGAAGCAATCCATCTTCATTGTTGTATCTTTACTTTCATCTACTAGTTTTTTATAGAGGCTAAAACTCGCAATCACAAAGAAATTAGCATTAAATATTACACATAAGCACTGTATTTATTAACATCTGTACGATTATTTCAAGTCAGTAACGAAATGTGCTCTTAAAATTCTCACTTATTCCTCGTAAACAATAATATTATACGTGTATAATTTGCCACATGAAGCGTAAAGGAAACCTGCAAAATTTTATTTTATTATTATTATTTTCTGCATAAGTGATCGACATCTGTGCGTCGAAAAGGGAATATGGAAATATCTCATATCGAAATATGAAATCTGTCATTAACAATTCACCAACGCCTTATGGGCTTTAAAAATTTATTTTTTGCGGTTTTTGCAAAAGTTAACTAAGTTGATTCGATAAAGGTGAACATGAAATGAGTCACGATGTAAAATGTTCATACATGTATACATATAATAGTATTATTGCTATTCGATCGAACCAAAATGCTTTCCGGCAACGACATGAGGCAAGATTACTGTTTTCTAGCTTTGTATGTGACTCACAATAATCAGTTTGAACGGAGTATGCCGCTTCTGGCGCCTCAAACTTTATGCTAATGTTGCTATCATGAATACGAAATTTTATTATTTTTTGCCACTGTTTTGTAACATCAAGGGGAGGATGCCCTGTGATTCTCTCTTTTTTATTCAGGTCAATGAGGTGATGAGAAAGTGCCGATAGAGAAAGTTTAAGGATGAATGAAACTGAAATTTTAGAGACTAAACATGTGTCTGATTCCGGTAGTTTTTTTCAATGACAAACTACTTTTTTTACAGTTCGCGAGACATGTATTGGACTTTTTTTCTCTTCGTCATGAAATAGCTTGAAAATATTTGCTAATGAAACTTATTTTTTTTAATAAAATGTTTTTTTTAGCTGAAAAGTTGGCAAAAGCTTTGATGAAAATTTAATTATTTGTTAGTGTTTGTAAAATTTGAGGTCATTGAGGTAAAATATGACAAGTTTTTGAAAAATATTTTTGATACTTTGTTCAAAATCCCCGCATATTTGCTGTTGGCATTTGCAGCTGTCAATATAACAAATAATTTTGTTGACAAATAAAATTCAACTTTGATCATCATATCCAGTATTAAACAAGAATTTTAGAAAATCCAAATTGACACGTTTTTTTTTGATAAACAAGCAGCGAATGGTCAAAGTCTTACTGAAGCAAAGGAGAATTTTAGGAATTAAACCATATAAAAGAACTAATGCCATTGTGAGAGGGAAGTCCCTGAGTCCTAGTAGATAGTCTCAAGACTGGAATTTTGAAACTCTCTTTCTTGTGGGTATGATGATTCGAATCTCATCTAAAATCAATCTTTCGAATTATAATAGGCACTTTTATGCACTAAAAAGGACGTTTTTCAAGTCAAGGATTGAGATTTTAAAATCAGTTCAGACACTGCCACAAAAAATGTCTACAAGAAACTATGGAAAGTCACACAGTACCTGATTATACTCTTTTGATTAGAGGTCCTAAAGAATTAATTAAAAATTGCAAAAAATATTAAATTTTGGTATCAAGGCAGAGTTGAATCTGGAATGAATGACACATGGCGAAGGATTTGGTAAAATTCGGTCTTACGTACAGTGGCGTAGCCAAGGGGAGGGGGGTGAATGGGTGAAAATTCACCCCCTTCTTGAAAAAAATTGGCCCAAATCGAAAAATTATTCAAAATTGCTAGGGTTTTTTAATGAAGAAAAAAAAAATTTCAACCCCCCCCCCCCCCCCTCGAATTTTCTTACTCACGTAAGTCTAGTGTATGACCAAATGGTTAAGCAACAGACTAGAAATCTGTAACCATCTCCTTTGTGAGAACATGAGTTCGATTCCTAACACCGGCCGATCTCTGAATAATTACATACAGTGCTGTCGATATGACAAGGATTCGTACAATGTTTATGATAGGGTCATTTACAAATTACATCACGCTTTAGGAGGGAGGGGGTTGAAGAATTTGTGACAGTCTAAGCAAGAGGGTAGGAGGGGCTCCCAGATAACCAGATCGATGGATCAGTGTAATAAATAAGAATTTTGATTACACACCAAATATCAAGGTTATATTTGACAAATTTTTGATTAATAACCTTTTAAAAATCAAAACAGGTGCTATTCATCAAAAATGCTTGAAATCTTCAATTAATTACTATTTAATACTACAATAATTTCATGTGCCAAGTCAAAAATAGAAGCGACAAATCACTTTTAATTTTTTCAAATCTGTTGCCAGACATTTGGGCTACTGAATATATTGCATTTGAGGTAGCAACCGAAAAGTTATTACATGCTCCTCAAAATTAACTATTTATACATCTTGATTACCGAATTAGATGAATATTGTTATAGGTTAACGATCGAATATCGTGACAATATTGCACTATAAAATATTCATAAGAGCACAAAGTAAACGAAGCCACATCCACACCTCTTTTAACCTTTTGATCCAAATATGAGCAGAGTGCCGACCCTTGTTATAATATCTATGTTGTAAGTTTGTATAACATATATTTCTAAAGATGCTTATTTTCAATGGTAACTTACACAATTTTTTTTTCACTCAGTTAAAATATTTTTTTTTTGGTATATTTACATAGCACGTTATCACTTCTTGATGCTTATTCAGTGCCCAGCAAACACATAAAAATATGTAAATCCACAAGTTTTTTTTTCAGGCAAAGTTATGCAAATTGTAATCGCAGTTTAATAATAAAGCATCGTAAAATATTTCACTACGTGAGTAGATTTTTTTTCACACTTAATATTATTATTTTTTTATCAGCACTAGCTTGCTTAAATTCACAAATTCACACACACGAAGCTTCTTAAAAGGTCTTCGGTTTTTATCAAATCGAGTTTGTAGAGTACACACGGTACATATGTAAACATCAGAAGACGTTGAAACTGGGTCATCGAAAGTTCATGCCACACAAATCATAAGTTTTTTTAAAAAAAAATTGTAAATGGCAACACACTTTAATCTCAATTTTATTTTTTTTGGATAATGTAAAGTTTTGGAACCGATTCTCGTGAATAAAATTCAAGGTGCCTTGAAAAATTTTTTTTATTTGTCAGCGCCTGGCTTGAAAAACTTTTTCTCTCAAAAAAGTCAAAATTAATTTTTTTCAAGCGATTGCGCGATTTACGACAACTGCTGTTGAATGAGCGACGAGCGAAAAAGAACTGATCGTATGAAACACATTTATGATCACTTTTACAGTTGTTTTTATTTCTCTTCATTTTTTTTCTTCTGTGTACGAGCTATTAAGCTCTATAGAGCTTGCTTATTTGTGTACTTTTTTTCTACTCAGCTCTCTCAATTTTTTGCTTGTAATTTTTTCATGAGCACATTTTACTGTTGTGTACGGTTCTATATTGCTTACTTTGATATTAAATATTTATATGAGAAAATAACATAAGTGAAGCATTTGGAGATACTTTGAATGGGGGTGTGAGCGCATTTTATGTAATTTTTAATAAGGTTTTAGTTAAATAGTTATTTATAGAGAGTTTTGAGCAACTTGAGTGATTTTTGATCAACTTGACAGAATTTGGGTCAACTTGATAGAATTTTGTAAAACTTGAGAGAAATTCGAGCAACTTGACTGAAATTTATGGAATTTGAGATAATTTTGTGCAACTTGACTGAAATTTGTGCAACTTGAGAGAGATTTGTGCAACTTAAGAGAATTTTTGATCAACTTGAAACAATATCAATTAATTTGAGAGAATTTTGATCAAATTGACAGAATGTGGATCAATTTCAGCTCAAGTGACTCAAGTGACTTAAGAGAACCATCATCAACTTGACAGTATTTTGTGCAACTTGAAAGCATTTTGATCAACTTGAGAGAATTTTATGAAACTTTATATAATTTTGAGCAACTTGATAAACATTGTGCAACTTGATTCCAAATTCAATAAAACTTTGTTGAAAAACAGACAAAACCCACCCAAACCGCCTCACATTCAAACCATATTACAATATATCACCAACTAAACCACCGAGAGAGTAAAGAGAATGAAACTGCAACATTTAATTCACAGCAAATACTCGACCGTTACAAAACATTAGTATCCGAGTAGTAATAAACTGTTTCTATTGTCAATAAAGCCACCTCTGCTGGCATTGGCATTATACTTAATATCTTAAAATAACCCGTACGCTAGAGAATAACTGCTGCTAAAAATATAACATTTTTTTACTTTAATTCACAACAGCTGATGGAGGTGAATATTATAATTATAAATATGAAATGAGGAGTTTGTCACCACGAGTGCAATTCTGTTCCTTGCAGGTTGTTAACTTCATTTTAAGAGGCTTCTTTGTCATGTTTATTGCCATTTATTATCAAAAATGTTGGTGGGTGGGTTTGTGGGTGTCTTAATTATTAGTTTTAATAGGTACAGTCTATGACAAGTACCTTAGTATGCAGAAACAAAAAAATATTTCATTCCGTTTTAAATTTAATACAATTAAGGGTCGTGCACTGATTACGTCACGCAAAAACACTCTCTAAAAATCTCAATACCCCCTCCCCTCAAAAAAGCGAACATAACAAGAGAACGATCACTGAATATTCTAAAGATAACTTAATTCTGGAGAAATATCAATTTTATACCTAATAATGGGGTCGTTCATAAATAACGTCCAATATTTTAGAGGGACCAATATTTTTGGGGGAGGGGGTCTGACGCTGTGTGACACTTTCATACAAAATATAATTTTTTATGATGTGACAGAGTGTCTCAAAATTTCGTTTTTTTGCGTGACATCATTTATGAATGGCCCCCTAATATTAATGAGTTTATAATATTTCCATGGTAATCTGTGGAATCTTTGGGCGATTTAAATGATTTTTTTAGAAAAATCTAATTTAATAAATTCTATGGAAAAATAAATTTATTTGCAAATTTAATTAGTTGCTAAAAATAATCGATAAACTTGATCATTTGATGGAATATTCGATATTTAATGCGCGTTCGCATATTCAAATTTAAATGGGAATTTAGATGTATCCTTACGATGGTTTTAAAAAAATTTTTAGAATAATTGGAGTTTTTGGCGCCTAATCATTATATCGCAGTTGATGTTGATGACTGATTTTTTGCATTATAATTTTAATGAATTTTGCAAAATTTAATAAAAACAATCTTTTTCATTTAAAACAATCATTCAAAAAATGTGGGATGTAACCATAATAAGATGTTATGTGGGTTGCATTTTGGAATCCTTTCAATAATGAACCCACAAAAGTCTCAGAAAATCCACATGTTTTTGCTGTGTATTCAGTAGGTCAGTGGTTTTCTACTTGAAGCAGGGGCGTATTCAGAGTTAGAGATCAAAACCTTCATTCTTTTCCTAGAGAGCTTTCACCTGACTCAGTTCTGAGAATTAATAGAATCGAGGGCCTCTTATAACACTTAATTAATTTGTAACTAATTCGTGTCATCATGAGAAATAGATTGTATCCGTGTCATTGACTCATACACAATCGTGATTGTAATTTCCTGAAAATTTACTCAATATGATTTAAAAATAGAAATTCTTAATTGTGATTTTTAAGTGAACTTTTAGCTAATAAGCAACTTGAATCTAGTCGTGAATTTTAAATTGTTTATTTTTATGAGGATTTTGACATTTTTGGGTATGGGTGGGGTTGATAGACTTTAAACTAACCTTGAATTGAGTTGGAATTTTTTTTGAGGACTTTAGAATTTTTCTTGACTCTAGAATTGACTCAAATTCATGTAAATTAAATAAAAAATAGTCCATTCTACAACAATTTAAATTTCTTTCATCTCACAACCCCCAAAAACTGTCATTTTTCTCTCAAGGAAATGACCCCCAACAAACTATTTCAATTTCACTCTCAATATAATTTGTTTTGAAGTTCATCTATATAATTTCATTACTTCCTTTCATAACACATTGACTCATCCTCTCTGTAGTATTCAAATTCACAGACATATGTACTCTCGCTCTCAACAAACACGTTTGTTGATGCGTTGAATTATTCATTATAAATTTTATTTTTGGCTCTCATTAAATGCTATTTTCGAGACAAATTTTTTTATTTTATTTTATTGCTGGGGTTCACTTATTACGTTTGTGATTTAGTTGGGAAGTTGGGGGGTCTGAAGCTTTGTAACCTTCAAGAAAATTCCTTTTATGCATCACATAATAACTAGACGACCCCATAGAGCGTCGAATAATAAATGAAGTCGGAAGAATTATTCTGAATATTTAATTTGAGCAGTGATGACACTTTTTTGTGACATAAAAAATGCAAATGTCAATTTCGTGAGATGCCTGTTCTTATTTTTGGCTTATTCTTGTTTTTTGGTGATGAGTCGCGGAGATGATATGTTCTTGAATTATATTTCATATTTTTATGAAATAATTTATCTTCATCGTCGTGCTCATTGTTATTAGATTTTGTATTTATTTTGAGCATAAAAAGCTATTTTTCATGAAAGGCTGAGAGAGATTTATTTGGATGTAGACTTGGTGACGCGACGACATTGTTTTGATGGGTTTAAGTCTGGGGGTAAAATTTTTGAAATTGGAATTTTTAGGGGGGATTAGGGGTTATGGAATAAAATATCCAAAGTCAGGTTTGTTTAAATACTTAGAATCATACTAAAAAACTAATGAGATTTATCATGATTTTAATAATGTAGTAGACCAGGGGTCAGTGGCTAAGTATACCATAAGGTATACCTTACACTACCCCAGGGGTTACCTTAGAGTTATGCTCTAGGTTATACCCTAAAGGTTTCTCAGGGGTATACCCTAGGGTACATGAGCAATCGGTCCAGGGTTATTAGATGTAACTTAAGACATGTGACAACCCTTAACTGCAAAATGCATTATAATGATAACAAAAATGACAAATTCCTTTAAAAAATCTCAAAATTTCCTATAAATCTCAAAAAATAAAAACAATAATACAATTACGAGACATGTGGGGAGACACTTAAGTATTTATTGTAAATAAAACGAAGGAAAGTCTAATAAATTAATCATTTGATTGCCCCACTAAAGAATCTCTTCCTTCTTCTTCTTAAAACAAATATTTTTTTGATAAGCGTGAATGTGTCGAAAACAACCTTGATATTGCTCGCACATGCCTCTCTAAAAAAATCCTCACTTTGTTGTGTCGAATAGTAAACAAAACGAAAATAAAATTTGAAATTGAAGGCAAATTCTTATAAATGAGAAGAGAATCTTGCAATTGTCACATGACTTTAATCATGTACACAATGTATTTTCGAGCAGTTATCTCTGATGCTGATAATGGATGTCAGGAAAATAATAATAGTGGTGTAATAAAGCGTCCTTGGAATGTTCAGCTATGAATAATATTTATCATGTGATAAAGGAGATAAAAATAAAGCGAAGAATACTGTCTTGGTGTTTATGAAGAGAAATTGTTGATGCTTTTTGGGAAAGTCCCCTCCTCAAGAAATTAATTACGTATTTAATAAAATTCAAATTTCTTATTTAAAATTAACACATGTCCACATGATATAAATATATCCAGGAAAGTTAATTGACAAGTCTTACTTTAATTAGCACATTTTAACGAGAATCTCAGTAAAAACATTTAATTAACAGGTTTATTTATAGAAATAAATTGTTGATAAGAATTGGAAACTCAATATTTACAAGACTCACTGAAATCTGTCAATTCCATCATCATGTTACCGGTTCTTGTATAGCTCAAATATTCCACTGAAAACCATTAACAGCTTTGTCATAAAAAATCAATATTTTTATTGTTTAAAATATTGCGTATGATATTTTTCACTTTTTAAATGTTTTTTAGGATTTTTTTTCAAACTTTTAATTAATTTTATTTTTCAAGGTATTTCAAAATAAATTTCAAATTTTTTAACATTCCAATTTATATTTTTTTTAAATTTCAATTTGTTGAATTTTTTAAACTTTTCAAAAATAAATCTAATCTATAAATCTGTGTTAAATCTATTTCTTTTTAACTTTTTAAAAATTTTGATTTTTTTTTTAAATTTCAATATTTTCACAATTCCAATTTTTTAAAAATTCCATTTTTTTTTAAAAAAAATTCTTAATTTACCAAAATATATATATTTTTTAAATTTTCAATATTTTCAGAATTTCATTTTTTTAAATTTCCTTTCTTAAAAAAATTTCAATTTGTTTTAAAAAAGTTTTCAATTTTTTTAAATTCCAATTTTTCAAAAGTTTTAATTTTTTATATTTACCAAAATATAAAAATATTTAAAATAGTCTATTATATTTAAAAAAAATTGTTAAGCCAATTTTTCTATTTTTTAAAAACCTTTAACAATAAGTTTCATTTACTTTGTCAAGATTTAAAAATATTCTTCTTTTAATTTTCACTATCCGTCTATAAATAAGACTCGGTTTATACTAATTAATGAACGCTCTTTAGTAAGATCAGTAAGATTCATTCTTATCAACCACATTTTAATAACACAAAAGAGTCATATATTAATTCAGATTATTGTACTTACAGAGTTGGAAATTAGAAGATTCCTAATTGCTGATTTGACTTCAATAAATGTTTATTTAGGGGGGGGGGGGGTTAGTGGTCAAAACACCATATGATGGAACATTTTGTTATGAAAAATTTAAAATTTGCTCCCTAAAATTGATTTTTGGATGATACGTTTCTTTAATTTACGACTCTTAAACGATGGTGCAGAGGAAGGTTGCCATGATCATGGAGTTAAGAGGGGTTTGAAATTTTGACACCATTCAACCTCATTTCATCCCATAGATACCAACTCTGCCTACATCACAACAATAAAAAAAAATAATTATATTTACTAAGCTACAAAAACGCACACATTTGCATAGACTAGAAAATCGTGCACATACGTAATTCATCGGATCATTGAATCTCTGCTCTTTTGGAGTCCATGGTCTCGTGATTTACTCAACTGTTCTTATCAGTAAGAAAACTGAGATTATTTCATTATTATGCGGCGCTGTACTAAGGCATGAGGTCAAACACTTTTAATGAGATTCGCACTAGAGCTGATTGAAGATGAAAGTGTAACAATGATTTATTAAATTTCCACACTAGAAGGAGGGCAGTTATGAGGAATTGAGTATGTTTTGTAAATATTTTATTAGTGTTTTTAGAAAAGGATGTCACATTTGAGTTGAATAGTTTGTTATAACTTTAATGGCAGATTCTATTTCCTGTAGAATTTTAAAGCTGGTTTATGAGAATTCCACTTGATAATGAATTTTCAGGTTCATAAGCTTCGCAACTGATATTCTACATTGTAATTAAATTTATTGAAGTGTCTATTTTTGGATTGTATCAGTGACTAGAGATAAGATTAGGGATATAAATGTAGAAGTACAAAATCAGTTAAATGGACCATTTTAGACTTAATTGTTTGAAAAAATTGTCAATTTATTCAATTGAATATTTATTAACCCCTAAAAAATCCTGAATAAATCCCTAAACCCCCAAAAATTCATTCTTCTCATCTCACTTCCACCACATCGTCATTCATGCAGCACATCGCGAGAAAAAAAGCTTCACTTATTTACAAAGAAACACAAAACCACAAAACTCAATTATTTAATTTTTATTTGATAATTTACAAAGCTCAATCATAATTAAAACAGAAAAAAACTTTCTCATAAAAATAAAAGAAGTGAAAAAGAGGGAAATTCATTTCGGATACAAATTGCTGTGCGACAATAAAATGCGGAAAAAGGCGAGAAACGCACGAAGTCAAAAAGAAGAAGAAGGAAAAAAATCTTGGAAATTGACTTTGCATAATGAAAGACGTGAAGTTGAAAATAAAATGAAATGTTGAGTATTTTTTGTTGTAATTTGGGGCGAGGGGAACTAAAGAGTTGTGTAATTAAAAGAAGAAAAGAAAAAGGAAGAAATTTTTCTTTGGTCGGGAAATTGGGGTTCTATGTTAGATAGATCTAGCAATTCTGGAGCAAAAAAAATTTGAGATTTGTTGAAATTTAAAAAAATTAAATTTGATGATTTTTGGGAAGTTTGGGTGAAATTTTTTAAAACTGAATTTTTCAAAAAGTTAAACAAAGAATTTTTAAATGTTTTAAAATTTGTATTCATTTTTGACAAAACTATATCAATATTTTATTTAAAATATTACCATTTTTCAAAATTTAAAAAAAAATTTTTTCTTCAAAAATTAAAACTTTTAATTTTTTTTTCGAATTTTGATTTTTTTTTGAATTTTGAAAATTTTTGAATTTTGAAAATTTTTTTATTTTGAAAATTTTTGAAATTTTTTGAATTTTGAATTTTTTTGAATTTTGAAAAAATTTTGAAGATATTTTAGTAGAATTTTGTGAATTTTTGGAATTTTTTGGTAGAATTGTAGAATTTTTTAAATAAAGTACTGATATAATTTTATGTAAAATTCAATTTTTTTTAAGATTTTGTAGATTTTAGGTAATCTTTTTTGAATAATTTTTAATACCCCTATCCCCTATCAGAACACAATATCCCATCCTCACTCATTACTATAAACATTTTTTTCTGCAGGCATTCCACATTGTATGTTCATCATATTTAAAGAGGAAAAGAGAAGCAGAAAAACTCATGAAACAAATAATGAAGAAAAAGACGAAATGGTTGATGAAAAGTAGGAAGAAAAAGTTTATTTGCTATCTGCGTTACTCCTTACAAGAGAATCAACAGAAGAACCATGAAAAGATGTTCCTTTTATTTTCCTAAAGATAAGAAATACAAACGAAATAATTTTTAATTACAAGAATTCTTATAATGAAAATATTTAATTAGCTATTGCTTCACTTGTTCCCCATTCATGTTCAGTCTTCCCCAATTTTTAATTCATTGTTGTGTCTTCCTCCATCCACGCTTCCTCGTGATATTCAAAAATAAAAATGAATTCAATAAACAAACAATTAAATTAGCATGTCGCTTTCGGTGAGTCGTGATTACCATTGTTATTGTATTGTAAGATGAAATTAGAATACTTTTGTTATCATTTGATGTGGGCTGGGTTATTGACTTTCAGCACTTTGAATTTTTGCGGAGAATTTTAAATTTGTTTTGAAAAATATTGTGGTTTGAACTTTGAAACTGATGAGAATTTAATTTATCAATTATTTAAATTTTAATTGATTTTGATGAGATTTTACGACTTTGAGTTTAAAAATTGTATTTTTTTGAGATTGATTGATATCAAAGGCATGGCAGCAATTTTTTATATTTTTGCGGTAACGATCATTTCAGGTTCTAAATTACACTTTCTTGCTACAAAATATCATTTTTTTCGAAATTAATTAGCGTTTGAATTTTAAAAATTTAGAATGAAATAAATCACAGAAATGGAAATATCACAGAAAAATTATTTTTTGGTCCCCCAACTGGGACGTATTCAGAAATTTTTCAAGAGGGGGATTTGATTTTTTTTGTATGGATGGGAAAATTTAGGGCGAGGAATGGAATTTTCTCTTCAAAAACCCTAAAAAGTTGAAATTTTTTTTTCAAAAAGGGTTTTTTGACCACCACAACCCCCTTCTCCCTTGAATACACTCCACCCTAAATAAACCCAACCCAATATGCTAAGTTTTGAACTACTTCACAGGCTCAGAAATATGAAGACACAGAAAAATCCATCTGTTCCAAAAAAAATCTATAAATTACCTAAATCCTAGCAACAACTCATGTCACACATCCACTTATTACCCCTATCCACAAACTCCTTAACAAACTTCTCTCAAAGAAGAAAGAAAAAAAAATCCACAAAATATTTAATTTAATGAAAAATTTTCCTTCATTTATCTCATTTCATTCCAGGATAAGAAAAATGAAGGAACCTCATGTTCTGCTCATAATCATCATCAGAAGCAGCAGTAAACGATGAAAATCATCCTTCATGTAAGTGAAATAAATGATTATGATTATCAAGAATTATTAATAATTTCAAACTCCATTCATCCATCAAGTGCAACTTTATATTTTTTAAGGGGGAAATTTTTATCCCCTTTTTTGCAGATTTTCATAATTTTTCCTTTTCTAAATTCCTATTTCAAGTACATGGAGGAAAATCTCATTAAAGCTTATAATTCCTAAACGTACAATTAAGTGTTCCACCGTGAGTTTGTCTGTGGCTTTCATTTAAACCTTTTATTTTATTGTTTCATTTTCACAAAAGAGAAAAATTGTCGACAGGTTTTGCTTAAGATTTCTTATAGTTTAATTATACTATACCGCATTGAAATGTGCAGAGTTTCTGTTTGAGGTTTTCTACTCAGTTTCTTTTTGAAGATTCGAGGATGAAAGAGGGAATAGGAAGTAGAAAATGAAAGGGGAACTGAAATCGAGGTTTGCAGTAACATTTGGAGTAGCATGAAAATTTCTCAAATACCTTTCAGTGGAAATTTAGTGCAGTTTGAGTGATTTCTTGATGAGCGTGATTTTCTTGTGAAGAATTCAGAATATGAAATTTAAAAATGTTAAAAATTACAAAAATTTGTAAAAAAATTAAAATTATTTCGAAAAATTTACCTAAATTTGAAATATTTAAATTGAAATTGAATTTTAAATTGGAAAAATTTAAGTCAGCTTTGAAAAATTTAAATCAAATTTGAAAATTTTAAATCAAATTTGAAAAATTTGCATCAAATTTGAAAAATTTAAATCAAATTTGAAAAAATTAAATCAAATTTGAAAAATTTAAATCAAACTTGAAAAATTTAAATCAAATTTGAAAAATTTAAATCAAATTTGAAAAATTTAAATCAAATTTGAAAAATTTAAATCAAATTTGAAAAGTTTAAATCAAATTTGAAAAATTTAAATCAAATTTGAAAAATTTAAATCAAATTTGAAAAATTTATATCAAATTTGAAAAATTTAAATTTAAATTATTTAAAATGATATTTCAATTTGTTTTTATTATTTATTTCAAAGTTTAAAAAACTAAAAAAATTAAATTTATTAAAAAAAATTGAAAACTAGTTTTAATTTTTGTTATTTTTAATTTCTGGAAACAATTTTTAAAAAACTTAATTTTTTAAAAACTATTTTGAATTTTTTAAAAATAAATTTGAAGTTTTTAGTTTTTTAAACGTTATTAATGCTAATTCAAATTTTAGTTTTCTAAAATTATCAATCACAAAAAACTACGCTCACTTAATAACACTCATCACAAACATTTTCCATGATTATTTCCCCTTCATTTTCGCAACCAAACAGCCACCATAAATCATTTCTTAAGTTTTCTTACAAAACTGCTAAATACAATTTGCCGGTGTAAATCTATTCCACTTTCATTATTCTTCCTTCCTTCTTCCCCACAATCTTAGCTGAGGAAATTAAACATTTTGAAGATTATACATGTGATGCATTTCAATTCAGTTGGAAAAGGAAAAACTATCAAGTATTTGGAGATAAAATGGAGCTCGTGTACGTGAAACGGAGGTAAATTAAAGTTTGTTTTTGGTGGATGTACTGGAGTCTACGTGAGAAATAAGGATTTATTTGTTGAGAGTTTATTGCTTTTATCTGTAAAAATTGCACAATAAGAATTCAAAAGATTAAGAAAAATTATTTTTTAAAATTTTTTATTATCTTTTTTTTTAATTTTATTTTTACTTTATAAAAACATTTTTAAAAAATTCATAAAAAACTTTAAAATTTAAAAATGGTACTTTTTAAATGTAAAACTTCAAAAAAATGTTAATACTTTTTAAAAATATTTTTAAGAAATTTATTATTTTTTGTCAATTTATAAAATTTTCAAAGATTTCACATTAATCCACAAATATTTCATAATTCCTACAGCTCCAATCCAGCACACAACCTAAATCACAGGCATATTCTGATTTATTACAATATTTATTTTTCTCATTTTCACATTTCAATATTTCTGCGACAAATGTAAGCACTAAGTTTTTTTACACGGCAACGATGAGAAGGCGTAATAAGAAAAACTTTATGACACTTCTGAATGTAAAATAATATAAATGTTTAGCAATTAATTATCGAAATTCTCCCAAAAGAATCTGCGATAAGTAAAAAGTTTTTCAATCAACAGATTTTTTAAAAAAAATCATAAAAAATTGCCTTAACGAGATTAAATTAGACAACAAAGTTTGTAGGCATGTGTTTGTGCATTAAACGAGCCATCTATCATCACTTGAACTTTCTATAAATTAATTTAACTCATTTTGTGGAAGCGAATCTCGATGATGGTAACGATGATGATGAAGAGGGACATGGATGGGGGAATTTTTCGTAAATGGAGAATTTTAAGTGCTTTTTAAAAACTAGAATTTGTAATTTTATAGATTATTTAAGATTTTTGTACTAAACTTCGATTATTGTGATAGATCAGGGTGGATTTGGGTGACTTGCCAACCCCCCCCCCCCCCCCCCCTTACGAAAATTTCCTTAATTTGCTGGGGTTTTAAAAAAACATCCCAAAATCCTCCCATACAAAAAATTTCAAAATCTACCCTTCGCATTTTGCACTAGATTTTTCAAAAAATTTGCAAAAATGCCTAAAAATCCTGCTAAAATCCCCACAACATCTTCCAAAGCTCCATCACCCCCTTAATTGAGTTCAATTTGTTAAAAGCTCTTACAGCCTCGAGAAAAACAATAGAAAAAATTTTTTCTTCGGAGACAATAAATGAACAGATGAGGCCTTTCTATTCATTTTCACCTCGCTTCGAACATAATCTTGACATTAAGTCTGTTGCTTTTTAATTATGGTAAAAATAATATTAATAGTTTCTAATTTAATTTTATAGCGTCGGGGAAGCGAAAGGTGAGAAATAGAAAAATTATTTTCTTCATTTATTTCTAAGTCTCACAAAATCCTTTTGAAATTAATTATCTTTTCTGCCATTGTCGTGCGGCTGCAATGAGCAATATCATTTATGTCATCTCAACGGCTTGAAATTTATTGTTTTAGTGTTGAAGATTTTCTTGCTGTTGAGGTATTTAATAGGGAAGGTTAGGAGGGTAAGGGGGTTCAAAATATGATCTAAGAAGGTCAAAAGTTGATGAAAACTTAAGAATTTTGTGCATTTTTGAGAATAATTTTGAAGAACACTCATAAATTGAAAGTACCCCCAAAACACCCATTAGCTATCACCGAGAATTAATAAGCGACAAGGTAATGTTTGAGGAAGAACGTCTAGAGAATAAATTAAAACTTTCTTTCTCCTACTTCGTTTGATAAATCATAATTCTCTCTCTGTGTGCGTCTCACAGATATTGTAAATCTCGTATTTTATAACAATGTTACCGCAATCTTTCCTCCAACTCGACATAGTCGTTCATCTTTTCTACTTTGTCTATACGAGGTTCTCAAATATTTATTCTTCATTTAGACTTGTCATTTTGTTGGATGATGAGATAAAGCTGTTTTGGTGGAAATTTTTACACGCAAAAGAAAATTGGAAAATTGCTGAAGCAAAAAATATGTGTTACTGTAGGAATGTTCGTGATGGATCTGATAAAAACTTTGGTGTGTACGTGTGTACTTGTGTCAAGGAGAATTTTTTAATTTAATTTTAGATTTTTTTGGGGGCTGGATTTTGTGGTGGAATGAGGTCGTAGCAACGGTATTTTTGTCACTTGAGTCCAAACTGAAGATTTTTTTTTGATTTTTTAACACCCCGTTCGCCTCAGTTACCTCCATGCTCTGCCACCGCTTGATTTGCTGTGTTTCGATAGATTGCTTCAGAGTTCAAGCTTCAAATTATTTTCTAAATTTTATTTATTGAATTTTGGACGCTAACTTGGTCTTAAAAACGACCTCACTCACATCTTTGATCTAAAAATGTAAAACAGCGCTTAATTCACCCATAACTCCTATTACTTCCCAACTTGCCCCCCAAAATTCCCCTCCTTCAACTAAAATGATAAATGATTAATTTTATTTTCATTTTCACTTGCAACAAAAATTACGGAAATGCGCTTTTACAGATATCCATACAAAATTGAGCGAGAGAGAGAAAAATGTAATAAATTATGAATCGGTTTAGTCTGGGGATCTTTCTACCACCCTCAGAAAAATTTTTAAATTTACAAATTTTCGTGATTTATCAAAGATTTACTTTCCACTCAAGCGGAAGAAAGTTTAACTTAAAGAAGTGCCAAATGTCCACGAATGTTGGAATGCAATAAATCAAAAAGGGAAAAAATTTGTGTTTAATTTTATAAAATACAGAAAAATAAATGAAAATTCGAAAATGTGACAATGAGAAAAGCATTTATCAAAATAATTTTTTTGGGGATAAATTGAGGAGATTTGAAAGTTTTAATTTGTTTAATGTTTTTTAGGAGCTCAGATTTTGAAGATTTTTTTGTTTTGAGATTTTTTCAAATTTTGAGAACCAAGAAAAAATTAATAATTTTTTTGAACTTTTTTACTTTTTAAATTTTTTTAAAAAATTTACTAAAGCTTCCAAAGATTTTTGTTTTAAAATTGAAATTATTTTAAAAAACTGAAACAATTTACATAAAAATATTTTTCCAATAAAATTCTCCTTGAAACTTTGTTTAAGTTTATTAAAAATTAATCTCACTTCTATTCCTTTAACCTACCAACTTCCATTTTTTGTTAACCCTATTGTTTACTCAGAAAACTCTTAAAAATTCATAATTAAACAGAAATTGTCGACCCCAAAAAATTCTACTTTCTCATTAAACTTCTCGATTCTTATCGATAATTTCCAACTATCACATATTTTTCGTCGACATAAGTGGAACTAATTTGTGGATATTACCACAATGTCTGTTTAAAAAAGATTGTTAATACAACACACGAGTCAAAGGAAAAGTTTTAGTTTTGAAGAAATTGTAAAAGGGGGTTGCCGCTTGAAGGAGTGACTAAATAAGCTTGAGTTTTACTATTTGTACAAATAAAAAAGCTAGACATACAGCTTGCTAGCTAGCTAGAGAGCTTGTCAGCGCACCACTCAGTTAGCTAGTCAGTTAAGCCGTCAGACAAAAATTTGTATCAAAAAGTTGAGAATTCTTAAATTTTTTAGTCAGGGTCTGATTTTGTTTGAACTTTTCTCGCATTTATAAGTTTTCCATAATTACTCAGTAATTATAAAATGCTTTAAGATGAGATTCTTCGATATACTGTTGAAACCGTGGGTCTGTGTCTGGCTGCTCGTTATACCCTATGTGTACCCCACGGGTTACTCTGCCCAAATAATAATTTAATAAAATTAAATTTTTTAAATATTCAAAATTTACAAATAAGACTAAAATCTTTTAGATATTCAAGAATTCAAACCCCAGGTTCCTCAAATCAATTCCTTCTCCCTTTAAATTCTTCCAATATCATAAACTATTAACTTTACTCACCAGTAATTTCATGTGCTGTGTTCATTCGACTTATTGTGTCTTTAAAAATTTAATTAAAAAAGTTAATGCCACGAGTCAGATGGAATCGTGCGAAATTCACCCAGAAACTTTCTAGAGAAAAAAAAGTTTTCTTGTTTCTAATAAACACAATGTAGCCCTGTCTCTCTCGTTAGAGTCTAACTAATTGATACTAGTTAACAATATCACAAATAAAAAAAATCTTTATCGTCACAGTCACTTGACGACTCTCAATGCATTTCTCATTCTGACAACGAGCTGTGTCAGTGAAACTAAATATTGTCGATATACGGAAACAATTGCTAGCTATTGTTTTTAATAATTTCTTCTTCGTCACTTTATCTTTTATTGATTATTATGGCACTTTTTGGTGCTTCCTCGCTTTCGACGACACTAGACACAAGTGAGAATTAACTTTTTTCTCTTTATTATTTTTTATTTCGATTTTATTTGTTTTCACAATCAGCAATCAAGTGCAATGAAATAAATGCTCTTCACTTTAAGTAGCGGGGCTTCTTTTGATGTCGTATGCTATGATATTTCATAGTATATATATTTTTGATTTAGTTTTTGATGTTATTAAGTTACTGTGATTGAGTTGGAGTTTTTGTTTGTTTTTTAAGGGTTTTTTTTAAAAAAAGGTTTAATGAGTATTTCAATTTTTTTTCACCTTCTTAATTTTTTACATTTAAATTTCTTTAAATTTTTTGAACATAATTTTTTTAATTTTTTGTTTTTTAAAATTGAGTTAGAACTTTTAATATTTTTTAAATCTTTTAAACTTTTTTAACTTGTCTATTCTTTTCAATTTTTTAAATTTTGAACTTTTAATTTTTTTAAAAATTAAGTTAAAAATTTTAGTGTTTTTAGAACTTTTTTAACTTGTATATTCTTTTCAATTCAATATTTTTTTAAAATTTTTTTAAAGTTTTTAAAATTAAATTAAAACTTTTAATGTTTCTTAAAACTTTTATACTTTTTTAACTTCAATTTTTTAATTTTTTTTAAAAATTCTTTAAAATGTTTTATATTTTTTTAAATTCTTTAATATTTTTAATTTAATTTTAGTTTAAATTTCAATTCTTTTGAAATTGAAGAAGTTTAGAAGTATCAAATTTTGAGTTTTATATGTAGAAATCTTTTAAGTTTTGAATTTTAAAAATTTAAGTCTTTTATATAATTTCCTTGAATTTTTTAAACTTCTTATTACAAAAACTAAGCTATTGATTTGTAGCAAGAAGAACTTTAATTGTTTGTAAATCACCTTGAACTTATCATTTGAATATAGAACTTACTATTATTAATAATACTATAATACTATAATTAATACTATTATTATTAATTTTTAAAAAGGATATTACGAAATATTTTTAATAATTCATCAGCGCCTTGGTGATAAAATATTATGTAGTACAGGTTGTATACAGAATAAGCAACTTATTGAGTTTTTATTGAAGTCTGACTCAGCCTTTAGATACTTAAGTTGATGTTTTTGAATAAAACTTTAATTTTTAATAAATTTTAACTAAAATTTTCTTTTATCCTTTGATGTTGTTTCACTTTTGACTTCTTTAATTTTTATTTAATTGATGTTGTTATTTACAGATTTAAAAATTATCAAAAATATAAATTTTGTTTAAATATCATAAATTGATCACGTTAGTACATTTCTTTGATACACAATTGATTTAAATAGTTGATTTTTTAATTATTTTAATTAAAATATCTTAGTCATTCAAACTATTTTCAATAAAAATTCAATTTACTCCTTCAAAGCACTAAAATAAAAATTCACTGTTAACTCCTTGACTTTCAATAATCATCTGACTTTCCAGAGCTTTATTTTCAACCAGGAACTCCACACATTTCTACAGATTAAATAAATTCCTTGTATTGTATAATTGTCCAGATTAACAATCTATTACATCACAAACGTTCTAAACCTTTCCATAAAAATTTTATTCACGACGCTTAGAACTAATTACTAGTTACGAATGGACATAAAAATAGCGACTGCATTGAAAATGACACGATTTATGCTTGCATTTTTAATCCACCGTATCTCATGGCTAAGTCCATTTGCTTTTCTTGTCCATGAATTTTTTATGCATGCACCATATCCATAGACTATCGATTTTTCCTACCCTGTTAGCTTAACTGCTCCAATCGTCATTGAAAATAAATGCGATTATGACAATTGAGGTTATTGAGGATTTTCCACTTTTATCTTCACAAATTAATTCGTTCTGACTATAAATATATAAATAAGATTATTGAACAGTTGTGCAATTTGTTCATTGCGATGAATAAACAATATTTATCACGATTATGCAATAACTTGAATTTTTTCTCTATCGGCAAACACTTTTTTAAGCTCAATTGATTCACGTCTGACTTGACCGAGCGATAAATGAAAACTATTAATTCTATAACGCAGCTTGATTGCCTTATTTCAAGCTATCCTTTATTCACAAAATAATTACAATGTAATTTGTCTATTGCATATCATGTCGTTCTATTTCATTCTCTTCAACCCCCTTTCTTTCTACGTTGACATTCACATACAGTCATGAATTACTTTTTATTATCATATGTGATACTTTTTTTCTGTCATATTTGTGTGTATAGCTTTGAAAAAATGTCGAGAAAATTATGAGAATGAATAATTTTTTTTTGAAAATTTTTAGCTGAAAAAGTAGAAAAATGTGCTTCGGTTTGGATATTTGCTTTCAAGAGGGGGTTCAAAATTTTTAATTAGGTTAAAGATTTTTCAAACTGATTAGTTTTTAGGTCAATTTCCCTCCCCTCTGAAAAAAATTCTTCATTTTGCTAGGATTTTTCACCAAAAATCCCCAGAGCAAAAAAAAAAGGGTTACTAAAAGGCAATTTCGAGCAACTTAGTGTACATTTTCCAATTTTGAGAGTTCAAACCCTCAAAAAATTCCTGGATACGCTCCTGATCTAAAGCAAATAATTTTCTACATTCCTACTTGATCATCAGTTCATGCATCCTTTGACATACAAATATATATATCTGCAATAATTATAGATATTACATAGTGAGTGTATAAAAATGTCTACTGAAAAAGGACATTCACATGTGAATATCCCAGGGAATATCCACTCTGAGCTGAGTTCTAATACAAATTCTCCCATGAATAATTACCACAACAAGTACATGAATAGTCAGTTGCGGTTGAATATTAATAGATTGAAGTTACTATTTTTAATTTTTTTATTTAAAGCTTTTTAAGTGACGTCAAAATGATTACATAAGCAGCATGTGAACTGATTTTGATTCCGACATTAACGACGATGATAACTTCAAAATTGTTTGCGTCATTGATGAGTGGCCTCATAAGGAGTGAACGACATTTTATTTTGGAAATGAAGGAAGGCGTTGCTGGAAATATGATAGGAAAATGATGTCAATAATGATTTTTATTGTTAATGACGTTGCTGGAATTTGGAGGTGTGGATTGGAAAATTAGAACAAAAAATGACTGATTGTTAAAAATACAAGTGTTAAATATTAATTAATGAATTAAATGGTCAGTTTAATTTTTTTGATTGTTTTTTTAATTAAAATTTTATTTTCTAAAAATGGATAAATATATAACAAAATATTGCAGCTGTGGCGTAGTGGTTAGAGTGTCGGACTTCGGCTCTAACGACCCGGGTTCGATCCCAGGGAATGTCTAGTCGGATTTGGGTGCTTTTTCACTGTTCTAGCCATATCAACTCGGTTTGTGTGATGTCAGCACACAAATTGTGGCTAGGTACATTGCATTGATATACCCTGGGTCATGCAATTGTGCAGAGTTGGAAATCAATCGTCTTCAATGACAAAAAGCAAAAACAAACATAAATCTCATCTGGATGTTCTTCGCATCATAAATAAACAATAAATTTTTCATTTAAAATCCATAATTAAGTTGTAATAGCTGCTGCTAGATCTCTTAAAAATTGTATTGAAATACTGAAAAGCAAAAATAAAATATAACGTTTTTTTTTTTTTTTAAAAAAAAATAACAAAATAATTTAAATTTGAAATTATTATTTTTATTTTTTTTATTAAAATTTTATTCAAATTTTTATTTTATGAAAATGGATAAAAAAAATAACTAAATAATTTAAATTTGAAATTATATTTTAAATTTTTTTTATTTTTTTATTAAAATTTTATTTAAATTGTTATTTTATAAAAATGGATAAAAGTGTAACTAAGTTATTTAAATTTGATATTATATATTTTTTAATTAAAATTTTATTTAAATTGTTATTTTATAAAAGTAGATAAAAGTATAACTAATTTGTTTAAATTTTATATTATATTTTAAAAAATGATTATTAAAATTATCCAGATGTCAAATTTTGATAGTTGTCAAAGCACTGCCTCAACACCGACCTAATAAGTCCTTTTGTATCGGAATTGTCAACAACATTCTTATCAGCACAAACATTTCTCAACATAGCTATATCATTTACACCGGTGTTATCAAGTAATTTCTCATCAATCGCGTAAATTTGATTTTTCTGCAAGAGAATGCTTTCCAAATTCGGTAAAATTCCAAACCAGTCAGAATGGATGACTTTGAATTTATTTTCAAGTAATGCAATTTGTTTTAAATTAGTCAAGGAACTGAAAATATTTGCTGGAAGTTCTTCAAGTTGATTGTAAGCAAAACTCAAAACTTCCAATTTTTCGAGCGGCTCAAACCATTCAGCACGTAAAGTTGTTAGCAAATTGTTATCCAAGCTTAATGACTTTAAACTTTTTTGTGTCCTGAAAATATTTTGTGGCAGGTCTGTAAATTTATTGTATCTGAGCATCAAAAGCTCCAACTTTTGTTGATTTCTGAAAATATTTTCAGGCAATGCAGGCAAATATGTCTGCATATAAAGCTCAAGTAGTTCCAAATTTTCAATGAAGGCATTTTCATCAAGTCTGTCCTCAATGTCGTTGTTGCTTAGGTGAATAGACTTTAAGTTACGACAATTTTTAAATGAATTTTCGTCAATTAGAACCAAACCAGCAAAATCGAAGCTTAATCTTTTAACATTTTTGAATTTTTCACAGATTATTGATGGAATTATTGGAGTTGTGGATGTGATAAAAACTGAAACGATTTGAACATCATCATCACACTTTCCAGGCACATGTGTTCCATTTATGTCTGTAAAGTTGTTGAGTCCATTTGGATTGAAGATTTTTAACGGACAGGTATATTCGTTTGTTAGTTCTACGTAGTAGTCACAATTTAAAAATTCTTCTTGACCGAAGATTCCCGAAAAACTCACAGAAAAAGTCAAAATCCAAAAGAATTTTGAAAACATTTTAATTTATTTGTTTTTTAATTACTTCACTTAGGAACTTGTTGTTATTGAATGAATATGAAGTTTTCAGCATTTGTCATTTTATATTATAATCCTTATCAGTATTGTTATTGTTATTGTCATTTTATCGGAATCTTTGACGCAATAATTCTGAAAAATTTGATAGAGTTGAGTCAATATTTGTATTTATTTAACAGGAAGTAATTGTTTTTTCATTAAATGGCGAAATTATAGAATTTTAGTTTGTCATACATTTATTACGCATTAGGATATAAAATTCTTCATAAGATGCAGGAGCATAGCCAGAAACATTTTGAGGGGGGGAGGGGTATTTTCAAATTTTTTGTATGAAAAAATTTAGATCAGATTTTTTTTGAATTTTTTCCGTCTAAACCCCTTGCAAATTGAAGAAAATTTTCCGTCAAGGGGGGATTTGTCTCCCAATCCCCCTGGCCACACGACTGATAATATATAGGATTCCACAACCACTAATAAAAAATATTTAACTCGTTTTATTTATGATATTTACGAGGGGGGGGGGGGTTAATCATGGTCTTTTTTGGATATCTTTTCAGTATTGGGTTTTCAAAAAATAGGAGAGGGTTGACCCTCCCTTAGATACGTCCCTATAGAGGGTAAAGCTTCACTGAAGTACAAATCTGAATTCTAATGACAAAATCCAAAGCGAGCCAAAACTTCCATTCTGTGTTCCAAATCTTGTATCATTATTCGTAGCTGTTAGTTTTTATCTTTAATTTGTTGCATGGAGTTTTGCACAGTTGCATTTTCATTTTCGAGTTTACAAATTCTTTCATCATAATTTCTGATTTCAGAGAATTTTGAAATAAAGGAACTGTTTTTGTTTATTTTACAGTGAGACCATTTTAGCTAAATATGATACCTAGTAATAACACGTTCATAAGTCTTATCGGAATGTGTCTTTTAGATATTATTGATTTTAAGCTTTTAGAAAAACAAGACAATTAACTTTTATGCTCTTAATAACACATTTTCAGGTCAGAAAAACTGATTAGAAAATTCTTGGAAAATTTATTTCATCATTATTCAACGATAGAAATAACACTTTTTCAACTTACATTTATGATCAATCATAAATTAATTAATTAATACTTACTAAGAATATTTCAAATTAAATTATAAAAATAAAAGAGATTATCTGTTTATTAAGAGCATTAACGACAAATCTCCAAAATTATTCTCATGAAACAGATGCGATGGTGGTGTAATGGTCAGCATTGTTGCCTTCCAAGCAGTAGATCCGGGTTCAATTCCCGGCCATCGCAATTCTTTTTTTGGTTACTTTTTTTGTGCTTAAGCTTTTTTTTGGCAATTTTTTAAATAAATTAATTTTTTCTTCATTTTTTAAGGTTAACTAAAAAAATAAATCATTGAAATTTTTTTAAAGATCAAAAACAAAATTATTTCAAGTCAATTTATTTTCATCGTTAACAGTGTCAACAAAAATAAAGAAAATTTATCTTTTCTCTTACGATTAAAATTACCACACAATCAAAATTAGTGTCTGCGTTTCTATCTTCTTCTTATTCAAGATAAATATTTACGAGCATGTGAATATGTTTTTATCAGTTTAATCAGCTGTTCTGTTAGAAATTGTTGCTTTTACGACTTCTATCGAATATTTTGGTGTCAATTGCCGATTGTTATGATTAATTGCACTTGATCTTGATTTGGGTGGTCATTAGCCATTATTGGTTTTTATTGAGAACATAGTTTTTGTTGGTCATACATATTTCAAATCAGCGCATCCAGGATTTTTTTGGGGAGAAATTTTTCGAATCATGACCTTTTTTTGTAGACGCTCCAAACTCCAAAACCAACCCCCCGGGTACGCTCTTGCTTCAAAACACCATGTGAAAATGCTCCTGAAGGACAAATAGCTATTCCTTCCTGCTCAAATATAACCACCTAAATATATTTCAAGATCATGATTAAATACTCGTAAAATTGTTGAACGTACAATTGGAATTTCAATATTAATAATGAAAACACATGTACGCTTCAAAATTTTACATCATCGACTCCACTACTTTTAGTACATTTCGATCTTTCATCGAGAACATGAAGCTGATCAATTTAATAATTTTGTTCACATTTTTAAATACTTTTTCATGTGAATATTTTTCATCAACAGCGGAATTAAAGAATTTGGAGAAGAATGAACGAAAGTTGATTGGATTATTGAAAGATTTTGTTAATGAACTAGATGGAAAGATCTTGTATGTCAAAAAGTAAGTTTTTTAATATAAAAAATGAGGATGATTCAATTAGTTAAAAAAAACTAGTACATGACCAGGGAGGAGGTTGGGGATCATACTGCTCTACCCTCGATCGAAAATTTTCTTCAACTTGTTAAAAGTTTTTGGGGAAAAAAATCCCAAAAAATACTTGTTTTAGAAGATTATAAATTTTATTTGTTAGTTATTTAATTTGGGGTGATTTAAAGATTTAATTAACTCTTTATAGATTTTTTTTTAAAAATAGGTAATATAAAGATCCTGAAATTTTATTCCAAATTTACTTAAATACCCTCTTAAAAAATTTCTGGATACATTTCTCACTTATGTATGACCCCAACCAAATTTTTTAAGATTTTTAATTTTATTATTTATTTTGTTAAATTTCTAATGCTAAGGATTTTTGTTTTTGTAGATATCTTGGTAACCTCGAAGACGAGCATGCTTTAATGACGAAAGACGTAGAAGAATACCTGTTTAATCCCCTAAATTCATTTTCCTTGATTAAAAGACTTTCACAAGAAATTGAAGAGTTGCAAAATAATTTTAAATTAGTTGAAGAATTTATGAAAAAAGTTGATGAAATAAAATTACCATCTAGTGAACTTAGTGGTGCAATTGAAGGACTATACCGATTACAAAAAACTTTTGATCTAAAATCAG
This sequence comes from Chironomus tentans, assembly GCA_963573255.1. Taxonomy (NCBI): domain Eukaryota; kingdom Metazoa; phylum Arthropoda; class Insecta; order Diptera; family Chironomidae; genus Chironomus; species Chironomus tentans. The sequence continues at coordinate 20,205,723 of OY754302.1, forward strand.
AGGATTTTGTTAAAGGAATAATTGATGGCAAGCAATATGGAAGGGGAATGACAGCATTTGATTTGCTTGTTGCGGCAAAAGAATTGATGGATTTGGATGAAAAATATGCTGATGAGTATATTGAAATAGCTAAAGAACTAAACTTAGCATTTAATAAAAATTCAAAAATAAAATTTTTGGAACAACTTTACGAAATATACAATGCAACTTTAGATCATGACTTGGCACTTGATGCTCTTGAAGAAATTAAGAAAATTGATCCAAACTATCCAAAATATGATAAAATAAAGCAGACTACCGACATCCCATTTCGAAAAAATTCGACAATTATTTCGAAAAAATTCGACATTTATTACGAAAATTCAAATTTAATTTGACCGTTAAAAACAATGTAAACAAACAAATCTTTGAAAGCTAAAAATTTATGTTTTCATTAGTTTTAATCATAATGTTTCTAAATAATCATAATCTTTAACATTTTCTGGGCCATTTAATCAGTTTGTTACATTAAAATGAGTGAAAATAAGCAGTTTATCACCAAAAATTAAATTCATGAAAAATTTCAGTAACACATTCACATTTTTTGTTTACATTCGTTGTGAAAATTTGTTTAGCATAATTTTGTGCATTTGGTTAATTAAATTGAGTCCAAAACTTATAGAAACTGTTTAGAATGTTTCATTTTATGTAACAAAACAGTTAAATACTGAATTTATATTAAAATAAGCAAAAATTATATTTTTCTGTTAACGGTCAAAAAATATTCAAAAAATTTGAAATTTTCTGTAACTGACGTTTTTTGCCATGTCGGTAGTCTGAAATAAAGAAGGAATTTGAATTATTCTTTTCAACTGTTGAATGTGAAGCTGCTCCAGTAATTGACCATTCTCAAGAACTTTCAGGATCTTACTGGACACAAACAAAAGAAAATTTAATTTTATCAAAAGCTTGTCAACAAAAATTGACGAAATCAACTGCAGAAATGTCACAACTGCACTGTCGATACATCTCAAAGACCTTCTTCACAAAAATTGCACCATTTAAAATTATGGAAGCTAACTTAGATCCCTATATTGTGATTTACCTTGATGTCATTTCTGACAAAGAAATTGAACAACTTAAAAATATTGCACAACAAAATTTGCATAGAGCTGCAGTTGTAGGCACAAATTCATCATCAGAAATTTCTAAGAATCGTGTTGCAAAATTAAGTTGGCCAGAAGATTGGAGACATAAGATCTTTCAAATTCTCACAAATCGAGTTAATGACATGACTAGCTTGAGTATGGCAACTGCAGAACGATGGCAAATTCAAAATTATGGAATTGGTAATTATTTTATTTTTTTCTGTCAACTTTATAAGCATTGGCATCCTAGTGAGATTGTATACAAGTTGTTATCTTAATTGTCACTTTTGTCTGTTCGGCGGATTCAGATAAAATCTAACTCAGTGCTGTCTAATAACATGGTAATGTTTGGATCAAATAAAAGTTTTTGATTTAGACTTAGGCATACAGGTCTCTAGACTAGTATTTAGGCCCATATACTGGCAATTTTTTATCTATTATCAACTAAATCTTAACTAGATGGTTTTTGAGTCATATCAGTAAACTTGGATTTAAAAACACTGATCATGTCCACTTCTGATAATCTAATGTTTAAAATTTTTGTTCAATGCATACATTTTTAGGTGGATTCTATAGTGCTCATCATGATTTTGCAACAAGAGGAGAAGCATTCAACGACAAAAATGGAAACAGAATAGCAACAATGTTATTTTATGTAAAGAAATTTATTTTATATCTTTATTCGAATACTAAAATTTTAATTTAAATTATTTTAGCTTTCAAACGTTGAGAAAGGCGGTGGAACAATTTTTCTACTTCTTCGTGTTCATGTTCCACCAATAAAGGGCACTGCAGCATTTTGGTATAATTTGAGCTCTTCAGGAAATCGAGGTATAAACATTTGTTAGTAGCTTTTGGATTTTTGGGATTCTTTTTAATTTGGTCATTGATATTACTCTAGTTGGACATAAGTATTATGTTATGATCTGTATTCAGATTTTTAGTAAATTTTTTGGGTGTATTTGGGCGCCGAGGCTTTGGCAACGGGTGCCGTTCGAAAAACTTTAAAAAAATTCTATATAAAGGGGAGCAATAAAAAATATATAATTTTATATAATCAAATATCTGATTTTGCTCCCAAGCGACGAAAAACCCTTGCTACACCACTGTTCAGTATTCTTTGAGTATAAAAAATTTGATTCAATGGAAACCACTTTTAATTTAGTCCAAAAAATCAAAAAAAAATCCAGTTCTTAAAAAAATTAACACTTTTCTTACAGAATATCTGACACGTCACGCTGCATGTCCAGTGTTGATAGGAAGCAAGTGGGTTGCAAATAAATGGCATTTTCTATTGTTTCAGCAGACAAAATATAATTTAATAATTAATGCATTTTTTAGGATTAGTGAGCATGGACAGGAATTTACACGACCATGTGAACTTGAACCAAAACTAACACCTCATGATTATTATTTAAAGAAATATGACTTGAAAGATTATGAAATACAATTTTAAATAACACAAGATGTTAATTAATTGTTTTTTGGAATTTTTCAAATTTTTTCAATTATTTAATATTAAATTTTTTAAATTTTCCAATATTCTAAATTCTTATTACTGCACAGAAATAAAATAGTTAAATAATAAAATGTTAAATAGTTTTTAATTCAATAATAATAACTTAAAAAGTTTTATTTTATCATCTTGAAATTAGTTATTTTTAAAGATTTTAACATCAAATTTTAGTTTACAATTAGGGTAAAAAATGTTAATTTTGGTCATTTTTACACTTGAGAACTTTGAAGGCTTTGTACTCTTCACTGCTTCATTTAAGCTTGTTTGAAAATACATTAAAATGTCAGAATTTGTGGATATTTTCACTCCAGAAAAAATCAGAATCCACAAACTTGTCGTATCCAAGATATATCCATTTAAAAGAAAAATGTATTTTTTGGTCACAAAAAATGTTAAAATTGGTACTTTTTTTCCGAAGTGAGCATTGAAATTTTTTGTCAACAAACAATTTTTAAAAAGTTTTATGGATGATTTCATGCCTTTATCTTGCAGCTATGTTCAAATCCTTTATGTCAAGTAATATTTAGACCCAAACCTACAAGTCCTCATCAAAAAGTTTCAAAATTTTTAATACTTTTGTTCATTACAAAATGACCAAAAAATACATTTTTTTTGACCAAAAAATACATTTGAAAATGGGTCATTTTGTTTCCAAGTTTTTGAAGCAATGCTTTATTTATATAAGAAGGTTGGTATGAGCATCGATAGAAGAAATCAAGAGCTTTCTTTCTGTACACTCATTATGTTACGAAAATCACCTCCTTAAGCACAAATGACAAAACCAAAAAAGTACCAAATTTTGGATTTTCTCACATTTTTTTGTTTTCAAGATTTCAAGTCACAGGATGGCTTAAAATTCAAAAGCTCAAAAACGTATCCTTATTTTTTGCTCCTCTTCAAATCTTGTGAACAAATGTGGTACCTAAAATGCTTAGTGTCCATTTTAGAAAATGACCAAAAAATACATTGACCAAAATTAACATTTTTTACCCTATATCTAAAGAATTGTTGTCCAAATCACTTTGAAACTCTTTCAATTTTTTAATAGTTGAGTTCACATTTTTTAAAATTTCATCTTTGTACTTCCACAATATTGTGTCTTTAATTGGATTTTGCAAGGACTTTTTACATTCTGAATATAAACAATCGTTTCGGTAGTGTACATTTAGTCCAATATCAGGGGGGATAACATGACATTTACATTGGTTGGTGTCAAGGCATTTCAGCGGAAAATGATTATGGACAACTTCAACTCGATCCATCCTCATAAAAGATTTTGCTCCTCTATTGTCAGGTGAAAAATTAGCAGCTCGATAAATATTTGACAAAAATCTTAAATTTTTTGAGATTCCAGGAATTGTTTCATTTTCATGAACAGATTTAAGTAGGAAGTACATATTCATAGCTGGAAATGCATCAATAATTTTATTCTTGATCTTTTTTTTCTCAATTAATCTTGTCAAGAGATCCGACCATTTTCGATCCTCAGCATGTTTGGGAATTATAAATTCATCAATATCCAGGGGAATCATGTATTCATATAGATACAAATTCTCATAAAATGAGTCATGGTATGGAACCAAGTCATTTTGTAAAAATTGATGAAAATTTTCGTTTTTTTTGTGTGGAAATTCGTGTGGAAATTTAAAGTATTTAATCGTAACAAAATTTTCAGCCTGATACATTTTCAGCACTCGAATGACATTGGGATGTGCATCGACGATGAAGATTTCTACTTTGTTGACATCGAAAATTTTGAGAATTTCGCACCATTCGATCAAAAGTAATGAAATGTCATTATGGAAGTCCAAACATTTCACACTGACTAAAAATTTTTCTTTATGTCCGTTTTTGGGTCTTTTATTTCGTATTTCGAAAACATTGTTTGAATTTTCACATTCAAGCTCTACAAATGAGACAAATTGTGGAACTAAGCTGATATTTGAAAGTGGATTTGGACAGTTAATTAGATAAGGATTAACTCCTTCAGTATTATTGCTCCATTGATTATTCCAGGTCAGTATATATTCTTGGACTTGGACTGGAATTGGCTCATTAATTCCATCAAACCAAAACTGACAATAAGCTTTGACAAAAACGTCAATTTTGTTAACCAATGCAAGAATTCTAACCATAGAATTGTTTTTTAGTGTCTTCCGATCATCAAAATAAGCATTAAAGAGGTAAAAAGTCCCATTTGATGTGTTTTTCACTTGCCAATTTATATCACTTACATTCAAGTCCGCCAGCATTGGAAACCGACCGCATTGTGGATTTGTCTTGACTCTTAAAAGCCTGCTGATTTGTTCATTAATGCTACTTTTTTGAATGTCAATAAATTCATAATATTTTATCTCAATATGTTTTGGAATCTGTAAGGCTTTGAGGATTAATAAGCACACTGTAATGGCTATGATAACAAATATCATGAATTTTTTCGCTTTTAAAATAGTAAACTGCATTTTTTAAAGAAAAAATATTAAATTTTTAAATAAAAAAATTTAAGTCGATTTCAAACACCTTCCAACAAGGCACAAAAAATTTTGTCACGAAAACGATCAAAGATTTAAAAACATATGTTACAAACAGATAACTACTCCAAGCTATGTATATGAATTAGACTTAGATTATCGTTTAACCATAATTGTGTTTGGATCAGACAAAAGTTTTCGATTTAGACTTAGGCACACAGATGTCTTGATAGTATTTAAGTTCATATACAGCTACATCCAGACACATCTAAGCATAGATTGTCATAAAATATCTAATATGTATCTATGATATCATAACATCATCTTTTATCTGAAGTCGGTTTCTAGGGATACCCGGGGTACCCTACCTACCCTAGGGTACAATAGGTTGAAGGTACCCAACCTCGAGTAGGTAGGGTATACACTAGGTTTAAATCTTTAATACTTGGTTTTTAATCTGCTAAATTCTGTCCGGGAAGAATTCACTTTCATCCATAACAAGTAATCACATCTATACATCTAAGATTCAGTTTTGAAACTTTGTTACAAGAATCTTGTATCCACATAGTACCCAAAGTAATATTTTGTTTAATTTTCATCATTTTATTTCATCATGACTCGTCAATTTATAATTTTTTGTATATTTTACTTCAACCTAAATAAGCAATGATAATGACGTCAATTGAAACAAATAAAGTAAAACTTGTGTCAATACTATATCAAAGTTTTTGATACGTGGTGAATTATACGCATTATTAAATGTTAAAAAAAACTGAAACTTTTTTACTGCATTTTCTGTTTTTTAAATCTTTTAAGGCTTCGCTATGGAATGAATCCGTCTGTTGAGTAAAGAATTTATTTTTGCAAAAATAATGTTTCTAACATATGTTACTGTTTGAATCTTAAGATTTTGAATAATATTTAGCGTATTTTTTAAAACTTGTTTTTCAGCGTAAGCTGAAATATATTAGAAAAATATATTCACACACAATTAAAATTGGTGTGAATATGATTTAAAAATAAACTGCTTTTCGCCTTGCATCGAAAAATATCAAGTACATCTAAAATTTGTTCAAAAAAAAACTAAGATAAGTGCAAAAGACAAAATCAAAAAAGTTTGATTCCTTATAAATAATTTTTTGTACATTAAAGTAATTTTATATAAGTAAATAATAAATTCATCATAAATCATAATAAAAAAGTATCATAATTAAATTATAATCAAGTTTCATAGATATTATTAATAGATATTCGCAAAAGTTAAAATGAGAAGGAAGCTAAAAGCTTTTAATCCAAACATTTCAGTTGCAACGCTGAATACTATGAATTAAAAAACTGTAAAAAATAAATTATGTAGAAAAATTATAAAAATGATTTCTTTAGATCATTATATTTAGGGTTTTCAATCCCGGGATCCCGAATCCCGGGATCCCGGGTTCCCGCTCGATTTTCAGTACCGTAATCCCGGGATTAGAAATGGCTCCAATCCCGGGATTACGGGATTGAAAATTTCTTTATATTTTCTGAAACTTTTTTTAACGTCAAGGTTTAAAACATTATTTTTTTGTAATATTTTAACTCAAAAGGTAATATGTGTAAAGAAAAGTTTTAAATTTACGTTCAAATAATGAATTTTGACAAATTTTCTAGTTTGAAACTACAGATTTTTACTGTAAATTAAATTTACTTGACTTTTTAATATTTACCGTATTTAGATACTTAATTTGGATAAAATTAGGTTTATTTTTAGTGCAATTAGACTCATTAAAAAAAATTCTATATATTTGGAGATACATTTGAGTTTGAATTTCAATTTTGATCCAGAAAATTTCCGGGATTGAAATTTAGAGAATGCATAGTTTCTATAAAAATTTGACTAAGTTTACAAAGGACTGCAAAATAACTTAATTTTAAAAGTGGATATTTTGATAAAAATTTGTTTTATCTTTTACTTATCGTCAAAATATCTGGTCACCATATTCTTAGAGCAGCTTAGAGCTTCAAAAAAACATTAACAAAGCTTTTTAATTTCAAATATTTATTGAAATTAATTTCAATTAAACCTAGTTTTGCTTTTTTGGAAGTTTAATTGTATTAAAATATTTTAAAATCTTTTTAATTGAAATTTTATAAGTGCATTTAAACCCTTTTTTTCATACAAATTTAAATCCCGGGATCCCGGGGATCCCGGGATTAGAAATTTTCAATCCCGTAATCCCGGGATTGAAATTTTGGACCGGGATTGAAATCCCTATTTATATTTATTCAAAAATCTGCAGCTTGTTATGAAGATACATATTATGAATCAACTAGTTGATTAAAAGTTGAAAATATAACTTAAAGAAAATGACAATTCACTATTATGGTTGTTTAATTCAAAATTCTTTTTTTGATGAGTTGTTCAAATAAAATGAATCATCTAATAGTTTATTTCTCAGATGATCGTGGTTGGGATTCATCTGGTCCTTCTGGTCTTGGTCGGGGTCCATGTGGTCCTTGTGCCGATGGTCCTTGTTCTTGTGGTTGGGAATCATCTGGTCCTTCTGGTCCTTCTGGTCTTGGTCGGGGTCCATGTGGTCCTTGTGTCGATGGTCCTTGTTCTTGTGGTTGGAAATCATCTGGTCCTTCTGGTCTTTGTGCTGGTAGTCCGATGCTCGAGTTTCCAGTTGACGGTGCAGGGGTCACAATTTTACAATGTCTACGAGCTTGTAAAACTAAATTTAAAAAAAAACGTTAATCAATTTGATCACAATAATTAAAAATGAAAATTTCAAGATATTTACCATTTACAAAAGCTAACACCAACAATAAGTATACAAAGAACTTGATTTTATTATAGATTGACTTGTTTTCTCGAAAATCTAAATTAATATTGAAAAAAACATTTGAAAAAATGTACTTTTATACATAATTTTTAAGGAGGGGTGAAATTAATATTTTATATTATGACGTCTTATTTTAAGGGGAATAATAATATTAAGCATAGACGCACAATTTTATAGAAAACAAATTACTCATCTCAGTGATAAAGTATAATTTTGTATTTTTTTACGAAACGTCTGTTATCTTATATTTAAATAATTTTGAAAAATTCAATGGAAAATAATTTTTTTTGAGAAAATATATCGTAGACTTAAGCCTCGTCCAAGATTCTAATTTTTATAGTAATATTTTACTATAAATGTTAAAATGCATTTATAACCTTAAATATGTTTTACTGATTTTATAATATTTTTTAACATTTTTCTCATATCAGTCATATTCACTATCCAGAAAAATTTAAAATAAAAGTTTTTTTACTGTTTTCACTCGAGCTCAGCATTTTTATCATACTCGCATCACCGAATTAAATATTCCAGTTTATGCATAAAAATTATAAAATCAGTTTTAATTTCCTGTACTTAAATCCCTTTTGTTCCTCGATATTCTCTCAGTCTATACAAAATAATATTTTTGTATTCGCTTTCAATTTCTGATTTTTTCATTCAAGTGCGATGAGCGAAATCATAAAAATAATTAAAACATTTTTTCTGTTTTTTGGGCGGAATTTAAAAAGAATGTAGGGAGGTTTTGTGTCTGAATTATTTATTGAAGGATGTGAAAATGCGATTTGAAATGGATGATATTTGTAAAATTGTGGATTTAAAACATTTTTTTTAAAAAAGTGGAAAGTGAAAAAATTTAAAAAATGGAAAATTTGAAAAGGGTAAAAAAATTTAAAAAAATTAAAAAATAAAATTTAATAAACAATAAAAAGAATTTAAAAAATAAATTTTTTTAAAAAGTTAAAAATATTTGAAAAAGTTGTTAAATTTTCGAAACTAAAAAAATAAAAGCTAAAAAAAGTTGATGGAAATAAATTAAATGTACAAATTTTACAAGAAATGAATTTTTAATTTAGTAATAAATTAAAAACCCTCCTTAGGAATTACATTTCCAATAATAAAGATTAAAAAGTACCCGAAATGATGAAAAGAAATGTATTAGAAAAATATTTAATTTTAATATCTCAAATTGGCTCCTCAATATCCTGTTTCTTATCGCTTCTTCGAGGGAATTTGTTTATTGACTTGAAGATCCTTTTGAGCACTCAGCTTTCCGTTCTGTTTTTCTGTCAGAAAAGAGATTAAAATATCAAAAAGCTCAAAATTGATAAAAAAAATTTATTAACTTTTTTCATCGCTCAAATCTTTTCATTTCAATCTTCACTTGGCACACAAAATAGAAGCTTTAATGTTTATATTACATTTTTTATTCTCATTTTTGGTCTGTTATTGCTGGTGATTCTGTTCAAATAATCTCAAAAAGGAGAGGAAAAAATACCTTTTTAATATCATTTCTTATTCATTCATTTTGTTTTATTTTCAGTTAGCTGATGAAGAATGAGGGATTGTAGTTTTTAATGGAAGGAACTAAACGCTTTTATAAAAACTTGATAAATTTACTAAATTGCTTTTATTTGCTTTCTCTAATTTTTTGGGATTTGTCAAACTTTTAAATGTTTTTCGAACTTTTCTAAATTTTTCAGATTTATAACTTTTTTAAATTATTAATTAAACGATTCTTAATTTTTTTTAAACTACTCGAATATTTTTAAAATTAGTTTTGAAAATCTATATTTAATTTTTTCAGAATTCTTTAAATTTTCTTTTTTTAAAAACAGCCTTTAATTGTATTTTCAAAGAATATTTTTTAAGCTTTTATTAAATTTTTGATAATTTTTTAACTTTTTAGATATTTATAATCACTTTTTAATTTTTTAAATGTAATTTTAAATTAGATTTTTTTTTAATTTTTTTAAATTATTTAAGAATAACGAATTTTTCGAATTTCTTCTCAAATATTCCCAATCTGCTTAAAGCCTACTCCAAAATCATTTTTTGCACAAAAGCCAGCTATCCAGTCAGAATGGGAAGAAAATTTAATGAATTTCTCCTCAAACGATTTTCCACAACATTTTTTCCTCATCTTCTACACAGCTAGTGATGATACTTCTCCCACTTCTTTACGTCTTTAATATCTGTCGTTTTCCTCTTCTTTTGTTTTAAAAGATAAAATATCATCATTATGAGCTTATAACTGATTCCATTAAAAACATTGAAATGCTAGGAAGAAGAAATATTAAAGGAAAAAAATTATGGAAGGATGAAAAACGAAAGAAAATTGTTGTAGGAAAAAAGGCAAGATGAAAAAAATGATAAAATAGAAAAGGATATTAATTTATAAAAATAGCAAAATGTTAAGGAGTAAGTCTTGTCGCAAATATTGGAAATTTTTAGATATTTGTAGACAAAAATAAGAAATTAGAAGAAAATTCTTACAATAAATAAATAAAAAACGACGACTTTTTGTCAATAAAACTTAAAGCGACGACTTTTTTCGGTAAAAATTAAAGCGTTGAGTTTTTGTGAGTCAAACTTAAAGCGTCGACTTTTTATCAGTTAAACTGAAAGTGACGACTTTTTTTATCAATCAAACTTAAAGCGTCGACTTTGTGTCAGGCAAAACTAAAGCGACGACTTCTTTCAGTCAAAATTAAAGCGACGACTTCTTTCAGTCAAAATTAAAGCGATGCCTTTTTGAGCCAAATTGCATCAAAGCATCGTTATATCGTCTTAAAAATCATATATGTATTTTCCTCACACTTCACCACCTTCAAAAACTAAAATTCCATAAGCACTTGACAATGATCCAACAAGCTACTCAACAAGATTGTGTAATTGACTGATTCGTTTACCTTATCTCCATCATTTTGCAGATAACAATTGTGAACATCCTTATATACACACATCTGCTTGCATTCTCATCTACACACATTTTATTCCAGCATTTATTGTTGTTACCACTGACTGCCTTTCCCATTGTTGCCTTTATGTCCACTTGCGAGAGTTTTAATTGAATTTTTCTGCGTTTGCTTTTTCCTCATATTTTTTTGCATACGTTTTAAAATTGTACATGATCCAATGACTGAAATGAAAACAAAAGGGACATAAAAGGAGGAAAAGTTGGAGAATTAATAGAGGGCAATTGAGGGGTTTGTAGCTTAAAGCGCTGCTTTATTCTTCTTTTGTGAGACTTACCAGACAAACTGTTGAAATTTTTTTGCAAAATAGTCAGCACAAATCTCGAGCCTTCCTGCTTTAATTGAAAATCCCTCATCCGTTCATTAATCAATTTATTGATTTTAATTTTTCAAAAACTTTTATCCTGTTCACATCCAACACACAAACATATTGTTCAAATATGACATATAAAGTCACTGTAATTATATTTTTGTGGATTAACTTCTCATGTTTACGTAAAATACAATTTCAATAAATGTTTATGTTGTAACGACAAAATGAATGCGGGATGGGAGATTTTTTATTCGTGTTCCTGAAAAACATAAAATTGAATTGAATTTTCTTCACAAAATTACATTTGTGGGCAGTGTTTTTTGTCGTGTGCATTGAATGTATCGCATTTATGTTTGGTGATAATTTTTCCTCCTTCTTTTTGATACATTATGAACATGAGATGAATGTGGACAGAAAAATTCGGATGCAATTAAAGGATGAGGTTTGAGAGAAGTCAAGGGTTTGGCTGACTATAATCAGTAACGAATTATTTTGAGTTTTGAACCTAAATATACGACTTATTTGACGTTTGAATCTAAATGGACGACTTATTTGAGTTTTGAACTAAAAGCAACGACTTATTTTGAATTTGAACCTAAAGCAACGACTTGTTTCAAAATTTGAAATAAAGGTAACGACTTTTTAATTTGAACCTAAAGTGCTGACTTATTTCAAAATTTGAACTTAAATCAACGACTTATTTTGAATTTGAACATAAAGCGACGACTTGTTTTCAGTTTTGAACCTAAATAGATGACTTATTTAAATTTTGAACTTAAAACAATGACTTATTTGAGTTTGGAACTTAAACCAACGACTTATTTTGATTTTGAACTTAAAGCAATGACTTAGTTTGAATTGGAACTTAAAGAGACGACTTATTTAAATTTTGAACTTTAAACAATGACTTATTTAAATTTTGAACCTAAATCAACGAGTAATTTTGAAATTTGAACCTAAAGCATCGACTTATTTTAAAATTAGAGCTTAAATCAACGATTTATTCTAAAATTTGAATGTATGGCAATAACTTGTTTTGAACTTGAACTTAAAGCGACAAATTTTCAAGTTTTGTACCTAAAGCGACGCTTTATTTTTGAAATATCTCATAAAATTCTGAAAAAAGAGCGCCACTTTCTCAAAAGCAGCAATTTTCTCAACTTCATACAATTTTTTTCCATCCAACAATAATTTAATTTTTTAAAATTGTCAGTTTTAATAACACCACAGATTAATGTCGCACGTACTCAATTCCAATTCAATGCATCCCAATATAAAACTGGATCATGTTGAATTATGGGAATTAATGTTTCATGTTGCTTAATTGACGGTAGCGATTAATTGATGATGACAAATTGTGGAATGAAATTAAAATTATTTTTATGGTGTTGTGTGTGACTGTATACAGCATGTATGTGCCATGGTATGGTGGAAAATATTTATTTATTGTCCTCGTAATATATATAGTTTGTGGTTGTGAATAAATTTAATTTTCAGATGGAGCAGAAAAATTGATAAAAGTCAGAATTGGAGTTGAATTTTTGGAGCGAATTTGGATTTGAGTTATGAGTTTTTGCTATTTTTAAGATTGACGAAAAAGATAAATTTAATATTTTTTTTAAATTTTTTATTTTTCAAATTGAATTTCTTTTTACAAATTATAAAATTTTACTTCAAATCGACCAATCTGCCACAATTTTAAATTATTACCCCAAAAAATCATCGCTATAATTTGAAACATATTGGATTTTCCACTCACAATTTAAAAAAATTATTATAAACTCTAAAAAACTAATTATGTGTGTGGTCTAGTTCATGTGGTAAACTGACAAATGATTATGTTCGAAAAAAATTCAATTCAGTCTATTTTTAAAAGGATTATTATTGAAATATACATGGTATATGCATTTATGGATGAAAAAAAGATAAAATTTATCAATTTTGATGTTAGTGAAATATCGATGGATTTTTAATTGGATATAAATTGACTTTATGATGATGTAATTTTCATGCATGAAACACCTCACTACATCTTTTCATTATTTTTTAGTGGAGGGGGATTTGGTGTTGGATGGTGGGGGGTCTGTGAATTTAGAGGTTTAATACTTTTTTGTAGTGAAATTTTAGTTTTAAAAATAATTTTTTTAAAAAAATTTAAAAATTATTTTTCTAAAAAATTCATCGAAAAATGGAATTTTTTTAAAAACTGAAATTTTTCAAATCTTTTAGAAAAATAAAATATTTCTTCTATTTCAAAAAAAAAACTAGAACCCCCAAGAAAATCTCCATCATATCCCACTTACACCTCCAATAACTCTTGATAATTCAGTCTATATATAGATTTACACAGTATTGAAAACTACATATTCCAATAAAATAAGAATAACAGCATTAGCAACTTCATAAAGCAGACAAGCTATCCAGAAAAGGATGGAAACATTTTTATGGAGCAATAATCAAATTATCGACTTCCAATTTATGTCATAAAAATTGATGTTTAATGAAATGAGCAGCTATGCTGTGTATATTGAGAATGGAGGAAAAATGGCTGTAATTTAACATGTTTTAATAACAGCAACAACATAAATCCATTTACATAGACATGTTGACAGTTTTCATCATCAATGGTAATTATGATCTATCGTAGCATCCAAAATCCAATCTACTCAAATATTATCAATATTCATTGACTATTTATTCGGCTTTTGTGTGTTATGTGCGAGGTTGGTGGGATGCCTTGTGGGGGTTTTGTCAGATTTTATTACTATTTTAATGACTTTAACGTTAAAAAAGTATGTAAGTTGTGCTAAAAATTAAAAATTTTTTTTAAAAAATTGAAAATATAAAATATCTTCAAAAATATCAAACTTTTTTTTGAAGTTATGGAACACTAAAATTGTTAAATAACTAGAAATGTTAAAAAATAAAATGTGAAAAATGAAAATATTAATAAAATTAAAAATATTGAAATAGTTTAAAATGGTAATAAGATAAAAGTGTTAAAAATTAAAATATTAAAAAATAGAAAGGAATTAAAATGTTTTTAATTTGATTTTTTTTTAAATTTTAATTTTTTATAAAACTTTAAAATGTTAAAAATTTAATAAATAATAATTCAAATTTTCTATTAAAATCTGTAAAAATCACCACAATTCCACCACAAGGACATTATCATTTAGATTGCCTCTGTCGTGTGATGTGAAACATCAAACAGTAAATTTAATTAACCAACAAAATATTTATCCCCAATTATTCTGTTCACTGAACTTTCATCAGAGAGAAATTGATTTAACATCATACATGAGAGGATATGATGATGATTATGAGCATAGAAGTTGGAGAAGTGGCAAATTGAGAGTGAAGAACATGTGACAATGGAAAATGTAGCAGGAAAAAAATCATGCAAATTAGCTTTTGTCCTTTTCTGCATTAATAATCTGATGAGGGCAACAACACAACTTGTTGGGGGGGATGTTAATGAAGTTAAGTATGAATAAGAGGATAGCCGGATTTGGATGAAGTCCGTCTTGACTGAGAATATAGACGCATTTAATTGAAATCTGAGCTGAAGTGGCTATGTGATTTAGTAGCTAAAAGCTGCCAACAGTTGTATTTTTGAATCAGTTGAACTGAGAAGACAGCACGCAGCCTCAAATTGAAGACTACAGACAGTTGTTACCACCAGGGGTGTATCCAGAAATTTTACGAGGGGGTTTTTTTTGGTTGGAAAAATTTAAGGGTTTTGGGATTTTTTATAAAAAAATATATTATATATTATTAATATTATATAATACTATTTTTTCTGAAAAAAATTCCCAAAAAGGAGGTTTGACCCCCAAAACCCTCCCTTGAATACTCCTCTGGATCCTATTTAAAACTGTAAACCTTGAAAAGGGTCTAATGAACTCAAACCTGTCTACCCAATAATAAAAAAAGTTGAAAAGCATCGGAAAAACTACAATCGACATTTTTCCAATAATTCATTAAAAATTAATCTGTCATGTAATCAATCAGGTATGCTACCTTGTAAGTAATTATCAATAATTGCATCTAAATGACATTCAATAGAAAATTGTAGTGCAATTTAAATATAATTGATTATGGAAGACCTGTCACTTCTACGAAAGTGATTAAAACAGAAATCGATAAGCTATTTATGGAAGCAACAAAGTGTGTATTGTGCATTTTATGAATAAATGAAGACGTGAATGGAAATATTGATTTGACTTGGAATTTAATTTTGCTGGGAATGTAATAACTAGAGCAGACCAAGATCCGTCATGAGCCACACAAAATCTCCAAAAAAGCATCAAGAATTTTTTAGAAATCCCATCCTTAAACCTCAAAGACAATCTGCAATGTCTTCATGACAACACAAAAAATTTAGCACATCCAAAAGGCATGTTGTGAAAATATTTTTCCTTTTAATTGACATCAAATTGAATGGAAAAAATTGAATTATTTTTCATGCATAACATCATGTATGGACTAAATTACATTCTGAAAGGGAGACTGCCGAGATGTCTCCATAACAACATTGAATACATGCAGTCACTTTGATTGTCTAATAAATGCTTTGACAACACATGCAGTGAACATTCTAAAGCTTCTTTTTTGGTATGCAGAAACTTTATTAATTTATGGCAGCCATGCGATGATGAATTTTTAATTAAGAGGATTTTTACATCAAATTTTCATTTTTATTCGATTTTTTCTCACATAAAAGAGAAATGGATAATATTGATGTGCATGTTGATATGATCGAGTCTATTTTCAGTCAGATTTATCTTTAATTTTTGTGATGTTAATACAGCTGTGGTGATTATAGCTTTGTGAAAGGGATCTATTGAAAAAATCGAGGATGGTCGATGGTTATGCGGCAATTTTGTGTGAAATTGAAAGCTTTGAAATTCAGTTTTTGTGAAATGTTTTATAAATTTTGATAAAGTTTTTATTTATTTGTTTAAATTTCAAATTTTAAAAAAGTTTGATTTTGTTTCAATTTTATGTTTATTAAAATTTTAACATTTAAATTTTTTAATTTCATAAATTAAAGCTTAATTAAAATTAAAATTTAGTTAAGATGTGGTTAAAATTTAAATTTATTTAATTTTTTTTAAATTTTAATTTTTGTTAATTTTATTTCATTTTTCAATTTTTTTAAAAGATACTTCAAATATTTTTATAATTTTTTTAATTTTTATAATTTAAATATTAAATTTTTAAAATTTCAAATATTTTTTTAAATTTCAAAAACAAAATCCTTTCAAGGGTTTCCAATCGATGATGTATTGAAATCCATTTGCATCCACAACATTCCCACAATTGTAAAAGATTCACTGTATTGATAACGAATATAGGTTTCGAGTGGATGGATTATGATGCATCATCAGTTGTAATGAAAGGCTTTACATGATTTTCTCTTCTTTTCTCTTTTGTTCATTATAAACTGAAAAAAGAATTCCTACATATTGTATTGAAAAGGATTTTCATTGTTGTGAGTATTGTTTGATAAATTTTTAGCTGAGGGTTTAATGGGGTAGGTTTTCATTATGTCAGATTGTCTAAATTACTGACTAATTTAAAAATATAATTTAATAATTAAATAATTTGAGAAAATCAATTTTTAATTATTTTCAAAAATAAAATTTCAAAAAATATTTAAATTTCAAAATTTAAATTTATTTAGTTTTAAAATAATATTTTTAGCCTTTTTAAAAGTTAAACCTTTCACATTTATTTTAAAACTATATTTTTTCATAATTTTCATTGTTTTTTTTAAATTTTAATATTTATTAGAAATGTTTTTAAGGATTCTAAATTTAATGCGCTTCTTCCAAAAACTTGAACTTTTAGCTTTTTACCTCTTCAACCAGCTCATTATTCTAATTCATTTCTATACAAATTTACCTCCTCTTATCAATTTCAAAAGAAAATTCAAATCACGTCATTCGAGTTAAGCAAGTTGCCAAGCACATTATCCGTATCTCAATGTACCATTTTCATCGGCTTTGAAAGCACATAATGATTTATAAATAAAATCTAGAAGAGTCGGCAATTTTATTTCGCATTTTTTATTTATTTTGCTTTTATATCTTTTATGGATAAAAATCCAAATTGATGAAGCTCGTTTTGCCAATTATGTGGGGCTTTAAGTTGATGATGAGATGAGGATTGGGTTGGATTATGAAGGACAACAGATGAGAAGATAATTTTGAAAAATTTTGAAAAAAGTCTTATTTAGTTTTGAATTTTAAAAAATTTAAAATTTGTATTTTATTCTAGTTTTTTTAAAAATTTAAAAGTTAGAAAAATATAAAATTAAAAAAAATCAAAATTTTGAGGTTATGTCATAAATTTTAAGTTTTTTTAATTTAAAAGTTAACAAAAATTGTAAAATTAAAAAAAAAATCAAATTTTTTAGGTTATGCCATAAATTTTCTGAATTAATTTTTTACTATTGATATTTTAATAGTCAGAAACTTCATAATTGTCTTGAAAACTCTGTCAAAATCCACCATGAAACCACATATCATCAAGTTAAGTACATTAACCTCCTTTAACTTCCAACAACTCCCACCCCATCCCAAAGTCAAACAAATAAACCACAAAAACTCTCGTGCTCAACCTTATTTATACTGCAAATTGCAATACAAGTCAAATTACATCCAATATCCGCGGTAAGCGGTAATTTACTTCAATTCAACCCCTTTTTCCTAACTCATCTAATGCAGCAACACAGGAAAAAATCCATTTACGTCAATAAACTTCAGTTCTCATTAAATTTATTGACTTCTTAATTGCATGAAATTCCCACACAGGAAAAATGTTTTATTGATTTTTTGTCTTCATTGTCTTCGGCAATCACGTTAATTCGATGCTTGACAATAAAATTGTAATCATGAGGAAAGCATTCAATTTTTGTTTTGTCAAAAATAAGGCACGAGACATAAAGTATGATGACAAAATATAACTGAGATTGAGAGTGAAAATGGAATGGCGATTTGGAAAGGATAGATATGAGCTGTGAGGGGACATAGAAGGAGTTGGGTAGCAATTGAGTTTTTGGTCATCATGAGGGTCTAACCCATGTTCTGCCTCATCACAGGCAGGTACAAAGGTATATACAGCTTTTCTTGACTCAGTTACAGACAAATCTGGTATCTGACCCAGAATCTGTGGATCTGTAGATGCCCGTGCACATCAGAATAAAATTTTCAATAGCTTTTGACTAATCCTGAGTCCAATTTGAATAATCCTGAGACGAATATCTAAAACGAATCTACAAATGGCAGTTTGGATATAGAAAAGGATCAAGTACAGAAACAGCAGCCATTGAAATGATCAGTGAAATTCAAAAAGAAATTGATAACAAATCAAAAGTGTCGTTAGTATTTATGGACTTGCAAAGAGCATTTGACATTGTGGATGTAAATCAATTGGTGCTTACCTTAAACAACTGCGGAATTAGAGGAAGCACACTGGAGTTATTTAAAAGTTATCTATCAAATAGGCGACAAGTGGTGAGAGTAAATGACGTGTTAAGCTCAGAAATCGTATTCACACATGGTGTCGTTCAAGGATCAGTTCTTGGAAGCTGGCTTTTTATCTTATTCTTCAACTCGATCTCAGAACTCTCGCTTCATGGTAAAATTTTTCTTTTTGCTGACGATTGTGTACTGATGAATGTCCATAAACTGAATGAGGATGTCGAGAGTAAAATCTGCAATGATATGAGAAAAATCATAAACTTTTTGAATGGAAAGAAATTAATATTGAATGAGAAGAAAACAAGCTTCATGATTATTCATTCAGCAGCATCGAAGGTAGAAATTACAAAGGAAATTAAAATCGAGAATGCAGAAGGAGATGATATAACTATTGACCGAACATATAAGATAGAGCGAGTAGAGAAAGCAAGATATTTGGGACTAATAATAGATGAATGTCTAAAATGGGAAGCGCAATTAAAGCATGTTGAAGTGAAATTATCGAATGCAGCTGGAATACTTTGGAAACTTAGGCACACACTTCCGTGTGATATCAAAAAGAAAATTTACAAGTCGTTATTTGAGACGCATCTTAATTATATGATCCTAGTCTGGGGAAGTGCGAGTAATAACTTAATCATGCCACTTCAAGTATTACAAAATAGAGCATTGAGGAATGTCTACGATTTGGATAGATTGACGAATAGAGTGGAAATGTACACAAAACTAGTTCAAGGAAACTTACCTATTCGAGCTATATTCTTCACGGCAGCTGCTGGTTTTGTGTTTAAGACGAGAAAACAGCTAATTCTCACAAACATCCAGTTCGAAAGAGTGCGATCTAGAACAGGCAGGAACAAAGAATATTTAAAGCCATCAACATCAAGAACATCGTATGGATCAAAGAGAATTACTTCAATCGCTCCTAGAATCTTCAATGATCTTCCTGTAGAAATCCAGAACTGCAAGCATATTCATGAGTTCAAAAGAGCACTCAAACTTCACAGTCAGCAACGAAGCCTGATAGAAAGTTGCTTTAGTGGTGAATTCTTAGCCAAATATACATAGATGAAGCTGAAAAGAGAATGAAAAAGAAAAAAATATGCTCTTATGAGACATAATTGGCAAGTAACAAGGAAGTAATACTAATTATCTTATACTTATCTGATTGCAGAGTAAAAGATGAAACTTAGCAGCACGAGTTACACAGTATGGAATTGCAGAGCACATCACTTAATTAATTATTTTAGTTTCCTTCACTCGCGACACTTATTTATTTATTTTGATTTTTTAACGATTAATCTTGTAAACAAACCGAGATGACACAATTTTGCTTTCGGAGAGATAATTATTTTGGAGACTTATTGTTGTTTAAATTTAAATTTCAAAAAACCGTTTAAATGCAAATGTGATCTTCGTGAAGTTAATTTAACATAGAAGAGATTTCTTTAAGGTATTTATACATTGAAACTCTTCTAAGTAGTAGTATGATGTAAATGTTTTGAATATAAAGGTTTTTTATGCATTCTTAAGCAGTTTTAGTACTGATTAAGAAAGCTTTTTCCTTTGGAAAAGAGAAATTAATAAAACTAAATTAAATTAAAAAAAAATTAAAATTTTGTCAAAAAACAGCTCCTTAAAATTCCCACAGTCTACAAATCACATCCATATCTATTTTAATCCACTCACTCCAAAATAACCATCTTTAAATAACTCGCTAAAAATCAATGTTATTTCCAATTTCATTTCTTCCGTTTGTCTTTTCTTTTTTTTTGCAAACAAATACCTAAAAATAAAATAGCAGAGAAAATTCATCAATTTTTCATTCCATCTTCTTCATGTTCACTTTCTTATTCTTCCTCAATATGTGATGGCAATCGATACACAAAGCATCATCAGTCAGCATCTGGCAATTCAATTACTGGATGTATTATGTAGAAAAAGACAGAATCCAATGTGATGCCAAATTAAGGCGAAAAAAATCTTGTTTCTTACCATAAAACATGTCGATTGATGTGTAATTCCATTTCATCGTATTGTGTTGTTCTATTTCATCCCATCTGAGAACAAAGCAGTCAATGAACGAGCATCATATTGAGAGATTTCTGTGTGATAAGTTAAAGGAAGTCGTTTATGTGATTGCTTCATATCTTTGTGTGTCTACCATCATCATCATCATAGTCGAGAATAATCAGAAAAATGTGAGAAATTGGATGGAATCTCTTTTTTTGTGTGTTCTGTCGCACAATCCAATGTAAAAATCACACCATAAAATTGTATCGTTGAGCACCAATTTTCCGACATTTCTTTACAAATCGCTAACGGGCACCAGATGTTTTGTCATCTTAAAATAAGAATAACGAGACGAGAAATATTACAACATGAAAATGGGAAAATGTACACACACACAAAAAATATATGTATGGAAAAGTATTTTGGAAGTAACAAAAAAAAGTCAACGGATGTGGAGGATTAATGTTGCTGTTCTTGATTTTTTCATCTTTCAGGAAAGGAAAAAAAGTTTTTCTACTTCTTTTTTGAGATGTTTTGTGCTTTGTTTGCCACGAAAATCAGGAAAATTATTCGAAAAATTGATGGACTTGGTTGAATTTAGACTGAAAAGTGAACCAACGATTTAATTTGAATAGACATTTAAATCAATAACTTAACAGAGAGTTAAACTTAAAACAATGACTTAATTTGTAATCAAACTCGAAAAAACGACTTAATTTGAAGTCAAGTTTAAAGCAACGACTTAATTTGAAGCTAAATCCAAAGCAATGATTCAATTTAAAATTAAACTCGAAACAATGACTTAATTTGAAGTCAAATTTAAAGCAACGACTTAATTTGAAGTCAAATTTAAAGCAACGACTTAATTTGAAGTCAAGTTTAAAACATCGACTTAATTTGAAGTAAAATTCAAAGCAACGACTTAATTTGAAGTAAAATTCAATTCCAGTAAGTCTTTCCATTTACATCCACACAAGTCTCCTCCACGAACGACCAAAAAAAACGTGAGAGAAAAGGAAATTCCATCAAATCAATATGTGTATTGAAATATGTCGAAATTAGAAGGACGAGAGAAATGAAGAAGAAATCAAAACACAAAAGTAAAAACTTTCTACATGAAGTAATTTACTGAACGAGACATGAAAATAGGAAATCAAATAGAAACTGGGAGAAAAAATGTCGATGCAAAAAACAACAATGAAGACACAAGACAAATCAAATCGTTCAATTTCCTGCACGCACATTTAATTCAATGGCAGAAGAAATGAACGGAAATTTTTTTCCTTCTTTTTTTGGGCGCCTCTAAATTATGTGGGTGGAGAGTTTGGCTGAATAATGGCAGTTCTTTTGGAAGCACAAAAGAAATTGGGAAAAAAGTAGAAGAAAGTTTAATTTTGATGTTGGTTGTGGATTTATTGGAGGAATTGCTGTGATTTTTAGCATGTATTAATTTGATGAATTTAGAATTTATTTGAATTGTCACCTTACTATATTTTCAAAGCTTAACACATCGACTCACTTTAGCAGCGTTGACTTTTTTCTGAGTATAGGCTTAAAGCAACGACTTACATAATTCAGAGTTAAGACTTGAAGCAACGACTTAATTCAGACTTAGCTCTTAAAGTGACGACTTAATTCAGAGTCAATGCTTTAAGCGACGATTTAAATTTGAGACAAGACTCAAAGTAACGAATTAATTCAGCGTTAAAGATTGAAGCGACGACTTAATTCAGAGTCAAGTCTCTGAAGCTTAAACCACCAACTTATCCAAAAAATCGCTCTATTACCCCCACCACACCCACAAGCATGCCTGCACAACTTCCCTCCCTATTCACAACTGCTTCAACAACAAAATGTGTCTCTAATGTATGTTTGCATTCCTTATAAAGAATGATTTACAAAGGCATTAAGAAGTTCTTGTGAGGAGCTATAGAATGAAAAATAAAGGAAGCAAAAAAAAAGTTCGTGTATAGGGGAATGTTAAAAAGAAGGAACTGTTATGGCAAGCATGAAATATTGTGTGTATACGCGTTCGTTATTGAATGCTTTGCATCTATATGTGTTGGTGACATTAGTAATGTACCGGAAACTTTTGAACATTAGCGTGTGCTGAAATGTTTTATGGATATTATTTTTCTTACCTTTATTTTCCATCAATGTAAATCCTTTATGCTTAACGTCCTTAAAGATTCATAGCTGGAATCGACTTAAAAATGCATATTGAATGTTTAATGGGTATCTCACCATGAATCTTCTTCTTATGCTGTTTTTTTGGCACCCTGAGATTTAAGGAATGGAAATTCACACTCACATGAAAAGGGGAGAGTTTAAGAAGTAGAAGAAATGATAAATTGCTTTTTTATTTCTAGTTCCGAATAAAAATTATTGAAGGGTTTTATTTGTCGATCGACTGGGAGGTTTAGGGTACTCTTTGTCCTTTGAGAATTTTCCATTAAGGGGAACAAATCATCCCCTGGATATACACATATTGGGGTAACATGTATCTAATGGTTGTGTTTATTGCCTGTGTAGTCAACTTAGACTCTAATCTGGTTAAAGACAATCCAATTTGAAACTCTAACTAGCAGTTACCCTAAACCAGGGGTATATTCAGGAGAGAAGGATAAGAGTTGGTCTAAACCCTTATTTTCCAGAAAATTTCTTTTAATTTGCTAGTTCAAAACCCCTTTCTCAAATATTGAGCCTTTTGGGTATGTATCATGCCTTGGCTGACCGTCTGCTTGGTTTTTCAAAGGACAGTCCTCTATTATTTTCATTTTTCAAAAATTAAAAAGATTTATAATGTTCTAACATGGGGGATGTCCTCTATTTTTCTTGAAAATGTCTGCCAACCCTAATCATGCCCCTACTCAAATGAAGAGATGAATGTGGACCAAAAACCCTTCAAAAATTGCAAATTTCATCTAATTTTTGATAGAAATGATACCAAAACCCTCACTGTATGTAAAACCCTATCCATCTCCTGTTAGAAAATGCGCTCTATACCCAAAAACCCAAATAATTCCCCAACTTCTCCTTTTTTATCGCGCGCACTTTGCTAGCCTTCCAATATGTTACAATAACAATAATTCATGTATAAATGTATGAAAATGTAATTTCCGTCTCGACCGCTGTAATAAATCATTCAAAAATTGAGCGAAAAACGTGCAAAATTCACAAATTATCGACATGTTCAATTCACGTTTCCTTTGTTCACTTCCAACCAGATCGATAGAAATTTTATTTTATTTCTTTGCACAATTTTTTAACGTCAAATTTCGAGATTTAAATTTTCAACATTAATCGACGTGTTGTGGTTTGCAGATGTTGAAGGGGCATCGTCGTAGTAAATATAGTCAATTTCCCTCGGTGGTGCTGTTTTCCATTTCTTTGCCTTTTCTGAACTGCGGTACATTCTCTGTCGCCATGCTTCAGCCTTTTGCCTCATTCTTTTGATTTGATCGTTGTTGATTTTAGGAGAATTGGAAGCTTCACCACCTCTTAAGCCTGCAAGAAGTTCATCCATGCTGTCTTTATATTGAACTAAATTTCTCATTGGAATTTTTGATGGCATTGGTTCCTTTAAGCTGCTTTCCAGTGTCTCTTTAACCAATTCCTTCAATCGTTCACTGTTAATTGTTGCAATGACTTTCTCTTGACCTTCTTGCCTCCTCGAATATCCGGATCTTCCTAATCCCCCATCAATCACAGTCGTTTTATTGATGTTTGAGCTTTTTGCGGGTGAGCTTTGGGCTTCTTGATGGAACTGGTTCATAATTTCAAGGACACGCATTGTTGTCTCCGCACATTCAATATCATCCATATTATACATTCTGTCAACATAGACTTGATAGCCTAATTCGATGAGGAATGATGTCAATTGAGTGTAAATATCACAAATTTCTGTTAATTCGTCATGGATTTGTGTTGCTGCCATTTCTGCTTTTTGACTTGTGGATTTTTCAAAGTTAATTGATGAGGAATTCGATGAGTTTTAGCAATTACTTGAGGCTTGACTAAAGATGTTGATTTTTAAATATTTTAATACACTGAAAATTTTTTTTGGTGTCAATTTTCTGAAATTTCTGAATGTTCTGTGAAAAATTTAAAACTCAAAGGCAACTGAGATATTTTTTTTTTGGGAAGATTTTTATTAATTTTTTTTAAATTTCTGAATTTTATTTCCACTCATCACTTGATGCTCTGCAGAACCTCCACTCAATCCTCTTCCTTAGGCTTCATCTTCAACTTCCTCGTATAAGTCTTGAAGATAACTTTTCTATCTGGAATCTCAACATCCTTACCCAATCTTGCACGATCAACAACAGCAGGTCGATAATGCATCGGTTGACGACAAATTGGTGCTGTACCAGGAAAGCATTTGCCAGACCGACATGGATAATATTTAGTGCACTTTTTGAACTTTTTGTTGGACTGAAAGTTTTGCAAGCCGGTGACTTTGTTGAATTGATTTTGCTGATAGAATAGTTCGTGACCTTCTTGTTTTGGTGTTTCGAGGTATTGCTTCATCCAAGCATTTTGCATATTGAAGTGGATCTTCTTCATGAATTTCTCTTTGTTGAGACAAATATTTGAGCACATGATGGATGTTTTTGAGAAGTCTGCAGTTGTTGTGTTGGATTTTGATAATTTTGATGTTCGTGAATTTTTCGAAATGTTTTGATTTGGAAATTTGCAATTTTTTAAAAGATTGCTTAGATTTTTTTAGGATTTAAAAAATAATAATGGTAATTTTTAGTTGAGACTGCTTAAAACCACAATGATCAAATCTTCCAGTACTTACAGTTGGTATGAGGGGGTTCAGAAGCTTTTTGGCATTCCTTTGAGATTTTTTTTATTGAAAAACGTTTTGTGCTTATTTCATAAACTACAAGGGGTCGGTTTTTTGGGTTTACCCTGGGACAGCGTCTTCCAAACTTTTTTGGTTCATGATACCCCAAAACATACTTCAGTCTTCAAAAAATAAGTCTCATGACTTTTTTGGAATATACAAACTTAAATTAGTCAGTTTTGAATTTTTTACAACACACAGTTTGGAATACACTGCCTTATGACTTACCATTGTCATGCTATAAATGATTGGGGTCAGAGACATATTCAGGGGGTGATTTGGGTCTTAAAACAACAATTTTCTTCAATTTGCATGGGTTTTTTGAGAAATTTTTTAAAAATACTCTCCTAAATTTTATTGTTAATACAAAATACCCCCTCAAAAAATTTCTAGATACGCTGCTGTACACGGTACCGTAATCCAAGAAACTGGCTCTTAGAACATCGTACTGTCTCTGGGCTGTATCATAATTTTGCTTAATAATTAATATTGTACCTGAAAGCTATGCACGAAGGCAATAAATATTTTTTATTTCCAAATCTATCTCCAAAATCAATCTCCAAACACTTTTATTAAGCATCAATTCTAACATAACCTCAAAATTAATTTTAATCTACTTGGTCAATAAATTTCGAAATTTAATCTGATTCACTAATTTATCATTACACAAGACTTTCTCATCAAATTTCAAATGTACATTGAATATCCTCGATCCATCTTCTGCTTCTTCAAAGTAGGCATAAGGCTTCATATTCGGATAATTTTGGTTCTCTTCGACTTGAATTGGAATGACAATATTACGCTCGATTCTTCCAATTTTTGCTGGCTGTGATTTGATGAATGTCTCATTGTTGATGATCACTTCCGATGACGGTTCGTCGTAGGAATCCTCAATATCACCATCCTCATTTCTTATGACAGGATCGAAGTAATTATTCAGGTTCCTTGTTGGCATCGTCCGTTCAAACCTTTTAGCTTTTTCACGCTGTCGCATTCGGAACTTCTTTGCACTTTTAATTTCGAATAATTGGATTAAAATTTTATCGTGAAAGTTTTTTAGGCAGTCACTTGATCTTCTGTAGGCTCTGGAAGTTAAGTAATCACTTGATCTAAGTTCATTAGTTCTGCTACTAATTTCATCAATTTTATTGCTCAGGATGTTCATATTATCGGCAATTTCCTTAAATGCATCATTGTCGTCTGTTGATGGACTTTGCCTTGCAGGAACTGTCCTAGCCTTGACTGGAATTGGATATTGTTTGACTTGATTCCATTTTTGATAATTTTCCTTGAAAGGTTCCCTTTTGGTTGCATATTGAGTAGCTGGATTATGTCCCTTTACTTCCTTGAAGTAAGCAGCGGCTGGCAATTGAACATTCGAGTTCTTTATCAACCTTCCATAATCATTCAAGACTTTTTGGACACGCGCAATTTTATCGAAACCATTTGGGTTATTTTTGACAGAATTCAGACCAGCTCGAACAAGATTCAGCATGTAATGGATATATTCTTGCTGCAGCATTCGATCGTAGCAATTTTGAATCCTCG
Organism: Chironomus tentans; assembly: GCA_963573255.1. Taxonomy (NCBI): domain Eukaryota; kingdom Metazoa; phylum Arthropoda; class Insecta; order Diptera; family Chironomidae; genus Chironomus; species Chironomus tentans. The sequence continues at coordinate 20,232,856 of OY754302.1, forward strand.
GATCGTTTTTGTGGACACTTTCGATCAGTTTAATCTTCCTTTCATTACAATCGAGTTTACGCAGATATTCTTTATGTGCCATTGAATAAGCAAATCCATGTTCTATCAAACTTTTTACTTCTTCAATGTAGTCATCTAAAACTCGCTTCTGTTCGTTTGTGAGGAACTTCATTTTGATGTGTTTGATGAATTTAAATAAAAATTAAATTAAATTAAAACGTGAAAAAATTGTCTTTGGTTGCTATGATTATTTTTTTAGATAAAAAGGAGATGAAGCGATGGGTGTCTTGACTAAAATTTAAATCCAATAAACGGCATAGCTAGATATATTTTGAGGGGGGATTTGTTAATCTTTTATGGAGGGGGTATTTTTTCCTGAAAACCCACTGCAAATTCAGGAATTTTCCAGTGAAGTGAAGAACAAATTACCCCAACTCCCTCTTCTGACTACGCACCTGAATCCAACTCAAAAACCTGAAAAACAATTCCGAATCCTGTAAAAAAACAGGTTTATGACCTTCATTTAGTGACAGTATGCAGATAAGGGGCATGGTGACTATACACTGTAAACCGTCGCTTTGGATCAGATTTTGGTGCCACTCTGATAGCCTGGGGATATTTTTGGGGTCAAAACACACCCCTGATGGAAATTTGGTACCCATTTACCCTTAAATTTGCTGTCCATACAAAAAAAAAATCAAACACCCCTGGCTGAAAGGAATTATTCATTAAATAGCTTCTAAACTACAAGAACTTGAAACAGCTTCAAACTTTACATCACATTAAATTTTATTATCCAAACTAAAATTTCCTAGCTTTCAACAACTCATATTTCCCAGGTGCAATCTGTGACAGATTCCTCTTTGTAACAGTAATCAACGAATTACTCAAATTATCAACATCCGAAAAGTTCTCAACAATGTCAATAATCATCTCATACTCATCAATTGACAAATTGTGATCACATTGGATTCTCCTCATCTGTGACTGATCATTTTTACTTGGGAGAACTATTTGAAATGTGATTTCAGGCTTCATTTGTGATGTTCCAGGCCTTAATGGTGTTGATGTTTGGACTGTGCCTGGTTGTAGATGAGAGATTCCTAAAAATGGTGTTCCACTTGCTTCATTTCTGGAACTTGATTGCTCAGGTAAGATGTTGTGTGGAGTTTGTGGCTCAAAAAGTAATGATTGGGAGGCTTTTGGGGTTTGAAACAGCTTTTGAGGTGATTGAGGTCGACTTTGTGATCTTTGAGGTCTTTTTGGTGACTGATGAGATGTTGAAGCTTCATTTTCAGCTGGAAGATCATCACTATACCTTCCAGACACTGTTGCTCCCTGCCTAACAATTGACATCCTTGGCTTTGGTCTTGGTGGAACTGTATACGATGGCTGTAGTTTCGGCTTAAAAGATCCATCCTTTTTACATTTTCTAGCATCTCGAATGGCTGTCAAAAGAACGTTCTTTAAACTGTCATTTTTCGAAAGTCTCCAGTTCCTGCATAACGATTCCAAACATCTTTTTAAAATTTTCTCATTTATTTCAACATGTCTCGTTGAAATGTTGTCAATTCGAGCACTTGGATTAGAATTTTCACGGTACATCTTCAAGGTGCTTGTAGACGGAAGGAATATCACGAAAATTTGGAGATGAAAAAAAAATATTTCAAATTGTTCGAATAAAAAATAAAATTGAGTTGAAAAAATTTCAAAGCTTACTAAACTTTTCCAATTTTTATTGCAGTTTAAAAGTTGTGGTTGTAGTTTTGGTGGATTGTTGGTGTCAAGGGATGGGAACTTGAGGATTTTTAGTTTAATAAATGTTTGAATTTAAGGAGAAACTGTTGGAAGCACTGTGTTTGATGCTATGCTACTCCAGATTCAACATTTTAATGAAAATTCTTGGAAAATTCAAGGAACAAGCTCATAAAGAACCAATTAGATGTCCAATAGAAGTATTGACCAAACCCAAAAAAGGACCAATACCCAAAGTATCCAAGATCCACCATAAAATTACCATCAAAACTCAATATCATGCCTGACTAGATTCTCCTCTAGTTTCCAAACTTCTAAAGCACATTCATCCTCTCCGCTTTTGTCAAATTGTCATTTGCTCGCATGTGACATGAAACTGATAAAAGATTCTTTATTTCCATTCCTTATTTTACTTCTTCTTGTACTTCTTTTGAAAAGTAGAAAAAAAATTAAAATAAGTAAAAAGTTCGTCTATTTCCCATTGTAAAAACAAAAGGAGGAAGATTCCACGACAGAGTCTAAGGAAAGGAACCAAAAGAATGAGAAATGAAGATTGTAAACTGAATCTCATTAACATTTAAATGATTTCATTTATGGTATATAGGAAAATGAATTAGATTTCTATGCGAAAAACTCATGGGAGTGCTTAAAGACGCGGTGACGTCATGCATGAGGAACTTGAGTAAATTTCCTCCGAGAGACGAGAATGAAAAGTTTTATTAAATTGCTAATGAAGCTGAAAATAGCGAAAGTTTTCATTCGACACTGGCAGATAAGTTCGAGCTCATCATTTCTGATGCTGCAATTCTGTTTCATTTTGCTGGTTGCACATGAAAAAGTTTTGGAAAGTCTATAATTCATTAGAGGGAATTTATCCTGTGGTTTTATGGGTCATATTGCTTTTGGGCATGGTAAGTTGGAATTGAGAGATTTTTGATAGTTTTAGAATTTAAAGCAACGATTTAGTTCAAAAATTCAAATTTAAAGCAACGATTTAGTTCAAAATTTGAACTTAGAGCAATGATTCAATTTAAAATTCAAATTTAAAGCGACGAATTAGTTCAAATTTCGATTTTAAAGCAACGATTTAATTCAAAATTCAAATTTAAAGCAACGATTCATTTCAGAAATTCAAACTTAAAGCAATGATTTAGTTGAAAATTCAAATTTAAAGCAACGATTTAGTTTAAAATTTGAACTTAGAGCAATGATTCAATTTAAAATTCAAATTTAAAGCGACGATTTAATTCAAAATTCAAATTTAAAGCAACGAATTAGTTCAAATTTCGATTTTCAAGCAACGATTTAATTCAAAATTCAAATTTAAAGCAACGATTCATTTCAAAAATTCAAATTTAAAGCAATGATTTAGTTGAAAATTCAAATTTAAAGCAACGATTTAGTTCAAAATTTGAACTTAAAGCGATGCTTTAATTTAAAGTTCAAATTTAAAGCGACAATTTAGTTCAAAATTCAAATTTAAAGCAAATATTTGCTACAAGATTCGAATCTAAAGGGACGATTTAGTTCAAAATTTGAACTTAAAGCGATAATTTAATTTAAAATTCAAATTTAAAGCGACGATTTAATTTAAAATTCAAATTTAAAGCAAATATTTGCTACAGGATTCGAATTTAAAGGGACGATTTAGTTGAAAATTAGAATTTAAAGCAACAATTCAGTAAAAAATTCAAATTTAAAGCAAAGATTAATTTCAAAATTTGAATATAAGCTCAAAGTAATAAGTTGCATCCTTAATCATCAATTGATTCTTCTCACCCTCCAACCCCATAAATCGTCTGCGCCCCAAGTAATTAAAACACCAAAACAGTCCCAAACTAATAAAAAATTTCTAAAACTCATTTAATTCCCATTTTTCATCCATTGACGACAGTAAATGAAACTTCCTCGTATTTTTTTCCATCTTGGTGTCTTGAAAACTTTTTCCAGCAATTTAATTTGCATTCATTTCAACGATTTTGTAATGAGTCGAGATTATTTCATTTGGAACAGAAAGGAAGAAGAAACAAAGTCTGCAGAGACAAAAAAACAATAAAATTCAGGAACGGAATTAAGTATCGTGTAAAGAATGAAATGAATATGTGTATTTTATTAATTCGATGGGATGTTCAAGTCACGTACGGTCCTTAAACAAGCAGAAAAAAGTGAAATAAAAGTCTGAAATCGATTAAGAGACATAAAATATTTTTATTTGTCCCAAATGTGTCATTACAAATAACAAAAATGTAGGAATAATGTAACAGATTTGACCTAGATGTAAAGTGGAAGTGACGTCCGCTACGAGTACAGGAAATATTTTACGGTATTTGTTTGATAAATCTTCTTCATCTTCTTCCTTATTTGCGACAGAATCGAAAGTTTTTTTTTGCTGTTTTTTGTTCTTTGAGGTGGGGGGACGAGGAAGTCACTCTGCTTATTCGGACTAGATTTATGTGAAACAAATTGAGAGACAAAAAGGAGGAAATTTAATTTTCTTCTTCTTCTACTAAGCTCATACTTTCCTATCAGCATTCAACAATAGTCAAAACAAAGCAGAAATTAAGTAGAAGAGTTTGTTTGTTCTGAGAATGAGGGCGCATACCAAGGGTACCACTTTTTTCAGTTACTACAACGTCGATAAACTTGTCAAGTTGACAGCCATGCTACCAACCATGATCTGTATTGTCTTAGTTTAAACTCGATCAGCATAATTTAAAACATTGTCATAATGACGACCAAGCAGCAGTTGCTTTACGATCAAACCCAGGAATCGTCAAAAATAGCCGAACAACTAGCTTAATTGTAAGGTTAAAAAACAAAAGTTTACTCGGTGATGCTCTACTTGTTTTATTAGGTATGCTCTATTAGAGGTATCTTGGAGCATATAAGGCAGATGTGTAGCCAGACAGGCAGTTTTTTTCTCGTAAAACCCTAGCAAATTGAAGAAAATGTTTATGGAGGGGAGTATTTTGGAGTCAAAAAATACCTTGACAATACCTTTGATATATGGGAATGACTAGAAACTGAGGTCCAAAGGAAAGTCCTATCCATACAACCAAAGTCCAAAGTCACATTAAACCCCTTAAACTATTCAAATCATCTAAAACTCAAATTTTATTCCTCAAAATCTCAGACTGTCTAGCGTCAAATATTAAAATGCTGTTAAGGGAAATCCAATTGAAGAAAATATTTATAAAATAGCAAGAAAATCAGAAGCAACTGATTCTTGAGGACATAGATATGAAGAATTTGTTATTCAAAGAGTAAGAAGACGACAGAGAAGAAGCAACAAAACGGCAATAATAAAAATAAAAATGAATCGAGAGTCGTAGAAAACAGAAAAGCTGTTTATGGGTAATGAATTTTTTATAACATTCTCTCAGGCGATTCTTTATTTCCATTTTCATTCATTCCTATCTCTTTTGCAATTTTCATAGCTCTGTTCATCGTCATATGATTGCGATATTTACAGCGAAAGTTATTGGTCGTAGAGAATTGAGTTTGAGACATGAGCAAGTATCCACATGGGCGACATAAATCTTTTCTAATTGGTCACATTAAGCATTAAGTGGCATTTTATTTGACTTTTTTTGACTTCGGTTCGGGAAGAAAAATTTTATTTGGCACCAAATATCTTTGACATTTATATGCTTGTATGTTTATGTGGATGTTGCGGCAGTTACTTTAATTCTTGATAATTTAATCACACAAAAATCAATCTCAGATTGAGTGGATTTGTAAGTTGAAGGTGGAGAGATTAGAGGAATTTTGTCAGTTTTTTAAAAACTATTTTAACTTTTTTAATATTTTTTAAAAATTTCTATATTTTTATATGAATATTTTGGATACAATTAAATTTTTAGATAACTAGTTAATTTTTACTATTTTTATTTTAAATTTTTAAACTTTTGTAAATGTTCATTTTTTCTACATTTTTTAAATTTTTATTTTCTAGTCTTACTTAATATATGTTTAAATTCTAATTAAAATTCATTTTGGTAATTTTAATTTTTTAAAAATTCAATTTTAATTTTTTTAAAATTTAATTTAAATTTTTTTAAAATTCAATTCAAAGTTTCTAAATTCTTAGTTTTTTTGAGTTTAATTTATTATGTTTTTAAATTTTAAACCTAAATAAATTTAAATCTTATTTCAACCAATTTTGAAATAAGATTTAAATTTGATTTTTGTGAATATGATTTTTAATTTTTACTAATTCAGCCCACTTAAAAATCTTCCTAACAAAATCCCCACAACATAATTCCAACATTGATTTTTATGTAATTTTATTATCTTTCTGTATTTCTCTTTTCTTTTTTATATTGCTCGTTTAAGCGCAAACTTTATGTAATTAATTATCAGTGGCAATCGTTAAACATAAAAAACTTATAAAAATGAAATGAGATAGAAAAAGAAGGCATTAAAAGGCAGCCTAACAAGCAGCAAAAAGCAAAAGAATTGCAATTAAAATTCCGTTTATTGTAAAATCGATCGAACAACTAATGAGAATTTATATGTGCAGGATTTTTTTGTGTGTTAGGATTGAGCGATAAAAGTGATTGTGAAAATTAAACGATGAATTCTTTTCCAATCGTTTTGTTTTGGAGTTTTGTGGATTTGGAATGGGTTGTGGGTGTCTAGACGGGTTAACGTATTTGTTGAAAAATTGTCTTTTTCTGAATACTTCAGAAAAAAATAAGATTTTAGTTAGAATTTATTTAATAAACTTAAAAATTTACGTACTGAAAAATTTAAAAAAAGTTTTAAAAAATTTAAAAATATTTTCAAAATTTAAAAAATTTAAAAATATTTTCAAAATTTAAAAAATTTAAAAATATTTTCAAAATTTAAAAAATTTAAATTTTTTTTAATTTAAAATTTTTTTAATAATATTTAAAAACATTTTAAAAATTTAAAAATATTTTAAAAATTTAAAATCATTTTTAAAAACATTTTAAAAATTTAGAAAAAATAAAAGTTTAAAAACATTTTAAAAATTAAAAAACTTATAATAGTTAGTATTTTATAAAAACTAAATTCATAAAATTTTATTTTTAGATTAAAATCAGTTTTTTTGCTTAAATTTATTTTTAATTTCTTTTAAGCAGAAATATATAAAAATTCACAAAATTATTGGAAGCACAACTAACCAAAAATATGCGTCATTGGTTTCAAAATTCAAAATTTTCTAACCTTCTTTTTTTATTTTAATAAGTTAAATAAAACTCAAAATTTCAGCTTCGGCGTCATAAAAAATTCTCCTGCTAAAATACACTTAGTGTGTAAGTAATTCATATATTCTCCACATACGTAAGAAAATAATGTGAAACATTTAAGAACAAAAAAGAGAAATGTAAGAGATAAGAATTTGAAAAACCACAAGAAGTCTAACAGTGTTCGTTGCTTCTCTTTATGATTTATGGATTGCAATATGATTCAAGTTATGAGGTAGCGCGGTTTTCGCAGGTATTGAGACTTGATTGAGACTGCTTTTTTATGTAGATTCAAATTTTTTTAAAAATTTTACTAGATAATTAAGAAGATAACCTAATAGCCTCTTAGATGATAAATCAGACTGGGTTTGGCATAAGGCACTTATTTTGAGGATAAAAAGCTATTCTTAGTCAAAAATGCTATCTTTCAAAATATTTGCTCAAATTTTTCTATTGGATAGCACTATTAAAAACATGGGAGGGGTTTGGGAGGGGTTTTGAGTGTCAATTAGCTAGGGTTTTTTAAGAAAAAAAATCCCAACCCCCCAAATATTTCCCGTCCATACAAAAAATATTATAAAACCCCTTCATAGAAAAATTTCTGCATATGCCCCTGATTAGAAAGATATGGGATTGGTATTGGCTTTATTTAGTTTCATTTATAACACAAATATTTCAAAATTCTTTTGACCTTCAAAACCTGTACCATCCAGTTCACTAACTCAAAATTGACATTGTTAATAAATAAGAAGAGCAACAAGAGCAGTTTATCATAAAACTTGAGAATTATGTAAATTTTTTGTGTTTATTTCAAAAGCGCACGAGTTAGAATTTCAATGATTTATTAAACAATTTTTTTTCATCATACGCGAGGTATTGTTTATTATTAAGACTTTACCTTGGCTTTCGAGGCTTCATTAAAATTCTTTTGTGGTAACTCAATATCCTTAAAATAATCAAATTTCGTATAAAAATAATTTTTCCCACATGCAATTTTTCTCAACTTTATCAAAAAAAATCATTTATGGTTTTTGCTTAATTCCCTTATTTTTATTTATTTATTTCTTCGCTTTTTTCCTCTAACTTTAATTTCTTTTCTTCTTCTTGCCTTTATTGTTCTCATTTCTTCTGTCCTTCTTCTTCTTACACTTCAATATTTCAAGTCGTTAATTAATGTTTTAAGCGATTTTCATTATCTCTCATTTATGTCGTAATGTTCTTTATGTTTTATTCCCCCTTTTTAGCCTCCTCCTTTACTCGATGAATGGATATTGAGAAAAAAGGTTAATGAATTTAAGTTAAATAATGATTAAAGGAAGTGGGTGAGTAGCCAAATGTTATGGAGAGGGTAGAAGATGGTTCAGTGTTCGATACCAAAAAACCAGCTGTGTCTTAACCTAGCCTTATTGGATTTGAAATGTGGAAACTTGGTAGTTTGTCTTCATTGAGCTTGAAATTGAGTTGACTGCAATGCATAGAGAATTATTGTCAATTTCGAGTTTTAGTGACCGTTTTTCTGGTATGTCATCGAATAGTTGGAGTAGCAATGAGAAGTTCAAGTGTTTAAATCAGTTTAAGTACTGATTAAGAATGCTTTTTCCTTTGGAAAATAATAAAAAATTATAAAAATAAAAATTAACTTAAAAAATTTAAAATTTAAAATTTTTTGTAAAAATTTAAAAAAATTTTAAAAAATTTTAAAAAACTTTTAACAATTTAAAATAATTTGTATAAACTTAAAATTTTTTTGTAAAAATTTAAATCAGTTTAAGTACTGATTAAGAATGCTTTTTCCTTTGGAAAATAATAAAAATTAAATTAAATTAAAAAAAGTGTGATCCCTGGTTACTAAACTATTACTACGGACCCCAAAAATTCTTGTCATGGAACTGCATCGAATCCAGGTTGGTGGTAAGGACAAAATGCAACATATTCTAAACTTAACTTGATTTTCACACAGCCAAAAATAACAATTGAAAAAAAACGAGTAGAAACCCCATAAATAAAAACTCCCAAATCTACTGTGAAAAAAATAAGAATCTTGACATTCCGATGCAGCGCACAAGTGTAACATTTTCATTTATTCTTCCCCTCTAAGAAATAAAAATATTATTGCAAATATAATAATAATATATATATAAAAATTTACGTACATTTTATGTGCTTTTAATATCATCACAAAAGACGAGTGATATCTTTTAACGCACAGCATGCATTTTATTCTTCACATGGTATACTAAGTGAGATGATGATGTGGAAAGCGGGGAAAATAAAAGGAAAATTTTTTTCTTCTAGGAAATTCACTTCGTTATGAAGGCAAACAGTTGGTTGAATTGGAGTTTGATTTTCAGAAATTTGAGATTTTTTTGAAATTTAAAAATTGGAATTTTGAGGTTATGTTTTTAAATTTTCTGATTTTAGTAAGATTTTGAGTTTTGTGACATTAAAAATAAGGTTTTAAAAAAGGTTAAAATTTTCTTCATTTCTGATAATTTTTTAAAAGTTTTGAGGTTATGTTTTGCTGAAAAATTAATTTTTAACCTCAATTTTATGATTTTCCACTTCTTTAAGTCTAAAAAATACCCAAAAAATCTACATTTTAACATCTTTAATTCTTGGAACCCCCCACCTCACCCACATTCTCATAAATATCAAACAATCGCGACACAATGAAGTCAAAAATAAAATTCACTTTTTCAATTCTTCTTTTTCTTTTTCATTGAGAAAAACAGTTAAATTCACACACGTCGGCTTTTTTCCATGTTAAACGAATTTATGCTTTTTGATTCTAAAACATAAACATAAATATGTGAACGAATGTTCATGAAAATGTTAATAAAAGATTTACATTTACTTTCTTTTTTTCCCTTCTTTTTACTTCCCTTTTAAGGAAGTAAGTTTTGGTATGAGAAATTGCCTCAAGTGGTATCAAGTATGGAAGGTGCTTATGTTTTCCATTTATATCAAAAAAATGTGAAAAGCATAAAAAGGTATGGAAAGTAGGAATGTGGGAAGCTGCTGTGCATTATCATCCCTCACACTACTTTCTAACACGTTCAACAATTCACATTTTGATGGAGTTTTGTAGCTGGAATTTTGGAGACATGAGGGGTGTGGTTTGTCTTTAGGATGATCGAATATAGCTACGGGTACCTAAATTTGGTAGAATCTGGTCATGGAATATAACTGGACTATATAGCTGGACTAATGGAATATAGCTAAGGGTATCTAAATCTGGTAGAATACGACTAAAGCCAAGAATACCTAAGTGGTCATGGATACCTAATAATCTGGTCAAGTAGAATAGAATATAGTCAGGAGTACTTAAATCTGTCGGAATCTGGTCAAATTTGATAAAATATAGCTACGGATACCTTAGTTTTACAGAATCTGACCTACTTTGAAGGGTTCCCATTGTGTGGGTGACCTAGAATCGGAATGTAGTCATAGATACCTAAATGTGACAGAATCTAGTCAAATCCGTAAGAAAATAGTCAGGTGTAGTCAGCTTGAACACCAAGCTTCAAATTATCAAAAAATGCGCTACATACCCCATAATACCCCCAAAAAATTCCTACTCATTTCTTTCTTCTACTCCATTCACTCCTCCATCACAAACAAACACCACATGCTCGAAAAAATATTTATTTTATTGAAGTAAGATGTAAGCAAATAATAAGCCATGAGTGAGATAGGGGTTGATGCATGCCTTCTTTCATTGTTGTTAAATTCCGCCACATAATAATAATAACATGAAGTAAGCCGAAATAACAATAAGACTTTTTTTTTCTCTTCTCCTGTGTACGTAAAAAAATTAATGCATTCAACTGTTGTTATTTTCATGCCTAATAAAATATATGAGCAGGAATTATGTGAAAATTTAATGAAAATTTATTCATTTTTTGAATGTGAAATAAGACGATGAAAAAAATTTGAATTCTTGTGGAGGTGGATTCAGAATTCTAATGATAACAATTTCAAATGCACAGTCAATGGATTATTTTTATGAATGGTTAAAATAATGATAACGGTTCTGTAATACTGAAGACTGAATTATTGTTCAAAGACGTCATGAATGAACGACTGACTTGTAATCTTTTTGAGTGTTCCTGATAAAATTTTGATTAAAATTTGACACAATTTTGTCCTATTTTTAAATGAATAATTTTTTTTATTATCTCATTGATATGATGCAATAATATATTAAGGGTCATTCATAAATGACGTCCAATTTCTATTTCTATGGTGGGTATAGTCTTAAGGTGTGGGACAGTTTGCATAATTTTTATAGAGCAGGCGCGTTGTCGGAGTTTGGGGAGAAATCCCCTTTCGTCAAAGTTTTTTTAATTTGCATACAAAAAAATTCTTTTCTTGAAAAATTTCTGGCTACTCCTCTATTATAGACAGTATAGTCTTTAAATAAAAATTTTGATGGACGTCATTTATGAATGACCCTTAATAACTGATAGTGAGTATAAAACAATAATTTATCACACATTATCAAGCAATTAGCACTCAGCTGTTTTTTCAAATGTTAAATTAATGTCAATTGTCAGAATTTTGGTAGTTAGCTTGAGATCTTCAGTATCAAGGTCTCATATTGTAGACTCGCACATTTTTGTGTCATTAAGCTCAGTTTATAATTTTGAATAATTATGAATTTTACAATAAAATGTTTAAGTTTGCTAAATTTGAGAAAAATTAATTTTAATAAAATTCACAGAAATTTCCCAAAAATTTAGAACCTTTTATTCACCCCATCAAACCACAAAGCAGCATCTCGAAAACTATCCTTGATTAATTTTTACCCGCGAGCTATTTTTTGCTGTTTTAACCTAACTAGTTCCCCAAAATATGTTTTATATTCATTCATCATCTCAAGAATGTATCATAACAACAAAAACTATCGTGAATCATGGACAGCATAACAATTAATTCGTTTATCAGCCTTTATGTGATAGGATTATTGCTTGAGGGAGATGACAGAGGGAAAAGAGATGGAAAATCAAATTTAACTAACGTGTTATTTAGGTTATTAATTAGCATTTGTTCTCGTCTACTTCCTTTGGGTCCGGGAATTAAGATGCTTGGGGTGGGAATTTTGGATTAATTTTTCAATAACTTTTGCTTTATTTTTGAAGATTCTTTGATTTTTTTAATATTTTTAAAACCTTTTGCATAATTTATGATCATTTTTGATATTTTATATCAAAATAATTATCAATTTTGAAAATTTGGCATCATTTTTGAATATTCTGCATCATTTTTTGAAAAATCTGCATCTTTTTTGAATATTTTGCATCATTTTTGAACCGTTTGCATCATTTTCAGACCTTTTGCATCATTTTCATACCTCTTGCATCATTTTTGATTTATTTTGTATTTTCTGCACCTTTTTAAAACGATTGTGGTTCATACGACCGGCCGGAAGTCCAGCCGAACTTCCGGCCGGATTTCCGTCGGACTCATCTGGATTTTTTTCAAGTTTTTTTTATTTCCCTGGAAAGTGTCCACCGTATTTTCAGCCGTACTCAGCCGTACTCAGCCGAACTCCTCTGGATTTTTTTTTCAAGTTTTTTTTATTATTTCCCTGGAAAGTGTCCACCGTATTTTCAGCCGTACTCAGCCGTACTCAGCCGAACTCCTCTGGATTTTTTTTTCAAGTTTTTTTTTATTTCCCTGGAAATTTCAATCAGTGTCCACCGGATTTTCAGCCGTACTCAGCCGAACTCAGCCGAACTCCTCTGGATTTTTTTTTCAAGTTTTTTTTATTATTTCCCTGGAAATTTCAATCAGTGTCCACCGGATTTTCAGCCGTACTCAGCCGTACTCAGCCGAACTCCTCTGGATTTTTTTTATTTCCCTGGAAATTTCAATCAGTGTTCACCGGATTTTCAGCCGTACTCAGCCGTACTCAGCCGAACTCCTCTGGATTTTTTTTTCAAGTTTTTTTTTTATTTCCCTGGAAATTTCAATCAGTGTCCACCGGATTTTCAGCCGTACTCAGCCGAACTCCTCTGGATTTTTTTTATTTCCCTGGAAATTTTAATCAGTGTTCACCGGATTTTCAGCCGTACTAAAGAACAATTTGGATTATTTCATTTTTCCTTTGATGACAGTTTAGTGGAATTTTTACGTTGGTTTTTACATGTTATCATTTTGAACACATTTTGAAGTGACTTTAATGAAAATTTCAATAAAATTACATGTAAGCAATGTCAGCTTTTTTTTAAAGTTATCAGTTTTTTTTGAAAAAAAATATTTCAAATCAAGTTTTCTCTCTAAATTTCCACTAGACATGAGCAGCAGAAATCTGGAACAATTATAATTAAGAGATTTCTATGTAATTAAGTATTTGCAATATAGCTAAATTCTGTATTTAAAGAGAATTTTGCATTTATATGTTACATCACGAAACACGTTTCAGTGGAATTATCAATAAAACTCAATTTTCTCTAAAACTAGATTGATTGAGTAAATTATGATTTCTTACCATTAATTATACTGCATTATCACACATTTTGAGTACAATAAAGTAGCTCTAAAATTAGAATTAAGTATAGAAAATCAAAAAATTATTTGTAAACACCAAACGTAAGTTAAACAAGCGCTTTAAAAAAGTTCAAAAACGAAATTTTCGTTAAATTTCACTACATTTTTTTTTTAAAAAACAATCATTAAGATACAAAAAAACACTAACGCTTACAATCTACAATGAACTCATGTAAACTAATTTATTGAACAAATAGCTTCTATTAATAAAATTTTACATAAATTGGAAAAAATTGACAAGTTAAGTAAGAATTACAAAATGCTTTTTGCATTTTCCACTGTGGATTTGCCCAATGGAATTGACCATTGTTTATTGATTGATTTACTAACACAGCAGGTAAATAATAATATTTTTAGCATATTTCTTAAGAATTGGGTAATTGTAATTAATGAATTTTTATTTCATTTAAAGCATTGTTCTTAAAAATAATGGGAAAACGTGAAAAATCAAGCAAAACTGAAAGGAATCACAAGAAAAGACTGAAAAAAAAAGCCAGGAAGCAAAAAAAATACGAGAAGAAGAAAGCAGCAACAAAAAGACGCATGGAATTGACTCGAATGGAAGTGCAAAACGCACTGGACACTTTACCAGCAGCAGGTACATCCAGAAAACCTGACGAAGACTCAAATACCCCAAGAAATTACTTGCATTACCAAGTTCGTAGAAATGCACAAAAGGTGGTAGATAAATACTACAATCGATTGCCTAATCTAGCTATTGATGAGAACGCAAATGAAGAGGAACAGGATGGAACGATAACACCTCAAGCCTCACAAGACTTCTTTGATTAATGTTACATCAGGAATATTGAATAAAGTATGATTTTGATACAACGAAAATAAATGAGAATTAAGAAATTAGTTTATCATTGCCTTTTATCCATAAATGAAAAATTTGATCCAATAATAGACTAAATAAAACATTAATTATATATCTAAGCAATCCAATGTTCTGCCAGAATGTTTAAAGTTGACTTAATTAGACCAATTCATAAAAATGGTAGCAAAACTAATATTGCAAATTACAGACCGATAACAGTCTTGCTAATTCTCCCAAAGATATTTGAATACGTCACATGAAGATGATTAGATGATCATTTATAATTGAACAATACCTTATGAACTTCTCATTTTGGCTACACAAAGTTTTCCAATACGGAACTTGCTCGTTGGGCATATTTTAAATGATGTGTAAAGAAGTGTAGATATTGTAGCTGCCACATCAGAAAGAATAAACTTACGCCAACGTTTCTATCACTATTAACTTTCTTTTTTATAATCGTATTTAAATTATTATATACTGGCATGTCACGGATACTACATTAATAATTAATTAAGTAATGCATAATCTGTAGAATATGGAGTCGCGTAAGTAGTTTGTAATTTTTTTCCCATCACATTTATCAGTTAAAAAAACAGCTTTAACTTTTTAATTTGCTTATAAACATTCAAGATTTTGTAAGGACTTGTAGAGGACATAAAAGGAGACTTGTATACCATTTTTCATACCATCTTTGAACTAAAAAATCTCTACAATGGTAAAAGATATTGAAAAAAAGTTTTTAGAGAGGATTTTAATTTTTTTTCCTTAAAAACCTAGCAAAGTGAAGATTTTTTTCGTGAAGGGGGTCATAACACCCCCAATCTTTCCTCCCTGGCTACGCTGAGATCACGCTGGCTGAGATCATAACATCTGAAATATTTATTTTCTTAGTTTCAAATAAAAAACATTTATTAAGATTTTGTCTATTTTAAATTTATTGTTTCTTAAAAAAATTTTAGAACTACATACACGGAGTTTTTCCAGCAATTGCCATTTCGTTGAGGAACTGAAGCTCATTTATTTCATTATTATTCAGCTTTAGTAATGCTTGCTTTAAGGCTGGCGTAAGTTTACTCAAATCTGTGTCTAAAACTAGTTCCTTTTGACGATTATTTTCATAAATAGAATCAGCATCTATTGCCAAATCCAGCAACGCTTCCAAAAATTCCCATGGTGATGGATTTAATGGAATCCATTTCTTAACTTTAGAATTATAGCCTTCCACAACATTGTTTGTTCTGTGACGACAATTAGACACATTCCATTCTTTAATTGGATATCGTTTTATCCACGTTTCTTTGAAGTATATGATAAAAAGCTTAAAGTCTTTTGCCAACTCCTTGTTACTATGAATAAAAGAAATTAATGCTTCAATTCCATTTTCTACACGATTTTCGGGAAGTAAACTGAGACGCATGAATTGAATTAAAACACGGTAGTGCGGAAACTTCTTTTTCTGTTTGATTTTCTTTGCCAAACTTGGAAATTTTCTTGCATTTCTCATGAAGGCTTGACATAGATGAAAATTACATCCTCTCATTTCAATTTTAGGCCATATAGTCTTTAAGGCATTACGCATCGCCGGTTCAAAATCTGATAGAGCCGCTGAAGGATTTGAAAAACAATTATTTCCTGGCAACACTGCATCTCTAATGAATTTTAATACATGCATATAATTCTCTTCTGATTTATCTGTCATAATTACGAATATCAAAGGTCGAGGCTTATCAAAAACAGTAGCCATTAATATCAACAACTGTCTGGTATGGAATGGAGAACATTTGAATGTTGCATCTATATAAAACTCAAATCCATCTTCCAATGCACGAATAAGTTTTGGCATGGCAAACACCATTTGCTTGTTAACAGCTCCTTGATAAAAATTTTCACTTCTAATTTTACCATACGTCTCAAAAACATACTTGTTCTCTTCCATTAACATTAAAAATTCACTATAATTACGACAAACTGGTAACTTTGCTCTTCGAATGCGCTGTAATGTTGATCGGACATTCCTCCAGCTCAGCAATCCTGCTGCTTCTCCTGACAAATTACGTAATGCAACTCGGTGTAATTGACGTATTGGTAAAGATGAGTCATTGACATCATGCTTCAGTTTATTGAATGCTCTTTCAAATTCCGCAAAATAGGAGTGTATGCTGTGATTATGTTGTATTTCCTGATTTGTTCTCGACATTAAATTGTTCTGAATTTTTGCTTTACAAAGACATCCTTTTGAAATACAATTAAGATATTTCACATCTCCATCACGCTTAACTACATAGATGCATTTCTCAATCTCGTAATAATAATGTAAGGATTCTTTCTCAGAAAATCTTGTCTGAATGGTTGAAAAATTTGTCATCATGACCTATTAAAAAGGATTTTTAAAAAATATTATTTTTAAGTTTGTCTGCGTTTTTAAGAATATATTGGAAATAAATTAATATAAAGCTGCATTACATTATTAAAGAATAGCACAAAGAGTTCTATTTAGTTTCTATAAGTAAAAGAAAAAGTTACAATGACATAATTGTAGCAGTGAAAAAGAATGAAGAAATAACGACCATTCAAACATTTGAATACAAATGAATTGATGAGAACTTGTTATGTTATAATGAGCTATGTTTTAATCGTAAATTTTTAACTATTTTTTGGCATTAATAACATCAATTACGACTCAAGGAACATAATAGGATTAATTTTAGATACACAATAGACCAAAACAAATAGTAATAGCATAATACAGCTTTAAATTAATGCTGAAAAACTGTAAAAAAAACTAAGTATTTTTTTTAGGAAATTGGGCGTGGATTTTTTTGCATTTTCATGTTTTCATCAGAAGCAGTGACTAATAGATAGATGTTTCCAACTATCATGCACGCCCCTGGTGATTTAAGTTATGTAATGAATTAAACTGCTGTAAATATTGCATAAAATAGTTTATTATTAAATATTTTATTTTTCTTACCTTGTTTACAAGTGTACGCTAACACAATTAATTCCCCTTTTATGCATAGTCTTTTCCTTGCAGACTTTTTAAATGGAAATTATACGTTAAAAATCATCAAACATATAAAATCAATAACTGTGTATTATTCAGACCCATAATTAATTAAAGTTAATGGGCCATATAACACAATAATATCAACAAATGCTAAAATTGCAAATACACAAATATGTAACATAAAATATATAATTTTAATATAACTAATGAATTACTACAAGTGTCTACAAGCAAACAAAAATGTTTTATATCAGTTTAATACCATATTGTCAAATACATTGTTGGTTTTGTACGTAATTTTTTAAAAAAAAATTATGTATACAAATAAAACACACTAAAAGGATTTACTTTTCAACAACAAATAAATGAATGAAAAATATCTTCACACAGGCTAGTAGGAAATCAACTCATGACTCAAACTTAATCACCCTTCAAAAGTTAGTGTATGTGAAGGACGGCAGAGACATATCGCGACAAAATTCAAAAGATATATCTAATTTATGTCGGAATTATGTCAGTTACAAAACCCAGGAACATAGTGAACCTGTGATTTTGAGGCAAATCTCTGCCGTACTTCACACTTACTCTTTCTGAATTTTCTCTTAAACCTTTTAATATTATGAAAAAGTAACTATACCTGAATTTTGTCGCTATTATGTCAAGTATTTTGAGCTATAGAAGAAATTTTTTTATTTGCACAGTGGTCAGTATGAGCAAAAATCTAGTTGGGTAATCGAAAATTAAGCTTTGGCCACTTTTTTGAATTTTTTATCCTCTGTATGATAAAAAATAATGGTTACGCGTAAATTATGTCAGAAATATGTCAACTTAAATAAAACATAAAAAAACAGTTATGCTCACAGTTATGCTAAATATTTCTAGATACAAAAACAATTTGAATTCACTGTAGATAGATGGAAAAAAATAGTGACTTTTAATGTGAAAAATTCCAAAAAAAAAAACAAAGAAAGTCTATCCACAGTGCATTCAAAAATTTTTTTGTATCAAGAAATGTTTGACATAACTATTAGAAAATTCATGCCAAGTTTCAAATCAATTGCACCCACTATTCAGATAAAGATAAAGCAGATTCGTTTGCTCGATCTTTTCAGGCTTCATTCTCTGCTGTTCACAGTGCTCAATCCATGTTTGATAGGCTAGTTGCTAGTTCCGTTCATTCAGTTTCGTTATTAGATCATCCTCCTAAATTTGACTTAATTTGTGAAGATGAAATTAATTGCACTTCTTGAACCCTCACAAAGCATCTGGTCACGATAGAATTCCCAACTGTGTCCTAAAAGCCCTTAGTAACTGGTTTGTTTTTGTTTTTCTCTGTTCAAGACTATTTAACTCATGCTTTAGCATTTCTTATTTTCCACAATGTTGGAAAATTGCTAAGATAATGCCGATTTCTAAAGAAAATACTAAGACTTGCTCTCCTGATGATATTCGACCTATTTCGCTCCTCTCCTGTCTTGGAAAGTGCTTTGAAAGAATCATCTTGAATAGACTAAATGATTTTGAGCTTGACAATAACATTTTCATCAAACAGCAATGTGGATTTAGGTCTCAACATTCAACAGTCCACTAAAATGCTGCAGAAACTACGTAACGATTCCGTCATATTCAATAGCCAGTTTTTTGTCTGGAAAGACTCAGTCAAATAACTTGGTGTCTTTTAGTGTGTTTTATTTGTATACATAATTTTTTTTTAAAAAATTACGTACAAAACCAACAATGTATTTGACAATATGGTATTAAACTGATATAAAACATTTTTGTTTGCTTGTAGACACTTGTAGTAATTCATTAGTTATATTAAAATTATATATTTTATGTTACATATTTGTGTATTTGCAATTTTAGCATTTGTTGATATTATTGTGTTATATGGCCCATTAACTTTAATTAATTATGGGTCTGAATAATACACAGTTATTGATTTTATATGTTTGATGATTTTTAACGTATAATTTCCATTTAAAAAGTCTGCAAGGAAAAGACTATGCATAAAAGGGGAATTAATTGTGTTAGCGTACACTTGTAAACAAGGTAAGAAAAATAAAATATTTAATAATAAACTATTTTATGCAATATTTACAGCAGTTTAATTCATTACATAACTTAAATCACCAGGGGCGTGCATGATAGTTGGAAACATCTATCTATTAGTCACTGCTTCTGATGAAAACATGAAAATGCAAAAAAATCCACGCCCAATTTCCTAAAAAAAATACTTAGTTTTTTTTTTACAGTTTTTCAGCATTAATTTAAAGCTGTATTATGCTATTACTATTTGTTTTGGTCTATTGTGTATCTAAAATTAATCCTATTATGTTCCTTGAGTCGTAATTGATGTTATTAATGCCAAAAAATAGTTAAAAATTTACGATTAAAACATAGCTCATTATAACATAACAAGTTCTCATCAATTCATTTGTATTCAAATGTTTGAATGGTCGTTATTTCTTCATTCTTTTTCACTGCTACAATTATGTCATTGTAACTTTTTCTTTTACTTATAGAAACTAAATAGAACTCTTTGTGCTATTCTTTAATAATGTAATGCAGCTTTATATTAATTTATTTCCAATATGTTAACTTTCATTTTTACTTTTTTAGTTGAATTTCTTCTTTCAAAATGAGATTTTTAAAAAAGGCTATCATACCTGCAGAAAAGGTAGATGCTTCCATAATATCTGATGGTGATCCGCCAAAATATCGTCTGATGCCTTCTAACAAACGAGTGAAAAACAAAGTGGACTATAAGAAGTCGGTTGAAGATGCATTGAAAGAGGCATCTAATGGTAAAGCTGTTGAATTTACGATCGACGATGGATTTCGTTCTAAACAAGGAAAAACTCGAATGTATTTTGTTTGCAAACCTGATTCTCATAAAGGAGGCAAGCATGTCTTATTTCATGATGAAGAAGCCTTACAGCCTGGACATGATTTACATCTAACATGGGAGATTAAATGTGAAGTTTGTAAGAAAAACATTCCTGCCGACGAAGAAGATATAGACATTCCAAATCCATTGTCGCAAATACCTGTAGAAGTTGTTATGGATGAACATCAATCAGGCCCGAAAAATCAGAATGATCAAAATTTTGCTGTTTATTTAGACGAAAACGATACAACAAGTGAACTCTTTATTATTTACAATCGAATTACAGATAGACTTGCGCAAATCCTCGAAGACAGCTATAATTCCTGCATAATGAAGAAAAATCCATTAGCAGAAGCTTTGAACAAGAAAACTGAATTATCAGTTCGATTAGCATTAGCGGCAAGTGATGTTCTCAGTGAAGTTGGTGTCAAGGAAAATGTCAGTGATATTGGTGGCAAGCAAAATGTTAGTGATGTTGGTGGAAGTGATAAAGTAAATCAAGGTGAGGTAGATGGCATTTTAAATGATGGATTCTTATCATCACGTGCTTCTCGATTACTTCACGATGCCACTATTGCACGGAAAAATTATGAACATAAGCAAAATCAAGAAAAAAATGGTGAAAATTTATCGACACCTGAAGTACCACAGCAAGAATCAGTTTCGTCGGTTGCTGACAAAATCAATGAAATCCGTCCAGTTCGACAAAAGTCAAAAACTTATTCAGAAGAACAAATTAAATCGTCTAAAACTGATGATGAGACACAATCAGACGCTAAACCGCTTGATGAAAATGTATCGACCTGTTTTTCACAACCAGAAACAATCTCATCGGCTGCTGAAAATATCAATAAAACCCATCCAGTTCATCAAGAGTTACGTCAAGAAGATGATTTTAAGACTCTTGAAAATGAAGGTCCAAAAATATCACCAAAGGCTAAAACTTGTTCAGCACAACAACCTAAATCTACTGTTCAGAATGTTGATGAAAAACAATCACTTCGTAAGCCACGTCAAAAGTGTAATCGTGATATAAAATCATCAAAAGGTAGCATTGATAGATACTTTGCAAAGCCTAATAATTAAAAGTTTTAAAAAACTTCTTTCAATTCTCTTTTAATCATGTTTTCTCTTGAATATGGAATATTAAACAAAATGTCCATAAATTTCATTGTTGCTTTATTAATTCACGTAAAATAAAAATCAGAAATTAAAGTTAAATTTTATATTATTTTTTCAAAAAATTGATACATTTGAATTATTTCAGAACTAAATCTTATCATTACATCAGAATTTATAATATTAAAAAATTGTGTCTTATGTTTAGAGTTACCAGATATTTTCAAGAAAAATAGAGGACATCCCCCATGTCGGCAAGTTTTATTCGTTTTCTGGACAAATTAGAATATTACAAATCTTTTTTATTTTTGAAAAATCAAAAAAAATAGAGGACAGTCCTCTGAAAAACCAAGTAGATGGTCAGCCTAACTATATAGCGTCTACTGGTTTCTTGATATTATTTGTTTACAATCTCAGAAGGGAATTAATTACTGTACCTAGTAAATGAAAAAGGTTTTCTTGAAATTAATGAATTTGCTACACTTTAAATGGAACAAATAATTATGTCTTTTTGTATTTTGTCATTCATACAAAAATGAAACTTTGACTTCATTTATTAGCTTCTAGCAACGTCAGGAGTTAGTTGTTTTTTTTTCTTAAAGACTAAAGCAAGTTAAAAAATATTAATGAAAAAATATCGCATTGAAAGCGGTATAATACAAAATAAATCTTTGAGAAAAATTGTAAATTGTCTTTAATTTTTTTTATTAGTGCTACAATCCAGAGGAGTTCGGCTGAGTTCGGCTGAGTACGGCTGAGTACGGCTGAAAATCCGGTGAACACTGATTGAAATTTCCAGGGAAATAAAAAAAATCCAGAGGAGTTCGGCTGAGTACGGCTGAGTACGGCTGAAAATCCGGTAGACACTGACTGAAATTTCCAGGGAAATAAAAAAAAAACTTGAAAAAAAATCCAGAGGAGTTCGGCTGAGTACGGCTGAGTACGGCTGAGTACGGCTGAAAATCCGGTGGACACTGATTGAAATTTCCAGGGAAATAATAAAAAAAACTTGAAAAAAAATCCAGAGGAGTTCGGCTGAGTACGGCTGAGTACGGCTGAGTACGGCTGAAAATACGGTGGACACTTTCCAGGGAAATAAAAAAAAACTTGAAAAAAAAATCCAGAGGAGTTCGGCTGAGTACGGCTGAGTACGGCTGAAAATCCAGTAGACACTGACTGAAATTTCCAGGGAAATAAAAAAAAACTTGAAAAAAAATCCAGAGGAGTTCGGCTGAGTACGGCTGAGTACGGCTGAAAATCCGGTGGACACTGATTGAAATTTCCAGGGAAATAATAAAAAAAACTTGAAAAAAAATCCAGAGGAGTTCGGCTGAGTACGGCTGAGTACGGCTGAGTACGGCTGAAAATACGGTGGACACTTTCCAGGGAAATAAAAAAAAACTTGAAAAAAAAATCCAGAGGAGTTCGGCTGAGTACGGCTGAAAATCCGGTGGACACTGATTGAAATTTCCAGGGAATAAAAAAAAACTTGAAAAAAAAATCCAGATGAGTCCGACGGAAATCCGGCCGGAAGTCCGGCCGGACTTCCGGCCGGTCGTATGAACCAACACCTTTTAAAACCAAAAAATCCCAACACAAAGTTTCCATCCCTTTGTTTCATCAAATTCATCATCTTCCCTTTATTCCGACAATGTTGTGTCTCACTGCCTTAAGGTGTATAAGTTTTAGCTTCATTAGGATTTATTTTCTGTGTGCAAAACTTCCATTCTTCTCATACAGAAACCGCTCTCTGCATAGCTGTCGCTGCAAGTAATATCCAAAGTAATTTAAAATTCAGGTGAGTGATAAGCTCATAAATTCACATTTTTCTTTACCCAATGTTCATCAATTTTAATTTTCTCGTGTGTATGCTGATACTTCTTTCATGTCATAACAACATCGCGAACAATGAAGTAACTTGTGCTTAACAATTATTGTTGATCATAATCACATCGAGCATGCGGCATCTTACAATCTAGTTTTTTTGGGATCGTATTAAAAAACCGAAATTGCTTCCAGCACATTCATATTATGTCAAAAAATCGTTTATAAAACACAATTTTCATCTCATTCGGAGGAGTTGGGGGGTCGTTCATAAATAAGGTTTATTAAGAAATTGGATTTTGTAGCACTTTCTTTCTGTATTTTCATGAAAAAACTACCATTTCGAGTTGAGGGGTATCCAGGGAGGGGTTTTGGGGTCAAAATTGCTCATATTAATTAAAATTCATTTTAATTTAATTTTTGGGGGTCAAATAAATTCTTCAGAGCATTACAAACCAACAGACTCCTTTCTACCTCCAAATAAAAGGCATCATAAATGAACGACCCTCAAATATATATTCATACATACACCAGATATAATCTCTTATGATGAAAAATGATGATTTGACTATTTAATACTTTATTTCTTCACTTTTTCGTTGTTTTCTACATATTAAAAATTTATGCAAAAATCTGATTGGAATTGTGGATGCAAAAATAGGGAGAAAATTGGATTTTTGAGGGGTCTTTAGGTATAAGTTGAAGTGGTTATGACTTTTGAAGAGTTAATTTAAAAATAGTAAAAAAGGACTTTATGGAAGGAGTGCGGGGATCAGATTTTTGGACACCTTATGCAAAATGGGTTGGGATCCAATTTTTTCTATCCAGGATCATATCCAAAAAATTTTGTAGGGGTGCTTTAAATTTAGGAGGGTTTTGGGATTTTTTTCTTAAAAACCCTAGCAAATTGTAAAAAATTCCCAAAAAAGGGGGTGGTGTGACCCCCTGCTTCCAGGGAAAGATCAATGATTTAAACACATACTCTATTGATGGCCAGTAGAGTAGCATGAAGAGAATTGCTTATTCCGTAGATCTATGGGTGCTTTACCATTACTCACATCAAAATCAAGTCAAATTCAACATTTGCAGATCTATAGTATTTTTAGTATGATTGGTTCCTCAATTTTGAGTCTTTTTAATCCTGATATTCAAGTCTGTGACTCCTTAATGTGATATTCAACCAACATTTTAAACGAAAATTGCTACAACTTTAGGAATCTTTATCAAAATTGCATAAGAAATGACTTAATGCTTTCTAAACTTTCCATTTTGTGGACACAAACCTCATAAAATCTCTACAAAATTACTCCCTAAACCCACAAAAAACCCCAAATCGTCTTAAAAATTCTTCCTTAATAAAAATTCATAATCTACTTCAGGGAATCACAGAGTAGCATCCACACTAAAAATGCAGCAAATCTCAATTTTTTCTAATACATATTCCAAGCGAGAATTTATGTTTTTATGCATGGATGTCTCATAAGCATAAGCTCATGCAACTTGAAGAAGAACAGAAGAACACCGCAATTGATATGAATGAACAAAAAAAAGGGGGGAACAGAACAGAAGAGAATCAGATTATGAATTTTTTAAACTCATTTCTTATGTGTGATATTGTTGATATTGCATCATAAATCATTCCAGTCTCTTTTTTATGCTATGAATTTTTAATTTCTGTACTTCTTCAACTTTGTCGATGTGCATGCAATGATGATTTATATCCTCGACATTCGCAAATCACTTGCATTTTTCTTTACATTGCTTGTGTTCTTTTGCGGTGGAGACAGTCAGCGGCATGATGATTCCATCGACTTTCTGTGACACATTTGTTCAAACGGAATTGGAATAAATAAAGTCTGGAAAATGAAAAATGTTACAATTGTAAAGCAAATATTGACAACAATTTTTCTTTCTTATAGAAACTAGTGAATGAGTTGGAAGGTTTATGTTTGGTTAAAGTGGTTAAAGCGCATTTTTTGTAGCTTATGATAATGGGTTGTCGAAAATGTTGTTTTTACGCCATGCAAAATTTACGAATGACCCCTAAGTTGTCATGAGTATTGACTACCTAGGTTAGATCCCATTGGTCGGTGGTCGTTCACTTTAAATTCGATGAAAATTTGTGGCAAGAGAGAGGGGTGAGTATGAAATTTTTCGAGGGGATTTAGATTCAGTTTTGGAAAAATTTAAAGGGGTTTTGTGTCTTTTCCTAAAAAAATTCTAATAATATTAATAAAAATCAACCCTTTCATATCCCATCTAGTCAACCAAGTCAAACCATCACTTCTACCTCCTTTTATACTACAACATCCATAAAAATATGTTTTAACAAATGATATTTATCTATATTATATAGAAGGTACACAAAATATAACACAGAAGATATGTCTTAGCGTGGAGTTACAGATGGAGGAAGATTGTAAATGTGTAAATAATGCTGCTTGCCATTATTTCAAGGATTTTATATATCTTTCTTTTTTTAATATGAAAATGTTCCTTGTTTAAGTTTGTTCGTTCTATGAAATTTTCCAGTTGGGGAGATGGAAATTTTTGAAATTTGAGGTGGATTTTGAGGGTTCAGGCTCAATTTAAGGTAGCTTGGTGAAAAAATTAGAAATTAATTTATTGGTTATTTTTGAGAAATTTTTTTGGATTATTTTGAATTTCTTTAGATGTAAAATTTAATTTTATCTTTGAAAATTAATTTAAGAATTTTTGAGAGTAAATTATTCAATAATTTACAATATATTGTTTATTAAACCGTTAATTATCACAGATTTTTACACAAAAAATTATAAAATTGAAAATTAACACTCAAGTCATGAGTTCAAATCTCAAAAATTCAAAATATTAAATATGCATTATCAGTAATAACAAATTCTTCTTTTTTGAATTTTTTACCCACCAGGCATCCCCGCAAATAACTCAGCACATGACAATAGTTTTTTTATATAAAAAATTACGAATGAGCATGTACGCTTCAAGATTACAAACATGAAATGAAAAATATTCTGAACATGAACAATTTTTCCATTGAAGCATGTAAATCATAAAAAAGTGAGAAGCTCTCTATAATATTTTTTTTACTGTGTTCCGCTATTCTTTATTTCACATCATAACTGACTTTATTACTCTGAAACTATGAGCAGCTCAACTGCATTTCATGCTGTCATGAAAATATCCTTAAAGCGACGTGGATGTTTTTTTTGCTACATGATGGTGAGGAACTTTAAATATTTGCTTTTGTGTTTAAGGATTGTGGAAATATTTGGTGGATTTTTTGGGGTTCATTTAGGAGCATCCTCATTTGTGGGATTTTCATTCGTGATTTTTAATTCAACTTTTAAATTATACAAACTTTCACTTTCAAAAAAATTCAAGGTGCAACTAAAAGTGCCCACATCAAGAGCTGCAACATCACTTTCCACCTCCCCGCAGAGAGTAAGTAATCCTAAATTTATGATTCGTTAATGGAACGGCTCTCTCGTTATTTGGGACTTATCTTCTCCTCTTTTTTCATTATTGGCTTTCTTTTTCGATCACATCATGAAAATACTTTGTGGATGTAAAAAAATCCATTCAATGCAGGCGGCTTTTTTACTTCAATTCACGAATATCTCATAAAATTACTATTCACATTCGATGGAGTATGTTGGATGAATTTTAACAGAATTCAATGGAGAAAGTATTTTTCTTGCATCTCTTTTTGGAGATTTTACTTTGGTTGGTTAAGGAGATTGTGAAAATGTAAGAGTTGATTTGTTGTTAGTTTGTCGTATTATTGATACATTTTGACTTGATTTTTGAAGCGACGACTTAATTTAAGTTCGAGTTTTAGCAATTACTTAGTTTGAATTAAAATTTGAAGCATCGAGTCATTTTGAAGCAACGACTTATTTTGAGTTTGAATTATGAATCATTGACTTAGGAGATCTAATTTAAAACAATAACTTATTTTGAGTTCAAAATTTGAAGCAACTAATTAATTTGAACTAAATTTGAAGCAACGAATCACTTTTAATTAAATTTTGAAACAAAGACTCATCTGAGTTTGAATTTTACATCGCCGACTTAATTTGAATTTTGAAGTGATAATTCATTTTAGGCTAGAATTTTAAAGCGACGACTCATTTTGAGTTCAAGTTTTGAAGCAACGACTCATTTTGATTTTCGAAAATTTAAAAATAAAGCAATGACTCATGGTGAGCAGAAATTTTAAAGCAACCATGTATTTGAATCAAAGCAGGCTTAAAAATGTGCGCTTTAATCTGCTTCAAAATTCCCTATCTTTTTCTAACCAGATAAAAATCCATTTTGAGGGAGAAAAGCAGAAATTCGAATCGCATCGAAGGGAGCCGTGCATAAAACTAAGGTAAAAAGTACTCAAACTGTACGTCGGAACAATTTACACATACACATAACACATTCTTGTTATTTTTTGCGGTAGAAAGAACCGAACCATTTAGGTATCACTATATCACCCCAGGTGTTCTTTTATGATCTGTCTTGTGCCTGCAAACCATCATAAAATGCAAAAATGTGTAATCAACATCAACATCAAAATCATTTTTGTTCCTTCTCTTCGTGAGCAGTTTGTGCTGTAACACCTTTTTGTGGTAAATGGACTTTATTGTACATTCATTTCCTTATGCTTGACTAACTTTTTTCTTTCTATTCTCTTCTCTGCTTCCTCCTGTTTATGCTGCTTTTATTGTTGAGATAAATTATTCATGATGTCGTTAAACACATTTCTATTTATTATAAATGATGATAAAAATCAGTAAGTTGAATGTGACTTGCAAACTGTCAAAGTCATATTAAATGTTGGTTTAGAATTCTATTTTTTAGTGTCTGTTGTTGTGTTTTGAATGATTAAATGAAGATTTGCTTGGTTGGTAATGGGGCAAGGTGAGGATGTTGTTGTGGGGCTAATTTTGAGGTTTTTGAGTTTGCTCGAAAATTATGATTTTTAGAGGTTGAAGTCCTGTATACTTTTAAAAATATAATTTTTTACTTAAGAATCTTTTTGAAATCTAAAATTGTCAAAGATATGACTTTTTATGAAAAAAGACGTCTGAGTTCTAAATCCATCTAACCATAGTAGCAGCTAGACTAAGACTTAGTCACTAAGGGACCGTTCACTTATTACGTAACGTAAACATCGAATTTTCAGACCTCTCCTCACCCTTTGTCATGAATTGTCACAAAATCTTAGATTCCCCTCCCCCATAAAAGCGTTACGTAATAAGTGAACGGCCTTTAAGACAACTATCAGTCAGTTAACTAGAATTTGGTCTATACCAAAGCATTCAGAGTGATACAATCGCTGATTTGATGTTTAATCAATTAGCACTAATAAAACTTGAAGCAATGACTCATTTTTGATATGAAATTTAAAGCGATGACTCAATTTGGGTTTAAAATTTAAAGCGATGACTCATTTAGGTTTAGACTTTGAAGCAATGCCTTATTTTGAGTTAAAATTTTGAAGCAACGACTCATTTTAAAACTGAAATTTGCAGAAATGACTCATTTTGAGTCAAAACAGACTCACCCACTGTCTAAGTGTCCATACAATATAGTTAGGTATCGTCATGGTTCCCTCATCATTTTTGTATTACTTAGATGACTACTGACCACATATACTCCTCAGTTTGAACCCAACAACAATACACAAAGACCCCATCTAACATACAAAGCAACAAACACACACAAGCAATTTATTTATATCATATTCCAAGATAAATATGCTCATGACAATTGAAAGAAGTTGAGGAAGAGAAATAAGCATTAAGTACAAATAAACAACATTGATATTGATATCCTCAAATGTCAATAATTCACAATACATTACCGTCGATTTGTCAAATGAAAAAGAAGGAAAATAAATGAAGAGGATGAGTAAGAGTTGACTTGAGAGAAGTGAAACTGATTGACTGTTGATTTTTATTTGTTGATGGATGGAAAGTAGTTTTGTAGATGGTGGGGATTTATTAGGGATGTGAATGGTTTGGAGGGGGTTATGAGGTTGATTTTGGAGAAATTAAATGAAATCTAATAAAAATTTAAACAAAATTTGCAACAATTCTTCTAAATTTGCTTAAAATTCCTTAAATTTTAACTTTTTTTTGAAAAAACTACAAAAAGATCTAAGTTTTGAATAAAGTGATTATTTTTACAATTTTTTCCAGATGGATGCACCCTAAAAACTACTGAAAAATTCATCTAAATTTATATCGTCGTTTTATTCAATTTAAAAATCAACCAAGAATCAGCAAATTCTCAAAATACTCAACAAGATTCACTCTGGAGGAGTGGCATCAATTTCAATAAATTCCTCCAATTCCTTCTTCAATCTACACTACACAGAAAGGAAATCAATAAATTGCATCACAAACTTTTTCCCTATCAACAAAATTCAAATCCAAATAAATTGCATTCATTTTTCGAGTTCAACCTTTTTCATGTTTGCTAAATTCCGTTCCATAAATTGATTCTTAGAAACTATGTAACAGTTTCCATTTCTGTCATGTGCAGTTACATCAAATCCTCAAAAAATAGTAACATTAAGTTATTTTATTTAATCAGCAAAAAAAAATAATTTTTCGAGTGCCAATTTTGATTTTCCATGCATCATTAAATGACAATCAGGCAATGGATGAGTCCTCTCTATTCATTCCGTGACGCATTCAAGAGAATCTTCTGTTGTTGTTGTGGGGAAAAATCGCAGCTGCCTCAATTCACGCATTTATGATTTTTGAAAGTAAAAATTTAATTATTTTTCAGTCGATGAGCATCTCGTGTGTGTGTTTTGATGCTATTTTTGTGATCTTTTAAGGAAGTAGGGACATGCAGGAATATGGGTTAATAAAAATAGTTTATTGAAATTTAATCGTTTGAAAAATTTAATAAAATTCACTCTTTTATTTGAATACATCTAAATTTTTGTAAGTTCGTTTATTTATATTGAACTTTAAGCCGTATTATAAATTTTACATAAAATATTTATATTTTGCAGATATTACATAATTATTTGATTATTCAATTAAATTAAATGGTTAATATCAGTTAATATATAATAAATTTGATTAAATATCTATATTTATTGATAATACAAATTTATAAAAATCCATAACCCATATAACACCAAAAGTTACAATATTTAAGTTAATACATATGTGATAGTGAATATTACAAGAATATTAATAATGTGGAGGAATAATATAAGCATAATTAACTGCATGCACATGGACGATTGCTCAGCTCGTTGACTTTATTTTCTAGTCTCTCTATTGCATCCTTTAATACATCAATTTCGTCTTCGATTCCGCAAACTCTCTCATCAATATTTTCATCGCTACATTTTGGTGGTGTGCTTGGATAGGTCGTTGTTTCTGGTTCTATTGATTGCGTCGTTATTTGTGACGTAGTTGATGACGTGGAAGTGGTGCTTGTTATAGATGTTGTGGTAGGGGTGGAAGTGGATGTAATAGTTGTAGTCGTAGGAATTGTGGTTGATTCTGTTCATAAATTACAATAAGATTAAATTAGTTAAATAGTACATAAGAGTAGATATTACTGGATGTTTGCATGAGCTAGAAAATTGCTAAAAGACAAATTGATAAAGTTCGACTATCCTATATAAAAAATATATTTAATGCCTGAATCAAGACATTAAGTCAATAGTACTCAAACTATGCTCCGCGATACACTACTGTGTCGCGAAAAATTTGAGAATAACTGCACTAAGACAGTAGTATTAAGACGGTAGTATAAAGTACATAATGTTCTTTAAACTAACATTTTCTTGCCAAATACATATAATATGAATAGGTTCAAACATCCAGGTTGACAACACTATAAGTTATAATTATCATGAAAAAATTTACAATCTCACCTGTCACATATTGTTCGAAGTTTTCAAAGCATTCACTTAGCATTATCTTCATTGAGTATCTTGTTGTTGAATTATCAAAAATATTTTCTCTTGAGCAGTTATTTCCGACCATATTAACAGCAATAACTCCAGTATTATTAACAAAATTTCTATCTATTGCATTGATTTTATTATTATCAAACCGAACGTTTTTTAGGTTTGGTAAAATTCCAAATGAGTTTGAGTAAATAACTTCAAGACTATTATTGAACATGATCAGCGTATTTAATTTTTGCAGAAAACTAAAGGCATTTTCAGAGATATACTTTATCTGATTTTGTTCTAGGTTTATTGTTGTTAAATTCATTGGAGACTCAAAGCCTCTTACGGTTATGATTTTATTCCTAATTAATGTAAAATTCGTTATACTTTGCAGCGGTGTAAAAACATTAACTGGAAGATCTACAATTTCGTTGTCATACAAATATATTGTACTTAGTCTTGACAGTGATTTAAATGAGTCACTGTGTAAAATTGAAATTTTATTTCTCTGTAAATGTAACAAATTTAAATTCAGCAATGGCTCAAAAGCTCTAGCTGGTAGTTCCACGATCATGTTGTCAAATAAATACAAAGTTTCTAGGTTTATCAGGGAACTAAATGACTTAGCATTGAGGTTAATAATTTTATTATTTTGCAGATTTAGTTCTACTAGATTTTCTAATGACTCAAATGTATTTGCCGGGATTTCTTCAATGAAATTATTTTGTAGATACAAAGTAGTTAAATTGGTTAGTGTAATAAAGGACTGAGCGTGGAGAGTCGAGATATTATTTTCTTGTAAGTATAAAGTTTTTAAATTTACTAAGGATTCAAAAGTGTATGGTGGAATTTCCTTTATTATATTTTTTTCCAAATATAAAGTAACTAGATTAGTCATTGTAATAAAGGACTGAGCGTAAACAGTAGAGATTTTATTGTTTTGTAAGTATAAAGTTTTTAAATTTACTAAGGATTCAAATGTAAGGGGAGGAATCTCTGTTATAAAATTATTTTCCAAGTACAAGGTTCTAAGATTTGTTAAAGATATGAATGATTTTGCATTAAGAGTAGAAATGTGGCTGCTTCGCAAAGACAGTATTTCTAACTTTTCTAGTGGTTTAAATGACCCTGCTGGAATGTCGCCTATCAAATTTGTACTTAAGTATAAACTTTTTAAAGTTAATAGAGGTTCAAACCATTTTGAATTAACAAATGATAAAGTATTATTATGCAAATATAAAATTTCTAATTTTTCTAGAGGTTCAAAAATATTTTCCGGTAAATCAACTAACTTATTACCATTAAGCCATAAAACTTTTAAATTAGTTAAATTTGAGAAAAAAAATTCTGACAATGGCGCTAATTCATTATTATGTAAACTTAATTCTTGAAGTTTTCCATTTGTGCTAAATGGCATTTCATCTGACCCAGTAATTTTGTTGTCAAACAAGTCTAAATATATTAAATTATTGCACTTTTCAAAAGAGCTTTCATCCCCTATAATGATGTTTTTGATTCCGAGGCCACCGAATTCCATTCGTTCCAGATTTATGAACTTATCACAAAGTATTGTTGGTACAATCGTTGAATTCCAATATGTGCTTGAATATTTGGTTATTATTGTCGTAATATTGTAATAACTAGTTGATCCACCAATCGTATAAAAATTGTTAAGTCCTCTTGGATTGTAAATTAGAAGGCGACATACATATGTACCACTAGTGTAGGCATAACTACACTCTAACACTTCATTTTGACCAACAACCACATTCAAATTTATTAAAACAACACAAATTAATAGAAAAACTTTTAAACGCATTCCGAATTAAAACCTTATTCTCCTTAAAACTCAACTTGTTTGACTTTTTATTTGTAATAATGAATATACCACTTACTCAGCTTGTTTTTATACTCGATTGTCTAAACAAAAAAAATATTTTAACACATTTTTAGTTATCAAATGTCTCCAAATCGTTTTACTAGTGATAATGTACTTAACACATCTGCAAATTAATTAAGGCTTTATTATTTCTCAGGAAAAATATCTGTTTTGTGAAATTAGAGTATATGCGACAGCAGTAAACTTTGATAACGCATTTTTAATTAGTGATAAAATCCATCAATGATTATTATTATCAAAAAAAAAAAATTAAACAAGTGTTCAAATCCAGAGCTTGAAGTTTAGTCAACTTGACTCGAAATCGATCAAAGTTTTCCATTCAACTTGAGTGATTCTAGTCGTCTTAATATTTTCGACTCGAGTCAATTTTGAGCTCTGCTTAAAGCTTTATCTGACCTACTTGACTGAAATTTTATTTGGGTAATTTTTATGTATCAAATTCACTTGATATAGTTATATAAATTCCTAATTTTATTATGGCCAATTTATAACAGGTACACAGACGTTTTCTTATCTAATTAATTTAACTACATGCACATGGGCGTTTTGACAGTTCCTCAAATCCTTTTTGCAATACTTCTAGTGTATTCAAAATTTGATTGAATACTTCATTTTCCAATTTGCAGACTCTTTTATCTAAATTCACATTTGTACATTCTGATGCAACTGTGGTTCGTGCATTTGTTGTCAAAACAGGAGTTACTGATGTCACTGATGGTGTTGTTCCTATTGTTATAATTTAAAATAGAATGGAAAAATTATAATTGATAGGTTTTGTATTATTGGAGCAATTTGAAGGTGTCATGTGTGCCCATTTTTGGCAAAACACTATTTTATTTAAATTTCCAAAAAATCTTTAAAAATATAAACTTAAGAGGTTATCCACAAGAAACGGCTATAAAAAAAAAGATTTTTAGACCTCCTTCTCTTCTTGCCACAAAATTTCCTTACAAATTTTTTATGAGTCACTTTATGAGGGTGCATTACTGATCAGAATTATCAAAATTAGTGCGAAACTGCCCTTGGGTCACTTAGTTTCACACAGTTCCTAAACTCCATCTCCCTCTAAATGTTGGACGCCATTAGTTAAAATCTTGTAAAACCCGTTCCAGATTTCTCAGATTTTCGAGATTAGGAGCCGTTTATGGAGAGGGGATCAGGAATTTTGTGACACTTCATATAAAATAATTTTATTTATATGCAAACTTTGTGATAGAGGAGGGTTGGTGGTGTCTAAAAATTTTGTTTTTTGCATGACGTCATTTATGAATCCTCATCAAAAAATTATGGCACCTCATCAAAATATTATATTCATTTACCACCGATCATTCCACCATAAGTATCAATACATTGCTTCAATATCAATCTCATTGTATATTTAGACGTTGTAGTATCAGAAATGTACTCATTAGCGCAGGCATTAAAAGTCATATTTAAGTACGTCACTCCAGTGTTATAGAAAAAATCTTCATCAATTGCTTCTATTTGATTAATGTCCAGTCTAATTGTCTTTAAATTTGGTAAATCTCCAAATGAATCAGAATGGATGGTCTTGAGTCTGTTAATGTACAAATGTATCGTTGCTAAATTCTTCAAGAAGCTGAATGTGTCCGCTGGTATATTTTCTAATTTATTTCCAAATAAGTATAAGGTTTTCAGGTTCACGAGAGGTTCGAACCATTCGCCTTTTAAGGTTGAAAAGTTATTCTCACTCAGATATAAAGTAGCTAAGCTTTTTAAGGGTTTGAAAATATTTGTGGGCATATTAGAAATTTTATTGATATTTAAAGATAAAGTCGTCAATTTTGCCAAATTTATGAATGTATTTTCAGACAACGAAATAATCTGATTGTTCCTTAAATTCAAATTAAAAAGCTCCCTATTCTCACTAAATGAACCATCATCAGTGTGAGTAATTCTATTATCATAAAGATGCATTGATGTCACATTTCTACAATATTTAAAGGAACTTTCATTTTCAATGAGAAGCTTTTGGATATCGAGACCATTTAAATAAATTGTATTTACAGCACCGAATTTTCCACAAATTATTGTTGGAACATTTAAAGAATTAGAACCTAACGTGGTTGTTATTTGTCTTACGTCACTGTCATTCTTTCCTGAAGCATGTGTCCCATTTATAAGCACAAAGTTATTGAGACCTCTTGGATTTTTAATATTGATACTGCATGTGTAGATATTGCTGACTGTGGTGTAATTACAGCTCAATGTCCCTTCTTGACCACTGATCACTTCATAATTTAACAAATAAATTAAATATAAAATTAGAATTTTCGACTTCATTGCTGATTATTAACTGAATGACTTGTTTACTATTGAGTGGAATTAAGAATGGGTTTCTAGATTTTATACAATTTTATTTTATCAAACGTTAGGCAAAATATTATTGCTTTTTTGTATATATTTAGGACATGGAATTCAATTATCAAAATAGATCCAATTAAGTGACCCATTTATTAACAAAAATAATGAAATGAAGTAAATTAGCACTTGAAAGTTTATCTGACACTTGAGTGTGCTTGAGTAATATTTTTGCGATAATTAATTTTTTTTCTATTTTAAGGCTCAGACACTTATCTGAAAGTTTTACAATTTTCACAATTTTATTTTTGATTGAAATTTTGTTAAAATTATTGTACGGTTTTCCATTTTTTTCGTCCAAAAATTATACAATTTTTACAATTTTCTTATGAGTGTCTAAGCCTTGATTTTTCCTAAAATAAAATACTTTACTTTTTAAATTTTTACGTGACTTTTTAGTCCATATAATATGTCATACTGAGAATGATGAAAAGCAATTAAGACATTATCTAAAACATACCTTCACCAAAATTTTCACAATCTTTTTTAGACCGTACTAAAATTTGTCAAAAAGGTGATTTTTTCAACTCATTTCGTCAATCAAAGTCGGAACATGTCTCACTTTTTGGTCAGCCTAGTGATGATAAGGTCAGCAAAAAATAATTCTGAACCAACATCATTATTTTTCTTAAATTTTTAATGATTGACATAAATAAATGAGGTTTTAGGGTCATTTACCCCCTCCATTTTTTTACTATGCAAAAGGTCATGTATTGCATTTGTAATATTATTTTATATGAAACTCGTGTTGTAAATTAATCTGTAAAATGAATAATTTTCATTTTCTAATTTTAAAAAAACTGAGAAGATGCATACTAAAAACTCAGTCTAGTTTATTGACGCGAACTATTGACATCTATTAAAAACTAAGCGTGAATAATTTTTTTGACTATACTTAATAAAATGAAAATATTATATTTTATAATTCTAACTATTTTGATTGGATCTTTGAAATGTAAGTATAATAATTATATTAATTATAATAATATTGTAATTATATTATATTTTGTAAAAAAATAAAAATCCCGGTTTATTATAGATAACCTTGCAAAAGCTAAAGAACGTATTGAAGACCAGCCTACAATTACAAATCCATTGCAACAAAACACAAATGGCTGCATTCCTGGTACGAGATGGAAACAGGGATGCAACTGGTGCTTCTGTACTTCAGCTGGAAGAAGTTTGTGTGCAAAGAAAGGATGTCAGAAATGAGAACTTGATTTTAGTTTTTCTTTTTGGAATTTATTATATTTTTTTAAAAAAATTTTCACTGCAAATAAAATAATTTTATTTTAAATTGAAAATAAATAAAAAGTATATCATCTATAGACAAGAGCACGGACGACTTTTCAGTTCATCAATTTGACTCTGCATATTTTCAAACATTGATAAAAAAATTTTATTCTGATTCTCCAATTCCAAATTTTTCTCCATCAGATCCTCAATATTTTCGGTCAACTTTACATTTTTTTCTTCAAGTTCACAAATCCTTGCATCTACATTTCCACTAATGCATCCTGGTGGCAAATTTGGGTCAATAGTAGTTGTTGATGTTATTGAGCTTGTTGTGGTCGTTGTTTCTGGAATTTGAAAAATTTTAATAAATTAATTTGGGGCCATTCATAAATTACGGTAAGTTTTAGGGGGGATAGGGGTCTATGAATTTGTGAGAGTCCAAAGAAAAGGAATTTTTTCTATGAAAATGGGGTCGAATAACAGTTTTTTGGGTGATTTAATTTACGAACGACCCCATAAGCATATTTTAAATCGAAAAGGTGCGAAAATTTCTATAAAAAAATTTATTTAATTGAAATAAAATATTAATTTAAAAATTTAAAATCTGAATGGATTTTGAACCCCAAACACCTTAGTATCCGCACCATTTATATGGTTTACAACACTTAGTACCAACCGAGCACCCACTTTGGGTAGATCGAGTACCTTCTTTATAATCAGATAAGACAATGCATCCAAGAGTCTCAATCTTAAGGTTTATTATTTATTTTTCAGGATATAATATATATCAGACTACAAGACCTAGTTGAGGTCTTTCTCCCTCCTTTTAGAAAATAAATAAATATAAATTTTTACTTACGTCCCATCAAATTCACATAATTTTCAAAGCATTCTGACAATATGATCCTCATTGAGTACCTCGTAGCTGAATTATCGGTTATTGTCTCATTAACACAAAAATTATCTGATAATGATAATTGCATTGCTCCAGTATTATCGATAAGATTCTCGTCTATCGCCTCAAGTTGACAGTTGATAAGCGAAAAGTATTTTAATTTTGGTAAATATCCAAATGGATCAGCATGTAGGACTGTTAGGTTGTTGTTGGACAATGTAATCTGTTCTAGGTCAGTTAGTTCTCTAAAAATGTCAGCTGGTAGATCAACGATCATGTTACTTTCGAGGAATAGATTCTTCAGGCTTATAAGCGTGTCGAACCATTTGTAATTTGGAGTCACGATTAAATTTTCTTGAAGATTTAAAGTCTGGAGTCTTTTGAGGTATCTGAATAGATTGGTAGGCAGCATTGTGAATCTATTTTTATGGAGATATAACCGTTCTAGATTTATTAAGTTGTAGAACACATTCTCAGGTAATGAAGTCAGATCAAGGTTCCAAAGTCGTAATTCCAGCAGACCAGCGTTATTAATGAAGGATCGTTCATCAATTGCACCAATTTGATCATTACAGATTTCAATGTAAGTTGTAGCAATGCAGTAAGTAAATGAGCTTTTATTATCTATTAAAATATTTTTAATTCCGACACCATTCATGGATATTTTTTGCACATTCCTAAACTTATCGCAGATTATTGATGGAATATTTGGAGATAATGAGCCAGCGACACTGGCAACACTTAACACATGATTATCATTTTTTCCTGATAAATGTGAGCCACCGATATTTGCAAAATTGTTG
Organism: Chironomus tentans; assembly: GCA_963573255.1. Classification (NCBI taxonomy): domain Eukaryota; kingdom Metazoa; phylum Arthropoda; class Insecta; order Diptera; family Chironomidae; genus Chironomus; species Chironomus tentans. Next base: position 20,271,173 of record OY754302.1, read on the forward strand.
AGTCCTCTGGTATTGTTGAGTTTTAGGTTACACGTGTATACACTACTGATTGTTGCGTACGTGCATGTCAAGCTTTCACCTTGACCCAAAATTGCATGAAAACTTGCGAATATAATAAAAATCACGATAATAATTTTAGAACACATTTTAGTATGAAATTTCAACTTGATAGAATAATTTTGACTGAATGAATGTTAAGAACATTGACTTGATTTTATACAAAATTTTGAAGTGCTTGTTTCCTCTGTTTTTGTAACTTCACATCCTTTATTTATTTTCTGAAGAAAATGACATCAAACTTCTTTATCTAAATGGGGCAATTGCACAAAATTCACTCGAAAAATCCATTTTTAATCGAGGAAATGCGACTTAGGAAGTCGATAAGATAACAAAGTCAAGGTAACTGATTATAAGTGTATCAGGGGTGTGGTGAAATTTTTTTTCGAATGGGGAGATTGTGACATTCCAAATATAAGATTTTTTTTCTGTGTAAAATTTGTGACAAGAAAGAGCCCCCTCGAGAAATAATCATGTTTGTATGACTTAATTTACGAATTAAAGAAAATTTTCCCTGGAAACGGACCCTTCACTGTGTTATACAACCTATTAAGTAATATCACATTAGATAGAGTTTCTGAATTAGTCAGGCTCGAGCTCCAAGCTTAGTCACAGCGGCGTAGCCAGAAATTTTTCATGGGGGTTCAGGTTTCAGGGTTTTTTTCTTAAACCCTAGCAAATTGAAGAATTTTTTGAATCCACCAATCTCCTTAAATTCTGAACTTTAATAAATATTTTACATATATTTTTATTTTTTTTTTATTTTCATAACAGAATAATTTTTAAAATTATTAGATTGACTAAATTATAAAAAAATTATTTAAAATATAGACACTTATTATTTAAAAATCAGAACATAAATTTTAAAATTTTTATTATGAACAAAATATCTTTTAAAATTGCATTTCGAGCCTCAAAATCCCGAGTTTTCAGAAACTCTAAGCAGTTATCAGAAAAAATTACATCCGTTTATTGTTATCGTAATCTTATTGCAAGCTTTATTAACTTCCACGTGTTGCGTGCAAATTATTTTTATTTTTTTATAATTAAGTTAAGTTAGTTAAGTTAAGTTAAATTAAGTTAAATAAATACAGTACTGGATTGTATTTGTTAAAGATACAGCGTAAGGAGGTATTGGGTTGAAGGCCAAGAATATTTAATTATTTTATACCAAATAAGTGGTTAAGTACGTTGCATTCGAAAAGTTTAAGCAACACTGTATTAAGTACATGCACATGGACGATTTGTCAACGCAATGACTTGATTCTCCAGCTGTTTAAGTTTATCAGTAAAAGCTATATTTTGATTTCTTAAAAGCACCATTTCGTTAATAAAGCTCTCAACGTTCATAAAAAGCTTCTGACTTTTATCTTCCAGTTTACAAATTCTTGTGCTTGCATTTCCGCTGATACATCCTGGAGGTAATGTTGTAGTCGGAACAGTTGTGATTGGGTTCATTGTTGTTGTTGTCTCTGTTAAAATTTTTAAAAATTTAATTTAAATTAAATTAAAAAATTAAATTATAAATTTAATTTAAATTAAAAAATTAAATTAAAAATTCAATTTAAATTAAAAGTTCAATTTAAATTAAAAAATTAAATTAAAAATTTAATTTAAAAATTTAATTTAAATTGAACAATTAAATTAAAAATTTATTTTAAATTAAAAAATTAAATTAAAAATTTAATTTAAATTAAATTAAAAAATTAAATTAAGAATTTAATTTAAATTAAGTTAAAAATGATGTGAAGCTTAACATGTCCAATTTTACTTACGTCCAGTGTATTTCTCATAATTCTTGAAGCAATCCGTCAATATAATCCTCATTGAGTACCTCGAACCTGATGGATCAGTGATGACTTCATTGACACAAGTATTATTAGTTAATGATATTTGTGTTGTTCCTGTGTTATCGATAAGATTCTCATCTATTGCTCTTATATTACAATTGATGACTTGAATGGTCTTTAATTTTGGTAGAACTCCAAATGGATCAGAATGAAGGATTGTTAAATTATTGCCAGATAAAGAAATATAGGTCAGATCAGTTAATGTGCTAAATACATCCGTTGGAAGATCCTCAATTAAATTATTTTCTAAATATAAATAAGTGAGGCTTATGAGAGTATCGAACCATTTGAAATTTGGGGTCACGATGAAATTATCACTGAGATTCAAAATTTGTAGTCTCTTTTGGTATCTAAATAAATTATTATGCAGACTGACAAAATTATTCTTATTAAGGTGCAATTTTTGAAGGTTTATTAAATTTACAAAGATTTTTTCTGGCAATGTCGTTAGTCCAAGATTCCACAAGCGCAAATCCAAGAGACCGACGTTATAAATGAAGGATCTGTCGTCAATTTCACCTATTTTATCATTACAGACCTCAATAGTAATTGTGGAATTGCAGTAGGTAAATGAGCTTAATCCCTCAATCAATATATTTTTAATTCCAACGTTATTCATGGAAATCATTTGAAGATTTCTGAACTTATTGCATATTATTGATGGAATGTTTGGTGATACGGAGCCAGCAACACTAACAACACTTAACACAAGATTATCATTTTTTCCAGACAAATGATTTCCGCTGATTGCTGCAAAGTTGTTGAGTCCTCTGCTATTGATGAGTTTTAAGTTACATGTGTATGTACTTCCAACATTTAAGTATGCACAACTCAAACTTTCACTTTGAGAAAAAATCAAACGAAAATTTATGAAAATTATAAAAATAGTTTTTAACTCCATATTTTGCAGCTAACACAACTTGCTGACTTTACTTTGACTGAATAAGTTTTAGTGATTCTCACTTGCTTTTATACAGATTATTAAGTAGTTGTTTGCTTAAATTTTAATTGCTTTAGAAAGGAAAGACTTCAAACAGGTTTTATCAATTGAGAACAGTTTGCACAAATAGTTCGCAAGAACTGACACATTTTACATTTTTTTTTGTCAACAAAGAAAGTGGCACAGAAAAGAAGCTAATCTTTATAATTTATTATGTTTAATTTAAAGAATATTAGAGTGAGAAATTAAACAAATGGATAGAAATAGGCATGTGGCTAGGTCAGGGAATTTGTGTTCCACAGGGGCTCAAGTTTGGGGGTCCACTCTCCTATTTTTTAAAAAAAAAATAATTTTAACCTTATAAAAATTGACATAATTTAAAAAGATATCCAAAAAAGGTCATGGTCTTTCTCATTGGAAAATTCAATTTTATACGGTTTTTAAGGTTTACTATTGGGATTACTGGTCATTTGCAAATTACGTCATTCTTTTAGAAAATGGAGGATTGATGACTTTGGGATAATTGAGGCAAGGGGTCCAACTTTCTTTTCCTAATTAAGGATAATTGAGGCGGTGGGTCCAGAATTTTTTCTTATTCAAATTTAAATCTAAAGGGAAGTCTAAACCCCTTGCAGGGGAGTATTCAGAGAAGGATTTTGGGGGTCAAAACCCATACCTTTTTGGGGAATTTTTTTCAATTTGCTAGGGCTTTTTAAGAAAAAAATCATAACAAACCCCCCCCCCCTCTGAAATTTTCCTTCTATACAAAAATATTTCAAAACCCCTTCCTCGAAAAATTTCTGGATACGCTCCTGACCCCATGGTTATGCTCCTGTGAATTCATATCATCATCTTGACACAATTCAATTAAAAAGATCTTCAGCATCAACAAATTATAATCCTTCCTTCCGATCGGACAAAACCACAATTGATGACTCCAAACACATTGCAACATGATCAATAATCAATGAATTTTCAAAACATTTCATAATCCCATTCAGAATAAAATTCTCCAGCATCTGTTGAATGTGTGAAAGATTAAAAGGAGATTACAGGAAAGAATTTCATATTTTTTAATCCCAAACTTCATAAAAATGACAAAAGCAAGAATTTTACTTTCTGGTCGATTCTTGAAAATGACACGGAAGAAGACGAGAATAAGCAAAAACGGAAAAGAATTTTTTTTGTTCATTGTTGTTTGATGTTTGAAGTGTTTCATGTGTGTCTTCATAATCTTCTTATTTCTGTGGTTTTCAATTCATTTTCTGCATGAAATTTTTTCATACTTTTGTTTGAGGTTGTTGTGTGCTTAGACATGAGCAGGCAGGCATTTGATGGGGATTGATGTTGATGGGGGGCTTTTTCAAGATTTTATGCTGACATGAGGAGTTGTGGCTAAAATTGTAGATTTATGTAAGTCAAAATATGACTAGAATTGATGCTACTTCCTGCATTATTCAATGCTAAGGTGACAATTCAGCCTCAATTCCCGAAAACTTCTATCATAACCCTTACAAAACTTGAGACAAATCACCATAAAATTGCAAAACATTGCCAATAAAAAAAGAACAACATCCGACAACTGAAACTAAATCTGAAAAAAGAGAAAAAAAATCGTAAAAATAAAAAGCAATTGTTCATCCCATTTTATTGCTAAAAAATTTCATCCATTTCGTCATTAAACTGATCTCAACATCATAAAAAAGTAAGACTGATGAATTTACACTTGACATAAAACAAATCGTTTGGGGATTAGCCAGTGAATGAGATGGGATGATTAGACACTCGATGAGATAAATGATCATTAAAAGATTTTCTTTTTTATGACTCAAACCCGTTGCCTAATTGCCCTGAAATTTTTGTGAATTTTGTGATTGTGTTGATGCTGTTGTGTTTTGCTTGTTGTAAAAATGTTTGATTGAAGTTGAGTCCTTGGGGTGATTTTAGAAAGAATTTATGGTTTTTAATCTGGAAAAATAGACAAAATTTGTGCAGATTTTTGACGGATTTTATCAGAATTTGAGCGTATTTTGACAGAATTTTTGCTGGTTTAAACAGAATTTCAGTGGTTTTTGTTGTAAAATTTTAGAGAATTTTATCAAATTTAAAGCAAAATTCGAAATTTTGATTCAAATTTCAACAGTTTTTTGACAGATTTTTTCTAGTGGATTTTTCATTAAATTTTATTTATAAGTTTACATTGTAGTGTCTGAAAATAATCTTATTTATCTTTCATAGTCTAAAATTAAACAACAAACATTCATTTTCAAAAAAACATTTTTATTGAGCTTTATTTTTATTTTTACACCTTTTTACTCATTTCTTCTTTTCTTTCAATACAGCTTGAAGGCTAAATAATGTATCTAAATTTTATTGTTATTCTAAGAGCTTCATATATACAAAAAAGGACGGTCGTTATTTACAGGGAAATAATTTTCATTAATTTCAATTATTTTTATATACTTTACAATTTTATTGCTGTTGATATTCACTTTTTTTTCTCATTTTAGGACATAAAAATAAAAATAGTATGAATTAGGTATTCAGGAAGTGAAGAATAAATTGTCGTTAAAATGTGATGTAATTTTTCGTTTTTGGCAGATGGGGGTTATAAAAGGGGGTCAAAACTGATCGAATAATTTTGAGAATTGATATTTAGCTTTTGTTGAAAAATTTTAAAAATTTTAAAACAAATACTTTAATTTAATAAAAAATAAATTTTAAAATTAATGTTTATTTTAAAAATTTCAAATTAAAATTAAAAAAATTTAAAAATTTTTAATTTACAAAAATTAATAACTTATTTTAAGAATTTGAATATTTAAGTTTTGATTTGAAATAAAATAATATTTATAATATTTATAATTTTTAAAAATTAAATTTCAAATCAAAACTAGGATATTCCATTTTTTAAAATAAGTTATTATTTTTTTAAATTAAAATTTTATTTTTTTAAATTAAAATTTTATTTTTTTAAATTAAAATTTTATTTTTTTAAATTAAAATTTTATTTTTTTAAATTAAATTTTTTAATTCATTATTCATAAGAATTTGATTTTACTTGCAAAAAACCTAAATTTTTAAAATATTGATTTTATTATTCGGTTTAAGACATTTATTATTTTTTATTGATAAGTTTCAGTTTTGAAACGCACTTTTTGCTGTCTTAAAGCTTGATTTTTCCACTTTTGAGTAAAATATTTTTGAAATTTTAAATTTTAAGTTTACCAAAATTCAAATTATTTTTAAAAAATTTATGACTCCACATACCCCATCCAATTCGACCATTAATTCCAAAAACTCTTTTAAAAATCATCAACGAATTCTTTCGAAAATTTATTCCAAACGTTACTTCCATTAATTCATCAAATAACCATTTTTAATTAATTTTTCATCATTTACTCTTCATCTACCCAATAATTTTAAATTCAGTGTAATAAAAAATTCCATTTTACATCATTTTTATTTAATTTTTAATTCATCATTCTCACTTTCTGTGTCGCACATTCACATTCATTTCCATTTACAATCGTTTCAGTTGAAATTCAATTAACGCTCTTTATCTGTGTATAGAATAATTTATGTGACATTTGCTGCCATCAGTTTTTTGATATTTACTTTTTTTTTTAAAAAAAAATTATGCTTGTAAGCCAATGAGCACTCATTTAATGATTTTTTTTGTTCGACTAGAAATTGAGCAATTTTTTCCAATAATAAAAAAGACATGAACATAATCAAATTGATTAATTTTTAATATTTTTTTCTACTACATTCGCTTCACTATTAATATATTTTACATTTTAATTCATACTCTATTTACAAATAGTTTCATTTTTTGTAAGAAAAAATTTCGACTTATCGACCCTCATTTCCTCTTGTCACTATGTATATATTCATATAATTTATTGAGTAATTAATATGTCTCATAAATCACTTTTAGAAAATAATTGATAAGATGGAGTTGCGTTAATAGCGTTTCGGTGAGTTTCAGATCGGCTTTTACTTAGTTGTGAAACTCTAAGATTCTTTTTAATTTTTTTCGTCGTGCGTAGAAGATGAAATAAATTTCTTGTTGGTGACAGAGAGGTTGTGACTTTTTTTGCTGTGAATGAGGAACTTCAAAAGAGTTTTTTGGGGGGAAATTTATGGATTTTATAGAAATGTAGAACATTATTTTATGTGATATTCTTAAACTATACCATCAGTTGTTGATTAAACAAATTGAATAGAAATGACAACAATAGGTCAGAGGCTACTGTTGAAGATTTTCGGATTCTGAATGATTTTTGGCATGCAATATGTGACTGGAACATTCACGTCCATTTACTAAGAAAGCCTAGTGTCGACCACATATGATGTTGACATGGCATCGATCCAAGGAATATTTAGTTTGATTCAGGTAGCTTTTCTAGTCTTTCAACTTGGTTTCTTTATACTTTTCCTATGGAAATTGTAAATATGCATTTATTGTATGTTTTCTCTCAATGGTCATTCATAAATGTCATCCAATGTTTTGAAGGGAGGGGAATCTGACGCTGCGTGATGCTTCTATAAAAAGTAATTTATTTTGAATGAAAATTTTGTAACAGAGGGGGCTTAAAAATCTCATCTTTTGCGTGACGTTATTTATGGACGGCTTCCTAGGCAGTTGTGTACTTTTAGATTTTTGGTGCATCTCTACAATTTCAAAAATCAATCTACAATTTCAAAAATCCATTTGATTGATTATTCTGAGGTCTATAATCTATTTTTGTTGGTTTAAAGATTTTTGTAATGTTTGTGGATGAAATGTGTTAAGAAATGGTCATATAGTGTAACACTGGAACGTGAGCTTCATTATTCACCAAAAATCATTTTTCAATTAAATTTATTATGGAATCTCATTAAGTAGTGATTGAAAATCATTTTGCAGCCTAATTAAAACAATTCTAATTAATTAATTTTTCCCCCAACTCTTAAATTCCACAATTCATCAGCAAATCTCCCCTCAATGTCCATAATTTCTCATTCTAAAGAACAACAATCCTTTTCTCATCATGATTATAATTTTTCTATTTTTTATTTAATGAGATTTTATTGCGAAAGCTCGCTGAATCAACATCTCAGTAGATAATGCATTCATTTATAATGTATTTTATAAAATACCTAAAGTATCAGAAATGAACATAAAGAGCGCATTGTGCTTGCATTCATTCATTGTGGTTGAACAAGCTTTAGGAAAAAAGGAGAACAAAGCCATTTAAAATGCGGATGGAAGGGGAGGAGAAAATAATTAGTGTCGAATTACATTAATTAGGTTTCTATAGAACGAGAAAAGTAGAAGAACAGAAAGAAATGAAAGGAATGAAAAAAGCTTTTTTATGTTGTTAGCTGCTTTTGCTTCTTTTTTCTTTCTCATTTCTACATACATATTGACGTGGAGATTAAAAGTTCTGTTGCTTCTCGTTTAAGTCACTAAGACACATGGTAGGTAAGGAAGTTGATTTTTGGGTTGGAAGAGTTATTGAGCGTATTTCTTCTGCATGGAACACTTCTGGACATGGTTTGGTTTGTGTCAACTTAGTCCTAACTTAGGTGCAAGGACCAGCTAGCCATCCATCCCATTTAAAACTTGTACATCATTTATGAACGACTTCAAAGAATTAGTGGGTGATCAAGGGTGATTTTCAGGATTTTTTTCTCAAGAATTTGTCCCAAATCCCCCCGAAGAATATCATAATTTGCCTTTATATCATATTCTCAATGATTTAATCAAAATTTCATCTTAATCATTGACACTAGGTGGAGGGTAGGGGTATAGTGGGTTGGGTACCCTAGGGTACACCATACCTACTAGGTGTAGGGAAAGGTAGGTTATCCCTTGGAGCCTTAGAAACCGACCCCAAATATTTTATACAATTTTGGAATTGTTCACATTGACTTTTGAAAGTTAGAACCTTATATATGCCTCTAAGAAAGCAATACTATCATCTGACTCCACATAAGCCAATTATTTCCTCAGCAACCTCAACTCCAGTCACCAAAACCGATCCATGACCCAATTTTCCATGCAAAAAGAAACAGCTCAACATTTAATTCCCATTCTTACATCTTTCTTCAGATCCTTTTCTTCTTCGAACAATTTTCATTCTACACATTCTCAGGAAAATCTTTTGAGCTCATGTAGCTCATTATACTACGATTTCCATCATAAATAAATTCTTTATTATCATCATCATCATCATCGTCATCATCTTCATTACGATTACTATCAGGTTCATTAGTCATTGTAGCGCTTCCATTCATATGATTATGCAATTGATTCTCATAAATATTAAAATTATGTTGACTCCAATTTATGGAGCCACTCTGTGTCGACTGCGGCGTATGTGATTGCTGAGATGAATTTGAATGTGGACCAATTTGATTTATTTCACCAACTTTCACATACAACTGCTCGTTTGGACTATTACTAAAATAATTTCGTATGCTTTGTGGCTTCATCAGCTTCAGTCGATTGCGTTTGTTTGAGGACATTTTAATGCCATTCGGTTGGTGCTGATTATTATAAATATTTGGCATCATTGTGTTGGCCATACGATTTTCAACAACATTCATTTTATTATTATTATTATTGCAATATGATTCTGAATGTATACTTCTATTGTAATTATTATTATTGCTGTTATTATTGTTATTTTGCATCATAGCAACAGCATTTGCAGCATTCGGATAGATGTCTGATTTGTAAAACATATTGTTGAAACGATGTGAATCATTCGGAGCGAGTTTTGAGCTGCCAATTAATGTTGTTGTAGCATATGGTGCGGGTGATTGCTGGCCACTTTGATATGATGACACTTCAGCATAATCTGCTGGATAGTCTGTATATTCTCCCATGAATCTATTTTTAAAAAACAATATAACAAGAGAGAAATTATTTTCATGTTATTGGCAATGAGTCAAAAAAATGTTGAACAGAAAAAAATTGTTGAAAATTTAATGAACAGTCGAGTGAATTGTTCGAGTACAGAGCTTTATGTTATACACACATAATAAAATAATCATGGACTATCATCCAAATGTATTGGATTTTCGAAAATGTTTTTATTACATTTTATTCAATCTGTTTACTGTGCTCTGGAGTAGATTGTTTGATGATTATTAAAATTGCATTTCGGAAATATTTGTTGAATTTTAAATTTGAATGGGAATTAGGATAATAGTTTTGGGGGTTGTTTTGTAAGCTGAGAGGTGATTTATACAGGAAAAGTGATGATAAATGTATAAAATTGTCAAAATACAGATAAATGGATAGGAAGACCGGCATAAAGGTAAATGGGTGTATGGACAGACGATCAGATAGACGTGTAGACGGATTAGAGGATAGACAAGTTGGGTGTAGACAATCAGGCAAACAGACAGATGGAGGTGCAAACATCTACTCAAAAGAATGCGCCAAAAAAAAAAAATAATACTTAGACATCCTCAATTCAACCCCCTACCCTGCCCCCTACAAAAAAAAAGTTCAAAATAAAAGACTCCAAACTCTATTCATCCATATAATCATCAAGAGCTTTTCACATCGCGAAATTCACTCGCATAAAAAGCGTTAACAATTTTTTAATACACAACATTGCTTCATAAATCGCTGAAATATTTAATAAAGTTCACTTTTATGTTCATCATCGAGCAGCAAAAATAAAAATTTTCTCACATATTCAAGAACAATGAAAATAAATGAATGAAAATATCCTACCGAGCTCTCGCTGTCGTTTCTTCATCGACCGGAAGTGTCGTTGTTGTTGTCGACGTACAAACTGGAGCATAATCTGCAATAAGACTCCCCTTCGATCGAGGATTTGGACGCCATACGATGCCGGATGGATCTAACCAATATCCATCGTTGCCTCCAGGCACATTTGGTATTTTTACAGCACCACCAGCTGCTGGTCCTGTTTTCATTCATGAAAAGAAAATATTATATTTTTAAATTCAATTTCTTATTTGAAATAACAACTCTTATTCTGGTGAAAATTAAATTTCCGGAAAGTCACTTAAATCAACAAGTCTAAAGGAGAACGAGAAGAAAGTCAGTCTGGGATATAAAAATAATATGGGAATGTGGAGCAAAAAAGTAGAGTAAAACTTGTTGTTATCTCATTTGCCCAAAAATACTGAGCTAGTTTCTCTTACCACAGGACGAGAGGAGAAAATCAATATTTGAATAGAAATCAGGGATGAATAAATGGAAGTTTAGCATATTTTATGGGGATGTTGAGGATATAATTCCTATTGGGCTGAATTGGACAACAATTTTGAATACATTGATTTTTAATTTTAACAATTTTTGAAAATTTAGCCGCCATTTTGAAAATGTTGTCCACTTCGAAAAGTTTTTTCGATTTTTCTGACAAACTAAGCTCAAATAGTATAAAAATGATTTATATTTGCTTAGAAAAAACTGGCAAGAGGTGAAATAAGTCATTTTATTCAGCTATAGACCTGAATTTAAAGTAAAATTACGTAAAAAATAATTTTTCAAAACCACTTGGTTTTGTAAAATCAAGATTCTCACTTTAAAAGGAGAAATAATAAATTTTAGGCTACTGACTCTTGTAATTAAACATTCCAAAATAAACTGCGTCTCAAACATTCTCCAAAACTTGAATTCCAAACTTTACATTTCCAAATTGATGAAAAAACTTTTTTCTTTCTGTCTGTTATTTTACACGCTTTTATTTAACTCACTCTGTTTGTATGTATGTCTGCGTCAAATCTTGTAATCGATTTTACGACCACTTCTCCTACTCCTAGAGAGCTGAATTTTTTTTTACATATGTATTTCCGATGACAATACAATCTTTCATTAGTTTCAGACCTTAAGTATGCTTAATTATACTAAAATTCACTTGAAAAATTTTTATATGAGGAAATAATCCAATGTCAATGATGTCGTTTTCTCCTGGACATTCCGTAAAAAATTTGAATTTCAAAAAACCGTTAGTAAGAAAATCAACGTTTAAGCTTACAATTTGTCAACTGTTAATTAATCATGAATAAAACTTGATTATAAAGTACTTCATAATTATACTCATGCGATTTGAGTTCAGATAATAGGATCAAAATTAATTTAAGGATTTAAATAAAGCTAAAGATTAAAATAATGATCGGATTAAAATTAATCTTAGGATTTAAATTAATCTTGGGATTTATATTAATCTCAAGATTTAAATTCTTTATAATCTTTAAATGGAATTAATTTAATTATAATTAGTGCGAAAACTAACGTCAAAAAACATATATCTATCTACAGAAATTTTACATGAATTTAAAATAGTGCATTATGCCAACAAATATATTGTGCCTGAAAAGGTTGGTTGGCTTATGTACATAAAAGTAAGAATTTGTTTGGATTCTAAAGGTCACAGGTTCAAGTCCTAGGTAATCCACTATTTTTTTTAAATAAATTACTGTAAAATCTTCGAGCTAACAATTTATATATAACCTTCTGCCAAAATAAAATTATAAATATAAAGAACTCAGTGGTGTAAATGGATTGAGTGCTGTGCTTTTTGCTTCTGAAGAACCCACGTTTACTTTATATATCACATTCAGCCAAAATCTAACATGAAGTTTGTATACTCTATTTGTGTAATTCGTAAGGCGATGTTGCTTATTCAAATATTGATCTAAAGGTTGCAGGTTCAAATCCTCGGTAATCCAAAATTCTTTTTTTAATAAATTACTGTAAAATCCTCGAGCTAACAATTTATATATAACCTTCTGCAAAATAAATTCATGAAATTTAAGTGGTTCATTGGCGTTGTTGGTAATGCTACGAAGATTATCGAAGCATTGATTCCTGAAGGTCGCAGGTTCAAATCCTGGTAATTCCAAAAACTTTTTTTTAAATTAATAAATATTTCCCTAACAATTTATATATAACCTTCTGCCAAATATAAATATTTGTTATAAATAACTCAGTGGTGTAAATGGTTGAGTGCTGTACTTTTTGTTTCAAAAAATTGAACCCACGTTTACTTTATATATAACATTCTGCCATTTAATATTATAAAATTGGACTTGCTCCATTGGCGTACTTGGTAAAGTGATGTAGCTTTACCAAATATTTTTTTTTTAAATTTGGAAAATGTGTGGTTTAAATATAGGTTTTAGTTGGATGGAATTTAGAGCTACAGCAGCTGATTTGGGTCAAATGGATAGACTCTTGGTTTGAAGATTTCCTATAAAGTCAAAACTTTCTAGGAATCTTAGGGTTGAGGTTCGAATCCTTTAGATCTCATGTTTCTGCTGTAGTCTCTACCACCCAAGTTAATAGTGAGTACGTGCTGAGAACTGAATGGCATAGGGGTGGGTCATAAACATGCTATGTCGCTAACGTACAGCCACCTAAGCCAATATATGTTACGCCACGAAGGCTGAATGGTATGAAGGTGGATGTTAAATATGTCATGCCGCTAGCGAATCCCTCAGGGCACCGGGCACACCCTGTTGTATAAGTGCCTTATCCTCCTAAGGGGCCTCTGGGAGGACGGACCGTTTATTTGCCGCCATACTCGTGGGACCAAAAAATGTATCCTAAACCCCCAAAACCCCCCAAATCAAAGAAGACCGAAACGCTTACACAACGGACAAGACGATTGGAAAATGCTAGACAAAAATACAAGGAAAAACGTGCTATGGAAGATGAAACCACTAGACGAGCAAGACTAGATAAACAAAGACAACAGAGACAAAAGCAGACAACTGAACAACGAGCATTGCGTTTAGAACAAGATCGTAATCGTCATGCAGTAGCCAGAGCATTAGACACAGATGATCGAAATCAAGAACGTTTGATTAGAATGCGTCAATATAGTTCACAGATGAGAGCATTAGAGTCACCTGAGCAATACCAAGCACGATTATGTACACTCCGCGAGCACACTACACTATTGAGAGATGCAGAGACACCTGAACAACATCAAGCAAGAATATCACAAGTTAGACAGAATATCTCACAGTTAAGAGAACGCTTGCGATCTGATGTTGAAACTTTCGAGGGAACAATCAACACCTTCTGTGATGAGACATGTGAAATCTGCACCAAGAAATGCTATCCAAATCAAATAGTGAATTGTAATCCAAGTCCACAAGCTTTAGAGTACCTACCGAATGAGTTGAAGAGATCAGAGCCACTCAGAGTTTGTCACAGATGCAAGACTCATATTACAAGCAAGAAACCCATGTGGCCACCAAAAGCATATTGGAATAATCTAGATCCAGGTGATACACCTGACGAGATCCTTCAACTAACTAAAGCTGAACAGGGACTGCTGGCGAGAGTTACACCATACGTGAAGATCATCCATCTCCCAGGAAGATTTGGTCAATATGGATTTCGCGGACAAGCAGTGCTCTTTGCCCAAGACATCTTTGAGTTCACTGAAAAGCTACCTAATATGTTACCTAGATCAACAACTGATTCACAGATGATGGTAGTCACGACGCACTTGGAAAATCTCAACATAACCAGAGAGTACACGGTATCAAGAACACGACTGAATGATGCATTACAGTGGTTAATCGATAACAATCCACTATATAAAGATGTAGCTATCGACTATAATGTTCAGTTGAATCAGAATGACATCATTCGTGAACAACAAGTGGAAACGGAGTCAAATGAGAATCAAAATACTCGAGCATACAAAGAGATCGGAAATTTATCCAGAATCGTGCGAGCTTCATGGAATCAAGGAGATGAATCGGTGTTCACATCTGGTTATGCTGGTGTTCAATGTGCAGCAATGGTATTAGCGAACATAGTAAGAGCTGTGATTATACCACCCAATCAATGGACTAAGCTAATGCTCGACCGAAATATGATTGCTGGTGACGAAATGTACAGTAAAATAAGAAACAGTGCAAATAGAAACCTAGATGAGAACGGCTACCTAGAAGTGCGTGACTTTGGTAACATTAGAGAAGACTTCCAAATGTATGACAACAGATTCAGCATCGACTATGCTCCGGAATCACCATTCTTCGGTAGTCTAGATGATAGCATAAATGTACCTGGCAACATTGGCAAAGCATTGGTGGCTTCTCTTCAGTCTCTATTCGAGAGCCATATAGCAGGAATTCTGATTGCTGAGTCACTATCATTAGGAGTCATGTATTACAATGATAGATATTACTTCACAGACTCGCACTCCTGTAATCCTAGAGGAATAACAGCTCCGGATGGAAAAGCTTGCATAATAGAATGCGATAGTATTAGAGAACTTGCAAGAATATGCAAGCGAGCTACAGGATCAGACAATAAGCCATATACGCTAGATTACATTGATGTTCACCTCACAGATGGTACAATCATTCACAGCCAAGAAGATGAAATTCCCATCGAACAACCTGCAGTTCCAATGTCACAGATCACAGAGATACCAGTGTTAACATCAGTGATGGGACCGATAGACTGTGTACAACCAGATGTCGAAGAAGAGCTCGAGGTGTCTGAAAATCTGAACGAAATAGTACGCAAGACACGAGATAACATCGTTAACGAAGCTCACGAATGGAAAGCAGAAGAATTTGCATGGTACTATCTGTTCCCAAATGGTGTCAATGGACTTAAGGAGCAACGACCAGTTAAAATAACACCACTTGACTACTATCAGTATCGAATATTAGGTGCAGACTCAAGATTTCAGAGAACTGACTACCTGTTCTATGCGCTGTCCTACTTCGAATACTACAGAGTCAAGTCAACGATAGCAGCATGTGTTAAGAAGATTGAAGGTCCTGATGGAAAAGTAGAAGATGTGCACCTCTATGTGAGAAACCTAAGAGGCTCTTCCGCATACTGGCGATCAGCAATGAACGAATTAATAGCGCAGATACGATGCTTAGGACCCCCAACATACTTCCTTACCTTCAGTTGCAATGATCTTAACTGGTTGGATATGAGAAGAGCTCTGTTGATAGCGGATGGAAGACCAAATGAAGACCCTGCAAGCCTCGACATGTTTGCAACACAAATACTGGTTGAAAAATACCCAGTAATAGTCAGCCGCCACTTCATGATCAGAGTCAAAGCTCTCATGAGATTCCTTAAGAGCAATACCGAAGTATTCGGTGGACGAATGGTTGACTACTGGTGGAGAGTCGAATTCCAGGTCAGAGGAAGCCCGCATTTGCACATGGTAGTATGGATAGAAGATCATCCCTCCTTCGATACACCAGAAGGTATTGCAAGAATAGACCGTAATTGCTCATGTGAAATGCCTGAAGAAGGATCAGATATGTATGAGGTTGTGACAAAGTCGCAAATTCACCGCCATACACATACTTGTAGAAAGAATGACCCCAACTCAAATGTATGCAGATTCAGTTTCCCACGGCAAGTATGTGAAGAAACAAAGATCGTTGCCCACTCATCAGATGAGTTCATAAGAAGTGGTGGAAGAATATGCATACTTAAGAGACGAGAGCAAGATAAATGGGTCAATAACTACAATCCAACACTTCTCAAGTTGTGGAAAGGCAATATGGATATACAACCATGTGGATCTAACGAAGCGATTGCATATTACATAGCAAAGTACATGTCAAAACCGGAGCCTACAATACTTGATGGTGGTGTTGCACAAGCCATACAGCAGATACGACGTGAAGAGACAAGCATTTCACGAAAGCTCTTCAAGATATGTATGAAGATCTTAGGACAAAGACAGATATCAGCATGTGAAGCTGTGTTCCGGTTAGCTCATTTGAATATGAAGGAAAGCTCAAGAAAGACTGTCTTCCTTAACACACGGAAACCTGAGCAACGATACAATATGTTGCAATTCGATCAAAGTGGACAAGCATCAGGATATTGTAGCAATATATTCAATAGATACGAGCAAAGACCTGATACACATCCTAGGTTTGACTTCGAAAACATGAGCTTAATCGAATTTGCTATGCTGTTTGAGCCCCACTACCGAAAGCGAGATGAAGATAATGACGAGAGCATCGATAATGACCCTACTGAAGAAGTACCCACTGGAACACGAACGATAATAACGTTGAAAGACAACTCCAAAATGGTCCTAAGAACTAGACCTGCAGTTGTACAAGTACCATACTTCATGGCAGCAAATGATCCTGAGAATTGCTACTACAGCTTCCTTCTTCAGTACATGCCATATCGTCAAGAAAGAGAGCTGATAGAAGACTATAACTCAGCACAAGAGGCATTCATCGCACGAGAAGAACAACTGAAGGAAATAAGTAGATATATGGAGACACACAGACAACGTGATAAGCAACTACAGAACGCCTTCAATCAGGTGCATGCATTTGAAATTCTAGCGGAAGGTGCACCAATTGAAGAAGAGCCTTATGAGGAGGAAATTCCTGAGGTTGGTATGACAGATGACCAATTTGTAGCTGCCCAACGTGCCATGAATATAGGTCAACGAGAATTGTTCGTTCACATAACACAGAGTATACAGGATCAGTTGAATGGTAGTACTGAGCGTGAGAGATTGTTCATTACTGGTGGTGCAGGTGTAGGAAAGACCTTTGTGTTCAATCTACTGAAGAATCAAGTGAACAGATGTTATAGCAAAATTGCGACAAAATCGGCAGCACTAACAGGAGTAGCAGCAAGATTAGTTGGTGGTATGACATTGCATAGCATATTCAAACTCCCTGTAGAGAAGAATGGAAGAACATCAGGACTGGCAATCCTTACTGGTAATGTTCTCCGTACAATGCGAATGCAGTGGAGAGACATAGAATTCCTCTTCATAGATGAGATCTCTATGGTGTCATATCAGGTTCTATGCATGATTGATTCACGGCTGAAACAACTTAAGAATAATGACGAACTGTTCGGAGGTATCAATGTACTCCTCTTCGGTGACCTCATGCAATTGCCACCGATAAGAGCAAATCAAGTGTTCGAAAAGCCAGCGTCAATGGGAGCAGCCATACATCTCTGGAGAATATTCAGATTAGTTGAATTAACACAGAACATGCGCCAACAAGGTGACACCACGTTTATAGATATCTTGAATGCATTAAGAGTCGGTGAATTGAAAGCTCATCATATGGCAGTACTGATGAGTAAAGTTGGAAACAACCTTACTGGTGAGTTCTCCATAGAAAAGGCACTACGAATAAGACCTCACAAGAAAACAGTGGCTGCACATAATCAGCAAGTCCTAGATTACTTCAGAAGCAAAGGTACTGAGATGTTTAAGATCAGAGCTCAGGATACACTGGTGGATGCTACCAGAAATGAGGACAACATCGATATGGAAAGAGCAGTACCGAAGGACATTGACAATACAGCTGGACTTCCTAAAGAGCTGGAGATATTTGTGGGAGCAAAAGTGATGCTAAGAACCAACATTGATGTTCCAAAGGGACTAGTAAATGGTGCAATGGGCTTCATAACAGAGATCATATGGCCATTGTTCCACAGAGGACAATTACATGACTATGACATACCATCAGTCCGCATTGACTTTGGCAGAGATGGCATCCATACAATAAAACCACTATCGAAACAATTTCCTGCCAACTACAGTTATGGAACCATCGAAAGAAGAATGCTACCACTGATACTCTCATGGGCTTCTACAGCACACAAGATGCAGGGATCTACAGTAGACTATGCGGTGTTAGATCTTGGACCAGACGTATTTGCAGACGGTCAAGCATACGTAATGTTAAGTCGAGTAAGATCTCTAGATGGTGTTATGATTGAGAAACTAGACTGTGCGAAACTAACTGGCAAGACACCATGCAATAAAGAAGCTTTGAAAGAAATGGAAAGACTCAGATCCATAGCACGTGAATAACTTGACAATTACAAATCATGACCATATAATATGACTATCATACAACTTGACTATAAATTGACTATATAATGCATGAATAAATTATAACTTTGAAAATATGACATAGTGCTCTCGGATCGCACTCTAAAAGGTAAGGTCCACTGAAAGACTAACTAGAGTCTAACTTTTTGCCAAATTGTCATTTCATAATCCATGTAATTTATAAACACTACTGTGATCTATAAACAGTTGAACGAGCGGAGCGAGATTCGACAACCCCTGTGATCTATAAACAGTCGAACGAGCGGAGCGAGATTCGACAACCCCTGTGATCTATAAACAGTCGAACGAGCGGAGCGAGATTCGACAACCCCTGTGATCTATAAACAGTCGAACGAGCGGAGCGAGATTCGACAACCCCTGTGATCTATAAATAGTCGAACGAGCGGAGCGAGATTCGACAACCCCTGTGATCTATAAACAGTCGAACAAGCGGAGCGAGATTCGACAACCCCTGTGATCTATAAACAGTCGAACGAGCGGAGCGAGATTCGACAACCCCTGTGATCTATAAACAGTCGAACAAGCGGAGCGAGATTCGACAACCCCTGTGATCTATAAACAGTCGAACGAGCGGAGCGAGATTCGACAACCCCTGTGATCTATAAACAGTCGAACAAGCGGAGCGAGATTCGACAACCCCTGTGATCTATAAACAGTCGAACGAGCGGAGCGAGATTCGACAACCCCTGTGATCTATAAACAGTCGAACAAGCGGAGCGAGATTCGACAACCCCTGTGATCTATAAACAGTCGAACGAGCGGAGCGAGATTCGACAACCCCTGTGATCTATAAATAGTCGAACGAACGAAGCGTAGCGAAGTGGAGTCCGACACCACTGTGATCTATAAAACTTATAAGCAATCATACATTCAAACTAGTAAAATATTTGGTCTAAAAATTGTATTTAAAAAAAATCGTGACTAAAAAGTAGAAAATAAAATATTATATAAAAAAAATTTTTTTTTAAAAAAAACACGCTTTTATTTACGCGTTAAAAATGAACTAAAAAGGAGAAAATAATTTTTTTAAATAATTCTTAATAATTTATTTTTACTTTTAATAATTTTTAATAATTCCTGGGCACTCAAATTTGATCCAAAACTTTTATGACTAAAAATAAAAGCGTGGGGCGCTCATCATAAATCACCACTTCATTTTCAAGTATTTCTGAACAGAGAATCAATAGTTATGAGATCCACAATATTTAAAAAGAACAAACTATAAAATAAGAAATATAAAAAATCATTGTTGCGTTGAGTAAAGTCTCTCATCGAATTTAAATATCTTTACTATTCTTACTAAATTTAATATTAAGGCCTTAAAATGCTACATTAAACTTAAAAAAATTAAGGTAAATTTAATGTCACAAAAAAATTAAAATAAAGTGCTAGAAATGTCTTTTGGTTAAAACATTTATATGAAAATTTAAAAAAAATGTATGAAGCATTGCAAAACTCTCATTCTCGTAAAGTAAATAAATTCAACAAAGTATTTTATATCATCACATCAACACTGATAGGAAATACTTGAAAATGAAGTGGTGATTTATGATGAGCGCCCCACGCTTTTATTTTTAGTCATAAAAGTTTTGGATCAAATTTGAGTGCCCAGGAATTATTAAAAATTATTAAAAGTAAAAATAAATTATTAAGAATTATTTAAAAAAATTATTTTCTCCTTTTTAGTTCATTTTTAACGCGTAAATAAAAGCGTGTTTTTTTTAAAAAAAAATTTTTTTTATATAATTTTCAAACTCAAACTGAACTTCATCAAGGAAAAGAGGAATAAAAATAATAGAAAATGAGAATGTACACAAGTTTGCATGGATACAAATGCCAAATAGAAGGCAATGCACAGCTTCATACATAATTACGATGATGAATTTCAAACTTTCTCCTCCCGGAAATTGCAAATGAATGAAGAGCTTTTTTCGTATTTATTTTGCTTTCATGTTTGTTTACCTGCGAGACCATTGAATGCAGATTGCTTCATGAGCATATGCTTTCGTTTTATAAACACCATGATGCCGAACGAAAGCATCATAATGACTAAAATTGTACCCAAGAGAATGATGAACCAAGGTTGTGTGAGAAAGTCATCCATGTGATCATTATTTAATGGGAAACGATAAGTAAACGATGTATCGAGTCGTTTAGTAATTGGATCAAGTCGTAAAATCGCTGGTTTGCTGTACGGTCCTATTCCAATTCGATTTATGGCTGCAACACTCACTGTGTACGTAACACCTTCCGTTAAATTTGCAAGCATTATTGATGAGCTCGTTGAGTCAATTGTTATGTTTGTAAGAACTTTTGAGATATTCTCATAAATATTCACGCCACGTACAATTACATTGTAAGATTTTAGTACACCATTATGAAATTTGGCAGGTGGTGCTTTCCATTTAATGTAGACTGTCGATTCGTTAAGCAATTTTGCTTCCATGTTGAATGGTGGCTCACTTGGAACTGTTTTTGGGAGGGAGAATATTTTTTTAGTAATAAATGGGATATTTTTTGAATGTAATGGTGAGAAATTTTTGGTAAATAATATATTTTTCTTTAAAATAATTATTTTTGGTTAAATTTCTAATATTTTTGCATCTTTTTTGAATTTTTAGTATCATCTTTGGAAATTTTGCATCACATTCGAAAATTTTGCATCATTTTCGAACTTTTAGCATCATCTTCGAATATTTCGGATCACTTTTGAAAACTTTGCATCATTTTCGAAAATTTTGAATCACTTTTAAAAATTTCGCATCATTTTCGAAAATTCAGCATCAATTTTGAATTTTCTTGCATCAATTTTTAATAATTTTTCATCATTTTCTACTAAATTTAACCAAAAACTTTTTCAAAATTCCATTTTTCAAGGGGAAGTAAATTTTAATAAACTGTAAAAATACACTCACCATCCTCAAGCGTTCGAGCTGTTCGTGAATTTGATGGTTTGCCTTCAACAGCCTTGTAGAAAGGCACAATAAAAAATTCATACGTGGTAAATTTCTGTAATCCGCTAATTTTACATGATGATGCTCCACTGCCTGCATTTAAAACAGTCAGCATTTTGTATGATGATGGTTGATGTTCATTACTATCATCGATGTTGCGAGCATAAATGTAAAATCCTTCAACATATTTTCCATTTATTATCTTTTTTTATGATGAGGAATTGCAAGCGTGGCACAAAAAATAATAAAATAAAAAAAAAAATCAGCATGAATTAAATATTTAAATTACGTGACTGATGCTGGATGAGAATTCATCTTTTATTCTGTACATTAATGTGTATGAAACACTCTCTTACCTCCCACAATAATTTCATACTTGTTGAATCAACAGATGTGGCATTAATTAGTTCAACAACATCTCCCGACAGTAGACTTGCTCGTGCCTCACTTAGATCCAAATCTGTATTCATTTCGTCCTATGGGGTGCATGAATGGATACGTATGTAAATGATTAATTTAATTTTGTAAAATGAAATGGAAGGAAAAAAGGAAATTTTATGCCTTTTGATGTTTCTGAACAACTTTTTTTCTGCACAGAGGAAAGAAAAAAAAGCTGCGGCGGAAGGAGCACAAAAAAAGCAATGAGCGTGAATGAAGTGAAAAATTGAATGAACTGGTTTCGTTTTGACTCAGCTGGGATTCAGAATGGGCTTCATTGTAATGAAAACTTTTACGTTCAGCTCATCAAATTTTCTGAGAATTTTTGTTTGGATGAAGAACAATGGATTGCTCAGCACACATCCGGAGGATCTGGATGAAACAATGAAGATGGGATGTGGCTTTAATGAATGTTAAATTAATAATGATGCTCAAGGCATTGGAAAGTGAATTTTGAGTTTGAATTTTGATGTGAAGCTTTGCATTTATTTAAATTAGGTTGTTTTGGGTCAGAAGTTTATTTGTAAGAAGAAAGTGGGTTAAGATTTTGATTACTACCCTCTAGATGGAATTATGATTCGATCATCTTCAAATGGATAGGATTATTAGATAAAAAAGTCACGAAGTATGCAAAAAATTCTGCCAATATAATGAAATTTGAGAATTATCTAAGAATAGTGGGGATAGCAGGGGGGGGGGGCTGGTTGGGATGGTAAAACACTCCCTCGATGGAATATTTCTTTAATTTTCCAATACATCCCCTTGAAAAATTTCTGTCCATCTGAGCACTTTCTAGGGGTAGTTGTAATACAATCAGGCACTTTATTTAGGATATTAAATACATTTTTTTGACAAGAATATTAAGGAAGTAGTGAAACTAGGGGATAGCTGCCACGAGTGATCCTCTCTGGGCAGTGGCGTAGCCAGGGGGGGGGGGGGTGAATGAGTGAAATTTTTTGAAAAAAATTGGCCCAAACCGAAAAATTATTCAAAATTGCTAGGGTTTTTTAATGAAGAAAAAAAATTTCTCCCCTCCCTCCAAAATTTCTGGCTACGCCACTAATGAAAATATGATAACTATCGGGGCGTATTCAGGGTGTGGTTTTGGGGGTCAAAACCCTGGTTTTAGAAAATCTTTTTCAATTTGCAAAAGCTTTTAAAAAACCCAAACCCTCCCAATTTTCCCGTTCATAAAAAAAATTAAACCCCCTCCCTCGAAAAATTTCTGGATACACCCCTGATGACTATCCTTAAGTCTATGGATCTCCTGCTTAACTGAAGCAACTTAGCTCACATTAACGTATTGTCATGACTCACTCTAATATGTATCAATTTTGATTATAATCTTATTAGACATAAACATCTAAATCTTTATAGGTCAGTCGGAAAAATTCTTCAAATTTAATTTTTTCATCGAATTATCTGAAGAATTTTTGCAGTATCGATACTAAATCTTATCCTTAAATTCTTATATCCTTATTAAAATCATAAAATTCCTTTCTTTTCAATTTCGTTGCCTTAGTTTCTTTTGTTTCTTTATTTTCCCTATATCCAACAGGACTCCCCATGCCTTCTAGATTCTTCTAGATTCTGATAATGAATATAATTTTTTAAATTATTGTCGTCGTTTCTTATTATTTCTATCCATTCATCCACTGCCTTCTTTTATTTCTATTTATACCGTAAGTAATCCATCGATTAAGAATCTTGAAAGATTCACCCCATAGCCATCCTATTGTTATCATTCCTATCCCTTTTCTGCCCACTCCAATTTCCATCCTTAGTCCATTGTTTCTCCTTTTGAGAATTTTTTTCTCCCCTTTTTTGCATTCAAGCTGGAAAATTGTTACAATTAATAAAATAATTTAATTAAATTACAGTTATTCATAACTGAATTTTGCCTACAAAACAGACTTGATGGGATACTTTTTGAAACACACAAAGAGAATGATGAATAACTGAAATTTTAGAGCACAACAGAAAGAGAAATTCTTTTGTATTTTAAAGTACGACAGGCTGAGGACATCCCAAAAGGGGGCCTTCATTGTTTTTCTACTTCAAGTTGCTTGAAAACTTGTCATTTCTATTTATATTGCCGTCGTGCTGTGGCTGGGGGGTGAAAAATAATTTTCTTTTGTTATTCTTGTTTTCTTGCAGCAGGGTAACAAATTGTTTTTCATTATCAACGATAAAATAAAGACGAATTTCCGTATTGACCATGAGCAGCTCGTGTTGGATAATTTTCAGCCTTGATTAGGGGTTGTTGATGAGATTAAAATTAAAATTAATTTAATTGGATTTTTTTAATCTTTTGTGAAAGGTTAAAGAGTTTTCAGAAGGTTTGGCTGTGATTTGAGTGACTAGATGTGAGTTAAGATAGAAATTATTCTGTCAACAAGAGCAAGCTCTAATTATTTTGCACGAGCTACACATATTTAATTAAATTTTGGCTAGATTTGCATCCGTTAGCTCGAGGTGCACATGAAATAATTATTTCTTAATAGAAGTAAATTCTAGACTGTAAGTTCTAGTCAGAATAGTTAACAAATCTATCAATTAAAGCCAGTTATGAATTTTTTAGTCCATAGTAACTTAATCCAATGTAGAAATAAATCCAATTAGCCCAAGCTGTACACTAATCTCCCAATAATTCGGTGTGAATTCCCAAGACTTACTTTGGGTCGGTCTCTTGATTATACCATTCTCATACTGAAGACAATAGCTCGAGAAACTGATTCCTCGAATATTTAAACTCCAAATGAATTTGAATCTTTAAGGCCAAGATATATATGTATGGAAAAGTTTTAGGGGGGCGGGTTATATTTTTTTCGCAAAACCCCTAACAAATTGAAGATTTTTTTTCATCAAATTGAATCTACCTACCCTGTTTCTGAGTTACACATGCCTTCAATATAATTATTTCAATTTAGATTATTTATTTCAAATAATTATCAATTAAATCTTCATCATCAAACAATCCCTAACTCCAAAAAAATTGGCAAATGACAAGACTAAAAATAATCTTCCAAGTTTTTTTGATGAACTGAAGACAGCATAAGAAAGTCTAGAAAATCGTGTCGCTGACAGAAAAGGAAGAAGAAGATTACACAAAAAGGACACAAGAAGGACTTAAGACTCAAGACTAAGATAAATGACTTTTTGTATCAGTAAGTAGCTCTTCCAAATGCACTTCCCAAACTTTTTTTGTGTGAGTCTTAAAAAAGTTCACATCTTTTTTGCTTCCCAAAAAAAAGAGGCAGCAACAAAAGTAATTAAATGCAAACTAAAGCAATTTTTTTGTTCCTTCCATAATTATTTTTTGTTTGTTTCCATCATTATGCACAATTGTATCTTACCACTCCAATTGTAATTGGTTCCGACAATTGGCTCGGTCCCGAAACACCATGAGAATTTTCAGCACGTACAGCAAAATAATAAGAAGCACCGCTCGTTAATCCAATAATTTTGTACGTTGTATTTTGTATTCGATTGGCAACTTGAACCCAACCGTCTGTCGAGTTTCGACCAAACATTTCAACCGTGTATCCGAGTAAGCTGGAAGCACCAATTGCATTGCTTCGAATCCATGATAATGTTATGCTAGTGTCAGTCTTTTCAATTATTTGTGGTTTTCCTGTTGAAAAAAGAGAAAAATTAATTTTGGGAATTTAAAATATTTTTTTATGTTAAATTTGTAATTTTTAAGGGACCACCTTCACTTCTTAGACCCCTTTCCCCCCTTAAGTCACAAAATTTTTATTTTAAAAATTTCTTTAGTATTTTGATGTCACAAAACCCCAGACCCCCATTTCCTCACCAGGTAGGTGTTTTAGGATTTATTTTTCGAAAAATTGTAGAAAATTTTCATCGAGGGTGGTGTTTTAACACCAAAACACGCCCCTGGGCCCTTATTATTTTTAATTAAATAAAATTCAACATATTTTAGTAGATACTTTGCAATTTAAGGCTCTTTTCTGTTCGTATGTTCAATTTTTGAAAACACTTTAAAGAATGCATTAGATCTCTGACTCCCCAACTCCCTAAAAACGCTACATAACATCTAAACAACCCCCAAAAAGTTCTCAATCCTTTCTCAACCAAAAACAAATTTTCCTCCCCATCCATCCACAAAAACATTGATTTTCCACTAAGTAAAGAACAACATATAACCAAAAAAAACAGAAAAAAGTAATGAAAAGAAAGAACCAAACTGATATGAATGAACAAAATAAAAATAAAGAAAAAAAGTTCATTTTTTGTTGCCTCAACTGAGGTCGTGTAATTAACTAAAAACTTTTTCACGTGTATTTTCCTCCACTTCCACTCAATATTCTTTCTCTCTGTTGGTTGTCTTAAACTTTGAGCTTTTCTTTTCTTTTTTCAGTATTTTTTTTACATAACGAGATCTATTTTTGTTTTGTGAGTTTCTCATTTTCATTTCTGGAGGGTATCAAAGTAAGGAAAAAATGAAAATGAAGCGAAAAAAATACACAAAGAAATTCTTTCATAATGAAAAATAGAAAAAGTAGGAAAATTTAATGGGAAAATGATAGATTTTGGGCGAACATTTAAGAGAATTGAAGAAAAAAAATTGAAAAGTGAGCAACAATAATTAAAAACTGAGCAACAATAATTAAAAAACTGAGCAACAATTTTAAAAAACTGAGCAACAACAATTAAAAACTTAGCAACAATAATTAAAAAACTGAGCAACAATAATTAAAAAACTGAGCAACAATTTTAAAAAACTGAGCAACAATAATTAAAAAACTGAGCAACAATAATTAAAAAACTGAGCAACAATAATTAAAAAACTGATGAACAATTTTAAAAAACTGAGCAACAATAATTAAAAAACTGATGAACAATTTTAAAAAACTGAGCAACAATAATTAAAAAACTGAGCAACAATTTTGGCAAACTGAACAAAATTTGCAACAAATTAGGACAGCTGAGCAACAATAATTAAAATTGAGCAACAATAATTAAAAAACTGAGCAACATTTTTGGCAAACTGAACAAAGTTTGCAACAAATTAGGACTGAGCAAAAATTTGAACAAATTAAGTTAAAATTAAGGAACATGAGCAACAATTTTACAAAATTGAGTAAATTAAGTAAAAAATGAAGCAAACTTAACCAAAAACACAGACAACCCGACAATCTATCCCCAAGTTCCCTCACATCTCACCATCCCCAGCTATAGAACATCAGCCACAACACAAAAAATACAGAAAACTATATTTTCAATTAATTACATTTTTTCGTGGAAGAAGAAAAACAAGAAAATAAAGAAGAAGAAAAGTTTTCATCAAGAAGGTAAAATGAATGAAAATCATTAGGAAATGAAAATGAAAAAAGCAAGGAATAAGAAAAAGTTTGTTTTGTCGATTGAATTTAGAAAGTTTCAACTCTTATTCCATACCTGGTTGGCCGGGGAACGTCGATGGTTCGGGTGCTCGGAAGAACTTGATATTTGGATTTGTTGGATTTTCGATTTTTAGGAATCCACTCCATGTCGATTTTCCACTCTTGCTGCTAGCTACGCACGTATAAAGTCCAGTATCGTCATTTTTATTCAATTCTGTTATTGTCAGCAATCCATTGTTCTCAATTGCAATTTTATCAGACTGAACGACTGGGATTCCATCCTTATACCAACTTATGACTGGCTTTGGAGTTCCAATAGCTCGACATGGCAATGATGCGACAGATTTAATTGGTAATGTTTGATTCACTGGTCCTTGAATGATTTGTGGAGGTGGTGAATCATCTTGAAGATTAACTGACAAAACAACTCTTGTGCTGACACTTCCAACACTATTTACAGCGCTACACACAACAACCTTTCCATTATCACTTCTGTCAATCTCATCAATTGATAAAATACTGCCACCATCGGCTGTTACTGTTGCCTCACTTTTCTGTACCTTCATGCCTGGTAGGATAAGTGATCGATTGCCTTCAATTGTCCAGAAGAGAGTTGGCTCTGGATAGCCTATTGCTTGACATTCAAATATCACTTCACTTCCTAGTTCACCAATCTGTGATTTTGGACGTAGTGTGAATGATGGTGGGGCTGTGAAATAAATTTAATAAATTTTTGTTTATAACGAATTTTTGGAATTTGAAATTAAATTTTAACGGTTTTTTGAAATTTGAATTTTAGTTTTAACGGATTTTGAAATTTGAATTTTAGTTTTAACAGATTTTTGAAAATAGACACTAAATTTTTAAAATTAAACATTTCAACTTTTTTTAAAAACAAATCTACCAACAATTTTAGCAAACAATAAATAAATACTCACAATAAACAAGAAGCATTCCACTAGCCACAATCGTACCAACAGCATTGTCTGCCTCACAACTGTACTCTCCAATATCATCCATAGTGATGTTATCAATTTTCAAACTTCTATCTTCAAGTATGTGAACTCGACCTGTAAAATACATAAACACACATGTAATGAAATATTTATCAATTAAATTTATGTTGTATGTACAGTCATTGACATTGGAACTTAAAATATAGAATTTATGCATCTAATCTTAATTAAAATTTCCTCATTACTTAATGATTTTGGACATTGAATGAGATTATGTTGCATTTGATATGTGGAATTAAATAATCTTATGAGGATTAGAATAATAATAATAATTAAACAGGATGAAGTGAATGAGGTGATTTGTAATTATGTGGAGTTGGGATTTTTTGGGGGTTCTATAAGGATTTGTGTTGCAATGAATAAAAAAATTAAAATTTTTCACAAAAAATGGATCGATACATGTAACGTATTTTTATTTGAAATTTTTGGGATTCGAACCCGAGACTACGCTTCTTAAAACGACTTAACTGAATCGTCTGAGCTATCATCACAATAATATATATAATGAAATTATGAAATTTTGCATTATATTAATAATTGTTGAATTTATTTTTAACAATCATCATTCAGTGAATATAAAAATATTAAATTAAATATTATTGTTCAAAAAAGTAAAAAAGAATACATTTATATGTTTAATATTTATATTTTTACTTAAAATTTTTGGGATTCGAAACTGTTTAATTCCGCAAAGAAGTACATAACTCAGATTTCTGAACTTACAATAAAACAATTTAAATATTGAAGAAATGAAAAAAATCATCATCCAAAGGATATTAAAATGTTTTAATATTAAAAAAAAATATTCAAAAAAAAAAAATAAATGCAGCTTCTTCATCAAAGTTGATTTTTGGGATTTGAACCCACATAAAACTAATTTTTTATATTTTAAGAAACTTTCATACTTAAAATTTTATAACAATTTTGACATTTTCTATGTTTAAACTTTCACTCAAGTAAATTTTTTGGAACCTCTAAAACCAATTTGCGTAACTAAATGCGTGCTGTTAAATTTATTAAACCCATAATCATAAGTTACACATCAAGTAACATAAAGTCTCATTAAATTTCACCCAATATATGTATGTCGATTGTATTTACAATAAATGAATGCGGTAGAAGAGGTCAAAACGAGAGAAAGAGAAGCCATGCTTGTTATGTGCATGTTTTTATATGCCTTAGATGTGTATCATGGATAAAATAAATATGAAACTTTATGTGTGTAATTTACATACAATGATTCCTGTGTACTTGAAAATTAATTAGATTGAGTGAATTGTAGGCTGCTTGACTGTACATTTGAGGGCGTGCAAGTAGAAATGGGAATCGTGCATTTTTGGTTTATTGGACGATATTTCATGATTCTTAAATTATTAATATAACATATTATATATTTTTGGAAAGATTTTGATTTAAGCTATTCAAAAAAGTTAATTATATTAACAAATATTATCCAGGGTTGGAAAATTAGTGCTTAGAAACTGGTGAAAACCATACTTTTTCGATGCTCCTTTTCACTTAGTTCCAGTAAGCCAAAAAATATTCTGTTATAGTTTTTAAATTCATAAAACAACATATTAAAATGCAAAACAGAGATATTTGAAGTACAACTCTGGAGTCAAGAAATATGAATTTTCCAACTCTGCTTACTTTTATATGGGATTTTCACAAAAATGAGCATAACTAATCACAGAAAATGAATTTCTAAATGATTTAAACGGATTTTAATAGGTATTTTAATGCAAAATTTTATGAGCATAAAATATTTTAAATTACATAAAATTTGAATTTTTAAAATACGTTAAGTATGTTTTTCACTGAATTTACGAAGTTTTTTAACTTTTAACATTTAAATTGTTTTCTTTTAATTTAATCCATGTTAAAACGCACTTTTATCTTTTTTTTATTACTTTTAAATCAATAAAAAATATTTTAATCAAAAACTAGAGTAAAAAAGATAATAAATAAAATTTTGATAGTTTTCAAAGAAATCCAATTTAACGTATTTTAAAAATTCAAATTTTATGTAATTTAAAATATTTTATGCTCATAAAATTTTGCATTAAAATACCTATTAAAATCCGTTTAAATCATTTAGAAATTCATTTTCTGTGATTAGTTATGCTCATTTTTGTGAAAATCCCATATAAAAGTAAGCAGAGTTGGAAAATTCATATTTCTTGACTCCAGAGTTGTACTTCAAATATCTCTGTTTTGCATTTTAATATGTTGTTTTATGAATTTAAAAACTATAACAGAATATTTTTTGGCTTACTGGAACTAAGTGAAAAGGAGCATCGAAAAAGTATGGTTTTCACCAGTTTCTAAGCACTAATTTTCCAACCCTGGATAATATTTGTTAATATAATTAATTTTTTTGAATAGCTTAAATCAAGATCTTTCCAAAAATATATAATATGTTATATTAATAATTTAAGAATCATGAAATATCGTCCAATAAACCAAAAATGCACGATTCCCATTTCTACTTGCACGCCCTCATTTATGCTACTTGCTGTGCATACACACATTCGCTGCATGGCTTGTTTGTGTATGCTGTATTAAATTACAGATATTTAGTATGCGAAATAGTCTCTTACCTAAGGGCATATTTCCACCTGATGCTGTACGACGCCATAAAACATCAGGTAATGGCTCACCGCCTACACGACATTGAAATATGACGGAACTGCCGGTCACTGCTGTTTGATTTTGAGGTCCACGGATCAGGAATGGTTTTACTGTGAAGAAATGATTGAAAATTAATAAAATTATTTTAATAACGGCTTTTTATAATTTGAATTTATTAATAGCGGATTTTTGGAATTTAAATTCAAAAATAACGGTTTTTTCAAAATTCAGACTTTAAAATAACGGTTTTTAAAAACTCAAATTTCAAAATCTCAGTCAATCAACATTTCCATAAAAATTCTTATGCATACATCCAAAATTTGTCCCACACAACACAATCTCTCCATACACCACAAGAGCAATTACCCAGCAATTTCAGCTAACCAAAAACACTCAGTAACAATTTGTAAATTGTGAAAATAATAAAAATTCTTACCATGAACTTTTAGGAAGGCAATTGTCGATTCTCGCACTCCAACAATGTTCTTTGCAATGCACTGATATCGACCATCATCTGATTGTCGAGCATCTTGTATTAATAAATTGCCGCCGTCCACAATGCGAACTCTGTTTTCAAGGCAACAATATAAGAAATTGAGAAAAGAAGAATAGAAGAGATTTTTTTTCGATGATATGATGTAACAATATTGAGTATGTTTGTATGTTCTCTTTTGTATAAAAAGATAAAAAAGGATTTTCTGTAAATGGGCATTGTAGAAAAATAATATTGCCAAGTTAGAGAGGCATTTTTGGGTTGAAGTGAATAAGGCGCATTTTTCTGTTTGAACTTTTTTTTATTATGATATTAAGGTAGCTTATGAATATAAGCTAATGACTGAAAATTAAGTTTAAAAATTAATATTGGGAGCTCATTTGTCACTTTAGGAAAAAATTGATTTTCTTCGTTCACCTGGAAAAGTATTTTCACAAAAATTTGAGCCTTTTATGCATTCTGACTATAATTATTGCCCTAGTTCTCTTTAGAAAAGTGGCAAGCATCAATTAAAGAAGATTTTAAATCAAAATATCGTTTCTTGTTCAAAATATAGTTCAGTTCCTCCTACAAGACAAAATGACTCTAACCATGCACCCCAGCCTCACAGAAAATCCCGCCAAAAATCTTCTTATCTAAATTGATTTCATTATATTATTTTTCATGTAACAACTACGACCAGCACAATGATTACATTCTTGGATTGTCGGTAATAAATGAAAAGAAGATTTGTTTTGTTGCACGAAGAGAAACAAGAAAATTCCTTTACCTTTTCGAGCCGGTCAAATCCATTGTTTGTCCATTCTTTCTCCACGATATAATCGGCTCAGGACTTCCCTTTGGCGGACCGCATTCTAGCATTGCCGTTTCACCTTGTGCAACTCGAGTATTTTGCGGATCGAGACGAAATTCATCTCGAAGAACTGAAAAGAAAGGAAATAATTTAATGAGGAAATCATTTTTATGATGATTGAGGGCACTTAGTGCAAGAAGCTTTCATTTCCTATCCCACCCACCGACCACTCCTCACAATCTCTTCTTTTTTTTATCAAATTATGAATAACAATGAAAATCATAATAAAATAAAATTATGTTTATAAATCACGGCATATCCTTATCATGTTCTCCTTTCTTCCCTCAACTTTATTTTTATATTTCTCATTTCTTTATTCAATTTGCGAAAAAGAAACATGAATAAAAAGGAAGTTGTGTACGAATTAAGGAGGAGGAAATTTATTCAGTGGCTTTTTACATCATCTCCTTTCCTCCTCCCGTGCCATTTACTCCTGCTTTATTGCAATAGGAAATTTCCTATTATTATATTTCATTATATACGGTAAATATCGATTACCACGATAAAGCTTTCATGAAGCTCACTCTTTCTTTCATGTTTGTCTATAGCGTGTTCTTGGGTCGATGTTGACGGGGTTGGACAACTTGATTCGGTTTGTCTAGACAGTGTGAGGAGTAAATTGGAATGTTTAAATTGATGGCGATTTGTTTTGTGGTTACTTGATTGACATTTTTGATTTTTACTGTGTAATGGTCGATGTTGAGGACTGAGTTGGGACATAACTGTTTATGTCCTGCTGGTTGATCGAAATGGGCAAGGAATAAGATGGTTGGAGTAAGAACTTTCAAGTGATTTGTTTTAGGATCATATGAGGTCAAGTATGACTTAATAGTTCTAAAATGACATTCTAATGCCGAGCTGGAACATGACTAGAATTGATTTATTATTATTACAAAGATTCGAGACTAATTTGATTCAAAGCCACAAATTTGGCATCGAACTGGTGTGAAACAGCTTCAAAGTTGATCAGAAGGATAGTTTTACAAGCATAAAGCTGGTGTCCTTATGGTACCGTTCCTGTGTCAGTTAAGAGTGAAATTAACATCACTCAAATCAGGGTTGTATCTAGGATTGGTGGGGGGGGTCGAATCATGACACTTTCTTTTTTAAGACTAGTAGAGGTTTGAAAAGAGGTGTTTGAAACTCGACCCCTCCCCCAGGATACGTCTCTGATCCAAAATGAACCTCTGCAACAGACTAGCTTAATTGCACATTATAAAATTAAAACAGTGCCAAGCTTCAGCCCTTGTGTGATTTTCAGAAATTCAGTGATTTAAATGCGCTCAAAATCCAATCCAGCCTCAAACTTAATTCATCTAATTTCTCATGCTATGTATGCCATGTCATGTAATAAAATATAAGTAATGTAATGTATGAAATGAGCATGAAAAGAAGCAAAAAAAAGCAAAAGCTAAGTTTTGGGAAGGAGAAATTTGTTGAGATATAATTTGATAATAATAATAATCCAGCATTGAATATTTTCCTATTCTCTTCAATGTTTTTGTTACAGGCAATAGACTCGCTTTCCTTTTTCCGCTATTTCTCTCTGATTTCAATTTCAAGTTGGCATGTGAAAAGGAAAGGATTTTCATTTCTTCTACTTTATTATGGTATTATTTATCAGGAAAGGAATACGAATGTGTTTGGATTGATTTTGAAGGTTTCTATGTCTTATCTGTAGATTATTGAGATTTGTGTGTTATGAGTAAATGTTTTAATTCTGTCTTAGTCGTTTTAAACTATGTGTTTATCATATTAACAGTTGGATGAGTGTTCTTAGGGCTTAAAGGCTGAGCATTTTAAAAAGCTGCCCGTCTTAAACAATTAAGTATATTTAAGGCTGAGCGTCATTCGAGTATAAGGTATTCCCTAATTCCTTAAAAAAGCTAATTTTCTATTCCAAATTCACCATCAAAAGCGTTCAAACCAATCCTTATCTAATCAGGACTCTCCTATTTCTATTTATAAATTTCCACAACTTCAGCTGAGCGTGAAATCAACGTCATTATTATTGTAATGAAATTGTGGATTTGTGGTAACAAGCAAAGCATGGCAGAGGGAAAAACGTAAAGGAAAAAATCCATATTGAATTCATTGATTGATTGCGGCTTATCATATGATGAATGTGAATCATAAATTCATAACATATTTTATGGATAATGTGTACACATGTAGTGTGAGATGATTCATATAACTCGATCTCGCTTATCTATTTCTGTCTACGTGATATGGTAAAATTATTTATTTGCAATATATATTTTTATTTCGCTATCTTGTTCAATCTATTCAACTGCAATTGAAACTTTTTTTTCATCTTTATGTGTTATTGGTTGGTGGAAATTGATATGCTGGTGAAATTGAGGGTTTCGTTTTTGGTGGATGATTCAGGTGGATTTTTGAGGAAAATCGTGAAGAATCTTTGGGGTCGTTCACTTATTACGTTACGCAAAAAAACGAAATTTTAGACCCCCCCTCCCCCCCTTGTTACAAATTTTCCAAGAAATTTTTTTTCTTTGTTTGGCCTGTTACAAAATCTCAGACCCCCCCTCCCCCCTAAAAAGCGAACGTAATAAGTGAACGACCCCTTTAAGAATATTTATCGATTTTCTTAAATCATCTCATTTTACTTAGAAATGCTTTAATTTTCACGCCAAAATTACACCCCACCCCATAAAAAGGTATCGTCTACAAATATGCAAACAGAAATCTTGAACAAACTTATTTTTCAAACATATATCCAACATCAAAAACAAGAAGAAGACACAGAAAAACTTATTTCCAATGTATAATGTGACTATATATGAGTTGGAAAATCTTTACAAGACACAGCATCAAATATGAAAAAGAATAAGAAGAAAAACTTATGAAAGTGACGTAAATCTTTTGGGTATTCATGATGGTTGTTAACAACGTCTTCATCCATCGAACAAGCAGAATGCATTTATAATATTAATATATGGAGTTGTTAGCAAATGACGTCCGTCTCTTAATGGGGAGGAATGGTGCCTAAAGCTTGTAATAGACGAGTGTTGAAGTTTGAAAATGGTAAAGTTAATTTTAGGATACAATGAAAATCTTTGTCAAGCATTTGAAGAAGAAGGTGATAAATGAGTTGTATAAACTGAACTTATCCCTTCGATAATTGAACTGATCTATACTTTATAATTCTTCAACTGAACTTATCTACAAGAGACTTTAATTAAACTTATCTATAAGAGAGTTGAACTTATTTATAAGAAATTTTTAACTAAACATATCCATAAGAAGCTTTAACTGAACTTATCTATAAAAAACTTTAACTAAACTTATTCCTAAGAAGCTAAAACTGAGCTTATCCATAAGATGCTTTAATTGAACTTAACATAGAAGAAATTTATTCCTAAGAAAGTTATACTGAACTTATCCCTTAGATACATGAACTGAACTTATCCATAAGATATGTGAACTGAACTTATCCATAAGATATTTGAATTGAACATATTTAGAATGTATTTATACTGAACTTATCTCTTCATAAATTAACTGGACGTATCCTAAATATTCTTAAACTTGATTAAACTCATTTTTTTAAATAATTCAACTGAACCTATCCCTAAGAAAGTGGAACTGATCTTATATTTGAACCTTTTCCTTATTGAGTTAATTTTTGCAAAAATCAATCTATTTTCTAACCTTAAAAACTTGACATCCTTATAACCACAAGGAATCTTTCCCAGCTCTCATCCTCAGCTTCACTAACTCCACAATTTCTTATTCCTCTCATATCTTCCAACTTTTCTTCATACGCTTAGTTTCTTTATCCCACCCAACCTCTTAATAGTTCTCTAACTGAATAAATTCATTCATAATTTAAACTCAAGACGTGTGTGTATTTTGTGTGAGTATTTCATTCCTAGCAAACGGCAAACTTTTAAATTAAAATGTTTTAATTTGCGCTGGCTTTTTCAGTGAAACAAACTTAACAAAATATTAAAATTATTTTCATTTCTGTTTCTAAATATTTTCATTAAGCAAATATGAAATATTTTCTTTGCTATTTTACAGTTTGTAAGGCAAATTATTGCGGAATGTTTGGTAAATTAGCATCGGAATGATTTTTGTGGAAATTAGTTTCTTTGAAGTAAATTTGAGGGTTTTTGGAATTTTTAGCAATTCTTTTGATGTTTTGTTGAACAAATTTGTAGAATTGCTTAAAAATGAGAATTTTTGGACAGATGCTACCATACAGAATTAAAATTATGTTAAGTTTGATTTAAATTGCAAGTAATTCTTGACCTGGTGCCCTAAAGTATAGGGTATATCGAGCAACCGGCCCCTGCTACCAACTATAAATTTTTCCCACCAAAAATTCAATTTTTCTCCACAAAACCTTTGACTTCCATCGACTCTTCATAACCTCCAGTTTTCTCATAAATCCACCAACCCATCCATCCATCTGCTACCACTAAAACAACAATTAATGAATTTATTCACCCATACACCACTCAATCCATTCTAAAAACACCTTGCCTCATCAAATCAAATAGCCTGTGTCTGTAAGTTATGGGAAATGTAATGAAGACAGAAACCACAAGAATTTAATACATTTTAGTAAAACGAAGAAAACTTTTGAGTGTGAGAGATTAAAGTTCTCTGTCTGACCGCAAAATTCGAAGATCTTAGACATTTTGAGAAGTTACTGAATTAAAACCATGGAAAAATATTTTAGACAGAATGTTAATTAACTCAGTGTTGAGATGATTGTTGGGCTGTTTGTGAAATTTGTTGGGAAGGGAGCTGCGTTGGGAGGCTGTAAGAGCATTTCTGCGATGATTTTGACAAGAAATTTTAATTTTATGGTTATAAAAATTTAAAAAAATAAACTGAAAAGTTCAAAAAAATTAAAACTTTTTAATAATTTTTGACATTTTCAATATTTTTAAGCCAACAGCTGTCAATCAGCTCAAAATATTCCCGAAAAATTCCCTCCAACCGCTCGCCACTCAACAGTTCTAAACTCACGTCAAAGCACTTTCGACTATATTTATGCTTATTATAAAACATTATTCATATGAATGAAGTTTTTAATTTAAAACTTTTCTACTAAATGTTGCTGAATGTTTTTCTTCCATTGCCATAAATTTTATGAAAATTAAATTAAACATGAAAATGCAACATCCAAAAATGTTCATACATATGCTTGTGTAGTTTATGCTATACAGTGACTGTTAATAATAATAAAGTTGTTTCTACTTGTCTTGTTCTTTGGATTTAGAAGGTGGATTTATGAAGGAGGGAAAAATGGTTTTTGGAGGAGTGGATGGGGTGCGTCGTTTAGTTGGAGTTCTTTTAAGAAGTTTTGTGGCGTTTTTTATTAAAAAATTCAAAATTAATACATTTTAAAAATGAAACGGTTTGAAAAATAAAAAAACTAAACACTTTGAAAGCAAAAAATTTAGAGCAGATTTAGAGAAGTTCATTAATTTTAAAAATGAGTAAATTTTAAAAGTTAATAATTCTTAAAAATTAATAAATTTCAAAAACTAATAAATTTTAAAAATTTAATTATTTTTAAAAACTAATAAATTATAAAAATTAATCATTTTTAAAAATTAATAAATTTTAAAAATTAATAAATTTTAAAAATTAATAAATTTTAAAAATTAATAAATTTTAAATATTAATAAATTTTAAAAATTAATAAATTTTAAAAATTAATAAATTTTAAAAATTAATAAATTGTAAAAGACAATAAACATTAAGAATTAAAAAAATAAAAGGTCGAGGTTGAAAACCAAAAAAATTGAAAATTTAAAACCTTTGAAAACAAAATTTTTGAAGAAGTTAAAATTAAAAAGGTTAATAATTAAAAAATTTGAAAGTTAAAAATTTTAAAATTCCAAATGTTTAAAAATAATTAAAAATGCAATTTAAGTTTCTTTAAATGC
The DNA here is from genome assembly GCA_963573255.1 of Chironomus tentans. Classification (NCBI taxonomy): domain Eukaryota; kingdom Metazoa; phylum Arthropoda; class Insecta; order Diptera; family Chironomidae; genus Chironomus; species Chironomus tentans. The sequence goes on from OY754302.1 coordinate 20,309,582, forward strand.
TTTATATTTTTAACAAAAACTAAAAAGTGTGAATTAAAAATTGATAAAAAATAGAAAAAAGTAAAAAAAATAAAATATAATAAATTTAAAAAACTAAAATTTTCTCAGGTATTTTTTGTAAAAATGTTAAAAAAATCCAAGTTAATAAACGCGCTAATTTATTTAAAAAGAATTCTTTCCAAACTTAATCTTTCGTACTAACTAATTTTTCATCTCCCGCATATGATAATAATTCCGTACTAATGTACATTTATTTATTTATTTATTTGCTTCAAGTATTTTCTTACCTCATCTCATACTATAAATGACGATCTCAATTACGCTCATCTCACAACTTTTACATTTCATTTTCTTATTCTTCATTCTCGCCTTTCCCATCTCATCTATCTCATTTCGCTTATTCTTTGAAGAAAAAAATACGAAATTCTTACTTACTTATTAACCGCACTAAACTTTTGTGGTTTCCTTATTACAATATTTCTCATAACTTAACTAATATGTACGTGTATAATAAATAAATGTGAACAGACGTCTCGTATGAATATTATGTATTTAGAGTAAGAACAATATGTGGATGAATAATATTCATTCTTATGGCAGCAAACAGCAAATTTAACAATAGCTAAATATTTTTAATGAAAGTCTGAAAATGAGCAAATTTGGGGCGCTTTTATTAAAGCTATTTAGGGTTCATTTATTTGGAATGTCAACAAGAGCGTAGTCAGGGAGTGGTCAGGACCCCCTTGGAAATTAAAATTTGTACAGGGAATTTTTTTGAATCCCTACGTAAAATTAAAAAAAATTATGAAACAAAAGGACCATCTTCGAAAAATTTCTGGCTATGTTCCTGAATGTCACGTAGCTTCTGAGATCCTTTCTCTTCATAGTATTATATGACTTATGACTATTTATATGACGGGTTAATATAGCAGTTTAAGCCAAATTTTTTAAAAACCTGAGTCAAAATAACTAAAAGTAATGGTTCAATTCCCAAAATAATATGAATTAATAAACCATTCCTAGGTTACTGTATTTTTTTTAAGAAATTTATTCTTTTTTTCTTTTTTTTTCATATTTTTTTAAGATTAATGTAGCTAATTACTAGAAAACAGTGGCGTGGCCAGGATGGTCTTGTCCCTCTACGAAAAAGTTTGAACCGCATCGAGAGCACGGCTCAAATTTTTTGGAGGGGGACAAGACCCTCCTGGCAACGCTACTGCTAGAAAATATTTTTTTTTATTATTACCAATCTGCCCAAAATATCCCAGCTCAATTCCTCAAAATTCCCAGCTATAAAACATTATTAAAGTGTAGGACGGAACGTTTCCATCTTTAAGGTTAAGTTCGTAATTAAATTATATGATTCACTGGATAGATCCACATTCGCTCGTAATTTATACACAATATAAAGATGAAAATATGTTTATAGTCATGAGACAGTAAATACTCTCCGCACATCAACATTTATCTCCATCATACACATTTAATTGCTATGTGCCTCGAACCAAAATTTACCCAAAATAAAAGAATAAGAAATTTTACTTGAGGCCTTCTTTTTAATGCCAAACCTTAACTCACACTTGTGAGTTTTAATGATTTCCTCTGAAATATCATCGTCTTAATAATAATTATTATTTTGTGTGGTGTATTGTGCTCGATATGAAATATGAAGAATTAATCCAACGGCAGAGATTAAGATGTATCGTCTTGACTTAATTCCCTCAAGTACCTGCTGCATTATTAGATTATTTTTCATCTTTATAAATAGAGATGTAAACGGAGGCCAATTTGAGGAGGCATATGGGTTTTTGGGGTGGCAAGGGATGGAAACCTTTGCAGTTTTAATTTTTTATATAAATAATTTCCTTCAGAAATAAACCTTAATTTTTTTTGGATTTTTTAAAAAAGTTTTTTGTGCATTATTTAAATTTTAGCAATTTTTAGGTAATTCTTGAAATTTTTCCTGCTGAAATTCTCTCAAACTTCTCAAAAAAAAACAATTTCCATCCCTATGCACCCCCTTCTCCACTCATCATCCTCAAAATTGTGTTTATAACATTTAATGCCAATGGTAATCCTATGAATGATAAACATAATGGGATTTGTTGTCCCAAATACAAAGCAGGAAGAAGAAAAAAATTTCTTAGCATTTTCTCCTTCTTGGTGTAAATGGCAAAATACGTGCACAGCTCTCAAAGTTAAGCCCTGCTACTTGTTCTTGTCTTTTTCTTTCTTATTCATTTATTATCATTGTTGCCCTGCTTTAACACATCTTCTTGTTGTTTGTGAGGTTTTTTGATGTAATCTGTGTGTACTTTGAGTGGAAGGTGAGAATGATAAGTAGAAAAAATTTGCAGTTTGTCTGGAAATTTAGTTAATGATTTAAATAAAGGATTTTTTCATTAATTTATAAAAGTTAAATGTTGAGATATGGAGTTTATTAAGCAGTTAAACTGTTTAGTTCCAATAAAGATTTATAAATTTGCTTGGTTTGGGTTCGAATCTTGCTGATAAAATTATATTAATTAAAAAATAAATTACTAAATTTTCTGCAACTTTTTTTTTGAATTCTCAAATTTTAGCCTTAATGTTGTTTGTGAGGTTTTTTGATGTAATCTGGAAATTTAGTTAATGACAGGAATTTAAATAGAAGTTTTTTTCATTGAAATGTAAAATTAAAAAGTCCAGATATGGAGTACATTAAGCAATTGAACTATTTTACAGAAATTCAAGAATTTACTTGGTTTGGGTTTCGAATCCCGCTGATAAATTATATATCATAATGGTGGGTAATTAAATCGAATACGTAATAAAAAATTTTTGAAAAAATTTAAAGTTTTTTGTTTAAATTCTAAAATTTTAGCAATAATTTTAAAAAAAGAATAACGAGGAACGTTCATTAAAATATAGAATTTTTTCTTCTTATAGCATATTGTCTCACCTAAAGCTACTTATTAGTACTAGACTATTTTAAGTGTGATTTTAAATGCGCTTCAGATCAAATAAAATTATCCTTCTTATTTGACCAAACCTTTTCCTTTTTGTCTCTACCTACTTCATAAGATTCTCTCACTATGTGCTCAAAATATTGAAACAAAAAAAGAATAATTTATTGTTTGATGGAAGGAGGGACACAAGTCAAGGTGTATGAAAGTAATAACTTCATGAAGCATTAAAGAGGACGTCTTAACGTATTTTCTAGATTGCAACCAAACACCTAAACCACTTAAAAAGTTTTTTTTCCTGACGCCATACATATTGTCTCGTTCCATCTTTTGTCATTTGTTGGTTTACGATCATAAATCCCTATAGGATAACAAAGTTTTCTTCTTCTTATTTCGGCTGCTTCTTGTTGTTGTCCAAGTGGAAAAATTAGAACGACAGAGACTTTTTTTTGCCACTCTTAAGTGTGTCAATTTTAATAAAAGTCACCTGATACCTTAATCATAAATTACATTGTCACACAATTTTTTCCGTGCTCTTCTCTTCGCTGCTTACGTTTCATGCTGCTCGTATTTTTCGTAGGAATGGTATTGTTGTGATGTGCGTAATTGCGATGGCACATTAAAAAAGTATTTATCTTTCTCGTCAAAATAACGAAGGAAAATTGTTTAAATTTTTACTTGAAGGTTGAGAACATTTTAGGCGCATTTTTCTTGGGTACTGGAAATTTTTTATTACGAAGCATCACAACCACCAACAGATTATCCAGAAAATGTAAGTTAAATTAGATTTAATCAAAAAAAAACAAAAAATGGAAGCACAAACCTCCAAAAAACCTCTCCCCACTCCCCCTCCCTCGGCTACGTGCCTGTCAGTCACTATGAACAAATTCATAGCACTTTTAGCTTCACTTATCATCCAGATCTTGATGATTTTCACATTAAATTTTCAAATGAGGATGGTTCATAAGTAGGGTTACCAGACATTTTCAAGAAAAATAGAGGACTGTCTTCTGAAAAACCAAGCCTATTCATAAAGTTGGTCGGATTTTTGAAAAAAATGGTAGATTTTTTTTGTTAAAATTCTACTTCATTTATGATCGCAAAATTTGAATATAAAGTTCTGTTGTATACAAATATTCTGTTAAAAATCCGACTTAATTTTTGCTCTTTTTCTTTTCTCTTCTTAAATCTAATAGAAATTCGAAGAATTGACCGAAAATTTGGTAGAATCTGACTAAAATTTCTGATGGTACCATCAGTCACACCCCATCATGAACCCCTTTCGAATCTCCTTTGAAGATTACCTAAGAAATTTGGTTCAAGTCCCATTTCATGCATTTTGCCACCATATCTGCAAATTTCTTAACATATCAAGCAAATGACCCCCAAAATTAGTCCACCCACCTCAAAAATCTAAATTGAATTCCCAAAACAAATTAATTACTTCCCACGTAAATATTTTTATTATTCCTAAACAGACAGCAAATAAATCTGGCATTACGCTCACATTTTGCTCTTAAAAATTTGCACTAAAAATTCCGACTCATTGGGATTGTTGTTATTATTGGTGTCGTTGGGGATCATTAAATGAACAAAAAATATATTTTATGGCTTTTTATTTTCTTCGTGAACAAAAAAGATTTTTTTTGATGTGATTATTTTTATTGGAATGGAAAGTTATTAAAAGAAGAAGTCTTGAGAAGAAATTCCTTCTGTCTTTTTGCTATTTTTGTGATGAAGATGTTTTTTTATTTGAGAATTTTTTTTGACTTTATTGGAGGATGTTTGGTGGAAGAAAACTGATGAAAAAAGTGAAATATTTTTGAGTGGGATGATTTTCCAAAACTTAAATATTGATGTAATGTTGTAGACAGGGTTCACTAAAGGTTAATATTAATTCCAGAATATTTTTAGTCTCATGGTTTGCGTAATACAGCTGTCAGATACAAATTGCATGTTTCTTGGAATTATTTGTTATTTCTTGACGTTAAGATTCTTGGCTATTGACCTTTTAACCCCCCTGTATTTGATTACTGCCTGAGGCAAATATTTGAAAATTAAAAATAAATAATATTCAGTAGAGTATCGGGAATATTGGAAGGGGGGGGGGGTGAAAATCCACCTAACCACCTCCTAGCTATGCCACTTGTAAGATCCTTCAGAATACTAAAAAATACTCTAAACCCCCACCTAAATCTTCTTTCCTATCTCAAAATACTCAAATCTTCTCGAAGAGTCTATAAACTTTCGTGAGTGTCCTTTAAACTCCTTTAATCCCACCAATTCCCCTCAAAATCTAACACATTACATAACTCTACCAGCACAGAAAAATAAAATCAATCGATTTTTTTTATCCTGCATTAGAACGGAAAATCATTAAAAAAGCCGAAGAGAATTTAAATTGAAGAATTTATTTCTCGTCGATAAAATATCATTGATACCTTGCAAATTGCATTCTCAGATTGATTTATAACTACAACAACATCAGCAGTAGAACAGCAAAATAAAACTATTTACCTTTCCCATCAATATCATTGCAAGCTACAATTTATGGATCTAAAATGTGTTTAATATTATATCATTGCGAAAATTACGATGATGTTGATGATGATGGTGGAAATCAGGCAGTCATGGTAGTGGATGGATGTAGTGTGAAAAAACGGAAGCGTAACAAAATAAATTAAATTGATTTTTTTCACTTTATCGTATTTTTTTCCTCCTTTATTTGAACATATTTCATTGATGGGTGCGAAAAGGCAATACTTTCTCATAGAATATTACTCCTTTAAGTCAGAAAAGTCACAAAAGAGATTGTGAGAATGAGGGTAATAGAAAAAAGGGTCAAAAAGGGTTAAAAAGTGTATCGGATGTGTTGAAATGGTTCTTAATTCGATTATTTGAGCGCATTTTTTTTGGTGAGCTTAAAAAATGCTCAGCAATAAGAACATTCACTTTCAAAATCATTTAAAGTACGTTCAGCATTAAAAAACCATCAACTTCGAAAACTAGTAACCTCAGAAAGACTAAGGTTTAAAAATCATCAGATTTAAAGATGCTTAGTTTCAAAATCGCATAATTTCAAATACCCAGCTATAGAAATGCTCAGATTGAAACACGCTTAGTATTAAAAACCTTTATCTTCAAGTAGGCTCAGCTTTAAGAATGTGTAGCCTAAAAGACGCTCAGCCTCAACAACTTTTAGTAATGTTAAAGCCCAGCTTTTAGAAACGCTCAGCTTTAGACACGCTCAGCTTTAGGAGCGCTTAATTTCTGATACACTCAGCTTAAGTAACGCTCAGCTTTACGAACATTTAATTGCATGTACGCTTAGCTTCAGAAGTTTTCAGTTTGAAAAATTCAAAAAATTCAACCCTTTCGGTCACCAAGACACTCTATAGACAAACCCTTTCCTATTTCCATTCCTAACATCCCTTCTTCACCTTCAACAAATCCCATTCAATTGAATATAAAATATTTTCAACTTACCGGCAACTTGTAATGTCGCATTACGACTTTTTGCAACACCAAGTTCATTCCTCGCCTCACACCAATAAACGCCAGCATCACTTTCACGACGTGAATGAACGACCTTAAGGAAGAACAGGTCACCAGTTGGAAGAAACATTTGGTGTGATCCCTGCTCTATTTTTAATGGATAACCGTCTTTATACCATTCAATGACAGGCGACGGGGAACCTTCAGCCTTGCACTTTAATGTTACGGGATCATGTTTCGGCACGACTGCATCCATGGGATGCTCAATAATTTTTGGCGGCTCCAGTGCTGAAATGAGGAGAATAAAAATAAAGAATTTTAATGAATTTGAAAAGTTTCATTGCCTGGAAGTTAAAAAATATTTTTTGTATGTTGAAATGAAAATGAAGAAATTCATAAATTTTCAAAGGACTTAGAAGAGATAGCAATAAAAATAAGCAGGGGATTCTTTGAAAAAGTTGACTATTTTTGGAGGATGTTGTGGTATTTTTGGGGATATCTTTGTCTTATTGACTTGATATATTTCTACGTTCAGCCGGAAAAACGCTCAGCTGAAGAAACGCTCAGTTTAAAGACGTTCAGCTGGAATAACACTCAGCTGAAGAAACGCTCAGCCGGAAAAATACTCAGCTATAAGATGCTCAGCTGGAATAATACTCAGTTGAAATAACGTTCAGCTTAAAGGCGCACAACAGACGCTCAACTAAATGACGTTCAGCTGAAAGAACGCTCAGCCTAATGATGCTCAGCCGTAATCAATTTTTAAAATGCGTTTTAATATACTTTATCCTAAACTTATCAATTCTACTTCTTGTTCCTTGTCACAAAAAAACTTCTTTCTCTGTCTCCATATAAATAAATGAAAGAAAAATAAGAAGCAACATCGAAGAGCCGAAAATGAAAATTTTTGGTTCCCTTTTTTGATGCTTTTTTTGCTTGGATTTAAATCGACAAACATTTTTATGAAGATAGATGGTGAACGAGATGTAGAAAGTGAATGAGCAAGAGAAGATATAGAAGGAATAAAATATGAAAAGTCTCAAGGCACATTAAAATGTTTATGAAAAAAAAGAAAAAATTCTTTAAAGTAAAACTTTTTTCATTCAGTTCCACAAAATGTTGTAAAAGACATAAAAACTAAGCACTAAATGACATAACGCTTGATGGCGCATATTTGGATATTTTATTAATTCAATTAGGAGAATTTTGTATTGATATTTTTATTGAGGGGTGTTATGGGGGACAGGAATTTTGAAGGGGAGACTTTTTGAGGTAAAAGATACAGTGGCGTACTCAGGGACACGAATATAGTATTCCTGATTATTCATAAAAAGCAGCAAAAATATTTAACGACACAATTTCATGCAGATTTTCGAGCAGCATCTCATAAAATTTTATTGTGACTCGTCCTTCATCTATTATTTATGAAAAAATAATTTTATGTGAGAAAACTTTTTTAATAGACAAAGTAAAGTCCCCTCAAGTGATGCAAACTTTCCAAACAGCTGACAAGAACGTTAGAAAAAAATTGAATTTTTTTTGCTTAATTCAATATTTTACGATTTTTATTACAGACAAAAAAATCCGTAAAAATAATCTCTGCTATTTCCGGAATCACAAGCAAAAATACACCGCAAATTCAATCTGATCTGCCATCAAACGATGATCGCAAAGCATTCCATTCTTACAAACTACTTGCAATCTTCAAAAGTTTTGACGCAAACACTTTATTTATTTAAAATTATGAGGAAATTAGAGCAATAAAAACTCAAAGTAATAAAAAATACTTGAAGACATAATGAGTGAATAATTAAATAAATCGTCAATTCTTTCTGCGAGTTTGAGAAAGTAGGTCAGACGAAATATGACAAACAGACAAATTAGGAGCAGAAAAATGCGATGAAATTGGAGTAAAATATTTTTTTACAGCATGAGAAAAAAAAGTTTAAACTTGAATGCTTTACGATGTCGTTGGAACATATGTTTCTTGAATTATACAGAAAATATACGCGAATGTGTCTTTACGGTTGACGTCTTTAGGGGAATTTTGTGTGAATTTGTTGGGATGGAATTTTTGCGAGCATTGCTTGAAGTTTGGTTGATTTTGAGGGAATTTTTTTTATGGATTTTTGTATTCAAAGGCTATGCGGCACTCAGGCTGAGCGTTCCTTAGGCTATGCGTCACTAAAACAATCCAATTCTTAAGCAATGAGTTATTAAAGCTATGCATCACTTAAGCTATGCATCACTCAGGCTGAGCGTTCCTTAGGCAATGCGTCATTAAAGCTATGCGTCAATCAGGCTGATTGTTCTTTATTTGAAGTTATGCGTTATTTAAACTAATAATAATTAAAGCTGTGCATCATTATAGCTATACAACACTGAAGCTATGCATCATTAAAGCTGAGCATCACTAAATCAACACAATTTCATCAATATTTTTTTCCCAAAATCCTCTCAAGAGACCTCAAAAACAAACTTTCGTGTATCAAAAAGTCGATTCTGTTTAACAAGAAAAAAAAATGTATCTTGCTTACATGGAAAATTATATCACGGAATAGACACGAACATACGCACATACTCATACACTCACAAATGTCATCTCATATTTCAAATCTTTTAAAGCCCTCTAAAATTTCATTGCTGCTATTGAAACTTAAACATAATTTTTTATTATAGTGGAGCAAAGAGTTTGATATTAAGGTTATCGCTATTGGGGCACATAAAATTACACTTAAATCTCTTTCATTTTTCTGTGTTGATTATTTAAAAAAACATTTATTTTTTAAAATTGATTTCATTTTTTTTCGGTAACATAGAAAAGAAATTTATATAATTTTCAGTGTGGTCTGTATTTGGGAGTCTTTGTGGTGATAGGAAAGTGTCTGATTGTCAGATTTATTGCTTTTATAATGAAATTTTGTAAATTATGTTGTCGTTAATGATGAGGATGGTCAAAGATGAGATTTGACTGGATTTTTATAGCTCTAAGGTTTGTTAAAATTTTTATGGATTAAGCCGTACATTTTAATAAAGCTATGTGTTACTCAGGCTGAGCGTAACTAAAGCTGAATGTAATCAAGGCTGAGCACAAGTTTGAGGCTGAATAATGTCTAACTAAAGCTGAACGTAATCAAGGCTGAGCATAAGTTTTAGGCTGAATAATGTCTAACTAAAGCTGAGCGTAGGTAAGGCTGAGTGTAACTAAGTCTATGCATTCCTACGGCTATGCAACATAATAATTTACAAGATGCGCTTGCTCCTCCATTTAACACCACAAGATTCCTTCCTTATACTCTCTTTTGTCGGTAAAAGATTTTTTTATGTCTAAACGAAACACAAAAACCCATTATGAAGATAATTTAGTCATTTTCTATGTGAATTATGATAACTGCAGAGCTCAAAGGGGAAAAGAAATTTAATTTTTTATATATTTTTTTGTGTGTAAATACTTTTGTGCATTTATTTAGAAGCGACCAGGAAGTGTAGCGAGAAATTTTTATTATTCCGTGAAAATTGCATGTTCAACATTCATTTTTGAGCTTTAAGCATAGAAATATGCAAATTTAATATTCTTTTCTTTCAAGTAGAATAGTTTTTAAAAAGAAATTCTATTTTTTTTTATTTTATTTGGGTCTCATTGTTTTTAGTAGCAATTCCGACCAACTTGAAACTACTAAATGGTAGCTGTAGACGTCAAGTAGATGAAAAATTTCTACCAGAATATTTTGTGTGGATGGAAATGAGAGCAGGAATCAGCGATGGGACTTGTTTCTTGAATAAATTGAGGTAGTTAGCTGTGGTGTGGATTGTTTTGTTGAATTTTGGTCTGTTTTGCAGGTTAAATACTGGAAAATGTTTCTTTGGCTTTAAATTTGATGAATTAACTTCTTACGGCTGAGCGTTTGTTCAGCTGAGCGTTTGACCAGCTAAGCATCAATTTTATTGATTTTTTTGACTAAGCATCACTGATGATCGTCAGTCTGACTGAGCTTCAATTCAGCTGAGCCAGTTTGAAACTTTTGTACTACGCTGCGCTTTAGACCACTTTTCACAACTATCAATACCTCCTTTACTTGCTACCACTTTTCTTAGAAAAACTACAAACTACTAAAAAAGCGGAAAGCAGAAAAATTTTCATTTTAAACATTTTCTGTTGTATAAATATATTTTTTTAAAAAGAGACCAGCTTGACACATTATTTTATTACAATAATGTAAGAAATAAAATTCAGACAATGACTTGGGGTGACTGCTACTGCTGCTTCATTTCCCTCGAAAGGGCAATAACTATAAATTTGTCGGTTATTTATTTGCACAACAACTGATTTTTAAATGCTTTTTATTATTATTTTTATTCATATTTCTTCTTGTTGTGCACAACAATACGCAATAAGACGTTTAAGTTATAGTTTTGTATTGTCAGCTATTAAGTGGATGGTTGGTTGTGAAATTTGGCTGGGGGATTAGACTTCTTGGGGTGGGTATGACATGAGTATTTCCAATGGTCCTAACTTTCAAAAAATTAGAGTTGAATTGCAGGAATTTTGAGGTTAGGTTCGTATTTTAGGGGTACATTCTAGTCGTTCTAGCTTCAAGACAGACAACCCCCGCAAAATTTCCATCCAAAAATCTCATTACAAATAAAAACATTCATTCCATCTCCAAAATAGCTCCAAATAGTCGACAAACAAAAAATTCTCCGCTTAAAAAATTCAATTAAGATCTTATTTTGTTGATACGACAACAAAAGGAATTTGTGAACTTGCTTTCAACATTCTCATCTGTGTGTCTCTATCGTCTATTCTAATATTGTCATGTGCAATGAAAATTATTGAGAAAATCAATTGGGAACAGCAGCAGCAGAAAGGAAAGTCAATGAAGCATTAAATTCTTATCTTGATCGTTCAGCGGCGATTGAAAGTTTTCTTCAGTGATTCTATTTTGGAGAATGAAGAAGGATGTAAGGGGTATAAGAGTGGGTTTGGTGAAAGTTTGTCTCCGTGGCTGTCAAATTTCGAAGAATTTTAAATAAATTTGAAAATTGTGAATTTTTAAGGCTATGCGTTTTATGACTAAGAATTTTGAGGCTGTGCGTCTCTTAAAGTTATGAATTTTGAAGCTGGGCGTTTGCTTAACTCATGAATCTTAATGCTGAGCGTTCTATGTCCTTGAATCTTGGGGGCATGCGTCTTTTAAAGTCAAGTAAATAGAATTATAAAACTGTCCCAACAATTTCTAAAGTTGTGCGTTTTTTAATCAAAAGTTTTAAGAGTGCACTTTTCTTACAAATAGAATCATGAATATTGAGGCTATACGTTTTCAAGCTGTGTGTCTTAGTACCAACGGTTCAATTAATTAAAATGCGCTCCAAAACCCCCAAATCCACTCAAAAATTCCTCACTTGCTCCATTAATTTTGCACAATATGGATCATTCAAGATAAGTTTCAAAAAATATATTGAATAGAGTTGTTTGTCCACCGATATCAAATTTCACATCTCACTGTCCCAAGCAATCCTCATTCTTTCTTCTTCCCGTTCCGTTCCTTTTCCTTTTTAATAATTCTCAAGAAAAAATATATGAAATTTAATTCAACGTACATCAAGCACAATTATTGTTATTGAGTAATTCTATCCGAAATTCCTGTTTTTCTTTTCTATTAGTGTTACTGCTGATGCTGCTGTTGTGTGTGACCATAGCTAATAATAATTTTTATTGCTCTCATTTTACTTGCGATGAACGTTCGTACCGGAAAGATTAACAGAATGAGGAAAAAATATATATTCTTTGTAAAATTGCTGTTATTATTTTTGTTGATCTTTGTGTCTTGATTCGGTAGCGAAGATTGTTTTGTTGTTGTTATTTAACACATATTGGAAATGGGTAAGTCTTCATGTGGGAGTCTTTGATAATTGAGCGATAGTTTCATCCCCTTCTTCAAGCCAGACTAAATTTGAACTAGACTTGAGCTAGATCGTCATTGGCAAAGATACACATTCTTCAGACAGAAAGTATAATGCCTGGGTCAAAACTTTATCTGACTGAATTTAATTGTAGGGTTAGACACACAGACAGAATCTGTACACAGATTCCTTCTAAGGAACATTCATAAATGACGTCCAATTTTTAAAGAGGGGTCAGACTTGGTGCGACTTTTGCATGAATTTTTTGTGACAGAGAGATACTCTTAAAATCTCGGTTTTTTGAGTGACGTTATTTATGCACGATCCCTTTTATCAAACTTCACAAAAAATTAAGATGCAACAAGAAATACATTAATATATTTTGGAGATACTTGAGTTTTACACCTCGATCTGAGATATTGTAATTTACTGAGTGCCTGGCTTTGTCATTGATTGGTTTTATGATATCTGTGATCTGGACTGGTCCTGACATCAGAATTATAAATATATAACTTATATAGATTATTTGCAGAATTTATTAATATACAAAATATGAACTAGTTGCATAGAAAATGCACACCGTGTTTATTAGCATGAAGTTTGGGTTCAATTCCCATTTTAAAGTTAAAGTTATTGTTTTTCCAATTTTAACAAATCTTTTTTGATACCATTTGCTTTTTTATTGCAGAAACTAACAAAAAATATTTTTGTACCCTCAAAAAAATGTTATTTCAATCCCTCACAGATTTACCCATCTTCAATTCCAATCAAAAATCTACACAGAAGCAATCAATAAGAAGGAAGAATAAGCAACACTGAAAAAAGGAACCAGACCACTTTATTTATTTTCTTCTTCTGAAATATGATATTTATGTTCATCATAAGTCTAATTAACGTCATTGCAAATCTTTTTGTTTTCGTTCCCGAAAAAAAAACTGTTCTTTATCTCGGCAGGCTGAAAAGGGAAGGCACAGTTCCAGAAGATTTCAATTTCGTTAAAAGAAATTTGCCAAAAAAAGTGAATTGTGAATAAAGAAAGGAATAATAATAAAAATAATTTTTTGACAGTGCATTACGTCTAATAAAAATTATTTTTGATATTACACATGGCCCGCCCCTCTTGCTTCCCTGTGATATGGTTTATTAATTTCATATTTCTCATTTTCATTTTTTTTACCTTCTTTATTTTTATTTCTTCGTTCTTATTTATTGTTGGACATTTGAGTGAAAATTGTTGTTGTAATCAACATTTTATGGCCATTTATACGTAATTGAAAGTGAAAATTGCAGAAATTGCATAGAGGTAATGGTCCTTGGGTGAATTTTAGGGGAATTATTGTTAATATTTAAAATTAAAGATTTTATAAATTTCTAAGATTTCTTTACTTTTTTCTACTTTTTTTTTAAAAAATTGAAATAATTTTTAATTTTCTAAAATAATTCTTAATTTTCTAAAATAATTCTTAATTTTTTAAAAATTGAAATAATTCTTAATTTTTTAAAAATTGAAATAATTTTTAATTTTTTAAAAATTGAAATAATTTTTAATTTTTTAAAAATTGAAATAATTTTTAATTTTTTAAAAATTGAAATAATTTTTAATTTTTTAAAAATTGAAATAATTTTAAATTTTTTAAAATAATTCCTAATTTTTAAAAAGTTATAACAACTTAATTTTTTAAAAACTAAAATAATTATTAATTTTCTAAAAATTAAAAAATTTAAAAATACAATATTTAAAAATTAGATAATCAAGAAATAAAAGTAAAATAATTTGAAATATTTAAAAATAAAAGTTAACAAAAAAATTAAATTTTTGACTTTTAAAAGTTAAAGATTAGAATTTTTTATAAAAATTTTAACAAAAATTCTCAAAAATTACTAACAATCTTCAATTCCCTTACCTCAATCACACAACATAATGACACATTTAACTCAAATCACAATCATAATAGCACGTGTAATCATTCAACATAAATTTTTATTTTATATCAGCACATAAAGTTATTAAAAATAATTTCTTAATTTTCTATTTTCCACATTTATTCGCCACATGATGTAAATAACAATTAAATATTTTTTTTGCTGATTTCGAGTTGTTAATTATTTTACGCTTTGTTATTTCAAATCAAACGCCTTGTTATTTTTGGAAAATTTAAGGTGGCATTAAAATTTGAAAAAAACGCAAATAATCGTCATTAAATTCTTTAATGATGATCATAATGATGAATTTTGATTGATCTGCTGTGATTTTAGGGGCGTCAATAACATCGTTAATGAAATTTATATGAGAATTTTGAAAGATTTTATCAGTAGTATTCGGTATTGGATATTTATATGATTGCAGACATGAATGTACTAATGATTTAATAATAATAAAGCTATATAAAAAAAGAGAAATTAGGATTTTTTTTAAATTGATTGTAAAAATCAAGTCCTGAATGAAGAAAAATTATCTTGTAAATAAATAATGAAGGTAATAAAATCGTAGATTAATGTATGACACTGACCATTAGTTTTAAAAACAATTATGAATATTAAAAAATGATTTATTAGCATCTTGATATCTTAAATTTTGCTAGATTTTTGAACATTTAAAAATAACATCTGCAAAAAAAATTGAATTTTAAAAAAGTTTTAATCTAAAATTAAAAATTTATTTCCAGACCCCCATTGGACCCCCATTTCCAGAATTTCAAATTCCATTCAGGGGTCGTTCGCAAATTACGTCACGATTTTGGAGGGGGGGGGGGTCAAAGAATTTGTGACAGTCCATACAAAAGTTTTTTTTTCTTTCTAAAAAGTCGTTTTTTTGTGTGACATAATTTGCGAACGACCCCTCAAAATGCTCACAAAAATTATGTATCCTCAACAAATTTACTACCAACCTTCAATTGATAAAACAAATTTGAATTCAATCTGATATTTTTACTATCAATTTGCAATTCCACATAATAATTTATCGATATAACTACGCAGTAGTTCAGGAAAAATAATAAAAAAGAATTCACTCGCAAATCTTGAGCAATTTTGAAGCAATCAGCTGAAACTACAGCAATGACTGGTAATGACTTAATTTGAATAAATTTAACCAACTGATCTAGATAAGTTCTGTTCTGCATAATAATATTTTTACTGTAATTTGAAATTAAATACAGCAATATTGCACAACCATCTGGGATGACTTTTAAGCATCGATATCAAGAAATTTTTTTGATAAAAATCGCCTCCAAGATACACAAGACTCGCCATACCCAACTTTCTCAATCGTTTATTCACTCAAATTATTTTATTAACAACAAACAAGAAAACTTAATAATGCAAATAAAGCCAAAACAGAATAGAAATGAAAATTTTAATAGCTCATTTCATGAATAAATATATATATCTATATCAAGTGAATATAAAAATCAGTTTAACTAGGCGAGGGGGGCAAAGGCAGTACAAACAAGAAGTGAAATTGGTTGTGATTTTCCCAACAAAATTACAATAATAAATACAAGTAATAAAATTTTTGAGGATGGGGCTTGAAAGCGCATTTTCTTACTGACGAACTGACAGACTGATGGACTGTTTGATTGATAAACTAACGAATTGAAGGACTGACTGTCTGAAAAATAACCAGATAGACAGACGGAAAGACAATCAGACGTGAAAACAAACAGACAAACAGAAAGCCAAAATGTGGACATAACCAACCAATTCCTTATGGGAAAATGCTCCAAAAACAAAGTCAGAAAGAGAGAGAGATTTTCTTATTGGGTTGTGGAAGCGGTATGAAGGGCTCTTGGCATGATATTTGATCAATAGCGAGCGAGCCATTAAATTTAATTTATTCCAATAAAATGCCAACAAATCGCTCATACAAAATGCTGCTTGCTGTTTTGCAGAGAGCAAGAAAAATTATTGAAAGAAAGAAGAAAACGAAACCAGACATTCCGTTAAGAGGAGAGTTTTATGGACGTTGTCGAGTGCTTGATGATGTACGAGCATGTACAGAAGAAGAAGGAATAAAATATTTTTTTTGATAAAAATTCTTCCATCTCATATACGCATTTCTCTCTAAATGGATGTTTCATAAATATTTTTTATCTTTCATATTTTTTTTTTGCATGCAACTTCTTTTCTTGTTGACGGATTTCTTTTTATTGGATTGAAGATTATTTTGTGATACATGACCGCAGTATGTCCACAGATGTATGGAATTTGAAGAGTTTATGTACTGATGTTGTGTATCTTTAATGATTTGTGAGATTTTTATCGATTGAGGAAGGATGGAAAGATTTAGGAAATTTTTTAGACGGAGGTCAGATGTTTTGAGGATGTTGACATTGAGTATCTGGGTGATGTGATTTGAATATTCAAAATTTTCGATTATTTGAAGATTGAAGCTTCATTAAACAGACAGTGGGAGTAGTAAGGGGTGTATGGGGGTCTATTCTATTGGAAAAGCTATAATCCTCTCATTAGGGGTATAGACAAGAGCGGATAGAGGTTGAACGGGTCATCCACATCAGAAAATCTTCAAAAAATCAGCATTAATACAAGCTCGATGGATGTCATCCAAAAAATCCTAACAAAAAACTTAAAGCCAAAGCCATAAAAATTCAGCATTTCCCCTTTAAGTCAACCATACTTTTATTGCCTATCATTTTATCAAATTCATAATTTTTTGAATCTATTTACCTCGCGACTCTACAGCAAGTCACAATAAAAAAATTCTCATAGACATTCTGCATAAATTTGAATGTTTCATTCAAAAAATTCAAATTCGTATATTTTATCATCAAATTTGTATATTTTACCTCTACAAAAATGCGCTCAGTTCCACTTGTCGTTTCACAATCATTTGCAAATTTGTCTTCAGCATTCCACATCATAACTTATTTTGTCATTACCACCATGAAGGCATTGAAAAACTAAAGAGAACTCATGCCACGAGACGAGATAATTTTTCTTGAATTTCATTTTTATGCTTCTCTCTTACTTATTTTAACAATGAAATTGAACACGACATTGTACAGCATTTAATGAGAATTGTATGCTGTAAAGTAAATATTATGCGACAAGAAAGAATTTTTTTCAATGAATATCTTTCTATTTACGGACATTGGGAGACACACTAAATAAAGTCAACAGAAATTCCTTCATTTAAAAGTGAGGACTGAGTATGATGTGAGGTATGAATGATGGGATAGGTGTGTGGTTGGTATGTGGCGCATTTATGATGGAGTTGGTTAGAAAAGAGGTTTATTGAGGTGGTATGGCTGATGATTTTGGGGGCCTTTCATAAATGACGTCCCACAAAATTGACGGGGGTCTGGAGTTTTGTGACATCTCAAGGTGCATACACAGTAATTTTTCAAGGGTGTGTTTTGATATTTTTTGTATGGATAGCAAAACTTAGGGGGTGTTTTAGGATTTTTTTGTCAAAATACCCTAGCAAATTAAATAAAATTTTCATCGAAGAACGTGTTTGACACCAAAAATAGCCCCTGGACATCTCCATATAAGAGATTTGTTTTTGACAGAGGGGAAGGAGGGATCTAAAAATTTAGTTTTTTGTATGTCGTCATTTATGAATGACCCCTCACAGGTTATTATAGCATAAAAGGTCTGTACCAGATCGCTATTATCAAAATACAGCTAAAATCAACTTAATGGTCAATATAGCTTTAAGGTTCACCCAGTGACCCTCCCATTCTGGGTACATCAATTTTTTGGACAATATTTGACCTTTGCCATCAACCTCAATCTTAAAAACTACCAAAAAATTCCATCGTACACCTCAAAAATCTCCCAATCCTTTTGATCAAGACAACATCTCACATTTCCCTCCAAAAATCCTGCTAATCTCACCAAAGTCAAGAAGCACAAACCAGAGTCAGTTAGATACAACAAAGATTACTTTTTGTCTGTTTCTCATTTTTATACATTTTATTCATCTTTTATATATATGATTTTTTTCGTATTCATTCAGCATGAAGCATACTCGACATATTCCTTTGTGACCATTCTATGAAATCTGTCTACATCTAAAATTGTTTAATATGTCACAATATCTACTCTCTCTTACTTTTATTTCTCTACTATGGGTGGATTCGGAATTGCTACGGCTTGAAATAACAAAACTGTACGATGGCAACTCCCCAATTGCATTGGATATATTTTGTGGGATTTTAAGTTATACTTTTTATGTTTGTTGTGTATGAGGATATCTTTTTGTGTAAAATGTTTATAAACTCATGTTTATCGAGTGATATATTGTGTGAAATTTGTGATGCAATGGAATTTCTTGTGGTGCAGTCTTCCTTTTTGTGAGGTTTTTTGTTGTTGTTGACAAATGAAAAAATTTTGAGTATGAATTTATGCTCATAAAAAATTTAAATGAAATGAGATTTGATGTTGGAAGTATGATGTTTGTTGATGAGAAGTTTTCGATTGCAATAACATGGCTGACTTTGCACACTTATCATGGAATTTTAATTAAAAATTGGAACATGTACGCCACTTTTTTTTACAATTTTTTAAATTTTTTTAGTGAATTTTAGAATAGTTTTAAAAATCCAGAAATCACAAGGAGAAAAAAATATGGCACCAGGTAACAGGCAGTGGTGTAAGACCGGTGTAAAACCGAATTAGTCATAAATCTGGTATAAAGGGGTATAAAGGGGTATAAAGCTGACATGGTACGTATCCAGGATATTTTTGGGAGCAGTTTGTCAAATTATAACCATTTTTGGTAACAAACATGACTTGTTGATTTAAACTGGTTTTTTTTTCAAAAAATGATGGGGTGGGGTGGGGTTTGACCCTGCAACATCCCTAGATACGCTCCTGGTACACTTCTCCAAATTGGTACTCATCTCGGTGCAATGTGTCGTTTGGGAAAGCTGAAAAGTAAGCGTTTTGATGCTCAAAGTTGTAACTTGATATTTTTCTCCAAAACTGAGATTTTTTCACCAAAAAATGCGTACATAGACACCAAATGCAATAAATAGGTTATACTGGTGAAATTAAAATGAAATTATTTGAGTGTAATGATGATTTCTAATGTGTAATTTCAAACCTAAGTGACACAAGCCTACACATGCCTTTCTACTTTGTGTGGCTCGTGAATAAAAAATTATAACAAGCACCTGTCAAAACTTTTCTCATTTCAATTATATTTTCTCAAAACTAATCCTAAAATCAACAAAATCCTTCCAAAAATATCCTCGCCACATAAAAATTGCACATCATAAAAATCCTAACAATAAACATGTGCATAAAAATTCCAACCACAAAAGGTTGAAGCACAACATTGAAAGATAAAAATTAAGGTAGATAAACACACACGTAGAGGATTTCAAGTAAAAATGGGGATGAGAAATTAATTATCATTGCGTATTTAGAATTGTTTGTTTTGAGTTCTTCAAAAGCGAGAGCCAAAAAAAGAAGCAACAACGAGGTAGAGAAAAAGGCAATTGAAAAAAAAATACTTGAGAAGTACAGAACAGAGAAATGAGATAATAAACAAACGTATGTGTACATAAATATATTATATGTGAGATAGCCACCATATGAAAAACATATTTAAGCAAGTGAAGAGGAAAAAAATTCTTTATGTGGTTGAATCGTCAAGTAATGTAAGCAAGAGAGGCAATAGAAGTGGAGGAGAAAGGGAGATGTGTATAATTGACCTCATTAAATTTTCATGATCGCTTCAAAGGATTCCTCCAACCAGGGAAGAAATGAAATAATGCTGAGTAAGTGAATAAGAAACAAAAAAATGTAATGATACAAGCAGTAGGAATTAAAATATTCACTGAGATACAATTTTAATGGGGTTTTGAGGGAAGATTGGTAGGCGTTTTGACAAGGTTGATTAATTTTGGTTTCATTTTAAGCTCAAAATTAAAGAAAATTATCATTTTTAGTCTAATTTGGTAAGAAATTGTCGCTTTAGGTTCAAAATTAAGAACAAATTGCCATTTTAAGTTCAATTTGGAAATAAATCGCCACTTTAAGTTCAATTTGAAATTAAATCGCTATTCTAAGTTTAATTTGAATTTAAATCGTTGCTTTAAGTTCAATTTGAGATTAAATCATTACTTAACGTTCAAAATAAAAATAAATCGTTAAGTTCAAATCATCGCCTTAAGTACAATACTAAGATCAAGTCGACGCTTTAAGTACAATACTAAGATCAAGTCGACGCTTTAAGTACAAAACTAAGATCAAATCGACACTTTAAGTACAAAACTAAGATCAAGTCGACGTTTTAAGTACAAACTTAAAATCAAGTCGACACTTTAGGTACAAAATTAAGATCAAATCGATGCTTTAAACATAAAACTAAGATCAAGTCGACGCTTTAAGTTCAAAATTAAGTTCAAATTACCGCTTTAAGTTCAATTTGAAAGCCAATTCCTATCAAACACAAAATGCGCATCAACTTCATTCAAAAGACTCCTTAACTCAACTTATATCTCCATTTTTTATTCCCTTTTTTCTCTCATTCACTTTTATTCACTCTATCTCTGCAAGAGTAGCATAAATTGAAATTGAAATGAAATGTTTATTTAACAGATGAATAAATTTTGATTACTTATATCTTGTCTCTCGTTCATGTCGAGGTTGACGATCGTGGCTTGTTGATTTGTGTTGTTGTTACTTGACGTGTCTATTTTTTTTGTTTTGTCTCGGATGTCTCCTTCCAATTGATTGCACTTACGACAGCATTATGAAATAATAAAGGCAGCAGCATTTTTATAATGTTAATTTGAATTGACGTAAGGTCTTGTTAAGTTTGTTAATTCATCTTTATCGCTTATCTTCTTTTTTTTTCAGTTACACTTTATGCTACCGTAAAATTTCTTGTCATTTTTTATGTCCTCAACAAAGATGAAGATGAAGACAGAAAAAAGAGAGAGAAGGAGAAGAAATGACAACAACAACGAGACGAGCAAGTCTCAAGTGTCTTAAGTATGTTGAAAAATAATCGACATGGGGCTTCATTTTAATTATCAATTCAAGTGGCTCATTTTCTCGTTTTATTTCAATGTTTATCTGGGATAGAGTTTAAGGGAACATGACCCTTGAGATGAATTTGGGTAAATTTGATTTTAGTGAGTCGTTGCTTTGTTTTTGGCTCTGAATAAGTCGTTGCCTTAAGTTTTTGACTTTGAATAAGTCACCGCTTTATATTTTGAATCTAAATAAGTCATAGCTTTAAAATATGATTCTAGATGAGTCGTTGCTTTTAGTTTTGACTTTTAATAAATCGTTACTTTATATTTTGAATCTAAATAAGTTGTAGCTTCAAAATTTGACTCTTAATAAGTCATCGCTTTAAGTATTGAACCCAGTTCAGGAATCTGAGCCTCTTAAGATCAATTGTGTTAAACAAACTCAACAAAATTCATCCCAAGGGACGGAAAATAATTGCCGTTAAAGGTTCAACAAGTTGAAATGAAAATATTTGATTTCTTTCAATTTTTTCTTCTCTTGTTTCTTGTCTATTCCTGTGTATAAATTTTGAGAGAATAAAAAACCTTTCCTTTCTTGAAACTTGTTTGCTCTGTGTCAATAAAATTTTGTTGGAGCAAGTTTGAAATTTTCTATGTTTTGGGTGTAATGTTGAGGGAGGATTAAGAGACGCAGCTTAAAAAACTAAATTGTAGTTCAATAGTTGGATAGACTGACATAATACATGCACTGACACCCTCAAAATAATCATTGAAAAAATAAATTATTTCCATAGCTAGTTAAAGTGAGTAAAAGAAGATAAAAAAGTTCCCAATGTTGCGCATGAAGTGCTTCACGAATGATAATTAAACATCGTTAAGTAACATAATAAAGCAAAATGAATATTTAGACTATAATTGAATTTGTGGTCACAGTTGAAACTGAAAATAATTGTTCAGCAACGCACATAAAAAATTATAGATTTGGACACAAAATGAGTGAGCACAGAGGATGTGAAGACTTTTTTATTATAAACAATCTGAAATTAGATTTTTTTCTCCTTGTTGGATGAGTAGAGAAATCGAGGGTAGGGTAGTTTGTGGTTTTTGGGTGGGTATGGTGTCAAATTGTGAGAAATTAATGGGAAAAATTTTGTGAGGTGGATAATTTTGGTAAGTTTGACTGAATTAAGATGAATTCTAGAAGACCAGAATAAACCCTGGTAGATTAAAATAAATTCGAGTGGATTAAAATAAATCCAGTTGGATTAAAATAAATCCAGTTGGATTAAAATAAATCCAGTTGGATTAAAATAAATCCAGTTGGATTAAAATAAATCCAAGAAGATTTAAATAAATCCAAATAAATTAGAATAAATTCAAATTAAATCAACAAATTCAACCGAAAAATCCAAACAAAACTCAATAAAATTTCACAAATCATTAGTTCCCACCCCTTGTCAAGCAACATAATTTTTATTCTTGTGATCAAACAGAAATGGGATACTTTTATGATGTTTTCATGCCACCCATTTCTATTCTTTTGATCTTTTTTAAACAAATTTTTTGATATGTAATGAACATACATCATCATAATGAGATGAAGAAAGACAGAAATGGAAAGGGATGTGTTTGGTTTGTAATTAAATTTATTTTTTTTTCAGCCTCTTTACAAGATATTTAAACAACGTTTCATTTGTTTTACTTTTTCTCGACTTTTTTCGCTTCTCATACCTCAATTGCTGTTTTGTTGGTTTAGGACAGTTTGGGGCCTTTCTAACATCAATCTTTGGAGGTTCTTTTGAGGCTTGAGTTTAAGTTTGAGAGTAAAATGATTCTAAGAAGTTTTTGTTGTAAGTTTATGGTTAATGTGTACTTTAGAGAAAGAGAATTATGTGATGTGCAAAAGGGCATCGTTCGGTAATTTTTCATAAAAATAAAAGTTTAAAAACTTTTAGTATGAAAATTATATTTTTATTCAAATTGTAATATATTAATTTTTTTTTATTTTTAAAATTTGCAATTTTTTTTACCAAAAATTTTTAAAATTTCAGTTCCAAATGTTTAAATTATGATTATTTTTAAAATTTATTAAAATTTCTTAATTATATAAATTACTATTTTAATTTTTTAAAATACTATTTTAACTTTTGAATTTAGTGTAAAAGATTAACTTAACATTTTATTAATTTAAGGAAATTTTAGCTTTCAATTTTTTCAATTTCTGTATTTAATGAAACTTCTTATTTTCTAATTTTAAAAATTATTGTTTTTTAAGTTTCATAAATTTTAGAAATTTAAACTTTCAGTTTTTATATTTCTGTATTTAATTTTTAAAAATCTTCATTTCAATTTTTGAATTTTAAAAAAGTTTTTTTTAAATTTTTTTAAACTTTTAATTTTTACAACTTCTTTATTTAGTCTGAAAAAATTTCAATTCAATTTCCTTATTTTAAAAATTAATATTACTTTCAATTTTTTTTCCAATTTCTGTATTTAGTCTGTAAAAATTTTCATTTCAATTCTCGAATTTTTAAAAATTTATATTTATTATTTCTAAGTTTCATAAACTTTAGAAGTTTATAAAAAAATTCAATTTTTAAATGAATATAATTTTTAAAAGAAATTATTTTTCAATTCAATGTTTGATGATTCTAACAATATATTGCTAAATGTTATCATAATTTTTACGTTTTTATTCTGTGTCTAAAAGTTCATTACAAAATAAATTTTCAACATCTTCAAAAACTGCCACAAAAAAATAATTTTCCTTATTTTATGCCTCGAAAACTTTTTTCCCTTCAATAATTTTTCTTTCCCCCAAATTTTAACATTTTCTTATTGTTGATATTTCAGCCACAAGACACACAAAACAAAAAGGAACGAACAAGAAAGAAAAAAATTCTTGAAACCTTTCTTAAACACTTTCAGGCTTCCAAACGGCCAGAACGAGATAAAATTTCAAGTGGCTATATTCATTACTTAATAATATTAATGTGAGATAATTTTTCAATGTTGAACCTACCATGAGCTGTCGGTGCCGCAACACAAAGGAGAACTGCTAATAAAGTAATGTAA
Source organism: Chironomus tentans (assembly GCA_963573255.1). Classification (NCBI taxonomy): domain Eukaryota; kingdom Metazoa; phylum Arthropoda; class Insecta; order Diptera; family Chironomidae; genus Chironomus; species Chironomus tentans. Next base: position 20,333,952 of record OY754302.1, read on the forward strand.
ATTTCCATCCGTTTGCAGTTGTGCATCGCGTCTTTCTCTTATATTTTTTTCACTGACTCATCAACATCATCATTAAAATTGAATAAAATAAAAAGATATTTGCGAAATAAATTTCCGTCTTGTGCGTCAACGGCTGAGCAGCTTCTTGTGTTTACGAATTTTTAAAAGAAGAAAAATTGAGTAAAAAATCTTAAATGTCTCATCAAATGATTAAACTAAAATAAATTTTATTTCTGTTAATATTTTCACAGCTACATAATTCTTATGATGATTTGTAAGTGCTCCCAATTTTTCATCTCTTTTTTCACTTCTTTCTTTTTTTTCCTCTATAAACACATTCGATACGTTGACAATTTCTTCCTCAGACAAATTCTCACACGCACATTTTTCTCTATGTGATGATCATCAAAGCATTTTCTCGTTTAGCACTTGCGAGTTTATTCAATTTTTCAACTTTTTTTTTCACATCACTTTTCTCATAACAACGAAATTTTCACAGTTGATTCATAATTTTAGAGTTAGCACTTTTTTCCTATGGGAAATTGAAGTGACGATTGAGTTGTTGGGTGATTTGGGAATTTAGATTGAGGATATTTTATGGGAAACGAAGTTAATTGATTGGAGTCATTAATTTTGATTGACTTCATTATCTTTGATGGTTTTTAACTTAAGTACTTTAGATGTCGAAATTTAGATTTAGGATTTTTTTGAAAATTATTAAAATCTGAATTTTCAAAAGATTAATGACATTATTCAAACACAATTCAAAAGGTTAAAAGTTTGTTTAAAAGATTACAAACTAAAACTTGTAATCAAGAACATAAATCTTTAGAATATTTAATTAGTGTTTGAGGTATCCAAAGTAAAAACTTTAATTCAAGAGCGTAGCCAGATTTTTGATGTGCCAATTTTTTATTTACAAAAATGTTTCTTGAACATTTAAATCTTGAGTACAAACTTCCAAAATTTATAGAGACAAAATATATTTTCTGGTTAAAAAATTAAAGTAATTAAAATACACATTGAATATTAATCTCTGAGAAGGTGCCCAGGCTACTAAGACCCCACTTGGCTATGTCTCTACTTTACTTATAAAAAATTAAATACTGAGCAAAATTTTCATAAACTTCTCGAATTTCTCCTAACTAAAAAAATTACAAATTTTAAAACAAATTTTTTTATTAATTAAATTATTTTTAGGCAGAGAGATTGCCAGGGGTTTTTGGGGGTTATGCAGCCCCTTCAACAAAAATTTCCTTCAATTTTCTAGGTTTTTTTGAGAAAAAAATTTCAAAACACATCTTCTTAAAAAACTTAAAACGCGCCTCTCGAAAAATTTCTTGTTTCATGCAAGGGGGTCTAAGCCACTCTTGAATATTTTAAGCAATGGAAATTTTTGTAGATATATTTTTCGAATTCTGATTAAAATTGAAATTAATATGGTTTTTTAAAATTAACATCAAGTTATGAAAAATAATTTGGACCACCTGAAAAAATTCTGACTACATTCCTATTAAATCAATTTTTGAGGGGGGGGGGGGGTGAACTTTTTTTCTTCTGCCAATTTTTCCCAAGAAGGGGGGTGAATTTTCACCCATTAACCCCCCCCCCCATGGCTACTCCTTTGTATTAAATTGATTTGATATTCTTGATGAGTTTTTAAAATTTAACTTCATTATTAAAATCTTTTTCAAAGTTAAATTTCTGCTTTATATTTTTTAAATTTACAGTAAGCATCCTTTTTGTTCTAACGGAATAACTGTGTTGATCGATCCCTCCAAATTTATAAAATCCCAACAGTCAGGTAAATATTAAACCTGTCAATCATTGCAACCTTCAAAACTTTGAGGACATTTAAAAGAATCAATATTTATTCACCAATTTTTTTGTTTTCTTTCATGATTACAAAGTATGTCCGGCATACTATAAACAAAAAAATAAATTCACCACTTATAAAAATGCGTCTCAAAAATTACTGTCTATAAAAAAAAGTTTATCATCATCCTCTCTCGAAGAAAATTTCTCAGAAAAGAAACAACAAAAAAAATGTTATTTATTTCCCCTTGATGAGTTTATACATATCGGATATGAGCTGAGATGAAGGGAAAATGTAAACGAGATGAAAATTAAAAGGAGATGAAAATTCATGCGGAGCCAAATGACAATAACAAATTAACGAGTGTGGCAGTTTATTTAATATCATCAGTAATTTGTATTTTACACCAAAAAAACTTCAAACTGTGTCCCAAATGTTTCATTTTCATCTTCTTCTTGTTGTGTGAATTAATAACCCCTTCACAAATTTATGTTCAATCCAAAAGGAGGAAAAAAATGTGAAACATATTAAGTCGATAATTTGTATGAAGATGATGAGATGCGTGCGGGGGAAAGCGGCGATCTTTACACTTTTTTTCTTCTTTTTCTAGGCAGTAAATTTATTTTTCACGAGCAAATTATTTTTCTCAAAACAAAAAGATTAAATGAATGAGAAGAAATAAATAGAAAAGAAAATGAGAAGATAAACCACACTCAAAATTTATCAACACTTAATAATCCATCAACTGAGACCTTTTGCTTCTCTTTCTTGAATTATTTTGAATTTTCTTTTTTGGTTTTGTGTTTGGGAATTTTTGATTTGAGATTGAAAAGTTTGGATTATTACTTGAAAAATTTCTGATTTGAACATTTTGTGGGATTTTTTTTATTGGGTTGAAAATTAGTAGAATTTAGAATTAATTTGATGAACTGACCACATGAAAGAAAACCTTAGTATTTAAGAGATTTATTCAAAATTATTGGAGTGAATTACAATTTATTTTGTAAAATTATTTGAAAATTTTTAAATCGATCAGCTTGACTAACTATAATTTGAAAATCGCATTAGATTCTGAGCTAATAATCATCACAGAAGCATAGCCAGGATTTTTGACCCCCTTCAAAAATTCTGACTTTGCCTCTGTGACGATCAGTAATCCAGAATCTAATACTTATGAAAAAATTACTGTTTATCAAACAGATCAATTTAAATTTTTTCTAATAATTTATCAAATTAAATCCGCTTTAGCAAATTTTTTTGTAAATTTTCTGGTTTTATAATAAAATAAATTAAAAATTTGTATTGAATTTTGATCTTGAGGGGGGGGGGGGGTGCCTGGGGACAATATTGATTTCATTTCAAATTCAATAAATTACAAATTTTTATATTCCACTAATTTCATGAGAAAAATTAAAACTGATGTGAATTTGAAAATACTTTAAACTACAACAATTCATTATTTATTTTTAAAATCACAAAATTTTGATGGATCTTCAAAAAAAACTATTTATATTTTTTTTTATTTTACAATTTTTATTATTTTTAATATTAATTTTCAAAAAATATTAAAATAATTTCAGTAACTAACTTTTACTTTTTAATTAGTTTGACACAATTTCGACCCAATCAATTTTTAATTCCTCAACACTTCTCATTTTTGCAACATTTTCTATTTTGCATTAAAAATTCTCTTAAGGCTTCTTATAAAGAAATCACAACTCTTCTTAAAAACTTCCAACCTTCAACTTCATTTCCAAAAATTTCCTGTTAATCATTTCCAACTTTACATAATAATAATTTCATACAAGACGAAAACTCTTCACAAAAAATAAAATCACCTCTCAAAACAATTTCTTCAAAAAATATAACAAAAAAAAAATCCATCCACTTTATTCACAATCTTTTCGAGATTTAAAATTTTCGTAAATTTCTTATTTTTGCGAGCAAAAAATCGTTTTGATGTTCTTCCACCGTCAACTCGCGTTAGACTGAAACTTGCAACATTCAGAAACTGTGAACAGGAAAAACAGACAATTTTATTCAAAGAAAATGTAGAAATGAAACATTTAAGAAAATGCGCAGAATCAAACGAAAAAGAAAATTTTCTTTGAGATTTGAGAGAAGCAAATTTTTTTATTTTGATTGTTTTGTTGGGAAGATAAGCACGTGGCGGGTTTTTGATGACAAAACAACATTCGAGTAAAACATCGAAGTGAAAATGAAAGTAGGAAGGAGGAACAAAATTAGGCTGTGAGGAAAATTTGGAAAGAAATGTGTTGAAATGGTCAGAATTGTGTCAGTAAAGCTGATTGATTTTTAGTTTCTATTTTGTTAAAAGAAAATACTTATATTTTTTATTTTCAATATTTAAAAAGTATGTTATTAGTTTACAACTCTTTTTAAAATTTAATTAGTTTAAAACAATTTTGTTTCAAAAAGAATAAAAATTAAAATTTATGAAATACAATAAATATGTGAAGATTAAAAGAAAAATGATAAAATTTAAATTTGTTCAAAAATAAATAAAAATTAAACAAAACTGTTGAAAATAAAGATTAAATTTTTTTAAAAATAAAAAAAGTCTGAAATTTAAAAAAAAATTAAAAAAATTTGAAAATAAAAAAAATTAGTTTTAAAAAAGAATAAAAATTAAAATTGAAAAATTAAATCTGAAATTAAAAGTTGAAATTTAATAAAATTTATTAAACAATTTAAAAAATTTCACAAAAATATGAAAATTAAACAAAATTGTTAAAATAAAAAAGTTTAAGATTTTACAAAAATGTAAAAATTAAACAAAGTTCTTAAATTTAAATTAAAAAAAGTAAATTTTAAAAAATGTTAAATAAAAAAATGGATAAAAATAAAAAGTGAGTTTAAATTGAATTTAAACCTAAAATTAAAAAAATTCGCTCTTATTTCTTCTTCAACTCATCAAATAAAAATTACAAAAATTAATCCAATTTCCCCCCTCTGATAAATGTCAACAACCTTTTTTTTTCCTTTTCTATATTTGCGTTTTGATTTCCATCGAAATTAATAAAAAATGATGTTTCTCGTGGCCAAATGACGATGACTAATTGATTAATTACTTCATCTCACTTCGAATAATAAACACAATAAATGGAAAATAAGAAAAATTATAGACGAAAAAAAAATTTCTTTGTGGTTCTTTTTTTTCTGGGGGGAAAAATTAATGACATACTTCACATCATCAATAAAGAGTGCTGCTTGAATTTTTCAGGGAGGTCAAGTGGCTTTAACTGTGTGACTTTGATCATTCATCGAATAATTTTTTTATGTGTCGAATTTTTTTTTTTGGCTTTGAAGGTGGATTTTGAATGATTCACTTTGACTGTTTGTTGATGAATTTGGTGGTAATGAGGAAGGAGGATGGGGATAAAAAATTGACCAAATTCATCAAAAGTGAACAGAAAATTTGTTTTTAAGATTTTGTTAATTAATCGCAAATTTTTGAGTAGTATTTTGTGTAATTTTTACAAAAAATTTGTGAAAAAGTCTTCAAAAATTATTTTTAATTTTAAAATATTCAAAATTAAATTTTTCAATTTTATAAGTCTTTAAGGCGTTTTAGTCACCTAACAAATTCTCCAATAAACCCATAATTCCTACTTCCTTCATCCATCCATTCTCTATTTTCCCTAAAACTCTAATTCAAATTGTCAAAATCAGATATTTTCATTCGCTCAACCACCAAAATTCTCATCGATATACTCGAAAAATATTTATTTTCTTCAAAAAACAAAACAAAGCAGAACAAAAAATAGGAGAAAAATGACTTGATTAATGCGTTTTTTGGTCGATTTTCCATATCGATTTATGTGAGCTCTTCACAATTCACTTCCATGTAGTAAATTCAAATACATATTGATGGTTCTCTGAATAATTTGAGGAAATGGAAGCATGAGGGTTTTGATTGAAGCTAGAAAGAAGAGTTTTTGTTGAGTTTTTGGCATTTTTTAAAGGAATTTTCTTTTTGAGGTTAGGTATGGGGTATGGGGGTTCTCCCAAAAATGGGGGATATAAAAACTGAAAGGTTAAAACCAGAGATTTTTCAAAATTAGAAGAATATTTACAAAATTTGCGATTTTTAACAAGAAATTTGAAGACTTGTTTAGTTCCTTTAATGAAAATCCATAATTTTTTGCTGAAAATTTACTTTAAACCTCACCTTGCACTTCTACCTCTACCCTACCCCTCCCCTACACACCCACCCCTATTAAAAAATCCAGTCAATAAGAAAAATTTTTTTTTTCAAAATCATTGAAAATGTTGATTTGCCACGAACAGGAAGAAAATATACAAAAATAAATAAATTGATGTTGTAAAGTAGAAAATTTTTGGGTAATAAATTTTTGGTGAATATGGATTCATGTGAATATGTATGTGCGGTTATAAAATATATTCTATCTCTTCCTTCCTTCAATAAAAATTGGCTCTTTAACTTTCATTCATGAACAATATAAAGCCGCAGTAGAAACTAAAGTTAACTCCTCTACGAGCATTGAATGGAGGGTTAGAGGGTGCATAAGATATGATGTTGTTGTTGTTATTGTCGTTATATTAGAGTTCAATTGATCGTAAGATGGGTTACGATAAGAAATAGAAATATACATTTTATTGAGAATATTTCCTTTCCAATTGCGTGTGCTCACCCTCAATACTTTATCGGAAGAAAGGAAGAGAGTTTTTTAGGAAGTTAAAATGCCATTTTAAGTAGAAAAAGCAGTAAATTTTCAGGGAATTGTGGTAGAAAAATGTTGTATTTTTTGAAAATTTTTATAAATTCCATTTTAGAATTATTTTAAATTAATGTTTTTCAAATTGTTATTCTTTAAAAACTAAAATTTATGAGCTAATTAGAAATTTAGCTGCAAAATAATAAAAAATTTGAAATTTTTTGCTTTTTTAAATCTTTAAAAATCTTTTTTTCCGATTTTTAATATTTTTTTCTTTTTTAAAAATTTTAGTTTGCTAAACTTTAATTAACAATTTTATTTTAATATTAATAGTTAATGTTTAAAAATGATTAAATATCTGAATTCTTAAATGTTTTGAACTTTTTAATTTAATTTTTTCAAATTTTTAAAAATATTATATTTTGTTACTTTTATATTTTTAATATTCTTTGAAATTTTTAAGTTTTTTGTAAAAAAAATTATAGTTAATTTTTAATTGCATTATTTTTTTTAATTTTTAAGAATTTTTGAATGTTAAAATTAACTTTTTATTTAGTTTTAAACATCAATTTTTTTACTTTTTAAAAAATTTAATGCCAGACACTAGACATCAACCATCCAGACAAAAAATCCCCAAAATTCCCATTTTATCTCAAAAATCCAGTTCAGAAAAATCTACAAAGTCATCAAATTTTTTTCTCTCTCTTATTAACTTCCACGCTATAGCGTGTAAGTTATTGGTTTCTACAATGGCCCGATTTTCACGTTTTTTCAATTTTTTGAGAAAACTAAGCATTATTAGCCCCAACAACCAAGATAATAAATGTTGGTATTGGAATTATCTATCAACTGGTATATTCACTTTTTTTGTCAGTTCCGCTGTGCCTGCTCTAGGTTCAAAAAACACGTGTCAAAATGTACTACAAATTTTGTCCATTGGGTTACCGGGTCAGGAATCATATATTTTGATGCGGTTTTTGATGCCAATCTATCAGGCAAATAGTGAACCCTTGGGGAAAGCTATGCGCTTTGCGTGATTTTGAGGATAAGTGAGGCTTTAGCCTCAAAACCTGAAAGTGTCCGAAAACCACGTGGTTTTTTCAATTTTTTGGGAACAGTAAGCATTATTAGCCCAATCATTGTAGTTTTTATTATTGGTATTGGAATTATCTATCGATTGGTATATATACTTTTTTGGTCAGTTCCGCTGTGCCTGCTCTAGGTCCAAAACCACGTGTCATTTTTCACGTTTTTCATTTTTTTGAGAAAACTAAGCATTATTAGCCCCAATAATCAAGGTAATAAATGTAGGTATTAAAATTATCTATCGACTGGTATATATACTTTTTTGGTCAGTTCCGCTGTGCCTGCTCTAGGTCCAAAACCACGTGTCATTTTTCACGTTTTTCATTTTTTTGAGAAAACTAAGCATTATTAGCACCAACAATCAGCATATCAAATGTAGGTATGGAAATTATCTATCGACTGGTATATATACTTTTTTGGTCAGTTCCGCTGTGCCTGCTTTAGGTCCAAAACACGTGTCATTTTTCATGTTTTCTCAATTTTTTGAGACAACTAAGCATTATTAGCCCCAACAACCAAGGTAATAAATGTAGGTATTAAAATTATCTATCGACTGGTATATATACTTTTTTGGTCAGTTCCGCTGTGCCTGCTCTAGGTCCAAAACCACGTGTCATTTTTCACGTTTTTCATTTTTTTTGAGAAAACTAAGCATTATTAGCCCCAATAATCAAGGTAATAAATGTAGGTATTAAAATTATCTATCGACTGGTATATATACTTTTTTGGTCAGTTCCGCTGTGCCTGCTCTAGGTCCAAAACCACGTGTCATTTTTCACGTTTTTCATTTTTTTGAGAAAACTAAGCATTATTAGCCCCAACAACCAAGGTAATAAATGTAGGTATTAAAATTTCCTATTGACTGGTATATATACTTTTTTGGTCAGTTCCGCTGTGCCTGCTTTAGGTCCAAAACACGAGTCATTTTATATGGTTTTCAATTTTTTGAGAAAACTAAGCATTATTAGCCCCAACAACCAAGGTAATAAATGTAGGTATTAAAATTTCCTATTGACTGGAATATATACTTTTTTGGTCAGTTCCTCTGTGCCTGCTTGGGTCCAAAACACGTGCCATTTTAACTTCCTTCTTTTTTGAGTCAACGAAAGCATTAATCAATACGTTTTTGCTCTCATATGACAGATACTGAAAATGGCTATTACCCGAGATATGTTTGGTTCCAGCCAGTTCCGTTGCGTTGGAACTAGACACAAAAAAACCGTTAAAAACCAAAAATTTGTATGAAAAATTTCTATGCGATGACTTTTATACAGTTTCTTCTATTTGATACGATAAATCATACCCAATCGTACCTAAAAACTAAAAGTTGCTACATAACATACGAACTTTACGTTCGTTTAGTGACCGAAAAATGCAAAAAAACATGATTTTTTATGACAGTTACGTCATTTTTGATTACTCACTGTAATTAACATTTCAAGCATTAGAATAGGATTTTAATGAAAGATCAACATCTACATTTAATATCCGCTATGTTGGTCCTTTTAGAGCCTTCTGTAAATAGTTACAGCATGAAGAAGATTGTTATAAAAGTTATAACGTAAAATTAAGTAACGTGAATTTTACTTAAAAATATTGTTTGAATGAATATAGACCAACTAGATCTCATTTTATTGGAAATAGAGGCTCTAAAAGATTGCTGGATCTTATTTTTATTAGGCATAGAGGATTTAGATTTTCTTGATAGTTACTGGATCTCATTTTTATTGGAGACAGGATCTGGATCTAATTTTTATTGGACACGCAGACTGTAGATGTTTACTGGATCTCATTTTTACTGGACATAGAGACTGTAGATGACTAACTGGATCTCATTTTATTAGAGATAGAGGATCTGGATCTTATTTTTATTGGGCATGGAGGCTGTAGATGTTTACTGGATCTTGTTTAATTAGACATAGAAGCTATGGACATTTAATTCACACACCTTTTGGAGGGAAAATTTCAAACATATATTGACCGTTATAAGGTTTGAATTCTAAAGAGAGCGAGCATAGCTCAAGCTCGACTCTACTGTGATCCATGTAAAAACTGTAATTCTAAACAAGTCGAGCGAGCGTAGCTCAAGCTCGACTCTACTGTGATCCATGTAAAAACTGTAATTCTAAACAAGTCGAGCGAGCGTAGCTCAAGCTCGACTCTACTGTGATCTATGTACAAACTGTGATTTTAAACAAGTCGAGCGAGCGTAGCTCAAGCTCGACTCTACTGTGATCCATGTAAAAACTGTGATTCTAAGCAAGTCGAGCGAGCGTAGCTCAAGCTCGACTCTACTGTGATCCATGTAAAAACTGTAATTCTAAACAAGTCGAGCGAGCGTAGCTCAAGCTCGACTCTACTGTGATCTATGTACAAACTGTGATTTTAAACAAGTCGAGCGAGCGTAGCTCAAGCTCGACTCTACTGTGATCCATGTAAAAACTGTGATTCTAAGCAAGTCGAGCGAGCGTAGCTCAAGCTCGACTCTACTGTGATCCATGTAAAAACTGTAATTCTAAACAAGTCGAGCGAGCGTAGCTCAAGCTCGACTCTACTCTGATCCATGTAAAAACTGTGATTCTAAACAAGTCGAGCGAGCGTAGCTCAAGCTCGACTCTACTGTGATCCATGTAAAACTGTGATTCTAAACAAGTCGAGCGAGCGTAGCTCAAGCTCGACTCTACTGTGATCCATGTAAAACTGTGATTCTAAACAAGTCGAGCGAGCGTAGCTCAAGCTCGACTCTACTGTGATCCATGTAAAAACTGTAATTCTAAACAAGTCGAGCGAGCGTAGCTCAAGCTCGACTCTACTCTGATCCATGTAAAAACTGTGATTCTAAGCAAGTCGAGCGAGCGTAGCTCAAGCTCGACTCTACTGTGATCCATGTAAAAACTGTAATTCTAAACAAGTCGAGCGAGCGTAGCTCAAGCTCGACTCTACTCTGATCCATGTAAAAACTGTGATTCTAAACAAGTCGAGCGAGCGTAGCTCAAGCTCGACTCTACTGTGATCTATGTACAAACTGTGATTTTAAACAAGTCGAGCGAGCGTAGCTCAAGCTCGACTCTACTGTGATCCATGTAAAACTGTGATTCTAAACAAGTCGAGCGAGCGTAGCTCAAGCTCGACTCTACTGTGATCCATGTAAGTAATAAATAGTTCGGACGCAGTCCGAACTAGGTTGAGCGAAGCTCACAAATTTTTACGTCCTGAACGTAGCGAAGCGGAGTGAAGGCGTGAAAATTTTCCCAAGCCGTACGTACTGTATGGATATACGAGAAAAAACACGCTGTACATAGAAAGCCACGAACTTCCATGTTTTTTACACGCTTTATATTGACTCACTCTGTCTATTTGTTAGTTGGTTTGTCATGATCAAATCTTGCAATTGATTTTTTGACCACTTCTACTGCTCCAATCGATTAATTTTTTGATTCTTTTTTACACTTTTTTGATATTTTATGATGTTTCATGATTTAAATATGCTTAATTATATTTTTTTATGTCATAAAACAGCAAAAAAGAGTATATTCTGATTTTTTTGAGTTTTTGTATGAAATATTGATATACTTCTCAAGAGCAATAATCTTTCACTATACATATATATACGAATATTTGTCACTAATAGATGTAGTTGTAAAACTGTTTGGATAAAATTGGTGTATAAATACAGCTATTGTGACTCGTTATATAGGTTTATATTGGTGAATGTATTTTTGGGGAGAAAAATCTTTACGACTCTGAGTAATGAAAATACTTATCTTGGAAAAAGGAGTTAAATTGTGAAAGTAAATAGCCAATTTTTTTAGTCCTTGTAAAAAAATAAAGTTTGTATTCCAGTTGTGATGAGAGTATGAATTTTTTTGGTATTTTACATTTCATGAACATTAATATCAAATATTGTAACAATGAACAATATATAACAAAGCTATGTAAATGATATAATTGTTGTTGATCACCAAGTACAAGTAAAAGGTTGAAAAAGCATGACTCATGGAATTGTCATGGTGGTGGGATAATCAGGTTATAAGATTAAGATATCAGGATATATGAAAAAGTGTTGGTAATCTGAGTTATAAAAATAGTTCGAGCGGAGCTCGAATGTAAAAGTTCGAACGTAGTTCGAACTAAGTTGAGCGTAGCTCACAAATTTTTACATCCTGAACGTAGCGTAGCTAGTGAAGGTGTGAAAATTTTTCCAAAGTTGTTAGAAGACTGTGGATATGTGAGAAAGGGTTGGTGATTTGAGTAACTGTTGAACGCAATTTCTACAATTTTAGCAACACAAATATTCAATCGTAGTAGTCAAAGTTTTCTTAAAATAATTTAGTACAAATTCATATCTTAAACAATTAACATGTATTCATTCTTTTGTCGTCAATAAAATACAGTCCACTCTAAAACAAAACCATCGCATTCATTATTGTTGTACGCAACAAATTGGTCCTTCAGGCCGGATTTATATTTAAGTGGATATAACCTGATCATCAAGTCAAGAAAAATCACGTTAAGAAATTTTCAATGATTGATTAAAAAATTTGTATTGAAGTGAAGCTGAAGAGAAGAACAAGCAATTATCAAGTCAAGATGTCGATGAAAGGAATTGCAGACAAAAAGGCATTATAGAAGATTTTTAAAACATCAGAAGTACATAAAAAACATTGAAAGAAGAAAACGTTGACTACTACGATTGAATATTTGTGTTGCTCAAACTGTAGAAATTACGTTCAATAGTAATAATAGTTCGAGCGGAGCTCGAATAAAAAAGTTTGAACGTAGTTCAAACTAGGTTGAGCGTAGCTCATAAATTTTTACGTCCTGAACGTAGCGTAGCGAGTGAAGGCGTGAAAATTTTCCGAAGTTGTTAGAAGACTGTGGATATGTGAGAAAAATTTGAGTTAACCCTTGTGACATAAACAGTCGAACGAGCATAGCGAGATTCGACAACCCCTGTGATCTATAAACAGTCGAACGAGCGGAGCAAGATTCGACAACCCCTGTGATCTATAAACAGTCGAACGAGCGGAGCGAGATTCGACAACCCCTGTGATCTATAAACAGTCGAACGAGCGGAGCGAGATTCGACAACCCCTGTGATCTATAAACAGTCGAACAAGCGGAGCGAGATTCGACAACCCCTGTGATCTATAAACAGTCGAACGAGCGGAGCGAGATTCGACAACCCCTGTGATCTATAAACAGTCGAACGAGCGGAGCGAGATTCGACAACCCCTGTGATCTATAAACAGTCGAACGAGCGGAGCGAGATTCGACAACCCCTGTGATCTATAAACAGTTGAACGAGCGGAGCGAGATTCGACAACCCTTGTGATCTATAAACAGTCGAACGAGCGGAGCGAGATTCGACAACCCCTGTAATCTATAAACAGTCGAACGAGCGGAGCGAGATTCGACAACCCCTGTGATCTATAAACAGTCGAACGAGCGGAGCGAGATTCGACAACCCCTGTGATCTATAAACAGTCGAACGAGCGGAGCGAGATTCGACAACCCCTGTGATCTATAAACAGTCGAACGAGCGGAGCGAGATTCGACAACCCCTGTGATCTATAAACAGTTGAACGAGCGGAGCGAGATTCGACAACCCTTGTGATCTATAAACAGTCGAACGAGCGGAGCGAGATTCGACAACCCCTGTAATCTATAAACAGTCGAACGAGCGGAGCGAGATTCGACAACCCCTGTGATCTATAAACAGTCGAACGAGCGGAGCGAGATTCGACAACCCCTGTGATCTATAAACAGTCGAACGAGCGGAGCGAGATTCGACAACCCCTGTGATCTATAAACAGTCGAACGAGCGGAGCGAGATTCGACAACCCCTGTAATCTATAAACTGTCTGTTAAAATCTTAGAGGTTCGAGCGCAGCTCGAACAAAAATAGTTCGAACGTAGTTCGAACTAGGTTGAGCGAAGCTCACAAATTTTTACGTCCTGAACGTAGCGAAGCGGAGTGAAGGCGTGAAAATTTTCCAAACCCTATGTACTAAATGGATATACGAGAAAAAACACGCTGTACATAGAAAGCCACGAACTTCCATGTTTTACTTATGTTAGATTTCAGAATTTTCTAATATCAGACTACCGATTACAAAAAATGAACATTAAAGAAAATTTCAATTTTTTTAAATTTTTTGGTCGCTAATACCAAAATCTTATTTTATATTTTTTAGCTTGCTTCAAAATCAGAAATGTAAAAAAAATTTTTTTCAAGAAATACAGAGATCGAAAAATTAATGACTATAAATGCGTGGAGCGTAAGTAAAATTTAATTTCGAATTGCTTTCGAACGCTCCACGCATTTATAGTCATTAATTTTTCGATCTCTGTATTTCTTGAAAAAATTTTTTTTTACATTTCTGATTTTGAAGCAAGCTAAAAAATATAAAATAAGATTTTGGTATTAGCGACCAAAAAATTTAAAAAAATTGAAATTTTCTTTAATGTTCATTTTTTGTAATCGGTAGTCTGATATTAGAAAATTCTGAAATCTAACATAAGTAAAACATGGAAGTTCGAGGCTTTCTATGTACAGCGTGTTTAAGTAAGTTCTGTAATCTAACATAAGTAAAACGTGGAAGTTCGTGGCTTTCTATGTACAGCGTGTTTTTTTTATTATTTCTATTTCTATCCTCCACGAACAACGCGAATAAATTGAGCTAAATGTGGATATACGTATGAGAACATTTCAATGCTGGTTTTGGGTCTCCTCGCAAAAGGATGATGAAGTATAGTCGAATGAATTTTATCTACAAAAAAAACTCAACAAAAGAATAGAAAAACCCTTTTTATGTTATACGAAAATTTTATTATCAATCTTGTGGACTTGAATTCATTCGTGTCCTTGCCAACAACTTGAAATTGCGATGTAGATGGGTAAAAATGAAAGAATTTTTCAAGACATTTGTTACATCTTGTGGAATGAATGAGTTTGAATTTGAAAGGATGAAAAACAACAAGAACTGAAGAAGGAAAAAAGGAAGTAACTTGATAGACATGATTAGGCATAAACATCACATTCGAGAAGATTTGAAAATTTTGCATTTATTTGTGATTTGAGGATGAAAATTATGAGGGTACTGTGTATGTAAATGTAGGGTGGGAGTATAATTGGAAGTTTAATTTTTAAAGTATCATTGAGGTTTGTAAAATTTAAGAAATGAATTTTTTAATAATTATTTTTAAAAAAATTAAGAAATTAAATTCAAAAATGAATTAACCGTTTTAAAAAATTGAAATTTTACATTTTATTGTACAAAGGATCACTTGAATCAGGGGCTTCTCCAGAATTTTTTTCGAAGAGCGAGGTCCAACCTTTTGTGGGGTCCAGATTTTTTCTAAGGAGTCGTTCGTAAATTACGTCATACAAAAAACGACTTTCTCGACTTCCTCCCCTCCCCCAATGCCACAAATTTTCTATAGAAAAAAATCCTTGTGTTTGGACTGTCACAAATTCTTCAACCCCCTACCCCCTAAAGCGTGACGTAATTTGCAAACTACCCCTAAGAATTTTCAATTTTTAGAAGGAGTCTGAATTTTTTGTGTATTCAAATTTCAATCTGGACCCACAAAGACCCCCGAGAGACCCTGGCTATGCCTCTGATTAGACTTATTCAGAACGACGAAAAAATATTCCAACATGAAGCCTCTTTAGTGTCAGCTTGGAGTCAGATTTCCCCTTGAATTCAGCACCAAGTTGGCACCATATTGACCATATGCCGGAATATTTTTTTGTGTTGTTCGATTATGATTTGTGGGGAATCTGGCGGAGCTAGGGAAGGTTTGATGAAGTTCTAATCTCCTTTAATCCCGTTTAAATAGAAGACAACATAGTAGGAAGTCTAACAATTGTTCCTTACAAAAACAGCACAATAAAGGTAAATGGAGTAAAATTTCCATTTAAAGGGGTTACCTGACATCCGAACATCCTTCCAAAATCTTCTTATAAAATCTAAACTAAACTTAATTAACAAGAAAAATCCATTCAATAATAATTAAACTCCAAAAAACTTCTCATCAACCTATCCAACATCGTAAGTATTGCACTACAAACTTTACTACTTTACTCTCCGATGTACTGAATTGCATCTCTTGATAATGCCAACCAATTTTCATGATGTACATCATGTTATGTTTTACAGCAACTTTCTCATAATTTTTCTCTCTTGCCAAAAAAACATTTGCTATTCAGCACTCACGTCCATTTATCCATTTTTATGTATCAAAGAGCTTATACTAAAAGTGAAGTGAAGTCAAATTCAACAGAGCAGCAAAATTCGTCCATATATGCACAACATTACAGGTTTTTCAGCCAGAAAAAGAGGAATTCATATTAAATAAGTTTCTTTCTCTTCATTCTTCTTACTTTTCTGGAAAAAAACTGGCAGTGCTGCATGTCGAAAATATGATTGGGTATGGAGAAAGCAATTTAGTTCTACTTAAGAACTTTGCTGATGCTTCACTTTACTATCCTTAGTCATATATATCTATTTGAGCATGTATCTCTCGCTGCTTCTCTACTTTTTGGACTTTTATATCGCTCTCATGACTTTATTTGTTTATGTTTTCCATTTTCCTGATCTTTCTTCTTGCTGAGGTGGGATATATTGAGTGAAAAATGAGTTATGGGTTCGAAAATGGCTTGATGTCTACTTGATGGGTGGCTATGGTCGATTAAAATAGTAAATGTCATGTAATTTACTCAATTTTTGATCATGAGTATCAATAGTCGTGTAATTTACACTTGTTTAGGAATAAGAGTGTCAATAGTTATAGCCGTGTTATACAGGGAGCAACGGTCAAGAAGGGCGAAGAAACTGCGAGAAGGGAGTGAGAATAAAATATTGAATTGAAAAAGACATGAATTGAATAATAAAAATTATTTTGTGAATTAAATACAAAGTATAGACAATAAATTAGTTGATATTCTAGTTCATAGATAAACAAAGTGTTTAAATTAGTTCATATATTAGTAGATATTGATTAGAAAAAGCCGAAAATTGATGCTTTTTCAGAAAGCACATGAGTTTTGGACCACGAGAAATTTATCATAGACATTATACATATTTAGAGTTAGATGTGGGACGAAATTCAAGTGAAAATCCTAGATTAGTACAGTCATTGACAGTTTACCGTGCATTCGACCCAGTTGTGAATAGTTTTCGACCCATTGCAATTCCAATAGTTCAGATTTTTGACCCATTTCGCGAGATTGATTTTCATTCGAGACAACCCATAGTAACAAATCCAGTTCCAAACGATCGAATTTCCATTTCTGAACCCCCGACACCGCTACATAGTCAAGTAATTTACACGATTTCTGATCATGAGTGTCAATAAAAGTGTAGTTTAAGCAATTATTGGTTAAGAGTGTCATACGATTCACACGACTCTTGGTCATAAGTGTAAATAGTCGGATAATTTACACGATTCTTGGTCAAGAGTGTCAATAGTAGTGTAATTAATCCAATTCTAGGTTAACAGTGTCAATAGTAGTGTAATTTATACGATTCTTGACCATAAATTTAAAATAGTCGTACACTTTATACTATCATTGGCTAAAATTGTCAATAATTGTACAATGCACACCACTTTTGACTACAATACCATCAAAAACTGCGCTTTTGTTCCTTAATCTCCAAAAACCTCATCTCATTCAATAGTCTTGATTCCCATTTTATGGCAAATTGTGAGGAGATTCACAAACTATAAATGCAATGAGAAAGTTTTTCCGTCTTTCTTCATCCTTACATGAAGAATACAAAAAAAGCGGAAAGTTGAGTCGTAAATTTTCTCACCACGATGGAATATTTTATATGCCAGTGTGAGACACAAAAGTTCTTTTTTTGGAAACATCCTCGTGTACTTGGAAGGAAGAAACCGAAAAAATTCTTGGCACTTTTAAGACATTTTTGCTGTAACTAATTCAATTTATTAATGCGTCTAAGAAACATTTTTTTGCGGGAAAAATGTCACAGCAGTTGGAATGGATGGAGAATAGAATGGAGAGAAGTTGTGTTAGAGGAAGTTTTGAGGGATTTTTGGTGATAAAGGCGCTTGTGAATGTGAGAATTAGATGAATTGTAATCAGTTATGACCTTAATAGTCATTGAGGACTAGGGTAGGTCTTGAAACCGTGTGATGTACACGACTTTTGTACCATATAGTCAATACTTGTGATATATGTGGTGTTGGCGACAAAAATCGTGCATCGCATACGACTATTGACCAACGTTTAGCAAGAGAGTTGTTTTGGAGCTGTATGACACTCTACATTTTTATGGACGTCATTTATTAAAGCCCCCTTAAACTCACCATAAAGACCAAAATATTTCAAATTTAATAAACATTTAAAAGTCAAATTTATAAAATAACCAAACTGCTTTAAATCCCTTTCTATTTTCGACCACATTCCATCCAAAACATGACACTCATTTAGATAGAGCAAAAAATGTGAACAGTCTGCACCGAGTTCTATGTAAATAGTCAGTTAAGTAGTCAGTGCAATTTAATATTCGCAATATGGGAAATAAATTTATTAAATTTCATTTTGATCCTTTTTCATTGTACAAAATCCTATTCAATGCAATAAAATACGAAACAGCAGCAGAAGTAGGGGGCGCAGACAATGTGTCTGAGAAGCAACAAGCAGTAACATTTATGAGATTAGCATAAATGGATTCTCTTTCATCATTACATCCCATCAATTCTAAATGATCCGGATAAACTGTTTTAATGGACTTCAATTTTTTTGTGATGAAATTTAATAATATTTTTCTCTCGTGTCGGATGGAATGGATGTTGTCGTTTTGGGAATGGCAAAAGTTTTTGTGATTTGATACTTCATTTGAGATTATAATTGTTTTATTGCCTGGAAATTTGTTAAAACTCTTGTATCTGAAATATATTTTTTTGGAGAAATGTTTGGTATTGTTGTGGATAAATATGGAATGTGGTTCCTTGTGGTGATTTTGAGTGAACATTAAATATAAAAAAATTAAAATTAAATACAAAATTATAGAAAAATTTAATTTATTTTTTAAGTTAAATTTAAGAGTTTAAAGCATTTTGAAAAAGTAAAATTTAAAAAGTGAAATTCAAAATTTTAAAAAGTAAAATGCAAAATTTTAAAAAGTAAAATATCAAAATTTTAAAAAATAAAATATCAAAATTTTAAAAAGTAAAATGCAAAATTTTAAAAAGTAAAATTCAAAATTTTGAAAAGCAAAATTCAAAAATTTGAAAAGTGACATTAAAGAAGTTTTAAAATTAAGCAATGAAATTTGAAGTTTAAGAATTAAAAATTAAAATAATTTAAACATGTTAAAAAATTCTAAATCCAAAAAGTTCAATTCTTTAAATTCAAAATATTTCAAAATCATATTCACACCAATTTTAATTGTGTGTGAATATATTGTTTTTGGTATTTCAGTGAAACTACTTTTTTGGAATTGCTGCTTCAGGCTTGCGGAATCGACCCATAGTGTTCAGTATGGAAAGTCTGTGCCTAAAATTACCAATTTAACAGTGAAAACCGCATCTCGATTGGTGCTTCCAGTGCCGAGAAATCGCAAAAAAACACTTTCTGTCCTTTAGCAAGTTAGTTAGTTAGTTAGTTAGTTAGTTAGTTAGTTACGTTCCGCGATAACTCGATTCAAACTCAATATTAAGACTTCCGGTTTTTTGCATTTGATAGATATTAGGTATCTCAAGAGCTGTATAGTTTTTGGAGTCATGAGATGCTTCCAGTAAGGCACACGGAACGAAAAGGTGCTATTTTTGGTCAAATTATAGCCGATTATTGCAAAACACATTTTATATTTTTCATAGAAAAGGAATGTTTTGACCAAATGAGCTGAAATTTGGTATGTAGGTTCCTTAGCTGTGCCTGAATATGGAACCGACGCCATTTTGGATTTCGAGGGGCTAGAAGCTACGCAAAATTGATTACTGGATCTTTTTTATGGACTTAGAGGCTGTGGATGATTACTGGATCTTATATAGAGGCTGTGGATGATTACTGGATCTTATATAGAGGCTGTGGATGATTACTGGATCTTATATAGAGGCTGTGGATGATTACTGGATCTTATATAGAGGTTGTGGATGATTACTTGATCTTATATAGAGGCTGTGGATGATTACTGGATCTTATATAGAGGCTGTGGATGATTACTGGATCTTATATAGAGGCTGTGGATGATTACTGGATCTTATATAGAGGCTGTGGATGATTACTGGATCTTATATAGAGGCTGTGGATGATTACTGGATCTTATATAGAGGCTGTGGATGATTACTGGATCTTATATAGAGGCTGTGGATGATTACTGGATCTTATATAGAGGCTGTGGATGATTACTGGATCTTATATAGAGGCTGTGGATGATTACTGGATCTTATATAGAGGCTGTGGATGATTACTGGATCTTATATAGAGGCTGTGGATGATTACTGGATCTTATATAGAGGTTGTGGATGATTACTGGATCTTATATAGAGGCTGTGGATGATTACTGGATCTTATATAGAGGCTGTGGATGATTACTGGATCTTATATAGAGGCTGTGGATGATTACTGGATCTTATATAGAGGCTGTGGATGATTACTGGATCTTATATAGAGGCTGTGGATGATTACTGGATCTTATATAGAGGCTGTGGATGATTACTGGATCTTATATAGAGGCTGTGGATGATTACTGGATCTTATATAGAGGCTGTGGATGATTACTGGATCTTATATAGAGGCTGTGGATGATTACTGGATCTTATATAGAGGCTGTGGATGATTACTGGATCTTATATAGAGGTTGTGGATGATTACTGGATCTTATATAGAGGCTGTGGATGATTACTGGATCTTATATAGAGGTTGTGGATGATTACTTGATCTTATATAGAGGCTGTGGATGATTACTGGATCTTATATAGAGGCTGTGGATGATTACTGGATCTTATATAGAGGCTGTGGATGATTACTGGATCTTATATAGAGGCTGTGGATGATTACTGGATCTTATATAGAGGCTGTGGATGATTACTGGATCTTATATAGAGGCTCTGGATGATTACTGGATCTTTTATAGAGGCTGTGGATGATTACTGGATCTTATAGAGAGGCTGTGGATGATTACTAGATCTTAATTAGAGGCTGTGGATGAATACTGGATATTATCTTATCTTATCTGTAACATAATACTAAGCTATGAATGAAAAAACTTGAAACGGTGTGAATATGCCCATGAAGCGTGATCGCTTCATTACTAGTTTAAATATTTAAATACCTATTTAAAAATTTAAAGTATTTTTAAATTTAAAATTCAAAACATTTTAAGAAATTTAAATTTTAAAAACATGAATTTTTTCAAATTCAAAAAACTTAAAATTAATTCAGAATCATTAAATCCAACAAAATTCATCCTAAGGAACATCAATCCAAAATAGAAATTTGAGAACAATTTTAGTAGGTGAGGGTGAGTAGAACAATAAACCCAGTTGTAAGCCTCATCTGAATTGTCAAAATTTACTCTTCACAATTTTAATTTGCTTTGTCGAACAAAAAAATTCGAGAGCACATTTATTAAATATTTTTCACCCCCTCTTCTCTGCCTTGTTCCTATCCCGAAAAATTCTAAAAGAGTGAAATGATGAAATAATCATCATTTGCCACAAAAAAGAAAGGAAAAGTGAGAAATTCAGACAAGGAATTTGTTCACTAAGCTAATTAATTTCACTTTTAAAAGAGAATTAGAAGGATAGGAGGTAAAAATATTTTTGAAAAATATTTGAGCAACCCCTCTCACTTCTATTGACATCTATTACTCCCTATCCTTCCAGCTATTCTACTCTTGATTCGTAATGTGTGTAAAATATTTTAATAAAACTATATGCGTAATTTAAAATGAGAATTGTCACGCTACATGCACTCAAGATGGTTATTTAAAACTATAAAAATCTCAGCAGTTGCACAGTTAACACCCATCGGCTTAAATAAGCAACTGTTTCAATTTTTAAATAGTTTCAATTTTTATTTATATTTATTCTATTTTCTTTTAGATTGCAATAATTTTAAAATATTGCTGGAGGAGATTTTTATATTAAAATTTATAGGATTTTAATATTGAAGCTTAATGGATTTATGGGGAAGTGGGATAAGATTGAATATTTATTTGGGTCAAACTGTGATAAAATTAGGTAATTTGGAAATGTTTTGTTATTGTAATTTTAGAATTTTGTTTTTTACCTTTTGTGTTTAATATCTAGGCTTTCAGAACAACCCAGGGCCTTGTGTCTTGGGGACACCCTATTGGTATAACCTAGGATATATACTAGGGTAAGAATATATAAAAGTATACCCTAGAACCTGAATTAATATTTTATACAACAATTTATGTACACTTATAAAAATATTTTTGAAAACTATATATTGAATATATATTGATTACTATTATATCATTTATTACTCGAATATATATTGACAAACTGCTTAATCCGTTTGATTTTAATCCGACCAATTTTTTTATTTAACGGTAAAAATTCAAAAAGTTAAAAAATATTATAATGTTTTTAAATTTTTTCCATAAAAATTTAAAAATGTTTTTAAATTTTTTTCTATGAGTGTATCTTAGAGCATACCCTAGTATGTACCCCTAGGGTACACCCTACTAATATACCCCTAGGGTAGACTAGAGAAACCGGGTCCAGATGTCAGGATCTTGTTGTACATATTGCCACAAATTGATTAAAAAATCAATCAAACTTATACCTACAAAAAAATCTTCTCATTGCTTCCCTCGGATAATTTCTAGAGATTATTAACCTCAACTAACCCTAACTTATCACACTTTTAAAAAAATCATTTCCATTTAAAAAGAAGTCCCGTTCTTTTCTATTTAAACAATTTTTTAATATTGTTCATATAAACGACATTATTACCTACAACTATCTCCTTTCAACGTCATTATTATTGTTATGCTCATCTTTATTGTTGTAATGTAAACAGAACAAGTTTTTTTAATAACAATGAACAGACTGAGTAGAATGAGAAGTTTTATCCTTTGACTTCTGTATTTTCATTATAACTGCCTTAACTTCGTCATTGTCAACAGAGTAGCGCAGGCACAAGCAGTTTCTTGTGTCATATGCACGGGTAAAAGAGAGAATTTCGAGTCAATAAATTCTTCAAATGTTTATCCAAAGATTAATTTATGACATAAAAGAGATTTAAAAAATGTCTTTCCAAAGAATTATGATATTTTTTTTAACCATAAAAAAGTTGAAAAATATGAAGGGAGATGAAAAAATTATTGTGCAATGTTTATGACTTGAGTCAATAGTGAGAAGTCATGCATTGAGGCATGCAAACAATTTTAATGAAAAATTATTGAATTGTGTGACTTTTTTTTGTGAGTTTTGAGCATGAATTGTTGAGTTTTTGTCGTTTTATGCTTGATGCGTGAAATGAAGATGTTTAAGTTGATAATGGCATGGCATATTATGTACTAGAGGAATGCTTACGGTACTTGAGTGGTAATTAGTTGGAGTTGTTGATTAGTTGAGAAGTATTTGTGACGCTTTTTTGTGTGACAAATGATTGTTTTGTAAGAGTTTGGTTTCATTTAGTTAAGCTGAGAAACAAGAAATGTTAAACGTTTTTTAAATTTTAAAATATTTTTTAAAGTAACTTCTAAAAACTTTTTAAAAACGGGTTTTTAAATTTTTTTGTGAATGGGTGAATGGATGCTTTATAAACTTTAATTCTGAATATTTAGTAGAAAAAGGTAAACTTCTGAATAATGCTACCAAGTGGGAGTCGAACCCACGTCCTACGACTTTTGGTAGCATGCTCCTGTCACTGAGCTATAGGGGGACAATCTGAAGTTTGACAGAATACCAATTTTACTATTTTTAGTATGAATAGTATATTTGGTACTATTGTTGGTGTGGCTTTACTTTGGAATCTCTAATGGTGCACTCAGAAATTTTTTTAGGAGGTTATTTGAAATTTTTTGCATGGAAAAATTTTAGGGGGTATTTTCAAGAATTTTTCTCAAAAATCGAAGCAAATTGAATTATTTTTAGCGCATTTTTGAAACTTGTTTTAAAAAGGTAGCTTAATAATGCACTTTGTTCGGCTGGTCGGCTGTTCGGCTGTTCGGTCGGAACACACGAAAAACTTTTTAACCAGACATCGTAGAGAGCTCTAGTTTTTTGCATTAGCTCCGTGCCATCGAATTATTGGCCCCCCGGACAGTTAAAAATCTCAAAACCATCGCTAAATACTTTAATTAATGATTTTTTGTTTTCAATACAATAGAGCCAACTTCAAGTGGTATAATTTCAAATATTTTTTGACCGTTAGAAAATTTGAATTTCAAAAAACCGTTAAATGACAAACCATTTTAAAATTTAAAAATTCACCGCAAAATTGTTAATTATACTATAATTAATGATTTTTAAGTGCATTTACGCGGGAAATTTTCAAATATATTTTGATTGTTAGAAAATTTGAATGTCAAAAAACCGTTATCGAGCCTTCGAATTTATTTAAGTCACAAAATATTCATGATTGACTTATTTAATACGCAGTACTTTACTAATCAAATACTGATCGCTAACACAAAAATGCGCTGAAGTCCCTCGATCTATAACACGAGGACTTTCTTTAAATTTTTGATGAATTGGGGGCAAATCACTAAATACCCTCCTCTGATCCTTTTCGATGTTGGAGATTAATCTCAAATTATTAAAAACAAGTCAAACACAGTTACTTGGATCAGTTACAAGCTGTTCTATTTAATCTATCACAGATTTTGACATTGCAAAGGTGAGGAAATTGCTTCTGTGTCTAAAATTGGAGCATAGCAAAGGAGAAGTTAAAGGAATCCAGACATCCTCATCGAAAATACTTTTATACAATTTTTGGACCTCCCTTTAAAAAATTTGCGTAAGTTCCGGTCTAAAACGTGTCAGTACCTCTTTTTCCTGATTACAGGTATGTTACTTATATAAATCTTGTTTCTCAGTCATTAGTATTTTTTAATTGATTGTTAAAAATTCAGTGATGTTCATGTACCCTTTAGAGTTCCTTAATTCTCATTGAGTTCATCTTCAAAATCTTCATTCTGACCACATGTCATCCAAAACAGAATTCATCAATCTGAACCATTTTTCTTCTCAGTTCTTTTCTTCTCCATTACAAATACAAATAATCACACATACCATATTCCGAATGAACAACTAACTCATAGCCAGTAAATAACAACTCATCATTCACTTTTCCCCGAAATAAAGAAAATAATCATTTAGAAAAAAAAAATTATAAATTTTTTGTTAGAAGGAAACCATATGTGTTGATGTTTATTGTGATGATCTCGCGATGAATGGATGTAATCGAGTCGCTGCAACTCAAAAAAGAAAAGAAAAACTCGCAGAAAAGAAGAAGAAAATATTTTTTTTGGAATTGTTTATTAGTCTTTCATAAATTAAAGAGAAATATTTACACAATGCTGCTGCATTGAAAGGGAGAAAAAAAGGAGTGAAGAATAATAAGAAGACTAAGAATTCATGTTCATATCAGCCATCAGAATGCCATAAATATATTTTTATGAAACATTATAATATTATTTTTGACAATAAACAACAGCCGAACATGCTTCAACAATTTACATACTCTCTCGTAAGTCTGAAGATCGAGAGGAATTTTTTTCTTACTTTTTCTCAAACATTTGTTCATTGAACATTGAACAATGAAGTTTTTGTTATTCATGAACTTTGAAAGATGAAAAAACAAAAATAAAAATAATATATTCACAAGTGAGTACAGAATGAGAACTTAGACAGGGGAGCTAATAACAAACGGCTCTTATTTCTTCTTGATACTTTTGTGATTATTTGAAAAATTGCAAGAAATTTGTTAGGTTCTTTAGCATATTTTTTTGAAGTGATTGAGATATTGTGTGTGAAATTGGACTGGATTGAGAATTTTTGTTATTGAAGCTTAGCATTTTCGAGCTGAGCACCACTTATGCTGAGAGTTCATAAAATTGAATTTTATACAAATTAAGAATTTCTCAAGCTGAGCGTTTTTTAAGATGGTTGTTTTTAAAGCTGAACGTTATCTAATCTAAGCGCTCTTTAAACCGATCGTTCTTTAAACTATAACTAACTATTTTAACTATATTATACACTACATAAGCTGAGCAACATTCAAGCTTAACGTTACTCAAACTGAGAATTACAATAGTTAAAAGAGATGATCGTAATTCAAGTTTAACATAACTTGGAAAAAAGGTTGTTTAAGCTGAACAATGCTTAAGCTGAGCGTTTCTTATGCAGAACATTACTCAAGCTGAGCGTCACTCATCCTGATCTTTATTTAAGCTTTATTCAAATTAAATACCATTAAAGCTGTCCGTTGATCAACCTGAACATTACACAGGCTGAACGTTTTTCTAGCTGACCATTTTACAAGCTGAGCGTCACTCATCCTGAAATTATTTCAAGCT
Source organism: Chironomus tentans (assembly GCA_963573255.1). Lineage (NCBI taxonomy): Eukaryota > Metazoa > Arthropoda > Insecta > Diptera > Chironomidae > Chironomus > Chironomus tentans. Next base: position 20,360,087 of record OY754302.1, read on the forward strand.
GGGCGTTGTCAAACTAATCACAAGCTAACCGTTTTTTAGTTTAACATTGTTTAGGCTGAGCATTATTAAAGCTGAACGTCACTCAAACTGACCGTTGATTACGATAATTATTATACAAGCTGAGCGTTATTCATTTTACATTCAAATTACAAAAATGCGCCACAAAACCAAAAAACCCAGTCTCTATTTCCTATTTTCTCCAACTCTTTCTGCTCTCAATTGTTTTTATTACTTTGAAGACTTTGAAAAATTTAGTTTTTCTTCTTAACTTTCTTTGCAATGCATCCTGAAAAAACACTCGACAAGAACGAGTGAAACATTATATCGAGTGGAAATCTCTCTTCAGTGCTGTTTGTGTAAATAAAACATTTATAAATATATGCACATGTATGTAAATATGAAAGACGTAAAAAGGGTTAAAAATTGCGCCGATGTTTGACTTTTGGGTTTAAAAATGGAAAAAAAATTTAAATGATGTAGAAAATAAGATTTTTATTTGTTTAATGAATGATGAAGGATTGAAATGAATGTCAGAGATGAAGTGGAAATTCAAAGAAGTTTTTGTTGTTTCTGAAGGATTTGAAGAGAAAATTAATTAAAGTAATTTTTAAGATTTTTTTTTTAATTTTATGTAAAATTGATGGATTTTGAAGATTTTTTGAGGCGTGATAAGAATTTAATCTGATTTTAAGGTCAATCATTTTAAAATTTGCAGACATCAAAAATTAAATTACTTCATTCAATTTATTTCAACCCTTTTATTTTCAACAAATTCAAACAAAACAAAAAATCCATTAATTGAATATTTCATACAATTTTATTAAAGAGTATAGATTGGAATTTGATAAGGCAATAACGCACATTTCCTGGTCATAGACAATCAATTACACAAGCAAGTCAACAATTTAATTAAATCTTCTTAAATTCCAATCAATCACATTTGTTTATTGCCAATCCCCTTCCTGTGTCTCCTCTGTTTGATCGTTTTTTGATTTTGTGTATTTTATTTTGCAGAAAAAATGAGAATGTTGAAAAGTTAGTTATTGTAGATTTGTCTGGATGATTATGACATTTAGTTTTGAAGTTCTAGTTAGAAAATGGGATGCTAGGTAGATCGACATTCAATTTTTATTGAAATTTAAGTCCTGGTACTTGACTGAAGGATTTTCATCTATCTTCCTTTGTTGAATTTAAGGTGGCACTAGCGCAGTCATAGGCAAACTTTTCATCTATTCATACCGTATTCACGTGTGCAGTGAAAAACGAAGCTCAGCTGGACTTCAAACTTTTAAATTTATACTGAGCGATAAGATCAGTCTATTCGCAAGACTTTTCCTTGATATGATGTAAATATGTCCGTATCGACTTTCTAGTCCATACGCTAGTATATTTAATACCTTTGTTGATAAAGATATTTTTAGGTGCAATAAAAGTCTTATCTAATATTACAAAATACCCAAGATAATTTTAATTTTTTAGGTACTTAAACTTAACATACTCAACTGATATGGATAAGGGGTCGTTCATAAATTATGGTACATAAAAACGCGACTTTTCAGACCCCCTCCCCCTTTGTCACAATTTTTTCTTGAAGAAAAATTTCCTTTGCTTGAATTGTCACTCCCCCTAAAAGCGTTAAGTAATAAGTGAAGTGCCTCTAAGGGCTCATTCGTAAATTACGTCACGCAAAAACGACTTTTTCAAATGACCCCTAAGGAGTCATTCCCTTATTACTTTCAATAATTAATAAAAGAGGCTGAGGGTCTGAAGCGATTTAACATGCCATATTTATTTTTGTATGAATTATTGTAGGGTGTTAAGGATCTAAACAACTGTTTTTAAAAAAATTGTTATCATAAGTGACCTACCTCAAATGACAGTAATTTAAAGTAAAAGAAAAATCACGACGTACAGATCACGCCAGAAACTTCCACGCTCTCTTATGTTAGATTTGAGTATAGACAATTTATACAATCCACACTGTCTTGTTTTTGATTAAATATGATATTTATATTTAGTTAGAAAAAAGAATTTGAAAAACCACAGTTTTTGGAAAATTATTCCTAAAATATTTTAAAACTTCAATAATTCTTTAACTAAAGATTTATTTTAACTAAATTAAGTACAGAATGATAGCTGCTGACTTATTTTATGCATCAAATAACAAAACGAATGTAAATATCAAATAGTTTTGAAGAATTTTATGAAAAAGTAAATCTACTGCAAAAAATCTTTCGTGGATTTACACTTATAGATCTTTTAGTTTTAACAATATCTAATATTATACCATAAAGTTTTTTTTTGTACATCCGTCTAAACTAATTTTTTAATAGTAAGTAAAAGTATGCGGCCGAGGTAACGAGGCCGCGAAAAATTTTTGGACCCCAAAATACCCGTTTTTTGAAGTTTTGAACCCTTAGATGATACTTAATCCAAAAAATTTATAAACAGAAAAATGCAGACTTGCGATACACAACTTTGGCATCATCAACAGAAGTCTTAATACCGTATTAAAGTAAATTCAACTATTTATATCTTACGTATATCTATAGGCCGTAAGTTTCGTTTGCGCGACTGCAAACTTATACTCATAGAAATAATTTTACCAAACTTTAACTATTTGTATGCAAATTTTAGCCAAAAAATCGATAAAATAGCGTTTACAACATATTTGGTTAAAATTAACATTTCTGGTTAACTCAAACGACTATTAATTTTTAGGATAATAGTTATGATCCGAAAAATATTAATTTAACCTTTGTTAAAAAATAACTAAATAATTGGTAAAATTAACAAATTTTATGGTAATGATTTTAACCAATAATTAATATTGATGCACAGTGGATCAATATTTTCTTATGCCCAAATTTGCACTCAAAAAGTACAAAATGTTCAATAAAAATGAGATCCAGTAATCATGCAGAGCCTCTATTTCTAAAAAATAAGATCCAGTAATCATCCAAAGCCTCTATTTCCGTTTATGTAAGATCCAGTAAACATCCATGTCCAATAAAACAAGATCCAGTTATCACTCAGAGCCTCTATATCCAATAAAAACAAGATCCAGTTATTATCCAGAGCCTCTATATCCAATAAAAATAAGATCCAGTTATCACCCAGAGCCTCTTTATCCAATAAAAATAAGATCCAGTTACAATCCAGAGCCTCTATGTCCATAAAAATAAGATCCAGTTACCATCCAGAGCCTCCTTGTCCAATGAAATAAGATCCAGTTACCATCCAGAGCCTCTATGTCCATAAAAGAAAGATCCAGTTATCACCCAGAGCCTCTTTATCCAATAAAAATAAGATCCAGTTACAATCCAGAGCCTCTATGTCCATAAAAATAAGATCCAGTTATAATCCAGAGCCTCTATGTCCATAAAAGAAAGATCCAGTTACCATCCAGAGCCTCTTTGTCCAATGAAATAAGATCCAGTTACCATCCAGAGCCTCTATGTCTATAAAAGAAAGATCCAGTTATCACCCAGAGCCTCTTTATCCAATAAAAATAAGATCCAGTTAAAATCCAGAGCCTCTATGTCCATAAAAATAAGATCCAGTTATCATCCAGAGCCTCTATGTCCATAAAAATAAGATCCAGTTACCATCCAATGCCCCTATGTCCATAAAAATAAGATCCAGTTACCATCCAGAGCCTCTATGTCCATAAAAATAAGATCCAGTTATCACCCAGAGCCTCTATATCCAATAAAAATAAGATCCAGTTATCATCCAGATCCTCTATGTCCATAAAAATAAGATCCAGTTATCACCCAGAGCCTCTTTATCCGATAAAAATAAGATCCAGTTACCATCCAGAGCTTCTATGACCATAAAAATAAGATCCAGTTACCATCCAGAGCCCCTATATCCATAAAAATAAGATCCAGTTATCACCCAGAGCCTCTATGTCCATAAAAATAAGATCCAGTTATCACCCAGAGCCTCTATATCCAATAAAAATAAGATCCAGTTATCATCCAGATCCTCTATGTCCATAAAAATAAGATCCAGTTATCACCCAGAGCCTCTTTATCCGATAAAAATAAGATCCAGTTACCATCCAGAGCTTCTATGACCATAAAAATAAGATCCAGTTACCATCCAGAGCCCCTATATCCATAAAAATAAGATCCAGTTATCACCCAGAGCCTCTATGTCCATAAAAATAAGATCCAGTTATCACCCAGAGCCTCTTTATCCGATAAAAATAAGATCCAGTTACCATCCAGAGCTTCTATGACCATAAAAATAAGATCCAGTTACCATCCAGAGCCCCTATATCCATAAAAATAAGATCCAGTTATCATCCAGATCCTCTATGTCCATAAAAATAAGATCCAGTTATCACCCAGAGCCTCTTTATCCGATAAAAATAAGATCCAGTTACCATCCAGAGCTTCTATGACCATAAAAATAAGATCCAGTTACCATCCAGAGCCCCTATATCCATAAAAATAAGATCCAGTTATCACCCAGAGCCTCTATGTCCATAAAAATAAGATCCAGTTATCACCCAGAGCCTCTATATCCAATAAAAATAAGATCCAGTTATCATCCAGATCCTCTATGTCCATAAAAATAAGATCCAGTTATCACCCAGAGCCTCTTTATCCGATAAAAATAAGATCCAGTTACCATCCAGAGCTTCTATGACCATAAAAATAAGATCCAGTTACCATCCAGAGCCCCTATATCCATAAAAATAAGATCCAGTTATCACCCAGAGCCTCTATGTCCATAAAAATAAGGTCCAGTTATCACCCAGAGCCTCTTTATCCGATAAAAATAAGATCCAGTTACCATCCAGAGCCCCTATGTCCATAAAAATAAGATCCAGTTATCACCCAGAGCCTCTTTATCCAATAAAAATAAGATCCAGTTACCATCCAGAGCCTCTATGTCCATAAAAATAAGATCCAGTTATCATCCAGAGCCTCTATATCCATAAAAATAAGGTCCAGTTATCACCCAGAGCCTCTATATCTAATAAAAATAAGATCCAGCTACCATCAAGAGCCTCTATGTCCATAAAAATAAGATCCAGTAATCATCTAGAGCCTTTATGATAATTCAATTTTTTTAAAAAAAAAAATCCATTTTTTTCGATTTTTAAAGTGCTGTAGAATCTCAAGATTAAGTCCAAACATAGTCATGTGGGGTATTTTTGTAAACGTCATAAAGAGTACTATAAGATAGGATACAAAGTTATATCCAGTTTGAAAAAAACCCTGGGTCGTCAGGCGTTTGAAGAAAAGTGTCATTTTTTCTAGGTTTGTCAACTTTGACAGCCTTAAAATCACTGAAAATTTCAAAATTTCCTAAAATGACTTTCCATTCCCCTGGTCGCTTGATATGTGTGACCAAATGGCAAAAAAACCAAATTTCCATATGCACATGGCTCGGCTGTGACCCTGATTACCAAATTTGTGGACAAAAAAGACGCCAAAAAAACACGTTTTTCAAGGTTTTGGAACTAAAGATGATGCTTAGTGCAAAAAGTTTATATACAGAAAAATGCAGCCTCGCGAGGGCAAACTTTTAGCATCATTAGAATTTTTTTAAAGATAGAAGTCTTAATACTGTAGTAAAAAAATGTGTTTTGACCGAAACTAAATAACTTACACGCTTTTGCGTGGAAGTTAATTTATCATATTTTTAATCATAACCTACGAGATTTTCGAAAATTAATTCGACCTAATGTAGGCTGACCATCTACTTGGTTTTTCAGAGGACAGCCCTCAATTTTTTTCATTTTTTAAAAATATAATTTTAGATTTTTAATGTTCTAATTCGTCCAGAAAACGAATAAAACTAGTCGACATGGGGGATGTCCTTTATTTTTCTTGAAAATGTCTGGTAACCCTTCCTAATGTAAATAATCTTGATTACTCGATGGGAAAAATCCTCATTATGGCTACTCGTGTATTATTATAACATTCCAAAATATTACTCACAAATCATGTCCGTTAATGACATATTTAATCCTTAAATTTTGATCGTAAAAAGAAAATTAATCCTAACATTATTCAGTTTATTTTTAAACACTGATAAGAATTGCATTAAATTTATTTTAAGGGAATTAATCAAGTATATGGTTGATAATTTTTTTAATCGCTATAAGTAGCTTGATTGACACAATAAGACGTATTTTCCCGGTGGTAATAAAAAACCAATCAGTTCTGAGAAATACTTAAGATTTTGCGATATTGTAGCGAAAATAACTTCCTTTGATAAGAAAAATGGTATAAAGTCAAATAAATTTTCTGTTTATTTGTTCAGTGAATAAAAAGTGATCAAGTTGAAATCAGTGGAAAGTCAAAATGACTACAAAAGTTATTATTCTTGTTGTCATCTTTTGGATGAATTTACATTCTGGTAGTTCTCAAATATTGGCTTGTGGATATAGAAATGACAGTAATTATGGCTACATCTGTGATCTCCTGTTATATAATCCAACTGGATCTTACAACTTTTCGAGGATTAGTGGAACACATTTGCCTGGGAAGACTGATGATGATGTACGATTTATTTGGAGAACTTCCGATTCTAATTCAACAAACTTTCCGTCAATAATTTGTAATACTTTCAAAAATACAATATGGTTTGAAATACCATTAATTGGAATAGAATATATTGATGAAAAAACATTTAAAAATTGCAAAAAAGTTCAATATTTTAATTTAAACTCCAATAAAATTGCAAAGATTGATGAAAAAGTATTTAGTGAAAATTTGGACCTTCAACAATTGCATTTATATGGCAACAGACTGACTACATTACCAGAAAATATCTTCGCGAACCAACACAAAATTACAACTTTAGATTTAAGATATAATCAAATTGCAGATCTACCGAAAAATATTTTCAGAACATTGAAACAAGTTCCAGCATTGTACTTAGAAAACAACAAGCTCAAAGTCTTTCATGCTTTTGGATTTTCATCAAATTTGACCCACGTTTATCTTGCAAACAACCAAATTGATGCATTTGATCAAAATTTTATTGATGAAACTGGAGTACAATTTTTAGATATCAGGAATAACTTATGTGCAAATGTCAGCATTAACGATACTTCAGCTTCACGGCTACAAATGAGAATGCTGTTGGTTAAATGTTTTGATAATTATTTGAATTTAGTTCCAGGTGAGCATCAAAATTATTTTTTATTATTTTTTTTATCATTAATTTTGGTTCATTTTTATTAATTTTTATAAATTCACAGATACAACAACATCAACAACAGCGGTCACAACTCCATCAACAACAACTGAAATTACTTTGCCTCCGGAATGTGTTGAGGGAGATTTAGACGAAAGAGTCTGCAGACTTGAAGATACGAATGAGAAATTCCAGGAAAATTTTTACAATCAGGATAAAATCAACAAGGAGCTTCAAGAAAAAATTAATGAGTTGGCCAATCGTCCTTGTGCATGTCAGCAAAATTTATTGTAATTTTTTTGCATCTTTTTTGGATTCAATTTTTAAAAATGTAAAATTTTGCTAAAATTTTAATAAAGATGGATATTAAAAGAATTTTTATAATTACACTCTATAACAACTTGTGATTCACAAAATGTGAATATATATTTTTTATTCAAATTTTGAAATCACTTTTTGTCTTCAATTTTATAATCAGTTCAAAAATGTAAAAAAAACATCCATAAATAAAAACTATTTCTTTTAAGAACAAAATTTTTAATTTTTTAAAAACCAGGATTTTTTGAATATTTTGAGAATTTAGAGAATAGTTTGAGTACCACTGCACTAAAGTGACCTTAGTTTCTATGACCGGCTCCTATCTTTAGACATCCTGCACTCTAGAAGATTCATGAATAGGATTCGATAATGAAAAATAACTTTGACATAAAAGTTAGATTCGTAGGCTGGTGTCTCTTCTTTATTCAAACTCATTCTCGACGTTTGGAGCATACTTAATGCATACTTGAGATTTTTATTATGGAGTCATTTGGATTATGGAGTGGATCAAAGTTTTGTTATGTCTTATATTAAAATTTTTCGATTTTCTCACAAAATTTGTTACGGGGAGGGAAGCAGGTGTCAATGAGCGATACATAATATCCGAACGACACTTAATGCTACTTCCAAAAATACCGTTTATTTTTGCCAGGAGAACTTTTTGTTTCTAGCCCTATTTTAAAGTACTCTTGAGTATATCCTAGTATATTTTCTAGAAAGTGACAGGGGAAAATAGCTCAGTGGAAAAAGGAGAAAAGTGTATAATTTTTGTAAAAAAGTGGAAAAAAGTAAAATAATTGTAAAATTGTAAAAAGTGGAAATTTTACAAAACTTTTTCCATGGAGCTGTTTTCCCCCTGTCACGAAATTATGAGCTGTTGTACTAGTGAGTTCTTAAAATAATGAAATTTCTCTATTTACAAAATTTCTTAGAAAAATCATTTATGCTTTTAACATGATGTACCTCCAAGTTAATTACCTTAGAAATCAACCTCAGTGACAATATTTAATAATCATCATCCACAAATGCGCTTAAAATCACGTAAAATCCATAAAAATTCCATTCATTTTTTCCTCATCTCTCATCTTACATCGCAAATAAACTAACGCCCTTTCATAAAGCAAATATAATTATTTCAAATCATCGTCATCATCAGTATCATCAAAAGAGTTAAAAGAAATTACATTTAATCAATATTTGACCGTACTTAACATCTTCATCATAAATTAGACGTCTCTGAAAAAAAGAAGATGAGAAGAAGAAATCCATAACTCATTCATCATAAAATGTCATCAAAGAGTGACATTGTACGGTCTTGCTAGCAAATAGAATGTCTCCGATGAGCAAATATGAAGAAATAATGTAAAATGAGGAGGTAAATATTTAATTTAAAAAAAAATCTTCGACGACTTTTTTGTTCACGCAAAAATGACAAGTCTTTGAGTCGAGATCTTTATGTTTGCGGTACAAGATGAATGAAATGGATGGAGGAAGTTTAAAGACTAACAGAAATAAAAAAAAAATTTCTATTTGTAGTTTATTAATTCATAAAATGGAAACGAGCATGTCAAAAAATAGATGACAAATTTTTTAAGAGTAAATATTTTTTTATGCATGCGATTTGAATTTCAATTTCATATTTAAGCTCGTAATTATCATCGTAGTGATTATTGTGACATGAAATATTAAATTTACTGATGTGATTATAAATTGAATGACAGATGAGATGCGACTGGGATTATTAATTAGTTATGAATATTTTATTGATCGATAATTGGAATATTTATTTGACATTTGATTGCGGATTTTCTTGGAATTTTTGTGATGAGGGAATTATGGCAAAATTATTGTAAAATTGCTATTTAAATTTAATTAATTATTTTGATGATGTTTTGAAATATTGAGGTATGAATTAAAATTATTAGATTTTCTGCTAATTTTTTTGATGAAATCATTATCAAGGGGGGACTAAGGGATCGCTCATAATTGACGTCCAAAGTTTTAGGGGGAACGAGGTCGGGCACTGTACTGTTTGTTACTGTCTGTTACTTGAACTATTGAATTAGGAGTTTTTTCTATACCTATCTCTACCTCAGGGTCATGGGGGTACCCAAAAGGGGGTCCAAGATTTAAAACTCAGTATAAAGTGGAACACACTTGAAAAACCAATGACTCGTTCAAATTGACTGCAATTAATTAGCTATGAATCAAACAAAACTTTGATAAAAGTTAGAATAATCGTCTTGAAAAAAAAAGAGTTTGAAAATTCTGCCCCTTCTGGGTACCCCCATGCTTTGGGTAGGTACCCCTACTTATATGGATGATTACACTCCCAAGTTATTACCTTTTTTAACTAAAATTCTATCTGGGCGTCTGGACATCTAAGTTAGATAACAACAGGGTTCAATTAACATTGTTTTGCGAAACTTGACCTTAAACTCTAAATATTGTTAGAAATACTGTTTATAGGACTACAAATGTATGAAATATAAATAATTGTGTTCAATTCCTTTCAAAAATGCACACAATAAAAATCAATCTACATTTAAATACAATCATTCGACTTTCTATGAAAATATTTCCCTCAAATCCCACAGTTTTCTAATCCATCCAACACCCATCATACCAAGTACAATCCATCTCAAGCGCACCACAAAGACTTAATCCATATAAACTCTATCTATATAGCGCTTTGCAAATATTTATCAACAGCCTAAAGTGAAAATCCATCTTTATAAGAGATGAAAATTATGTTAATAGCATGACAGATGGAATGTCCATCAATGGCTGCTTGAGAAAAAAAAGAATTAAAATTCATCACAGAAAATTTCGCTCTGCACACATTTTGCATGTCAATTCCAGATGCTTTTCAGCTTCTAAATGAAAAAAAAAATATTTTTTTTTATTGATAGCGCAAAGAATGAAACGAGAAAGGAAGGAAAAAAATTTGAGATGAGATATAGAGAAGAAGGCACACAGAAACACATCATGAGATGTCGAACGGAACACCAGTTGATGTTAAAATCGTGCATTTGAAAATTTCTTCGGGGGACTTTAGACTTTTACAGGAATGAAAAATTGTGTATTGTATATAATTAATCTTAATTCATTCTCTATATCGTAAAGTATAAAAAAATTATCTCAACATTGATACTTTCTGTCTCTCTCTTCCTTTCTGCTGCTGTTCCTTCTCATGTTGTTTTATGTACTGCACATTCTGGTATTGTCTCGAAGGGATATTCTTACCGATAAGTTATAATTTTTGTGCTGATGTTCATGTGATCGAGTTTAGGGATTGATAAGAAATATTTGGAGGGGATTAAGACGCATTTTTTTTTAATTTGAGCCATTTTCTAATTTAGATTAGATTTTTTTGTATGAATTTGGCATCTTTATTTGTCTCAATTTTAAATTTTCAGCTAAGTTTCATTTTTGGTCCAGATTTTTGAAGAAGTGATGCAAAATTGATGCAAAAAAGAAGCAAAAAAAAGATGCAAAATTGATGCAAAAAATGATTCTAAAAGTGATGCAAAAATGCAAAAAGAAGCAAAAATTGATGCAAAAAACAAGAATGAATCAAAAACTATGGAAAAAGTGAAGCAAGAATAATGCAGAAGCTAAGTACTCTCGAGAGCAAAATCTTCCGTTAATTCGTACAAAAATTTGAATTTGCTTACCAGTACGAAAAATTTACACACAATATAATTCAAATAAATTTTATACGTTGAGATTAAACAAATTTTCATCATTTTCGAAATAATTACGAGTGAAAATTTAAAGATTAGTTAATTTTTATAGCTATGCTATGAATTTAATGACAGTTTCATTGAAAATGGGCATAATATTTAATAAAACTTCATTTTTTTAATCGGTCAATTATGTAAACATTGACACTCACTAACACAATGATTCAAGATGAAATTTTGTTTAATTGAATTTAACTATATTTATCTATGAGCTAGATAGTTTTAATTCACTTATTTAGTTCAAAAACAGATTCTTTGTGTGTTCATCTACTTCGTATGTTGATTTATTTAGCATAAAATGAGTTTTCATAAGATTTCATCCAAAAAATTTAACGGAACGAATGTACTAAAATAAGGAATACTAAAAGTTCCTTATTTCAAATTTTGTACTAAAATAAGGAAAACCGTTACGTCTCGAGAGTACTTAGTGCAGAAGGAACCAAAAATGCAAAAGAATCAAAATAATGGGCTTCTTTTTCTGGTTTACTCATTTTTGACTCACTTTTGCATTGCTTTTTGTCTAAAAAATTTGGTTCATTTTTGCATCATTTTTTGACCTAGTTTCACATCATTTTTGCTTCATTTTCAAAACAATTTCCAATTTTGTACCATTTTTTGATTCAATTTCAAATCCTCATCAAACGAGTCAGCCATAACTGCATTCATACCTCTCAAATCTCATTCAATTCAGTCCAATCTCTCTAAATTCTTCCGCAATTTCTCTTAATTCAGTCAGTAGACCATGAAAGTTTCTGCCTCCAAGATTTCTAACTAAAAAGCCATCAACTCTCCAGCAGAACCTCATTTCTAATTTCCACTTAAAAGACTGCTCTAAGACAACAACATACATTCGAATCAATTACAGCAAGATTTACACATAACAAAGTAAATTTTAGTCAGACAGATAAAAGCAACACCAACAACTGCAATAGTAATAATGTACTTTCATGATGTCTTCTGTTCTACATCTCTGTCTCTCTCATACTATTTATTGTCCGTTGCCTGCCTTTAATCTACTGTTCTGTTACAGATTCTTTCGCTTCATGTTTTTATTATCCCTTACCTCAAAACACAGAAAAGCTGCATACAATTTTTAATGTTTTTAATTGAAATTGCTTCAGGGTGACGATGAATGCAATAACAATTGCAGTCTCGTAAGCATAACAATGCCAAAAATATTGTATTATGTTTATGTGGAGGAAGAAGATAAAAAAGTGTAATTTTTTTGCATCTTCATCATAATTTACTTATCGTGATCTCTCGTCAGAATTTTTTTATTTTTGTGTTTTGAGGCACACATCAAAAATATGTATGAAATCAAAAATATTGGGTAGATTTGTAAAGATAGATGATTTTGGATATGAAGAGCAGAATCACAGCTTTAGGGTCCAGATTTTTGAAGCAAGTAAAGGAAAAATGACGCAAAAGATTAAGAAAAAATCAAAAATTGTACAAAAATGTAAGAAGATGCTAAAATTGATTCAAAAGGTGACTAAAAGAACTAGAATGAAGCAAAAATGATGCAAAAAGTCATTCAAAAGTGAAGCAAAAATGATACAAAAGGTGAATCAGAAATGACGCAGAAATTCAATCAAAAAGTGACGCAGAAAATGAGAATGAGGCAAAAATGATGCAAAAGGTTAATTAAAAATGATGATTTCAAAAAGTCTATCAGAAGTGATGCAAAAAATGAAGCAAAAATTATGCAAAAAATGATGATTTTAAAACAAATTTCTTCTAAATTTAACAAAAATCAAAATTAAAATAATCCAAAAATCAATTTCCAATTTTTCTACAACAAAAAAATTGCACCTTTGCAAAAATAATCAAATCATCATCGTTAATGAATAAAGAAGACTCAAAACACACAGATTTTTTTTTTCATTTTTAAAATACTGAATTTATATAAAACTAAACCTCGGAGAAAACAAAAAGAAAAAAAAATTGAATTATGGGGTTGCTGTGCATAATTTCATTATGATAACATCGACAATCGACATTTTTTCAGCTTTTCGATTGCATGATTGACGTTAAGGATTTTCTTTCGAGCATTATTTTGCATGGCTAAAGACAATGAAGGGAAAAAAATGTTCAATTTATCGGATTTAGTTTAGTGATTGTGAAGAGCAAATAGTTTTGCAGGTTGTGTTGAGGAAGGGTGTATTGATTTTGGTAAGAAGGAGTCAATGGATGGTACTTCATGAGTCAAGGACCTCATATATTTATGGATTCATAGGCAGATCTCAGAATTGTTCATAAAAGCCACCACTCTTTAAAAGGTCATTCAATTATGAAATTTAATTGTAAAAGGATCAAAAATTAAATTTTTTGTTGACGTCATTTATGAACGACCCCCCAACTTCTCCCAATAATCCATCTTTACATCCAAAAGCGAAAGAGTTTCAATTTTTTAATATTATCAAGAGGAAATGAACCATTGACGGCAATTAAATTTATTTTCAATCTCAATTTTTCCCTCCTTCTTTTCCTTTCCACTGCTCGACCATTTTCACTTTCTATAGAAATTTTTTTTCGCCCTTCACAATCAATTTTTTAAATTCCAGTTGAATGACATTGAGTGCAGTGAGGAAAAAGAATTTTTTAAATTCAATATTCAACTTGACTTTTTCAAGAATTTTTTTTTATTCAGGAAGGAGCGACTGGCAGTGCTGAAATAAATAAATTTTTTTATCCCATTCGTCAGTCTCACACTCATTAGACACATGAAGAAGTAATGCATCAAAATAAAAAAAGAGAATTTTATTGAGATTGATTGCGCTTCCGATTACGTAGCAGCTGATTGATCATTCTCACAAATTGAAATATAATCTCATTGCCAAATGTCAGTTTAAAAAATAAAAATAGAGTGAAATAATGCAAAATTAGTCACATTAAATTTAGACAAATAAAAGTGAAGAGAGAATTAAAGAGTGAAGTTGTGAGGTTTATGGTGGATTTGGATGTTTATGGCGCATTTTTGAAGATATTTTGTAGAGACTCTGAAGGTACACATGGGATACGATTTAAGGTTGGAATGAGAGAGGTTTTGTGGTTAATAGGTGGGGATTTCTTTGCTAGCATGGAAGGCTTTTAAGGATAGACATCACATGCTCTTAAAAGTTGGAATTTGAAGCCCAAAAGAGGTCCTGAGAAAGGCATTTATGGGGCTCATAAGGGTTAAAGTAGGAAATTTTTTATATCAACATGAGAGGCTCTAAAAGAACGAGATTTCAGGCTCTTTAGGGTCAGCATGTGAGGTTCTTACAGGGGTTCTTAAAAGACGACATGGATATTCCCTTAAGGGTCGACGTAGGATATTTCTTGAGGTCCACATGAGGTATCATTGGTAGTCCGCAAGAAGAATTACTAGATATTAATATGAGAAGCTCCTTAAGGTAGACATAAGGGGCTCCTAAAGACCACTAAGGCCATAATAGCTAAATTCACCAATTTCCGCGCTAAGGTGTCCCTATGTCACTCTATAACTCCCCATCTAATAGTCACTACAGTACCCCAGTAACGTGCCACTCGGGACCAATTTCTTATGAGCATATTTAACCACAAACATCCATAGAACTCTACGGCAGTTCTTAAAATTCACAAAATATGCAAAACTATTTCTTAAACGACATCAAACCAACTATATACTAACTGCATTTCTACCCAATAATTTATTCATGAGCAGATAACATGCAAATGTTTTTCTCCACCTCTTTCTTCTCAAAAACTAAGCTAAGAAACGACTCAAAAGACGATAAAGAACTGCTTACAGAATGAGTAATGCGAATTCAATTCACCGATTCACAGTTCTTTTTGTGCGCCCCTTACTTCTTTATACTTTTTTATTTTATTTTTATCAGACAAACAAAATCTTTAAAGTGACTAATGCGCTTAACAATCTATCTCCATCTCACTCTTACATTGCACACTGAATAAGTGATGATGATGAAGAGAAGAAATCCTTTAAAGTTTTTTTTCTTAATGTGTGTCAGTGTGTGCGGTAACTGGCAATGACTCGTACGTATATATCGACCGTATGATCATCCAATTTAGTTGTCAAATGCAAACATTATACAGCATAAACTTCTCTACACTCGCTTTTTTACGGGATTTTAATCTGATTTTCTCATGAATCGCATTTCGTTAATGCCGGCATCAAAGGAGAAGCTCCTACTTCTTCAATTTTATGCATTTTTAAGCGGAAAATGTGTTAATTAAGAATCGAAATGAAGAACAAGTTTGAGTTGGATAGGGTACGGATATAATTTGAGATGGATGATGATGACGCATCTTTTTACATTCTCGGAGTCATTTGGTTAGTGAATTTTGTGGAAATTGGGTTAATGCAAAAGGATTTTTGGATGAGAAATTCTTTGATTAATTGGGTTAGGTATGTGATTTTGTAGAAGATGATATTAGGAATGTGATATGTTGGGATTGAAGATAAAGTTGAATATGTTCATCCCCGAGTGGTGTAAATTTTCATTAAGCTGGTACAGAGTTGTTGTGGATTTATTTGTCATATTTGGGATCAACCTGACGGAAATTTGGCTTCAAACCATCGTGAGGTATGCCCTAGCATTGATTAAGTTTTTCGCAGGGTAGGAACATCACACTTGTATGTTCGTACCATCATAGCTTTGAATAGCATGATTTGTATCATAACAGAGCCTATTTTAAGATAACAGTGCATTGTAGCTACAAAATAGTCATGTCATGAATATAGGAGTCATTAACTTATTACGTTATTCAGAACAGTGACGTTTTAGACTCCTATTGTTACAAATTTACGAAAAAAATTCTTTAGGTAAGACTCTTATAAAATTTCAGGCCCCCTTCCCCTCAAAAAGCGAACCTAAGTTCACTTATTACCCCATATTTGGCCCCAGAAAAGTTGGACCCCTGGTTGGTTACATCTGCACCATGCTGGCTTCCAAATTGCTCCTAGCATTCATTAAGACTCGACAGTAATGAGATTTCTGAGGTTTAACTTTATTTCAATATTATAGCAACCTTTTTACTTAATTTAAAAAATACATCCATACTACAGCTATCAAAAAATCGCAATACTGTGACTCACTCAAGCCTCAATAAGTTCAATGTTAATCAAAACCACTTAATTTATAGCCGATAAGACTAGCTGGGTAATAAAAAAAAACATTGAAGTTGAAACGAAAACAAATCATAAAATCCGTTGGAATGAAATAAAAATTGAGGAATCGAAAATAATACAAAAAGCAGAGTCAAAATTGGGTGTGTTCATATCATGTTGAGATTTATTCAGTTTTTACTTACCTAACGCACTACCGAGCAGTGTAATAATGACTATCAATACAATATCCAATTTCATTTTATTGCTTTTTTGCTTCTTATTTCTTTTGAGTTTCTTTCTCTGTATTTTTTTCGACTCTAGTCAGAAAATTATCATCACATTTTTAAAAATCATCACATAAGGGCAATAAATTTTATTCCAAAAAATTCTCCATGCTTATCATGACGTCCATATGCCAAGGACATTCCTTTATCTTTATCACTTTTAGCGGACATTATGTCCATGTCTATTTTTAGTTCAATTTAACGTTTAAATGATGCATTTCATGATTTCTTTCTGTCCCTTGTCCTTTTCCTTATTCTATTTTAAAACACGTTGAATACACTGCACGCTTATTACACACAACAAATGTTTCACTCAAAATATCATGAATCACATTATTAACAGAGAAAAAAGGTTCAAGGATCTCCAAATGGAATAAGTTTTTTTAATGCCTTTTCTGTTATTCTTGTTTATCTTAACTTTGTCGTAGACTTTTTTTCTATTTTAAGCTGGTATTGTTGTACGGCTGTTAAAGATATGAAATTATTCTGTTGGATATATATATCTGGAAATAGAAGAAGAAGAGAAAATTTGGGGTTGATTTAATTAATTTGATTCATGAAGGACACATTTAAGGTTTTAAACAGTTTTTAGAGCAGAAATAAAGGCTTTAAAATGGGAATGGGAATAAGGATGGAGAGCATTTCAAGGTGAATTGCTGAATATTATACGCTATTAAAATTCATGAACGATACTGATTGTTTTTGTTAATATTTGAATTTAAATCGTCAGATGGGTTTCATAACGTGACTCGTCGTTCGAGGAAAAATAAGAAATTCAGGCTCCCCTTTATATTTGATTTTTAACTTTTTCAGATGGTACTCTAATCCAAAGCCCCTCTAATCACCCCTTAACTACCACTACTCTAAGCAAACATAAACTTTGTTTTTTTTTTGGTTTTCCAGGTCTTAGCTATGAATAGTCAAAATAATCGAGAGGGCTCAGTTCCCCCCTCTGTTGGTTACGCTTCTTCCTAAAGCAAACATTAGAGTATAAGATATCTTTTAGGCATGCAATGGGTTCATTGTAAAACAAGATCAAGAGTGTGTCTTAAAGGATACCCCATTGCAAGATTGTAGGGTTATCTGCTTATCAAAATATTTTTGAAATTTAAAAAAATTCGTAAAATTTTCCATTAAAAATTTGTCTGACCATATGCTTGGTTTTTCAGGTTTTTTGAATATTTCCTCTAATTTTTTACAATTTTAGCAAATTTCCTCTATTTGACCAAAAGAATTACTTGTTTGATAAAATTAACCTAATTTAATTAAATTTAAGAAAATAGATGACTTTCCTGTAGAATTTCTGGTCATCCGACTCAAAATTTCATCAAATAAGATTTCATCTCCAATCCAATATTTCACAGCAATCTCAAGGACAATATCAGTCCACCTCAAACAAATATTTTTCATTCCTTTCCAAATAAAACATTTTTTTTATCATCGATAGAAATCATCTGCTTCCCCGCACCGACGAGAGTAATGGAAAGAATTTTTAAGATACCCGGAATGCTAAATAAAATTAATAGTTTTATTGGTTTTAAACACGAGACAGCTGGAAATCTATTAATTTTCATATCTGCATTTTTATGGTCCCTCGAAAAAAAAAGAACCGAACGAACAAGCATGAAACTAGAGAAAAGGAAGAACAAGAAGAATAAGAACGTGTGTGCTTCTCGACAGTTTAAAAAAATAAATGAAGAAATAAATAAATTTCACAACTTTGGTGTTCCTCATGTGAGTAGAGCAAGTTCGGACTGTCGGTGGATGTAAGTGAGAAAAAGAGATGGAAAAAATAATTTATTAGAAAGGTATTCAGCTTATATCTACATCATACACCCATATTAGACAATATATTGCTGTCTATCCTTTATTAATATTTTTTCATTCATCTTCATCCATATATGCAGTACTAATAGAATGTTCTCGAATGTGCTGTGGATAGTGGTTCTCGATGAGATAGTTTTGGATGGAAATTAACATAATTGATTGAGTTTTGGAATTGATTTTGTTTTTAAAACACGAATTCAATGAGATTTTTTCAAAGAATATTGAATTTTTTAATTAATTAGTTGCACAATATACACAAATTTTGACGAGTAGCGCATAATCTACATGAAATTTTGTCGATAGCGTACAATCTACAAGACTTCTCAATCCAAAATTCGCACAATGTTCAAGAAATTGAGTCTAAAGCGTACAATCTATTTGAATTTGAGTCAAAAGCGCATTGTCAACATGAATTTAGAACAAAAGCGTATAATATACAAGAATTTACATCGAAAGCGCATAATCAATGTATAAGAATAAACAATGTAATATAAACAATGTATAAGAATTTGACTCAATTGCGCATAATCTACAGGAATTACAGTCAAAACTGACAATCTACATGGTTTTAAATCAAATGTAGCAAAATCGCCTTAAAATTATTAAAAACCCAATCAATTATGAATCCCTATACCTCAATCATCCACCGACTGCTATTTATATTTGTGTTGGATAATTTCATTAGCATTATAATTAATTAATTTTTATATTCTCTCCTTCTTCCTCGAAAAACGTCAAATTTGGATGAACAAAAAAAAATCTTCACACTTTTAAGTGGATGAATAAAAAATTATTCCGTCTAATTTTCAATTCACTCCTCCCGTGTGATCTCAACCGACTTCTCAAAAACTGAACTTTTATTCGGCTATTAACATTCTTGAATGATTTAATTTTCTCAAAATTTCTTTTGTTCTAAAAGAGCATATACCGAAAATTTATACATATTGGAAATACATACATAATGAAACCGCCGGTGATGTGATAGACAGGCATGAGAGAATATCAAAAAATAAGGAGATGAGGTAGAGGGAAAGAGTTGCAGTTGAGTGAGAAGGTTTGTGATGTTTAAGACGCATTTTTGACGACTTTTAAAATTTTAGAATAGAACGAATAAGAAAAGAAATTTTAGACAAATTCAAAAAAGTTTTAATTAAAATTTAAAAAAAAATTGAAAAACTGAACAATTTTTAAGGTAAACTAGAAAATATTTAAAAATTAAAAGCCAAACATTTCAAAAAATTCCTAAATATTAAAATTTTTAAAATTGTTTAAAAAGCCAAAATTTAAAAATATTTAAAAACATAAGATTTTAAAAAGGTTTAAAAAATAAAATTTTAAAAGAGTTTAAAACATAAAATTTAAAAAAAGTTTAATAATTATTTTTAAATAAAGTTTAATAATTATTTTTAGATTAAGTTTAATAATTATTTTTAAATTAAGTTTAATACTTATTTTTAAATTAAATCTTGAATTAATTAACTCAAATATATTGTTCAGTAAAGTTATCCATTATCCAATTTAGCACTTCTCACTCAATTTTCATATATTACGCATTAAAATTCTCAAATTACAGACAATCCGCTGCTAGTTCCTCACAATCATTCTCATCTCTATTTCCAATAAAAAACTAAGAAACAAAAAATACCGATTCAAAATAGAAGAAGACAAACGAAGAGCAACGAAAGAGAAAAAGACAAGAAGAAGATCTTGATCGATATTGTAACAAATTTGAAGGAATTCTTTTGTGATGATGAGAGAAACATATGAGAAAGCAAATAGATAAAGATCTTGGGATCGATGATGATGGTTTCTGTTGGACAAAGACTCCTTCTTCAAAATTAATTCAAGAAAAAAAAATTGAATCTCATTTAAAAAATCTTTTTTTTTGTTACTGCTTCTTTTATTTTCGATTCCTACTCAACCTTTTAAATCACATTTGTGAAGATTCTCATCTTTATTTTTATATAATTTTTTTATTCTTTATTGGCTTATTGGATTCGATTGGAAATGTGAATTTTATTTTATTTTTGTTTGACAAAAAAGTTTGGAAATTTTGTAGACGTTTACGGTTAGTGAATATGGATTTTAATGCGTTTCTAACGCATTTTAGAATTTTAACTTTCAATATTCCAATCTATGTTCTAAATCAATTTAGGGCTCCCTGGATCATTGAAAGGATACCCTCCGGGTGTCCTAGGATGACCTAGAGTTGCCAGTGGATGCCTTGGACTACCAGATTCTGCCAATCAAGCCACAAACCCACCAAACCAACTCCAATCTCACTTAAAAATCTGCTAATTCTCAAATAAAACAGCAAAATATAATAAATTTGAAAAAAGTCCATCAGCATATCCACCTACACACTACACTTCACAGAAGAGAAGAAAAAAAAATTCTATCATAAAAATTATTATTATTTTATTTTTCATCTCGCAAGTCAATTCAAGCGCTGAAATAATTTTTATTCTTGACATATTTTCATCTCAAAAATTGGTCAATTAAAATGCTTCTAGATCAACAATCGGCAGTTCCAATAAATTTTATCTTTATTGACACCTCTCGACATTATTTGCATATTTTGCCGTTCATATACGTCGATGTAAATTTTCATCTATTTCTTCTCTATTTGAGTCAATTACTACACGACGTCATGAATAAATATTATGTGTGGTGAGCGGAGGAAGGAGAAAAAGCGAAGAATGAAGCACACGCGGTGTAAGAATCAACAAACCGCGACGCTTTTAGAGTGAGTGAAAAAAATAAAGAAATATTTAAATTGATATCATAAATAATCCTAAACAGTGATTTCAATTTAAATGGAAGAAAATTTCACATAAGGGTAATTCCATGAGTGAAAAAGCGTTTCAAAAATTAATATTTTCTTAATATCTCTTAAAATCATAAAGTTAAGCTTAATCTCACTAATTCAACTTATGTAGAATTAAAATATCTATCATCCTGGATACTAGCTATCTAATTTAAACATGTCTGTTTCAAGATATTTTAATTAATGTGTTGTCAATTTGTTAACACTACAAAAAATCATTTTCAAATTTTTGCAAAAATTTCACTAAATACACTATTTAATTGCCAAAAAACACATGACATATGTTTAAAAGTATAAATTACATTACATTAAGTAGTTTATTACTTCTTTCATACTGTAATTAAGCGTAAAATCACAAAAAATGTGTCAATTTGTTAACAACCAGCCGATTATTGCAAAACACAAACACTTTCAAATTTTGAAAAAACCGTTAAATCTTAAAGCATTGATTCGACAAATTAATATTATTAAGGCTTATTAAGATGATGAATTAATTTTAAAATATTGTTATATTAAAATTACATTGCTTTATGTTACTGTAACTTCACTAATTATTGACACAAGTTATCAAATCATTAAATAAAGAAAAAATTTAACGGTTCTCAGAAATTTGAACTGAAACAAGTAAAAAAATATTACAACTTGATTTTCATCAGTTCCCTTCACTCGTGGAATTACCCATAATTTTTCTCTCTCTTTTTTGGTTTCTTCCATAATGACGATAATGGATTTTGAGTGTCGAATTGTATGGGAGAGTTGGCGCGCATTTATTGATAAAGAAGTTTTATTTTGTTATGAAGCTATTTAGAGTTCGACGAACACGTCCGGAAATAGGGAAGATAAATTCAAATTACAAGTTTAAAGACAAATAAAGTGAATTTTTTGTGGGGATAGAATAATTTTTTTGAGAATTAAGTACGGAAGCACTTCAGTTTTGAGAAATTGAGAGCAATAAAAATTATGAATGCATTAAAGACTTTAAGAAAATTGATGAAATTGTTTGAAAAAGTTGGGAATTTACACAATTAAAATTAAGAGTCTTCGGTTGGCATTCTATTTTATTTTGTTTTATTTTATACTAAGTGTCAATTCTGGAAGTATGAGAATCAGTCGCGAGTGGTCTCGAGAATCCAAACCCCCTCTGACCCCCGAGCAAGATACGTCATGGATTCCAAGTACAAGTGAATTTTGGAATTCAGTAGTATTTCCTGAAAACTGTTGTATTTCATGGTGCTTCAAATTATTACTTTGAAAAGTCAATTTCTGTTACTATTGATGAAACATAAGCAAGGTAGTTATTGTTCCTGAAATTTTATTTTTAATGGATGCTTGGGTATATATTTTTGTACTTTAAGTCAGAATCTGTGTGAATTGAAACCTAATCCTCAAACAGGGTGATATCCGATGACTACTCAATCTTATACTGTAGTACATAAATCATCCTTTTTATACCTTCGTGCAGTTCCATTCCTAGCTCAATTCTAAGACCTATCTACTCAATATATGTTCTATATATCTACCTTATAGAATTTATACCAGTTTATGAGGTGACTATGCTGCTAAAAGATCATTCAAATATTACAAAATGCCAAAAATAATTATTTTAGACCCCTTTGTATGGAGTAACCCCTACATTATCCACATAAATTAAATTTATATCCAATTTGCACTCAAAAATCATCATAAGCTAGTCATCATCCATTCTAACACATCTACAAATAATCTTTCATCTGAAAACCCCCACAATTCCATCAAGAATTCTTAATAAGTCTCATAATTTCACCATTCACTTCATCCCAAGTCTGTTTACCCTCTCACAACCTGTATAAACTAAAAACACTCAGAACGCTCATCAATTTTTCAAAATGTACAGTACATCAACTCAGAAGAAGCAAACAGAACGCGCTGACTAAAACCTTCACTTTTTTATCAGAATAATGCACTACAACAAAAACAAAAAGTCAAGAAAAAAAAATTCTTTTTCAAAGTTTTCGTGACAATAACAAAAAAAAGAAGAAATAAAATAAAAATTATTGTCATCGTAAATATATTTTAAGTTAGTAGAAATGAGTAGAAAAAATATTTATTTTAAAGTGCAAGCACTTTTATGCATCGCTGTTAAGTTGATGACTATAAGACACATTCAATTGCACTTTGCGACGACGAAGCATCTCGCTAAACTGTCAACTTTTGTGCATTGTTATTTATACACTTCAGAAAAAAAAAGTTTTTATTTCTTTTTTATTCCACTTCTATTTGCTCTTCTTATTCACTTTGAGGAACGAGCATATAGAGAGTCTGTTGTTATATAGCATTAGGATGGATGATGTTAATCGGCTGTGCATTTTTTTGTGTGTGAGGCAGAGCACAATTAACGAAAATAAGAGAAGGAAAATCTTCTTTTTTTGTGTTTTTTATTAATAGACGATTTGCGGCACACACGAGATCTTACTCAGTGCGGAAAATATTTAATCGGATTTTTTGGTGGGGGGATGTTGGAGATTGGATTTTTTTGGGCAGTTTGTCTTATGGGTAAGGCTGTGGATTAAAGGAGAATTCTAAAATTTAATTTAATTTCTCGTCAAACTCCCTTTTAGTTTCCTAAATGGACCACAACCCCTCCAGTCGTCAACCCTGAAGTCAAAACTAACTCCCCTGAAAAATGCGCTCTAAACCCCAAATTTTCTCATACTTCAAAATAATTCAAATATCTCTATTTCCTTCACACATCCCCTCCATCTCACTCCTTCACTTAATTTTGCTAATTTTCTGTATCAAATAAATTACACTTTCGAGACACATTTGAGATTCTATTGAGGCTTCTTCTGTCACTTTTTGTGTCTTACATCGTTTGTTTTTTGATTGTTTGAAATTTCGCGTAACGAAAAAAAATTGAGATTTTTTTTTGTTTGCGTTTGAACGATTTATAGACGGGTGTGAATGAACGATTAAGGATTGTTTGATGTTTAATAATGAGTTTGTTTGCTCATAAGTCAGGCTCGTGTTGATTGAGTGGGATCTTAAGTGGGATGTTAATTTTTTGCCGAAAGATTTAATGAAATTTTGGCAATGCAAAATATTTAAATTGCTTGAAAAAATAAATTAGTTAAATTGTTTAAATAAATTTGAAGTTTATCAAAATTTGAAGTTTTTTATTTAAAAAAAATATTTTAAATTTAAGAGAAATTTAATTTTAAAATTGTTTTTAAGATTTTTGATCAATTTTAAAACATTTGACAATTTTTTAGCTTTTTAATAAATATTTTGAATTTAAGAAAAAATTTTTCAACTTTTTTAGAAAAATTTTGAATGGTTTTTAAGTTTTTTTTTTAAATTTTTTGGATCATTTTTTGAAATTGCTAGTTTCAATGAAATTGATAACTACCTAAATTTTTATTTTATATTACTCTAAATTTATTTTCACATTTTTATTAAGTTTTATAAAACTTTTTTAAATGATACAAAATTTATTTTAAATTTTTAATTTTTTTTAATTTGTTTCAAACTTTTTTGAAATTTTGTTTAGTTTTCTTAAATTTTTTGAAATTGCTAGTTTTTTAATATATATTTTGAATTTTTTAAAAAAATATTTTGAAATTAAAATAAAATTATTTTATACTTTTTAAATGTTTTTCTAAATTTATTTTTATATATCTAATTCAGTTTTATCAAAGTTTTCTTTGTAAATGATACAAAACTAATTTTAAATTCATAACTTTTTTTTGTGAACATTTATTTTTTTAAATATTCTTTATCAGACAAATATTATTAAAATATGCAAGAAAATCTCCCAATAATCAGCAAAAAATACAATAATCACCATTTAAGCAGGTGTCAATGTACTAATACCCAGCTAAGAATTTTTATTTCAAGATAAAATAAATCATCAATATTTAAAAATAATTCCTGATTCAGCAAGAATTTTCTCCCCATAAAGCCACTAAAGACCGCTAATACCTTTAAAACTAACGACAACTCTCAAACAACAACAAAAAAAACTTCAACTCGTTAGCGATAAATTATTCTTCATCGCACATTTCTCTTCATCCACGGCAGCAGAGTCGACAAAAAGTTGAAGAAAAAAAAATTCTACAAATGTAAGAATTCTTTCAAACACTCAATAATTTATATTTGAGAAAATACCGCTAAATATTTTCGTGAAACGTCCAACCAGAGAAAAAAACATTTTTTGGTCAGCAGATAATTAAATTAATCCCATTAAGCACACTCATTTGAATTCATTACAATTTTTCAATTCTGTTGTCTCTCTTCTCGTCTTCTGTTTTGATTTTAATATTCACACATATCGAATGTCTCAAAGGTACGACTGGAGACATCGTCTGTGATGCACGGAAATACGGTGCGAGAAAAAAAACACCGTCTTTTGGGACTCAAAATTTAATCTAATTTTCGTTTGATTTGTGAGTTTTGAAATGATGTTGGTGGTTTTTGGGACTTGATTTGTGTGTTTTGGGATGTTTAGGATTAATTTTCAATGAAATGTGAAATTTGTTATTTTTAATTGGCTTAAAAGGGGAGGATGGGGTCATAAAATTAGGGATTATGGATGTCATGAATTTTTTTGAGGTTATGTTATGGACATTAATTTGAATAGAGCTTACTAGAGTGGATTTATTCAAATTTTTCATTGAGAAATTAAAATTTTACCTTAAACAAATATTTTATTTCATAAAAATTCTCACAAACTTCACAAAAACATTTTTAACTTTTTTCATATTTTTTTCTATTAGAAAAATTTTAAAAAACTATTTTCCATCAAAAAAACTTTAATAAATCTAGAAAATAAATATTATTGTACGTAAAAACTCTCGACTACGAATATCCGTTCGCGTGCTAACTGGCAACTGGATGAAAAGGATTACATCGTAACGACATCAACGTCCGCGATAAAACTAAATTCAGAAATTGCATGCGATGTGAAAATTGAATCACAGACAGATTTTTTTTCCTTGTTGTTCAGTTCCCTCTACTGTGATTCGGGCTGATTATTAAGAGAATGAATTTTTTAACGTTGAGTGAAATAAAAATAATCGTTCGTTGATTGTGGAATGAATTGGTAAATGGGAAATAAATTGAGAGAAAAACTTGAGGAGAGGATTTTTCTTGTGTGAGAGAAGATGAGAAGCGGTTGGGATTTGTTTTGAAACATTCAAAAGCATTGAGTAACGAATTTTTGAATGTTTTTATTGCTGAAATGCATTTTTGGATGTTTTGATGCATTTTTCAATGTTTTGATGTTATCTGCGATGTTTTCTGTAGTTTTTGGAATGTTTTAGGCAATATTTGAATATCTTGTAAACAAATTTATCATTTTAATGTTAATGCTGATTTTGAGTTTTGAATTTTAATTTCTAAATTTGGCAAATTTTTTGAAAATGTTGGGACTTTGCTATGATCAATTCAAAGTTTAATTAATGCAGATTAAGCAGTTATTAAAATATTTTTAAAAATTTGCTTTTAAAATGTTCCTAAAAGCCACTTTAAAAATTATTTTTAAATTTTAAAATAATTTAAAACTATTTAGAAAATTAAATTTTTTTAAAAATAATTTAAGAATTATCAATTATTATTAAATTTTTTTAAAAATTATTTTTAAAATTTAAGAAACTGAATTTTAGTTTTTTATTAATATTGACAAATTGCCATTTGTTTTTAAACGGTTCGGGGACTAATGAGCATTGAGCTACTTAAAAGTTTAAAAATTTAAAAAAAAATATTTCAAAAAATTAAAATATATTTCAAAAAATTAAAAAATATTTTAAAAAACTAAAAAAAATTCTTAAAATACAAAAAATATTTCAAAACATTAAAAAATATTTTAAAAAACTTTTAAAATTCAAAAAATATTTTAAAAAATTAAAAAAAATATTTTAAAAAATTAAAAAAATATTTTAAAAAATTAATAAAATATTCAAAAAAAATTAAAATATTGTTTTTAAAAATTAAAGAAAAAATAAGAATTTTCAGTTTATAAATTGATTTTAAATTTTTCATGCAAATTTAAGATGTTTTTTTTAAATTTTCCTCTTATGTTATGACTGAAATTGATAGAACTAACTCAAAATCCAAAAGTTTGCCTTGCTCTGGTACCTGTTTAATAATTTCGACCCCTTCAATGAAATCAACTGACAAATATAATAAACCAGATCTGTTTAATTCATATAAAGATCTCACAGGTGAAACCCCCTGCAATTATTATTTTAAATATTGAAAATTTACGATTTATCCAAATCCAAAAAAATCCCCTGAATGTTTCAACATCATTTTTCTCAAAATATAATATCCCATACCTCGAATGTTTATCTTTATTCCATAAACAAAACAAATTTATTCATCTTAATAACGCCTTTGGCTCTTAGATAATCCATTAATTACCAAACAAATCCATTTTGTCAATCCCTAATAATCATAATTAAAGACACACTAATGAGCTAATGTGTAAAAAATTTCGTATTCTAAACAAAATATTCTCATCGACCTCATGCAAAGTCAAAACAAAACACATCCAAGCATGTTTAAGAAAAAAAAAAGTAAATTTATTGCATTTTGACTTCTGTGCGACACAAACTGCTTCTTTAACTGTCTACAGAGTGATTAAGATAAATGAAAACTTTTATTCTCTCTCAATTTTTCTTGAGTATTTGTTGATAGTTTCATTTAACTAAAATGGCCATTGCATATTGTATGTCATATAAGTTTTATGCGCAAATAATAGTTTTATGGCCGATTCATTATCTCACGTCGAGAAAAAAAGAAAGAATGAAACGAGAAGGGAAATAAATCGACATGCCATAAAAAAGCGCAGTAAAAAATCTTTTCTACGGTTGAGTTAGAATTTATTCTTTGCCGAATTTATTGCTGGTATTCAGTTTTAGGAGAGAGGAAGGAAATTAGACATAATTGGAAATGATGAAAGAGCTTAGCGCAGTTTCGGGTGAGTTTTTTTATTGGTCTATAAAAATTTTGAGAATGATCAAGATTATTGTACAGCTTCAATGATGCTCAGCTTTATTAACGGTCAACTTGATGAATGCTTTGCTTAACTGACGCTCAGCTTCAAGAACGCTTAGCTGCTTAGTCTGAAGGATACTAATGTTGATAGATGATCAGGGAAGGCACTTAGTCTGAATGACGCTCAGCCTGAAAGACACTTAGCTTGACAGACGCTCAGCTTGAAAGATACATAGCTTGACTGACGCTCAGATTTAAAGACATTTTGCTTGATTGACGCTCAGCCTGAAAGACACTAGTTCGATTGACGCTGATCCTTAAAGAAACTAGCTTGATTGATGC
Organism: Chironomus tentans; assembly: GCA_963573255.1. Lineage (NCBI taxonomy): Eukaryota > Metazoa > Arthropoda > Insecta > Diptera > Chironomidae > Chironomus > Chironomus tentans. Next base: position 20,388,659 of record OY754302.1, read on the forward strand.
TCAGCCTGAAAGAAACTTAGCTTGATTGACGCTCAGCCTGAAAAACTTTTAGCTTGACTTATGGTTATCTTGAATAATGATCAAAAAAGAGGACGATAAGGTTGGATGATGCTTAGCATGGATAAATTTCATTTTAAAACACACAAGCTGAATGACGCTCAGCCTGAATGACGCTAAGCTTGAATAACGCTCAGCTTGAATAACGATCAGCTTAAAAATACTTTATTTCTTAAAATTTAAGATTATCTCAACTGAAAATTTCTTAATTCAGCAAAAAAAATCATATCAACCAGACAAAATTTAATAAATCCACCCATTTCCCATGACAAAAAAAAATCTGCGTAAAAAATTGATGAGCACAAAGAAGATTTCAAAGTCGAGAGCACATCGTGTCATCTCCAATTTAATATTTTTTTTATGAATGATGATGACGATAATAATAACAATTTTTTTTTCGTTGTGTTCAAACATAATAAATGATTGTGCTTCTACATTCCAGATGCAGCTACAACAGAGTACCTCCCCTTTTTCTTCTATTATTCACTTCTTTTTTTCAAATATTAAGCGTAAACATAAAAACATTTTTTTGTCTTGTTTCATTATTATTTTTTTCAATTCATTGAAAATATGGATGATGAATTCAATGCAAGGGACATTTTAACCACTTTGTTTGTAGACAATTGCATTGTTGACTCTCTATCTCGTACTTTAATTCAATATTATGTCTATAATTTTTATTGTATTTGAGAAAATTATTTTTATAGCTTCGAAGAATGATGAAAAAAAGAAGAAGGAAGATGCACCTTTATGAGATGAAATATGCTTTTGCGAACAACACACATGAAGATTCTTTATGTGTCACGAATCACTGACTTTTTAATGAAAAGGCTCTTGATGTTTAATCCCACAGAAAATTTATGCATTTTGTGAAATAAAAGTTTTGTAAGAAGAAAAATTATTTTGAGATGAGTGAGTTGGGTGCGTGAATTTTGAGGTTATCTGGGACTAAGGCGCCTTTTAGGGGAAAAATAGCTTGGAGGGAACTCTTGAGACTATCCAAATGCTCTTTCATTTGCCTGTCTGTCTATCTGTTATTCCGTTTGTCTATTTTTCCAAAAAACTGATTATACCTCCTTCTATGGTGGATAATGTGCAGTGATATTGAAAATTAAGTAACCAGAACCAAAAACATTACCAGAAGGGGTCCATAGGTGCCCGAGCATTTACCTCGAGGGGCCACTGAGGCAACGTTATCAAGCACCATTTGAAATTTTTGATTTGGCCCCGAGCGTCAGAAACCCTTGCTGCGCCACTGCCATCCTCCTCTTTTAAAAATCTTAGGTACACCCCTGACCATGACCACGCAAACTTGAGGAACCAATAATATATATTTGGACCCGGGCACCAAAAATGTCTAAAATGCCACTGGTCTATTAACTAATCACTTAAGAATATCCCCAATAGATCCCCATGAAACAAACGCCATTCCAATTCAACCTGCATACATGATCCCATGAATAACTGCCTCGCCTGCTTACCTCATCCACAAAATTGACTCAGACAGCAGAAAAATTTAAAAAATCTTTATTCTTATGCAAAAAATTCACTCACAAAATGAACATTCTTTCCTCGTTTTTCTTTTGTGTCTTTCTCATAAAGCCAAAAGAAATAAGAAGACTGATGTGCCTTAGAAATTCACAGATGCATTTCATGACAATAATATATGTCAAGTTAATAATTTGTGAAGTGTTAATGAACATGATGCACAGCAGTTGTAAACACATCACAAGGAAGATTTTTTTTAAATGCGAGCGAGACTTAAAATGTGTTTCTCATTCCTGATGAACATTCATATGAGCTATGCAATGTGGATGCCATCAAAATCATTTCTTCTTTTGTCGCACATTTTAAAAATGTTGTTCATATGTGTTGTGTACCGTCGAGACATGAATTAGTAGTGTTATTAATTGGGTGGTCATAAGAATATTTTTATTTTACATTTCGACTATACACACGCACATCTGCGACCAGGCACCAACAGAAAAAGAATAAGAAAAATTATTTTTTGATGATCTTTCATGTTCGTCGTTAAACATTCTCATTTTTTACAGTCATAAAATAATTTCGTATAAATTTATCACATTAATTAAACGAAATCAAAATCGAGTGTGAGTGAAATAAATTTTCTGGCTAATCCGTTGGACATTTAATCCAGAGAAAATGATTTGTTGGATGAAGATAGATTTATGACGTTGATCAGCGATTTTAGGAGTGAAATGAAGGAATATGAAATGAGAAGTCATTATTTGCCACAGATTTTTGGCTGATTTGAATGATTTACGAATTTAAATTTTGCGAGAGGTGAGTGGAAGTCTGATTTTGAGTTAGACATGTCTTTTTAATGAGTGTTTTGTATTTTCTTGCATCTTAGATATTTTATTGAGGTATTTTGTTAACATGTTTCGTGTTCTTATCTTTATCTAGTATATGAATTGCTTTCTTTTGTATTTTTATGAAGTGAAATTCATAATTTTATCTGATTTAATTGGATTTAACTCGAAAGGTTTGAGAAAATTCATTAAATTGAAATAACGGTCATTTTGAATTCAAATATTTGGACGCAGACTTTCGCATCATTTGAAGCAAAATAAATTTCACATTTTTTACCAAAATTTGTTTTTCTTCAAAAAGTAAGTATTTTAAGCAAAAATAAGTAAAATTAAGCAATTATTCAGCATCATAAGACTAAAATTTACCAGTTTAATGCAACTGAAGCACCAAATTCGAATAAATAAGCAAAATTTTAAAGAAAATCAGTAACTCAACTAGTATAAAATTATAAAAAATAATTTTCAACTTTCTACAGTTAAATAAGCATTCAATCTGTTTCTGACTACTTAATAATCTCATAAACTTCCCGACAATCATCAACCATATTCATCAAAAGCACCCACTTAAAGCAAATTTCTACACATCACACATTAAAATAAGCTTTGTTTACATCCACCTCAAGTACATCTTCAACTTCCTCAAACTCATTTTGAATAAAAATTCGCATGAACTGCTTTTGACATGACAACGACGACAAAGAAGAGAAGCAAAGAAAGGCACTTATGACGAGATCAATCTGTTGCTCTTAAGGAGAATAAAATAAACTTTTTTCTCTTCCTTTTAATAACAGATAAATAAAAGGCACTTAAGTGCATTCTTAATTAGACGGCAATCATGGCAATCATCGTCATGAAGTTTATTCGTCATCAGGCAAGGCATTTGAGTGGAATTTTTGCATGTTTTGTTTTGGATCTTGCAATAATTTGTCAGAATTTGATTTGAGCTAGTTTTTGAATTTTTTGATGATTTTGTCAAATTTTTGATTTTTTTTAAATAAATCTTAAAATCTGGTTCAAAATTTTCAACCTTCTCGTCACACAAGCCAACATTTCCAACCACAACCCCTTCCATGTTTAAAAATAAAAAATCTGACAAAATTCCCTCAACATCAATCCCCATTAAATGCCTGCCTGCTCATGTCTAAGCATACAACAACCTCAAACAAAAGTATGAAAAAATTTCATGCAGAAAATGAATTGAAAACCACAGAAATAAGAAGATTATGAAGACACACATGAAACACTTCAAACATCAAACAACAATGAACAAAAAAAATTCTTTTCCGTTTTTGCTTATTCTCGTCTTCTTCCGTGTCATTTTCAAGAACCGACCAGAAAGTAAAATTTCTTGCTTTTGTCATTTTTTATTAGGTTTGGGATTAAAAAACATGAAATTCTTTCCTTTAATCTCCTTTTAATCTTTCACACATTCAACAGATGCTGGAGAATTTCATTCTGAATGGGATTATGAAATGTTTTGAAAATTCATTGATTACTGATCATGTTGCAATGTGTTTGGAGTCATCGATTGTGGTTTTGTCTGATCGGAAGGAAGGATTATAATTTGTTGATGCTGAAGATCTTTTTAATTGAATTGTGTCAAGATGATGAGATGGAAGATGAGGTTTGTGAGCAAATGTGAGGTTCTTAAATTTGGAATTGTTTTGAGCAGTTTTGAGGTTAGAGGTCGTTCGCAAATTATGGCACGCTTTAGGGCGGAGGGGGATAGCAGAATTTGTGACAGCCCAAATACAAAATTTTTCTTTCTTTGGAAAATTTATGAAAAAGTCGTTTTTTGCGTGATGTAATTTACGAACGACTCCTTATATATTTTATGCATTAAAAAATAATATGGATTCATAAAAAATGATATTCCCCATGAGCGTAGTCAGTATTTTAGAATCAGAATTAAAACAAAAATTTGTCTACAAACTAGCATTTTTGATAAAATATTCAACGAAAAATTAATCTTCTTAGGCCAAATCACCATCCTTGATTATCAAGAGCGTAGCCAAGTTAGGATTTTTGGTTCAAAACCTCCACATTCACGAAAGCTTTTTCATTTTAATATAGATTTAATTAACTACGGTAAGTATATTGCGCATTTTATTGCATTAAAATACGATAAGATAACTGCTAAGTTTTTTATAACCCAGTACCCTGTAATCAATTTTAACTGGGAAGCACCAAAAATAATCTTTAAGTGGGTCTTATCTTAAGTGGAAAAATGTTGAAGGAAGGGGTTTTGGAGTCTAACCACCCCACATGATGGCAAAAAACTAATTTTATCTAATTAATTTTTAATTTTTTATCTATTTTTTAATTAATTTTTATCTAATCTTTATCTAATTTTTATCTAAGACATAGGTAATTTAAAAAAAATTCTCCAAAAATATTAGTTTTTTAAATTTAAAACCACATTCTTCAAAAGTTTTTATAACACCCCTGGACCTTAAACAGCTTGAAGCAGTTGATAAAATCTTCAAAACTTAATTAACAAATTATAATCGCAAATTGTGATTCCCACTTAATTTTATATTAGGTACCCAAATAAATGAATTTACAGTCAAATCAATAAATTACGTAAAATTTGATAATGGAAAATGTATAAAAGCAAATGTAATCAAATAAAGGTTTAACATTCAAGTGTTAAGTTTAATTCAATAAATCGGAATGAGTTTAAGAATTTTACTTTCTATTTTTGGATTCATATTCTTGTTAAATTTAAATTTCATTCGTGGACAAAGTGAAGTTTTAAGCTGTAGTTATTCGGGTTCAACAAATGGTTATAAATGCAGCCTTACAATAATTAATCCAAATGGACTCAACAACTTTACAGGAATAAATGGGACGCATTTATCTGGTATGACTGATGAAGATGTTCGATACGTTTATGGTGCTGCTGGAAGTACTCCTAATATTCCGTCAATAATTTGTGAGAAATTCAAAAACACCAAGACGATTGAAATACTTGCCAAAGGACTTCAAATAATCGATGAAGATTCATTCCAAAATTGCAAAAATCTTACACATTTGGACCTTAAAAACAACAAAATAAGACAGTTTCATAAAAATGCATTTAAAGAAAATCCAGAGTTAATTGAACTACTTTTATGGTACAATGAGATAGCAGAGCTTCCAGAAGATCCATTCTCTAATCTTCAAAAGCTATGGCGACTCGACTTTGAATTAAATAAAATTACTAAGCTGCCTGAAAATGTCTTTAATCCATTGACTGGATTGCACGTGTTGTATTTGGAAAGAAATTTAATTGAGGAGCTCCCAATCAATGCGTTTAGTGGAATGCAAAATATGTCAATATTTGTAATACACAACAACAAACTTAAGATCGTTCATGCTGATTCATTTGGAAGCCTACCAATGTTAAAGGAAGTATACATGTATAACAATCAAATTGATGCAATTGATGAAAGATTTATTAACAATACAGGAACAACAAAATTTAACCTAGAAAACAATTTATGTGTGAATAAAAGTATTTCTGATACTACCGTGTCAAGAGAGAATATGAGACGAGAATTGAAGGATTGCTTCAAAAATTATGAGGAAATCATGTCAGGTAAGGCTTGTCTTTTAAATTATCTAAAATTTCTAATATTTCCAAATATTTATCCAGGATGTGTCAATGGAAATCTTGATGAAAGAGTCTGCAATCTTGAAAATCAGCATGAGGAAGTTGTAGGAGATATCAAAGCTCTTGGTGAAGAGAATGAGAAAATGCGTTCAGAAATAGTCAACCTTGCCATGGAAAAACAGGAACTAGAGGAATATGTTAGAAACCAGAACAAAATCTTTAGTGCTGCCATCGAGGAATTAGAACATCAGTTGTTTGAGCTGAAAGGATGCACGTGTGGCTGTTAATAAAACTTTAATCTTTCAAAAAGAGTTATTCTTAAATGACGTCAATAAAAAATCAGATTTCTCTTATCAAAAAATTTTTATCCAAAAATATGTTTTCTATGGAGTGCCACTAATCTCTCGACCCCCAACTCCTCCCCTCCTAAATATTGGACGTCATTAGTGAATGACTTCCAACATAATCTTCATGGAAAAGTTTTTAATGCGAAATACTTAAAATAATCTCTAAGTGCTTCAACTTTTATCGGTCAATTCCCTTCAAAAGCCTTTCTAATCATAACTTTATCATAATCATAGATAATGAATTTAAAAAAATTATTCCCAAATAGACTCAACAGCTTCACGTCTCTTACTGGTAAGATTGGTGATTTTCACATGCTATTCAGATGATCCCTGATTAAAAATTTTATAAACTTTTTAATTAAGTTACTGATAAAACTTCAACTAATATAATAAATAATGCATCGGGAACCACCGAAAAATATCTTCAAGTGGGTTTGATAAATTTTTATGACATTTTAGGTTCTTTTTATTATATTTATTTCACAAAAATATACAGGAGTTTAAAAGTATAATTTATGATGAACATCATTTGTGAACAACCCCATATACAATTTAATCAACCAGACATAATCACATATGACGATTACTACTTAAATTTAGGAAATATAAAAATAAATCCATAAAGTCACATTGCAAAGCTTAATAAAAATGAAAGCTGATAAAGAAAAAAATGTATAAAACCAATTGTTAACAGCTTTACATGTTACACTCCCTAAAATAAGTGAAAGAGTTAATTTGTATTTCAAAATATTAGAATGAAGTTAAGTATTTTGATTTTTGTGTTCGTAATTTTTTGGAACTATAATTTAATTCGCGGACAAAATGAAGTAATAAGGTGTGCGTACTCGATGAACATATTAAAAGGCTATCGTTGTGATCTTACAATAATTAATCAAAATGGACTCAACAACTTTACAAGAATTGATGGAACACATTTGTTTTTAAGGACAGATCGAGATGTTCGTTATGTTTCCAGCTCATCTGAATCACAAACCTTGAATATTCCATCAATAATCTGTGGGAAGTTTTTTAACACTCTTACTATTGAACTTTATGGAATAGGAGTTCAAAGAATCGATGATGATTCCTTCAGCAACTGTAAGAATCTTACATTTTTAGACCTCAGAGACAACAAGATCCAGCACATCCATGAAAACTCATTCATAGAGAATTCTGAGCTAACTTACCTCCTTTTATGGTTTAATGAAATAACTGAGATTCCAGAAAATAGTCTCACAAATCAGCATAAACTTGAGGTTCTTGATTTCGAGTCTAATCAAATTTCCAACATATCAGAAAATGCCTTCAAGTCATTAGTGAGTTTGAGGTTGCTATACTTGGAGAACAATTTAATTGAGGAACTTCCCAAAAATACATTCAGTGAATTAACAAACTTATTAACAATTGGGATATACAACAATTACCTCAAAATCATCCATGCTGATTCGTTTGGAGTTTTATCAAATTTAAAAACTGTTAATCTGTTCAACAATCAGATTGATGCGATTGATGAAAAATTTATTGACAATACAGGAGTTGGATCAATAAATTTAGTTAACAATAATTGCGCAAATAACATCATCATCGACATAACTCCATCAAGGCAGTTTATGAGGATAGCTTTAAGAGAATGCTTTGAAAATTATGAAAAAATTATGTTTGGTAAGTCTTTTGCAATTCTCTAATTTTTGAGTGCCCACTCCAGAGTTGGCAAGACGCTGAAAACCCGAAAACGTCGGACGCTAATTTTTTTTAGCGTTCGACGCTGGTAGCGTCCAACGCTGGTAGAAATTTTCGAACAATTTCCATCATTTTTTAACATTTTTCATCAATTTCCATAATTTTTCACTATATTTCATCAATTTCCATCATTTTTACTAAAGTTAAATTTTTTTTCGAAAATTTCTGCCAGCGTCGGACGCTAAACTAGGACGCTCCCAACTCTGGCCCACTCTTTGATATTTTTTGTGTAATTTTTTAGTGTTTAATTACTGATTGAAATTTTTTAATAGAAACAACTTCAACAACGCCTTTTCCAACAACATCAACGACCACTACAGTAACATCCTCATTACCAGCAACATTCACATCCACCTTTTCACCAATCAGTACAGAGTCTACAACAGTTGATTCAAATCTTCCACCAGGATGCGTCGTTGGAAATTTAGATAAAAGAGTTTGCAATCTTGAAGAAGAAGATGAAATTATCAAAAATAAGATCGACATTCTTACTGAAGAGAATCAGGAATTAAACCTTAAAATTGAAAACTTAACCTCAAAATTTGAAGAAACTGTTGGAAATTTAGAAAATAAAATTGAAGCACTTGCAAATGAGAAACAGGAACTTGAGGAAAATGTAAGAAATCAAAATAAAATCCTCACTGCAGCTATAAAGGAACTAGAAAATCGTTTCTTTGAGATAAAGGGGTGCTCATGTAATTGTAGATAAAAATAAGGGGGTACTTCAAGAATTCCCAGTAGACACCAGCAAATCAACTCATGATTCGTTATCTTATCACATTTTATACTCAATAAAGATTGTGTTTATTTTAACTGTATCTGTTTTAATACACAAACAAAAATACAACACAATGAATTTTTTTTCAATTATTTTCAGAAAAAACTCAACATGAAAAATGAATTAATCCAGAACATCCCACAAAAACCAGCAAAATACACAAAAATACGCAAATATAAAAATAGTTGCTGTTGCATCAAAAATCTCCCTAATTTTTATTCCAATTTTACAAACCCAAAAAAAAAATTCAATTGAATTTATTTCCCATCTCAATTTACTTCACATTTTTTTCATCCTCATATTTGGAATTAAAATAAACTAAAAATTAATTTTTGCTTTCTATTTTGTTTGTATTAAGGACATGAGGTAATGCAAAAAAGGGAGGAAAAATTGAATAAAATTGCATGATGATGAATTTGTTTCTCATTTTTTGAGGCTGATAGTTTTCGTGATCTGTCTGTTTTGTCGATTTTTAGATACACTGAAGCTCAAATAAATAGGGATTATAAAAAAAATAAAAATTTACAGCCCCTACGTCCTATAAATTTTGACGAACCCAAAATCCTATTTTATTTTCTCATTTTTCAATTGCACACAAAAGATCACATAAACAGCATCAAAACACATACTTCAAAAAATCATAAATGCGTAAATTGAGGCAGCTGCGATTTTTCCCCACAACAACAACAGTAGATTCTCTTGAATGCGTCACGAAATGAATAGAGCTGACTCATCCATTGCCTGATTGTCATTTAATGATGAGTGGAAAATCAAAATTGGCACTCGAAAAATTATTTTTTTGCTGATAAAATAAAATAACTTAATGTTACTATTTTTTGAGGATTTGATGCGACTGCACATGACAGAAATGGAAACTGTTAAGAAGTTTCTGAGAATCTCTTTATGGAATGGAATTCAGCAAACATGAAAAAGGTTGAACTAGAAAAATGAATGCAATTTATTTGAATTTGATTTTTTTTTGAATTTTGTTGATACGATAGGGAAAGAATTTGTGATGCAATTTATTGATTTCCTTTCTGTGTGGTGTAGATTGAAGAAGGAATTGGAGAAATTTATTGAAATTGATGCCACTCCTCCAGAGTGAATCTTGTTGAGTATTTTGAGAATATTCTTTATTCTAATGGCAAGAAAATTATAAATTTCTCTTGAACATCACAATAATTCTATAAAATATCTAGTTTTTAAGAATTTAAATTATTTAAGCATATTTTTTTATTGAGAACAGTCTATTTTGGATATTGAACAATTTATAGCCAAAAATCTTCATTCGAAATAAAAGTTTCAATGGCAGAGTGCTATACGGAACAGACCAAAAAAATTATAATTTTCAGATTAATGAAAACACGGGTTCGACTCCCATACAAATCTTAAATTTCTAGTCTTTTGTGTGTCCAACAAATTAGTTTTTTTTTGCATTCGACAACTTTTTTTGATTATTTTACTCAGCATTTCAGCAGATTTTCTAAATGAAAGTTTTTTTTGCTGAAACAAAAGTAAAATCCCTTTTATTTAGGTAGCAATCTAAAAATATTTTTAAATATTGAAAATTCTATACCTTAATATTTGTTTTTTTAAACAAAAATTCATGAATTTATGATAAAATTGATTTGAATTGAATGTGTCAAGCTTGTTTATTTTGTAAATTGAAGATATTTATTTACGCAATTTTGTTGTTTTGCTTGACTCTTGGGAAAATTTAGTCTGATTTTTAAATTTTCGTCTGACTTTATTATTATTGAGGCACAGTAAAATTGCCTTGAAAATTAGTAGAACGTTGGTTTGGGTGGGATTTCAGGGTTTTGAGCCCGCTAAAAAGTAAAACAAAAAACAAAAATTTGCTATAAAAAATTAAATATTTTCTGATTTTAATAATTAAAAGTGAAGGTTTTTAAGTAAAATTTTTAAAACAAAAATTGACAACTATTCAAAAATTCCAGATTTTATCACTGGCTTAAGGATCTTAAACAGAATTTTTCATGGGAGTGTATTTGGGGGTCAAAATACTATTTTACCCAAATAAGAAGACGACCATATTCCAAAAAATAAGGAAAAATTAATGAAAATCCACATTTCTTTCTCATGAGCACCCAATGCCTCAATAAAATCTCCCAAAATCAATCCAAAGGACGTAAAATTTCAACAGTTGACAAATGGATTGGTAATGGATTGTGAATTATTGACGTTTCAGAATCAATATCATTTATTTCTGCTCCTCTGAAAGGCTTGTTTTTTCAACATATTTATTACCATCATTTATATGGTGCACATAAAGTATAAATTTTATGTTAAATCATGTAGAAAATGGAAATGTGTTAAGTTGTCATTCGTATCAAATTGACTTGACAGCTTTGTTTTATTTTTTTGCTGCTCTTGATTGAATTTTGGATGTTTATGTGGTTGGGAAAAGTGAGAGTTTTTGAATTTTTTTGGGGATCAATTTTGAATTGTGTAGATACCCAAAATTCAGTGTTTGGGTGTTAATTTTGGATGAACTGAATAAGAATTTTTGGATCATTATTTCTGTTTTTCCTCATTTATAGACAGATTTTTCCATTTATTTAGCTATATAGGGTAGTTGACTTTTACAAAGTAAGTCAAAAATTCGAAATTCTCCTTAATCTTCTACCACTGACCTCTTCCCAACCCCCTCTTAAAATCCCCCAAAACTTTTTCCCACCCAGAACAAAATTAGCCATAAAAAGAACATCCAAAGTACATTAATCAGCATTAATCCACTAATTGATATTGCATTTCCTCAACTATCCCCGTGTATATTCATTAATCATCCCATAAAATAGACAAAAAACTATGTCAAAGGTAAGAAAATCACGACGTACAGATCACGCCAGAAACTTCCACGCTCTCTTGTGTTAGTTTTGAGTATAAACAAATATTACAATCCACACTGTCTTGTTTTAGATTAAATATGATATTTATATTTAGTTAGAAAAAAGAATTTGAAAAACCACAGTTTTTGGAAAATTATTCCTAAAATATTTTAAAACTTCAATAATTCTTTAATTAAAGCTTCATTTTAACTAAATTAAGTACAGAATGATAGGTGCTGACTTATTTTATACATCAAATAACAAAACGAATGTAAATATCAAATAGTTTTGAAGAATTTTATGAAAAAGTAAATCTACTGCAAAAAATCTTTCGTGGATTTACCTTATAGATCTTTTAGTTTTAACAACATCTAATATTATACCATAAAGTTTTTTTTGTACATCCACATTCTTCACTCCTATTCACTCCATTCAGGTTGTAAAAATTTGCTCAACCTAATCCGGTTTTCGTCCAAACTAATTATTATCAACAAGTAGTTAAAGTATGCGGCCGAGGTAACGAGGCCGCGAAAAATTTTTGGACCACAAAATACTCGTTTTTTGAAGTTTTGAACCCTTAGATGATACTTAATCCAAAAAATTTATAAACAGAAAAATGCAGACTTGCGATACACAACTTTGGCATCATTAGATTTTTTTAAAACAGAAGTATTAATACCGTATTAAAGTAAATTCAACTATTTATATCTTACGTATATCTATAGGCCGTAAGTTTCGTTTGTGCGACTGCAAACTTATGCTCATAGAAATAATTTTACCTAACTTTAACTATTTGTATGCAAATTTTAGCCAAAAAATCGATAAAATAGCGTTTACAACATATTTGGTTAAAATTAACATTTCTGGTTAACTTAATTAATTTTTAGGATAATAGTTATGATCCGAAAAATATTAATTTAACTTTTGTTAAAAAATAACTAAATAATTGGTAAAATTAACAAATTTTATGGTAATGATTTTAACCAAAAATTAATATTGATGCACAGTGGATCAATATTTTTTTATGCCCAAATTTGCACTCAAAAAGTATTAATAGTTCAAAATGTTCAATAAAAATGAGATCATCAGTAATCATGCAGAGCCTCTATGTCTAATAAATAAGATCCAGTTACCATCCAGAGTCTCTATGTCCAATAAAATAAGATCCAGTTACCATCCAGAGCCTCTATGTCCATAAAAATGAGAACCAGCAATCATCTAGAGCCTCTATGTCCAATAAAAATAAGATCCAGTTATCACCCAGAGCTTCTATATCCAATAAAAATAAGATCCAGTTACCATCCAGAGCCCCTATGTCCATAAAAATAAGATCCAGTTATAATCCAGATCCTCTATGTCCATAAAAATAAGATCCAGTTATCAACCAGAGCCTCTGTGTCCATAAAAATAAGATCCAGTTACCATCCAGAGCCTCTTTGTCCAATAAAAATAAGATCCAGTAATCATCCAGAACCTCTATGTCCGTTTATATAAGATTTAGTAACATCCAGAGCATCTATATTCAATAAAAATGAGAACCAGCAATCATGCAGAGCCTCTATATCCAATAAAATAAGATCCAGTTACCATCCAGAGCCTCTATGTCCATAAAAGAAAGATCCAGTTATCACCCAGAGCCTCTATATCCGATAAAAATAAGATCCAGTTACCACCCAGAGCCTCTATGTCCATAAAAATAAGATCCAGTTACCACCCAGAGTCCCTATGTCCATAAAAATAAGATCCAGTAATCATCTAGAGCCTCTGTGTCCATAAAAGAAAGATCCAGTTATCACCCAGAGCCTCTATATCCGATAAAAATAAGATCCAGTTATAATCCAGATCCTCTATGTCCATAAAAATAAGATCCAGTTATCAACCAGAGCCTCTGTGTCCATAAAAATAAGATCCAGTTACCATCCAGAGCCTCTTTGTCCAATAAAAATAAGATCCAGTAATCATCCAGAACCTCTATGTCCAATAGAAACAAGATCCAGTAATCATCCAGAACCTCTATGTCCATAAAAAAGATCCAGTTACCATCCAGAGCCTCTATATCCAATAAAAATAAGATCCAGTTATCATCCAGAGCCTCTATGTCCATAAAAATAAGATCCAGTTATAATCCAGATCCTCTATGTCCATAAAAATAAGATCCAGTTATCAACCAGAGCCTCTGTGTCCATAAAAGAAAGATCCAGTTATCACCCAGAGCCTCTATATCCGATAAAAATAAGATCCAGTTACCACCCAGAGCCCCTATGTCCATAAAAATAAGATCCAGTTACCACCCAGATCCCCTATGTCCATAAAAATAAGATCCAGTAATCATCCAGAGCCTCTATGTCCAATAAAATAAGATCCAGTTACCATCCAGAGCCTCTATGTCCATAAAAGAAAGATCCAGCTATCATCCAGAGCCTCTATATCCGATAAAAATAAGATCCAGTTACCACCCAGAGCCTCTATATCCAATAAAAATAAGATCCAGCTACCATCCAGAGCCTCTATGTCCATAAAAATAAGATCCAGTAATCATCTAGAGCCTTTATGATAATTCAATTTTTTTAAAAAAAAAATCCATTTTTTTTCGATTTTCAACGTGCTGTAGGATCTCAAGATTAAGTCCAAACATAGTCATGTGGGGTATTTTTGTAAACGTCATGGAAAGAACTATAAGACTAGACACAAAGGTATATCCAGTTTGAAAAAAACCCTGGGTCGTCAGGCGTTTGAAGAATAGTGTCATTTTTTCTTGGTTTGTCAACTTTGACAGCCTTAAGATCACTGAAAATTTCAAAATTTCCTAAAATGACTTTCCATTCCCCTGGTCGCTTGATATGTGTGACCAAATGGCAAAAAAACCAAATTTCCATATGCACATGGCTCGGCTGTGACCCTGATCACCAAATTTGTGGACAAAAAAGACGCCAAAAAAACACGTTTTTCAAGGTTTTGGAACTAAAGATGATGCTTAGTGCAAAAAGTTTATATACAGAAAAATGCAGCCTCGCGAGGGCAAACTTTTAACATCATTAGAATTTTTTTAAAGATAGGAGTCTTAATACCGTAGTAAAAAAATGTGTTTTGACCGAAACTAAATAACTTACACGCTTTTGCGTGGAAGTTAAAAATGAGAATAAAAGAAGCAACAAAAAATATTCTTTGTTCTTATCAATCAATTACATGAACTGTCAAGAAAAGTTTCGTCCATGGTTAAAAGTAATCTATTTCCTTGTTTCATGAACAATTCAAAAGGTTCAGGAAGAAAAAACTTTGCACTTTACCTGGAAAAAAATGAAAAAGTTTTGTTTGATGGACATTGGATGGTGAAAAATGAGCTATGTCATAGTTCAAATCATGCTCAATTTACTTCCATTTTTACTTAATCAACATCACTCTTAGTCACTAAAAATGATACAGACATAAAAATATCTAAAAATAAGAACCGGAAAAAGGATACAAAAAAATCTGAGAGACATGAGAAAAATTCCATAAAATTAAACATTCGGCATGGAATCAAAACTCATAATCGGATTTAGAGAATGAAATTTTTATTTTCATGCTTTAAAATGCGCCTGCATGCACTTGACGTTCCCATGGAGAATTGTGACAAGTGTTTCATATCATTTCAAAGGAGATTAAAAGTGTGACTCATTTTGTATTATTTATTTGTTAGCTGAGAATATTGAGAGGTTGGATGATGAAGGGGTTAGGGTGATGTGATTTGACTACATGTCTGGAATGTCTGAATTTTGGGAGAATTGAGACAATTTTTAAGAGAATTTAAAGATTTGAAAAATAGCAGTCAAAAAAATTTGAAATATAACGATCAAAATATATTTGAAAATAACGTTCAAAATTTATTTGAAAATAATGGTAAAAATATGTTTAAAAAATAACGGTCAAAATTAATTTGAAAATAACAGTCCAAAAATATTTGAAAAATAACGGTCAAAATATATTTGAAAAATAACGGTTAAAAAATATTTGAAAAATAAGATAATTTAAGTAAAAATGCTCTTTATCCTCCTATCAACTGCATTTATCCCTAACTTCCCCAATCATCCTCAATACATGCACAACCCAATAACTGTAGCAAGTGCTTAAAATTATTCAAAATTTTCTGGTTTTTATCTCAATTGTTGTGGAAAATTTTAAAGTTTTCCTTCCTCTTGGCAATGAATTTTAAATACAAATTTCATAAAATATTAAGAATTGAACCCCTTTACTGCCATCGGCAATGCACGTGCTTGTCTCTAAAACTCACTTTATCACCTAACTTTGCATCTCTTCCTTTATTTCTAATAAATCGTCATCCCTCTATAATTTCTTTGTTGAGCTGGTCGGCTTTTTTTTAGATGTTCTTATTTTCTTTAGTTTCTAAAATGACTTGCATGAATCACAAGCATTGAATAATGTGGAATTAAAGGCAAGTCTTTATAATAAAAGTATTTCTTTGATCATCAGACAAGACCTTAATGTGCAATATAAAATTAAAATAAAACGCATGAGTTGATGGAATTTTCGCTCCTTTTTTACTCTTTAATGATTATTATCTCACTCGTGACTACAATTTTTTTTGTCCTCATGCTGAATTATTGTTATTATATTCTAAAGAAACATTTGTAATTAATGCTTCATGTTCTTTTTTATAGAAAATTGTTGCAAGTCATTTTTCGGATTGTGCTGCCTATCTTGTCATATATTGAGACATTTTCCATTTGTCATCTTGTCGCTGAATGTGTGATAACATCCGCTACGCTTCGAGGAGATTAGAATGAAGTATTCACGTAAAATAACGGGAAAACCCCTTTTTGTTGTTGTCATTTATTTGTTATGTAAATTATTATTATTATTTGGTACATTGTGGATGGGAGGTGATGTGTGTTGGTTTAGGAGATGGAAGTAGGGAGGTTTTTTTTGGATTGTCTGTTGATAATGAAGTTGATATAAAGTAGACTAGATAGAAAATCACTGAAAGAATGGAGTTTTGACTATTTTGAGGTAGATTTATGAAGCAACGACTTATTTCAAGTAAATTCTTAAGCGACGACTTATTTAGAGTAAATTATTAAAGCAGTGACTTATTTAGAATAAATTCTCAAAGCGACGACTTATTTAGTGTGAATTTATAAAGCAACGATTTATTTTGAATTAATTCTCAAAGCGACGACTTATTTAGAGTAAACTATTAAAGCAGTGACTTATTTTGAATGAATTCTCAAAGCAACGACCCATTTAATCCAAATTCTTAAAGCAACACTTCATTTTTACATCCAATACAAATTTTAAGGTCCTCATTAAAATTATTCAGTCTACATCTCGCTTATCATCCAATCCAAAACACACTAACTAACCCTCCTTACATCATTTTTGATTATTTATGCCTCAAAGGCAAAAAACGACTCTCTTTCTTCTTATTTACATTTATGCAAATATTCATTGGGGAGTGGAACATTGTGTTTGACAAATAATAGCAATGGTCGCGTGTCACAGCGATGACTTTCGCATCAATGTGCTACATAAATGATGATTTATTGCGCGTACTTTTTAATTTTTTCTCTCCCACTTCTTGTCGTCTAAAAAAGTTTATATCAATTGATTGTTTGGTTGAATGAGAACATGTTAATTATTTTCGTTGACGGATTTTTTTGAGATGTCATTATTGTCATCATTATAATTATTATTGGTGAGATGTCAAGAAAATGGATTTTAGTTGAAATTTAGAGAATTTAGTGATATTGTTGGGATTTATTTGGAGTTTGTTAGGATGACCCCCCACCCTGGTCATTAGGGTCTCAAAATAAGTATTTTTCAGAATTTTTTTTATATTTTGCAAGACTTTTAGATCTGACAAGTGGCAGAGCAAAAGAAGAACAACTGAGGATGCAGTCTTAGGATTCTAGGAGTGCAGAGTTCCATACATTGGGTACAAAAAACCATAACTACGTTATTGGACCCTATTTACCCATTTGTCACATAATTTTTATACAATTTTTCAACAACGGAATGTCACACAGCTCTAAACCTAATAAATCTTTTTAAAAAATCCAACACCCAAGAACAAGGAAATCAAAATTTATGATGTGCTGAAAGATTATGCAAAAAGGCAATAACTCATACATATCTCCTCACCATGCATGCATCCTTTTGTATTTGTGCATCCGGAGAGATTCACCATCTGAAGAAATATGAGAGGACATTCAACAAATGCTAGCATTCGGACCTGAGAAAATTAACAGTTTGGAAACTAACTCAGAACATGTGTCTTGCTGCAAAGGATGAAATTAATTTGTTGAAGAAAAGAAATCCTTAAAAAGGACACTAAAAAATAATTGCGGCAGGTTAAGATGAAAAATTGCCTCCATCCAGCAGGTAAAAATAAACTTCCGTTCAACAACATTAATCTAGCAATAAAGCCTTAAAAAGGATATAATTTTAACACATTTTCCATTTCAGGATGATTTTTAGAGTTGAAATTATTTTTATTAATAACAGATTTTTAAGAAATCAATTTCCAACTGTTGCCACTCGATTATTGAGTTAATTATATAGTCTGCTCGATTACAACTTTCTCACTCACTTGATCCCCCTTTTTTGAATGATGAAGCGTTTCTAAATAATTGATTCAATTTTTCTACAGCATAATTTGTCAGCAGATTCTCATCCTTCTGCTGTTGCTGCTGCTGTTCTTTCTCATCCCTCAACTTTTGATTTGTCACGTTGAATTATTTTAATTATGACTGAAAAATCGTTTGTCAGCGAAATGATTTTTCTCTCTCAATTTCTTTCAATGAAATTTTTTTGAGGTTGATGCACGGATGATTTTTTTTGGGTATGGGGGGAATTTTAAATTTAATTTGAGTGATTTTAGGGGAATTTTTATGATGACTTTAAGGATACTTTTTGGGAGTTTTTGTCAAGTTTACGCAAATTTTAGGCAGGGGAGTAGTCAGTATTTTTGAAGAAAGTGCCAAATTTTTTTTTATTATTGAAAAAATTAATTTTTTGGTTTAAAAATAAAATAAAATTAAAAATTTGTATGGAGTTTTGATCTCGAGGAGGGACGGGTGCCCGGGCACCTTAGGACCCTCTGGCTACGCCCCTGGTTTTGCGAGGTCGTTCACTTATGGTGTCTAAGGGTCACCCTTGTTTGGGTTCTTTCACTTAGCGGTCATTCACTTGGATGTCCATCATTTAAGGGGGGGGAGAGGGGTCTGAGATTTTGTGACACTTTAAACAAAAGAAATCTTTTGAATAAAAATTTTGTGACAAGGGAGGAAGAGAGGTCTGAAATTCCACTTTTCTGCATTACATCATTTATGAACAGCCCCTTGTTACGTCCATAATTTAAACTAGGATTTTAAAATTAAAAAAACTAAATTTCATTACTTAAAAATCCAAAAAATCTCCCAAAGGACTAAAAGTGTTGCTCTCAGTTCTTTTCCATCTGCATCTCAAAATAGCAGAAACAGCACAAAAATTTCTGTGTGGTCAAAAAAAAGTTCTCACATGAATATTCCAAGCAACATAAAATTGCATCATCTAAAATTCTAAATTTAAATAAATGCAGTCATAAAAAAGATCTCTTTTTGTTAGATGTGTGAAAATATGCAGGAACTGATGACACATGAATGTACATTTGTTTATTTTATCTAAATTTAAGTGTTTGGTTACTTGATGTAGACAAAAAAAATACAAATTTTTTTATTCTAGATATTTTGCTGATAGAATTTACGTGACGAAATGTACATGAATATTTAGATAAGAAACTGTTGAAACTATGCAACAGATTTTTGTTGATTTTTTTCTTCTATGCTCGATCGTGTGGATGAAGTGAAAATTGAATTTTTGATGAGATTTAAGAGATTTTCAATATAAGAAAATTGTGAAAAATTCCCGAAAGGCATACTTGAGAAAATGACGTTTGAAATCGCATTGGTGATATCATTAAGCCTGCTTGGTGCTGAATCGTTACCGAGTACACATTCAAAGTGGTGAGGTCTGCAAAACTTTAAGTTGTAGTTTTCAAATTTGAATTTTGGGACAAAATTAAATAAAAAATATGAAATTTTAAATTTTATTTAATAAAAATTATGAGATTTTTCACTTTTATTTAATACAAAATTATAAATTTTTAATTTTTAATTAATAAAAATTATTTAATTTTTAATTTTTATTTAATAAATATTTATTTAATAAAAATTATTAAATTTTTGATCTTTTTTTAATGAAAATTATTGAATTTTTTATTCTTATTTAATAAAAATTATTTATTTTTTTAAATTTTTATTTAACAAAAAAAATAATTAAAATTAATTACTAATTTTTATTTAATAAAGTTTTTGATTTAATAAAACTACTGAATTTTTAATTTAAATTTAACAAAAATTTTGAAATTTTTAAAAAGGCAAAAATTGACGTTTTTATAACAATTTATAATCGCATTAATGTCAGAATATTATGATGTTATTTACATTAAAAACATATTAAAAGATTACAAGACACTTAACAATAATTTAATTTAAAAATATAAATAAAGATCTTAATTTAAATAAATTTAAATTTCCAATATTTAATTAAAAATTCTCAATAATCAACTCAGAAAAAATCCAACTTTAATTCCTTCAAATACCTTACATAACCCTCACCTCTCTTGCTTAATCCCACTAAAAAAAGTTAACCAACTTCTCTCAATTCCAACTTATTTTAATTTTAATCCAACAACTGTCTTAAAACTCAATAAAAATTTCATGCAGAAACATAAAATCTTTAACTTCATTCAACAACTGTCATTGGCAGTGTTGTAAGATTTGCAATAATACAAATTTACATACAACTGAAAATTTATTCATTTTATTTTATTGCTGCTCTGTACTAAGCGGAATTGTTCATTTAAAAGAGGAGAAAAAAAGGTCTCACAAGAGTAAAATGAGCAGAACAACAACTGCTTACTTTTTTGAAAAAGAGTAGTTGATTTGTTGAATGAGTTTGTGGTTTTGAGAGTCGATGCATGCAGTTTGTCTTGATGATTTGAAAGTGTTTCTATAAGAACTACTAAAACTACCCTACCCTGCCACGGGTAGGTTGGGTATACCTTAGTATACCCTATGTGGAAGGTACCCTACCCTAGTAACTACCCGGAGTAGGGTAGGGTAGTCTTAGAAGCCGGCCCCTGACTGTAACTGAGAAAAATTTAAAACAGTCGTTACAAAAATGACAAAAAATTTTAATTTCAAAAAATAGCCGACATAATAGTAAGAGATAATTTTTTATTTAAATTAGTACATTTGTACATTGCATTAAGTCTCTTAGCATCCCCCAAACTTAATGCAACTCTATTTCCGATAACTTTCTTATAAGAGGACATTTTTGGCACCATAGTTGGATTTCTATTTTTTGAATAAAAATTCGGACCATAATGCATAACTGAATAATAGTCATAAGGTGTTCCAAAATTCTCGAATAATTTTGAATTAACTTTTTCAAAATATATTTCATTACCAGGTTTAATATTGTTCCAGTTAATATCAATAAATTCATCTCTATCAATATGATTATGCATGTGATCAAATCCAAGTGCATGCATTAATTCGTGAATGATGATACCTCGAGTAAGGCATCCACCAATTCGAAGACTAACTTTTTGACGTCCATTAACTTTTCCAACATATGAATAACATCCGTCATCTGATATAATGCTGATGTAGTCACTTTGATTACTACGTTTTTGGAATAAAATACAGGAGTACCTTTCTATGCTGTACATCGCAAGTTTTATACGAGTTTTGTCTATCCAACCTAAAATTAAAAATAATAAGTACAATGATAATATTTTTTTTTTTTGAAATTTTGTAAGGTTCAAAATAGTTCAACTAGATAATGAGAATAATGCAGTTCAAAAATGAATAATCTAAAATGTTTTACGTAGTTTTATGCTCCTTAAGGTACTAAGTCTCATTGGTTTTATATTAAGACACAGCTTAGGAACCTAACTTCCATTCAAAAGAGACAGAGGGGGGAAGGGGGTCTAAAAATCTCATTTTTTACGTTACGTCATTTAGGAACGGCCCCCAGCTCTAATGGATCTAAAACTTACCAAATTGATTTGATATTTCAAAAGGAACTATAACATTTCCATGATCATTCAAAGGCCATCGATATCTTGCACCAATTCTACCAGTTCGAGATGATAAATCACCAGAATCATTTAAAGCATTTAACTGCTCTTCCAGCATCACCATATCACCTTGAAAGTATTCACCATCTTCAAGGCTTTTAAATCCTTGTTGATCAAACAAAAACTCAATTGTCATGTTGTCAGATATGAGAATATTAGAATCATTTAATAAACTCATCTGATTAGTTTTAAAATCTTCAACAAAATCATCCATTCGTTTTTCGTATTCATCAGGAAAAATAATTCTATCGTCGCCAATAATTGGAAAAGAGTTTTATGTACGAAAATAAAAATTAAAAAATATTTTATATTTTAATAAACTTTTACACTCAATGGAAGTAAAATTGCAACTAACGTCCAGAGCTTGTTTTTATTTGTGTACGGAGAACATTATCAACATGATAAGAGTTTGACATTTCCAGGAATGAATACGATTCTTTATTCAAATTAATCTTAAACTCATTATTTCTCTCACAATCTTTAAAATTGTTTGTAAAAAATATTAATTTAAAAAATATTGTAATGGTCATCGTCGAGAGGTTTTCTCTGCGAATTCACGCTTGCTTGGTCCAGATGCTATCTTGTTCTCCTACACGAAACAAAAAATTTCAAATTCATATTAAAATTTTAGAACCAAATTTAAAATTGTCTAATTTCTTCATATTATTTAAATGCCTAAAATATTCAAATTATTCAATCAAACACCTCAATTCTCATCAACCAATTATCATCAGGAAATCATTCCAAAAATTAGCTTCCAATTTGCTAGAACATTTTCAATCTCAAAATCACCAAACTATTTTTGGTAGTAAAAGCCATTGACCATCATTATTCGTTCTACGAATAAATTCGCTATTCAAATGTAAATTTAAATCTACCAAATTTCCTACTTACAATACTTTTCATTCTTCTGCGGCTATCACGTTTTACCAGCAGCATCGCGTCCAACAAAAGAATTGAAGAAGAAAAAAATATTTTTTTCAAGCATTTACCAAAAAAACAAAGTGGATTTGGCTTATTGTAAATTGGCACAAGCAGAAATTATACATGACAGCTTTATGGCGAAAAAAAAAGAGTTTTTTTCTCGTGTTTCTGAATGCCTACACACCGGCAATACGGCTGTCAACGTCGTACATAAAGCGTCGAGTTTAGTGTCAATATAAAAGTTCAAAAAATATTTTCATATGATTGATAAAAATATTAAGTGGATATAAATTACGCATTAATCTCGCTGCGACTTCTCGCACTCTATGAGACAAGCCATGATTGTTCATTAAAAATATATTTTTTTCATGTCATATTCGAAATTTCTTCTTATTTTTCAAAACTTTTATCTCCACACATGCTCTTTTTCATTCTTGACTCTTTAATTGAGTTAAGTTAAGTTAAGATATCACAGCAGCAGAGGATGGATGAAAAAAATATAAAGAATAGAAAGGGAATGGAGAGAGAATGAAATGAAAAAAAAAATATCACAATAAACTGTTAAATTATAAGTAGGTGTGTGAGAAGGTAATATACAATTGAGATGAGGGAATGGAAACTGGTTATAATATAGTTTGGTTAAAAATATTTAAAATTTGTTTTTTGCAGAAAATCAAGATTTTGTATCAACAACATGATCTAGGCGGTGTCATAAAACCAGCTCAAATGTAGACTCAGTTAGCTTTGAGGCAGAAAGGCCTCCAAGAAATTGGACGTAGGAGTATGTTACTGGAAATTGTAAGATCGATGGTTCGATTCCTGTTTGGAGATTAGAGTCGAACAGCAGAAACAAGGACATAGTCATACATTTTTCGAGGAGGTGATTTTGAATCTTTTTGTATAGAAAAAATGGTGGGAGATTTGTGGAATTTTCTCCTAAAAACTCTATAATATTAAAGAATTTTTCAACAAAAGGGGTGACAAATCACCTAAATCCCCCTGGCTACATGTTTGAGCGTGTCTTTTGCTACAAAATATTTTTGCTAGGAAGAAATTTGAAAACTTTACTAAATTTTTGAATAATTTAAAATTTTACCTTAATATACTTTTGGATTTTTATTATTTTAAATAAAATTATGATGTATTTAGATCAGGGGGAAGACTACTTGGTGGAAAATTTTTCCGCCACGTCTGGCGGAAAATTTTCAGAAAGCACTAAGAATCAAATTTTTGGTGCTAACATGTATAAAAAATTAATACAAGAACTACTGACCCTTTTTCCGCCAAAAATTATGTACAAATTTGGATTTATAGCTCAAAAAGTACGTGGCGGAAAAATTTTTTTGGCGGAAAATGATTTTTTCCACCAAGTAGTTTTCACCCTGATTTAGATACAATTTCTGAATGAGCCCCAAGGGCGTATGGAGGGGTTTTGAAATATTTTTGTATGGAAGGGAAAATTTAGGGGTGGTTTTGGGATTTCTTTCTCAAAAAAGCCTAGCAAATTGAAAAAAAAATTCCAAAAAGGGTTTTGACCCCCAAAACCCCTTCCTGGATACGCCCCTGAATTTTCCGTTACCAACTTTTTGAAAATTTTCATAGTTGTTTATCTGGATTGTTCCAGGGTTGGCATTGTTGTATGTTGCAGGGTTGGTAGCTGGGTTGATGCAGATGTAAATGAATTTTCAAACTTAAAACACCGTTATGAAATTAGGTCAGATTAATTTGCAACATTGCAAGGCTGCTTCAGCAGAGCTGAGTCGCAGATTTGGCTTAAATCATTTCGATATATGTTTAATACAGGAACCTTATATATATAAGGATAAGGTAAAAGGTTTTGATACTGGTGGAGATATTGTATATCTACCTGGTAATTCGAAACCGAGAACCTGTATATACATCAATAGAAGTTTTAAATATTTACCGCTAGCGCAGTTTTGCACTGGTGATGAAACAGCAATTAAATTAATATACGAGGAAGGATGTGGAAGCAAACAAGAAATTGTTTTGTGTTCAGCATACTTTCCTTACGACTCTATAGAACCGCCACCAAGTGACAATCTTCGTAACCTGGTGGACTTTTGCAAACAATCCAAGCTGCATCTATTGATTGCTTGTGACTCCAATGCACACAACACTGCTTGGGGAAGTAAGGATATCAATGCAAGAGGCACCCACGTTTTAGACTTTATTGTGGAAAAAGATCTGCATATTCTAAACGAGGGCAATGAACCAACCTTTGTAAATTCAATCAGAAGTGAGGTATTAGATCTCACAATCTGTACTAAGCCACTTTCAAACAAAATCTCGAACTGGCATGTTTCAGACGAAGTTACTCTCTCTGATCATCGCTACATAGCGTTTGAGCTAGTCTCTGCTAAACCTGTAATTTCTAAAACGCGTAATCCACGCAGAACTAACTTGATTCTATATCAAGAAAAACTTGTAGAGGAAACAGAGGTTCTACGTGGGCTAAACTTATCAAACAAATTGGAGTGTGACAATTATGCTGACAAACTTCGTTCTGCAATCATAAATGCATACGAAGCAAGTTGCGAACTACGCACTCTCAAAACAAATCGAAAATGTCCCTGGTTCTCATCTAAGCTTGCTAAGATGAGGAAACAGGTCCGAAAACTCTGGAACAAATCTAAAAAGAAGGTTAAACTGGGTCTCTTCAATGATCCAATTGTACTCGAGTATAAAGAATCGCTTACCAACTACAATAAGGAAATTAATAAGTCCAAAAGTGCTTCCTGGAAAAGGAGGTGCGAGGAACTTAGTAAAACAGACGAGTGCTCTCGTTTACACAAGCTGTTATCTGCAGACAACTTTCAGAGATTAGGTTCTCTGAAGGACAAAACCGGAAAATTTACAAATGATGCTAAAGAAAGCCTAGAGCTTTTACTTGAAACTCATTTCCCAAACTCTATCAATGTTGATAGCGATCAGGACGACGAGAGCGATTTCTCTGTTACAACAGAGGATCCTCTGCACGTTGATCAGATTGTGTCAACCCGTAGAATCAATTGGGCTATCAGCACTTTTAAACCATACAAGTCTCCAGGCAGTGACGGTATTTTCCCTGCTCTCTTACAGCATGGAAAACACATGCTTACACAGCATTTGGAGAAATTGTTCAAATTTAGTCTGACGACAGGACTTATTCCTAAAAGTTGGAGCGGTGCAAATGTAGTTTTTATCCCAAAACCGGGTAAGCCTACATATGCAGACCCAAAGTCCTTCCGACCTATAAGTCTTATGTCTTTTGTACTCAAAACACTTGAGAAGCTTGTGGACAGGTATATCAAGGAGACATCTCTCAAGGTACTCCCATTACACAAGTTTCAATATGCATATCAAGAAGGCAAATCTACTGAATCTGCTTTACACCATGCGGTAGCAAAGCTGGAAAAAACAATTAATGACAAAGAAATTGGCATTATGGCTCTGCTAGACATCGAGGGTGCGTTTGATAACACCACCTTTGACGTTATAGTTGGTGCCGCCAAAAAGTTTAACATCAATCCACATCTTGTAAGATGGATTTTTAAAATGCTAAGTAATAGAACGATTAAGGCAACACTTCATGATGTACTTGCACTCATCAGACCGACTAAGGGTACACCACAAGGTGGCTGCCTCTCTACGAGTCTCTGGTCTTTGGTAGTTGACAGTCTACTCTGTGAACTAAACCGATTAGGTGGTGTTCTTGCTATTGGTTACGCGGATGATATACTCGTCTACGTTACCGGTAAATTTGATGCTACTGTGTCGGATGTTATGCAGAGGGCTTTAAAGACTGCCGAGATCTGGTGCAAGTCGAATGGACTGGCTATTAATCCTGCGAAAGCAACGGTTATGCCTGTCACCAACCGATACAAGTTTAATTTAAAATCTTTAAGACTTTTTGGACAGGAGCTGCCTTTCTCAAAGGAAGCGAAATATCTGGGTATTGTCCTAGATACTCGCCTAAACTGGGAAGGACACCTGAACAATGTTATTATGAAATGCACAAAATCCTTCTGGGCTTGTAGGTCCATGGTAGGTAAAAATTGGGGCTTGTCCCCTAAAATGACGAAATGGATTTATACACAAGTTATAACTCCGAGACTCACTTATGGATGTGTTGTATGGTGGCATAGAGCTACCATTACAAACTTTAAATTAAAACTCAGCAAATTACAAAGAATGGCTGAACTCTGCATTACTGGAACCGCCAGAACTACACCTACAGCTGCACTGGATGCTGCCTTATTGCTTCCTCCATTAGAAATAGTGGTGGAAGCGAGGGCCAGAGGTGCAGCTATTAGACTGGCATCTTGCAGTGCATGGTTTGGCTGGAACCAAAACTTCGGTCACTGCACTC
Organism: Chironomus tentans; assembly: GCA_963573255.1. Lineage (NCBI taxonomy): Eukaryota > Metazoa > Arthropoda > Insecta > Diptera > Chironomidae > Chironomus > Chironomus tentans. Next base: position 20,415,834 of record OY754302.1, read on the forward strand.
TTTCAGGATTTTTAACGAAGAATTCTGAATATTGGACAGATCCAGATAAGATCTCGGGTGCTTTTGACTTCTCAAAAACCTTTGAGATCATTATAAACAATCGTGAGGACACTTTTGACTTTGACAGTTTAGGCGCTGACTCGGTCATCTGGTTTACAGATGGTGCGAAGAATAGCGAAGGTGTAGGAGCTGGAATTTACTGCACCAATCCTCAAATTGAATCTAGTTTTAGCATCACTGAACATGCAACTGTCTTCCAGGCAGAACTACTTGCCATCAAAAGATGTGCAGAAATCTGCTTGGAAGAAGCATTCTCACACAAACGAATTTTTATAGCTTCTGACAGTCAAGCAGCTTTAAGATCCCTTGAAGCTTGCAAAATCAGAAGCAAGACTTCTCTTGAATGTATTGAAACACTTAATCAATTGACTTTAACAAACAATGTCAAGCTCGTGTGGGTTCCCGGGCATTCGGGAATTGCTGGTAATGAATTGGCTGACCAGTTAGCCAAATCAGCTGCAATTTCTTCAGTCCAACCACATACAGCAGCTTTTGTTGACAGATTGTGGAAGCAAGACATCAAGCGCTGGCTTCTACTAAAACACAAACAAAATTTCACAGCAAAGGAAGGCATGAGAACATCCAAAGCTTTCTTGACGGTAGATGAAAAGAAATCTATGGAACTTCTCGACCTTCCAAGACACGACTTAAGGTTTTTACTGGGCATCCTTACGGGACACTGTCGGCTCAACAAATATCTCTATGATATTGGGGCTAGTAGGGATGTTTTTTGTAGATTATGCAAGGACAAACCAGAGACTTCGACTCATCTACTTTGCGAATGCAAAGCACTAGCAGAACACAGAAGAAAACTTCTAGGTTCCGAGCTAGTGGAAACAGCAACTATTAAAAGGACCAAGTATTCAATTTTATTAAATTTCATCAAACACTCCGGTATAGCGGAGCTACTAACTTCTGTTTAAGTTTATTCGCAGGGAATGGTACAATAGACTCCGGTTCAATAGGATTCGCAGTGCCTTCAGCTGGATTCATCGAGTCGCTGACACCCCTTTTACATTATTATTATTACGCCCCTGATGAGCCCTAATAAAAAAATATTTAAATTTAAATTTATTTAATTTTCTCCATATTCAATACCTGAGTTCCCAATCCCCCAAGCCACCACATCAAGAGATAAAAATTACTCAAACCGGGCAATGAAAAATGTAATCTCATTAAAAGGCGTCGAATAAAAAGAGCGATAGTAATAATAATATTAAGCATATAAAGAACAAAAAAATAAAAGATTTCAAGAGAAGAACAAGAATTGAACGAATGTAACAAAAAGATTTCTTTAATCCGAATGTTGATTTGACACATACATAGGAACATGAGTTGTACATTCATAAAAAAATTATAGAAATCCACTCGACAAAAATATTTAATAAAGGAAACGCATTCGAATATCAATAATAAAATTGAGAGAAAAGGTTTGGTAATTTTTTAGGGTCTTTTTTATGGGAATAAAATTACCATTTCAAAGCTCGACTTTTATAGTCATCCGACTTTTGTGTCTTGCCTAATAATATTGAAAGTCATCTTAATTAGTTTTCATTTGTGTTGCGCCTTCATGTAATAGATTGAATAGATATTAGATGATTCGATTGGAGATAAATGACATGAACGCATTTCTGATGTGTGATGGGAATTAGAGACAAATTATCTATTGTGTGATGCTGACTGATGGGATATGGAATGATTATTTTTAAGGTTATTAGTTAGAATTGATTCTAAGAAATTGAATTCAATTTTGGGGTAATTTTTTAATTCTTAGGTAGCAACTCAGGATCAGGGTATAAGCTAGGGTATCCTACCCCTGTTAGGTAGGGTATTCCATTGGGTACCATACTCCCGTTATGTAGGGTATACCCCATAGGGTACCATAGAGTAAGACAGGTGGGGTACCCTAGGGGTAGTGCTTGAGATAATCCTATGGCTATAGTGTATAACCTACGGTATACCAAGAAATCGACCCCAGAGGTCGAAGTTGACTCGACTCGACTTTGAGTTCTGCTCAGAAAAAAAAATCAAAATGTGCCTTGAACAAATTTTTATTTCAATTTCAGAGTCATATCTTCACATAAAACTTTACAGTTCCCTCATAAACTTGCTGCCGTTGGTCTGCGTTCTCTATTCGGAATTACAATCACAATCTGGTCATCATCATCATCTTGTTCACGTATTGCTGTCCTGATTCTCCAATTCCAGCGGATGATCTCGAGAAATTCATGAATTGCAGCTCCAAAACTTGTAAAATATTCAAAACTAAGCTCGAAAAATGATAGCAACGAGAAGCCCAAAAATAATGAAATTAATCCTCCAACTTCAGCAATGAAGTTTTCTAGCTGATAAGTTGCTATTTTTGTTATTTCTGTGACTTGAGCGATCAAAAATTGTATTTCGATAGTGCCGTAAGTGACATTTTCCCTGAAGAAGATGGAAATAATTTTAATAAGATTCAAAGTAAATTTCTAATTATGATAAATTACTCATCGTAGTCATCCCGATCAAACGTGTACTCACTGACTATGCTGTACTTGATTTCAGCACAGGTAAGCAAGCAGTTACATGGAAATTCTGGATATTTTTCTTTATTTCCTGGTTCCATATAATATTTACTTGGCCATCTGTTGTAAATACTTGAATAGCATGTCCAGTCATTAATTTGGCAAACTCTCATGTCGCTTGTCCTTGGTGCAAAAAATGCTACACAGCCGCACTTAGTGTATGTATAATTAGCAATGCATTCCTGGATGCAGTTAGTCATGGTGTATGATTTAAAGAATTTTAATTTTCTCTCATTTTCATTGAAACATCCTCGTTGTTCCAGCGGAAATACTTTGTAGGAATTGTCAATGCTTTTTACTGTTGCTGTGATGCTCAAATGCTTGTGCTTCTTGGTCTCTAGATTCGTAGAAACATGTGTGTCAGTTGGATATTCCTTTGGCAAGTGAGGAATTATTGTAAATCCTCGAGATCGTTCCTCACATAAATTATGATCCTCACTTTTGTTTAGCTTGACTTTGAGGCGTAATTTTTGAACCACTGTTGATCTTAAAGGTCTGACAAATTCCTCGTCTGTTAGGTATTTTTGCTCTAATGTCCATTTCATCTCTGCATTTAAATTTGAGGATGACTTTTGGGAATAAAATTCTTTACTTGTTTCCTGGTTCAATAGTAAATTGTCATCAATCATGTTGAATGTAAAGCAATTGCCTTTGAATGTTAAAATATCCGTGAATAATTCTCCGCAATTTTTTTCATCATCTAGTGCTGAACATTCTCCAAAAACATCATTTATTTGCGGTGATATTTTCTTCATAATTTCAACTACATTTTCATTAAACATTTTCTCATCTGGAATTTTTTCGAAATCCATTACAAGGTTATTGCAAGCTTGACTAGATACAGCTAGTGATATTTGATCATCATCGCTCGGCGTCTTATTTTGAGAAATTTCATCGCGAATTTTTGTTACATTTAAGAACTCACTTTTTACTACTTGCGGTGGACAAATTGTGATAGCTGGAAACGGAATCTCATGTCGATTGATGTATTTCTCATTGATTAATATTTCTGGTTTAATTCTGAACTTTATGTAACACTCATGGATGTAATGTGACAATCCATAAATTAACCCACACAAAACAATCACAAAGACGAGTTTTGCACGCCTTGATCCTTTTCTTTTAAGAACCGAAAGCAAACGATAATGTTTAGCCATTCCTTTCGGTTTTATTATTTATTTATTTAAGATTTTTTACGGTAATCGTTGTTGCTTGATGTTTTAAAATAATTTAATGAATACAAAATTAGAGGTTATGAAGAAAACGATGCATTTAAAACTAATAAAAAAACAAGTAAGAGGGGCCTTTGAGGAGCAACTTAGTTTCAAGGTTAAAGTGGGTTTTACGAAGTAAATGAGTCATAAGTGAGCTGAACAGCTCAATATTTCAACAGAATAAAAATTGTAATCCTAAATTATATAAGTTTGAGAGTAAGTAAGACAACTGGTCGTAGTTTGACTTGCAGGTCCAAAAATAAAACAAATTTGATAAAAAAATTTCAAATTTGACTAATTTTTTCAAATTTGAAGAAAAAAATTCAAAATTGAAAAACAAAATCAAATTTGGTTAAAATATTTTGAACTTACTTAAAAATTTTCAAATTTAATTAAAAATTTTCAAATTTAATTAAAAATTTTCAAATTTAATTAAAAATTTTCAAATTTAATTAAAAAATTTTCAAATTTAATTTAAAAAATTTCAAATTTAATTAAAAATTTTCAAATTTAATTTAAAATTTTCAAATTTAATTAAAAATTTTCAAATTTAATTAAAAATTTTCAAATTTAAATTAAAATTTTTCAAGTTTATTCAAAAAAATTTAAATTTATTTAAAAATTTTCAAATTTAATTAAAAATTTTCAAATTTAATTAAAAAATTTCAAATTTAATTAAGCATTTTCAAATGTAATTAAAAAATTTCAAATTTATTTAAAAATTTTCAAATTTATTTAAAATTTTCAAATTTATTTAAAAATTTTCAAATTTATTTAAAAAATTTCAAATCTATTTAAAAAATTTCAAAATTATTCAAAAGTTTTTAAATTTAATTAAAGATTTTCAAATTTGTTTAAAAACATTTTTCATCTTACCAAAAAAGCCATCGATCACCCGTCCAATGGACAAAATGTGATCAAACTCTTCACTCCTCTCACAAACAAGTACATTTAAAATGTATTAATATCCAATATATAAAAAATCTCGAGACGAAGAAAGTATTTGATGCGAGAACACCAGCGACGATTACGACGTATAGAGACATTTGCAATAAATGCATCAGGAATAGATTTCATCAACATGATTATCATCATCAAGTGATCACACGTGTTGATGACTGACGAAAGAGACGAGAGTATAAAAATGAAATAAAAATTATTTACTGGAAGGAGTGCAGCAATGAGAAATATTCTTTGATGTACGACATCAATTCGTATGAATCGTATTTAATTAAAGTCGCAAATGCTGACAGAAAGATCCTTATCGCCCATTTTCTCATAACTTTTTCTCCCTCAGCTTTGTGCATAAAATTTTTTTATTTTCTGCAAAATTCTTTTTAAAAAATCTTTAATATTATTTTTTTACTGTTGATGCTTTTCATCTCATCGGAGTGACATGATGTCATTTCACATATCTTTTTGTGTATGTGAGCTATAAAAAAATGTGAAATTACAGATAAATTGAAAGCAATCTTCACATCACATTTTGCAATGATTAATTTAGCAAATGAATTTTATATCACACATTTTTGATCTGTCATTAACTAAATTAAATGTGTGTATTTTTTACATTTTTGTTGTGTGTTTAATTAATGAAGAAGAAGATGGGGATGGGATGGGGAATTTTAGTTGGTACTAAGCGCATTTTTTCACATTTCAGTGAATATTTAAGATTAAGCACAATCTGAAGTCTTATTTGAGCGTAGTATGAATTTAGTTGGCAAACTAGGGGCTGATTTTTACGGCTATCCAGGGTACTCTACCTTCCCCTCCCCGGGGTAGTTAGCAGAGGAGTAGCCAGGATTTTTTAAAAGAGGGTGCCCAATAATTTTTTGAAAATTCATTAAAAGTTAACGTTTATTTTAAATTTTAATACTTCTATAGACATTAATATTGGTTCTGCAAGTAGTCTTCAACATTTTTTTTGTAACATAATAGTTTTTTTGATTTAAAAATATTTTTTTTGGTTTAAAAATATTTTTTTTGGTTTAAAAATAAAATAAAAATTAAAATTTGTATTGAATTTTGATCTTAAGAAGGATGCATGTGTACTCAAGAACTACCCACTGGCTACACTTGGTAAGTAGGGTATACCCTAGGGGACCCTACCTACCTTACTCCTACCTTCCACTGGGGTTAGCCCAATACACTCAAAACTAAGAATAAATTTAAATACTAGTTCTACAGTAAGAAACAATTTAGCATAAGAATTAATTAAAATACTAGTTCCAGAGTAAGGCAATTTTGTTTCAACTTTACTCTTAAAAATTGAGTAAATAGAGAAAATTCAGAAAATTTAACAAATCAACCTATTCTATAAGTTATGAACACTCAACCAATAATAATAATCCTAAATTTCAATTTATACCCACTATTTCCAAACTATTACTTAATTGCTGACACATTAAACTCCTCAATAAAAATAAAAAAAATTCCACCTGTGCAGCTCAAAACATACAAAAATATTGAGCCAATCAAAAGAAACTAACAGTCACATTGACATTATAAATTTCATTTACAATGTCCTCATTTTTTCTGACTTCTCAGTCTCACATAAAAAAACAACATAAGACTTACAAAATAAATGGAGATGGAGACTCATGTAAATGTGAGTTATGATAAGATTAGATTTTTACGAGCATCAAGCAAAAATTTAATTAACACACAGGTTGTGGAGTTCATACAGAATTTATATCAAGATCAACGACATTTTTCAACATAAATGCCCAAATGTTTAGTTCCAACTGCACCTGCCAACATAAGAAACAAGACATTATCTCATCATTAAGACTTAGAAATAGAGAATGACAGTCATAAAGCTAAAGCGATTATTAACATTTAAGAAGAAGTAAAAAAATTAAATATTTCGTTCATCATATCTAACTTGAGTCGTGATCCCCACAAGGCGTCCGTAATGAAATGAACTCAGAAATGATGAGATGAGCCGAGTGAGAGTGGAGAGATTTATGATTCGACAATGAAACACATGTCAGTGTGCAATATGGTATGACTAAGACGAGGAGAAAGAAAAAAAGACACTAAAATTAATGTGCATGGATTAGTTACTTCAGAACTCTCCGCTCATGTCGCTTCCTTATGTGTATGTATCTTAATCTTCATTGATGATGAAATGAAAGAGAAGACTTTCCTGGAAGTGGGTGAGGATTGGGAAAAAGATGTCACGGAAGTTGAATTTTTCTTCTTGACGAGAAAAAATAAAATAAAAATGTTCGAGAGACTTACTGAAATATTTATGTAAATTCTCGACTCGGGCTTGCTTTTGATGAGAATTTCTGTTTTTATGGTGTTTTTAAGATGAATTAGCATTGAAGATGCCGGCATGTTGTGCAGATTAGGAGCATGAAAAAAAGGTTAAGGAACCTTTGCACCTAAAAATGATGCAGTGTTAGATGTAACGCTGATTTTGATCCGCTGGTCATCCATTATTAATATTTTAATTTTCATCTCTTCTTGTCATCGTTGTGACCTTTTTTGAAGGTATGAAATTTACATTATAATAAGTAGACTAGATTTTTTTTCAGAGATGAAAAGAAGACATAAATTTCTTTTCTTATCAAAATGTTCGTTTTATAGTAAATTTGTTGCATTGACGTTTTTTTATTTTGTTCAGTTTTGACCTTGGGGCCATTCACTTATTATGTAACGCAAAAAACTGACAGACCTCCCTCTCTTCTTTGTTTTTTAAATTACTATATTTCATACATTTTGAGCCAAAATTGTCTGATCAATGAGGATTCATTTAAATTACTTCAGCACACAGAGGCGTACCCAGAAATTTTTGTAGGGGGATCCAAAAATTATTTTCGTTTGTTTTCTCCAGTTTTTGTACTTTCTGTTAATTCTAATGGTATATGAATATTAACTAACAAATTAGAGCTTCGGGAAAATGTCAGAAAATTTTATGAATAGAAAATTATTTTTCAAGGGAGGTTCTAATCCCATCAGACACCCCATGATTACGCCCTTGTTAGCACATAAACCAAGACATTCATTTTTTAGTAATATAAAAAATTTTACATGGGTCCTTCGGATATTAATTTGCGCTGTCGATAAGAATGATCCAGTAAAAGCAGAACCCGAAGTTGAGTCGACTCAACACGACGTCATATAAAATTGGTATCGACTTCGACCTTAGTAACAACTAACCACCAATTTTGGAGAAATAAAGGAAAATATCCTCAAGTATTTTACCCCTTTAAGCATGATGCGTGACTTCTCCACTGCATTATTACCCATTTAAAACAAACTTTATTTGTTCAAGTTCAAAAAAGTGGTGGGGGAAATGTTTTGTCATGTGCTTTGCTACTTAGCAACCTTAAAGCTATCTATTTGTTGTCTTTCCTAAGACTTTGTTTTCATTCAACCGTTCACAAAAAAAATACCAAAGCATTTCCGAAGGATTTTGTCAATGTTAAAAAAGCATATAACATTCATGGCATCAAAGACCCCCAAAATCCTCAAACAATCTAAAGAATTACCCCAAGAAAATCCTCACAATTCTTGAGTAAAGCAAATATCATTCTCTAAAAATGTCCCAAAGCGAAAATAAATTCTCAAAAACAAACCCAAAAGCATCAGCCAATTTCCATAAACGAAGAGAATCTCTTTTTCTGTAGAAATGACAAAAAGGATTATTCAGCTTCAATTCCAGTATATTCGGTTCATGTATGTAAATGATACATATAAATAACTCGACTAAATATCACCAAGTGCCGTGCATGCGAAAAAAAATGTAACGTTAATCCTAAAAATGGCCTTGGAAAAATTTAAAAGAATGATTTTTTTTTCATGCAGAACGGAGTAGCAGCAAGAGTCATAAAAACTCATCTCCGTGCTTGCTTGCTTTCTTTTCCCATTCTCGGGGATACAGTGACGTAGTGAGACTGCGCGAATACAAGTTGTGGTAAGTGAACGAAACGAGGAAAATTTCCACAATAAAAAGCAAAAATTGACGATTTTCTCTTGTCGTTCAGCTGGAGATAGAAGCAAGATTCAGTTCCTACCAAAAAAAGTCTTTTCGTTTCATTTTTATTATAAAAAAATTAAATTTAATGTAGTTTTCATCAACATTTTATCAACTTTTATTTTAAATTCATAGCAATAAAGTGAATGAATAGTTCAAAATGACGAAAGTGAATGTGATTTTAGTGTTGATAATGATTAATTTCTATACAAAGATTTCTGGCGCCCAAAGTCTCGATGTAATCGATTTTGAGATGTGAGTACAGCTCCTCGACGACATGATTCTTTTAGATGCCAAAAAGAAAAAAATCTTAAGGATGAGTGAAAAAAAAATTTAAAATAATTATAACTTTTCTATTCCCAAGGGTTCAACAATTGTCAAAACAAATTGGCGGAAAGTTGTTGGATATTGCTGAAACCGTAACGAAAAGATCCGAAGTGCAAGAGGTGAGAATGCAATTGGGCAATTTGTAAGCACGTTTTATGTGCATTTTTTTCGCGCGCAGAGTTCTATGAGCTACTGAATTCTATTCTGACTATGAAATGGAAGTAATTTGTACTATGTCTGACTGTTCGTGTGCCTCACTGACATTTTAATTAGATATATCAATTATTTACGTTGCGTGTCTTACAAAATGAGAATTAGAACTTCAGGTGGATTAAATTAACAAAAAAAGAAGTGTGTTTGTGGATGGCATTTTATGGAACTGAGTATAGTTATTGAGTAATAGGTGCGTGAAATTGGACAACATTTCCAAGTGCACAATAATTTTGAGTGGCTCATAAAAAAGCAAACAGGAGCTGCTTCTAGATAATGTTTATCGTGACTTTTATCGTCAACTTTCACTTTTTTTATCTTTATTACTTTGGGAGTGTGATAAAGTGTTGCTATTTTTGCAGAATGCTCAATCAAATTGACACTTAATGAGCTAAATTTTAATCTCATTTGGGAGTTAATATAGATTGAATGCTATGAAGTAGTCAATGTAAGAGACTTTTTGAGGTAGTAGGTAAATAATGTACAGGGGTGTATTTAGAGTTTATTGAAGGGGGAGGTGCAGGGTTTTCGGTCTAATTATGTATCAATTTTGTGAAATTTATTGTGAGCTCAGTTAGCAACAAAATTCGTTCGAGGAAGAGTTTCGACTTACTAAGTTGCCCCCCTGCAAATGGTGTAACCAGGGGTGAGGAGGGTGAATGAATTAAAATTCATCCCTCTTTTCTGAAAAAATGTCATAAATCGAAAAGTTATTTAAAATTAATAGACTTGTTATTATTATAAACTTGATTTTTTGCCAGGACTTTGAGACAACTTCCTTCATTATACAAGCAAGTTGATTAAATTTAATGAATCGATTTTTTAAAATCAATCAAACCTTAATTCATAACAAGAAAATCAAACCTTTATTAATCTAGAACCTTCACTAACCTCACCACGTGTCCAAAATCTTTTTTTTACGCAAATATCATAAAAAATAAGAATGACTCATTCATAAAGTTTATATTCTTGAACTCGTGCCATGAAGTAGATGCGAAAATAATCAATAATTCCACTTGAATCAGCATCTGTTTAAAAATAAATCGTAAAAACTTTTTGAAGTGGGACAAATGTCCGCCATTTTGAATTTTTGATGAATTGAATCATTTTAGGAATAAGAAATGAATTTTAAGGTTTAGGGGGTTTGAGATTTTTGAAAATACAATAAATTCTAAGAATGGCTTTCCATCGAATTTATTTTTCAATAAAACTTTCCATAGAATTTTCCACAAAATTGATTCAAATTCCCCAAACACCTCAAAAGCGCCTCTCTCAAATCTCCAAAATGAGCATGAAAATCCATCCTTTTACTCACCCAAAAAAAATACACTTTCAAGCGAGTACCTTTTGAAAATAAAAATTGTTCAATGACGTCACAGTGAGAATGTGAGTGAACATGAAAATGAAAAGAGAGAGAAAATGAGTAAAAAAGGCAGAAAGGGAAAAAGAAAACATAGCCAAAAGGGAAGCAGAGATATGAAAATGTGTGAATGCCCCAGTTGTAGTAGTGAATGAATGACTCTCTACTCTGTTGAATCTATCATATGTTCAATGACGTCACTATTGGAGTACAACAACAGTTCATCATATGACAATAATAGCCATGTATAAATATATTCAACTAGTTGTTTACATTTCTCTCATTTTCCTTCTTGCAGAGTTTTTCGCAAGCAAAAGTCGTGAGCAAAAGTGGAAAGAAAATTGTCGAGGAAATTGCAAAAGATTTACATTCATTACTTCATTTGAGGATAGAAGCTGTGAAGGTGAGTCATCGTTTGTGTCAACAAATTATTGTCATTTCCTAGCGGATTTTTCATTTCCTTTTATTTTTTTCTTCTTCAGAAAATAGCATTGGAGATACAGAAGATGCCAAAAGTACAAGACAATGCGACAATGTATGCCAATTATACATTCCTTAATATAAGGAAGCGCGATAAGCACAAAAAGGAAATTGACAAGGAAAGAGATGCTGAAAATTTACGTCTTGAACAATTGTCACAGGAGCCAAATTACACGAAAAAGAAGAAGCCAAATTTTGATGCTCAGATTTGTATTAAATCCGACATCACAGATTTAGATGGCGATGGTGAAGATGATGATGATGATCATGAGAAACTTTCGACATTTAGCGAGGATGTGGATGTCAAGTCAAAAGAAGCTGGTGTTTTTGTCCCACTCGATGTTTATGATAAAGGTAGAAAATTCATGAATTTTTGCTATTGATCGATTTGTATCTTTTTGGAGTCAAATTCCGTAGAAATGTCTGTAGGATGAAATATTGATGGATTTATGAGAATAGAATAATCAATAACGAATTTGTTTGGGTGTATTTTTAAGGCACAAATGTTTATTTTTATGTTAGCAAATACGTCAAATATACATGCGTCTAATTTGAGAATATTGACTAGCATTTTAATGAGTTTGTCATTTTTTTAACTTTCAAATAAATTGGTTGGATTTATAGACGTCATGTTCATACTTCCTATTTAGTGAGCTATCCAAAAAAATTAAATGTTGGAGATTTTAAGCTTGATACTTAGAATTTAAGGCTTGTCAAGTTGTAACACTCAGCTTTGAGCCCTAATTTGAGGTCAAAAATGAATACTGTGCCTAAGACTGACTTATTCAGAAACTCTATCAGATTTTCAAACATATTCAGCTGGAGCACACTAAAATGATGGTTAATTTTTTTAGAGGGGGTAGAGAGGTTGACCTCCAACCCCCCCCTTCCCTGAATACGCTCCTGCACCTGTTCGAAGCTTTAAAATTTTTAATAAATTTACAGATCCCATCAGACCCCCCCCCCCTGGGTACCCCCATACTTAAGACTATGATCCATTTTACCAACTAACGATCCCTAAAATCAGAATCTCGATGTTATAGAACCAATCATCATCAAGTTATTTAAATCTCTGCCAAGTTCAAAAGCCTTGAGTTGCCCCTCAAAATTGAATCTATAATTTTGCAATACCAATCCTCACAAAAGCTCCTTTGCAAGAATAGAAAAAAATTACAAAAATAATTTGATGAGAATAAGCGGAAATTAGCAATTTCCGTTCATTAAGTTGAAAAAGAAAACAGTTTTGTATCATAATTAGTATGCCTAAGGATGTCTCATACAGATAGGAATTTAAGGTCTTTATTAAAGACAGAATAAATCCTTTTTGTACATTCATCATTTAGCCTTCCATTTCATTAACAATTATGAATATTTTCTTATTTTTCCATTAGACATAAACATAACGAGAATAATTCACCGCTCAAGATACATCGATAAAACATTCGAAGCAAATTACAAGGACGATCCAACAATTGGATGGCAATATTTTTGCAATTCATCGGGTCTCTTTCGTCACTACCCAAAAACAAGTTGGGACTTTTATCCAATGAATATTTATGACTGTCGAATGAGACATTGGTTCACGAATGCTGCGACATCATCAAAAGATGTCATCATTCTTATTGAACAGTCTGGATCGATGACTGGCATGCGACTCGACATAGCAATTGATGTCGTACGAAATATCCTCGATACATTAACAGCAAATGATTTTGTAAATATTTTCTCGTTCAATGACACAATCCGACCGATTATTGAATGCAGAAATATCAGTGACAAATTAATTCAAGCAACGAGTGCAAATATTTTCGAATTGAAGCAAGCGCTGGGAAATATTGAAGCAGAAGATCAAACGGATCTAGCTGAGGCACTCAATCATACATTTAAATTGCTCAGTGAGACGAGAGAGAAGGGGTCACATTGTAATCAGGCAATTATGTTGATTACAGACGGAATGGAATATAATGAGACAATTCAGACAATTTTTAAGTCAAATAATTGGGATAAAGGAAATCCAGTACGAGTATTTAGCTACTTAATTGGTGAGATGATACCCGAGCACGACTATGAGCAGGTTAAGCTGATGGCATGTGAAAATCGAGGCTATTATGTGCAAATCGATACGAAAACAGAAACACGTGAACAAGTTTTGAAATATTTGCCCGTTATGGCGAGACCATTAGCTTATAATAGAACACAAAATCCAATTATATGGTCAGCTGTTTATGCTGATATTATGGTAAGGTTGGATAAAGTTTTTCAATGGAAAGTTTGCTTGAGCGTGATTTTCTCGTGGTGGATTTTTTTGTGAACATTGGAATCAAGGGGAAAACTACTTTATGTAAAAATTTTTTTGGTAAAATATGACCACGTTTTACTACATTTTATCACGTTTTTCCGGTAAAATCGTAGTAAAATGTAGTAAAGCGTGGTAAAGTTTTACTAAATTTTTTTTAAAACAAAGTAGTTTTCCCCCTGATTGGAATAAGTTTTGTATTTTGAGTGAAATGCACTCAAATTTTTAAACACACCTAAATTTATAATGAAACTAGCTTTAAACTTGCTTAAAAGTTAAAATGTGACCAATGGGGTCCAGGACCCCTCGAATCTTGCAGTTTAATTATTCACGTACGAAAAAAAATATTGGACCCCTAAAAAAATTCAGACTAAGTCCCCGGGTATCGTATTATTGCTTTTTCCTGATTTTAGCAGTACTTATAGATGTCATGGTACCACCAATGCCCCAAAGGCACGTTATCCATGTTGAGGAATAAAATCAGTGAAAAAGTAACACCACGATACCAAACTTGTCAATTTGGACCTCATTACAGCTTGGGATTACCTTCACTCTAAAAAAAATCATAAAATTACCTAACCGAGAAAATTGCACTCAAAATAACTTTCCAGCAACAAAACTTTTCCGTCACACTTCTGACTTCTTTGTCCTAATTCTTTAATTCCTAACTTTTCTCTTCTCTATTTATCTTTGCTGATATATTAGGACGCATATAGAATAACAAATTATGATTGGAATTGCAAACAAAGAGATATGCAACGTGCTAGGATGGTCGATTACTTGAAAAGTTATAAGCATTATCCATGTATAAGAGAAGATGAGGATGATGATGATCCTCCGTCTCGAAAATATGTCTTTATGACTACAGTAGCAATGCCAGCATTTGAACAAGATACCAAATCGGTGAGTATGTCCTTAATTTGACACATAACAGATGACAAACTTTCTCATCAAATCACAAACTAACTTCCTAACTAATGTCTATGTAATTTGTTTGCATTTTCTTCTTATTATTGATATGTAGTCATCACTCATGGGGGTTGCAGGTATCGATGTGCCTTTATATGAATTTGAAAGACTGTTCCAACAATTCCGTCTGGGCGTAAATGGATATGCATTTGTAATAGACGAAAATGGACATATTTTTGCGCATCCAGATTTTCGACCATTTGTGAGTATATTTTTTGAGGGTCCTAAGGAATGAATCTTAGAAATTTCACTAACTAACCTCAATATTCCTCAACTTTTTCATTCCAATTCCACACCAGTTTCAACAAGAGCTTCTTAAACCGTCATTTAATTCTGTCGATATGGTTGAAGTTGAACTGATTGATGGTAATAAACCTGGCAGGGTCTTTAATCCTGATCTGTTAGCTGTAAGTAATGCTTCACTCTTCTTTCTTGTTTATTATGATTGATTAAGAATTTTCTTTTCAAAAATAAAAAACTTTTTCTTTTCATTCATATTTAGATGAGAAAATCAATGATTGATAACAACTCGGGCTTCGATATTCTGCCAATCGTTCAACATTATGATGATATGGTGAGTTGTTATGAATAAATTAGGGGGAAACTACTTTGTGGGAATTTTTTTGTTACGTTTTGTGGTCTAGGGTGTATCCAGAAATTTTTCAAGGGGGAGGTTTGATTTTTTTTGTATGGATGGGAAAATTTAGAGGGTTTTGTGATTTTTTCTTAAAAACGCTATCAAATTGAGAAAAAAATTCCAAAACAATGGGGGAGGGGGGGAGTTTGACCTCAAAACCCCTCTTGATTATATTTCTTATCCTTTTTCTGCCAGAAAATATATGAAAATTTGAAATTATATCACACAAAAAAATAATGACAGAAAATAATTTTTCCACCAAGTAGTTTTCCCCCTGTAATAAATAACGGAGTTTGTGAATGAGCCTGACATGTGGAAGGGGGGTTTCTTAATAAGCTTCATTTTTATGAATTATGCTGGATCTAAATTTACACAAACTCGCAAATTACGTCACGCAAAAAAACGACTTTTTCGATCCCCCCTCCCCCCGTGTCACAAATTTTCCAAAGAAATAAAAATTTTGTGTTTGGACTGTCACAAAGTCTCCTACCCCCCCTAAAGCGTGACGTAATTTGCGAACGATCCCTTATTAGATTCTATAATTTTCACACCATTTTTGTGGGGTAAAGTTTAGGGTATATCAGGGTTTTCCAATAGTTAGAATTTTTGAAGAAGGGGGATTGCCTAATTTTTTTTGAAAAAAATCTATGAGTCTGCGAGAAATCTTCAATATATTATTGTAAAAAATAAACTTTTTAGTTTTAAAATAAGAAAGACATAAAAATTTGTATTCAGTTTTTTCTCGAAGTGGGGTAGAAGGGTGCCCCTGGCTTCTTTCCTAGGGTATACCCAAACTATTGTCTTTATTATGGCAATTTTATACCCTAGAGTATACCCAAGAAATCAACTCTAGTAATAAAAATATTAAATATCAAAAAATAAACTTTAAAAGTCAATAAAATGACAACTCACCCCTCATATGTTGCTCGGGGAAACACTACAAACAAATATTTCCACTAATTTTACTAACAAATAAAATTTCCTGCCTATCTTATCATTTTTCTTGTTCTTTCCCTCATTTCCATATTCCCCCGCACCATTTAGCGTCGTTCTATGAGATATAATCGTCATTACTACTGGAAGAAAATCGATCAAACACCATTTACAGTTGTCGTGACATTTCCTGAAGACGCACAAAATCAAATTCAAATTCCCGAGCATGAAGCAAACGCAATGAAAGGAAGCAAATTGTTATCGAAATATTTTCAAGGCAATTATCGATTACATCCGGAATGGATTTATTGTCGTTCGTTGAGAAAGAATTTTGAGGACATAAAGTTGGGTCGAATTGATCCAGATGATTGTGAGATGACACCTGAAGAGGAGCTCGAGTATTATTTTGAGAAATTTGACAAGAGTGGTTGGAAATGGAAGACGACAAGGAATGAAAAAGGAGCTTATAAATGTGACCAAAGGCTTGTTTTGGCATTGATGTACGATGCAAAAGCTACAGTAAATTATCCACACGAGCCTACGAAAAAGTCAAATGACTTTAGGACAATTTTTAAGAAATACAAGATTTATTCCTCCTTCATTTCCACCCACAGTGGACTTTTACGATACAAAATTTTCGAAGATGACGAGCTTGAAAATAAAAAACTCAGCGAAGAATTTGGAAATAGCTTTAAAAACTCAATCGATGAGGATTGGTATAAGCATACCGTAGAATTTAATCGACATGAAAAGTTAGACAAAAAAAGCTTCATCTATTCACTGCCATTTGATGCTCAATATCAAGATGAACCATTAATCACAGTCACATCGACTGTCTATGCTACCGATGGAGATGAAAATGCTCCAGTTGCGGTTGTGGGCTTTCAGTTTCCACATGAGGAACTTGAGAATTTATTTGGTGATAAGGTAAGTGTGGTTAGATGTGAATTTAATATTTAATTCTATTGGAAATGGATGCATGTATATTATTTTGACCTGAAATTGCATGCAAGGTACGAATATTGACAAAAAATAAATATTTCTGATTAAAGTCTTGAAATTAAAGCATGACATTAAATTTTTGGTCAAAAGTCGTACGCAAAACACCACTATTGGTATCATGTAAAATTTTAAGTTCGAAATCGTACGCAGTACACGACTATTGACATCAATTAAATATTTTACCAAATTTTTATGCTAAAATTTAACACATCTCTCCCATTTTATAATCCACAGTGCGCCCCACACGTCGAACAAACATGCTACATCCTCGACTCAAATGCCTACATCATTGCCGACTCGAGACGTGAGCATAAAGGAAAATTTTTCGGTTCTGTCGAGAATAAATTAATGAATACTTTAATGGAAGATAATATTTACAAATTTGTGACAGTTTACGACTATCAGGGTGTCTGCTACGAAGATCGTAATGTAGAATATGATTTATTGATGAATATTGTATCGAGTGCAACAACAATATTTTGGCATCCACTAAAACATTTATGGACGACATTCATAGCTTTATTAATCTCATTAAAAAATGTAATTGTTTATGCTGCCAGTCAGTCTTATTTACCCAATCGTAAGTTTATTTGATGCATATTGATTGTTTTTGGTTTTATGGGATAGATGGTGTATTTCAGGTGTGGGTTGGTTGTCTGGACATGTTTCTATGAATAGTATAGTTAGTTTGATATTTAACATGCATTTTATAAGCTGAGCGTTTATCAAGTTAATATTCACTCAAGCAAACTGCTTCAGCTGAGCGTCACTCAAGCTGAACTGTACTTGAATGTTAAAGCTGAGCGTCACTCAAACTGAGCGTCAAGCTAGCTGAACTTTACATAATCCTAGAATTATTCTAGCTGAGCGTTACTCTGACTGAGATTTACTCAAGCTGAGCGTCATGCAGTCTTAGTTTTTCTCAAGCTGAACGACAACCAAATTTAGCTTTCCTCAAGCTGAGCGTCAACCAAATTTAGATTTTCTCAAGCTGAACATCAACCAAATTTAACTTTTTTCAAGCTGTGCGTTAATTGAACTTAGCGTCTTTCTAGTTAAACTTAACTCAAGCTGTAAATCAGCAAACTAGTTTATTTTCCATAGTTTTTATTTTTCCGACCAACTTTTTATATGTTAACCCATTTTAATAAAATTTTGAAATATCTTAACAGTTCATAACAATTTATTTTTATTCACTCACCCATAACAGTGATGTATCCAGACCCTCAGTATTATTACGAAGACGATAAGACAGCATACTGTCCGTATGATGAAGATGGCTCCCTCCAAAAATGCCTCGCAGAAAAGGGATTAATGGAGAGGTTATTCAACAAAAATTCAACAGATAAGTATGAAGAGTGCTTTAAACGATGCAGAGACAGTTTGCTGTGGTCAGAATTCCTCCTTAAGCGACATTTCAATAGAACGCGACCAACAAAATGTGATAAATTTAATCAAGTATATTCGTTGAACTTAGATGCAAGCAATTTTAGTCGGCCTTATAATAAATGTGAGCGACCATTTGTCGTTCAACGTATAGCCAATAGCAATTTAATTTTATTGATTAAAAAGAGTGAATGTGAGAAAAATGATCAGTTGTATGAGTTTTTTGATCAGCCAAAGGTTATTTCAACCACAGATTATTCTGGTAAGGAAGGATTATTCTGTGAGAAATTACAAAAGTCTCTGTATAGGAAGCACTCGAGTTCGTGCTTTTCTCATCATACTAATGTAAGTAGGATAGCCGTAAGTAGGGTCGTTCGTAAATGACTTCCAATTTTTTTTGGGGGGGGGGGGGGGGTTGGACGCTCCCTGACACGCTGTGATCTAAAAATTTCATTTTTTGCGTGACGTCAGTTATGAACGACCCTTTTTGTTGTGGGATGTTTTGGTCAGTTATTTGATCGACTTGAAATTAAAAACCATGGAATACTCCAATTATGATTGAAAATCCTCTTGATAGCTGAAATTGAACTAAATGCCATCGCTGACCAAAGCATTAATATAATTTTGATTTCAGTCCTCAATTCTAATTATAGTAATAAATATTATTATACTAATAAATATTTCTCATCCATCTCAACACAGGAACCAAAACCAAAAGACAAAGAAGACCGAACATTCTGCGGACGCGGAAATCGTATAGAAATGCAAGGAAGAATTTTAGTAATAACTTCGTTAATCTTAATGATGCTCAAAATTTTATAAACAAAGGAACTAACTTATGCTGAACATTTACTAATGAAATGATTTAGAGGAAAAACCAAAAAAATAATTTAAAAAATATTTCTAATCTAATTTTTTTTATATTGATTAAAAATGGAGGAGAGGGTTGGAAATTTGATGAAAATGAAATACATCCATTAGTCCATGTGATTGATGAAATGTCATCAGTGACGAGAGTAATCCCAAATAATTACAATCTGATAAATGACACGGCAATAACAATTATATGGCAGTCATGCAAGTGGATAAAGATCGATTTCAAGTTAGCTGATCGAGTTCTTAAGCTCGGTTAATGTACAAGTTGTACTGGATGTACTGAATCTTTAAAACTTGAGTCTGCACTGGTAAAAACTGTGCAAATTGAAACAATTTTCTTGTTAACAACTTTCCTACTCTCCATCCTAATTGAAAACTAGCTCATAAGCTCACTAAAACCTATTCTCATGAAAATATATTTAAAAATACCTAACTTTATGCCAATGAAAAAAAAAATAAGTAAAAAAATGATAAAAGTGCCAATAATGATTTACAATCATCAAAAAGTATGAAGACAGTTTTAATTTACTATGAACTTATTGTAAACTTTACTAAATGATATAAAAGAACATTTTTTCGTATTTCTTACGCAGTACAAAAAAGGAGTTATTATGAGAAAATGCAATGAAGAACAAAATTTAAGCTTAAATAAAATTCTATGTCAGCGTTTGATCTTGCAGGGTTTTTTGAAATAAATAGATAAATTTAAAATTGTAGATTTTATAATATTTAAATTTAAATTCAGCAAAATCAAAAAATTTAGTAGCATTTTCATCCAAAATTTCGTCAAAATTCAAACTTTCAAAAATTAAAAATAATTTTTTGAATTTTTTTTCAAATATTCAAAACTACTTTTTTTTAAAAAAAAATCAAATTTTTAAAAATTTATTTTTTAAAAAAAACCAAATTTTCAAAATAATGTTTTTTTCTCTAAAAATTCAAATATTCAAAAATAATTTTTAAGAAATTCAAAGTTTCAAAAAGAAAAATAATTATTTGAATATTTAAAAAAATAACACAAAATGGTTCCTAACTAATTTATTAAGCAGGTCAAATGCTGATAAATAATGTAGATAGAATTAAATGTGTTCAGTCTCATTTCAAATGAGCATTTTGCCCTCGATCCTCAAGGTATTATAAATGAAAAGTTTTTTCACATTTCTTACACTAAAAATAAAATAAAAACTACTCAAAATTCACTCTCTTAAAAGTGACATAATGACACTTACAATCAAATACAGTTGCTTTTTTGTAGAGGTAGTAAAATGACTGTCAAAGATTTCTGAAACAGTCATTTGATTACTTAATAAAAAATACATGCTTAAAGTTTACAAACTATGCAAAAACTTTTAAAATATTAAATTTTTTACTAAATAAATATTTGATTAAGATATTTTTGCAAAATCGTTTGACGATTTTTTTTCTTCAAAATTTTAAAAAAATTGAGTCACATTTCGAATTTTTATATTGCACAGTTAGCACCGTTCTCGTTAAGTTTTAATCAGTTTTAATTATTAGAAGTTGAAGATAATTTTAAGCATTTTTAGTGATACGATATGCTAGTTAGCAAATATTTTTATGGCAATTTTCACTGAAAGACTCAAAAATGTAGATTTTTTAGGAATTATAATTTAGTTTTTGAATTTTATTTCACGTTAAATATTTTTCAATATTTAAATATATTTTGACTGAAAATATCAAAAAATCAGGACATATAATTTAAAATTTCAATGATTTCCTATCAAAAATTTAAATTTAAAATTCAAATTTAAAAAAAAATAACTAAAATTTGCAAAAATTTAAACTTTTCATTCATCTAAAAATCTATACATTTTTGAGCCACTCACTAGATTTTTTACAAGTTAATAAATGTAAGTTGCTGCTCTCTACCTTAATAAATATGAAAAATGACAAGCTTTTTACTACGTGATTCTACATTTAAGAGTAGATAAAGAAAATTAATTCCTAAATTTAAGAATAACAAAATTTTTTGAAATTTTTAAAAAAAACCGATAAAAAACTCAACTTATGCACTTTCCAAAAAAGAGAGAAAAATTAAAATTTAAAAAAAATATTTAAATAAATATTGCACTGTGTCTTAATGAAATTTATAATGAAAGAATCTTTATAATGTCTCGTAGTTGAAGAGATAAAAAAAAATTTATGCAATCTTTAATGAAATGAAAGTTTTTTGCCAAACGCTTTTATTCGCTATTTGTGAGAACATTTTTTGCCTTTTAAAAGAATAAAATAAGAAAAATTTATGAAGAAAAAAATAAAAAATAAAATTGTTTTACTTTTTAAGCTCAATTTACGTTTTTTTAAAAAAAATTCAGGTTTTTTTCCAAAATTCCTTATGAATTAAGTTTAAATTTAAATTTGGAAAATTTGTTTCCAAAAAATTAAATTATTTAAATTTAAAAACCAAAAACTACATTTGAAATAGAATTTAAATTTAAAAGAATTATATAATTTTATTTTTAAAAATTTAATTATAATTTAACTTGTTTTTTTTTTAAAAGTTAAATTTAAAAAAATAATTTTGATTTTTTAAATTGTTTTTAAATTTTGTTTGTTAAAATTTTTAAAAGTTTAATTTGTTTTCTTAAAAAAGTTTAATTTTAAAAACATAGTTTTGATTTTTTAAATTACTGTTTTACTAGAAAATGTCTTAAGAGAGACTTTACAAATTCCCAACAACAGTACATATAATTTACAGGTTCTATTTATCTTCTAATGAAGCTATTTCCAAAATCTGATTGTCATAGCAATAAAAAGAGTAAAGAAAGAGTCTCGATAGGGAGAAAAAACAATAATGATGCATCTTAGTCTCATAAAAGCAGCAAGACATCAATGCGGAGTGTCATAAAACCCTTACTAACATAAAGTTTATAGTTTTATTACACTTTAGGTGATAATTATGGCTCGATTGTTCCGAAAGACGTCAAGAATGCAATGTGCTCCACTCCCGTGTCTCTGTGAGACAGTAAATTAATTTACTTCTTCAACAATTTCCAATTTCTATTAACATTTTTCTCTTTGACAGTTTTATACGTGAAACATAAACAATTTGACAAATTTTGACGCATGCAATCTCAACGAGACTAATTGAATTTTTTCCTCATCTCATTCGTATTTGCTTCTTCTTATTTCACATTAATTTTAAGATTTAATGACTTTTTGATGGCGATTTTTTGTAATGAAGTATTTTTTAATTTTACTTTTACAAAAAGTTATATTTAAATTATTTTTTAAATTTAATTTTGTAAATTTATTTTTTAAATTTAATTTTGTAAATTTATTTTTTAAATTTAATTTTGTAAAATTATTTTTTAAATTTGGTTTTTAAATTAGTTTTCAATTTAATTTTTTAAATTAGTTTTCAATTTAATTTTTTAAATTAGTTTTAAAATTAATTTTTTAAATTATTTTTAAAATTATTTTTAAATTTTTTAGTTATTTTTAAATTTTTTTAAATTTATTTTTAAAATTTATTTTTTAAATTAGCTTAAATTTTAATTTCTTTTAAATGTTTTAAAAAAATAAAATTTTAATAATATAATTTTCATACTTTGCCTTACTAAATATAAACTTTAGATCGAAAAACGCGCTAATGTCTCCAATATTCAATAACCCCTCGTTGATTCCTCATCTACATTTTAATTACCATTCTAATAGTTTGAAAAAAATTTTAATTTTCCTCCACTTTTCACCAAGAATCACAAAAGCGAGAGAAAATAAAAATATTTTTCACTCACATTTTCCAAATGCATTTCGAAATTTTTCCGGTTCAATTTAGCTTATTTAACTTTCTAGTTTTATAGTCTATGAGAACATTATAGATAGTGAATAAATGAAAAGAAAGATTTGTAAACAATTTTTTTAGTGTATTTCGAAGAAAATAAAATTGAAAGCGATGAAGATGTGAGAACGAAAATTATTTCTCATCCTGTTGATAATTTGTGATGATGGAATTTTCATTTCATGCATTTGAGGGAAATGAAGATTTTTCATTCGAGGTAGGTTTGATTTTTAAGGTGGTTTTGTGTGAGATGAATGAGATCGAGTGAATGTAGAACTTGAATTAAAAGCTTAAGTGTATCAATGGTGCAGAGGCTGTGTTTAACTAATAAAAATCAGTTTGAACATTGAAGTCGTAGGTTCGAATCCTATACCAATTTCTTTAAAATTATGTTTCGTATTCCAAATTCATATTTTGCTTTTTTGTTATTTTTTGTTAAAAATTATGGAATTTGTCAGCAGTCTCCATGCAAATTTTGGTATTTCGTGGTATTTTTGACTTCTCCTTAGCCAAGCTATTGAGAAAAGATGCTTAAAATGATGATTAAATCGTCAATTCTCTATCTAAACAATTTCAAATGACTTCCTACCTCCCTAGCACTCCCATTACCTCACATCACAATCACCCTTTTCACCTCTTCCACATCACATTAATGAGCTGATTCCTTCAATCAAAAATAGGTCACATTATGATTTCACAGTAATGTTTTTCTTCATCTTCTCCTCTTGATACATCATCAAACTAATTTAGTTGAAACTTTCTATCAGCATCGTATCGTTGCTACATATTACATATCCAGTTTACATTACCTTCATATGATCTACATTGAAGAAATGTATCGAAAATAAACAGCGAAAGATTCTTCATCTTCTTTTCATCTTCTCGTCATTTCCCATTGCCATAAAATGAATATTTCGGTTATGAGATGAAAGAAAAATTAAACAAAAAAAAAGAAGTCTTTTTTCATGTGAAAATGTCGGGAAAGGAAAATATTTAGAAACATAAATTCAATGATGCATAAAGACTTTCTCGATCTCCATCAATTGACTCAAATTGTGGAGCAGCAGCAGCAGAGATAAAAAAGTTTTTCATTTCAATTACATGGTTGAGCAATTCTTTATTACACTTTTATGTGAATATGTGGAAAATCCACCAACATTTCCAATCAATCGTCTGTCTCTCGTGCGGTGGACGAAAGACTAATTTTTCTGCTGACTCAAAATGTATATATTGACTTCTGTAGGGGTTCTTTAATGTAGGATTGCTTAATTTAAGTGACTATTGAGTCTGTTTTGATGTTAATTTTACATGCTGACTAGTTTTTGATCTTAACATTTCGAAAACTATTAGCTACTAACTATGATAGCTGTAAAGTCAATTGAGAGCAGCCATGAGAAGATTATTCAACTTTCTGGGGTTTATTTATGGGGTACTCCCAATTATAGATCAAATATACCAAAAAGTTATCTTAATTTTATTGTTCTAGATAAAACTTCTAGACAGGAGCTGCTTGTACCCCAGAAATGTAAATAATATCCTAGAGCAGTGTTTCTCAAACTTTTTTTTAACTTGTGGCACACTAATCGGCATTTTGAAGATTTGGGTACGCACCCTGAAATTCTAAGGATGTCCTAGGATGACTTCGAAGGGGTATGAAGCTATATGACGCCACAAAGTATAGGAGTAACTCGGAGAGCAGCAGATAGTTGCGTTTGATTTCAGTTCCAGTTGGTATAGTAGTCAAGGTGTGTTAACTAGAATTTTTGAGTTCAAAAGAGTCCAAGGAAGCTCTTGAACTCTAGTAAATCGAAGAAAATTAATAAATATAAAAATGTAGCAGTACATCTGTGAAACTCTATATTGTAGCCAGGGTGGTGTTTTTGAGGTCAAAACATGTCCTTGATGGAAAATTTCTTCAATTTACTAGTGTTTTTAACAGAGTTCGGAAATAAAATCAAAATTGCGCAATTTTGCAAAATTGGCAATTTTCAAAAAGCCAATTTTGATCAATTTTGAAAATTACCAATTTTTGAAAATTGCAATTTTGAAAATTAGCAATTTTGGAAAATTGCAATTTTCAAAATTGGCAATTTTGGAAATTGATAATTTTGGAAAATTGTAATTTTGAACTGTGCAATTTTTTGATCTCACAAAATTGAAGGAAAATTTTGTGAATAAATTTCAATCAGCTGGATCTGAATCTGGCTTGTGCCTTTATGCTTATAATATTCCTTTTTATTTCTTCAAATCCTTTCCAAAAATCACAGTAACCAATGATGCAAAAGAATGAATGAATGGTGGTACACATTTATATGAGACATCCCATATGGAACTGGGTATGTCCAACTGGCTGGAACTGCCAAAAAAAATTTCGACTCAAAATTTAATTCCTTTACATTTTTCAGACACTTTTAGGCATGGGTCGGAATTAAGCACTTCCACTACTTCCAGACCTAATTTTTGGTGCTAACTATGTCAAGGAGGTTCCAAAACATCAGGAATACACAAAAGTTTAGGAATATCCAGCAGTTCCTCCAAGAAATCTCACATTTAAGTGACATTTTCATACATTTTCCGAAATAAATCACTTAAATGTGAGATTTCTTGGAGGAACTGCTGGATATTCCTAAACTTTTGTGTATTCCTGATGTTTTGGAACCTCCTTGACATAGTTAGCACCAAAAATTAGGTCTGGAAGTAGTGGAAGTGCTTAATTCCGACCCATGCCTAAAAGTGTCTGAAAAATGTAAAGGAATTAAATTTTGAGTCGAAATTTTTTTTGGCAGTTCTAGCCAGTTGGACATACCCAGTTCCATATGGGATGTCTCATATAAATGTGTACCACCATTCATTCATTCTTTTGCATCATTGGTTACTGTGATTTTTGGAAAGGATTTGAAGAAATAAAAAGGAATATTATAAGCATAAAGGCACAAGCCAGATTCAGATCCAGCTGATTGAAATTTATTCACAAAATTTTCCTTCAATTTTGTGAGATCAAAAAATTGCACAGTTCAAAATTACAATTTTCCAAAATTATCAATTTCCAAAATTGCCAATTTTGAAAATTGCAATTTTCCAAAATTGCTAATTTTCAAAATTGCAATTTTCAAAAATTGGCAATTTTCAAAATTGCAATTTTCCAAAATTGGTAATTTTCAAAATTGATCAAAATTGGCTTTTTGAAAATTGCCAATTTTGAAAATTGCAATTTTGCAAAATTGCGCAATTTTGATTTTATTTCCGAACTCTGGTTTTTAAAGAAAAAAAATCTAAAACACCCCCTAAATTTAGTTAATAAGTATCAAAGTACTCCTACCTTTCGAAGAATTTCTGGCTACACCTCTGTTAGTGTCCATAGCAAAATATCAAGAAATTGACCAATGACTACCTTCAACCAATTTCCATACCCAAGTGTTATTCAAATACTTCTCTTCTATTAGCTTTCTAACCATCCATACAGTTTGCTTACCACTCGAACAAAAAAATCTGAAAGTATACCCTAAACAAAACAAGAAAAAAAGCAGTAGCGGGAGAGAAAAAAAACAAAAGAGAGTTTATGTAACTTTTTGCAAATAAAGTGGACAATGGACAATGTCAAGATAAATTAATAGCGCACACATGAGCATTTGTATGTGGACATGGGTTAAGTTTTTAGCGTGATTTTCGAAGATATAGTGTAGGAATGAAGTCAGTTTGGTCTGCAGACTCGCGTTTGGTTAACTCCTTCATCTGTAGAGGAAAAAACTTTAGAGGGAACGTCACGTTTTAAGGGAGGATGAAGAGGGAGGGGGGTTGAAGATTTTGAGACCCCTAAGCTGAGTTGGATTACTACTTACCTGCAAAAAAAGGCAGACTTTACCAGATCATCCTGTCTATGCTTCTCAAAAATGGCTTCGTCAACAACCTTCCTCTTCCAGTACCTTCCCAACTTGCTGCATGTCACAAAATTTTTATACGCTTGCTGTTTTGTTCAACATGTGTAAAACTGTGTATAGTTCATTTTTTGCTGTCGTAATTTCCATTTTTTTGCACCATTGAGTTCATAAATTTTAACATTCGTGCATTTTTACGGCATCAAAATTTCAAATTTTATTTTCATTCACGACTGCATAAACAGAATCTTTAATTTGCTGCTAAAAAATCAGCATTTAAGAATTAAAGCAAATATTAAATTTCACGCACTGACAAAAACCTCAAACTTTCCCTGTCAGATTTTTTTAATTAAATCCAAATATTTTCATATCGGCTATTAGGGATGCTTTCCGATCAATCTCTCTGCTGCTGTGTCAATAAACAAATATTTTTTCAAGTTCACAATTTTTATGACCTTCGATGTTGATGAAAAAATGTGTTGCATTAAATTTTTTTAATGCTTCTGGGAATCGAAATCTGCCACCCTCAATGAATGTGTTCCTGTATGCATCCCTCACCCTTGTCTTGATGCGTATGATGATGATCAATATTTGCTGCATGCATAGATTATTTTCACCCTGAAATGAATGTTATAATAATGAGTAAGCGTAGCAATGATGCAATTTTTTTGAATCGGTAGAGGAATGGATGTATGTTAGTAGAGTATTACAATTCTTTTATGACCCTGATCTATTGATTAGTTATTTTTTTTCTCCATTCTCTCTGTTGACTAAGTGGATGAACTGCAGGGTTCTGGATGATTAGTTTTGTTTTTTGGTGTTTTTAGGTTGGTTTGTGGCGCATTTTTGGTTCAATTGTTGTGATTTTGATAGTATTGGGTCAGTTTTGATTGAATTTATTGAGTATTAAGATCAATGAGCAGTTGAATGATGAGTTTCTGTTGATCTACTGGGTCGTTAGTAAATTTATGATGATTATTAGTTCCAATTGATCCAATGTGAATTGTAGGACGTTATTAAAGCGGTTGAACAGACTTCTGTTATGGCATATGCAGGGGGAAAACTACTTTGTGGGAAAAACTTCCATCAAATGTGGATTCAGAGCGGTCTAGGAATCAAATTTTAGGTGTTACTATGTGTAAAATCTTAATATAAGAACTTCTGATCCTTATTCCGTGAGGAAATATGTCTAAATTTGGTTTTCTCCCCTGGACCTATGACAGCTACTTCTAGCTTCTTTTGTTGTTGCTCTGACTTCTTCTCTATAATCCTACGTCAAGTTACTGTATTGATTTCGTTTCTTGTTTGTCACTTTCTTATGCTAGGATCTTTTAAAGCTACGCTAGATGTCATGCTAGAGGTCACCTCATCTAATTACGTTCCTTTTAGCTTTGAAGCATTTCGATAAAGACAACCTGCTGAATTATCACCACTGGTCATCAGATTCCTAAATCCTTTTCTCAAAACAGACATCCAGTCATTTAACCACCACTTTCACCCTCATTCTTCCGAATATTTCAGCTAAAACTATCTAAAAAAAACTTGCATGATGCACAACTCATATGGACCTTCCACAAACATAAATACATAGATTGCTATCTGTAACTAAAAAACACAATGCACTTCCTTAATCCCTGTATTCGTCATTAGAGCATTGCGTAATTGATGCATTGCACATATAGATTTTTTTTCTCATTTCTTCTTTCTCTCGATATTTTTTTTGAATGTCGATTCCAATCAACGACATTAAGAACCCTCGCATTTCGAACAATAGATGATTTAATGATCATCTCATGCGACAGAAAAATATTTATGGAAATTTATATATTTTTTTCCAATGATTTTTTTATCTTTTTAATGAAACAAAAAAACGAAGAGAATTACACAGAAATTCCAATTATTTTTCTGTTTTATGTTAGCATAGTTAGGGGATGTGGGATGGTTCATTTGTTCGCAATGTCTCAGTATTGTGTAAATGATTCTAATGGTTTCGGAGAATTGATGATGCAATTTTTTATGTATGAGAAAATATTTTGTTAGATCTGTATTATGAGTCTGGGATAACCTGAATTAGATTTTTGCAGTGGATTATGTAACATTAAGTTAGATGCAATAATGTCCTGTCCACGAATACTATTTGTTAGTGTCAAATTCTAGGCATTATATTGTATCTGTTAGGGATAATACTGACATGGACCTGGCATGTCGTCCCTTTATTACGTCTAATAACTCATTACAGTCTGAACGGACAGCGGAAGTGAGGCAAAGCCCTCGATGGCTGAGTCTAAAGGATCTTCAATTGCACTGTCAGAAATAATCACTTTTGTGACTGCTTTTTCAATTTCCAGAGTATCTATCGTGCATATATAAATGGATTAGAGAGACTAGACTATCCTGGGGAAGCCCTAAGCCATAAGGTAAACCTATCCAGTATCATATATAAGTCATATCCCTAGGGTTTACCAAGCAACTGACCACTAGAAGTTGTTATGGACGTTAAGACGACATCAAATTCTGGGATCTCTTTCTCAGGTATATCCTTGCTATATTATGGTATACCCTAGGATATAACCGAGAAACCAGACTCTAGAATACACAACTTATGCTCTCATCTACGGTAACCATGTCACATTATTATCTTTACATCATGAATTTGACATTTCATAATTCTCTTTGATATGAGTAGATGTCTAACTGCAAAGTATGTTTTCGATCAATATTCAGCCTTAAATTCTCTCCTTGTTTACCTCTTCTTCCGTTTCATTCTCCATAAAGCAATGCAACTGCGTTCATTACCCCATCATAACTCATTTTAGCCACATCCAACTGATTTCCTCTTACTTCATCTATGACGGTAGAATAAATCATTTTATCCGCATGTAATTCTTCTATTGTTCTTCAAAGTGTGCCACTTATCATTTCAAAAATCAATTTCGAGTGCATTTCGTACGAGAATGGCACTTTATACTGATTTAAAATTCCTGATTGTCGACTAGTACAGCAAATAAATTTCACTTTTATGCCCCGTCACAGTTCTTTTTTGAGCAGATTCTTATCATTATTATGTTGAATATTCGGAACATGTTTCAAACTTTAGTAATACTTCTCGTAAAATATCTTATTAAAATCTCTAAACATCCAACAACCGCAGTCAGCCTCTCAATATTCAAATGAAATAGCTTTGAAAGAAAATTTATTTCCAAAGTTATCGCATTAAATCCAATTTCATCGAAAAAGCCATTTTATTTATTTATGGAAGTTTGTGACAGGATTTTTCGATTTCCTTACCAACCATCCAAAATGCGATTTCATTTCTTCATTTCTCCTATTTCCAATGCTGAATGTGGCGTCATTGAATGAATATTAAAAGATTTTCGAGGGTGTTGGAGCTGAAACGAGAGGCAGCAGTGTTAAATGGGTCATTAGGTTAAAGGTTTATTGCTTATGTTAACAAGAACTTTTCTTTTGTTGCAGTTCATGATTTTATTCTTGATATATTGGCTTTTGAGCATTGATTTGGTGCGTGATTTTAACTGGAACGAGAGGAAAGAATGAGATTTAATAGGATTTAAAATTGGAAACTTCTCAATAATCGTATATTCCTCTATGTTATCGCGTATCGTAAATAAAATGTGATGTTGCCAATGTTCTGTGCCTTTTTTGGAGGATTTATTCTTAAGTATTGAGGATTGAGCTGGAATTTGCATGACTTAGCGGATTTTGTCTTTACTGATAGAACTTTATTTTGATGCTTGAGAAACTTTAGTTTGAATATTTACCAGAAAAAGCAAATTTTCGAATAACAGATCTCGATAGTGGGATTCGAACCCACG
This sequence comes from Chironomus tentans, assembly GCA_963573255.1. Classification (NCBI taxonomy): domain Eukaryota; kingdom Metazoa; phylum Arthropoda; class Insecta; order Diptera; family Chironomidae; genus Chironomus; species Chironomus tentans. The sequence continues at coordinate 20,446,645 of OY754302.1, forward strand.
TCCTACGATTTTTGGTCACATGCTCCTACCACTGAGCTATCGGGGGTTACTCTGAAGCTTGGCAGAATGCCATCCTCAACTATTTTCTGCTCTTAACAGTGTCTGGTGTTATTGTTGATGCTGCTTTATTTGGAGATCCTCCAACATTTATTGATGCTATTGTTGCTACTGCTGTTAGTAATATTATTGAATATTCAAATTCAGCTTCAATATTCCAGAATTTCCACGTTTATTTATTGAATTTTCACTAAACTTAATGATTTTCCATAAAAATTGATCAAAAAACCCACAATAAATATTGTTAAATGCCAATAAATGCATCCAGGATAAATTCCCTAAAATAGCTTTTCTCAAAAAGTAAATTACGAATAAATCTCCAAAAAGTAAATAGCGATGAAAAAAATAATCAGCATGCAATCACGTCACTTAATTCCTTCTCATCCTACGAGGTACGGTAGGCTCATATGCAAAATGGTAGGATCTCAAAAAGTCCTTTTCGTTAATAACAACTAATTTTAATTTATCGGCATCGTAGTTCTCATCGAAAGCTTCATATGCACATTTCATGTCCTCAAAAAATTCATTCAAGTCTTTATGACATCCAGTAACGTAGCCAATTGTCTTTAATGATTTCGGTGCAAGTGACATAATTAGTTCCAGCATGTTAACGTTGTCTACATTTTCACGAAGTCTGTCGACGTGAAGATGCTCAAGATTTGGCATTAATGGCATTAAATAACGCATTTTCAACGGCAGTGGTCTAAATATTTGGCAGATCTTAATGTTGTGATTTGGTGGAATTTTTGGTAATGTTGTTGCATCCAGCCACATTGTGTTTAATCCAAGTGTCGTTAATTTCGGATAGTCTTGTAACAAAGACAACAAAACGGAATCAGGAACTGGCGCATCGAACAAAATTGTTGTTAAGGAAGCAGCTTGTGACCTTAGAAAGTCGATTACGATTTCTTCTTCGAGTGGAGGAATTGCTGTCATATAAAGGTATGAAAATTTCTCAAGCTTGAATTTATATTTGGAATAATCTTCGTCAATAACGTTCAAATAGCATCCATCACGGTTGTTCTTGTCTTCAATTAACAGAGACTTCAAGTCAGAATTTTTGCGCAGGTAATCGATCATTATGTTCTCGAATTGACTGTCCAAATAATCCTGTACAACCCATTCTATTTCCGGAAGTTTTGTTAATTTTGATAAAATTCCATTCTTGTAGATTTTTTTAGTGACAATCTTGACGCGTTTTAAGTGTGGAAGTTCAATGTCACAATTCTCGATGTCATGATGGATCGCTAAGTCCTTAATATTCGAAAATCGCTTTAAAAATTGCCGCAAAACTTTTGGATTCTCGCTGGATAGCTTGAGATTTTGATATTTGCGGATGGATTTAAGTGCTGCTTTAATATCCTTTTTGGAATCTTTGTGGACGTTGAAATTGATCTTATTCATGCAAGTCATCGAGCTTCCAATTGTTGTGTACCAGTTTTTGTTGACCAGAGATGCTTTGAGGATTGTATCAAAGCTGAATTCCTTGAAAATTTTGTCGAGAATGTTTTGAGGAAGGATTTTGAATGGATCTGCTGCTGTTGGATCTACTGGGATAGTTTGTTGTCGAGCGTTACTCAACTGAAGATCTAAATCAGCCATATATCGTTCAAAATCTGATGCACTGATTACAAATTGACCATCTTTATCTCTCTGGAAAGAAACTTACAATTAACTTTAATTGTTTACATTTAAAAATCACTAAATTTACCATCACTCTGATTGGATTCATTTTATGGGTTTTAAATATGCTTAGATGAACACTGGAACTATCCTTATTATGTTAACTGAATTGCTTTATAGAGCAGTAAGATGTGATTTGCTGTCCACTGGATCTTATAGAAAAAAATCTAAAATTAAAGGCAAGAAAATTCAATGCAACACCAAAAAGCAATGGTAGCAATTTTAAATATGATTAGAGTGCCTTATTATGTCCAATAGCATTAACATTTAAGCTTATTTAAGTAGTAAAATATTTATTCAAAGCAAAAAGTTTTATTTTAACCTTTTCTTTAAATTCATCACAAAATATCACTTAAATTCGATCTACTTACATGTTATTCGTAGGATTTTCGTTCCTTAATGATGAATTGTTAATCAAATGCTTCAAAATAGTTAAATAACTTAATTAATTCACGGAATTTGTTTAATTTAAAAGTGAACTGCGACCAAACTTTTTAATGAATTTGAATTTATTTTGACCGTTAAATTTTGAATTTTGAAAAACCGTTATTTTTTATATGCTAAATTGATCAAATGAAAATGAACCCTTCTTTAAATATTAATAGAACTATAAAATTAATGCCACCCGAAAATCCAAAAACAAATCTACAAAATCCATTAAGCTACATGTCAAAAGGTTGATTAATGGCTCTAAAATTTCAATGAATTTTACCGAGACATTCCTGAACTTCATTGCCATACATCAAATTATTCTCAAACTCATTGAAATCTGTTTTTATAACCCTTTGATCCATCACACAGAGAAAATACACTCAGAATGAAAATATTTTTTTCACATAAAAATTCATTTCCATCCTACACAAAATAAATTTTCCAACATTAAGACGAAATAAAACATTTTCTTGTTAGTAAAATTGATTAAATTCCATCCATGGGACCTATTCCAAGTCATTTTGAATTATGAATAGATTAAAATGATAGTGGCATATGTTTTGAAATTCCGATTAACACTTCCACACGGCACAAATTGATTCTTTAGACATTAATTTTGTTTGTTTTTATTTTTATTTCAACTCATCTTGTTTTGTTTCTTACACGAGCATCTCTCATATGTATATATAGTCTATTTTTGAACAAATCACATTCGATTTCCTTTTTTTCTTGAACAATTTTTCTTGTGTGCTGGATTTTTGGGAAGGGTGTTGGGTAAGTTGATGCAGTTTGGTATCAAATTTGTATCATAGGGTAGAGTAAGGTAGGTGGGGTACCATAGGAGGAGGGGTAGGATATGTGGTCTTATTTTACCAGTGGCGTATTCAGGGAGGGGTTTTGGGGATCAAACCCCCTTCCCCTTTTTGGAATTTTTTTGACAATGGTCTAGGATTTTTTAAGAAAAAAATCCAACCCCCCCCCCCCCCCCTTATCCCCCCTTATCTTTCCCGTCCATACAAAAAATTTCAAAATCCCTCCCTCGAAAAATCTCTAGATACGCCCCTGTAGGTTACGCTAGGGTAGGCTCTCCATCTGATCGTTATTTTCCGGGATTGTCTTGGAATTTTATTCAAGAAAATTTCCGTTAATTTGCAAATTTTGAAGGCTACGCTACCTCTAGTTAGCAAAGGATGGGTACAAAAGGGTTCAGATATCCCTTCCCTTTGAGATTGAAATATGTATGGGAATTTTTTTGTTTTCCTCTTATTCTGGACCTACATTGCTAGAGAGGTCAGACCTCCTTCTTCACCCCTGAAGGGTACACCCCTGAACTAGCATCCTACAATTTTTAGTTATGTCATAAGCTCATGCCACTCAGATTTTGGAAGGATTGTTAAGAAGCTAATACTAATGCAACTTTACTAGGATACCTCTAACAAATTATGCCATTTAAATCCAATAAAATTCGCTCCATTAACTCAGTCCCCCAACAAATCACCCCAACTTCTATTTTCATTCCATCATACAGTGGAACTTAAGTGGATTGAGAAAAATGAGAATTTTCACTTTTTTTCCTTCTTCTCGTGACACGATGAGCCAACAACAAATAAACATTTTTCTTTTCTATTTTTTTTCATCTCGTCTCCTTCTCATTCTTTACACATCGAATGTTTGACGATTGAGTGCCACTGCGAGTGAGCGAAAAGATAAAAGAAGAATGAAGAAGAAAAGTTAAAAAAAATATTTCTATTGAAATTGAAATTGAATAGGACATGAAAAAATCCAGAGCAACATAAATCACACGAAAAAAAAATTTGTGGATGTATGCTTGTGTACATAAAAATAAAATGTCAAATGCCATTGAGAAAGTAAGTGAAACAAAAGGCCGTTTGCTTCGTCTCTGAAAGAATAAAGTTATCAATCAATTAACTTTTTTTTTTCGAAATGTCAGACGAGTACGAGTGATACGTACACTTTTTTTTGCGGACGAGGAAAGATCGAAAGTGAAAAATGTGAGGAGTGAGTGAAAGAAAAATAATATGGGTCGATTGAGCTGTCAAGTTAAGGTGATTTTATTATACATCTCGTCCATGTGATTTGTTATTTGTAGGACATATACAAAATAGAAATCTATTATGTCGTATAATCAGGGTGGGATTTTTTAGCTTATTTTGTGGAGGTGGAGTTCACGTGGAGCTATCGCGGAATTTATATTTTTGGAGTCAGATATGCTGGAGGAAATTGGATTTGGGTTTTTTTTACTTTAAGTTGATTTTCGTTGATATCAAAATATGGAGCTGGTAGAGTTTCTTTCTTTTTAAGTAGGTTGTACCTTGGAATGGATATTATTTTGGAAAATGGAAGGAATCTACAACAAGTTCTTACTTGTTTCCTTTGGTCAGAACCGATTAATTGTGGTCCATGACCTCCTATAGACTTCGCCCCCCTAAATTTATTTATACAAATGTTTTTTTAAAAAATACCCCTCTCCCCTTGTTAACAAGGAAAGAAAAAGGAAGAACGGAAGACTATACATCTGTAACTCTGAACTGGAACTAATCCTCCTGATCTTGGTGTAAGCACTGCGTGAATTCTACGTATACCGTCCTTTAGTGCTATTGGGTCTTATCCATAAATATTTCGAAACGGAAAGGCAAGTAAAGATTTGAAGGCACTTCCCTTACTGAATATAATAGATCTAGAGACTGGTATCTGTTAAGGATCAAACTATCGTCCTCTCAAATACTCTAATTACATACATCTACCACTTTGCTGCAGAAACTTATCTTGCACTTAAAGAACTGTCCTCAAAAGACTCAATACCTCAAATTCCACTTAACCACAACACCACAGTCCAAAAATCAAAATTCAAACTAAACAGATATAAAACAGCTTACTAATAGATTTTTCAGTCATAACTCCCAATTTTCTGGACATTCTCTACAACAACATACATCCAACCCCAATAAAATCCACATCCAGCACCCCAAATCCCCCCAAATTTATCTTCAACAACTCATTCTATTTGCATAAACATCAGAGTCTTTTTCAGCTTCCATATCACTTTCCCCAACATCAACACGTGATGGATTTGCGAGATGACTGAAGCTTAGCAATCTTAAAATTGTCTACGGAATTAAAAATGTCAGCAATTTCATTTTAAAAAAGAAAAAAAAAATAAAACGGATTCAATGTATTTTACCGCTATGTACATGTAATGTAATGTACACAGCAAAAAAAAGGCATAGAGAATGTGTGTACAGTAGGTGAGAAGATGGAGAAAGAAAGGAATGAAAGGAAGGAAGGTATCATTAGGCAAACAAAAGTCACGTAATTCGCGTTATAGACTTTCAAATTCCTTAGATTTGTATTATTGGTTTTCCATAATGCAATAAGATTTTTCTAACTCGACGGAAGTAAGTAGGAAATGCATTGTGAGTTGATGATTTTATAAAGATTATTTTGGGTTGGTCAAAAGTGGTGTTAATTGTACGGTTTTGAGCAATTTTGGTACAAATAAGCTATAAGGTAATTACTATTGAGTACATTTGATTAAAGTAGTGAGCTGTATACGACTTTTGACCATTAATAACCAAAGTAGTGACCAAAATACTTATTTTGCCCAAAGTAGTGAGCTATATACGACTTTTGACCATTAATAACCACAGTAGTGAGCTATGCACGAGTTTTGACCAAAATAGTGAGCTGAACACGACTATTGACCATTTTAACCAACGAAGTGGGAGAAACATGACTTTTGAGCATTTTAGAGCAAAGTAGTGACCTGTGCACAACTTTTAACCATTATTTAAATGACCAGAGACAAAATGTAACCCCTTTGACACTATTTGACACCATCCACTCCTCTCTACAACCAGACAAACTTCAAACATCACCGCATTTCCTCAAAAATAGTCCCTTCTCTTTAAAAACATATTCTTCCATCTCCTTCGACTTCATCCGGCATCATCCTGTTGAAAATGTTGCTATTAGTATTCACGACATGTTTACAAACTCCAAACGATAAAGCCAAACGATTCATCGAAAGCAGCACAATGTTCCGATTTTTATTTGACTTAAAAACAATCCTCCCCAGTTCAGTCATCATAGTACATGATGTTCTTTTTCCATTTCTTTCTCCAAATTCGTCTTATTTCTCGATTTGAAATTCTAAAGACGAGGGATATTTGGCAATACTATTTTTGCTGTTGCTGATTCCTTCTCGCTATGAAAAGGAAATGAAGGAAGAAAAATGCGAAACGCGACGCTATCACATTAAATCCAATTTTGATCTGATTTCATTTTATTTATTTATGATACTTTACAATGTGACGAGAAAATGTTTTGGTTTCTTTTGGGATTGGGGTTTTTAGTTGATTGGATTAGCGAGGTTTGGGAGTTTTTAGGTCAATAGTGGTGTGCAGTGTACGACTTTGGAGATAATTGATTGAAAGTGACACACAATATGTGGATTTTTGGATTTTTGGTTGAAAGTGGTACTCAATACACGACTTTGATCAGTTTAGGTCAAAAGTAGTCTTGGATACATGATTTGAGGGGTTAAGATCAAAGGTGGTATTCTACATACGACTTTTGTTCAATTTAGGTCGAAAGACTGGTACTCAATACTCGACTTTAAGTCAAAAGTGGTACTCAATACACGACTTTGATGGTTTTAAGTCAAAACAGACACAAATTGCATGACCACGAAAAATGGTGTTACAAAATCGTACATTACACACCATTTAATGCACTAAAGCTGAAAGAGTTCACAAAACCCGCCCAGACCAGACTTCGATTCATCATAACCCCTATCAAGCATTTCTACATACATATTTGTAAAGCAGAAATCGATGTTCTGAATTTCAACAGCAAGTCATTGCCTTTTCACTTCACATACATGCCAAAAAGCTGTAGAGACAGAACAGAAACAGAAGAGAAATGTTAATGGATCATGTTCAGTCAGTAAGATCTACAATTGTTTAATGATATCATCTCATACATGATATGAGAAAATAATCTATACAGCATGTAATATTGTGAAAAAGAAAATGAGAAAATCCCTTTTGGCGATGACGATTCGAGTGAGTACATCGCACATGTTCATCGAATGTCTTTAAGATACATGCTAGTCGATCAAAAAATAATTCAGTTCTGTGATCCATCCATCATGTTTTATTTTCTTGTGCTTGGCATGTCTCACTGCGAGTCTCTCTATCTTGCTCCGCGTTGCTTTCATCAGTCACATGTTTATAATGTGTTCTTTAGCTCAGCGACATAATGCGACGAAAGATATGGAAGAGAAGCTGAAAAATGCAAAAAAAGCATATCGTCATCTTTCACATTTAATTTTTCATTTTATTATTTTTTGTAAAATTATAAAAAGTTTTTTTTCTTTCTACTACAAAAAGGAGAGAAAATGCAGCAAAGTGAATAAATATTTTTGAAATGGAGATGAACAAATTGTCAGCGATGTAAATAAATTAGGGCGTTTTACTTGCTGAGTGAGTTTTTTTTAGATTGAGGTTAGAAATGCGCTTTATGCACTGATTTCTGGTTACTTCTGTACTTGAATTTATGAATATTAAGATTTTTTTTATATTTTTTTAAACTAAAATTTATAAAAAAGCTGAAAAAGTAAGAAAATCTTTAAAAAATGCGCTTTATGCACTAATCTTTAGTAATTTTTTTACTTGAATTTTTAGAAAATTTTTGAAGAAAAAAAAATTTAAAAAAACTGAAGAACAACGATAAAAAATCTTAAAAATGCGCCTTATGTACAAATGCTTAGAGATTTTACTACTTGAATTTAAAAATTTAACAAAATTATAACTTCCATCCAGAAAAACACGCTCATATCCCCCACAAAAATTCCCCAACTTGACTCATGGCACATGCCACGAAAATGTTTCATATATTTGACGCTTTTGGTCGCACTTCTAGCGGTCTTTCTATCTGTTTAACATAGAAAAAGCCTTTGATGTTTATTCTGTTCCTTTATATTTTTCATTGTCACATCCAATTTCAACATTTACATTAAATTAAACTAACATGTAATTGAATTATATATGTTTTAATTCTTTACAGCCGACACAATAACAACAACGTCAACAGATTTTTTTTATATAAGAAATATAAGAATAAATATAAATTGAATAGAAAAGAAGATTAAAGTTGTATAAATTTACATTACAATAGGTGACTGGCAATTGCGCAGCTATCTAAACATCTTCGCGGTGTTTATTTCTGTGTAAAAAGTGTTTGTTGTGTACACAGGAGAAAGGGAAGCAGGGACAGAGAGTGGATAAGAGGAAAGGAGATAAGTCATATAAATCACAATCAGCAACAACAATTTAGAGAAACGAGTATGGATAGGATTAAATGACACTTAGTATGGAACAAATGACGCATAGCTTTAACAGTAAAAAGATTCATTGATGTACAACTTAAAATTTACATGGAATGATTAACGCATAGCCTTAAAACACATGAGTACTTGACGCATAGCTTTGAAATACATGGCTGATTGACGCATAGCCTCAAAATCCTTGGCTGATTGACGTATAGCCTCAAAATACATGATTATTGACGCATAGCTTTGAAAATGCATGGACAGAATGACAAACAGACGCACAGCTTTAACAACATATGAAAAATCAACGCATAACTTTAACAAATCATTGACCGAATGACGCTTGGATTAAGTCACGAACAGCTTCAACATTAATAGCTATGTCCAAGCGATGCATGCTTTAGCAATATATATACTGAGTGACGCACAGCTTTAAAAAATATGGATAAGATCTATGAACATCTTTAAAAAAGCATGAACCGATTGATGCATATCTGATAGATAGAGTGACGCATAGCTTTAGTAATTCTTGACAAAACGTAAATACGAAGCAACCCATTTTCTACAAAATTCTACACAACTCACTCACTAAAATCAGGATCATCTCTATCCCTATGCGATCACATGACACAATTCGTTGAACAATATAAAGCGCATCATGTTGAAGCGACATAATATCATCCCGTATTGTCTCCGCTTTAAATTTATACTTTCAAAATGAATGTTGATTGCAACAATGTGAATAATTGAAAATTTTTATGTTTATCTCTTCACTTGCTGTGCTGCTTTTTTTACGTTCTACTCTGAATGATTTTAAAATGTTTCTTTAGCTGGAAAAAGTTGAAAAATTATCAAATTTTTGTCATTTTTATTAAATTTGTTATTACAATATTTTAATTCATTTTTAAATTTGAAGAATTTTTAAAATTTCTTTCGAGAATTTAAAAAAAAAGATTTAAAATTTCTTTTAACCTTCACAATATTTATTCAATCTCTCATCATCGATTCTCTCAATTGATAATGCGCTCTTCCCCCTTTTTTATCCCAAAAATATCGCTGATGACAAATTCAATCATCAGCTTACTAAACATTTTATGCGATGTGCGTTCTTTACTCATCATCAACAAAACAAAAAAAAAGACAGCAACATGCGATGCATGAATCTTTCTGTAACATATAGAAAGTCACCCCTTGCATTGTGCCATAAATAACAAACGCAATGAATTCAATTTTCATGTTTTCCAGCTCAACTAATCGAAATGTTCTTGCCTAGATGAGAGGAAGTTTTTTATATATTTTTTTGTCGCATGATTGGAGAATATTTCTTTGTGATGAAAATTTTTTTCTTGGTTTTTTGGCATAAATTTCTAAGGAAATTGTAAATGGAATAAGAATGGAGGTGATTGAAGGAAAAATGATAGAATTAAATTTTAGAAATGCTCAGCTTTAAAACAAAATATGTCGATTGACTGACGCATAGCTCTAAAATATATAGGTTAAGAGTCTTGTAGACTGAAATTGTTAGACTCCAATAAAATTGCACGGTTTTCACACACATATCCTGAAAACATACATCCTGAAGATGCATAGCCTAAAAATACACAGCCCGGAATGCAAAGCCTGAAAACTCTAAGTCTGAAAATGTACAGTTTGAAAACGTATAGCTTGAAAACGCATAGCTTTAAAACACACAACCTGAAAACACATAGCCTGAATAACAAAGCCTGAGATGCACAGCCAGAAAACGCATAGCCTGAGAACGCATAGCCGTAACCAGAAGTATATTACTAGACATAGTATCCATTTTTGGTTCAATAAAATAATCCAAATGAATTTAAAATGCTCAGCCTAACTACGCATAGCCCAGGATATACTCTTAAAAACGCATAGCCTTAAACTGCAAGAATGGTAAATTTACAATATAAAAAGATTCATGTCTTGTAACGCAATAACACACCAAGACAAACCTCGTATCCCTTCTTCATTCCTAGTAACATCAAAAAATTATGCTGAAAAAAATCTTCCCTTCCCATTTCCTGTTTCATCTATTCACAATTTTATTTCAATTTTTTTCTCTATAAATTTCTAAATAGCTACTTACGTAGTCATCAACTTGCGACAATGTATGCTCTCGATAATAATATTTTTTTTACAATATATGAATTCTCTCTCCATTTACAGTCATTAAATTATTTAATTATAATAATTTACATATATGAACATACTTAGTGGAAAATAACATGAAGTGGAAATAAATTTTTTTTTATTTCTCTTCTTTGTTGGGTTGGCTGACTGACTGTTGTTTTTTCCATTAATCCGTGGATAATTGAAAAATTATAAATGTATGTATGGAAAAATTGATTGAAAAATTTACGCTTTAATGAAATTATGTCTCTTCATCCATATTTTATTCGTTCCTAGAGTTCCTATTTATAGAGTTATGAATGCATACATTAAGGAAATATAGTCATGGAATAAAATATTGAAATTATTAAAAGTGTGAATTTTCAATTGAAAAAACAGGAACTGGGATAAAAAACATTATTTTTGAGTGCTTGTTGGACATAAATCATGTTGATATACTGACTTAATTTAGATAGTTTTTATTTTGTAGAACTAAAATTTATTATTTAAAATATTCAATTTTTTTTTTCAATTTTATTTTTTTACTGTGACATAAAAATTAAGAAGTAAATGCAAAAAAATCTACAATTTTTTAATAAATTTCATGAATAATTCTCTTCGTGAATTTATTTTCTACATAACTTTTCATAAATTGCTTAAATCTTTTAACCATAGGATAATTCAAAGGAATATTCATAAAGTTTATTGTTAAATCTTGTTTGAGAATAACATCAGATTAAAATAAAATTTATAAAGCAAAATAATAATTTTAAATCAGTGCTTTCATTATTTTTTTGGACATAAAGGCGTACTTAGAAGTAAAAAACTAGGTTATAAAACCCCCAAAACTAGTTTCAGGGGTGTTCATTCATCTTGCAGTTTAAAATTTTAAATAAAGCAAAAACAATTCAAAACCAAAACTAAAACTAAATGACGACTTGCGGTCAAGTCTGATTTCTTAAAAACCAAATTCAAGAAAATGTATATTTTTTGTACATCCTTAAAATACATAAATAATTTTTGGAAGTAATTTAATTGAAAATGGAAAAATTAAATAATATTGAACCTTTTTTCTAGTAAGTTCCAAAAAAGTATACAAATCTAAATTTTTAAGCAATTTTAGATAAATTTTAGACCAACTTAATTTTCTGTGCGTATTGAAAACTGTATTAAATCAAAGATGTGTCGCCAACCAAGAATACACCCATACAAAACCTAAATATAACCCACTTATAGTCCCTTAAAGACAATCAATTTTGATTATGAAAATTTAATCCTGCAACTAGAAACAGCCAAATGACTTAAAGCCCTCAAATTTGATTTAATAACAAAAATTCTTTGTATTCAAGATTCATTGTTGAAGACTTTATTAGGAATATTTTAAATCTAACAAACTATCTAATACTTTGGGTAGCATATAAATATTTTTGACTTGTTCACAAATAGTGCATTACACAAATCTTATACATTAAGTTATTACATGCTCAAACTGCATAATAGCTTCAATAATCCTGAATAGTTCTTTAACAAATTTCATTCATATAATCTCCTTTGATATTTTACAGGATATGTTAGTTGGACTTCATGTTGATAATTTTCAAACATAAAAGCAAGAATTTTTAAAAAATAGTTCCTGCTGACATTCTTTTGATTTTAATCCCATTGAACTGAAAACATTTCTATAATTTCTAATTCGATTCACCATAAACATAAAAATTAGGATAAATAAAATTTTTAATCTTTCACAATAAAATTTCATTGATACCTTCATTAATTTAAGTAACCTCCATAAAACCTCTATAATCAAATAATTTCTTAATCCTTTCGATCCGAAAAATTTCTCACTCTTCGTCTATTAAGAAAACTTATGAAAAATTAAGAGATACATTTCATAAATAGTCATAAAACCCACGAGAAAAAAAAGAGAGAACAAAAAACTAAGAAAATACACAAAGCATAAAACAACATAACACAACGAACCGCTAAATTGTTTATGCTGCTCATCATACACTCATTTATTTTTTTGTTGTTGTTATTCTTCTCTCGATATATGTTTTCAACTTTTGTTTTTTCGGGATCGATTCACACGTAAATGTGAATTTGATAATTGTAGCCTGTGTGAAACACATCCGTCTCTTGCACTCTTGTTATTTACTGCATAAGCATATTATTATAATTTTTTTTGTTATTGTTGTTTTATATTCTGTTAGTTTGAAACGCATCTTTGGATTGTTGAGAGGGTTTTTTGAGGTTTGGTAATGAGTTTCGGTATGTCTAGTTGTCCAATGAATTTTTTGTTGCTAAAAATTCTGTCAAGTTGCTTAAAAATTCTTCCAATTTGATTAAAATTCTGTCAAGTTGATCCAAATTCTTTCAAATTGGTCAAAATTCTTTCAAATTGGTCAAAATTCTTTCAAATTGTACAAAATTCTCTCAAGTTGATCAAAATTCTCTCAAGTTGATCAAAATGCTCTCAAGTTGATCAAAATTCAGTCAAGTTGATCAAAATTCTGTAAAGCTGATCAAAATGATCTCAAGTTGCTCAAAATTGTATCCAGTTGATCTAAATGCTCTCAAGTTGATCAAAACTCTTTCAGGTTGATCAAAATTCTACCAAGTTGATCAAAATTCTGTCAAGTTGATTAAACTGATCTCAAGTTGCTCAAAATTCTATCAAGTTGATCAAAATGCTCTCAAGTTGATCAAAATGATTTCAAGTTGATCAAAATTCTATCAAGTTGATCAAAATTCTGTCAAGTTGATCAAAGAATTGTTCAAAATTTCTTCAAGTTGTTCATAAAATGCGCCTTTTGCGTTAATTTCTTCATTTCAATTCCCCAAATTATCATTCACTGTTCATGTCGGTCCCGTTCGTTTGTTGTTGCTTTATTTTTGTTCGTTCATAAGAAACAAAATTATAACGCCATATAACTTGATTCAAGTTTTTTTCCTTTCATTTTTCTTGTGCTGGTCCGACAACAAATATCCCTCAATGATATTCCGAAAGGAATTTTTGAAGATTTTTATTGTGGACTCATTAAAGCCACACTTCTTTTCCTCACAGAAAAATTTGTTTCTGACTCTCTCGATGATAATTCAATTCGACACGATAGTATTGATAGTGAAGTTTTTATGACTCTTTTTGTGACTGCATTGCGTTTGATTTTTTAAAAAAAAACTTCTAAGTTTTCTGAATAAAGGGTACTTATAACAAATTGTTTGTCTCGAAGGAATTTCTAACATCCCTCATTGTGTCGTTCTCAGCTCTCACTTACATGCACAAAATCCTAAACTACACATAACATTAAGATAAAATAAAAATCAGATATAGAGATGCATGCAATAAATTGTTTTTCTCATTTAAGATATTTTACATCTCCATCATCTCTCTTATGTAAGATGCACACATTAATGAATTAAGCATAGATAATTGTTGAACAAGGCATAAAAAAGATATATTCTGAGTATGTTCTTATTGTTTGTTATGTCTCTAAATCTCTAACATGCTTTAAACATAAATTTTAAGGGAATCATCAATGAAAATAGGAAATATTCATCTTATGCATGCCATTACTTAGGATTATAGTTTTGAATGATGGTCTGCTTATTTGAAGTTTTAAGAATTTTTGAGCAGTTTGAAAGCATTTTGTTCAACTTGAAAAAATTTTATTCAACTTGAGAGAATTTTTAATCAACTTGAGAGAACTTTGGATAACTTGACAGACTTTTCATCAACTTGATATAATTCTAATCAATTTGACAGAATTTTAATCAACTTGATAGAATTTTAATCAACTTAAAAGAATTCTAATCAACTTGAGAGAATTTTGATCAACTTGAGAACATTTTGTGCAACTTGAAAGAACTTTGGATAACTTGACAGACTTTTCATCAACTTGATATAATTTTAATCAATTTGACAGAATTTTAATCAACATAACATTTTGATCCACTTAACAGAATTTAGAGTCTACAATATTTATCCACTTCCCAAACGAATCTTCATTCCTAGTACAAAAGCCCTCAGGGTTCAAAAATAGACGAAGAAAAATTAACTACGAACAACTCAAAAAATATTCCTTAAGATTAGGATTAATGATACATTTGTGGTTAATATGGTGTTAACTATTTCCATTTTTCGAAGAAGTAAAATTTTATTTTTACGTTTCAATTAACAACAAAAACAAATTGAAAATTAATTGGGTGAGCAGGAAATGGTTCATTCATGTCTCTCTGATGGTCCATAAAAATTCTAATTTTAGATGCAAGGAAACCCCAAAATGCAACAATTCATATTCAGTCCCCGATTTTCGACAGCCGCACGTGTTTGTTGATCGTTATCGACTGCACACGCATTGCACTAGTATTAATAACCAATACTGTACAGGCGAGAAGGGATCATTTTCATATGGAGGGTAACATATACCCCTTCGATTTTAAAATCACGACAATATTTCTTCTTATTTTTGGTGACAATACGGAAAACCTTAAATTGATGTCCTCGTGCGCACGACTTTATGTAATTTAATATTTTCAAACTGATGACATTACTCTTGCGGCTGCTACTGCTGTTGTTGTTGAGGATGATTGTGATAAGAAAATTATGGAATTGGAAATTTTCTGGCAATTTTAATGCTTATTTTTAAGGATTCTATAACACAAAAAATTGTTTTAGTGCCAAAACTTAGACTAGAAATATGTTGAGGTCAAAGGACTACCATATCAATAGATAAACATGTACAGTGGATTTTGGAGCACTTCTTCATTGCTTGAATGATCAGGAATCCGTCCCTAGGACACCAAACAGGTCATTGATGACACCATGACGTCTATTTTTGTTCCAAACCTTTTTTTATGTCTCTCAATATAAAATTTGGATTAAATTCGAATAAATTCTTAAAAATAATAAATTCTGTCGGTCTTCTGACCACCTTCATTGCAATATTACCCCATAAATATGAGTCATAACCCAACTTTTCAAATAAAAATTTACATTACCGCTATCAAACTCATTGCATTACTGCTAACATCACTTTTTGCTCTAAAATCTCACGCTAATAAATCTTCTGTTCCCGATTTTCTTACTCGTAAATCTCTCCATCCATTCCATTCACTCCATTCTTCAACTCAACTCCAATCCCTGCGGTAAGAAATTTTGAATGAAATGAATTAAGATAATTTATAGTCGCCACGTAGTTGAGACGAGAGAGGAAAAAAATTCTTTATTACCTGGTGAAAACATCATTGTTGTCAAGACATTTGACAGATTTAAGTCGCGGAAGCTGTAAAGATGGAAGGTTTCTTTCTTACTTGAAGGAAGCCACAAAAGAATAAAGGAGAGAAAAAAAAATGAAATTATGGGATCATTAATTTAAATTTCTTTTCTTTTTTGCAGCGATTTTGCTTTTGTGGATGAAGGAGAGGTGTAATGAATAATAAGTAAGAAAATTTTGCAGGTTTGGGGTGGATAGAGCGCATTTTTTAGGTTAATCAAGTTAAAATGTCAAGTTTATTGAAACAAAAAATAAAATATAAAATTTAACGGCTTTTGAAATTTTAAATTATCAGATCCACTGAAAAAATACAGAAATAATACAAAGTCAATGATGAATCCTCACCATATTTAAATTTAAAACTTGAAATTCTCTGCAATTAAAAAACAAATCTTAAGGAAATCTAGATTTCCTTACTAAAAAAGATGGCACCAGCTTAACTTAACTAGATGTTGATCAAAATGATCATATTAGCATTGAAATGAGTTTTTGTTTAGTTTTGTGAAATTGATTGATCAATAAACATCACATTGAAATTGATATATTTGAAATTGATTTGGAGATACAGTCCACTATTGTTTTTGTTATTGTTATTGCATTTTTCATAATGAAAAATTCAAGTTTTTAACGGATTTGTAAATTTCAAATTTTAGCGGATAAATAAAATTCAAATAATTTGAACGAAAATGAACAGAACTGTATTACTGAACGACTTAACCTTCCTCAAAATTTTACTTTAATTAACTCGTTACTAATACCTTCTAGACCAAACTGATCCCCTCCCAAACTGCTTTACATACTTCTGAGACTCACAATTCTTAAACCACATTCAAAAATAATAGCACAAGTGGAACTCAACGCCGCCACAAAATCTACTTTTAATGTTTTTTCTTCACTTCTTTTGCACAAAAAATCTCAAAAGATTGATGACTTAAAAAACATTTTTTCCTTCTTATTCCTTCACATCTTTGACATTATTGACAAGAATGAGTGTCAAAGAATAAGATAAAGGGGGGAACGAGTGTAAGTGAGTAAGTCAGAAATAGCACGAGTAATTTTAACAAATCGTATTGTGAATATTAATAATGGAAAATGAGAGGAAAGTTTATTTTTAGTTACAATACGTCTCAGTGGCATAAATGTGGTAGAATAAAATAAAAATATCGGTTTTTGAATAATTGACAGCGGCGCTCGTAAATTCATTTGCGTCTTTCATTTTTGATTGAGTAAATGAGACGAAAAGTTTTAGATGAAAAGTGTTGAGCAATTTAAGATTAAGAATGTTGATGAATGGATTAGATATTGTCGCTGTGATAGGTGGAATGAGGTTTTGGGAAAATTTGTGCTGCTAGGACAATTTGACTTACTCTTCTGTGCGTAATTCTATTGAAATTCTTACGGCTGTGCGTGATTTAACTGAAATTCTTACAGCTGTGCGTAATTCAATTGAAATTTCTACGGCTGAGCGTGATTCTATTGAAATTCTTACGTCTGAACGTTTTTGTAGTCTAGTTAAGCATTACTTTAAGCTTCTACAATATTGAAGAATACTAAAAAGTAACAATTGGATGCTGCTTTGGCAGAACATTCCAAAAAAACTCCAAACCAACACATCAACCTCCCTTACATCCAGCTCTGAGACCCTCCTTGACATAAAGAACCCACTCAAAAATTCATATAAAAATAAAATTGCAATAAAAACAGCCGAAATGAGAGAAAATTTTCATAGACCGCAATTATTTCCTTCTCATTATTCTTCCGCTCAAGTATCCACTTCCACTTCAATTGCTCCCTCGACGACTCCAATTCTCTTACAGGAGATGAAGGCAAAACGAAGTGTACAACCGTCAATGAAAGCAAGCTAATTAAGTAATCTCACCAATGCTCAATTATATTAAAAGAAAACTCCAATCAATTCCAGCTCATTAATTTTTCTCATAAAAAATACCGTAGATAGAGAATGGGATGGAAGAGGAAGGAAAGGAAATAAAAAAGAAATAATTTAAATTTTTTTCTTCTTACTTTTTACTTACAGGAATAAATAAAAAAAGGCGAATGTAAAGAAAGTTGGAAGGGTTTAATGGATAGTTGGTGATTGATGATAAGATGGTGAATTGATGGGTTTCTTTACTTGAGTGGGTAAAAGGGTGTAGGAAGTAAAAGGTTTTATGAAGTTCGCGGTTTTATTAGGAAGTTTATTGGGTTTTGTGGAAGTAAGAAATTTGAATTTATTGAATTTGAATATTAAGTGTTGTTAAAGCGATGATTTTTTAAGTTTGTACGTCTTTAAGGCTGAGCGTTATTAAATCCATGCATCCTTGAGGCTGAGCGATTTTAAGTCTATAGCGTCATTAAATCTGAGCAGTCTTTATTATTATTTTGTGTCTTTAAGGCTGAACGTTCTTAAGATATTGTGTCATTAAAGTGAGCGTTCATAAGTTTATACGTCATAAATGCTGAGCGTTATTAAGTCTATGCGTCAGTAAAGCTGAACGTTTTCAATTCTATGCATCATTAAGACTAAACAATAAGCTCATTAAAGCTGAGCGTTCTTAAGTATATACGTTCTTAAAGCTTAGCGTTCTTAAGATATACATCATTAAGGCTGAGCGTCATTTGAGTTTTAAAAAAAGAATTTCTGAAACAAAAAATGAACTAAATTCCTTTTGAAACTAAATCAGCCTGTAATTTAAATAATTAACAACACAAGTAAATTTTCATTATTTTTATATCTCGAATAATTTTTTTTTCTTTTCAGCTCGAGAAATAAATTCATAAATTCTATTCTTTTATTACACAAATTCACAAGGATGTATGTACACATATCTAGAAAAAGGAAAGGTTTTACTTAAATATCTAAACTATACAATGAAATAAAGTAGAAAGAAGGGGGATTTAATCACAGTTAAGCGTTTTTGTGTCAGTCTCATGAACACTCTGACTATCATCATTTTGATGCTGTTGTTGATGTGGCTGTTGATCCTGCCGATGCAAATGATTTTCATAGATGTTGAAATTCTGCGGATTCCATGTGTATGATGAGCTATTCTGCATTTGTGGTTGGATGTGACCTTGCTGCTCCATTGCATTTAGATCACCAACTTTCACATACAATTGCTCACCTTGCATGCCCAAATTTATTCGAAAATTTTGTGGCTTCATCAGCTTCAGTCGATTACTTTTATTTGAGTTAAATTTTATGCTATTCTGTTGGTGCTGATTATACATATTTGGCATCATTGTATTAGCCATACGATTCTCCACAATATTAACTTTATTTGAGCCATTATTTGTGTATGATTCGGAATGGAGACTCCTATTATAGTTATTATTATTATTATTGTTACTGCAATTTTGCATCGGTGGATAAACGTCTGTGGTGTAGAACATATTAAAGCGTTGTGGATCGCTGCTTATAATTTTTGAATTTCCAATTAATGTTGCCGTCGCATATGGCGATGGGGATGGTTGCCCACTCCGACATGATGTTGATGACACTTCTGCATACTCAGCTGGACCTTCTGAATATACTGCCATGTATCTGTGAATGAGATAAAAAAATATTTATAAATAAATTAATTATAATTTATTATGAAAATGCTTTTAAGTTTCATGTTTTTTTTCTGTGGTTTGCAAAAAAATGTACTTGAAATTGGGAGAAAAAATTGTAAGTAAGGAAGTCATTGATGGGGTTGATGTACAAGGCGCATTTTGCTAGATCAAAATTTTAATATTCAATGTTGTATGTTCAAGTAAATTCAATTTATTTAAGAGAAAATAAATCTTAACGGTTTTACAAAATTTGAATTTTTAAAAAACAAAATTTAACGGTTTTTTAAATTTGAATTTTGCAAAAAGAGTATTCAACGGCTTTTAAAAATTTGAATTTTTAAAAAATAGAACTTAACGGTTTTTTAAAATTTGAATTTTTTAAAAAAAATTCACGTAGTTTTTGTCTCCACTTCGAAAAGTTTAATGTCAATATTTTCAAATTAAATGAATATTATGACAAAGTAATAATAAAATGTTATTGAAAGAAGTGGCAAGCATGAAATAAAACATATTTGACACCAAAATACTTTTAAAATCATAATATTTTTCAATGTTTTTCCATTTTTTAATTCACAAAATAATATTCCTCGCTAAAAAATGCATTACGTAATAAAAATATTCTCCACATCACGAAAAAAAAGTCATCGGAAATTAATAAATTTATGGGCAGCACAAATAGTAATTGAATTTCCATTACGACCTTCTCATCGACGATTTTTTTTTCTCAATTCAACAATTTTTTTGCAATTCACAAATTTAAATTAAATTGAATAAAAAGTACTCACCGATTTCGAGAGTCATCATCGATCGTGATACCATTGGATGGAGGCAGAGCTGTACAGATGGGTGAATAGTCGGGAATGTGAGAATCTTTAACATGATTTGATTTCCATATTGTACCCGATGGATCCATCCAATAGCTGTTATTGACTTTTGTTGAACCGAAAGTTGATGGTAAGCCAAGTGACGATTGTTTTGCCATGATGTGTTTTCGTTTAATATACACCATCACGCCAAATGAGAGCATTATAATGACTAATATTGTACCCAATAAGATAATGAACCATGGTTGTGTCAAGAAGTCGTTCAAGTGCTCATTGTGTAGTGGAAATCGGTATGAAAATGATGTATCCAATTTTTTCGTTGTTGGATCAAGTCTCATGATAATTGGCATACCAAATGGACCTAATCCAGCATTTGTCATTGCCGCTGCACTCACTGTATACGTAACACCTTCCGTTAAGTTTGCGAGCATGATTGATGAACGTGTAGCATCAATTGTGAGATTTGTAAGAACTTTTGAGATATTCTCATAAACATTCACGCCACGTACAATCACATTGTAAGATTTTAATACACCATTATAAAATTTGGCAGGTGGTGCCTTCCATTTAACGTAAACTGTCGATGTGTTGAGCAATTTTGCTTCCATATTTGATGGAGCTTCACTCGGAACTGTTGAGTAAAAGTATATTTTATTAGCATTATGTTCAAGTAGTGTGAGAAACTTCCATTTCCAAAACGGAAGACGAAAAAAATTTAAATAATTCAAAAAACAAACTTACCATCTTCAAGCGTTCGAGTAATTCGTGAATTAGATGGTTTGCCTTCAACAGCTTTATAGAAAGGTACAATGAAGAATTCGTACGTGGTAAATTTTTGTAATCCGTCAATTTTACATGATGATGATCCACTGCCTGCATTCAGAACTGTCAACATTCTGTATGATGGCTGACTTTCATTATCTAATGATGAATCATCAATGTTACGAGCGTAGATGTAGAAGCCTTCGACATATCTTCCATTTATGATCTGTGGAAATGAAGGGAAAAGTTTTAGAATTTATGCACTTTGTTGATTTTAGAGATTCAGAACTTTTTCCAATTTTAACGGTTTTTTGAAATTTGAATTTACAAATTTTAACGGTTTTTGAAATTTTAATTTTCAAATTTTAACGGTTTTTTGAAATTTGAATTTTCAAATTTTAACGGTTTTTTTGAAATTTGAATTTTCAAAACCGAACACGTGGTTTTTTGCTTCCATTTCAAAAAGTTTTGCTAATATTTTCAAAACTAAGCATATTTTATCCACTTAACTGATGCATAGTTGTTCAAAAAAGTGGCAAAAGTCAAATAAATAACATTTGAGATCAAAATTTTGCGGATTTTCAAAGAAAAATGATTTTTATTGTTTATTTTATAGCTCTTAAAAGTAAATTCTAACTTTTCACACAAAATTCTTCACCAAAAGATTACAAATTTCCGAAAAAAAATATCAAGTAAACATCAGAACCTCTACAAATTTACTTTTCACGCAGGTAAAGAATACGAAAAAAGAATACACATTCATATACTCACATCCCACGTTAATTTTGTCGCTGTTGATTCAACAGATGTAGCATTTGTCAATTCAATAACATCACCCGATAACAAACTTGCTCTTGCCTCGCTTAAATCCAAGTTTGAATTTGTGTCATCCTGTTTGTATGGGAAGAGAAAAGAGAGATAATAATTATAGTCCTTATTCATCAATTTCTTTTACGTTATACGACTTACCACTCCTAATGTAACTGGTTCCGACAATTGACTCGGTCCCGAAACGCCATGGGAATTTTCAGCACGTACAGCAAAATAGTAAGTCATACCACTCCTTAATCCTTCAATTTTGTATGAGTTGTCTTGAATACGATTTGCAACTTCCACCCAAGTTTCTGTTAAATTTCTCGAAAACATTTCAATCTTGTAACCGATAACGCTGGATGCGCCGAAGGCGTTACTCGGTATCCATGTTAATTTAACGCTATTGTCAGTCTTCTCGAGTATCAAAGGACGTCCCGGTTGACCTGGTAATGTTGATGGTTCGGGTGCACGGTAGAATTTTATATTTGGATTTGTTGGTACTTCAATTCTCAAAAATCCACTCCATGTCGATTTTCCACTCTTGCTGCTAGCTACGCACGTATAAAGTCCAGTATCGTCATTTTTATTCAATTCTGTTATTGTCAGCAATCCATTGTCCTCAATAGTTATTTTATCAGACTGAACAACTGGGATGCCATCCTTATACCAGCTTATGACTGGCTTTGGAGTTCCAATGGCTCGGCATGGCAATGATGCGACAGATTTAATTGGTAATGTTTGATTCACTGGTCCTTGAATAATTTGTGGAGGTGGTGAATCATCTTGAAGATTAACTGACAAAACAACTCTTGTGCTGACACTTCCAACACTATTTACAGCACTACACACAACAACCTTTCCATTATCACTTCTGTCAATCTCATCAATTGATAAAATACTTCCACCATCGGCTGTTAATGTTGCCTCCATTTTCTTTGACTTCATGCCTGGTAAGATGAGCGATCGATTGCCCTCAATTGTCCAAAATAATGTCGGTTCAGGATATCCGGTCGCTTGACATTCAAATATCACTTCACTTCCTAACTCACCGATTTGTGATTTTGGACGTATTGTAAATGATGGCGGTGCTATATTGTGAATAATAATTATATTGTTATCGAGAACAATGAAATTGTCTGATTGTATACGAGATAGATATACTTACAATGTACGAGAAGCATTCCAGCAGCAACAATTGCACCGACGCCATTATCAGCTTCACATATATATTCGCCAACATCTTCCATCGTTATGTTATCAATTTTTAAGCTTCTATCTTCGAGTATGTGAACGCGATCTGCATTTTTTGTGTGTATCGTCAGGAATGAGAATATGTGGAATAGAGAAGATGAAAATCAATTTAATGCTTTTTATTATTTTCTATATATCATGACTTTATATGTATGTTATGTGACATGCAATTGTTGTAATATGTATATTCATGAATGTATAATAATTGAATTGAATGTCTGACTGACTTGACTTATTGTCATGTGTGTGACAATCTAATCATTTAATAATTCATGTCCTTTATAGAATCTGAATTGAATTTGTTGATAAATCACTAAACTGATGAAGGCCAATGATTGTGTCGATGTGCAGATGCTTATGTGATAAATTTGGAACTAAATTGATTTGAATATTGGAGGAATGCAAGATTGTTGTTGGAAATTGGGGTTATTTTAATAATTTAGTGTGTTAGGATTAGAATTATTGAGACTTACTTCCAATGGAAGAACTGGAACCATAGAGATAATTCCAGTGGAATAACTGGAATGATTAAGACTTCTTTCCAATGGAAAGACTGAAATTGACTGACAATTCTTTCCAGTTGAAAGACTGGAATTAACTGAAACTTATTTCCAGTGGAAAGACTGAAATTAAAAGCTCATTCCATTGGAAATGCTGGAATGATTTAGACTTCATTTCAATGGAATTATGGAACTATTGAGCCTTATTTCCGTTAAAATTGAGACTTTTTCCTCTGGAAAAACTAAAACAGTTCATATTTATCCCATAATCCCATTCTAGAAATTCTATTAAAATAACAACAAAACCATTTTTGCTGTTCATCATAAAATTTCAACTTGTCCACATTTAATGCACATATTGCATTCCTTTTCAACAACATGACACTATAAATATGTAAGTAGAGTACGAGATAGTGACAGAGAGTCTCATCTGAATAACTTTACATTTCATTTTCATACCAAAAAATTGTTCCTCATTGCATATTGTGTATGCACAATTACAAATTCATTACAGCATTATATGTATTTGCACATGCACAAAATAACATGTCACGCTTGTTATCGTTATTTCTATTTTAAATATATTTTTTAAATGCTGAGGAGATTCATAAATTTACATACAATGATGTTTTAACTCTACGCCCCGTAACATTGTGAGGGAATTTAATTAGATCGACATTATGCAATGAATATATGTGTTAAAAAGACATAACATTGCATGTCTCATACATACTCGACATTCATATTGAATAGAATCGTCTCTTACCTAAAGGCATATTTCCACCTGATGCTGTACGACGCCATAGCACGTCAGGTAATGGTTCACCACCTACTCTACATTGAAAGATAACGGAACTTCCAGTCACTGTCGTTTGATTTTGTGGACCACGTATGAGAAATGGCTTGACTGTAAAATGAAGAATTTGGATATAAGAGGTGTCATGAGATTATAATTTTAAGGGATATGTCAATAACTTACCCATAACCTTTAGAACAGCAACAGCCGATTCACGTACACCTACAGCATTTTTGGCTATACATTGATAACGTCCATCGTCCGATTGTTGAACATTTTGAATGACTAAATTACCACCATCAGCAATGCGAATTCTGTAAAATGGGAAAGAATAAGGCCATGAAATATAAAGTTTCTGATGATGTAAAATAAAATATTTTAAAATGATGGAAAATATGGTCTTTACATGTAAGCATAATGGATTTACAGCATGAAAAGGAATATTAAATTAAATTGAATTGAAAAAGCTAGAAATCGTTGAAAATGGATGGAATGAGAGAGAGAATAAAGACTTCCATGCATGAGAGAGCATAAATGAAATGAATGAAAAGGCTTTGAAATAATTAAAAGGCTTATCAATGGACATAAAGTCTACATAATGAATGTGTATATAGAAAATAGATAGCAAAACAGGGAGAATATCGCTGTTGATGAGAGTTTTATGCTGCATGTTGTTGATAGATAATGATTTTCATTGAAGGATCGTTAAAGAGGAGCGGATGTGAGAGTTTTTAATTAAAATTAAGTAATTTGGGCTTTAAGTGCGTACTATGTACGAGAATTTACAGGTGTTGTATTTTTGAAGGGTAAATGAAGTAAATTGAGTTGAATTCTTTTTAAAATGCACTGTGCCACAGTTTTTCTGTCAAAATAATTCTAAATTTTAGGAATTTGAATCAATTTGGATGTTTTATGGCAACGCAAACTTTAAATAGCGCGTTATCTGAAGGAATTTATTAAAAAACTTTAAAATTCAACTCAATCTTTGCAAATTTCATCGAAAATCTTTCACTCCACCCACTAAAAAACTTCTCACATTACAATGCAAATTTCTCAATCTTAATTAATACTCCACCAGCTTCCCATAAAGTCACAATCCCCCTTTCTTCATTCTACAACACAATCAACAGTACTAAACGAATAACAGAATCAGAAGCACTATCAAGTAAGGAAGCATAAAAAAGTAGAACATTTTGCATTTGGGTAGAGTATGAAGAGGAAAATTAATTTCTCAAATGCTCTTTACTTCGATGCACAAACGGCAATGGCTATTGATAGCTGAATATGGAACTACAGCTTTTTACTCCTTTCCTCATTCTATTTTTCAACATAGTCATCGTCATTGTCGGATGATGGTAGGAGAGAGATTTTAAATTCCGGAATATTTTTTAGTTTGAAAAAGTATGAAGGATGGGGTTAGGTTGAGAAATGACTTGATGTCTGATCTCACTGGATATTGATATAATGTTCAAGTGAAAAGATTTTGATGACAAATTACAAATTTTGGAAGTATTTTGAATCATAATGAAAAAAAGCGCTTTATGGTCACATCAACAATGACTTTCTAACTTGCTCCTTTTTCGACTAGTTTTTCCTCTCATTCTCATTTCACTTTTTGTCGATAAACTGAAAATAAAGTTTTTCTCCATTACGGACAACTCGGTGCATATCTTTTATTCTTCATTCTTCCTATACAATAATATATTTTTGCATAAAAAAAACTTAAATCCATTGAAATTTATTTCACTGAATGCGAGAAACGGAATGAGCAGATTTACATTCATATAATTATGGCATGAATGCATAAACATAATAGAATATAAAAAAATGAAAATCAATTTCCATACCTTTTGAGACCTGTTAAGTCCATCGTCTGTCCATTCTTTCTCCATGAAATTATTGGCTCTGGATTACCACGAGGTGGACCACATTCCAGCATGACTGTTTCACCATGAGCTGCATTCGTGTCTTGTGGCTCTAAACGAAATTCATCGCGTAATGTGGCAACTCTCAATGTTGCATTACGACTTCTCGCCATTCCAAGCTCATTCCTAGCCTCGCACCAATAATTTCCGCCATCTGATTCACGACGTGTATATGTTACAGATAATAGAAGTAAATCACCAGTTGGCAAAAGCATTTGACGTGATGGCTCAATGGTCAGCCTCTTTCCATCTTTAAACCATTCAATTTTTGGGTCGGGTGAGCCTTCTGCCTTGCAATGTAATGTGTATGGCGTGTTTCTTGGCACAATGCTATCGTGTGGATGCTCGATTATTGTCGGTGCCTCTAGTGCTGTTTATAGAAATAGAAAAAAATAAGAAGGAGGAAATTACATTAAAAATTGGAATCGCATTTCTTCATTGAATATACATAAAATTGTGTATTGTGGAATAGATTGGAATTGGAGATTATTGAATGGAGAGAGCTCTCCCCATTGTAAAAACTGTTCCGTGTATTATTATTGCTCGAAGACTCGATTTTTGCTGCTCTTTTTTGTATGAGTTTGAGTACTCATGACCAGATATTATTGTGTTCGACTAAACTCAACTATCTTCTCATCTTTCATATCTATTATTTCAATGTTTTGTATTTTTTTGGAGGGGGAGGGGACAGGTGAGGATGGGATGGGTGAAGATTGACCGTAAAATGACTAGTTGTTTGTTGGATATTTAGGTTTTTCTAGATTTTGTTCGACTTTTGTGGAGGTTTAGGAATTCTAATTGAATGACCTATTTTGACAGACTTTTAGCTGAATTTGTATAATTTGCCAGACTTTTAGCAGACTTTTTATAATTTGACAGAATTTTAGTCGACTTTGTAGATTTTTAACAGAATTGCCAGATTTTCATCTGACTTAACAATATTTTCACAATAATTGCCAGACTTTTGATCGATTTTTGATCAAACTTTCGACAAAATTTGAATGAATTTCATCCGAATAGCCAGAATTATGCCAGACTTTGACTGAAAACTGCGCCTTATCCCCCAATATCCCAACAATCATTGACTAAACTAAATCTTATTTCTATGAAAAATTATTGTACAATTTATTCGCAAAACACACAACAATGCCCTGTAGATTTATTTGCGTATTTTCTGGTAGATTACATTTCTTTCTCTCTCTTTTCTCATTTTTATTATGGATATGGATTTACTTATATGTACATTTAATTCTTTTCTTTTCTTCGCTTCTTTCTTGCCTTTTATATTTTTTTTCCTCTTCTTCTCCTACTTGCTTTCTTGTTGTTATGTGAAACTGATCTTATCTTAACTACTGACTGGCTCCAAATACAAATCATAAACATATTTTTTACATTCATTTTCTTTTTGTTGGAGATGAAAAAAGCGATGGCAAAATAAAATCAGCGAAATTGGATAAGAAAGGAAAAATTTAACGGATATTTATTGGAGTTTTTACTGTGATCAAGATTGTAGGAATTCTAGGAATGTAATGGACTGAAACTTCTGTGGTCTAGAATTGTCTGCTGCAGGGCAATTTTTCAGAAGTCAATGTATTGTGTAGGTTAGATTGAGGTTAAGAAATTGGAGAATTTTGATGGAGATTATTGAGAATTTTGGGAAATTGAGATGAATTGTTGTGTATTTTGGCAAATTATTCAATATCTTCCCAAAATAGCTGACAAAATCGTAGAAATTTTGAGGTTATGTTGCACTTTTTTCAGATTATTTGCAAAAAATCCAATTTTTAACCCCCACATCAATCAAATCCACATAAACCGACCCCAACCCCCATCACATAACCCACATAAATCCTAAATGTCTTCTTCATCTCCACCATCCAATATAAATATGTACATTTAATATACTCCACATCGCATGAGCACATATGAACATCCATCCATTCATTCATTTATTCATGGGTAAAAGGAAAGCCGTCTCGCTTCAATATTCACTTGATTAGATAACGTCAGTTGAAGCATAAAAACAAGGCAAAAAAATTTTTTTTTCATTCATCTTTCTCATCTCTGATGACTGTTAATGAAGCGAAAAATGTTTATTGCCGAAAAAAGAATATAAAAGTTTTCTGTGTTTTTCGTTGAATCATCAAGTTTTTTTTATATCAGACATGAGAGGATGAAAGTCAGCGGGTTAGAAGCGATGAATGGGATTGAGTTTGACTGGGATAGTGGGGTAGAAGGTCTATTAGGGGTCATTTGGCGATAATGTATATGTAAATTCAAAAATCATTTTCGGACATGCAATTCTTGCAGCAGAGGAGGGAGGGGGCCGAAAAATCCTATTTTTTGATAGGCGTCATTAATGAATGACCCTTTGTTGCCTTGAAAAGTTCATATTTCATTATTAAAAAATGCATATCAAACTAACTTTAACAAAAGACATCACAGTATGTCAGCTCAACAAGAAGGGTGCCTCCTTTTTCATAAAAACTAACTATATAGTCAAATTAAACGGAAACATTTTGATAGATAAAAATCAGCCTTTTTTCATACGTAAAAAAGTGTTGGTTCATTGTAATGCTAATGGAATCGATTCATACACTCGTATATTTTTTTTACCCCCACAAATTGCAGTGTAAAATATGACAAGTTAACAAATGGTTTAACAGATCTATTCATGAACGTGTCCAGTCCACTCTAATCTAATAAGACATAATATATAATATTACAATTTTTTTTCAACTAATTATGTGCTATTATTCATACACGTATAACTTGAATTTATCCTAATCTTGATGTAATTTTTACTTCCATCTATATGCATGGCTATTAAATGTGTCAATAGTTGTTTAAGTCGATTAGGTTTTATTTTATTTCTTGTTGAAATAGACGAACAACAAAAAAAATTGAAGTTGCTTTATTACTTCAATTCATTCACAGGAAACTTTTTATAAGAATTTTATTTCTACTATGAATAGATCATAATAATTGTAATTATGGGTGAATTATGGTATTGAATAATGTTAAGGCTGGTAGAAGGAAGTGCTATGCAAGCTTGGGGGATGGGATATATTTCGGAGTTTTTATTATTAGGGGGTTTAATGATGTAATTGCTTTATGGAGTTTTTGTTATATTTTTTAAAACATTTGATTACAATTTAGAAAAAATTTCTTTTAAAAATTTAATTAAGTTTTAAAAAAATTGGTGAAATTTCGTTGAAATTTAGTCTAAATTTTACCAAAAATTGAATTGAAATTCGTCAAAAATTTAATCCAAATTCGCCAAAAATTTAATTGAAATTCATCAAAATTCACCAAAAATGTAACTAAATTTTGAAAATTCTGTCAATTTAAAAAGAATTTTCTATTAAAAAGGTGCTAACCCTAACACCCCTCCCCCCAAAAAAATATAAACACCACCCCATCCACCATCAAACAACCTCAAACTATCCACAAACCCCCAAAAAACCTTCATTGACGACTACCAAAAAATAAAACGAAAATTATGAATGACTTCTGATTCATATTGATCAAATACAAAGAATTTTATTTCATATATTTCTTTTCCATTTGTCCATCATCATCATAGACCATCAATCTACCTATCTATCTTGATATACATTTTTATTCCCTTGATGTCGGCATTTTTAACATTTTTTATGTATGTTTTGTGGGGTTTATGGATGAATTTTTATTATTTTCTTTTTAACATTATGTTCTGTATTATTTTGAAGGATTAGATGGAGGAGTTTAGATATACGGGATATGTTCTTGAGGAATGTTTTCGTGAGGCCTTTCAATCAAACGCTAAAAATTGACTCAATTATTTATATTGTGTGGCATAATTGAAATATCATTTTAATGGATTTTGAATATTTCTTTTTGTGAATTCGTGAATTTGTTAGACTTGAAGTTTATGGGAATTTTTTTGGGGATATTGGTGGATTTGATGGGTAATTAGTCATGAATTTTGCTATATTTTAAGGTTAGTTTTATTTGAATGATTTTTTATGTCCAATTTGCATTGATTTGAGGGCAAACTTTCAAAAACTTCTCAAAATCAAACAATTTCCGCTAATTCATGAAATTTTACGCCTGCTACTCAACCAACAATGCATATGTACACCCCATAAACACCTCAAAAATCAAATCAATTATTTAACAAAAAAAAACTTTCATCAAGAACAAAGCAAAAATGCCCGAAAATCAAGACAATACCAATCAAAAATCTCCTCATTCACCATTAATTACATTGATTACTTCAAAGGCTTCAATCATAATTAAAAATTACTTTCTCATTGTGTATAAATTTACATTCATGACATAAATACCGTTCAAAAAGTATGCGCGATTAAAAATATTTTAATTCTCATACACATCAACATTTTTCATATAATCTTTCAATCATATCACTTGATATCTTCTGGAACATGTGAACTTGAGTATTTTTTTTATTATTCGTTATTAGTCATAATGCAATGTATACATACATAACGCTGCGTAGAGAGGCTTGAGTATTTTTTTTTTGGGATTTAATGAGAAGATTGAAAGTGATTGGGAGAGGAATTGATGTGAGCGTGGATTTTGGAGGTTGGAAATTTGAATTCTTTTATGTTTTGAAGATTTTCTAGCAGCTTTCGATTTATTTTAGTAGTTTTTGAACTATTGTAGTTATTTTCCAACTATTATAGCAGTTTTCGAACTATTCTAGTAGTTATTAAACTATTCCAGTAGTTTTCGAAAATATTATAGCAGTTTTCGACCTATTCTAGCAGTTTTGGAATTACTATAGCAGATTTCGAAAATTTGTTAGAGTTTATTTAGTTTCTACTTACAAACCCCCTCGAAAAGTGCGCTCAACACTAATATTCAATTTTAATGCGCGCACGGCACAAGAAAAAACTAAAAAAAATTGTCGAACGATGACGAGGTCAAATGATGATGAGGAATTATGCTTGGTAATCGTTTTCTAGGAATTTTACTTGTTCATTTCTATTTTCTCTTTCATTCCATGCCACAAAAGAAATGAGAATTAAACGAAAAAGAAGAAGAAAGAGAGCTTTACGATTTATTGCCATCAATAAAATTTCCAAATCATTCAAATCTAATCAAAAAGTCACTTGTTGAAGATCTCAACCGGCTCACTCTCACCCAGTTGTATCGACATTAAGCCGCACGGTTCATACAATTTTTTTTTTACTGTGTGATTGGATGTAATAAATCAGACCTTATAATTTATTGAATGTCTCATTCCCAGAACCTGATTCCTTTCTTTTCTTCCACTTGCTTATTGCCTGCACCTTCTTTTTTTATTGTCTATCAATTTTCGGTGTATCTACATTGTGTGTAGTCCCATTCTGAGAAAATTCGCTCGATTTGTGCTTATTATAAATTCCATGTGATTTAGATTTAATCAACAAATTTGCTATACAAACAGTTTGACTTTTATCATCTAAACTAGATGATTTGTACGCATAAATTTGAGAATGTTTGTTGAACATGTCATATCAAGTTAGGGCTTAAGTGGATCGTGTTAATTGAAAATAAAAAATGGATTTTTGAGTGAGTTGGTGGAAGAAGTTGAGTGACAGTTGTGAGAATGATATGATTTGGGAGTTATGGGGGTCAGTTTTGGTGGAATTTTGGATGGATTTGAGGGGGTATTGACACGATTCAATAGATTTTGGAGAGAAGTGAGTGATTTTAGCGGCAGTTGTAGAATTTGACGGGAATTGGGTGAATTTAGCAGAATTTCAAATCAATAATTTGCAACTAACACAATTATTTAAGAAAAATTCAAAAAAATCAAGAAATTTTCAATAAATTCCATTAAATGCTAAACATTCCAATACAGTCAATTAGCAAGACACAAGTTTAGTCTAGCCATCACCTCCCTCCTAATTACCACAGTCTCAAATTCATCCCACACTACAAATTTATTGAAAATTGATATCAAGTTAATTTTCAGCATAGATATCAAGTTCCAAGCATTAAAGCTTTACGTGATAATTTGCACAGACTATCAAAATAATTAATTAATTAATTATCTAGCAAAATGTTCAATAATTAAATTACGAATACAGATCATGAATTTTGTGAAGCAGATTACAGTTCAAACAAATTATTATCGAATGATATTGATGACATTTGATGATAAGGAATTAGGTAAACATTGGGTGGATGTGTATTGTGTGACATATAATGTTATAATGAACCTACGGATATTTTGTGTTTGAATAGTGAAATTCTTGGTAAATTATTGAATTATTTAGTTATTATGGAATTTTGGTGGCATTTTCCTTTTTGATGTAATTTTGAGAATCAGAAGCGTAACCAGACCAACTCAATTTGCCTTTAAAAATTTATTTACGCATCAATTTTCCAAAAAATCAAAAACTTCCTTCCATCCGCATCTCAAATTTTGCAAAACGCAAACAAAAAATTTTCTCATTGACTTCAATTCACATCCGTCTGTTCTCATTCCTTCATCTTTAATTTTTGCATCAATGAGTATTTATTATGGGGAGGATGTTTAACTGTAAAGTCTTTAATAAATGAAAATGACATACACATGATGTGCTGACAAATAGTTATAAATTTAGACAATTTTTCTCTCGCCTTTTTTTTCACTCTCTTTTGTATTTTAAACTAAGTGGAAATGACTTTCATAATCAAAAGAAAACGACTGTTCATTTACAGTCAGCCAGCATCTTTGACTTTTGTTTTGTTTTGCCACTCACAAGACGGCCTTTCAGCCGGATGATTGATTGTGTAGGAGTTCAGACTGTCGAAATTTTGATGCGAAATGAATAGCGACAAATTCTTTTTGAATAGATGAGTATTTCTTAATTTTTTTGTGACTATTTTTATGCTTTGTGTTGGGAGGTTGTCAATTTTTAATAAAATTGCAAAAAATTTAAATTTAAAATTTTTAAATTTCAAAAGTAAAAAATTTTAAATTTTGAAACTAAAGAATTTTAAATTTGAAAAGTAAAAAATTTTAAATTTTAAAAATAAGTTAAATTTTAAATTTTGAAACTAAAGAATTTTAAATTTGAAAATTAAAAATCAGAAAATATTAAACTTGAAAATTAAAAAATTTAAATACGAAAATTAAAAACTTCTAAATTTGAAAATTAAAAAACATTAATTTTTTTATATTTTTAAATATTTTAATTTTCAAAAATTATTTTTTAACTCAATTTTTCTTAGTTCTTGACCAGCACCCTATCATTACCTCCCCTAAAAACCATCCCAAAAAACCAACCTCCATCCATTAATTACCATCAATTCCATTGATTCCTAATGATCCATCCTTCATTTCCTCCTAATCTTAACCAACATAAAGCATTAAATTCACAATAAACAATAATTTCTTTACATAAAAAAATCTCGTGCCGCTATAAAAAATCATATTTTATTCCTGCATTAATTGACATCCTCATAAGTCATACAATCTGCCATTTTTTTGTCAGATTGGGCGTCCCAAACAATATAAAAAAGTATTCACGAGAGATGAAAAAAGAATTTAATGTTTCATTGTTGATTGAGTTCCTTTTTGCAAGGCACATAAGCACAAAAAATGAGAGAAACATTTTTTAATGGTACGTTTGGGAAATTGCGACATGTACATATTCATATGAAACAGAAAAGGTACAATAGTTTCAAATAGCTTATTATTTTTAATGATTTCTGCGACTTTTGTGAACTGAATAGTTCCCCTCACCCCTCGATTTCTAATTAAATGCAATTTTGCTCTCTCTCGTGTTTTGTTGTTGCTTCTATGGCTGCTATTGTGAAATAAGGAAGAACAACTGCTGCGAAAAATTCAATGAAGAATTGAAATAAATGAAATGCGTATAAAAATATTGTCAACCCTGAATTTTGATGATTATCCTTATGGGAATTTCGGGTTGAAATTGGTGAAATTTTGGACAATTTAAAAATTATTTTAATTTTTTAAACCTTTTTGGATTTTTTTTAAACTTATCAGTTTTTTAAAATTTATCAATTTTTAAAAAAATATTTTTTTTAAATTTATAAATTTTTTTAGTTTTTTAAAATATATTAATTTTTAAAAAATTTACTAGTTTTTTAACATTTTATTTGATTTTTCAAAAATGATTGGAATTTCTAAAATTTTATTTTAATTTTTAATTTTTTTGTGAAATTTTTAAATTTAATTTATTCTGATTTTTAATTAAAAATTGTCAACTTTGTTAAAAATGACAATAATTCTATCAAAATTTCAAAAAAACTATCAAACCACCCTTTTCAGAATCCTGACAAAATCACCCTACTTTATAACATCAATACACATTTTTTTCTACTCATTTACTACAATTTTTTATCTCTTCAATCGACGCAGCACACACAAAAAAAACAGTATAATTTATTTATGTCGAAGGCTGTGTTCAGATCCGATGATCATGACAATAGACTTTTTTATGTTGTTTTCCTATGGATTACAATACCATTAAAAATCGAGATGCCGCTGTCGACAATGAAATCAATAGTTTGAAAATTTAGACAGAAAATTGCAATTATTTTGTAAGTCGAGATGACTAGCTGTTAATTATAGACTGTAATGATGATAATTACATGGAATGTAAGAAGATTTTGATGTTATAAGATTTGAAATTAATAAGCTTTGCGAATAATGAATTCTGTGTGTATTTTGGGTTATTTGACATTAATATTTTGCATGCTTGAGGAAATATTGAAAATTTTAATAGGAGATTAAT
Organism: Chironomus tentans; assembly: GCA_963573255.1. Classification (NCBI taxonomy): domain Eukaryota; kingdom Metazoa; phylum Arthropoda; class Insecta; order Diptera; family Chironomidae; genus Chironomus; species Chironomus tentans. The sequence goes on from OY754302.1 coordinate 20,481,730, forward strand.
TGATATTTCAATAAGGCATTAGATACCAAAATTATAGGGGATAATAGAATGAAGTATGTCGTGTGGTATGATATCCAATTACATTTGAAATGTGCAGATTTACTTAAAATTTAAAATATTTTGAGAAAAAATTCAAATTGTTCCAAAAATGAGGAACAAAAATCATCCAGACTGCCAAGTGTCTAGCATGTCTCCCAACCACCAAAACATTCAACAATAACCGATTAATATCCCCAAACAAAGCCCATAATCCCCATCCAAGTCAACTTAATACTCCCTGAATTTTCTCATAAAAATTTCATCATAAAAATTTCGCCTTGATTAATTCAACGCCATTAAAATATCTCATTTTATGATTAATTTGTAAAGAATAAATAGAGATATCCATGACATATAATGACTCTTTAAGAAGACAGTCGAGAGACAATAAAAAACTATAGAAATGAACATGTTCAGAAAATCATCATAATTTTCCACACATCAGCGGTCAGCGAAAGTGCACTGTGTGGTTATAAATCAATTTTTAATGCTTTACGATGAGACGAGTTCTGGCCGTAAAAACAGAGAATAAATTAAAGGAAGAAAGAAAGCATGAAATAGAATGAATCTTGAGAATTGGTGAATGAATTGAAAGAGTTGGAGAGGTGTGGGAACTTTTTTGGCGGGGTTTTTAAAGTTAAAATTGGAAATTTTTAAGAAAAGAAAATTAAAATCTTAAAATTGAAATTTTTAGAAATCAAATCAAAATTTTTAGATTTTCTAAATTCAAATTTTTAATTTTCAAAAGTAATTTGTAATTTTTTAAAATTAAAATTTTTAAATTTCGAAAAAGAAATTTTTAAATTTCAAAAATGAAGATTTTAGTTTTAGAAAATGAAGTTTTTACTTTTCGAAAGTGAAAATTTTAAATATCAAAAGTGAAATTTTTAAATTTCAAAAGTGAAATTTTTAAATTTCAAAAGTGAAATTTTTAAATTTCGAAAGTAAAATTTTAAAATTTTAAAAAGTAAAAATTTTAAACTTCAAAATTTAAAATTTAAAAATTGAAGTTTTTTAAAATTCGAAATAAAGTTTTAATTTTTTTGTATTTAATAATATTTTTTTATAAGAACGTCCACAAGATTCCCATCGCATGGCTTAGAATTTTACGCTTCAAGAATTTTTTCTAATTAAAAAACTCCCAAAAAAGAAATTGTAAAATTTCTTTCTCCTACATCCGAGTCAAGACCATTGCTCGCCTCTCATACACAGAAATAATATTCATAGATCATAATAAATAATTATAATTATTATTTTATGGTCATATGTATAGAAAAAGCAGGAATTATAGTTGTTGGGAAATGAATGGGAGGATTAAAAATAAATTAAATTTTTTTTCTTCGTCATAATCTACAAGAGATGAATGTGAGACTTACCTAGAATACAACTGCACAGACATTGTACAACGATAATCAGGAAAATATCCAATTTCACATTCAGATTCATCTTCATCCTTCCTATCGTACGTAATTATATTCACACAAAATATACACTAAAATTATTTTTTTTTACGTTTCAGCAGTTTCTTGTGAAATTTATTTTATTATTTTTTTTCTCAAATCCTTTAATCACTTCACCATGTTCAAAATATTTTTTAATGGATTCTTCACCTTAAAGTTCCGTCCTTGACTTAAAACATTTGTGCATGTAAAAAATTTGTCGTTTTCAGTTATGCATGTAATTTTCTTCGTAAGACACACGAACAGGCTGCAGAATTTCCTTTTGACATATGCAATTTGCCTTTATGACTCTCGAGATTAGTTTATGGCTCGTCCTTGTTTCTTCCTCGAATATTCTTTCATTTAAAGGAAATGGATGTCCTTGTCCCTTAACTTTTATCTATTCCTGTTCATAAATTTCTCGAAATTCCGATAATCATTGACTTTAATTGCCTGTTATTGCTTTTACACGAGTCAGAATGCTTATTGCTTTATTGCTCACGTTTCTCTTACAATTTAATTTCATTGATGAGCGTATGGACGATTGTTTAAGTCTTTATATTGGAATTTTTTTCTAGTTTCTATAAATTCTTCAATATTTGGATTCTTATTCGATTTTCGAGCTATTCAGTAATTCTTGTAACTTATTATCCAATTTTACTTCTTATTCTTATTCTCAACTTATCTACGCACACTTCATTTGGTATTCGTACGATTAATTAATTAATGTAATTTTCTAAGTCGTTTCCTATTCTCATTCAATTCTTATTAAACATTCATAAGCTGCATTTCCTTACAGTCTTTTTATAGAGATATTACACAATTGTAGCTTGTTGAATTCGACACATTAAGACGTTGATGAATTTAATTAATTGAGTAGATTTGATGAATTTTTAATTTTTCACAATTTTTTTCAAACTCAAAAATTTCACTTTGAATTATTTTCAATTCCTTCAATACAAAGATTCAAAATTTCCCATAAAAATGAAGTCTTCATCCATAAAACGACGGGAATTAATTAAATTAAATTCTCTTATTCACACTAGTCGCCCTTTTTGAAATGTTAATTTTTTTTCAGTTCCTTTTTATTTTATTTTGTCTAAAAGAATGTTTTTTTATTGCCTCTCCGTCCACATATGTTTTTGTTGTGTACCGTACAAGAGGAAGGTAATGAGTGAATGAGTCGAGATCTAGGCGATAACTGGTTTATGTTGCTTCTTCTTCTTCTTCTCTTCGTTCTTCTCTTTTACTCTTTTTTTTACGTGCGAAGGAAGAATTCACTTGTTGCTTCTTTTTTTGCAGCTTATCTTGCAGTCAATGCTTGATTATTTTGTGCGTTGGTGACTCCCACAATCGATGTATTGAGACTTAATTCAAAAAAATTCTTAATTTTGTTTATTTCAAAAATTCTTCAATTTATTATCGCCTCTGAGACCAAATGACTTGATTCTTCTCGATCTGAGACGCGCGTTATCAGCAATATAATGACTTTTTTTTCTTTGGGTCGTAACTTAAGTGTGTCGCATTGAATAAATAAATAAAGCGAGTGTCATTGACAGAAAAATATCATGTGGAACACTTTAATTCAATTTTATAGTCACTTGAGAATGTTCTTTGTATTTGATTCTGATGAAATTTTTACTGTTAATCTCTTTGTTGATATTAATAGATTTGAGATTCTAAGGCTGTGAGTAGTTAGATTGAATTATTGGTTTGCGGGGTTTTTGAAGTTTTTTGACAAGAATTTTCTTTAATTTGTTGATTTTTTTAATTATTTTGTGACTTAGAATGACTTTATCTGCTTCAAAATAATTTTTCTTGAATTTTCTTCAAATTTACAAATTTTGTTGATTTTTTGACTTATTTTTTAATTTTTCAATTTTTTTTCGTCATGAAATGTTCCTTGTCGTCGTTCCAAAGCAAATAACACAATAAAACACAAAACAAAAAAAAAATCTTCACTTATTTATTTTCTCTGCACATATATTATCATGTAGGAAGTCTCTTTTGTGTCAGTTTAACTTGCTATTCTATTAATTCACCATGTCAAACATCACATTAAATCATCTAAATACACAACGTATATGTTGAATAATTATTACACGTAAAATGAGCATTCAGATCTCAAACAGTCGTTCATTTAAATGAAAGTTAATTAGATTATTGTAGTGTATGCAGTTTTTTTAAAAGGATTTTTTTTATCAATGGGATTTTTTTTAATTCACAAAAAAAAGTCGTTTCGTATTGTCTTCGAATTTTATTCACTCTAATGATTTTCAATGTCTCAACCCTAAAAATATATTTTTTTTTCGATAAATCTCGGAGCACTCCGTAATTCAATATATGTCTGTATCTATATAGTCCCTTATGTATTTTTTCACGTGCAATTGTGCTACAGAGGAGCAGTAAAATGTGCTTCTGTCCTCAACGAATGTTCCGATGAAACTGAATTATCCAAAACATCATGGAATGGAAAACGAAACAGTTCGTGGCAGAACGAAGAAATGTGAGAATGAACGAAATTCTCTCATGACTTCTCGTCTCTCTGAGAGCGGCAACAGCTCATTGTTGAATGCTTTAAACAGATGATTTTACATTTAAATATTTTAGAGACATTAACATTGAAATGAATAAAGCAACATTTCCGACTCTGATGTTGATGAATAGAAATAAAATGAAATGAAATGTAAGTGATATATTGAGTATGGAAATTTATGGCGATTCACAATTGAGATTTATTGAGGAAGAATTTTTTCGACATGAGATTTAATGTCTTATTCTACTTCTTATTCAGATTTTGTTTTGTGAATCTTTAATGCTTAATTCGGGGTTTTTTTGGGATAAGATGAAAAAAAAATTCAGACACAAATTTGAAAGATTTTTGAGCATGTTGATGGAATTGGCGCATTTTTTGGGATGATTTTTGGATCTATTACTTTTTCAGTTTTGACCTATTTCCAGTGGATCTCAGAGGCTGGATTCTGGTCATTGACTGGTTTAGTGTTTTAGGTAGTGTTTCAATCCAAATTGAAGAAACATGGGACTTCAACACTTGTAAAAAAGTTCAGAACAGCACTTAAACGATTTCGGGCAGGAGTGTATTCAGAGGATTGGTTTGGGTATCAAAAGACCCCCTTCAATGCAAATTTTCTTTAATTTTCTAGATATTTCGAAAAAAAAATTATTAAGACTCCCCTCGAAAAATTTTTGGCTATGCCCCTGTTTATGGGGCATTCCAAAAATAAGCAGATGGCTATCCCAGCATTAAGGTACTCTTATTGAAGCTTAGCCTTATGATGTAAATTACTGACATGCTCCAGGGTACCCAAAGTGAAGAGAATAGTCACTAGAGCCTAGCCTGAGGCATGTTACTACATATGGACACCCTGAAGAATTTACTGATTTATGGAATGGAACTGATCAGTAAAGCTCTAGTTATATAGACCTAAACTGCTTCAAATTTCTACGAAAGCAACCCAGAAAAGTCAACTTAATTCTATTCATGATAAGACTCAAAACCAAATTGTTTCATCTATTTATTCACAGACATCTAATAGACTTTTGCGTAGAATCTCTTCTCTTAATTTCCATTTCCTTCTTTTTCTGCGAAAATGTTTGTCGTATCTCAATAGAATGTTGATTTATGACTCTTTGCAATCTTAATTTGCTTAAGATTCACAATTCAGTTTGAAATCCATTAGCGAAATGTTGTTTACATGAAAATTTTTATCAATGAATTTGATTCGTTTTTTGTGAATGTATTTTTTTCTGAGTGAATGTTTATTATGTGGAAATGAGATTCTACTAAAGAGGGTCTGGAATTCTGAAATGAGGAACTAATTTTTGGGATCCTCACTTAGTTAGACTCCATCCTTGGTAACGGATCTAGAATTTTTAATGATACTGAGTTTGACAGACACTGAATTAAATAGTAGCTAGATCTAAAATTAAGAATTGTACATAAAGCTATAGAACTCTACAAATTCCTCCAAAAATCACAATTCCAAGCCAATTACTTCAATTAAAAACACCAAAAAAGGACTTAAAACTCTTTCAAATCATTTCCAAACTGCAAAATCGTAATATCCCATTTTAAAAAGAGAACAAACCCATTCTAGTGATATCTTATCATGTCAGGTAGTGTCGACAGTAAATCACATCAAAAATAAATTAAGATAAGAGCCCATTTGAGATTTGTGAAGTGCCGCTTTCACGTTTCTGTCTAACTCATTCAATTATTGAAAAATATGTTTTGAGGTGTGACTGTGCAGAAATTTTTTCGCGATTTTTTTATATTTGAAACTGTTTTAAAGTAAAAATAAATTAGTTTGAGTTTTTGAAAGTAGTTTTGTAAATGGAAAAAAATAATTTAGGAAATATTTTTGCATGAATGTTGAGGATGTGACTCATAATTTGCTGATTTATGGGGAATTAATTCTATGTGTTGAGAGGTTCAGGTTGAACTTTGAAATATTCCAAAGAGTTGAAATAATTCTCAGATTATGTGTGTTTAAATATTTGCATAAATTTACAGTCACATTCTTTGTCCAAAAAAATCCAACAAAAATTTTTTTTTAAAATACTTTAAGTACTTCCAACTAAAATCCCATCAAAAATTTCTCAAACTCAAATAAAAACGAATCCTTCCAACTAAGCATCAGAAATTTAAATGTCAAAATATTTCCATACAAAACTTTTTCATCACTAATGAAAAAATGAAAGCCTTAAAAAATCTCCAAACAGCAATTCACAAAATCCAACAAAAGACGAAGGAAACCCTTCAAGTCTTCAAACAAAAAATTGACACTTAAAATTTAAATTTTATGTTAATTATAATCTTCGACCACCCAACACATTGCAATAAGTTGCTATTTAGAACTGTGACTGAGACAAAAGATGGATGGAACAACATTTGACAAAAATAACATGTGCAAACAATTATTGAGTCTGAAAATTCTGTGATGATGCTAGATTGTGATATTAGCAGAAGAAAATGTTTTTAAATTGGTAATGGGATGTGAAGTGATCAGATTGGGTGGGTTTGAGGATGAATTGGTGACTGAATGAAATTCTTTTGGATGCAGTTTGGTTTAGAAGAGGTTAAGTATTGAAGGTAAATGTGATTTATGACTTTTGATAGGTTGACATATCACATGATCAAGGACGTAGCCATGGGGTGGTTCATAGTTTCCGGAGAGCCCCTCAAGATCAAAATTGAATACAAATTTTTATTTTTATTTTTAAATCAAAAGATTAATTTTTTACAAAAAATGTTGAAGACTCGCTGTTATGCTCGTGGAATCCATCTTAATATCTATTGAAGTATAAAAATTAAATTCATAGATTAATTTATTAAAATAAAAAAAGTTGGGCACCCATCCCCCTTCAAAAATCCTGGCTACGATCCTGCACTTGACACGAGATTGGTTGTGTTCTATACCCTGGACCCTGGTGGGGTGTTAATGATCAAAAATATCAAATATTGCCCTTTAACAATCGCAAACTCCATGAACAATGCGCTCCAACTCCATTTCCATCACTAAAACTTCCTACTTCCCAAAAAAAAAGAATATCTGCCACTTCCATCAATGAACAAACATCAACTCAAGTTGATGAGGAAGTTTGCAAACTAAAATGAGAAAGATTATCAAATGGATCATTGGCTTCTTTCCGCCAATGTAATTTGCATCCATCTGCTGCTGATGCTCGTGCTTTCTCTAATTTCAAAAATATCTCAAGTTTCATCGAAAATAAATTTTTTCACACATTTTTTTTTGTTTGAGTTGTGAAGAAATTTTTATTCAGAGAATCTTTTTTTTCTATTTCGGGTTGAATTTATGGTTCATGCTTGAAAATTTTCATTCATAATTTTTACGTTAAACTTTCCGTTAAAAAGGTAAGAAAAAGGAGCACAAGAAAGAATTATGACAATCTCATGTGTGAGAGGTCTTCTTCATATTTCTTTCTCATAATCGAATAGAAAAAGAATTTCATTCATTCATTTCGACCAAAGCCATTCAATTGAGAATGGGCTATAAAAATTCCTTGTGTTGTTACGTAGAAAATTGTATCATTAATAAAATCGTATTTTTCGTTATTAAGAAGATGAGAATGGAAAAGTAGAAGATTTTTTAGGGCAGAATTCATTTCAACAATTTATTACCTTCTCGACGTACGATTTACGATTTTATGTCCCCAAAAATGGAATCCTGCATGATCATCATCGACTTCTATGTTGCACAATGGAGGGTCCTTGCGGGGATTTAGGTAGGAAGTTTTAAATTTCTTAAATTTAATTAATTTCATATTTAAATTAACTTTTTTGAATTTTTAAATTTAGTTAATTTTAGAAAAAAAAATTCAAATTCAAGTCAATTTTTTCAAATTTAGAAATTTCTGTATTTTCATCTTTTTTAAAAATATAAACACATTTTAAAATATTATTATTTCAAATTTTTTAATTTCAATTTTGTTTACTTTTAGTTTACTAATTTCTTAAAAATTTAAATCTTTAGTTTTTAGATTTCCTCAATTTTTTAGTTTTTAAGTTTCTTTAAATTTTTGGCTTTTAAATTTCCTAAAATTTTTAAATTTTTAGTTTTTAAAATTTTTCTTCAAGTTTTTGAAATCCTGGTTTTTAGATTTCTTCAAAATTTTGAATTCTTAGTTTTTAGATTTCTTCAAATTTTTAAATTTCTTCAAATTTACTTTTTTAGAATTCGAATTTCATTTTTTTTACAAATTTTTAGTTTTGTCTTATTTTTAAACTTTTCAATTTTTTGTTTAATATTTAAATGTATGTATTTAAAATATATTTTTTTACTAAAAAAATTATGATTCAATTTCAAATTTTGAATTAATTTAATTTATTATTTTTTTAATTTATTAATTTTGTGAATTAATTTTATTTTAGGTTTTAAAATTATTTAATAATAAAATATTACTGCAAAATGCATCAGTTCCAAAAATCCTGACAAAATTGTCACATCACCAGAAATCTGTTCTCGTTCATGAGACACATTAAGATTAGTTACAGTCTTGAATATCTTCTTATTCTTTATTCCCATTCACAGTCGTACTCATCCATAAATGTATGTGTAGATCTTTAACAAAAGAGTCAATGCCATATACAGCAACAAAATAATGATTTCTTGTGTCCTTTTTCGCATTTTTAGAATAGAATTTTTTTTTCTTCGTATTATTATTTTTAAATAAATTCAATGTCGTAACGAGGCAAAAAGGCAGCACAATTGTTGTTCAAGAATGAGAAATGAGGAGAAACATGCATGGAAAGAAGAAGAAAGAAATATCGATAGTTATACATATCGAAGGTCAAAGATTATTTCTTCTTGCTGCTTCTCTTTTGTGTATTGTTGATAGTTAATGCGATTTACTACGGGATGGATATGAGGTGTGTGTCTTGTAATTATTATGCATCATAATGTAGATGAATGATATGAAGGATAGGTGAAATATGCAAACTTTGAATGGCTTAAGATTTTTCTTTAGAATGTTATCAAGGTTAGGGGAGAAAGATTAAGGTGATGCGTGCCGAATTCTATGTGGAATCTGATGGTTTCTGGGAATTTTTGAAAATTCTTGTAAATATTTAATGGAAGGTCTTGAACTTTTGAAAAAATCTGATACACTTTGTTGCGTTCTTGATTTATTTTATTTCAAATAATTGTAAAATTCAAATTTTTTGACAGAACTAACAAAATAAATTCAGAAAAAAATTAAAGATTCATTTGGATAGCTCAGTTGGGTATACTCTGGTACACTTAAGGTCCATCATTCCGAGGTATAACATTTCGACACAGATTTGGCTTCAAACGAGTGTAAGGATGGTATTAAAACTTTAGTTTTTCAGTGTGTTTTTTGAAATTGTAAAAAAAAATAATTTTTTTATTGATGAAAACTCAGGCTAACGTTGATCATAGATATCTTATTACCCAGAGATCATCTGGTTCTGGGGCATATTCAGGGGGAGGGTTTGAGGGTATAAACCCCTTTTTTTTGGAAATTTGAGTCACTTTAGTTTAAATTTAAATTTTATTTTTTTTTTAAGAAAAAAGTCTCAAGAAACCTTCTTAAATTTTTCTATTCATACAAAAAAAAAATTCAAAAAGTTCTCCACAATTTATGGGAGGGGGGGGGAGGTCTGAGATTTTGTGACAGCTTCATACAAAATAAATTTTTTTGTATGAAAATCAGGGGGGAAGGGGTCTAAAAATCCCATTTTTTGATGGACGTCATTTATGAACGACCCCTGATTTGGTTCTTTATCAGGCGCATAGCCAGTTTTTTTTGGATATTTGTCCCCCCATCATCAAGAAGTTCTTTAATTTATTAGAGTTTTTGCAGGAGTTTTTAAGAAAAAAAATCAGAAAATCGCCCTAAAATTTTTCTCTAGATTTAAAAGTACCTGATTTTACATATGCATAGTTCTGGTCTTCGTTAGATATTTCAGCAATATTATCAATATAGCTAGAGTTAGTGAGTTGTACAAAAAACGAGCTTGGAGGCTCCGTTCCAATTTCTTTTAGCTAATGCTCCATAAGGGGTTCTTTAAGAAAATAACTGGCACAGGATGGTTCTAAATTTCTTGATCTCCTATTTTTTTTGCAAATCCAAGTTTCTAAGAATCAGCTCCACAGTCAGTGAAAATTATCAATGTTCTTCATTCTTGTCTATTTTATGGTCGAACAATTCTTCCAACTTATAAGTAATTCCTTGAATATTTTTTACATAGCTGCATTTCTGCATAAAAAATCATCAGCATTATTCACTAATCTCCATTCCATATATCCCCATATCAAAAACGAGCTACTAAACCGAAAAATTCTCAATATTCTCAACTTTTTCAATTTCTTTTCATTTCTCATTCTAGTTTTTGTGTTGTTCAAGTAAAACGCATGTATTATTTTGTTACTTACTCTTGAAACTCACAAAAAAGAAGAAGAATTAAAGAAATTGAAAGAATCTACACAAAAAAGCATTAAAGAGTATGACAGATTATTTTAAACGATCAAGGCAGCAAAAAAAACTGTTTCTCATGGACATATTCACAACAATATTTTTTCCCATAGCGCAAATTCTAAAGAAATCCTCTTCTGACTGAAAATAAAGGTCCAGAAAAAAAGTTGACACAAAAGGGAGAAAAAAAGATTCTCATTGTGTTTTGCAAGCAATTTTTTATGTTCTGTCGGAGAAAGAAACCTGCTTCGTCGATCATCACCATTGGATATACAAACAATGTGGTCAGGTAATCCCAATGTGTCCCACTATGCATGTAATCTTGCCTCAATGTCTGTCACAATCAGCGCCAAAAATTCTACCCGAATTTTTTTTATTCTTCTCCCTCGTTAAGAACTTTTTTTTCCTGCAAAATCTTGTTGACTGACGCGTGTGCATGCAATAAAAATCAGTGGATTGAATGCTGATTGCATTTTATTTTACTTTCCGTTGATGACGTCGATGATGATTATTGCAAACACTCTCAATTTCACATTGAGATTAAATGGATTATAAATGTTTGTGCGAACGTTGTTTTTTTGTATACACCGGGTTGAAATGAGTTTTATTTGGAGGGGATTGATGTTGTTCAAACTGTGACTGTTTGTCACAATTTGTGCAATTTTTGATGCAGTTGAAGTTGGTGCTGAAAGGATGTTGTTTGGTTTGAATGTTGTTGGTTGCTAGACTGCGTTGGTAAAGCTGAACATTTGTCAAGCTGAGCGTTGGTAAAGCTGAGCGTCAACCAATGTAAGCGTTAGTCATGCTGACCGGTAATCGAGTTGTTCATTGTTAAAGCTGAACGTTAGTCAAGCTGAGCGTTTCTTAAGCTGAGCGTAGGTTCACATTGAATATTTGTCAAATTGAATGTTAATCAAGCTGAGCGTTGATTAAGCTGAGCTTCAGTCAAGCTAAAAATCAGCCAAGCTGAGCGTTAGAGTTCGTAAGTCAATGCTTCTGTTCAATAAAAATTAGTTAGCCAATAATTGTTTAATACAAATATTAAATCAGTAGACTAATAATCAATTCCTAATTTAAATCCATATAGTATTAATAACGTGTAATATTTACACATCACATTATCATGATCCATAAAATTAACAAACTATTTTCCCACAAAAATCATGTAAAAATGCGTTTAATCCACTAAAAATTCCCACAACTCTCATCCAGCACCATCATTAATAGACGGAAATCTCTTTTGGCAACAAAAGGCATTAACACAGTCTGTATTTGTGAAACTGTATGCCAAATGGATCATTAAATATATTTTTTTCATTGCTTCCATCGAACGTATTGAATTACATTTCTGAAAATTATTTCGGCACGCGACTTCTCATCGACGACTTATTGTGCAATCCGGCCAATGGGGGAAATTTCATCGCCAATTAAAATTTTTTATATTTTCATCACTCGAGAATTATTATTTATGATTATAATTTATTTCCATCCAGCATTTCTGTGATGCTATTTGTGGATAGAACAAAAAGTCATTAAAGGGCTTGATGCCTGTAGTGGTTGACCGAGAACTATTATGAATTGCCTTTTACATAAATTGTTGCCAACATTCAATTAGAACGCGCATTTGTTTAATTTATGCTGGTATATAAATATATTCTATGGACTTGTACACATGTGGAATTGTTATTGTGTTCAGTTAACACTATGCCATCTAGATTTTATGAATACTGATACTGTATGGATGATGAATTGAAGGAATTTTAAGTATCTAGTTTTTTTTTAAATTTGAGAAAACAAAATTTGAAAGATTAAAAAAATATATTTTTTTATAAAATTATACTTAAAAATCAATAAAATTTATATTCTAAAATTAAAAAAAATAAAAGTTTATTTATTTTTTAATTTAAAAAACTCATTGAAAACGAAAAAAATTAAAAAGTTATATTTAATTTATTTTTTTAGTTTTTAGTAATATTTTACTTTAAAAGGGTTTAAAATTTAATTTTAAATTAGCAAATTAGAAAAATAAACCTATAATTTGAAAAATTTAAAAAATAATTTTTTTATAACTTAAAAAATTTAAAAAATGAATTTTTGAAATATCTTTAATTTAAAAAATTTTAAAAACGAATTTTTGAAATATCTTTAATTCAAAAAATTTTAAAAATGAATTTTGGTGTTTATAAAATATGAAATATTTTAAGAACTTTTTATATTTCTACTTAGTTTTTAAAAATTCCAATAAGACAAACTAAAAGCATTCTCCAAAATTCCAATTCAACATCAAACCAGCACAGCATCGTAAAAAAATTCTAAACTTTCTCTTTCTTCTTGTTCCTCTCTTCCATTCCATCGATAGCCTCTATTATTAATTTACTTGTATACAATTTTTGAAGTGCACATGCTTACCCATTAGTTTAAAAAATGTAAAATTTCATTCAATCATTCAATATCTCACAGATGATGATGATTATTCGAAATGATTATCAGAATATTTTGTATAAAGAGTAAAGAAATATTTAAAAAAAATTATTTATTGTACATACGGAGAATAAAAGAACCAATTTTGAATGGGGTAAGAAAGAAACTCAAGGAATTATTGCGCAACAATTGAGATTAAAGAGATAAGAAACACAAAAAAGTATTTTAGAGCGTGTGGAATTTTAATAAATTTTGTTAGACAGCGGGGTGCCGGTTGAATTACTCAAAATCATCAAATACGTAATTTATGGAATCTATTTTTTATTGAAGGGTAATGATCGTTGATTCCTCAAAACTTCCTCAAGAAAAATTTCCTAAAGTCATAAAATTTTTCCATTTTTATCAGCAAATTGTCATTCGAATAAAAATTGCATTAATTTTTTTGATGATGCTGCAAAAAATTTGAGATTTGAGGAAATTCAATAAAATTGCAATCAAAAAATTGTCAGCATTTGAAATTTTGTTGCATGGGGTTTGATTTTGTATTGAATTTAATTTTGATGACGGATTTGAAAATATTGAAGAATGGAAAAATTGAAATTCAGTGGATTTGATTGAGTATTTATTGGGAATTATTGAAGTGTATGAAACTAATGATGATTGAAGTAACTGGAGGCTATAAGGTTCTGACTTAGGTCTGCAGAATTAAAGCATGTTTTAATTTTTATTTGAAAATTAAAAATATCCCACCTAAAAATGTGCAAATAAATACTTTTATCATAGTAGGCTATTTTTAACTAAAATTTCAGTTTTTGAAATTTATGAAAGTAAAAAGTATTAAAAATAAATAAAATTGTGTTTTGTTTACGGTACACAAGAACTCATGATGACCTCCTCGTATCAACTTTGACCGTAAGCAGGAAGTAATAAATTGCTTCATAAAAATATATAAAGGTAAATTTCTTAACTTCCACGCAAAAGCGTGTAAGTTATTAGTTTCACGAAAAACACACTTTTTTTATTACGGTATTAAGACTTCTTATTAAAAAAATTCTAATGATGCCAAAAGTTGTGTATCGCGAGGCTGCATTTTTCTGTATATAAATTTTTTGCACTAAGCATCATCTAAGGGTCCAAAACCTCGAAAAACGTGTTTTTTAGGGTCCACAAATTTGGTAATCAGGGTCACAGCCGAGCCATGTGCATATGGAAATTTGGTTTTTTTGCCATTTGGTCACACATATCAAGCGACCAGGGGAATGGAAAGTCATTTTAAGAAATTTTGAAATCTTTAGTGACTTTGAGGCTGTCAAAGTTGACAAACCTAGAAAAAATGACACTTTTCTTCAAACGCCTGACGACCCAGGGTTTTTTTCAAACTGGATATACCTTTGTATCTTATCTTACAGTACTCTACATGACGTTTACAAAAATACCCCACATGACTATGTTTGGACTTAATCTTGAGATTCTACAGCACTTTGAAAATCGAAAAAAATGGATTTTTTTAAAAAAAAAATTAATTATCATAAAGGCTCTGAATGTTTACTGGATCTTATTTTTATGGACATAGAGGCTCTGGATGGTAACTGGATCTTATTTTTATTGGATATAGAGGCTCTGGGTGATAACTGGATCTTATTTTTATGGACATAGAGGCTGTAGATCATTACTGGATCTTATTTTTATGGACATAGAGGCTGTAGATCATTACTGGATCTTATTTTTATGGACATAGAGACTCTGGATGATTACTGGATCTTATTTTTTTGGACATAGAGGCTCTGAATGTTTACTGGATTTTATATAACCGGACATAGAGGCTCTGGATGTTTACTAGATCTTATATAAACGGACATAGAGGCTCTGTATGTTTACTGGATCTTATTTTTATTGAACATAAAGGCTGTAGATGTTTACTGGATCTTATTTTATTGGACCGTTTGAAAATTTGAATTTTGAAAAACCGTTAAAAGGCAAAGCATTTTATTATATGAAAATTTACCTCAAAAATTGATAACTATACTATACTATAATTAATTATTTTCAAGTGCAATAAAAACGCGGGAAATTTTCAAATATATTTTGACCGTTAGAAAATTTGAATTTTAAAAGCGAGCGTAGCTCAAGCTCGACACTATTGTGATCCATGTAAAAACTGTAATTCTAAACAAGTCGAGCGAGCGTAGCTCAAGCTCGACTCTACTGTGATCCGTGTAAAAACTGTAATTCTTAACAAGTCGAGCGAGCGTAGCTCAAGCACTGAACATTTTGAACTATTAATACTTTTTGAAAAAATTTGGGCGTAAAAAAATATTGATCCACTGTGCATCAATATTAATTTTTGGTTAAAATCATTACCATAAAGTTTGTTAATTTTACCAATTATTTAGTTATTTTTTAACAAAAGTTAAATTAATATTTTTCGGATCATAACTATTATCCTAAAAATTAATAGTCGTTTGAGTTAACCAGAAATGTTAATTTTAACCAAATATGTTGTAAACGCTATTTTATCGATCTTTTGGTTAAAATTTGCATACAAATAGTTAAAGTTTGGTAAAATTATTTCTATGAGTATAAGTTTGCAGTCGCGCAAACGAAACTATAGATATAAGTAAGATATAAATAGTTGAATTTACTTTAATACGGTATTAATACTTCTGTTTTAAAAAAAATCTAATTATGCCAAAGTTGTGTATCGCAAGTCTGCATTTTTCTGTTTATAAATTTTTTGGATTCAGTGGCGTAACAGGGGGGGGGGCAGCCGGGGTATTGGCCCCGGGCGCAAACTAAAAAAAACTCAAAAAATCCCATACAAAAGGGCACAAAAAAATTTTTTTTAAATGGGCACCATTTTTTACGGGGGCGCAAAAATCCTGATTTGGCCCCGGGCGACGAACACCCTTGTTACGCCCCTGTTTGGATTAAGTATCATCTACGGGTTCAAAACTTCAAAAAACGAGTATTTTGGGGTCCAAAAATTTTTCGCGGCCTCGTTACCTCGGCCGCATACTTTTACTACTTATTGATAATAATTAGTTTGGACGAAAACCGGATTAAGTTGAGCAAATTTTTGCATCCTGAATGGAGTGAATAGGAGTGAAGAATGTGGATGTACACAAAAACTTAATGGTATAATATTAGATATTGTCAAAACTAAAAGATCTATAAGGGTAAATGCACGAAAGATTTTTTGCAGTAGATTTACTTTTTCATAAAATTCTTCAAAACTATTTGATATTTACATTCGTTTTGTTATTTGATGTATAAAATAAGTCAGCAGCTATCATTCTGTACTTAATTTAGTTAAAATGAAGCTTTAATTAAAGAATTATTGAAGTTTTAAAATATTTTAGGAATAATTTTCCAAAAACTGTGGTTTTTCAAATTCTTTTTTCTAACTAAATATAAATATCATATTTAATCTAAAACAAGACAGTGTGGATTGTAATATTTGTTTACACTCAAATCTAACATAAAAGAGCGTGGAAGTTTCTGGCGTGATCTGTACGTCGTGATTTTTAATATTTGCAATAAAATTTATAATTTGTTGCAAAATATATTCACATAAAAATTTCTCTAAAATTTAGTCAAATGAATTCATGGTAACTTTATTGGTCATTCCAGTGGTCGGGTTTTCAGTTATATTCTTTCCAATAGCTGGGGAATGCCAAAGACACTGGCTCCAATGCTGGGTTTGTTGGTCTACTCCAATCCCCTACATGTACGGTTCTGAATGTTTTTGGCACTTCTTAAAAAATTTGTGACACCTGGTGATCATGGGAAGGGTATGAGTAGGTGTAGAGGTGTACCTTAGAGTAGGGTCATTAATGTTTTGGTCCATCAAAAACTTTGGTTTTCCCTCCTTCTTTGTCACAATTTTTTTTAAGAAGTGCCACGAAGTTTCAGACCCACCTCACCCCCCGAAATGCAGGACATCATAAAAGAATAACAACTTTAGAATAAATTTCTTTCACATTACTAAAAATTTTCAATATTTTTATATACCACAAAATTTACATTCTCGATTGTCACGCATACAAAACAGCAAATTAAAAAAATCGCCGAGAATGGCAACGAGTGATCACTGGAGACACACCTCATCTCTTTTCAATTTAAATTGATGCTTCTTCATTTTTTGACAGCGACAAAAAATATTCAAATTAATTTTTTTCTTCTTCGGTGATGATAAAAATATTTTTTGGACATTTATTGCTGAATAAATTGATTACTAAGTGAGTGTTGCCATAAGAATGTTTCTGGTTTTGGTTGGAGGCTGGATGAACGATGAATTGGAATGTGCGAACAATTCTTAACTGGAAATCTGCATTATTTAAGACTCAGATAAAGCGTCGACTTACTTTTAGAATTAGAACAAAGCCACGACTTTTTTTGAATTTGAATTAAAGCGATGACTTACTTTTGAAACTTAAATAAAGCAACTACTCATTTTTGAGATTGAAATAAAGCAACGACTCATTTTTGAGATTGAAATAAAACAACGACTGACTTTTTAATCTAAAATAAAGCAACGATTTATTTTTCAAACCAAATTGAAGCGTCGATTTACTTTAAAGAACAAAAATGAAGCAACGACTTACTTTTAGAGGCAAATTTACTTATAACTGATACCCAGAACCCTTTTTACATCCAAATTCATCTGAATAAATTTAAAAAAAAACTATGATTTATTTCCTCCAAATCCAAGGGTTTAAAGAACTTAATCAACTCAATTTAGGTCTCTATTCAAGAAAACTAAATAATTTTAATATTTTTCTTCCCTCTCATTAACCCGCCATTTACCAAAATAACAGTAATTTGAAGCCATCCAATAAATTACAAAAAAAGTACAGCGGCTGTGTCAACTTTTATCGTTGTAAATTAAAAAAAGAACCTTAAATTAACTATTATAACCTTGAATATGCAAATTACCATCGAAAAAATTTGTTTCCCTCATGTCACATCCACAATGTTGTATACACGCATGTATCTGCTCACTTAATATTTATGTGAATATGCAAATTAAAAGATTTCACATTTTGCTTTAAAATGGCACCATCTGTGATTAATGAAAATTTTATTTTTACTTTGAATGATCAAGTAAAACATTTGTGTAACTTGTAATTATGTTTTAATGAAGAACTCTATTGCATTGATCGGGCATCAGCAACTGCTGCCTGCATGCCATGTTTTTGTTATTTCTTTTTTCACTCGTAATTTTAGAGTTTTAGGTAGAAATTTGATGTGTTAACAGAGTGCATTTTGTCTTAATTTCACTTTTGTCGATAAAAATCATATTAAAAATTTTAAAAGTCATTTTTTAAAATTTAATTTTTTTCTTTCTTTATTTTTTTTACTATTTTAATTTTTTTATTTAATTGTTTCATTAACTTTTAAATATTTTTAACTTTTGATTTTTGAATGTTTTTTATTTTTTTATTTTTTTTAGTTTTTTAAATTTTTAAAACTTTTTAAATTTTTTAATTTTTTTGTTCAAAAAATTAATGTCTTAACTTTTTAAAATTTGAAATTTCTTTATTTATTTTTTTATTGTTTTGATTTTTTTATCTTTAAAGAATTTTGATTTATTTTGATTATTTTAATTAAAAAATGCACTCTTTACATCCCGTATCAAATGAAATTTACAACTTTTCCTTTCAATATTATTACAACACTGCAAATTTATTTATTGGCCGAATAAATTTCAAAATCACGATGCGATTTTCATGTACAAAAAATACACATTTTAAACAACAACAAATGCCAATAATTCTCTTCTCATTTATGATCCTTTTCTCTTTTACTCTTTTGTTATGTCCTTGATGGGCGCAATAAAGCACAATAGAACCCTCATCTTATCCATTATTATGTGTATATATGTGCTTCACATGACACCCGTTGTGTGTTGTTTCAAAAACTTCAATTGTAAAGAATCGATATGTAATTGAAAAATAATGAGAAATTCTTGAGGCAACAACCCTTCGTGGAAGTGCCAGTGGCCATTGCTGAACTAGAAAAAAAATCTCAAAAATTAATTCTATATTTTTTTCAAAAAAAAACTTAAACAATAGTTGACAGCATGTAAGCGATAAACATGTCGAGTGTCCAGTTAGTTCCAATTGAGAGCATTGTAATTGACATCATTCATCACATTCGTCCGGTTCGCATTTGTCGTTTGACCAGTGAAAAAAAAATTATTATAAAAATTAAGTTGAGAAAAAATATTAAATTATTGCTAAGGGACAACGATGCGACTCAAAAATGTGTCATAAATTCCTGTTAATTAGCTCAATGACTTTCATCAAATATTTTACTTTTTTTATCATCGAATGGACATCTTTTGTGAGTTTAGAAATGAAAAAGTTGGGGGGATGTAGGAGAATTTGAAGCGCATTTTTAAATTGTCTTTAAAGATAACAAAATTCATGCTAATAGTCCAGCAATGGCAAATTTTCAAAATTAACTGACTTCTTAAATTCAAATTTTAACGGTTTTTAAAAGTTTAAATTTTCTCGGTTCAGGAAAGTTTAAATTTCAAAAACTGGAATATAACGGTTTTTGAAATTTCAAATTTTAACGGCTTCTGAAAATTTAAAATTTAACGGTTATTGAAATTTAAAATGTTACGGGTTCTGAAAATTTAAAATTTAATGGTTGTTGAAATTTCAAATTTTAACGGTTTCTGAAAATTTAAAATTTAACAGTTTTTGAAATTTCAAATTTTAACGGTTTCTGAAAATTTAAATTATATTTGTATTATTACAATAACTAAACACAAAACTAGTCACAATTGGACAACTTGCTACATTCATGCAACTCTCACCCAAAACATACCTAAACCAACAAAAATTAATAAATTACTGATGTTTATGGATGCTCAAAAGAAAGTCCATTCGTACCTAGTCCGGGTCAAGTCATAATTTTAATTAAGTTATTGCTCATACTGTCGACCGATGTTCATCGTTAAGAGTAAATGAAAATTGTCAGTCTTTGAGTCTTCAAAGAATTTCTTTCAACTTACGCACTGCTTGCGAATAAAAATAGACACAAAAGAAGAAGGAAGAAATTGAAAATTCAAAAAACGACAAAAAAAGCAATCACATTAATGACATTAATGGCATTTCTATTTTAAGTAAATTAAATGGTATTTTCATGCCCTTTGACCTCCCTTTTTTGACTTTGTTTGTTTGCAAATAAAACGAAGTAAAAAAAATCTTTGATTGCAAATTAATTAAATTATTTTGCCTTCCCTGTCGTGAAATTGAAAAGCAAAAGAACATTTTTCTGTCTTTTGTGCGACTTTTTTTGGGATGAAAAGACAGTTTTTTTGTGATTTCAAACACATTTAGTCGCAATGATGATGTTTAGTTTAATTAAATCAAATACACACACGAAAGAATTCTGATTTTTTTTTACTTTTGTAAGTTATTTTGATCATTTTGATGTTACTGGGAGTGGATAAGAAGTTAAAGAAATTAAAATATCAAAGCAACTGTTTAAGAAGGAAGTCAACTGACAAAAAAATCGAACTTTTGCCATTCCTTAATGAACACACTTTATTGAATCAAATAAATAAAAAAATAAAATAAAAAAGCTTCATGATCAAGGAACGAATTTAGACTGTTCAGCAATATATTTTCACAGTTTTTATTTTGAGATTCGAACTCTCTAATTTTCAGAAATTTTACACTTTATTGTTAGTTACTCAAATCACTTAATGATATTATAAATATTAACTCATATTTGAATTTTAATAAGTTCAATTTGATAAATTGAACATTTTTCAATTAAAAAAATATTTTCCAATTTGAAGTTTAAAAATAAATTTCTGAACATTTTCAAATTTGTACAGAAAAATGAAATTTTTGTGATGAAAAAAAAATTGAATATAGAAAACATTGAAAACGATTAAAAACAATTTAAAATTTTAGTAGGAATCGAACCCAATAATTTCTGCACCTTATATTTAAAACTAAATTTCTTGTGATTAATAATTGGGCTAAATCTTCATCTTATTCAAAATTACAAAAAAATCTAATCAATTGCCATCCAACAGTAAATTTCTACATCTTTATTGATCCCATCGCAAAATATCCCTAAAATCTTGCTTAGATGAACATTGAAGAAGCGAAAATTCTTCTCATGATTCAATTAGATACAGATTAACATTCCATTTAAGAAAAAATGAGAGGAAAAATTTTCCTTTATGTTCAAGAAAATATTTTAGGACAAAAATTTTTCATCGATCCATTCGAGACAAGTAAAGTTATGAAATATTAACAGAAAATAATAATTTTTGTTTCATTGCCTTAAGGGCGAATTAAACTTATGTCTAAAGATTGAAAATGGATGGAGGAAATGGTGTGTATGGCGCGTAACGAATACAATAAGATAAAGGAACCAAACGAGGGGGAGAGAGAGGGTGAAGAATGTAAATTGAGTTCAGTCATGCAGTTTCTGATACACAGAATCTCTCTTTGATATTCATATTCATAATCGACTTTTGTTATTATGAATTTTTGCTTTTTGAGAGGATTTGTTGGAAATTGAGGGGGTTTAGTGATGGGTTGTCTGGATTGACACAAATTAATACCAGTCTCTAGTCTCTAGTCTCTAGTCTCTAGTCTCTAGTCTCTAGTCTCTAGTCTCTAGTCTCTAGTCTCTAGTCTCTAGTCTCTAGTCTCTAGTCTCTAGTCTCTAGTCTCTAGTCTCTAGTCTCTAGTCTCTAGTCTCTAGTCTCTAGTCTCTAGTCTCTAGTCTCTAGTCTCTAGTCTCTAGTCTCTAGTCTCTAGTCTCTAGTCTCTAGTCTCTAGTCTCTAGTCTCTAGTCTCTAGTCTCTAGTCTCTAGTCTCTAGTCTCTAGTCTCTAGTCTCTAGTCTCTAGTCTCTAGTCTCTAGTCTCTAGTCTCTAGTCTCTAGTCTCTAGTCTCTAGTCTCTAGTCTCTAGTCTCTAGTCTCTAGTCTCTAGTCTCTAGTCTCTAGTCTCTAGTCTCTAGTCTCTAGTCTCTAGTCTCTAGTCTCTAGTCTCTAGTCTCTAGTCTCTAGTCTCTAGTCTCTAGTCTCTAGTCTCTAGTCTCTAGTCTCTAGTCTCTAGTCTCTAGTCTCTAGTCTCTAGTCTCTAGTCTCTAGTCTCTAGTCTCTAGTCTCTAGTCTCTAGTCTCTAGTCTCTAGTCTCTAGTCTCTAGTCTCTAGTCTCTAGTCTCTAGTCTCTAGTCTCTAGTCTCTAGTCTCTAGTCTCTAGTCTCTAGTCTCTAGTCTCTAGTCTCTAGTCTCTAGTCTCTAGTCTCTAGTCTCTAGTCTCTAGTCTCTAGTCTCTAGTCTCTAGTCTCTAGTCTCTAGTCTCTAGTCTCTAGTCTCTAGTCTCTAGTCTCTAGTCTCTAGTCTCTAGTCTCTAGTCTCTAGTATCAATCCCAAAAAATGCGTCACATAACCTCAAGCTAAACAATTTCCAGTTTCAATTTACTTATTCAATATTTAACAATTTCATTAAATCGCAGAGGGTCCTCATTGTTTCTATCGTTACAGCAAATTAAATTTTTTTCCATTCTAATTCGATTCTTTCCTTATTTTGAAAACATAAATTTAAATAAATTCACATCGACAATTGTGAACAATGAAGAGGTTCTTTTGCTATTTAAAATTATTCATCTGATTTATGGACGGTAATTAGCATCGCAAATGCAATTTTTGCACTCGATTTACTTGCAAACACATTACATTCCCATTCATCTTAATATTGATAATTTTCCATGATGACACGAAAATAAATTTCGAACATAAAAATAAAATTCAATCATTTAACAAAGCGTTAAGTCAAGAAGAAAACTCGTGTGATAAAGTTTTTTTTCTCTGCAGCTCTTTATTGGCATCGAACAGGAAAGAATGAATGATGAGAAAGGGGACTTAAGAAGGGAAGGGAATGTCGTCGAAAGGGGGATGAAAAGAATTTTTTCTCTGAATTGATTTTTAGTACCGAGGATTTTCATCTGACAAAAGACATATCACATTGTTGGGTTCATAAAATGAAATTACTTAATATCTTTAATATATCATAATAACAACAAACATAACCAACACGATAAAGGAAGACTGGATATCGATTGAATGATTATGTAAAAAGTTATGTGTGTGATATTTTTGAATGGGAATCTTGAGGCTGTTGTGAGGAGGAACTAGCTCGATTTTCTCATAGAAAATGTTAGAATTTCAGAGAATCTTGCAGAAAATTGAGAAAATTTTGAGAAAGACCCCCTAAAATTCCAGAACACCCAAACCAATCCCTCCTCTGACTTTTCAACTTCAACGATGCCCAATTTGGTGTTAATAATGTTAATGCATTCTTTCATTCACCATTCATCCTTCCACCAACCGAAAAAAAGTTCCTAACATGTCTTGATCATTATCAATTATGATTAAAAATCATCCCTCATTTATTTCTCATTCAATATATTTTTTTCATGCCTTTCAATTCCATCCACATGGCACTTTCATATTCATGTGTCATTTCAGACGATGCTGGATATGAATTGAAGTCACATGTGTCCTTATTCTCATTGAAATTGATTTCTTTTTTCTTTTGACTTTTTATTCACGATTCAAGTCAATCATGATGATTAAATTTTTTTGGGTTTCTTTTTTGAAGGTTTTTGTAACTGATTTTTTCGTAATTGCAGAATTGACTATCAATTTGAACTTAAAATCAGTGAATAAATTAAAATTTAAAAATTCTAATGCAAAATCCAAAAATGTTTTTTAAAAATCAATTTTATGTCTAAAATGCGCCTTGTACCCCCAAATATATTGCATTCCCTACTTGTTCCCATCAACAATGACAGAATATTTCATTCTTGATTCCAACTCTTTCACAAAAACTTTTCCTTTGTATGCTCAAAATGTGAAAGGATCACATCGTGATTTATAGAGAAATGTTCAATAAATAAAAGACACTTGTGACTGACGTATATCCATCCATCTACTTCCATCCATAATAATATATATGAATAATAATATTCCATAATTAATTTAAATCTTTTTTTGTACCTACATTACATTTATTCTCGAGATTTTTATCCTCAATTTCCGTTTTTTGAGTTTTAAAAACTTTTAAATCTGAAAGGAAGAAAATTATTCATTCACAAGTGTGTCGTTTCCTGTGTGTGGATAAAAATCTTATACATAATAATTTTCAGAAGAAATATTAATCAAGAAGGATCTGTGAGCATATTGAGTTGAGTATGAGGGGTCTTAGTTAGGCATCAATTATTAGTGAAATTAATGAAGAAGTTAAAAATACATTATTCATTGCATTCAAGTGCTCTTTTTACTTTTGGATTTGTGTTGTCGAACCGTAGTGAGCATAAAAGGCAAGAATGAGTGAGTTTTAATATTTTATAATTTATTTGACAGAATTTATTTAAGCAACGACTTAATTTGCAGTCAATTTTGAAGCAATGACTTATTTTTGAGTAAAGTTTGAAGCAACGACTTAATTTTAAGTGAGCTTTGAAGCAACGACTTAATTTTGAGTCAATTTTAAAGCAACGACTTAATTTTGAGTCAATTTATTTAATCAACGACTTAATTTTGAATCAATATTAAAGCAACGACTTAATTTTAAGTAAATTTAAAAGCAACGACTCAGTTTTAACTCAAAAACTATTTACGGTTCGAATATTTAAACAGATTCAACTCACTTCAGACTCCCATATTGAATGAAATTAAAATTTATTATTTCATTTTAATCCTCTACTTTTTCAACTGCCTCTTATGACTGCCTACAACTGCGACGGGTGTACTTGAAAAATGCCGTGAACTTGGTAATATTTATTACGTGATAGGTGAAGTTTTTAAGGAATTCTATTGAACATTTGTACTTGAAATTCAGCAGCGGAATAAGAATTTTTAAAAATATTCTTCTAAGAATTTTTACTGAATTACGCTCTGATTGATTAGAGGATGTTGAGAATTTATGGTTGAGATTTTGTTGTTGAGCACTTGAAAAAAATATATTTGAAAATGTGTGCGCATAATTCATGTTGATCCTTGGACCTTTTAAAAGTATTTTTTGACATTCTAATGATTTTTTGAGGTTTTTCCACTTAGGGATTGTTGCAGTTTTTAGTTTTATCAAATTTTAGTGAAGTTTCCTTTTTAAAAATTGTGATATTTTTGAAGAAACTGAACAAGTGCTGACTACTTAGGAATTAATGTTCATAACGTCCATTAATTCACCAAATTCTATTTGGGAAAAAATTAAAAATAAATTTCAATGAACCCTAAAAATAATTTTTTAAATCCTTAAATTTCATCAAAAATTAGGAATCTTGAACTTATTTATAAGTGTTTAATTTGATTAAAATTTAAATTGTTGTTATAGAAAGTCTTTAACCACGGGGTACCTTAAAATTATTTTAATTACATCAAGAAAATCCGCTCAAAATTTTCTAATCCACGATTTAAAATTAATTTAAATATTCTTTAATAAATATTCTTAAAACAAAATAGTCTAAAACTCCTCAAAACCATAAATTCAAATATCCTTCCAACCCCATATGCAAAAAAAATATTTAATTCAAAGTAAATCTCCAATTTATCTCAACAATTTTTCCATTCAGAAATAAAACCTCTTCAGTATTTTAATAAAAACAAATATGCAATATTTCATCATTAAAATAGAAAAGAAATTCAACATTCATAGAGTCATAACCAACGGCAACAGGCGTGTGTTACCATTACTTGCAATTACTAATGTCACCATGTTCACACCCTCAAGCGAAATATTTTTTGATAGTACGACCGTGTTTTGCTGAAAATCAAAATTAAGGATTGACTTACTTTGCATCAACTTAATTTGATTCGAGAATAAAGCGATGACTTATTTTTAGTCCATAACAAAGCGACGACTTACTTTAAGTCAAGAATAAAGCGACGACTTACTTTCAATCTAAGTTAAAGCAATGACTTGCTTCTAATCTAAGTTAAAGCAACGACTCTAAATTTACTTTAGTCAAAATGAATTGAAATAAATTGAATCCATTACGGTCTGAATCTATTAATAAATTCTCGACTGCTTTACATCCCATTCATCCAGCAGCAGTCTTTAAAATGTATCAAATTTTAAATATAAATTCCAATTTGAGGGTTGAAAATTTTGTGACAAATGCAGAGAATTACTTTCAAAAAAATCCTTTTCTACAGCTGATGCCCCTTAATAATGCACTCCTAGATGACTCGATAAATTTTTTCTCTCATTTCCAACATTAACTCTACCTATTAATTATGCCATCATAGTATTAATTCGACATCAAAAGGAAATAACAGCATAAGCATTCATTTTAATGTCAAAAAAGAGCGACATTCACGCAATGTTCGATGTTGTGCGGTGAGCTCACATAGGAAAGAACAAAAGTTGAAAGGAATGCGCCTTAAAATGCATAATGTGTAATATTAAAATTCAAAAACATGCAAGTCACTTAAAAGAATGTTCACGAAAAAATCCTTTTTTCAAAGCCGAAAATTAAATTGAATTAAACATTTTTTTGTGTTCGTTGAACGCCGCTTTTAAGAAGTCATTGTGTGACAATGTATGGAGCGGACGATAAAACAAAAAGTAGAAGAAAGGTAAAGGAAAAAGAGAGGGAAAGTGAAGTTTTAGTTGAGAAATTTTTAGTTGGATTGAAAATTGAATTCAAAGCGCATTTTTGGGGCTTGTTTTAGTTAAATTTGATGTAAGTCGTCGCTTTAAGCTTCAATTTTAAATTAAGTCGTCGCTTCAAACTTTAATTTTTTAAATTAAGTCGTCGCTTCAAACTTTAATTTTTAAAGTAAGTCGTCGCTTTAAGCATCAATTATAATATAAGTCGTTACTTTATTTCTCTGTATTCCTCAATTTTGATGCAAGTCGACGCTTTATTCTTCAAATTTTGAAGCATTTTGTCAACTTAAGCTTCAACTTTGAAGAAAATCAATGTTATAGAATTTAATCTTTCAAAAATTCCTCATTTTCATAGCAATTCATTAAGAATTTTGCAACCTTACTCCCCATCATAAAAACAAGAGACACATCCAATAAACATCATCACAACAAGCCTTCTGCTTTACATTCATTTACAACCGATCATTTTTCTTATTCATATGACCCGTCTAGACAAAACAAAACTACCTAACACATCCTTTTACCCGAAAAAACTGCATCCTTAAAATTGAAAAGGAATTTGTAATTTAGAGGAAACACGTGTCAGTTGCTTATATGGTTAAGGGAATATTGATGTTATCAATTCACAAAAGGGTGTTTGCTGCAATTTTTACTCTTTTTATGATAAAATTCAGGATGCAATGAGGCATGGAAAATTAAATTGCGTCGTTCTTATCAGAAAATACAAGAAAAAATATTAAAAAATTTCTCTGAATTTTGTTGCCCTAGACTCAAAAAAGAATCCACCCTTCAATCAAGTCACAAATTTCTCGTGCATCAGAAATAAAATTCCATAATCCAAAAAGTAATTCTAATCATAGTCATTGACATAAAGCACTTGTCTCCATGACTGCATGCAGTAATAAATAAAATATTTTGTTCGTACATCGATAGTAAATTAGCTGGAATCCGATTACTAAACAACTGAAGTAGCAAATGTCTTAAAAAAATCTTTCTTATTTTTACTTTGAAATGTGATCTCGCATCGACCCCAGGTTCATTTTTAGACTTTATTTATTTTCTTACATGAGCTCGTATGTCTACTTATGTTTGCGTGTTTGTAATACAAAAACAAAATAGAAGAATGAATGAGATGAGAGAATTAACGATGAATTTTTAGAAGTTAGTAAATGAATTTTTGGAAATGGAATTTGGAATAAGGTAGATTTTGATAGAAGCGCATTAAGGGGCGCAGCCAGAAATGAGGTGTTTTGAATTTTTTTGTATGATCGGCCAAATTTTTGAGGACGTTTTTCTCAAAAACCCTTTACATGAACATTCTTGTTAATATACACCCCTGGGGGGCTATTAGGGGGTGGCTATTAGGGGATACCCCTGGGGGTACGAACTAGGGCAATTCCTAGGTGTACACCCTGGGATATACCGAGAAACCGACCCCAGAAAACATTCAAAAAACTAGCTAAAGTCATCAAGACAAAGTAAACACCCATAATCACAATCATAACAATTCCATCTAGAATATTACTTAAATTGTGTGTAAAACGAACCTCACTTCATTTTTATGAATCATTTAAGAACGTTGAGACTCAAAACAGAAGTTGAATGGAATAGAATTAAAGTCACTAATATGGCATTTAAGAAGATTTAAAAAATGAATTTGAGTCATTTTTAATTAAAACTTATTTTTATTGTGATTCTTGATACAAATTATACTCATAGTTTTCTAGATAAGACGAATGCTATTCGTCATTTATGAAATCATTTATTTTCATATATGTATAGTTTGTACACTAAAATCATAATAACTACTTGTAAAATTTCTGCAATACCCATCATAGCAAACATTAAAGGATTCGTTAATCTCATTTTTGATATCTCGTCGATGTTTGTTTTTGGAAAAAGCATATTTTTTCTTTCAATAAATTTTTTAAGTTTTCTTTCAAGTGGTTCATAATTTGAAAAGTTTGATTCTTTAAAATCATTTTTAACAATGTCAAGTTTTTTAATGAATGCTGAAATATTTAAAGGCTTTATGTTTTTTAACTCACTATCTAATGTCGCAATTGCATTATTTAATTCCACATAATCTGAAAGATTGCACTCTACTTTTATATATGAAATTAAAAGTTGAACATTAGATTTGCTATTAATACTTCCATCACTTTTACATTCACAATTGAAAAAAACTAAGGAACTCAAACTACGTAAATTATCGAAAACATTCAAGCCAACATGAATAATTGGATTTGCATCAAACGAGATGGTTTTTAATTTAGAATTATAAAAGAATAAATCATTTTCGAGAATCTCAATTTTGTTTCCAAAGAAATCAAGATTTGTTAAGCCTGGAAATGGTTTGAAGTCATCTTGTTGGATATACTGCAGTTTACTTTGTATGATAAAAATTCCAATTAGGTTTTTGAAAATTTGTTCAAGACCACGAGGAATGTAAACTGTTGTCTTATTTTTCGCATAGAAACACATTTCATTAAAGTTGTTCTTATTTTTCATATGACTTCCTGATATGCTTGTAGTTGATGCGGATTCATATGATTTGATAAACAATTGATTTTCAACTTCACAGCTGTATCCTTCACTTAGACCCCAGTAGCTTACATTTTTGAATTCACATTGAATATTTACAGGTGATATGGTGGGTGAAAAGTATATAATTTGATAGATGATGATGCTTAAATGGTAAATTTGATTAAAAATGGTATTATAAAAATTTATTTTACTTACAGAAGTGTGTGGCATCTCATTCTAAAGATTATATTATTGTAGACTTTAAAAAATAATGATTAAATTTTGTTTACTCTTGAAAAAAAAAATTAATAAAGGTTTTAAATCACGACAATATATTTTGATAAGCAAATGATGAATAAAATGTTTCTGGAACTATTTTATTATTTAAATAAAATATCTAAACTTGACAATGAATGATTATAATAGGAGCGTAGTTAGGGGATCACTTGTATCCTCTGGACCAGGGGCATATCCAGAAATTTTTCGAGGGAGGGATTTTGAATTTCTCGAAACATTTTTTGATCCTATTTATTGAAATTTGTGATTATATCCCTGGTTTGAAGTTGGCTATTACTAATAATTTATTTTATTAATGAGTAATTCTAGAGAAATCAGCGATGTAGCTAGACATTTTTGGAAAAAGAGGATTTTCAAATTTTTTGTATGAAAAAGGGAATTTTTAGGGGGGGATATTTATTTCTCCCAATCCCCACCCAAAGTTGCGAAGGCTGCCAACATTTCCACGCGCCTATTTTTTTAGTTTTTATGAAAAAAAATCATTATTCATTCATCACATTTGATAAGAATTTTCTAAAATGACATTTATATCTACTGAACATTAAGCTTTGTTATATGTTCTTTAATCAAGGCATATATTTTCAGTTCCCTCCGAATCACTAAAATAATTAGAAGTTTTAATCTCACAAAAGTAAAATAACAATAGAAATTCAATTCCACAAGCTGTATCATCCGCCTCACCCATCCTAATAATCCTTGATTAAAAATCTCGACAATTCATCAAAACAAGTCGAAATTTCCTCAAACAATCAACAAATAAATCTGACAGAAAGGAACAGATCCATCATTTGCCGTATCATGCGTGGGTGCTGGGAATCAGATTATGAGAAATTTAATTCTAATGAATACGAAGATATTTTTAAGTGATATCAGACACACTTAAAATTACTCACATTACAATTCATCATTACTAATAGCATTTAATGCGATTGAGAGACTTTGTTCCTTTATTTTCGATGATCAACCGGAAAATATCATCAATTTAATGGAATCAAATGAGATGAAATTGAAATTGGTTCTTTGTTGTGTCTCTTTTCATTATTCATATTTGGGATTTTTTGTTGTATTTATGATGGAGAGGGACTTAATGGCATACATAAGAGTATTATTATTATTAAAATGCAGTGGATTGTCCCTCGTGGTCTTATATTGAGTGCATTCAATAGTGGATGGGAATTAATTTTTTTTGAAATAATATTTTGGATGTAGAATTATTGTGATTAAAATGGTTTTGTTGATCATGGACTCAGGGTAACTCGAATGTCATTCACGTTTACTGTAGGTTAACCTTACTGATAGTAAGAAGAAGCGTTATTGGGTGGGGTGATTAGGGGGTACATCAGGTCCCTAGTGCTACAAGACAACGAAAATTTTCATGAAAAAAGTACAGGATCTAAAAAAAGATCCAAATTTTTAGAGGAAGGTGTTAAAAAATACAGGACTGTCCGTTGAAAAACCACGCAGATGATCACCCTATCTAAAGCCATGTAAACTAAATAAATTATTTAAAACTGCAATCGCTTTAAAAAATTATAAATACAAAGGTATTTCAATCTTGTTTGTTATCCTTATCACAATGCATGCTGCAAAATATTGATTAGATTAAATTCAGTTATTCATATAAAATCTTATGGTAAACAAACACTTGAAATTAAATTGGAACCACCTATATGTAGATAAACTTTGATTTTCTATTGTAAATACCTTAAGCTGCTTTGTTATCAAAATCCATAAAATACTTCATCATGATTTAATTGTTAATCACAGTTGATTGATAAGAGGTACTTAAGTTTCATGAAAAAATGATAAAATGAAGCACGTGAAGTAATAAAAAATGTAGATAAAGGGACACATTCAAAAATTTTGTAAAGAAGGGTTTAAAATGCTTCATATCAGCGGCGTAGCCAGGAATTTTTCGAAATTTTTGTACGGAATAAATTTAGGGGAGATTTTTGGTATTTTTTCTCAAAAACTCTAGCAAAATGAAAAAGTTTTTATATTGAGAGGGGGATTTATCTGTACTCCCCCCTGGCTACGCGCCTGCTTCATAGAGAGCCATTCATTGGGGGGGGATAAATTATTTTAAAAATTCTAAATGCTTTAAAAATATACTTTATTGGAAAATTTGTAGCAAAAAGGGGAGAGGGTAACTCGTTTTCTTTTGCTACGTAATAAGTGAGGGGGCAATTCATAAATAAAATCACGGAAATAATGAGATTTTTAGACCTCTCTGTTGCAAAATTCTCTTACAAATATTGTTCTTCTGTATGAAATTGTCACAAAGCCCCCCAGCGCTCTTGGAAAAAAATTAAATTATTAATTTTTTTAAATTATTAATTTTTATTTCTGTATGTTAACTAAATTAATTTATGACACTGGATTTCACCTCCATTTGTAAATATATACAAAAATATATTTTATTGTTTTTAAGTTTCTTAAATAAATATTTATAATTACAGTTTAATTTTAAGGAGTCATCAATTTTTCACTAGCACTCCATTAATCTCTAGGATCTGTCAATAAAATTAAAAATTATAATAAAAAAAACATATTTCATTTTTTTTAAAATTATATTTACCTGCTTGGGAATAAGGCATTATAATTACGAATGCATATTGAAAGCTCAGCTCGCATGACAGATCTCGAAACTGAATTATCAGTTATACTCCTGCTTGAGCAAATATTCCCAATCGTAGATAAGAAACTTACACCAGTAAAGTCAATAAGGTTCTCATCAATTGCTTCAATTCGATTTCCACTCAAATTAATTGACCGTAAAATTGGCAAATTTTCAAAGGAACTGCCGTGTATTATCGTCAAATCATTATTTTGGATAGTAAACCATGTCAAACTTCTGAGTGGAGTAAACACATTATTTGGAAGATCTGTGATAAAATTATTAGTCAGCACCAAATTCGTCAAACTGGGAAGATTTTGAAACCACTCTGGTCTGAGGCTTCTAATTTGATTAGTTCGGATGTCCAATTCATTTAAATTTTGAAGTGGACTGAAAATGTTGGCTGGAAGATCTGCTATCCTGTTCTGCATTAACCACAAAGTGACCAATCTGTTCTGATTTTGGAAGACATTTTCAGGCAGAGTTGTGATTGGATTATTGTATAAATATAAAGTTTGAAGCTCTGTGTTCCTTACAAATGCACGTTCATGCACGGTTGTGATTTGATTGTTAAAAAGATCCAGGAAAGTTAAGGATGTGCAGCTCTCGAATGAAAAGTCGTCGATTCTCTGAATGCCTATGTTGGATATAGCAATGTGACGTAAATTCCTGTACTGTTGACAAAGAATGGATGGAATATTTGTGCTGTTTGACCCAAGTCTGATGAGGACAGCTACAACATCATCATCTGTCTGAGGTGGGACATGCGCCGCAATGACACTATCAAAATCATTTCGTCCATCAGGATTGGTGATCAAAAGACTGCACGTGTATCCATGGAAGGTGTTGCTGAATGAACAGCTTAATTGACCGTAAATCACATTAAAACTTATCGCAAAGATAAAAACAGCTAAAATCACTTTCATTTTGATAACTCAACTCAATGACTTTTACTTGACTGGATGAAGGTGAACAAGTTGTTCCTGATTATATACAAGTATATCTTATCAGTGTTGAGATTATTTGACTTTACAGCTTTGATGATAAAAAGAATGGTAAGGGTGGTGGTTTCTGAAAGTCCAGTTTTTTACTGACATCACAATAATGTTATCTGATTTCAGTGTTGTTGATTCATATAAATGAAAATTTTGAATTTAAGTAAGGATATTAGATACTAAGACTGCATCTGCATCTAGATAAATTAGTAGACTTTAATTTTTTTTTTTTTTAAAAAAATGGGTTTACTAATTTGAAACTAATCAATTTAAGTACCTGGGCACATAAAATTTGTGAGTCAGCGACAGGGGCATGTCCAGGGGTGTTAAAACACCTCTATTTTCTTGGAAAACTAATAATAGTTTAAAACAAAATGGTCATGATGGGAATAAATATTCAAAACAGGTCATAGTTTCCAAAAAAACCTCCAAAAATATTTTTGATACGCCCCTCGTCAGCGACGTAGCCAGAAATTTTTGATGGGGTGGAATTATTTTCAGTTGAAAATTCCTAGCAATTTTAGAGGATTTTAACCCACTTACCCCCTGGTTACGCTACTGGTTTGAGCATAAGAAATTATTAAGCAATCAAAGATATGATGCTCAGCTAGTTTTCTGGTCAAGATGATGTGCATGTTATAATTTTTTTCTACCCCAAGCAAGTACCTATATACCAACAACTCGTGTGAAGTTGGCCGGAAAATCCTAGCCGGAATTTCGGCCGACCATTTCGGCCGAAATTTTAATTCTTACATATTCCGATTAACCGGCTTACGTATTTCGGCCGACCAAATTTTTCGGCCGACCGCTTTTTCGGCCGACCAGTTTTTTCGGCAGACTAGAATTTCGGCCGACCACTTTTTTAACAATGAGATTTGAACTCGGGTCCTTTGAAAACAAAAAAAAAATTGCACGTATTCTTCCCATTTGAGACACTGCTGCAATATTTAATTATTGTGATATATGACCAAATGATGTATTTGAATAATGGAAGAAATTATTTGTCACGAAAATAAATAGTTTTAAAAATAGTTTTTGATACAAATTATATACTTCACAAGACAAGTTTTTGTTAAATTTCGGCCGACCAAATTTTTTTTTCTAAGATTTGATCAATTCAATCTTTGAAAGCAAAAAATAAACTTTACTGTTTAACCCTCTGTTGGTAAATTTAATACTAACATAATTTGTCCAAATACTATACTTTAACTGATACGTTTAATATTGAATTTATTTTTGCAGGTAACGTTAAATTTTAAATTTTTCTCGCTATGTTTTTAATACCACAGAAACCATTTTTAATAATATATTGCTATGAAATGCTAATTCTGTGACTAAAGCTTTTTAAAATATTTTTTGGTAAAGCTTGTTGATAATTTAAATTTTTATCATTATATTATAAAATATACACTTTTTTCAAGCTTGTTCTATCCCTTTTTTTATTAAAAAACCAAAATCTTCACTTGAACCATAAGTTTTTGTGTCTATTTTTAAAATAATGTGGTGGTGGGGTTTGATCCCAGGGAATGTCTAGACAGATTTGGGTGCTTTTTCACTGTTCTAGCCACATTACTCGG
The DNA here is from genome assembly GCA_963573255.1 of Chironomus tentans. Classification (NCBI taxonomy): domain Eukaryota; kingdom Metazoa; phylum Arthropoda; class Insecta; order Diptera; family Chironomidae; genus Chironomus; species Chironomus tentans. The sequence continues at coordinate 20,516,273 of OY754302.1, forward strand.
TTTGTGTGATGTCTGCACATAAATTGTGGTTAGGTACATTGTATTGATATACCATGGTTCATGCAATGTGCAGAGTTACGAAACAATTTGCTGTGAAGTAGTTGTTTCAAAAAGGAAAACTAACTTTATTCTTTACGAATAAAAAATCACATATATTGTAAATTAATGCATAAAAATAAATTGTAATAGCTACGGCTAGGTCTCTTAAAAATAAAAAAAAGCAAAATCGATGTATACATCAAAAATCAAAAACATAAATAAAGTCAACCGACATTTTTTTTTTAAAAAAAAGGCGACAAGAAAAATTTTTGACCGGAAAAAATGAAAAATAAAAGCACTTTTCGTAAATGTAAATGAAAGTTTCTATTTATCGTCACAATTTATTATTAAAGATTATACACTATTAGAAAGGTAATTGAATTAGCTTTAAAATGGGGTTAGTTAGTTATTGAAGAAGTTTCTAATTGGAAGTCCACTAACTTTATCAAAAAATATTTAAAAAGCTTTAGTCACAGAATTAGAGAAAAATTTAAAATTTAACTTTACCTGCAAAAATAAATTCAATATTAAACGTATCAGTTAAAGTATAGTATTTTGACAAATTATGTTAGTATTAAATTTACCAACAGAGGGTTAAACAGTAAAGTTTATTTTTTGCTTTCAAAGATTGAATTGATCAAATCTTAGAAAAAAAAATTTGGTCGGCCGAAATTTAACAAAAACTTATCTTGTGAAGTATATAATTTGTATCAAAAACTATTTATTTTCGTGACAAATAATTTCTTCCATTATTCAAATACATCATTTGATCATATATCACAATAATTAAATATTGCAGCAGTGTCTCAAATGGGAAGAAGACGTGCAATTTTTTTTTTTTTTGTTTTCAAAGGACCCGAGTTCAAATCTCATTGTTAAAAAAGTGGTCGGCCGAAAACACTGGTCGGCCGAAATTCTAGTCTGCCGAAAAAACTGGTCGGCCGAAAAAGCGGTCGGCCGAAAAATTTGGTCGGCCGAAATACGTAAGCCGGTTAATCGGAATATGTAAGAATTAAAATTTCGGCCGAAATGGTCGGCCGAAATTCCGGCTAGGATTTTCCGGCCAACTTCACACGAGTTATACCAACACTGGTTTTTACACGCTTTTATTTTCACATTTTTGTTGATAAGATAACAATTAATAATAAATGGGAAATCTCGTATAAAATAAACACTCAAATTTAACCAAAATAATTGATTTTATTTTTTATCTTATCTCAAATCAATTTCTATGTCGGTTTCCTTGCGTATTAATAGTTTAAAATCACATCTATGGTTATTCATAATTCTCAAACAATTCTATTGACCTGATGTTATATTAGTCAGCTCTCAAGACGTCCCTCGAAATTGATGGAGCAAAGATGTCTCTATTTGCACAGATATTTCCACGCATAGATGAGTAAACGAGCCGTGGTCCAGAGCACCAGGCTCGTTAATAAATTATTAACATGAAAGGCTAATTTCCTTTTTTGATTTATATTTTAATATATCGTAAAATCCAAAACAAGTGTCTAGTGAATCTTAATTTATGTATTGCATGAGAATACGTGTAAAATAAAGGACATTGCTAGAAAGGAGTGTAACCAAGAAGATATATGTAATATTGCTTAATATCACCAGATTCTACACTGTTTTGAAATCACAACAAGATAAAATCAAACAAGTTTTTAAACCTTGAGAACAAAAATTAAACAAAATTTGATTTTATCAAAAAAAAAGTACTAAAATTAATTATTCATTATAAATTGAATGAGTTATCAACTTTTATTGAAATTTTAGCATGGGTGTACCTAAGGGGGAAATACACAATAATTCACAAAAGTGATTAAAACTGGAATGAACAGTTTTAGCCTCATTTCTACTTTTATTACTCAATGCAAATGGAGGATTATTATGTGAATGGATCAAGAATGCTATCAAACCTTATCAAAATGCTTCAAGTACTTGTTTTGTTTCGTCTCTTGATACTAAAACACTCAAAGATTATAGTAACAATAAGATTATTCAGCACTTTATTGGGCTATTGGTACTGAATTATGAGTCATTCGAGATAAAAAAGGTAATTATCAACTACACGAGGAAATTGATTAAATTTATCAAATACTACTATTAAGGGCATAGACAGGAGAAAAAGTTTAATTAGATCTGTAACCACTCCCTCTATTTTGTGAAAAAATCGACCTACCTCAAAAAATTGTACTTATGGTTTTATCCTTGAAAAAATTTTGGAACCATTCTTATCATACTACTTTTCAACTAAAGGTGTTTAACCCATTCAGAAAACAGGTGTTTTCAAAAATTTCATATCAATTCTACGCAGTTTCGTATCTCAATTGGAATTTCCTGATATTGTTAATAAAGAAAATGTTTTTGATGAATTTTTGTTTGAGTTGGTTAGAATAATATAATTAGAATTAAATTTATAATGAAGATAAAAGAGAAAAGATCATGAGGGTTAGGTTTTTTTACCCAATTTTTCTCAAAAATCTTAGCAAATTTAAAAAATCTCCGGTAAAAGGGGAATCTCCTCTGGCTATGCAATACTGAATCTGCTCTTCATCTGTTAGGATAAATAGAGAACTTGATGATAAATTTGACACTAGTTTAATTTCAATTTCACACTAGATAAGTGATTAATATATTTATATACAATGGATAACCCCCAATCAGGGGCGTATTCAGGGAGGGGTTTTGGGGGTCAAAGAGAAAAAATCCGTTCATCAGAAAATCAGTTAACTGTACGTCATCATCACCTCACAGTATTTTTAATTTTTAAATGGTTTATTTTGCCATGAAACCTCATCGTGAACGAAAACTCAAAAACTTAATCATCTCTTATCACGTGAGAAAGATTAGTCCTATCCTGTTACGTTTGCAAGAAAAACAAAACCAAAAGAATAAATCATGTGAGAATTGAGTGCTTTCATTTTTGATAATAATCATACGACTGCGTTCAATAAGCCATAATTCTTATCATTGGAGTTTGTACATTCTTGAGAATAGAAAATTCTAGTTTACATTTGTTTTTATCACTTACGCGCATTAATCACATCACGAGGTAAAAACAGCTCATGGGGCATAAACAACTACTTAATATTTGATAAGGAAAACTGTATAAAAACAAGTTGTAACCCTATCATAAGCATCCATTCACACAATAGTCGTCGAATTGACTAAGAAAGTAAAAATGAATCTAAAAGTTTTTATTTTAATTTCTATTTTCTCAATCAATTTCCACTCGAGTCTTGGACAGCGGGGGACGTTCAGGTGCTTGTTTAAGGACAGCGAGGAACACGGCTACACGTGTGTCTTGGATCTAATCAGGAATAATAGGATCGATGGCATTGAGGCAGGTGTGCACCTACCTGGAAGGACTAACAAGGATGTGAGGAGAGTTGAGAGCAGTGTGCACGTTATGGTCAATATTCCGACCATGATTTGCAATAATTTCATCAACACAGAAGAAATCGACCTTAATAGCTGCTCAATTAGAATAATCGATGAAGATTCCCTCAGAGGATGCAAAAAGTTGAAGCTGCTGAACCTTGAGAGGAACCAGATCAGTCAAATCGAAGAAAATTCATTCACTGAGAATCCAGAATTAGAGTCCATCGAGCTGTGGTCCAACCAGTTGACAACCTTGCCTGAAAATCTTTTTATCAACCAACAAAAATTGCAATACTTAGCAATGGACAGCAATAGACTCGTCGATATACCCAGTAAAGTATTCAAACCATTGAGAAGCCTGAAGACGATCAATTTGAGTAGCAACGGAATTCCAGCTCTAAATCCTGAATGGTTTGAGACGCTTAGTGACTTGGAGAATCTATATCTTCATTTCAACCAAATCGAGGATCTTCCAGAAGGAATCTTCAGTCACATGAGTAAGTTGACACAGTTCTCCATCTATTCGAACAGACTTAGGGTCATCCACTCTCATTCCTTTGGTTATCATCCTAATCTACAATTTGCCTGGCTGCAAATGAATCAAATTGAAGCCATTGATGAAAGATTCATCCTCAATACAAGTGTTAGTGAGGTTAGTATGAATTTTAATGTTTGTGCTCATGGAACATTTGTGGATAATACAAATACGAGGATTTTTATGAGGATGCGATTGAGGACGTGTTTTGAGAATTTTGAGAAATTGATGACTGGTTCATTGACACAACTGCTGATAGATCGTATCCTACCTCCAAAAATCAACGCTTAAAATTGATAAAAATTAAGAATCTTGTTAATGTTTGTATATATATTTTTGTAAGTTGATCATAACACAATTTGAAAATAAATATTTATTTATGATTTTTTTTTAAATTTTTAATATTATTATTTTTTATTTAATTAATTCAAATTTTAAAAATATAATTTTATTTAAATAAAAATAATAATTTTATTTACATAAAAATAATAATTTTATTTAAATAAAAATTATTAAAATAAAATAATTATTTTTTAAAATTAAAATGATTATTTTTATTAAAATAAAATAATTATTTTTTAAAAATTAAAATGATTATTTTTATTAAAATAAAATGATTGTTTTTATTTTAATAATTCAAACTTAAAAAAGATATTTTATAATTTTAAATTTAAATAAATTCTTAAAAATCACCTTCCTTTCCAGCTCCATACAAAAATCCCACCCAAGAGACAAAATTCAATTATTTACGTTTAAACCATTTTACTTCACATTTGCCTACATATTCTCATTTATCTGTATTAATCATCTCCCATAAATCACCGTTGTAAAGGAAATGAAAATTTAAAGAAATCTGTGAATCTCTTTCAACTTCTACATCCACAAACTTTCTTTTTCCTTTCACTTACATAATTAACTTTCCATTTATTTTTTCATCTTCGTGCCAAGACTTTTCCTCTTTGACTTTTTAAAAAATAGGAAGTTAATTCTTAAAAGAAAATATCAAAGACGAATGGAAAATGTTTATCGACACACTAAGATCAAATTCTCGAATTAAATTTATGGCGCTTAACGATAATTTTATTCGCAATGAGTTTTATCTGAGAAAGGAAGCAGAAAGAGGATGTTTAGGGGGTCACTAGAAGTGAGTTAGAATGCTTGGTTTGGTTATTAGACGCATAGCTTTAAATAAACTGAACCGGAAAATATAAGCTGTATAGCTTTAAAAAAGTTCAGTTAGAAAAATAAGACGCACAACTTCAAAACAGCTAAACTGGAAATAAACGACGCTCAGCTTCAAAAAAGCTCAGTTGGAAAACAATATGTTCAGCTTCAGAAAAGCTTAATTAGAAAATTAGACGCACAGCTTTAAAAAAGATCAATTAGAAATAAAGCTTATATAGACAATTAGACGCATAGCTTTAAAAAAGATCAATTAGAAAATAAGACGCATAGCTTCAAAATAGATGAACTGGAAAATAAACGACGCTCAGCTTCAAAAAAAGCTCAGTTGGAAAAACAAGACGCACAGCTTCAAAAAAGCTCAAATGTAAAACAAGACGAGCAGCTTCAAAAAAGCTCAGCTGCAATCCACACAACTCTAAAGAAATTTAGCCAAAAACCGACAACCAGACACCACATCCTTTACAAACCCCCTCCAAAAAATCAGCACACCAAAAAAGAGAAAAGTTTGGCACATTTTTTGTGTGAATTTTCCGGAAGGAAAAAGGAAAATTCAATTTAGCAATTTTGTTATATGTAAGTACTTGTGTATATTTATGTGCATATATTGGTGATTTCTTCTCTTTAGGGTGAAACTTTTTTCGCTGCCTTGAAGAGAAATTTTTCTTCTTTTCACACAAAATTCCTTCCTGAACATGTCGATAAAGAGAAACGAGCAAGAAATAAAGAAGAAAGATTGTTATCAATTCCATCTTGATACATTAAGGAGGAAAACGAACGAAAATTCAATTCACAATTGAGTGTAAATGTGGGTGAAGAATTCAATTTTCAAAATAACATTTTCATTTACTTCTTATCGGAATTCTTTCTTTCCTTTTTATTCTTTTTTTTCTTGAGATTTTCTTTTCATTTGGAGATAAAAAGACGAAGCCGAAGAAAATAATTTAAAATGCGACATTTTTTTCAGTTTTAATTCAGAAAATTTTATTTGTTGATATTGAATTTTTTTCAAAAGGTTGTTTTTAAAAACTATAATTGTTAGGTTTTTTTGACAAAATAATCCAGAGACCGGTTTCTAGGGCTACCCGGGGTACCCTACCCTCCAGAAACTACCTCCACCCTTTAATTTATTAAAAAATTAAATTTTATGAACACAATTTTTTTGGGGGTTCACCGAGTGAATTATCTTTATTGAATAATTATCAATACTCTTTGATAAGACAAAACCATCTTTTATTATTGGCACGAGTGCAATTTTTCGATTATTAATTGAATAACCTTTATCTTAAGAGGTAATTTCCTTTAATTAAAATAACTTTATTTATCAATACTGAGAAATGCACAATAAATAACGACATTGGGTGAATAAAATCAGCAGTTGATAAATTCACTAATGTGTGATAGTAAAAATTGTATAAAACCATAATAAATTTTTATATTTCTTCAGTCATTAGAAAGTAATCAAGTTGAATAGATTTTTGTGGTCAAAATGAATTCAAAGATTTTACTTTTAATTTTAATTTTTGCAGTAAATTATGAAACAATTTACTGTCAAGTGTTGAGTTGTAGTTTTAGTGTGAATATCTATTATGGTTACACTTGTTATTTAACAATTCAAAATCCAAACGGTCTGAATAATTTCACAGCAATTAATGGCACGCATTTGACTGACAAGAGTAATAGTGATGTTCGACAAATTTATGGCGTTGATGGATCAAATACCACAAACATTCCGTCAATAATTTGCGAGACATTTCAAAATACTACAAGGTTTATCTTCAAAGAGTATATTAGAATTCAAACTTTAAATGATTATTCATTTGAAAAATGTAAAAATCTTTTATATTTATATTTGTCCAATAATAAGATAACAAAAGTTGATGAAAAATCATTTAGTGAAAATTTAGAGCTTCAAACTTTATATTTGTACCACAATCAGTTGACAACATTACCAGGAAATATCTTTGCAAATCAGCAAAAACTCAACATCTTACGCATTGATTTCAACAAAATAACTGATCTGCCGGAAAATATTTTTTATTCCTTAGTGAACCTAAATAGATTAGATATGAACAATAACCAAATTAAAAACCTTAGAAACGAGTGGTTTGAAAATCTTCATAAGTTGAACACTTTATATTTAGATTCAATTCATTTTTTAATAGATATTAAGCGACCAAATAAACACATACAAGCATATTCAAATCAAATCGAAGAACTTCCTAAAAATGTTTTCAGCTCTTTAAAAGAGTTAATAACCATTAGGTTGGATGGTAATAAACTCAAAGTCATTCATTCGGATTCTTTTGGGATTTTACCAAACTTAACCGAAGTTTTTTTTATCGAGAATCAAATTATTGCAATTGATGAGAGATTTATTGATAACACTGGAGTACAATGGTTAGAGATGAGCTATAATTTATGTGCGAATGTTAGTATTTTTGACAATTCAACATCGCGACAGTCAATGAGAAGCCAACTTCAAACTTGCTTCAATAATTATAAAGCTTTATATCCTGGTATGAGATTATAAATTTGAAGTATTTTTTAAAAATAATTAATTCTTAGTTTAACTAGTTACAACAACAACAACAAGTCAAACTTTACCGCCAGGCTGTAGCGATGGAAATTTAGATGAAAGAGTTTGCAGACTTGAAGATGAAAATGAAGAACTGAATGATAAAATTGATGAACTTGCCAATCAGCACCAAAAACTGAATGAAAATTTTTTAAATCAAAACTCTTCAATTAAGTTAATTAAGGATGAAAATATGCGACTACAGAACGTTACTGCTGACATACAAGAGAAGATTGAAAATATCTTAAAGGAGAAGGAAGAAATGCGAGAACATTTTGAAAGTCAAATTGAGATTCTTGTTAAGGAAAATGAAGAGCAAAGATCATTGTTTAAAGCTGCGCTTGAGGATTTAAAAAATCAAATTTATGAGCTAGCAACACGTCCTTGTGCTTGTCGTTAAAAATAATTTCAAACATTCTATCTAGTTTGTTAAATGAAATAAAATTAGTTTTTAAAATAAAAAATCCTAAATTTTAAATTTCGAAAAAAAAAATAAATGTTTTAAAAATTCATTTTTCTAAAATTTATTTAATAAAATGTTCACACTTAATTCAAAATGTATTTGAATTTAAATTATAACTTTTTTTTATAAAAATTCATTAACTTTTTATTTATTTATTCATCCTTATTCTTAAAATAGTAAACATTCCATAACATATCCTTAAATCCAATCACGCTATAATCGAAGCAAGAATCACATTAATGTTATAAAATTACGTTCAATAATTCCATAATACCCAAACTTTGTGCATCCAATATACACTTCCTACCGTAAGGTGAGAATATTAAAACTCATATTAGCATAAAAAGAAAATTTTCTGCTAGTTACAAGAAAAGTGCAAAGTTCGATTATTATAAGCTTTCTCTACAATTGATTTCCTTCCCATCGTAACTGCTCATTCTTTAGAGAAAAAATATTTTTTTTATAAATACATAAGTTTGATATAATGTTAGAAGTTGAAAGTTTGCCATGACAATGCAATCTGATAATTCTTACAATTTAATGCATATCGAAAAGTCCTTAAAAAGTGAGCAAATGGGAAGGAGTTAGTGGATATTAGATGTGAAAGAATTGCACAACTTTCCTGTGTGCATTCAACAACTTAAGTCATTAGAAAAGTTTTTTTTAGTTTTTCTTGATTTTTCCTTTTTGATGGCAGGAAAAAATTTATATTTTGAGGATTGTTTAGGAAGAAATGTGTTAAGCAGGCTAGTATTTGTCTAAATGTCTGGAATTTCTAGAGTTTTCTTAAGCTGAGCGTCATTTAAGTTGTCCACTTTTCAGGCTAAGCTTCATTGAAACTGGATATCGTTCAGGCTGAGCATCATACAGGCTTAGCTTCATTTAATCAGTGTCTTTTCTAGGCTGATCCAATCAGTAACTTTAATTTTCTCAGGCTGTGCGTCATTCTAAATATTTATTTTTCAGGCTGAGCGTCATTCAAATTACTAATTTTCAGACTAAGCCTCAAACGTTATATTTTTACATGTTGAATCTCATTATATTTGTAAATTTTTCAGGCTGAGCGTTAAATATTTGTGCAGGGGGAAAACCACTTGGTGTAAAAAAATTTTGGCGTAAAAAGTGTAAAATTTTACACCATTTTCCGCCAGTGGTGTAAAATTCTACACCATTTTCCGCCAATGGTGTAAAATTTTACACCATTTTACACCATTGGCGGAAAATGGTGTAAAATTTTTACACCAAGTGGTTTTCCCCCTGTATTTGTGCATTTATTTAGACTGAGTGTCTAAGATTTGTTCATTTATTCAGGCTGAGCGTCATAAAATCAACTCAAATTTCCTAGTAAACTTTTATCTAATTTTGATGCGTTCCATCCTAAAACACTCCTCACATTACCTTCACTTCCTACCTAAGGTATAGGAAAAACTTATTAAAACAAGATTAAGCTTTACTTCTCGTTCCAAAAAAATAACAATGAAAAAAATCCCCATTCAGCTTTTGTCCAGAAAATTCCAGCATGTACACATGAAATGGCTTAAAGTTATGCTGTGAATCAATAATAAAATATTCTTCACATGTGCATTGAGATGTAAGGAAAATTATGCTAACTAGATAAAGATTGCAGTGCAATTGCAATTATCCGTAAGAAAAGTATGGAAAATATTTCAATATTTTTTCTTCTTCGAGAATATTTTTCGTTGAATAAACAGATTGTCTTCATTGTTATTTTTATTCTATGATAGGAGGAAGACAATATAGATGTTTGTTGAGGAAGGAAGGATGTTATTGAAGGGAATTACAGCGCATTTTCTACAAAAATATGGAAAAATTGTGAAAAATAATATTTTCGAATTGCTTTACTAGAATTGCGTAGTAAAAAGGTTACAATCAGGATAGCAGCTTCAATTGACTCGGTTAAAGTGGTACAAAATGGAGGTTGGTAATTCAAAAAATTATTTTTGAGGGCCGCAAAAATCTAATTTGGATCATGACGACTAAAATAGCAAAAAATCTTGCAACCTTATGTCCAAAAAATTCCAAACCCCCTGGATACATTTTGTATTAATTTCTAGTTTTTGAAAAGGTCATTTAAACTCAAGAAAACCTTTCTTCCTGACCATGTCTCTTAAAAGATCCATTCTTAGGTTTTTAAGGACACAAATCTTAATTTTAATAAGAAAACCCCAATTTTTTATTAAAAACTCCAATCACTCACTCAGACAATCCACAGCAAACCACCACACTATACTCAAAAATTCAGCACAATAAAAACATTTCTCATTCATTCATGAATATGTGTTCATGTACGATCGAATGCTATTTCCGTACAAGTAGAGTAGAAGAATTTTGCATGCATAAAATGAACTTCAATATTATCTCAAACTTTTTCACTCAATTTGTTTTTCTTCGTCTTATTTCATTCATGTATATTGTACATTGAGCGTCCCTTGCGAGAATTTTTGTCAGAATTTATTTTTTAGGGGTTCTTGGGGTTCAAGATTTAATTTTAATAACAAAAATAGTAAAAATTCAGAAAAAAAATTAGATTGAATTAAGTTATAACTAAAAATCTTCAAAATTTACCCCAAAAGTCCCAACAAGGGACCCTCTGTGCATCCCAATACACAACTCACATGATAAATGTGCCATGAAAATGATTCTAATTTTTATTTTGTTGAAAATTGAACCAATGATGTGATATGACTATTTAAATGAAATTATTTTGTCTTCCTTATTGAATGCCTGAATGAAGATGAAGTCGACATCAAAAAAGGAGAAATTTTCAATTTTGTTGCTATCAAAACAATATGCAAATTTGTGTATTTAGGATTTTTTTGTGAGAGGAAAATTGGATGTAAAATTTGTTAAATGCAATATTGATTGAGAAGGTATTGGATACTATGGAATTTATTTAGCAAAGAGACTTCATAGAATTTAAGACGATTTTTTACAAAATGATGAATAAAAATTGTTTACTGAGAAAATATAACGGAACCTCTGATATCATTCATGAATGATATCTAACTAGGCTGACCATCTGCTTGGTTTTTCAGACGACTGTCCTCTATTTTTAAAATTTTGTTACTTTACACTAGATAAGATGGACTCAAGAGCCGAACCAAAAACTTCGACACAAAAATTATCCTCAAAAAGTAAATTGTGACTAAACTCATAATTTTATATGCTTTTGTTTTAACTTTTATCATAATGTTTTTAATAAAATTTACAATTTCTTTTCTCATTTGGGAATTTTTCACTGATTAAAAAAAGCATTTATCATAAAATATTCTCATATCCTCTAAATGTTTGTATTTTTTTAAAGAGATTTGCAGAGAATTACGCTCTTTTCAAAGAGAATATTTCAATAAAAAATAAATTAACATCATAATTTTTAATTACATTTTATACAAGTATATCACGGACTGGAGTTACGATCGTTTAAGTGTTTTTGGTGTAAAATGAAAGTTTTTTTGTAAGTGTCTTTCAATAATATATTAAATATTATATTCACATAAAGCATTCATCCAATTTTTTTAGAATAGAGAGAGCTTTGTTATCATAAAATCAGAATTTTATATTTTCTGATAATTTTAGCCTGAGAAAAATGTGAAATTTGGAATTAAATCTTTTGAATTTTTAATTAAAATTCTAATAATTGAAGAACGTAATTTATGAACAAATATTAATAAAAAATTCATTAATTTTTCAGTGTGATTCTTCTTACAATTTTCAATCCTGCATCATCAATTAACATTGAGTGCATTTACAGCACAAAAGATATTTTTGGCTCAATCTACACATGTCAAGTGAAAATTAACACCTACATCATCTCACCAGATTCAGTTGACATTCTAACAGCCAAAGGAGCTCATAAAAATGAAAGCAATAACAATGATGTTCTAGGAATAAGAGCTGAAAATTCAAAATTTTTATACTTTCCGCACGGATTAAAGAAAATCTTCAAAAAATTGAAGACAATTTGGATTGAATCTTGTCAAATGAAGGAAATCCATCAGACAGATTTGATGCTTTATCCCGATCTGGAAATTTTGTGTATTGGCGGCAACGATATTCAAGTTTTTGAGGAAGATTTATTCAAATTTAATCACGATTTAAAGGTGATTTCATGCTGGAGCTGCAAAATTTTTCATATCGACCCAAAAGTTTTTGATAATTTGTCAAAACTATCTGACATATGGCTTGTGTTGAATCAGTGTATTGACAAAAAAAGTCATGGAAGTTCAATGTCTGTTGATGATATGATTGGAAAAGTTAGAGATAAATGTGTGAGTCCTGCGTTTTTGATTCTGAAAGAGAAGTTTGATGACTTTGCGGATGCAAACAAAAATTTGCCTTTTGAGAAATTTCATGAAAAATTGGAAGCTCTAGAGCAGGAATTTAAAAGTTCTAAATTCTACAACTTTCCATCATTGAAGAAGAAAATTGACGAATATAAGGTGCTTATCATTCAAAAGTCCTGTAAGATTGATAATCTTAAGGCTGAAAGCTTTAAAGCTGAAGAAATTACAGCTCTAAATATGAAAATCAATGACATTGAAAGCGATTTGAAGATTTCAATAATTGATTCATCGAAAGACATGGAGAAATTGGTGAAGAACCTACAGGCTGCTCATGAAGAAGAGGTGACAGCTTTAAAAGACAAAATTGAAGATCTGAGGTCCTCAAATGAGAAGCTGTTCAACAAAATTGAGAAAATTATAAATAAATTTGATAAATTTGCTGAAATTTTGAAGAAAATTGAGGAAAATGTCAGCAAATGCGTGCAAACCTAGTGATGCCAGTGACAGGGGAGTATCCAGGAGGATGTTTTGGTGTCAAAAGTACTCCCTTAAAGGATATTTTCTTCAATCCCAAATTTTTGGTTCCATACCCCTTGAAAATATTTTGGCTACACCCCAGCGATCTGCTATTATTTGAGAAGAAAATAACATTAAAAATTCAAGTAGACGTCATTTATAAACAACTCCTTTAATTCTTAAAAATAAATTAAATTTTAACCAAAACCTCTCAAAATAGCTTTCAATAATAATAATTTCAAACAAAGAGATACTCAATGCATTATCCATAAACCAGCATGTCACACTTCTAACTCACAAAAACCCCAAGCAACAATCCATTCTTTCCCATTAAATTATGCAATTGTTACAACATACAATGTATGAATGTAGCCATAAAGTCATGTAGAATTCTATTCAGGTTATCTGTATCTTCTATTTTATTACTATTTTTTGCAATTCATTGCTGGTCATTCTATGCAGGGCACATCTGCTGTTCCTCTTAATTTTATTATTTTGCATGAAACTTTTTTTTTGTTGCTATTTTAGTTTGGCTTTTTGTATACTAAATAGGTAAATGATTGTTTTTGGGGTCAATTGTGTTATCATTGTTTTTTTTGGGTTCGTTTGAAATAAAGAGAATGAATTGCTATTGAAATTTAAGTGGTTTTTTTAGTTTTGTTGCTGAAGATGAAAGTTGATGGATTTATGGTGCAAAGTTGAGAGTTTTGGAATTTTGTTTTTAATTTGAATAAAATTAAAATAAATAGTAACACAAAATGGAAAATGGCAATTATAGAGCTTCTAACTTTATAGCAAAATTTGAGTTAAAAATGTGTATGCATCCTAACAAAAGTCTGATCAAGGACATATTCAAGGAGGGGTTTAAGGGGTCAATCCCCCTTTTTGGAAAAAAAATTAAAATTTGCAAGGGGTTTTCAAGAAAAAAAAAATCATGTGACACTAAGTCTGATACCTATTAAGAAGCATAGTCAGAAATTTTTCGAGGGGGGTGTTTTGAAATTTTTTTGTATGAAAACAAGAATTTAGGGGGGTGTTTTGGGTTTTTATCATAAAATTCAAGTAATGTGAACAAAATTTTAATCGAGGGGGGTGTTTTGACACCCAAATAACCCAGGATATGGCCCTGCACCTATTCTTTCTTCCTTAAATGCTATTTGATATCCTATTTGTCCCAAATGACAAGTATAAGGGCTATATTTAAAGGTTATATTCAAGAATCAGCTCATCACGTAGCTTCAGAGCCCATTTTAGCTATCTATGCCACATTAATTAAATTAAACTTCATTTCTTACATATTTTTGCAAATTTTAAATTTGAAAAAAAAAATTAAGCAAAAATTGAATCTTCGGCTTACTCAAAGAATTCAAAATAATTCCTTATAATCAAGATAATCTCACAACAACCAACTCAAGCAAAAAAAACTCTTCTTACATTCAAAAGTATTCTAATAAAAGACACTAAAACTAATCTATATGCAAAAAACTCATTAAACTGTAAAGAAGGCGTGATAATCTAGAACAAATATGAACAATCTATGCCTAATAACCCCTACTTAAGTTCAGAACATTCACAAAAAAAAATATTCTCCATTAAAACTCACAAAAAGACCTACAAAATGTTAGTTTTTGCGATAATCCTTATCCCATTGTATTTCATTGCTAAATCTGTATAGAATTACACATTATTATGGAATCAGAGAATGCACAGCTAATGATTCTTGTGTTATGCATGGTAAAAATATCTTTTTATCTCTCTTTGTTTATTTATCTCTTTTCGGCATGATCACAGTTCAATGTTATGTATACACACACATAAGGTCATACAACAAAGAGAAATAAAATAAATGAGATGCGCGGCAAAAGGTTTATTTTTGAAGTTCAAATGGAAATTTTTTATTTTTTTTGGGAAGAGAAATTTTAGTTGGAAGAAATTCTAAGCAGAAGAAGTGAGTTTTGGGAGTTGAGATGGGTATTGACGAGAGAAACGCTTTTGAAGAAATTAAAGTAATGATAAAATATTGAATTTAAAAAACTCCAATTTTCAAAGAAATCTCAAAATTGTTAAGAAATCCAAATTGAATTTTTTTTAAACAATTCAGTAATTTTTAAATAATTGAAAATTTTAAATAATTTACAAACTTTAAATAATTCAAAATTTTAAATAAGTCCAATTTTTTTAAATAATTCAATCTTTTTAAATAATTCAAAAATTTCAAATGATTCAAAAGTTTAAATAAGTCAAAATTTTTAAATAATAATTGAAAATTTTAAATAATTTACAAACTTTAAATAATTCAATCTTTTTAAAAAATTCAAAAATTTCAAATAATTCAAAAGTTTAAATTTTAGATAAGTAAATTTTTTTTAAATAATTCAAATTTTTTTAAATAATTTATTATTTTTAACAATTCAAAAAAATTAAATAATTCTGAATTTTTAAATAGTTCAATTTTTTTAAATAATTCAATTTTTTTTCCAAATAATTCAAAAACGTTTAAAAAAATAAAAATATTTTTAAAAAATCAATAAACATTGAAAATTTAAAAATGTGCTTAAAAACTCTAAGAAATATTCAAAATTATCCAGAATTTTAGACAAAATGCAATTCCGTCGACCTCAAAGTACCCCAAAAATCCCTCTCAAAAACTCACAAACACCACAAAGATAAATTTATCTCTGAAAGGAAATTAAAGAGAAATGAAAGCAAGAAAACAAAATCCCTAAAATAGCAAACAAATCGTCATCATTCATTGCACATTTTTCCATCTCACATCTTCAAATGTTTTCATTGCATTCAGACTGTGAAATGAGGAACTGCTCATCTCTGCTTATTTCGATTATTTTAGGAGATGAGAAGTGGCATCTAAAATAACATATCGAAACACGTGTTCATGATCTTTATCAAAAATGAGAGAAGAATTAAATGACTGGATGAATTAGAATGTTGTTGCATGGCATTGCGTACAGGGGAGAAAGGAACGGAAAGACGTAAAAATATTTTTATGGCGCAATAGCAATTATTTTCTTTAAATTCTGATGTGAGGATTTTAAAAACATTCCAAAAAAGGTATGGAAAATGTTTTGACAGATTTTATGAGGATTTTCATGTGAATTGAAAGTCTTAAATTTGTAATTTAAAAGATATAAAAATTATTTTGAATAGAATGGAATTTTATGGATGGAAATCTATGATTATGGATGAAATTAGCAAGTTTTTATTGTTTTGAGTCGTTAAATTTTTGAAATATTTTAAAGTTTTTGTCAATTTTTAGTGCATATTTTTTTAATTATAGATAGTTAAGATAGACAAGTTTATGTGTAAATTTGATAATTCCAACTTTCATCATAAAACAAACTCAAAAGCCATCAAAATTTACAATCAATAAACTTCATCAATAATTCACACTGCTTAATGTCCTACTGCATGTAATTTCCAGCATTAAACCAACATAATCTATGACTACATGTGTCACACTTAATCTCAATGGATTAGTTCTCAAAACAAACTATTTATTTAAATGTAGTTCTTTTGTCTGAAGCTGTAATAAAATTGGTAATAAAGGTAGCTGATAGAAAAAAAATAGATGTCAAAGGCGTATTCAGGGAGGGGTTTTGGGACCCCTACCCTTTTTGGAATTTTTTTTTCAATTTGCTAGGGTTTTTTAAGAAAAAAATCCCAAAACCCAAAAATTTTGCTTATTTATATTATTTATTTATTTATTTATATTATTTGCTTACCCCTAAATTTTCCCGTCCTTGCAAAAATATTCCAAAACATTCCCCCAATAAATTTCTGGATACGCCCCTAATAGATGGTATAAATTTTTTCATTAATATATTTTTTTATTTCAATTTTTTTATCAATTCTAAAAGTACAGAACCAAAATAGTTTTAAATTTAAATTTGATTAAAAAATTAGCAAACTGGAAATTTAAATCGCAAACAATAAAAAACAAGTCGATATGAAGTTTATTTGAAGTATTTGGCCTTTAAATAACTTGTTTTATCATCAGATATTCAGAAATATATTTTTTATTCAAATATCAATCCTATACTCTTAGTTCTAATTTGATGTGCTTATCAAACACATCGCAAAACAGTATATTCGCTAAATTTTGTTTAAATTAGAATTTAAAATTTCTAAAATAGAGAAATTCATTGAACTATAAGCTGTAAAATGTTTATTATAAATTGATTCATTTTTAGTGAAAATCAGAAATATTTGAAAAAGATTGTGGATAGCTTGAAGAAAAGTTTAATATTGTCCCAGTCTTTTTACACATTGACATAAAATTAAGAATATTTATTTAAAAAAATTAAACGTATATACGAGAATAATTAAAAATATAAATTTTATGGAAGATGACTGCATATAATTTTGCATTATTGCTTCTGATTTTTTATTTGAACGGTAATGTGGAAGCACAAAATGTTACTTGCAATTATCGACATGAAATTTTTGATGAAGATGATTTTGAAGACACAGGAGAAACTTTGTATGCTTGCGTTCTAACCAATCTTGTATATAATGAGGAACTCGATATGGATTTTGAATTAGTTGAAGAAACAGAACAAGATGTGAATATAACAATAATTAATGGTGAACATAAAAAGCAGAAAAATGACAGTAGTGTTCAGTTTCTATTATTTGATGAAGGTTACGCACTGAAAACATTTTCGTCCATTTTTTGCACAAAATTTCCTTTTCTTCAAGTTATTCAAGCGGAAAATATAATTGGGTCATTTAGCGATGATTCATTGATAAACTGCAGGCATTTAATGATCGCACAGCTAAAAAGTCGCAACCAACAAATTTCAAATAACTTTTTGCATAATAATCCAGATTTGGTCGAATTTGGTTTTGGTGGCACCGAGTTGACGTCATTACCTGAAAAAATATTTATGAATACAGTGAAACTTGAAATTTTGAATTTAAACAACAATAAATTTTTGTTTCTTCCGAGCAATATTTTTAAGCCGCTTGTGAAACTCGAATTATTGAGTTTGGGATACAACAGTTTTCAATCAGTTAATCCAGAATGGTTTGCGAATTTAGAAAATTTAAAATTCTTATATTTGGAGCATAATTCAATAAGAGAAATTCATTCAGGAAGTTTCATTGGACTTCCAAACCTTGAGTTTTTAACTTTACAGACTAATGAAATTTCTCAATTAGCAACTAACTCATTTGCTTCATTATTAAAATTATCGGAACTTGACCTGAGCTATAATCAGCTAACAGTTGTCCACTCAGATTCTTTCGGTAGTTTAAAGCTTCTGTCCAATGTTAATCTCGAGAACAACAAAATAAATGCCATTGATGAAGAGTTCATAAAAAACACAACCATTAAAAATCTTACTATGGTTGGAAATTATTGCTATTATAACAATCTCGAAGACAGAAGTATTATAGAGCAAGAATTAAGAAAATGTTTTGACAATTACCAAAATTTCATCCCAAATCGAAATAGTGAATCATGTGGAAAATCAAAAATTTCTGTCACTGGAAGGAACGTTATTCATGGCAGTTTTCCCTGGTAAGATTTTGTTAAAAATTTAACAAAGTTGACACTTTTGGACATCCTTAAATTTGAACGACATTTTTGAGGGATTACGCCGATTGCCCATTGACGTTTGCCCACTGTTCATTTGCCCATTGACATTTCCCCATTATTCATCTGACCACTGGTACTTTTGCCCTCTAGTACTTTTTCCCATCGATTATTTCCCCATTGATTGTTAGCCCACTGGTACGTTTGCCCACTGGTACATATGCCCATTAATTGTTTCCCCATTCTTTATTTTCCCACTAGTACATTTGCCCACTAGTACGTTTGCCCATTGCTACTTTCCCCATTGGTTATTTGACCACTGGTACTCTTGCCCACTGGTATGTTTGCCCATTGATTATTTCCCCATTAATTACTTTACCATTAGTACGTTTCCCCACTGATTTTTTCCCCACTCGTGTGTTTGATGGAAAAAAATTAAAAAATGAAAATCTGAAAAAAAAACTAAAACTTGGTATAATTATTAAATAATATTTCATTCAATTTATTTCTTCTAATAAATGGTACTGCAAAAATCGACCAAAAATTCTAATCAACCTTCCCGACCATACAAAGAGAATATTCTAAAAAGTGAGAATATAAGTGAGCATACTCAAATAATGTACTCACGCGAGCTCACTCGATTGAACAAACTCATAAGCACATTACGATTATTCTCACTTAGTATGTGGCATAAACTTATCCGTATAAATCTACCCCTACATATGTAAACAGCTACTGCGGCAATTTGGAATGAGTTTTAAATGAGAAATGAGCGTACTCACAATAAACTCACGAGTATACTTATTAAGTACACTAACACGAGTTTATAAAAAATTTATGCCACATACTAAGTGAGAATAATCGTAATGTGCTTATGAGTTTGTTCAATCGAGTGAGCTCGCGTGAGTGCATTACATATTTGAGTATGCTCACTTATATTCTCACTTTTTAGAATATTCTCTTTGTATGCTCGGGAAGGTTGATTAGAATTTTTGGTCGATTTTGGCAGTACCATTTATTAGAAGAAATAAATTGAATGAAATAATATTTAATAATTATACCAAGCCAACGTGTGCCCTTAAGATCATATTTTTCGAAATTCGAATTTTCGAGGTCCTTATTTTCCGAAGATTGACCGTTAAAATTTTGTATTTGAACTTTCCCGCAAAAATTCTCCCAAAAATTCAAATTTAAATTTTTTCGATAGAAACGGTTTTTTCTTCTAAGGGCACACGTTGGATAGCAAGTTATAGTTTTTTTTTCAGATTTTCATTTTTTATTTTTTTTTCCATCAAACACACGAGTGGGGAAAAAATCAGTGGGGAAACGTACTAATGGTAAAGCAATTAATGGGGAAATAATCAATGGGCAAACATACCAGTGGGCAAGAGTACCAGTGGTCAAATAACCAATGGGGAAAGTAGCAATGGGCAAACGTACTAGTGGGCAAATGTACTAGTGGGAAAATAAAGAATGGGGAAACAATTAATGGGCATATGTACCAGTGGGCAAACGTACCAGTGGGCTAACAATCAATGGGGAAATAATCGATGGGAAAAAGTACTAGAGGGCAAAAGTACCAGTGGTCAGATGAATAATGGGGAAAAAATCAATGGGCAAATGTACTAGTGGGCAAACATACCAGTGGGAAAATGATCAATGGGGAAATGTCAATGGGCAAATGAACAGTGGGCAAACGTCAATGGGCAATCGGACCAAACCCCATTTTTGAAAGTCCCAGGGAAAGACCTCATATAAAAATTAATTTTAATTAAATTCTAGGATAGCATCGCTGTTAGATAAAACTGGGAAATTTATTTGTGGTGCAACGCTCGTGACCAACCGAAAGGTTATTACAGGTAAATAATAATCGACATGTAGCTGATATTTAGGGTTGCTGAAAGAGTTGTGCTCGGATTCGGAGCTTGGTCATTTTTGTCTTCAAGCTCGGACTCGGAATTCAGTGCCAAGACCCTCCGAGCCTTAAATTCAATATATTATTAAATTATTAATAATAAATTTTCATAACAAAAACAGTTTTGAACTCATTAGATTCTCCAATTCTTAAAAATCATTTATATATCATATAAATTTGTCATTAGAATAATTAATTTTAATTTATTTAATTCCAGCCGCGCATTGCATTCAGGATAAAAATAAAAGAATTCCGTTATTTTCCAAGCAAATTAAAATATTATTGGGTGCTTATGACCTTCTTGATACTGATGAGTTTGAAAGATCTTTACATGCTGTCCACACAATTAAAATTTATCCTGATTGGGACGCAAAATCTCAATCATATGATTCAGACATTGCTTTATTAATATTGGATAGAAAAGTGACATTTAATAAGTTTATTCAACCGATTTGTCTTGGATCTCTTAATACGGATGTAGTGTCAATTACTAGCGGTGTTGTTGTTGGATATGGAAAAAGTGAAGACTGGACACAAGGAACTCAAATGATTCCAAGAATGGTCGTGACTCCAATTCAAACAAATGAAAACTGTTTCCTTCACAACAGTTTGTTATTGACACTCTCAAGTGATCAAACATTCTGTGCTGGAACTAGAAATGCTGCTGGTGTATGTAAAGAAGATGCTGGAAGTGGATTGTTTGTCACTGATGGACATAATTATTATCTTCGTGGAATTGTTTCAGCATCGATTAATATAAGTGCAACGGGATGTGTTACTGACACTTATTCGGTATTTACGGATGTTACAAAATTTGTCAGTTGGATTAATGGAGAATCTTTATATATTTTTTAAAACTTTAAATTTTAATTTAAAGTTCATTGCCCTCCAAACCAATTTCAAAATCATCCCATCTATAAATCAGCAGATGATACCCTCCATCCATAACATTATCTACAGCTACCAGTAAAATATTCCAAATATTCCAAATATTCAAACTGCAATCTGCAGACTATTAACTAATGCAACATTCAGCTTCGAAAATTCTAACAAAAGAAAATTTGACGCGTGTTTTTATTTCATTTTCATTTTTCATTATCTTCTCGTTTCAATTTGATTTAGATCCCTGCCTAACTACTTTTTGTTCTTTTTCCGATATGGCATGTAGTTTTTAAAAGTAGAAACAAAGAAGATATAGAATCTCATCGATCACTCTTAGTTTTTGGGATTTTTTTTTGTAAATGAATGAATGAAAGAAGGGAATGACGAGTAGAAAAGTCTTAATGAACTAGACGGAAGCGCATTTTCTAAATTTTTAAAATCTTAGTTTTATTTTTGAATTTTTAAAATTCAAAATCTTACAAAATATTAAAATTTTAATAAATTTTTAAATTTGTTTTAATTTTTTAAAATTTGATTTTAGTTTTTTAAATTCATTTTAAATTTTTAAAAAGTTTTAGATTTCTTTTCATAAATTATTCATAAATTCATAAATTAAATTTTCTAACTTTTATTAAAAATTTTATGAAAGAAGAAAAATAATAAATTTTTTAATTAAGATATGAAAAAAAATTTATTTAGTTTTTTTTATAAATTTTAAGTTTTTAAACAACTTTGGAAAATTAAAAAATTTAAAAAAAATTCATAAATTTATTTGTTTTGTAAAATAAATAATAAAAACATTTTAGAAGTCAAAATGACTCAAAAACAATTTAAATTCTTAAATTTCATTCGGAAAAGTGCTACCGATAAAAACTTTAAGTAGCTGTTTGACGCATGCATGTGTCGACCTTTTAATTTTCCATTTACAAAAATCTTAAAACGAGGAGATAAACATGAAGATTAGTTTTGAGTTAGTTATGTTTATCCAGGAGCATTTAAAAGATTTTTTTTTTCATTTTTCTCTTTAACGAAAATTTATTTCTTCGTCTAATTAATGGTCGTAAATTTTCGTACCTAATATTTCTTTCCAGTTGTCTGGACACATTTTTTGGATCTTTTTCTTCTTCTTTTTGTGGATATTCAGTCGAGCATAAAACTTTTTATCAATGTCATTATCTGTTTTCAATATGCACGAATTAAATATTTTTGTTTAATTTTAAAGCATTTTTGTGAGTTATGTTGGGATGAAAGGAATTAAATCTGGAATTTTAACATAAAAGGGAGCATTTTCTGCTCCAAAAATCTTTTTATTCAGTTTTAAAATTTTTTTTTTGCTGATTAAAGATGTGAAATTTTCTAGGGCTAGGGGTGCACTGAGAGGAATTTAACTTAATATTTTATTATTTTTTCATAAATGTAAATTATTTTAAATTATAAAAATAACTTTTTTCTATTTTTTAGATTTAAAATTTATTAAAATATTGATATTTTTATTTTAATTTTAAAATATTGATATTTTTAATTTTATTTTAAAATATTGACACTTTTAATTTTATTTTAAAATATTGAACTTTTTTGTAATTTAAAATGTTTTTAGTTTTACAATTCTAAAATTATTTTTAAAAAGTACTAAATAAATCTAAATATCTTCTCAGTGTGACGAAAACCTTTAATTTCATGCGTTTTTTTATCATTTTATTCTTATTTTTTTTCTCGTCATTCTTGTTCTGATTAGGCGCCCGCATCATCATCGTAAACTTCATTACAAGCATAAAAAGATGCAAGAATTTGAATTGATATCCTTTTTAACATAATTTACATGAAAAAAGTAAGATTCTAAACAGCCTGAGCTTATTTGTTATTTATCTTATGCAGACATATTTAGATATACACACAAGGGCATTAAATAAGAATAGAAATTTGTTATTTATGAGTCTCCAATAGCGTTATTCAAAGTGAGAAGAAAAGAGAAGAATTGAAGTTTGTTTTGTATTTAGTTTAAAATGTTGGAATAAAATAGGAATATAAGATTGTATAAAGGCATTGAAATGTGGCACGATTAAATGGCATTAGATAGATTTGTTTGTTCTTGTTTTCTTGTTATTTGGATGCGTATTGAGTTTAGGGGTTCTAACTGGGAACAACTTTGAGTCTAATATTTAAGAAAAATCAAGTTGAAACTAATAAAAGAAATAAGTGTAAAAAAATAAAAGACTAAAATAAAAAAACTTAAGTTTAGAAAATTAAAATTAATAAATTTTTGAAATTTGTTAAAAATTTAATTTTTTTAATTTTATTGAAAATTTTAAAAAGTTTAATTTGATTAGAAAATTTGAATTTTTTAACATTTAATAATAAAGTTAAGTTTTTTAACTTTATTCAAAATTTTTAAATTTTTTAAATTTATTCAAAATTTTTAAATTTTTTTAAATTTATTCAAAATTTTCAATTTTTTTAACTTTATTCAAAATTTTTAAATTTTTAATTTTTTTGAAAATTTTTAAATTTATTTTATTTTTTTTTTTGAAATTTTTTAATTTTTTTGAAAATTTTGAAATAATCTTAAATTTTAAATTATTTTTGTAGAAATGTCAAAATCATTAAAAAAGTGATAATATAGTGAAAAGTTATAAAAAGTTAAAAATTTAGAGTAATTAATTAACCAAAAATAAATAAACTAAACTCTTTAAAATTTCTTTTTAAAATTTTATATTCTGACTATTTTTCAACCCTAATCAACTCCAACAACAATAAAGACCCCCAAAACATTCCATCCAAAATGCCATCAAATCCATTCTATTGTTAAAATTTATTTTTGTTGTTATAAAGAAAAAAATTAGCTTCAGGGATCCTTTTAAATCTCTCAATAGTCAACAACATTCAATTTGAAAATGAAAACAAAATAAAATAAGTTGAAAGAAATTAGAAATTGTGTAAGTAAGTGGCTCTCATTCTCATCTCAATTTTTATTCTTGAAAACTTCTTGTTGTTTGTTTTGATAGTTCGGTACGACTGTTACCTTAAGGATTTATTATTAGCCCTTTTTGTAACGCATCACCGGGCAACGATAAAGAAAGAAATCCTTTCTGATGTTTATGATGATGATGATTATCTCAAGCGCTTGATTTTGTATGAAAATAATTTTTTTGTGTGTCTTTAAATTTTTTAAAGTATTTGAGTTAAAATGTAGAACTTTGAAGCTAGTTTGTCGAAATGTCTGAAAATTTCAATTTTTGTCGTACATTTTTACAATGTTTTGTAAAAATTTATTTAAAATATAGAGAAAAGGGTACAATAAATTGGTTTGGTGTCCGATATTATAACTCATAACAACTGCCATACTCAGCTTTTAATCTTATAGCTGATTAGATAAACGAGTACTTGAATGCATTAGTCTATAAACAAGCAATTTGGCTGCAAAAATATTTCATAATTATGTCACTAGGTTAGTTGCGCAGGTAAGGGACTGATAAGCTATCTGAAAATAAAACCCAAATTGAAATAACAATTGGGGGTTATTGCAATATTACGTAATACTAAAAATGACCACTTTTGACCCTTCTCCTTCTCCGTAACAAATTTCGAGAGCAAAAATTTGGATTTGAAAAAATCCATTTATTATCGCAAATGCGTCTTATTTTCAGTCTAACCACAAAAAACTATATTTTTTTTTCAAAAATATTTCTAAATCCATCTCACTCTTCTTTTTTATTTTCATTCCAATCCATGTGAAAGAGTGAAGAGATTTATGATTTTTATCATAAACAAAACAATACTTTTTCAACAACAATTCCTTTTATGATGCTTTATTACGTTATATGCTTCATGAATAGAACAAAAAACAAAAAGCAAAAAAAATTTTTGGCATAACACAAAAGCGACAAAACAAAAACTAAAAAATCTCTATTTCTATTGTTCTCATTTTTAGCTTAGAAAATAAATTTTTTGATAGTTTTTTGAAGGATAGATTGATGTCTGCCAAAAAATAAAACCAACAGTTCATCAAACTAGCAAAATAGACATGGAAAGTGAGGGATGAATGATGATTATGATGGTCGTAAAAAATGAGTAAAAATAAAGATTTTTTTCAAAATGAAATCTCAGGCATTAATAAGCATTATGGATGATTTGATGGATAAATGAGATGGAATATTTCATAGAAAATTTGGATTTTGAAGGGGAAATTTTTGGCGCATGGGATTGAAAGTTGAATGAGATTTGATTTTCAGGCTATTGTTGGATATTTTTGACATGTCAATATTTTGATGAAATTATTATAATTTATAGTTTTTAATTTAAAAAACTCAAATTATACTTCCCATACAGCTTGTAATATATTTTAAAAACAAGACTGGCAATAAAAATATTTTTTAAAATTTAAATTTCCTTTGTAGGTTTTCTTAGTTCAAACATTTTGTTTTCAAAATATTTTAACGTTTTTAATAGTTTAAAAAAATTAAACAATTAAAATTTTTGAAAATTTTTAAAAGAAACTCAAATTAAAATTTTAAAAAAATAAAACTTTCAAAAAAATTTAAAAAATTAGAATTTTAAAAAATTTAAAAAATTAAAATTTTAAAAAACTAAAATATATTTTATAAAGAAAATTAAAATTTTTAAATTAAAACAAAATTTATGAAAAAATTAAATTTTTTAATTTTTTTAAAACTGTTATAAACATCAATGTATTTTGATTATTTTTTTTAAAAAAATTAAAAAATATTTCTAAAAATTAAAAAAAAAACATGTTTTTAAAGTTCTAATTTCAAAAATGTTTTTTAATTTTTTTTATACAAATGTTAAAAGTTTTTTTAATTTTTTTAAAAGTGCATCAAAATCTAATATTTATATACCCAAAAAATACAAATAACCAAATAAAATAACCACAAATTTTTATAAACATAAAAAACAATTTCATGTTCATAAAAAATCACAGTTATTTACTGCAAATTGTAATTCCAACTCATTTATTAAACATGAGATGATAAATTTGTCAATCAAGCTTCTATTGTCTTAATACAATCTCATTTATATCTAAAAAATAAGACTAAGAAGAATGAACGGGATTAGAATATCATAAGAAATGGTTATTTCATGCATGCGACGTTCATAAAATAATATTTTTTGGCTGAAACTCTGCGTACAGATCCTAAATAAAGAAGACTGCATGGAAGGAAAAAAAATTGGGTAACTGTAACAGCATAATAATCAACGATATGTTCAGAATGAAAATCCACCCTCATCCATCTCGTCGTCATATTTAATGGTAACACATGTTTTTGTGCTATTCAACATAAATTTCTTATGATTGCTGTTTGACGGAAAAAGTGAAGTAAGGGATGAGATGAAAGTGAGGAGATGAAGCTATGCTGTTTAGGGGATTTGGGGGGCAGCTGTTCGATACACTTGGGGTAGTGTATACCCTACGGCATAAGCACTTGGGGCAGCAGTATCAGAAATTTTTAAATATCTCATTTGGATGTTCTGTGAAGCCGAAGATGGTCATTAAGTTCTTTCCTCGTATCATAATGCATACGAAAAATTTGAAAGACTATTTGAAGCATAACAGCACTTGACCCCCTTTCCCTTACTTTTTTCATCGGAACAAAACATCCAAATGGTCCCCGAAATCTTCCAAAATCTGAAAAAGTAGCTTCAAACCCCCTAAAATCATAGATCACCCCCATCCAAGTATCAAATCTTAAAGTACCATTCACATCACATGCACTTCAAATTTATTCTACATACCTACAATAATAAATAGCATTTTTAGAGCAAGGAGCAAGCATGGAATTTTATGACTTTAATCTTTACGTCTTGATCTAAACGATGAACTTTCATTCGACAATTGCTGAGCAGGTGTTAATGAGGATAAATTTTCTCAGTGATTTTGATATGTTTGGGTGTAATGACTGAATTGGTTACTTTATAATTTTTTTCCTGAGTTTGATGGTTGATTTATATGCAGCTCAAGTGGCTGAGTAATACAATTGTTATCAATTTTTTTATACAAATAAATGGCATTTTAGATCAGCTGAAGGGCTCCTTTGAACTGTAAACTTAATAGTCTTTTATATCGATAAAATCCAAATATTTTGAATGTTTGTTTTTAATAATCTAAAATTATCTTCAAGTTATGTAACAAGAATGATAAGAAAATACTATCTGCGAATTTCATGTGTAATAATCTTTTAATGATTGCCAATTAGTGCAATCTAAAATTACCAATATCTTAGCTTTAAGTATTTGATGATTTCCACTTAATTGCAATAAAATTTTAATCTACCCCGTTAAGTGCAGGAAAATAACGACATAATGTTAAAAATAAATTGATTTGATAATGGAAATTGTATAAAACCAGTGAAAATATTGGCTAATATTCAGTAAAAGTAAAGTTGTCGAGTTGAAGTGATATTTAATAGAATTCAAAATGAATATAAACATTTGGGTGTCAATTTTAATTTTTTTAATAAATTATCAAACAAGTTACAGTCAAGTGTTGAGTTGTAGTTATAGTATGGATAGCTATTATGGTTACACTTGTGATCTAACAATTCAAAATCCAAACGGTCTAAATAATTTTACAGGAATAAGTGGAACGCATTTGACTGGCAAGAGTAATAGTGATGTTCGACTAATTTATGGCATTTCTGGATCAAATACCGTGAATATTCCATCAATAATTTGTGACACATTTCAATATGTTACAAGGATCATCTTACAGTCCATTGGAATTCAAACTGTAGATGAATATTCGTTTAAAAACTGCAAAACTCTTTTAAATTTGGATTTGGTCAACAATAAAATCACAAAAATTGATGAAAAATCATTTACTGAAAATTTAGAGCTTCAAACTTTATACTTGTGGGAAAATCAGCTGACAACATTACCAGAAAATGTCTTTGTAAATCAACATAAACTCAACATGTTACGCATTGATTTGAACAAAATAACTGATCTGCCAGAAAATATTTTTCATTCATTGACGAATTTAACTAGACTAGACATGGACAATAACCAAATTGAAAACCTAAGTAGCGAGTGGTTTAAAAATCTTCATAAGTTGAATATTTTATATTTATATTCAAATCAAATTGAAGAACTTCCAAAAAATGTATTTAGTTCTTTAAAAGAATTAATATACATTTCGCTGCCTTACAATAAACTCAAAGTCATTCATTCGGATTCTTTTGGGATTTTACCATACTTAACAGAAGTTAATTTTCAAATTAATCAAATTAATGCAATCGATGAAAGATTTATTGATAACACTGGAGTACAATGGTTATATATGTTTGATAATTTTTGTGCGAATACTATTATTTTTGACAATTCAACATCGCGACAATCAATGAGAAATGAACTTCAAACTTGCTTTAATAATTATAAAGCTTTATATCCAGGTATGAGATTATAAATTTGAAATAATTTTTAAAATAATAATAAATTTTTTAAATAGAAACAACAACAAGCCAACCAGGTTGTATTGATGGAAATTTAGATGAAAGAGTTTGCAGGCTTGAAGATAATAATGAGAATTTGGAGCAAACGGTTGAAGCCATATTAAAGAAAATGGAAGAAATGCGTGAAGATTTACAAAATCAAATTGATGAGCTAGCATCCCGTCCTTGTGTTTGTAGTTAAATACGCTTTGCAAATAGAAAATAACGAGGCGACTTTTTAACCATAACTTCTAATCCCTTGATAAAATTCTTATTCACAATTAAAATTCTTAACATATAAATGTATTAAAATTAAAAGTTCTTTTTTAAAATTTTCTTTGAAGCTTTTTATGAAAAAAGTTAAAATTATAAATCTTATTAAAAAATAAATTTAAAATAAAATAATTAAAAATGTTTGTTAACTGAAATAGTGTTGTATTATTTGAGGAGTTAGGTCCGGAATGTAACAATGGTGGATAACTTCCTGCACCACAATTTAAAGAAAGCAAAAATTTAATGAATTAATTCACACAAAAAATACAATATTGTGATCCAATTTTTTTAAAAATATTAGAGAATTAAATGAGGTTTTAGTTTTGGATCTTTCGATATTTTAACTTAATCCTTACCATAATATAATATAGAGTATGAGGTCCATACTTCAAAATTCAGAGAAATAGTTTGAAAAATCTAAAGAATAAAAGAAGGAAAATAAGGCCATGAAGTCGTCATATGCTTTATCATAATCTTATCTTTTGTTTTTTGGCGACTTTTTCATAAACAACTTTTAATCGGTCATAAAAAATAAACAGTAAACAAATGTAATATTTTATGCATAAATGTATACATACAGTAAATATAAACATTATATGCTGTCAATAAAAATAAGAGACTGTAAAGCATATCCGCGCTGCTATTTAGTCACAAAAACTCAATCATTTTTCAAATAATAAAACTAAAAATATGAATAAAGTTAAAAGTTCTGAATTAAAACTTTTTAATACTTTAAGATTTAAACCTTTTTTTAGTTTTAAAAGCATTTCCCTATCTCCATGACTGTAACAGAATATCCGAATGAACTCCAAATATTTGAGATGTTTGTTTTTAATAATCAAAAATTATCTTGAATCAACCTGATAAAAAAATCCAACGAATTTCATGTGTAATAATCTTTTAATGATAGCCAATTAGTGCAATCTATAATTATCAATATCTTAAGTTTGGTGTTTCACACTTAACTGCAATAAATTTTAATCTACCCCGTTAAGTGCAGGAAAATAACGACATAATGTTAAAAATAATTTGATTTGATAATGAAAATTGTATAAAACCAGTGAAAATTTTGGCTAATATTTAGTAAAAGTAAAGTTGTCGAGTTGAATTGATGCTTAATAGAATTTAAAATGAATTCAAGAATTTTACTTTCAATTTTAATTTTTGCAATGAATTATCAAACTAGTTGCTGTCAAGTGTTGAGTTGTAGTTATAGAATGGACGATTATGGTTACAAGTGTGATTTAACAATTCAAAATCCAAACGGTCTGAATAACTTCACAGGAATTAGTGGAACACATTTGACTGGCAAGAGTAATAATGATGTTCTATACGTTTATGGTGCTTCTGGATCAAATACCGTGAATATTCCATCAATAATTTGTGATACATTTCAATATGCTACAACGATCGTCTTAAATCAAAGTGGAATTCAAACTGTAGCTGAATATTCGTTCAAAAAATGCAAAAATCTTTTAAATTTGAATTTGTACAACAACACAATCACAAAAGTTGATGAAAAATCATTTAGCGAAAATTTAGAGCTTCAAACTTTATATCTGTACTATAATCAGTTGACCACAATACCAGAAAATGTCTTTGTAAATCAACATAAACTCATCACGTTACGCATTGATATAAACAAAATAACTGATTTGCCAGAAAATATTTTTCATTCATTGACGAATTTAACTAGACTAGACATGGACAATAACCAAATTAAGAACCTTAGTAGCGAGTGGTTTAAAAATCTTCATAAGTTGAATATTTTATTTTTATTTTCAAACCAAATTGAAGAACTTCCAAAAAATGTTTTCAGTTCTTTGAAAGAGTTAACATTCATTTCATTGCCTTACAATAAACTCAAAGTCATTCATTCGGATTCTTTTGGAATTTTACCATACTTAATCGAGGTTTATGTTTACAATAATCAAATAAATGCAATTGATGAAAGATTTGTTGACAATATAGGAGTCCAACGATTGGATATGACTGATAATTTATGTGCGAATACTAATATTTTTGACAATTCAACATCGCGACAGTCAATGAGAAGCCAACTTCAAACTTGCTTCAATAATTATAAAACTTTATATCCAGGTATGAGATTATAAATTTTAAATAATTTTTAAAAATAATTAATTCTTAATTTAAATAGATACAACAACAACAACAAGTCGAACATTACCACCTGGTTGTAGCGATGGAAATATAGATGAAAGAGTTTGCAGACTTGAAGATAAAAATGAGGATTTGGAGCAAATGATTGAAGATATATTGAAGGAAAAGGAAGAAATGCGTGAAAATTTTGAAAGTCAAATTGAAAATTTACAAAATCAAATTTATGAGCTAGCATCACGTCCTTGTGCCTGTCGTTAAAAATAATTCCATAATTAGTTTACACTTCAAAAATTGTTTTTTAAAAATTATTTACAAAAAAATGTTTCCTCTCATTTTTTCAGTTAATTAAAACAAAAATTAAGCATGTTATGGATCTTTCAATTTTTTATCAATATCTGCCTGAAAGCAAAACTATTATGTACTTTTATTTATTTACGATAACTGAATTGGCTTTTTGGTAATTTATATTTTAAAATTTTTAAATAAAATTTAATAATCAATTTCAATAATCAATAATTTAAAATTTTTGAATTTTTTTTCTCGGTAACCCTAATGGGATAAACAGCTTCACAGAAATCAGCGGAGTACATGCGATTGGCAAGACTAATAATGATATTGGCTTTATTTTCATTACTTATGAACCACAAACCACGAATGTACCAACAATAATTTGTAGGAATCGAAACTATTGATGAATATTCTTTCAAAATGTGTAAAAGTCTTTTAGTATTGCATTAAGAAGTGTTTTGAGAATTATTTAAAATTATATCCAGGTACGTAAATTCAAATTTTTAAATAATATTTTTCAAATTCGTTATTTTTAATATTTAATAAAAATAGAACAACCGTAAGATCATTAACGGAACTTCACAGGATCAATGAGATTTGTATCTTATACTAATCCTTAATCAAATACATTATACTAGTATTTGAATGACTCCTTATATTTAGTATATTATATTTAAAAAATATTAAAAAATAATAAAATATTTTCCTAAAATTATCATTTTTTATCCCCTACATCCATTCATATCATCTTCACTTTGATTCAATTTTTTTATATGTTTTAAAAAACTATTTCTATTTCTATTAAGTCAAATGACTTTTAAGAAAATAAAAAAAAATCTTCGCTTCCTTATCTCAATTTCAAAAGAAGGACAGAAAGATCATAAAAAGTAAAGTCCATTAAATCTATTATCTGGCGTGAGATGTTAATTTAATTAAACTTTGTATCAATTTCAATTCTCTTTTATTTTCCTTGTTCTGAGACTGTAAAATAATTCTGAGATAAGTGCTAGCTTTGTACAACTTTAAGGCGTCAAATAAATTAGTTGGTGTCTATGTGGAATTGTTTTATTGATGAAGGCACTAATTGATTTGTAGACACAAAGTCTGTAAGGGTTTATTATGGGTTAGTATTATTTTATAATTCTTAATATTTTAGGTCATCATGATTTTAAAAATCATTAAACATATTTTTAAAATTAAAATATTGAAAACTAGTTAAATTTTAATTGTTTTAACATTCTTAAGTAAAAATATTATTTTGACTAACTTTTAAAACTTAAAAATTGTTAATAGTTTAACTTTAAAGGTTCCAAAATTTCGTTTCTGTTCATTTTTACTTTTAACTTTAAAATTTTTAAAATTATGAACAACTTTTTTAATTTTTTAAAATCTTGTTGCAAATTTAAATTTTAATATCCACATTCTATAAAAAACTAAAATATTTTTTTGATATTTTTAAATTAATATCACAATTTTAGGTTTAGTTTTTAAATTCTTTGTTAAAATTATTTTTTATACTTAAATTTTTTGTTTTTTTAAATTTTAATTTGCTAAATTATTTAGTAAAATTGTCTAAAATTTTATATATTAATAAATACCTTAAGAAAACTTTCTAAAAATAAGATTTATTTTATATTTTTTAAAAATTCTTTTAATATGTAAATTTAGGACATACTATTTAGGACTTTTTTAATTTTGATTTTTTTTTTAATTTTTAAAATTAGCATATAACGCTCAATTTAAAATTCCACTCAATCTCAAAAAACCCTTTTCATCACTAAACAGATGCAAAAATTGAAAACATAAATCCTTCAGAAAAATAACAAACATCACAAAAAGAACATTCTCAATCTGATACGTGTTCAATTTCTGTAAAGTTATAAAAAAACAGCTCTTACATCTCGTCAAGAAATAAATAAAAAACTTTTCTTTGTCACGTTTTTGTCGCAAAAAAGAGCGAAAGAAAAAAAATTGAAATTGAATCGAAAAAGTAGAAAAATCAATTGAAAAACTATAAATTTTATGTCGATTACATTTGGATTAAGGAAAATATAAATTATTATCTGACTTTTGGATCAGTGCGGAGTGCAGTACTAGATGGGTGGATTTTGTAAGGAATTGTTATATTTAAGGGGTAAGTTTGGTATTTTGTGGGGCTTATTTGCTCTAGGTATGGATGGTGTAGGCTTCTTAACCTAAAACTGTCCAAAAGTGACCTAATCTATCCCTAAAAACATCCCTCCAGCTCCACTTCATCACTTTCCATCCTAAAACATCACATACACATTTCATGATGAAATTTATCATCCTTAAACATAAGAAATGATCCAAGTCAAGTATCTCGCTCGCTAGTATCATCCACATCTGCTGCCGAACGTGATTATTATTAAGATAGATTCATAAAGTGCCTAAAATGTGCCTCGTATTAAATCTTCCACTTTTTCATTCAGTATGTGCCGTCTTATCATCAAGCCTTATGCTGCATATCTCTCATATATTGATAACAAAACGATTCATCATGAACAACATGTTGAAAATTCATTAAGAATATTCGGATGAAATTGTTTTCATTTCTTTTGGCTGCTCCATTTGTGGCAATGACAAATTATTGTTGGATATTCGCATGGAATTTTTTTTCTCCTTCTGTTCTTCTACTTTTTGCGGATCCTTTTCTGTTGTTTGGGGATGAATTCAAAATTTATCGTTCATAATTTGGGAATATTTCTAATCCTCATACCAATTGAGAGGTTCGACTGTCCACTAAAATGAGAAGAGAAGGAGAGTAGAGTTAGATTTGATGAAATTATAGAGTACTATGTGGGTAAGAAGCGCATATTTAGGTATATGGGAGTTTTTTTGGTTAAATGGAAATAAGGTTTCCTAAATTGACTTTTAACTTTAAGAAATGACGCTCAGCTTTTGGAATGACGCTCAGTTTTTAGAATGACGTTCGGCTTTTGGAATGACGCTCAGCATTTAGAACGATGTTCAGCTTTAGGAATGCTCAGCTTTTGGTATGACGCTCAGCTTTTAGAATGATCAGCTTTTAGAATGACGCTCAGCTTTTACAATGACGTTAAGCTTTTGGAATGATGCTCAGATTTTGGAACGAGGTTCAGCTTTAGAAATGATGCTCAGTTTTTTCAATGACGTTCAGCTTTAGAAATGATGCTCAGCTTTTGGTATGACGCTCAGCATTTGATATGACGCTCAGTTTTTTGAATGATAGACAACTTTTGCAATAACGCTCAGCTTTAAGAAACATACTCAAAACACAAAACTAGACAAACCATACCCAAAACTACAAAATCAAGCCCAAATTCTTACTTCAAAACATAAAAAAACAATCTCTTCCTTTTCTTCCAACTAACAAAAATTGAGGATAACAAAAAATGACCAGTCGTTAATACTCGAAATGTCCCCCATCTAAAAAATAAATAAATTTCATCTTCCCCCTTTTACTTTTAATAGATTTTCATTTCCAAACAGCTGGTGACTCCATTTAATGCCATTTGAACTCGTTCATTTTTTTCTTCATCTCTTCCTCTTGTGCCAAACTTATGAAGATTGAGGAGCACGAAAAAAAACTTTCTTTTGCCTTTCATTTAATATTCGATTTGGAGTTTTTTTTTTCTTCTTTTTCTACATTTTTTCTTTACGATTATGCGACATGCGGAAAAATGAGAGATAAAAAAGTTACGTTTTTTGATTAAATTTCTTTTCGATAAATTCTGGGTTAGAATTTTTGTGGGGTATGAGGGAGTTTTATTGGGAATTTGTGGGAAAAATTAGACTGGCCTTGGATTGTCTGACTGTCTTATAATGTTTAAAAACATTAAAAACAATTGTTTATATACATTTTTTTACTAATTGTTTCGCCTTAATTTTCAAATCTAATTAAATTAAGAGTATTTCAAATTTTTACACTTCTTCAACTAATTTTTTTATTTTAAAAATTCAAATCAATTTTTTTTAAAAAAAAATAATACTTTTGTATTTTTTCTTCGCATTTTTTTTAAATTTTCAATTTTTTAAAATTTTAAATTTTTCTGAATTGTCTAATCATTTAAACTTTTTGTTTTTTTAATTTGGTATTTTTTTAAATTTTAAAATTTTTCTGTATTTTTTTGAAATTTATAATTTTTCTGAATTTTTTAAGTTTATCAAAATACAAATATTGTAATGACAAACGTAATTTACCACAATAAAGTCTGTATTATTATTAAACTTTTCCTATTTTTCCTATTTTTTTAAATTTTCTGAAAAATTTTAAAAATATTTTCATAATTTTTAAGCATTTTTCTGAAAAAGCCTTCTATTTTTTTTACTTAACTTTCTTAGGAATGCAAAGACATGGGTAACCTCACCAACTTATCATTATAGTCATTTCAATTTCCCTCAAATGCACACAAAAAGCCACACATATCGAAAAATATGACAACAAAAAAATGTCCAATTTTATTATGAAAATCGAAAAAAAGAAAATTCCAATCACGAATGAAAATAAAAAATTCATATTGACCAGCTGTGGACAAGGAAGCAATAAATGTTAATGTTCATCTCCAGTGGACTTCTTATTTTTCTATCAACATCGATGATGATGATGAAGGCATTCATGCAATGACACAATACGCATTATGTCTCGAGAATAAATATGTAAAATGTTTTTAGGATTTTTTCTATTCATAAAAATTAATGTCTCGTAATGTTCCCAACTGTAACGGACTCAAAAGAAGCAGAAGTCTAGAAAGTTTGGAAAAGAATCTTCAACTTTAGCAATTGAGGAATAAAAAAAAGTTTTCTTCTTGTTTGTTTGAAATCAGAAGCCAAAAAATGAGAAAAGTAGTTTAAACTCAGTATGATAGTTTTGTGGCTCTTCTTCTAGCTTCATGCTCATTTTCTATAGTTTAACTCAGATTTTGAACTTATTTTAGTTTTGGTGTCATAGAAGTTTTATGACTCGTTTGGAAAATGTACCTTTCGTGATGATTTCTGTGGAATGAAAAGGAATGGAAACTTGAAAGATAAATTTATTTGATTTTTTTAATTTTTACTGAACGAGAAGGAAGGGATATAAGCCAGTGGCATAGCCTAAAATTTTTAAGGGGGAGGGGTGGTAGGATGTAATTTTTTTTCAGTAGAAAAACTCTAGTAATTTTAAATACCTTTTCGGTTTGGGCCATTCTTTCCAGAGAAGAGGTTGAATTCATCCCACCCCCCTCTTCATATGGTCCAAGAGCAACACTCAGATACTCATCAGAAAATAAATTTTTATAATTTTCTGATGAGTGCCTTGGCTAGAGGTATAGTCGGAAGGGAGAGGTCTAATATAAGAAGTTTTTTACAATTTGCTTGGGTTTTTTTTAAAAAATCACAACACATCTAAATTGTTCTATCCATAAAAAATACAACCTCCAATGACGACATCGTTGACAAACTTGTAATTATCTGTGCAGTCAATGACTTTAAGTTTTATCATCACAAATTCATTTGATATCATGAAAAGTCATTTCCTTCCCTTTACCGTGATAATCTTATAATTCTTTAAAGTACTCGAAAATAACGACATTTGGCTTAAAATAAATTTCATTGATAAGGAAGTCGTATAAAGTCATTGAAAATCTACAGATTTCTTCAGTCAATACAAAATTATTAAGTGAAGTGCATTTAAAGGTCGGAGATGAAGTCAATACTTTTTATTTCAATTATCATATTTATGGTGAATCTTCACACAACCTTCGGTCAAGGATTAAGCTGCACGTATTCAAATAATAACGAAGTTGGATATTCTTGCTACATTACAATTCTAAATCCGAATGGACTCAACAACTTTACGACTATTAGTGGTACACATTTAGCAGGGAAGTCGGATTATGATGTTCAATATATTATCAGAACGATAGGGTCCAATACATTAAATGTCCCATCGATTATTTGTAACAAATTTCCAAACACTAAAATAATTGTATTGGATGGAATCAGAATTCAAAGAATAGATGAAAATACCTTTGATAGTTGCAAGAATTTAACACGGTTATGGCTACATACAAACACTATTCCTGATTTACCAAAAAATATCTTCGCTCCATTGGTAAATTTGCAAGACTTGGCATTAAGTGACAATATTATTTCAAATATTTCTGTCGAATGGTTTAAAAGTTTGGAAAATTTAGAATTATTATATTTACATAACAACCGAATTAAGGAGCTTCCAAGGAATGTTTTCAGTTCCTTAAAAACAATGGAAATAATTTATATAGGCGGAAATGAATTAAAAATCATTCATTCGGACTCGTTCGGAACTTTGCCTAATTTAAAATTTATTTCACTTTATGTCAATCAAATTAATGCAATTGATGAAAGATTGATTGATGTAACTGGAGTGGAAAGAATTGACATGCTCCAAAATATGTGTGCAAATACTGATATTTTTGATGATTCACCTTCAAGGCAGTTAATGAGGAATGGATTGAGAGCGTGTTTTGATAATTATGAAGTCATGTTTCCTGGTAAGTATTTTTTAAAATTAAATTTGAAAGTTTTTTGACATTTCTCGGGTACCATACTCAGGGACGTATTCAGGGAGGGGTTTTAGGGTTCAAAACACCCCTTTTTGGGAAATTTTTTCAATTTGCTAGGATTTTTTTTAAAAATGGGATCTTTTAAGAAAAAAATCCCAAAACCCCTTTAAATTTTCCCGTCCATACAAAAATTTCAAAATCCTTCTCTGGAATAATTTCTGGATACGCCCCTGACCATACTAAGGACAATAATTGGGGTGTACACTAAGGTATACGAGCAATCGGCTCCAGGCATCAAAAACTCTCAAATTATCTTTAATTTATTTTATTATTTAGAAACTACAACTCTACTACCTACGACGACTCCCATCACAACCCCCACTACTACCCTCCCATCAACATTTACATCCGATGAACCAACAACAACAAGACCAACATTACCACCAGGATGTATTAATGGCAACTTGGATGAAAGAGTATGCAGACTAGAAGACAGAGATATAGAATTGGAAGGGAAAATTCAAGTACTGACTGAGGAGAATAAAAAAATTAATAAAAATTTAGAAGATCAAGCCACAAAGGTAGCTGACATCCAGGATGAAAATGAACGACTCACAGCTGTAACTGCAGACATGCAAGATCAAATTGAGGATCTTCTAAAGGGAAAAAAGGAAATGCAAGATAATTTAGACAACCAATCTAAAGTATTTAGTGCAGCTATTGAGGAACTGGAATTTAAAATTCTTGAGTTGAGCAGTCGTCCATGTGCTTGTCGCTAAAAATATTTTGTAATGAAGTTTTGAATTTTTTTTAAATAAAATTGAAATAATGTTTTAATAAATTAAAGTTAGATTTTGATTTTATGATGTTTATGACCCCTAAATTAAGGTTTAAATTGTTCCCACTTTGGATATCTAACAGGTAAATAAATAAGTTTCAAATGTATCACTTATTACGTTCACTTTTTAGGGGAGGAGGGGTCTGAGATTTTGTAACAGATCAAACAAAATAATTTTTTTTGCATAAAATTTGTAACAATCCTCTGATTCACCATGCAGCAAAATCATGAGGTAGAAATATCCAAATTCGAACAAATGACTTTTTTGCTCCCAGAAAAAAAATTTGTTTAAATTCAGATAGTAGACACTGTGCTCCAAAAATGCTCCAGAGGGAAGGGGGTCTAAAATTCGTTTATTTGTGCAACGTAATAAGTTAACGACCCATAACCTTAAAACAATTTATAAATTTAAATTATTTATCAGACAATTCCCTAAAAATGCTCATCCCCTGCACCAATTTACACAAAACTACTTAAAAAGCAGCTTCAAAAAGGCAAATATTTCTTCATTCAAATCACAAAAAAAAACTTTCTTTCCTCAATTTTTTATTCAAAAATATTCTTCATTCCATTCCGTGAATTTAATGGCAAATCATCAAGCGAGAAACTAAAAAAAACTTCCAAATGACACAAGCGAGAAAACTTTTCAATTCCAAACAAGAAGAGAAAATTAAAAATTTTTAATGCATTTCAATTTTTCAATGTCGCAACCCTCACCAGAAAAAAAAGTTATTTTTTTCAACAGCAGTTGAGAGAATGAAAATGAGTCGTTAAAAGTCATTGAATAGCTGTTTAATTAAAGTGAATTACAGAAATTCAATGAAAATTATCGACAACGTCGTAAGTGAGACAATAAAAGTGACAAAAGGGAAACATTTGTTGACTGAATTGTGTGATATTGATGACACTTTTGATCATTCATGCATGAAAATCGAGAAATAAATTTCTCTATCCATTGGATGTGCCCTAATGTGTTTTATTGACAAATGTAAAACATTCAGTTATATAAAAATTTGTTAAAAATTTCTTAATTTGTTGAATGAAATGATCATGCTGGAGTGGCTTGAGCGCATTGAGGTAATTAATTTTGTTGGGAATTGATGTGTAATTGGGGTGTCGTGATGTTTTTGAAGATATTTGATTAAACTTGAACGAAGGATCAAGCACTTTCGTAAAACTCATAAAATTTACTATTTTCGATTTAAAAATTGCAAAAATTTAAAAATTCCAATTTTTATGATTTTAAATAAATTGAAAAATTATATTGATATACAAATTGTAAATTTTACGATTTTTACAATTTTTTAAAAATCAAAAATCTTAAAATTTTAAATTTTCATAATTTTTACTATAGTGTTCAGTCTTTAATTTAATTGTTGAGAAAGATCAAAATTAAATTTGCAAAAAAAATTGTAATTAATTTGCAATGGCTTTGTGTTGCCACGTGGAATAAATAGTATCAGAAGTCGTTGTTTAGATGTATGGAAAAAATACATTTACTGCCTAAATTATTTACAACCCCAGAATGTGACATGAATGAAAGGAGAATTGAAAACTAAATTTTGTTTCAAAATATATTAAAATTAAAAATAAATAAATAGTATTTGATCCTATTATTCGACCTGGTCTGATCGCCACGTGGTAAGTTGTCTTTTTACGTACTTTTTTTAAAAAAAAAAAACAGTAATTTATTTTTTAATTTAATAATAAATAATAATAAGCTGACGTAGATTGGTCAGTAAAATTTAAAATAAAATGTGAATATGATTTCTTGACAGTGTTCGTAAAAAGAGGTATTATCGAAAAAAAAACATGCATATAGCCAACTTACTTAGAACTAAAAGTGGGCACGAAATTTACTGAAATTGAATCGACTTTACTCGACGTTTCTATACATTCTTCTGTTTTGAGTTTTGATACGTAATATCGTCAAAAATGATGATTTTGGACTGAATCTGCATAGTAAATTAAAGAATCTTGTGTGATCTTACTTAGTATCTAAATGATCCCTCACTATAAATATTCATATCGATAAAGAGTCGATAATCAGCAAACCACGTGGCAAGTTTGAAGTCCCCAATAATATTCATTTAAATTTCTGAAATACAGCATCAACAAAAAATCCACAACGAACCCAAAAAAGTCAGCTCAATCCAAAACAAAATTCAATAAGTGAAATCATGTGTAATTAAAATGTGAAGCCATTGATTAATTTAATTAAATTTTACCCTCCTCGGAAGTGAAATTTCACGCAACAAATCATGTGAAAAATTGTCTCCAATTTATTTTCTCACCCAATTTAACCGACGAACATGCAAATCTATTCAGCCAGGAACCAGAAATCGATGATTGAGCAGAAAATAATGACTCGAGCCAAAACGAACAAAATTTTTTTGTAAATTTTCTTTTAGACAAAGACACAGTTTATTCGTTAGGCTTAAGTTATTCGATTTCTGCTGGATGATTTCTTTTAAGACTTGAATTATTCCAGAAGTTCCAAATTTTTCATTATATTTTTCACACTTCCAGATCCACTTGATAACACTTTGAGCACCAGACTGAAACTGATCGTTGACGACAGACTTTATGTTCCACATCATCATCGTCGTGCAAGTAAAGTCGATCCAATTGCAAATACAAAAAAAAAGAATTTTAAAGTCGACGAATGGAAGAAAAGTTTGTCGATATCTGTTTTGTTGTTTACACATTTTAAGTAGATATTGTCATAACTATTATTACTGATGTGGCTTAAATGTAAGGTAGCATAATAAAAAGAATGAAAATGATGTGGAAACTTTTTTTTTATTTCTGTGTTCGTCTGTTCCTTTGTTTGCTCCATATAGTGGAATATTAGTGGGGTAATAAGGCTTTCATGAGGTTTGTCTGATATGAATATGTAATAAGTTGTTCGGTTAATACACTGACAAGTCTCGTTTTTGTATTTCCTAATTTTTTTTAAGGTGTTGGAATGTGTGAAGGGTTTACACAGGTTGACTGCAGCGGAAATATTTCCTACGGAATAGAAATTTGTTGAATTTGAATAATTAGAAAAGAAATTTTGAGAATTTTTGGAAGAATCCTTAGATTGTAATGCTTACAAGGGAAAAGGAAGGGGTCTCTGATTTAGTTACGCTTCATGTTAAATTGTTCTTAATTTCAAACAAAATTTGTTACGGGGATGGGGGGAAGTATCAAAAATTGCCATCTACTAACAACCTCCTTCATAAACTCCGTGAATTTGGCTATAGAGCACATAAGTCATGATGCTTGTGATCAACCTGATCAGGAGCCAATCCTCCAAAAAAATTGAAGAGAGATTCAAAAATGTCTTTCATGCTAATAATTCTTGTTCTGTACTTTATATTATTTCTATTAATACAAAAGCAGTTGCATAGGCAGGATTTTTGAAGGGTGGTGTCCATTTTTTCATTTTGAAGAAATTCAATGTTTGTATTAAAATTTTATGGTTTTTTAGACATTATGGTTTATTTTGTGAAGAACCATTAACATTTTTGTAAACTAGATATATTATAATATATTAACGTTGACAATTTGCATTGAATTTTGATCTAGAAGGGGTGTCCAGGTACTTAAGGACCACTCCATAGCTATCCCCCTGATCGAAAGCTTTGTCACTTTAGTTTTGAATCTCATAACATCTTAAGAGAATTTATCAATTGGTATCGAAAATGGATGTAGAATCTTGACTCTCTGTATGCCCCACAGGGTATGCTCTTGGTCTTGATGGCATGTTTATGATGGATAACCAAACTAAATCAAATACCTAGATGACTAATTTGAAGGAATATATGGTTAAATAGTCACCCCATTTGTAGATACAGGTCTAATTCTATAAAATCTGGCTTAGTTTACGAAAAGTACGTTTGAAAAAATAATTCTTTCCTATGTACAAGACTACAAGCTCATCATTTGATCATCCAAGTTTCATTGAAATTAAAATGAGTCAATTGTTCATCATCTTCAATATGATACACATTCCGATATTCACACGAGAACGATTAGTGATCGAAGACACCCAATTGAAATATGATGACTTGTAATAATTTTCTATAGCTATTTTATATCCATACAGTCAGGGTATTGATATTGTCTGAAGAATATTTTGATCGGAATTTATTGATAAATTTATGAGAAAGAATGTGTGTGTTCTGAAGAATTTATAATCCTGAAAGGAGAATTTTAAAGCAGATGTGGGAATTGAATAATCTTGATATCATTGGCATAAGAACACAAATATTTTAAATTATATTATGATGACCTCATCATGTTAATCTTGTACTGGTACATAATTGTGCTTATGTCATGTGATTATTTTACTTGAATTCTTGAAGAATAATTACCTTCTATCCTTCAAGTTATGAAATAAATGGCTGAAGAGAGATTTTTGCAAATTAACACCGTATTGAATTCAATAACCACAACCACTCTACTTCATTCTGACTTTTATCTACAAACACTTCTAAATAGCACAAAAGACGACTAAAAATTTTGCGGTTTATTACGAAATCCTCACAAACATTGTCAAAGAATTTAATGCAGTATGAAATTATTCACCTCAAAGTTCACTGATAAGGTAAAATTTTCAGCACAGTCACGATTCTTTGCAA
Source organism: Chironomus tentans (assembly GCA_963573255.1). Classification (NCBI taxonomy): domain Eukaryota; kingdom Metazoa; phylum Arthropoda; class Insecta; order Diptera; family Chironomidae; genus Chironomus; species Chironomus tentans. Next base: position 20,559,739 of record OY754302.1, read on the forward strand.
TTGAATATAAATTTATGTGTTAAAAAAATGATTACAAAAGTCGTAATTGTGTAGTAAGAGGTTAAAATTGACCGTCATTGTAACAATTACTGTAGAAGGACGACTAAACAGACTAAATTTTTATATGAGCTAACCCAGAAGCCAAAAGCGTATTCAGGGGGGGGGGGTTTGGGGGTCAACCCCCCTTTTTGGGAAAATAATTAATTTTTCCCATCTATAAACATAAATTTCAAATCTCAACCCTAGAAAAATTTCTGGAACCTCTGCCAAAAGCTGACCTATGAGGAAGTCCAAGTGGTTATTTATGGGAATCAGGGTGCAATAAAATCTTATATAAAAGGGTGCAAAAAATTTTTTCAGCTTTTAATGCAAAACCAACTGAGTCACTCTTGATATGGACATACTTCATATATGGGCGTTGTCTGGGGGGTATTTTTGGAATCAGAACACTCCCTCGACGAAAATTTTCTTTAATTTGCTAGAGTTTTTTGAGAAAAAATTCAAATTTAGCAGCCTTTTATATGGAATAAGAACTACATTCCAGATGATTTCCAGCATATTGCCTGGACTTTACTCTTTTTTTTCTATGCCACTGAACAGGAACAAAGCTAAGAATTTTTTAGTGCCAAAAAATACAATTTTCAATATTGTAGACTTAGATATTTAAATAAATTTTTGAGTTTAATGATCCAAGGCTTAAGTTTTTGGAGTCATTCATACATGACGTCTAAATTTTAGGGGGTCTGAAGCTGTAATAAAAATAAACAAAATTGTATGAAAATTTTGTGACAGAAATTTAGAGGCTCTAAAATCACATTTTTTGTGACGTCATTTATGAATGCTCTCTTTCCATCTTGTTAATTTTTTTAATGAAACTTACAATTTTCAGCTATGATTGCATCATTCAATAAAAATTCCAATTTAAGTCACATGAATATCATCATAGTCAACTTATCGGCACCAAAGTACAAATAATTCCAGCTTCCATATTAAAATTTTTTATTTACTCTAATTTGAGCAAGAAGTTGCGACTTAAAAAAATACTTTTTTCCTCAATATTTTTCACCTGTTTTAACAAGCCATTAATTTCTGTCGAGTAGCAAACGGAGGTGGAATAATTTCGTCTTTAACAACACTCTATTCTATTCATTTTTATATTCAATAGTCATAAACATGTATGTGGCTATGTATGGCTCATTGTTCCTATTGCAAACAATATTTTGGTGCTGTTTATCTATCAATTGGATGTAGAAATATCAAAACTAAACTTCTTCAAAATTGATGATGAAAATTTCTCGGAATTATTATTTTTTTTGCGATGTACAAAAGAGGACATTTGAAGTTAAAAATAAATAACTGAAATGGATATGCCACATTAAATGGCCATTTGATGCACATTTTTCTATTCTTGTGTGACTTCTTTTTATTCTTCTGTTTTCATTGTTGCGATCAGAACAATAGGAAATGAGCTCTCGAAGGTGTCAATTCTTTTCACATTTCAATGGGATGGCAAATATAAATCATTTTATGGAATAAGATTTTGGAACCATTTTTTGTGTGTTTGATATTTCACTTTTTAAGGGGATGAAAAGAATTTTTTTTGAACACCTTTTGGAGAATTTATTTTAAAAAAAATTGTTCATGATGCAACGGAATTTCTATTAAATTGAATGTTGACAATGAATTTATTGGAATTTTGGTATATTAATCATGTCATTTGATAAATTAATCAAGGCTTTATCTATGAAGATATTTTTTTTGAATATATTGGAAAATATTGAATGTAAAAAGGCAACAATGATTAACAAAAATTCATTTTAATTGTATTGAATGTACCCCTTTTAATAAAAGGACATTTTACTAAATAGCTTGTGACTGTTTAGATATCTTAGGGTGCTTTTGTTACTTTGAACAAATACATGATCTGTTATTAAAGATTTGGGTAAATTTGTACATAGTATAAATACAACTTTTAGTTCTTTTGGGATGCAAGATCCATGATGATGACAAAAACTGTATGATTAATATTCTATGGAATTTATTCTTGATCTTTATAATAAATAGTTAATAAAATATTGTGATATTGCTAATTTTAATAAAATTTAGTTTTAATAATTTTTCTAAAATTTATTATACGTGCCACTAATAGCGGCATAGTCAGAAATTTCGCGAGGGGGGGATTATAATCACTTTTGTATGGAAGCAAACTGAAGAAATTTTTGCATCGATAGGGGCATTTGTCCCCCAATCCCCCCTCTGGCTATCCACCTGGTCCACTATGATTTATAATTTGAAGAAAGCTACATTCGCTTTGAATTTCGGAATATCTAGAATTGTTGTTTTTGATTATTTTTCATTTTTTATGATGTTTTAAGTATTTTCAAATTTTCTTAAATAATATTTTGAATAATTCCAATTTTAAGTCATATTTTGAATAATGTAAATCTCATTTTGAGTAATTACAATTATAAGGCTTAGTTTAAGTGATATCATTCTATTGATAGATTCTTATCAATAGATGACAGCACTTATAGTGCCCTTCAAACCTAATAAACCGTTACATTAAAGATAGATATGGGACATTATGATATCATTAGGATTAAAGTCCAAGGTTATAACTTCAATAGAATGTAAATGGACACGTTAAGTGTCAAATGACAGATTTTTAGCAATTTCACCATCAATAAATCCTATAAATAGTAAGCCGTAAGCAATAAGAGTTCAGTTGATCATTAGATCATCAAGTGATATTGTTCTTATTGTAGAACTAAAGTGGAAATAAAATAATTTATATCTTCCTGATTATTAACAGTTGACATGAGAACATTATTGATCTTTACAATTCTGATTGTCAGTGCCTATTCCAAAAGTTGTGGTAAGGAAAAAATATTTAAAATTTAAAAAAATAAAATAATGAGGAAATAAAATAATTCTACAGTACATGAGTGGCGTAGCTATCACGGAACTTTGGAACCCATGTATTATGGTATATTCGTAGGAAACTTTAATACCGCCAATCCAGCTTTTGTTGGTCGTGGATCATACGATGACTTAAAAGTTACCGGACGCATTCAAACATCGAATCCAGCTGGATTGTATCACATCTCAGCCGGTTCAATACATTACATTGTAAAAGGAGTTGAATATTTGGTCAAAAATCCGAGCTATGATTATAAGTGGGTTCCATCAGTTAATGGAGAATATGTGGAGGATGCAATTTCTCCAGGATATACTCCCGATCGAGAAGTTCACTTTGTTGGTCGCATTATAATCGACGATAGAACATTTTATGGCAAAATGATTCCAAATAGTGGATTAAACTATGAGGATTCAAATGGAGAAGAAATCACTGCCAAAAAATATGAAATTCTTACTTGCACCGTTTGAATTAGACAAAGTTAAGTAAGAATCAATAGAACGAGCACGTTGTTGTTAGCTTTTTGATAAAAACCAAGAGAATTCTTCAAAAAACTTTAATAAAGATGAATTTTTAAAATATATTCCCTTTTTTAATGCAGCTCCTTGTAAAGTCGTAAGAATTGTGAAATTGTGTTTAACTAGAGTTGCTGGACTTGTGATCAGTGGCGTATCTAAATTTTTTAGAATTTTTGGCAAAGGATCCGTTTTGCATGTGTCCTGAATGTGAATAGGAACTTGATTAGCTCAGTTTTTGTGCAGTCGCTATAGCAATCACTTAGGCAGCTCTCTGTAATAAGCTCTATGTATAGCACTTCTAGAATTTGCCGATTATTATCTATTTTATTTCAGTTTTGATAAATAATTGACTTAAAAAGGAGAAATTTTAATTTTCAGGTATTATTTACCACTTTTGCAATTAAATATTAATCAAGTATTAATATTAGACCAAAAGTATTAGAAAATGAGATTCCCAAAATAAATTCTCTAAAATATCATACAAAAGTATGATCCATCTTTAATATTCTAATTAAGTCTTATTTTCAAACCTTCGCCATATTCTCATATGATAATCATATTTAAACAGTTGTACATGAAGCAATATAGAGGGTAAATTGAGGACAATTTTGTTTCAAAATTATTTTCCAAAGTCTATTTACTTGCTCAATATTTAAAAGATCTGGCAATATTTTAGAGCAACTTTATAAACAATTATTGAGAAACATATAGTCGAGTATCTTTCTGGATGGTATTTTTAAGACTCGAAAATATGGATGATAAATGTTGATGTGGTCGATGGTGAAGGAATCTGGAAGATTTTGTGAATTTCTGGCTGAATTTTTGTCAACTTTGAAATTTCTTAAAATTATCTTTTAACCTATTTTTTAGAATTACTTTTTAACATTTTTTAAAAAGTTAATGTTTAAAAATGTTAAAAAAAATTATTTTTATTATTTTTTTAAAAAAATAATTTTTTTTTTAAAAAAAAATAATTTTTAAAATTTTTTAAGTAATATTACACATTTAAAAGAAATAAATTTTCAAAATTTTTAAAAAAATTAATTTTTAACATTTAAATTTTTTTTAACATTTTTAAAAATTTAATTTTTAAAATTTTTAAAAAATTCAAGATGCAATTTTAAACCAGATTTTTTACATTTCTCTCAAGATTATATTCATTCTTCCAAATCTCATCAATAAGTTTATTATTTTGTGATTAAGCTGTACCACCCTCATGTCTCTCATTGTCCCCAAAAGAATTACCAACAAAATATTCATTAAAATCTACAAAAGAAAATTTCAAGGAACCTCCATTATACTCCCATCATCTAAACGAAGGCATTGAAAGTCACCAAGTATGAAGTTCTTGTCAATTATATCAATGACATCAGGATAATTCCAAAGACATCAATAATCCATTAGAAATGCATTCTCAAGTATTTTTGCCATTGATTCTTGGACATTTTAACAAGAAATTCTATTCAATATTTGCAGGAATTAAGACTGAAATGTGTAGCACAAGAAAGACTATAAATCCAAAATAAAATGTGAAAATGGATTTTCTGACTGGCACAAAAAAAGAAATGAAATATTTTAGTCAATAAAACCATTTGAAACACTTTATTAAAAAATAATTTAATAGCATTTCTATTCAATATCATTGTGACATTGTTCAAACAGAAGGTACTCAAAAAAGGAATTGAAAATCTCTTTTGTTGTTATCATCACCTGCGCCCGGCAAACATAAATTTTTTTTCTGTATATTCTTTCATTTTCTACACTTTTGTTCCTTTTTTACGCCAAAAAAGAATTCTTACACACTCTCTTGACATTTTTTTTCTTCGAGTTTGTTACGATTAGATGAAAGTTTGAAGATTTTAAGATAGTTAGTGAGGTTGAAACGACTTTATGGGACTTTGAGTTGGATTTTAAATTCAAAAAAATTAAAAAGATTGAATTTTAAATGAAAAATTTCAAATTTTAACGGAAAAAACTGATACATACTAAAAAAAGTTAACAGAAAAATTCAAAACTTGGTCGAAAAAATTCAAAGCTTGGTCGAAAAAATTCAAAGCTTGGTCGAAAAAATTCAAATTTAAAAGAATGTATTAACAAAATCACAAATATTTGAAAATTTTCAAATTGACTAAAAAATTCCAATTTTGTATTTGCAGAAATATTCATTTTTTTTTGAAAATTCTGAAAAATCTAAACTATTGACCAAAAAAATCTAAAAATGTCAAATATTCTAACAAAACAGACATTAAGCCAAAAACAAACAACTAACATCCACCAACACCCCATCTATCCTAGAAACTATTGCATATTCCCGTAAATAAAAAAATCGTATTCACATGGCAACCGAAAAATATCCAAACAAAGGAAGCATCAACTCGAGCAGAGCGCATTAAAAAGTGTCTTTTATTATTTAAAAAAAAATTCTTCTCTTTTTTAAGCCGACATTTGACACAAAATAAAGGAAAGAAAAAATTAACAAAAAAGTGCTGCCACTCGAAAGAAACTATTGAAAAATCATTAAAGACGAAGAGACCGACAGAAGTGCAAATAAAAGGAGAACTCAAGTGTGAAAAATCATCATGAATGCCGAGATCGATTTTATTGAGGATATTAATATGCGTTACAGTAGCTTGGAGATGGATTTAGATAAGAAATTAAAGTCAATGTGAGTTGAGATTATTTTTTGATTGGATTGAGAGGAATGGAAGAATGATGATTTGGCGGATGTCCTTGTGGAGATTTTGTCAGGATTTCAGTTAATTTTGAAAATTCAAGAACAGCCCTATAATTGTCAATTTGAATGAAAAAATCTAAAATTTTGATTAAAATTGAATTTGTCTTTAGATTTAAAAATATGACAAACCACTAGGCTAAATTCGTCAGATTTTTAAAATTAATTTTTAATATGAAAATTTCAATTTCTATCGAAAATTATGAAAATTCATACAAATTGTCATCAAAATGCCAGAACCCTTATGCAAATATCGTCAGATTTAAAATTATTTTTGTTATTTCATTATTTGTTTTAAAATCATCTCTAATTGTTAGAATATTTTCAAATTTAACCAACAAATTGAGTCAACAATATGAGAAATTAATAATAAAATCTAACAAATCTACCTTAAGGGACCCCCATGCTCTATCCTCCCTTAATCCCTCCATCTCAATATTCCTCCAATTAATTCAAAATCCAAACAAAAACTCAAAACCATTAAAATCAAAATTTTCCAGTGAAGAAGCTGAAATAAATTTGGACGAGCAGTACAACACATCAGATGCCAATGCTGAAACGAATGAATCAGACTCGTATCCACAAACACTCAACGAGGCGAGGAAGCGAAATAGGAAAATTATTGAAGTATGGTGTAAAATTAGGCACATCCACCCTCTCAAAAATTTTATGATTAATTCTATTTGTGTGGTTTTTTTTTGTCAGGACTTGGAGAAAGCAAAGGCACGGTTACGGATGAGAGTTATGTTTTCACCATTGGATGAGATACACGAAAAGGCACAATATAATTATTTTGCGGCAATTCAAACTCCTTTAAAGAAGAAATATGGACCAATTTTTGTGTGAGAAGTTTTGCAGCTGAGACAATAAATTTACAATTTGTTCTGCTACCTATTTTAATGTGTGTGACATTTTCTGTAACGGTTTTGAAAATTTTGAATTTTTATTTTGAGTTTGAAAAATAAAAAACCGTTATTTTTGCAACAGAAATTTAATTTTTTTTCGTTTTACGGAATTCCATTAGTAAAGTTGATCTTTGAACCTTACGAAAGGTAGTCAGTGTGAACGTCACTAACGAAAATGAAATTAGACAATCAAAACTGTTTTTGGCTGCTTTGAAGGCACTTCATGTGCTCTTTGCTTATTTAATGAATTTTTAAAGGTCGTTTGAGTGGAGAATAAATGAAATCGTATAACATCAAGTCATGTCGGTTGATTTGCACTAACCATCGCAGTATTTTGTTTAATTTAAAATTGTTGAACCTAGGTCAGAATTTTGTCGATTTTCTTATCAGCTGATAAAGTTTTGATACAAAATTTATGAAAAATGAAAATGGGTTTCGGAAAGTTTAAGATGTCCATTTGATATGAATATCCGTTTGTACTTCTTACGCACATGACAGATGATGTCATAAAACTCCTGACTCCCTCTTTCCCCTGACGTCGTAAGTGAATAACCTCTTAGCAACACTTTAAGACAGCTCAATCAATCTTTGCGTCTGCAATCTCAGAATTAAAACCATAGACTAAGATAACGTCAAAATGCCTTGTCATTTTCAAAAGTGCAAACTTCAAACGAGATTTTTTTTCAAGGCTTCTGATAACGTGATAGCTATAAATGGTAATAATGATATATTTATATTGAACGACTAAATGACTGGCGAATGAACTTTTGTACTTTCTTGTCTCAATTTTTGGTGTAGCGATGCATTCCTTTAAAACAATGAACTTACTTATTCGTTGATTGTAAAATTTTTTAACAAAACTGAAGATGAGTCTTTCGGTGTCTTAATTGGAAGTTTTGTTTAAAAAGCAAGCTTGTCAGAAAATGCAAAGAAGTACATTCTACCCAGAAATTTCATCAAAAACTGGTTCTTTCGTCTTAATACCTGAAAAAATAATAATAATGCAAAATTTTCGAATTGTTTTGAAATACTTTCATTTTATTCCTATTTTTTCATACTTTTCATTTCATTTTGTATAAAATAAATAATATAACAATATAAAAATAAATTAAATTTTTACATATAGTAACCACCCAATTCTTACTGTATTAAGGAGATAAATTAAATAAAACTAAATTAAAGTTCATGAATTTTATTCATGCTTGATTTTTGCGCTCTTTTTATAGTGAAATGAAGGTTTTACCTTTGATTTAAGTAATAAATTTGATAAAAATTTGACAACTATACACAGAAACAATCCAAATTATGAAGTCCTTTGCATTTTTTAACAATTTTTTTTAAATTTGAAAGAAAATAATTTTTTATTTTTTTAAGTTTAAAAAAATAAACTTTTGAAAAAAAATTATAATTTTTTTAAATTTCAAAAAAGATTTCATATTCACACCAATTTTAATTGTGTGTGAATATATTGTTTTTGGTATTTCAGTGAAACTACTTTTTTGGACTTGCTGCTTCAGGCTTACGGAATCGACCCATAGTATTCAGTATAGAAAGTTTGTGCTTAAAATTACCAATTTAACAGTGAAAACCGCATCTCGATTGGTGCTTCCAGTGCCGAGAAATCGCAAAAAAACACTTTCTGTCATTTAGCAAGTTAGTTAGTTAGTTAGTTACTTTCGACGATAACTCGATTCAAACTCAATATTAAGACTTCCGGTTTTTTGCATCTGATAGATATTGGGTATGGCAAGAACTGTATAGTTTTTGGAGTCATGAGATGCTTCCAGTAAGGCACACGGAACGAAAAGGTGCGATTTTTGGTCAAATTATAGCCGATTATTGCAAAACACATTTTAATTTTTTCATAGAAAAGGAATATTTTGACCAAATGAGCTGAAATTTGGTATGTAGGTTCCTTAGCTGTGCCTGAATATGGAACCGACGCCATTTTGGATTTCGAGGGGCTAGAAGCTACGCTAAATTGATTTTTGCTTTAACTTTGACCAAATGAGCTGAAATTTGGTATGTAGGTTCCTTAGCTGTGCCTGAGTATGGAACCGACGCCATTTTGGATTTCGAGGGGTTAGAAGCTACGCCAAATTGATTTTTACTTTAACTTTGACCAAATGAGTTGAAATTTGGTATGTAGGTTCCTTAGCTGTGTCTGAATATGGAACCGACGCCATTTTGGATTTCGAGGGGCTAGAAGCTACGCTAAATTGATTTTTGCTTTAACTTTGACCAAATGAGCTGAAATTTGGTATGTAGGTTCCTTAGCTGTGCCTATATATGGAACCGACGCCGTTTTGGATTTCGAGGGGTCAGAAGCTACGCTAAATTGATTTTTGCTTTAACTTTGACTAAATGAGCTAAAATTTGGTATGTAGGTTCCTTAGCTGTGCCTAAATATGGAACCGACGCCATTTTGGATTTCGAGGGGTTAGAAGCTACGCCAAATTGATTTTTACTTTAACTTTGACCAAATGAGTTGAAATTTGGTATGTAGGTTCCTTAGCTGTGTCTGAATATGGAACCGACGCCATTTTGGATTTCGAGGGGCTAGAAGCTACGCTAAATTGATTTTTGCTTTAACTTTGACCAAATGAGCTGAAATTTGGTATGTAGGTTCCTTAGCTGTGCCTGAATATGGAACCAATTATTCAAAATTTTTATTAAACTATTTAAATAAATATTTACAAAAAAAACACTATTAATTCTCTTTTTAAAAATAATAAATTTACAGGCAATCAATGAAGCATTAAAACTAAATACTCTCGATTTAACCCAAAAGAAAAACTTTAATTTCCGTTATTAAATTTTCCATGTTGACTATAAGAATAATTCGTGTTGGTAACATAATACTGATCTATATACGGAAAAATTTAAGACGGTGTGAATATGCCCATGAAGCGTGATCGCTTCATTACTAGTTTTTGAATTTAAAAAAGCTTAATTTTTTTTAAAATAAAAAGAAACTAATTTTTTTAAGAATCTATTTTCCTTTAATTTAAATAAAAATAATTTTGTTTTAATTTAATTTTTTAAAAATAACTTTCTTATTTTGTAAATAATATCTTCCAATGCACCCTAAATCCCAAATTTTAAAATCGTCAAACGTCCAACTTTACTCTACATAAATAAATAATATGAAGTCCCACTGACCATAATTATAAATAACTTAGCTAAAAAATTTAAATAATTTTTTTGTTTGATTTTCAATTAAGAATAGTCAAATTTAAATTGGTAATAAATTAGGCATAAGAAATTTCTAATTCCATACGAATTGACTTTGTTATTTATCACACAGCAACAGGTAATCGTGCGATATAATGTTTAAGGTGTGCTAGATTTACATATTAAGGTAGCAACCTTTGGAATTGGAATTTTTTTGTCAGATTTTTTTCCCTAAATTAAAATGTTTAAATTTAGTTTTTTTTGAATGTTTATAATTAAGTCATAATTCTGACAAAATCCATACAAAGGAATAAAGCGTGCAACTCGTGAATTTTATTCTCTAATTAACCTGCTATGTCCACAAATTAAAATTCATCTACGACATCAAGAAATCACCAACAATATCACTGACTCGTTCTGGATGCACCAAGTGGACATGATGAGTTCCTTCAACTTCCTCATAGACAACACGTTTAGCACCTTCACGCATTTTATCAATAACTTTTGGATAGACACTTGGATCACCAAAACACATGCCAGGAACTGCACGAATATTGAGAACCTCGCATTGGACTTGTGAGGCATAAATCAACACTTGTTGCTCATTAAACATCCCCATCATGCTGACTTTCAGTCTGAGATCACGAGAGAAATGATATCCATTTTTGTGTAGATGCTCTGGTGCCGGTGCCATTCCTCGTTTCATAAGAATTTTAACAGATTCACGATCAACTGATCCTTGATATGCATCCAGCACTATATCAATCATATCCTCATATTTATAGCAAGGCATCTTTGATTCCGGTAAATTTTCATAAGTCAACATTTTATCGATACAGTCGCCAGTCTTTGATGCCAATTGGACATGATCACGGACCGTCGGTCCAGCAATATCAAACGAAATAAATTTTGCAGTCTCTTCGGGAAAGCATGCAGCATACATGAAGCTCAAGGCACCACCAAGTGAGTGTCCCATAAGGGTGATATTTGACCATCTATGATGCTTGACAATACGACGAATTAACGTAATTCCATCCCAAAATAAAAAGTATTGCATGCCTTTTGGATAATGTGAACTCTTTCCATGACCTACGATAGAAATCACAATAAACCTTTATGGACATAATTTAATTAATTGTAATTTATGTTTACCTGGCAAATCAATTGCAAGAATTGGAATATCTTTTGGAAGCAGTGGAATGAGTTTATCGAATGTTCCACAATTGTCTTGCCATCCGTGGATTGCTAAAATCGGTTGACGGAATCTTGTTCCCCACCATTTACCTGGAAATGAACATAATTTTTGAAATTAGATTATATTTTATTGGCAGTATATTTGCATATTTTTATTGGATATGGATTGATTCTTGTTAGAATGTTGTTGGATTGTTCAAGGATAAAACAGGTTTTTGAGGATATCTTTAGAATAATCAATTTTGTGGATGTTTCGGAATGATTTTACAATTTTTTTTGACTGACTTAAGAGTCTTGGTGAGGAATATCTCAATGTCCTTGAAAATGTCAGTTGACGATGTCTCAAAAATGTTTATCCCCGAATTACTTTAACTTTTTTCTTTCGGAGTCATTTACAAATGAGGTCCAATATTTACTGGAGAGGAAGGTTTAGAGCTGAAGAGAATAAAAAAATTTTGATAAAAATTTTTGATAGAGGGATGGAGTGGAGGCAAAATTCAATATTTTTGATAGACGTCATTTGTAAATGGATCCTTAGGTATGTAAATATTTTTGTCCAACTCATTATAATCTTAACTTGTATATTAATTTGACAATTTATTAATTTTTTCCGTTATAGCTTTTTCTGGACCTGAAATGTCATAACTATGAGAAGGCTTATTTACCTTACCTTTGATAAAATATTTCTTAAATTGGCTTGGATTTTAAAAAGGGTCGTTAAACGAGATACCTGAGTTATTTCACCTTAACAAAACTATGACGTACTCAGACCTTGTTATACATATGCACCCTGTCTAGACATAAGTTAGGTTTAGTTTAAGAAATAGGTATCTAGGTGCAACATCCCCAAAAAATGGTAAACCTCAAGCATAGCCTACATTTTATCTAGACATACCCAAAGTAAACCACCAGGATTGTATCCAGGGGATTTTTTTGGGTGTCCAATCACCCCCTCGATGGAAACTATATTCAATTTTCTTAGGAAGTTTAGGAAAAAATCTAAAAACTCCCCCTAGATTTTACCGATCATTCAAAAAAAAATTCAAAACACTTCCTCTCAAAAAAATTCTTGCTACTTACGTTTCCTACACCAATAATTCTATTTATTAAGAAACTTTCAAATATTTTTGAAGAATCTAGTCATCTTTCTTGCAATTTTTAAAATTTTTCATCATAATTGAATGTTTAAATATTCTTACTTAAGCTACCTAATTATTTTGCAAAAACATTTTTATTATTTATTTTGAATTTTAGTTTTTAAAGCCGGTTTAAGAATTTGCAAACAAATTAAAATTCAGCGAATTTTTGCCAAATGGAATTTATCAAAAAATTATTCAACAATACTTCCACTGAAAACGCTCATTAAATTAACTTTTCTTTCTTCCCATACCCTCTACATGTGCTTCGATCGTTCTGACGTCACGATCAGCTGAACATTTTGCAATCTGTGTAGTCATACTCAAAAAAAATTTCCTCATGCGATATTATGCAGTAGAAATCAAGGTCGATTTCCATGTGTTGTTGCACTATTTGATATTGATTTATATCATGACTTATATAATATTTACCTGAAACTGTTCCCCATGGCATTGGAATCTCATAGTCTACCCATTCTCTCGCCTCAATTCCATTCATTCCGTCTGAAAAAAATTGATTTTCGATTGAGGATTTCTTCTTCTTTTTATTGACTTTTCATGCTTACTTTCTACTGTCTGTTCATCCTTGTCGTGGTGAATTCCGTTAGTAAGCTTTGTTGCTGACATTTTTTTGAGAATATTTACAATTTAATTGCCGGAGTTCACAGATTTAATATAATTGTCTGCTTCCTATTCAACAGACATCAATTGCAGAACTGAATTTTATTTGTAAATCTTGATCAGATGTCGGTGATGTTTGACTTTTTGAGAAAGTTTTTTTTGTGGAATCGAAAATTGGTTTTTTAAAAATTTGAAAGCCGTTAAGAAAAATTAAATTTTTAATGAATTATTTTAAGTGAATTTATGGGTAAATAAATAGAAGTTTGAATTTTATGATGTATTAATCACCTATTAAGCTGATAATGTTTGACAAAGAAAAAATAATCAAAATTTTCGTAAAAAAAAGAAATTTAATTTAATTTAATCAAAATGAATGCTTACTTTAATTTAAAAATAAATTTATAATGACATTTTGTTCAATTGAAGCTGTAGAAAAGTTTGAGATGTGGTTGTCCTTATTGTTTGTATATTCTGTATTTGCGCAAATTTGCTGTTTATTCACCTTGCATGCTTGATACTGTACAAAATGGGTTGTGTTAAGTGGCACATAAGGCGGCTGTTGATTCCTTACATGACCTCTTCTAGTTGGATAATCCAAAATAACAAAATATGAATTAAATCTGTCTGTTCTACACATTTTGGATATTAAGTTTCTCAAAATTAAACGGAATTTCCGCCACATTACACCTAATAATCATCATCAGCATCAATGTATTTTTATCCTCAATGTCATAGTCCAATACATAAAAATTAGAATTTCATCATTACGCGCAACTTTTCACAGACAAATATTAAAAAAGTCAACGACTTTATGTGCCTGTGAGCATCAACATTCTCAATAATTTATAGCAATTTAAGTTCAATGATGAAAGATTCCATAAATTATACCACAGGACCCTTTTTTATTACGCAATAAAACTTTTTTTCTTGATTCCGTTTGTACGCAGCTCAAAAAGTCATGTGCCACAAAGCATCGGTTCTGCTTTATCGATGACATCAAAAGTCATGAAAATTCAGAAGCACAAAATTTGTTTTCTATTTGCTCACAGATAGCAGCACATCCAATAGACGCTATGATTCATGCTGCTTCATTTGAAATTCTCGAATATTTTTTTTAACTCAATAAAATTTTTATAATTAAACACCACGCAAACCATCACGGAAAGTTCAAGTATCCAAGAAGCACTTGTTGTTCAGCAGTTTGAATGAATTATGGATAGGCTAGAAATAAAAATGCTTGAAAGTTTTGAAATCGAGAAAAAATAATTCTCGGTAAAAATTATCACGAACTGATGTAATAAGCTTCAGGTTTTGCTTTTGTGTTTTTTTCATTGCTACATGATTCTTGTGGTGCTTGAATGGGATGAGTTTTAGGAGCATTTTGGGATGAGAAGATGAAAGCATTTAAATTTCGTGAGATTTTGCAATTTTTTATAACATTTTGGCACATTAGTCAGATGATATTCGTTCATGATGTCATTTATTAAATTGATGTATATGCTAAATTGAGTGAATTGCCAAAAATCACTTGACACAGACACACATTTACTTTGTGGTGACGTTCACAAGTTGAACAAAGCTAGGTGTGGGTTTCTCGGTATACCCCTATTCTATTGTATACTACCACACCTACCCCCCAGTTGTATACCCCAAAGTTAGGGGTAAACCCAGCCCAGAAAGACCTCAATGGGTCCTAACCCCATCTTGAAGCCCCCTTCCTTATTATTTGAAAAAATATTCTGAATTTAATTTTTTGGACGTCATAGCCACCACATCCATCACAATTCCATCATCTTCAAACTCGATACTTTAAATAAAAATCCATTTCATTGGGAAAATATAAAAGTAACAAGAACTACACTATAAAAAAATAATACACAAGAAATAAGTTCCATAGCCGACTGAATACAGTTGTAAACTTATCGTACGTATGACTAAGCTTTTCTTCGGTATTTCTTCTTGTTCTTTCGCAGTTCTTTTCATTTCGTGCCGAATGCGGGAAAGAAATGGAAATTGAAGATCGTTGACTTTCTCACACATGAAATGGAAACTATAAATGATGTGGTGGAATGAGCATGGCTAATTAGCACAATAATACTTACTAGAAACGTCAACAAACAAGTAGAATGATCGATTTTGAATTCAAAGAACGATAATGTAATTAAGTTGCAGAATTTTAGCTTTGTGTTTGTGATTTTTTTGTTGATGGAAACTGATTTTGTTGGATTTGCAATAATTTGTAGGCAGCATGTGATTGAGTGATCAAAATCGAGCGATTAATGAGTCAAGTGATTTTATTTGAATTGTTTTATTGCACTAATGACCTATTTAGCTTTGGTATTTATGAATTATTTGGGGATATAGGTGAACTTTTGAGGAAATAGCTTCCAATTACGTAACTGAAGGTTATGCAGTTCAATTTGGATGAAGTGATAATCTAAAATTGGTGAATTATTTGTCTTAAAGCAGAAAATGAAGCTTTATTTCAAAATTTTAAAGCGTTACTGCAAAATGTAAAGCCATGATGCAAAATGAAGCATGACGTTGAGAAATTTAAAGTGTGGTTACAAAAATAAAGCTTTGTTTTCAAAATTTAAAGTGTTACTGCAAAATGAAGCATGACTTTGAAAATATGAAAAAAATAAAACTTTGGTGTCATAATTTGAAGCATTGCTGCAATATTTAAAAGCAATGCTTCAAAAACTAAATAAGCGTTTAAATTTTAAAGTGTTGCTGCAAAAGTGAAGCATGGCTTCAAAAATGATAATAAAAGAATGCAAAAAATGAAGTAAAGCTGCAGATTTTTTAAAGATAAGCTGCTAAATTTAAAGCGTTGCTCCAAACAATAATAAAATATTATAAAAATACTACATTTTTTAATAACTAAATTTCTAACAGAAAGAAAACTCACCTAAAACATAATTTTATTTTCTTTTTTTGGAAAAAACAAAATTCATTTTATTTCAATTAATTATATAATTAATTACTTTAATTATTATTCTGTAAATCTTTTGCATTAAATTTGCTTATAACTCCGTTTTATAAAACACAAAAGATTCGTTTTTATAATTTATTTTCTATTTTTTTATTTTTCATTTTTCGAAATTATAAAAAAAAGTTTTTTTTTTCATTTCATTTTCATTTACTCATTTTTTAAGAATTTTTCATTTAAGTTTTTTGTTGGACAAAAAAAATGATAATAATTACAAAAAGAAAGTCGTATATGTGTGTGTGATTTTTTTATATTTTTTTTATTTAATTACTTTGTGTTTTTTTAATATTAACTGCTAAATCGAATGGAAAAATTAAGAAATTATAAAAAAAATCCGTTTTACCGACACGGAAGTTTTCCCGCGCGGAAGTTTAAAAATTTTTTGTCAGATAAGAAGGAAATTTTTCTCATGTTTTACAATTTTACAACACCATTTTCTAAAAAGACAAGACAAAATGAAGAAATTTTACAATATTTTTTTTTCTTTACTTATTTCATTAATTCTGCATTCTGAGGTTGTTTCCATGCTGTAACTGGTTGTTTCTGTGTATGTGTGTGGCTGTATTTATCTATTCCCTTATTTTGATGGTTGGTTGAAATGAAATTAATTTTTTTTCTTAAAAAAATTTCAGCAAAATAAAGATCACAAAGTCGGACGATGCCCAATTATTATCTAATGACTGCTGCTTCGAGGTGTTCATGCTGCATATGGAGAATGGATCTTTTTGTGTTGGGGGCACAAGAGATTGATTGAGATGGCGAATGAGGTTGGTTTTTCAATGATTTTTTTTTATTAAATTATTTTCAATTTTTTTTGTTGTTGTGAGCGACTTTGACTGAAGAATTTCTGCCGTTTTTTTTGTTTTTGTAGGTTTTTTGTCTCAATAATCATATGAGTAATAATTAAATGTCTAAAAAAACTTCATTAATGAATATTTTTCTTGCTTTTTAAATTTTTTAAATGAAAGTCTATTGGAAATTTTCTTTATCTCAAAACACAAGTTTTTTTGTAATTTTTATGATTTTTTTAGTTTTGTTTGTTTTTTGTTTATGAAATATCTGGTGGATTCTTTTTAAATGGAATTTTTTAAACGAATTTTTAATGGAATTGGGGTAAGAAATGGGTGGGAGGTAAGTTTTCCTGATTTTTGATGAAATTTTTTTTGAAAAATGTTCAAAATTTGACTTTTTTAAATTTTTAAGATTTTTTAAATTTTTTAACAATTTTTTAATTGCAAAAAATTTAAAATTCTCAAAATAAAAAGGATTTTAGAACCTTATTAGGGGTTAAAAAGGGGTCCATGCATAACAATTCAGCATAAAGACTAGAAAAGACAGCATAGAGCCCTGACTTTTAAGGACCCCAAAATAGAATTCCTATTTTTAAAAATTCCTAACGGTCAAAATTTAAATTTTCACGCCAAAAATTTTCCCTTTCAAAAAAATTCAAATTTATAAAGTTCCTCAAAAAAATCTCAATCTTCGTTCTCAAAATCGTGTCTCTTTCGTAAATGCAAACACAATCTCAAAAGACAATCAGAAAAAAATTTCCCATCCATTTTTCGCATCAATTCCAGAAAAAAATGAGCTTACAAAAGAAAAGTTTTACATTAAATTATTACCATTGATTTCATATTCTTGTGTTTTTCTCTTACATTTTTTTTTCATCGTGATTTTTTTCTTCTTTTTTGTTTTATCTTAAATATATATTAATTTAAAACTTTTATAATATATATTTTTTTGTTTTTTGTGTATTTTTTTACCATTTTTTTCCTTACTTAGCAATAATAATGATGTAACACACTATTACTTTTCCATCTTTAAAATTAATATTTGTAGTCTATTTTAATCATTATTTTAATATTAGGTTTTTTGAAGTGTTTTTTTTGTGATTTTTTTTTATTCTTTTAAGATTTCTTCAGTCACTGCACATTTACAAAAGGTGAAGTTTTGTCGATTATGCGTCATCCTCCTCTTCTTCTTCGCCGTCCTCTGCAAAAATTATTGGAAATTAAGAAAAAAGAAATATTTTATTAGTTGGGGTTGAAATTTTAAATTTTGTGGATTTTTGTTTTTGAAGATTTTTTTTTAAATTTGAGAATTTTTTAAAATTTGATGATTAAAAAATTAAATTCAGCTCAAAAATTGATTTTAAAAAGCAAAAGAGAACGGATAATTACAAATTACTTATCATATAAATTTTGAGATTCGAACTCACAACTTCTTTGGAAAAATGATTTTGTTCCAAATTTGACTAATTCTATACTTTTTTAAAGTTTGCAAATGAACAAATTTAAATTATTAAATTCAAATTCAAAGCTAACTGATAGGTAATTGCATGCAGCATAGAAAAAATTGATCCAGGCAATTAAAAATGCAAAGAAAAATATTTTAGTCTGAACATTTAGCATTAATTTTAGTATATGAGTGAATTTTTCCTAGGTTTTAACAAGCTCTTGGCTAGGGCAGAGCTAGGTACCTAATTATAATCCCCTAACACCCTGTTTAACTCAAAAATTATCAAGTTCATTAAAATATTCCACAAACTTATTAAAATCCATCAATTCCTCTTCAAATCTCTTTTTTATATCTTAAAAAACATCTTTCATCAACAAATTAAAACAACATCATCCTTACCTTCACCATCCTCATCGCCATCTTCCTCTTCTTCATCTTCACCATCAATTTCTTCGCCCTCTGCGGATGAACGGAAGGAAAAAAGTTCCAAAATTAAATGTTTTGCTCGATAAAAAAAAATTAACAAGTCTCGAAATGCTTACCGTAATTTAGCTCATATTCCTCATCTTCTCCCTCATCGGCTTCATCCTCAACATCATCCTCATCATCGGCTCCATTTTCGTCCTTCTTCGACTTTTTGGCTTGCTCGGGTTTCTTATCCTACAAAGACATAAATAAAATTGTAAATATTAGTAAAAAAGTTTTTCATATATATATTTTGTTTTTGTGTATTAAGCTTGATAAAGCACGCGGCATTTGATGAAAAAAATTCACGTGTTTATTTCCCTCTCAACTGACTTAAAGCGAGGTAGAAGGAAATAGGACGGATGGGAAAGGTGCGTGGGAATATAACCAATAAATTTCTGTTATCAGTCGCCTTATCAACATATTAATATTATTTTCTATCCGTTACACATGTTTACATGCTTCATTCATATTCACATACATTTCTTACCCCATGTATTTATTCACTTTTTTCATAGACATGCAAAGGCAGACGCTATTTTTATGTGTGGAAATTTAATGAACTCTAGTTTGAGAATAATATGATGAGTCAGGTTGAAATAAATGAAGAAAATAAATATGAGAATCGGGCATAAATAGAATTTAAGTATCAAATTGAAATTTGTTTGTGAGGAATTTTTTTTTTGAAAAGTGACCGTTAAGTTGCTGTCTCTAAGAAGATTGTCTTCTGGGACATGTAAAAGGTTTATATTTAGATTTTTTTATATGTGGTTTTTTGTGTTCTTTAGAATTGTTTGAAAGGTCGGAGTTGGATTTTTATGGAAAAGTTTATGGAACATTCTCTGAGGTAGCATAGAATTGAGCAGAAATTCTACAGTATCGACAGTTTTTGATTCTTGAGCTCTTTTTGACTAAAAACTAAGCAACTCCTAACATTTTATGTATTCTAATATTCTCATCTATTTACTAGATAAAAGGCAAGACTCCAAACCCATGTGTATGCAGCACATCAAAGATTATTGAGCGTTTCTGCTCACAAAGCATCAAAAGCCCTTTGAACCGCTTGTCTTCTGCACAACATTGAATGCACAGCTAAAATAATGAGAATATTAAGTCAAATTCTTATGGTAGACATTAAGCGTCAATATTAAGCATTGTTCTTGATATTTGATGGAAATGTTTGGAGATTTTTGTGGTTTTTATGATAATGAAGGTAAATTTGGTATGTAAGATGATGCTAGTCTTAAATATACAGCATAAAATGCTCACTAGGTCCATCTACATGCTTGTCATCTAACTAAAATGATACAATGAATGACTTTGGACTTGATTGCCTTGATATTGCCAACTCTTAATCATTCTGAGTACAAGTGACCTAATTTGATAGTTTGTAACTAGTTTAATCGGTATATAGACCTAAATTACTTATCAGAATCAAAATTAACTGTCTGGACTTTACAGGACGCTAACCTCATCAATTACATTATTAAATGCTTAAAACAAAAATGCCCCCTCCCCCTCTAAACTCAAAAATTCCCTCCAAAATCTATGTCATCATCATCCAACAAACAATTATTCATGTACACAACTTCAAATCCAACGTATTTTCAACAACTTCAGTGAGTCGAAAGAAGAAGTAAAAAGTCTTCATGGGAAGCACAAAAGCAGTTCGTTAATAATCGGTAAAAACAGAACATAGCATAGAAGGAGAGAAGAAAAAAAAAGCTTCTCATAAAAAGAATTGTTATGTGTTTTCATCCCAACATTCCTAGAGGTCGTTCCATTCATATTGAACGTAAAAAACCACTTCCTTCATCGATTTACTCCGAAAAATGAAATAAAATGTGTGTACAGAGTGAGTGAGAGAGAGAAGGAAAAGGAAAAAAAGTAGGGATAGATATTTGCGCCATTAAAAAGACACACGAGAGTGGAACGAGGCAGGCATGGGATGAAAAGAAGAAGGATTATTACATAAAGTAAAAGTTAGGGAAGGAAAAGACACATGTCTCATTTGTTACATGCGTATGTGTTGTGAGCACAAAGAATTACTAAAAACTGCATCAGGCCTACTTTATTTTCCGCTCAAACAAAAATTTTTCCATGACATCTGCATTTTTTTTTGTGTTCAGGGTGACTATATAGACGCACACCGTGCATATGCCGTGTGTTGAAAAAATTATTTTACAAATTACTAATACAGATGCAAGAAAAAAATAAGTTTGTAAGAATTACAAGAATTTATTAATGAGAAGTGGTTTTAATGATTACGAATGGGCTTGCTTCGCTTCCATGAGCAGCACAGCACATAAAAGTTTGCCGAAGACATAGTCGCCCAACTCTACCAACGGTTTTAGGCTTTATTTCTCATCGTTTGGTGTTTTTTCTTTCTTACTTCAACACATACAAATGAAATGGGAAGCCGCTGCTGCTGCTGCTTTTTACAGCAATAAAATCGGTTTTTTGCCTGCCTTGCTTGCTTGCCTTTGCCTTTTTTTTTCTTCCCAAAATGAAATATATAGAATATTTTATCTTATTCATATATTCTGGCTTCGGCAGGGAATTTTGTGTATCGAGTTCTATAGAGTATGAGATTTTGAGTGTATTAGTCCGGCATATGCGTCGTTCTATACACAATCATCATGTCCCCGTGTGCGCGTCACTACTTTCGTGTGTCACTTCTTTTCCCACCATTTTTTTCTCCCAATGTCTTACAATCGAATTTTTATTATTTTTAATTTTTACCGTTTTTCAATTTAAGAAAATTAATTAATTTATGATGAAGAAAAAAATTTAACGAACTTTTGATTGATGCCGAATGAGAACAAGAATAATTTTACACGAGTTATGTAGTGTAACTGCTAGAAAACTAACACAACTATGACAAGATTTTAATTTTGTATATGTATGTTGTTTACATGTGTTATAATGACGCCAACGCCAAGCGCAAAAAAGCGTAAATTTTTCAGTTAGAAAAAAATATTATTTTTTTCATTCTTCTTGAAATCTCTTTTTTTCTGATTCGGGTTTCATGTTTCTCGGGTATTTTCTTGTGTATGGGGGTTCTCGTGAATGGAAAGTTTTTTTTATTCTTTGCGCGCTCAAACGGAAGTTGATGAAACATGGATGGAGGATGGAAGTATTTTATTCATTTACAGGGATTGCTGAAGGGGTTTTTATGTGGATGCTTTGTGGAAAATAATTTTTAATATATTTATGCCGTTAAAAATATTAAAAATTTAAAAAATATCGAAATACTAATTTTTATATTACAAAATTTAAAACAAGTATTTAAAAAAGAGTTTTTAAACTAAAATTTAAATAAAAATTAAAATAAGTATTTAAAAATTAAAATTAAAAATTTTTTAAGCTTCAAATTTTTTAAAATTTAAAAAAAACTAAATAAAGTCCCTAAAAGTGAATTTAAATTTAAATTTATTTCAAACTCTAATTTTTAAAATTAAAATCTATTTTTGTATCATTAAATCATTTTAACGGAAGCATAAAATTTTAACTTTAAAAATAAATGTTCATTAATTCAATGCTTTACAGTTAAAACAGCATAATCAAGCCTAGTATGTTTGTTCAAGTGTTTTGTGGCGGGTTTTATATTTAGTTTAGAAAGTTTTCTATTTTAAAATCACAATTTTTTAAGGTTTATAGTATAAATAGACAAACTAAAGTCCGTGAAACTTAAAATATTAATCCAATGATTTGAAAATTGAATTTAATAAATATTTTAAAAGGTTACTCATTGAGAAAATTTAAAAATATTTGAAAATGAAAAAAATTCCGCTTCTTTCCACACAAGCAACCCCGACAAATTTTGTTTACCTTCTTTTCCGAACCGAAGAATGCAAAAAATTCGAATTTAGAAAAAATGTTCGCAATTCCTTTCATTCATCGATTCCCGAATGCACTTCCCTCCAAAAAAATTCCCGACTTTCTTTCCTCATATCGACTATTAATATATGGAATATTCTACCACAAAACCCCCCAAAAAAATCTCCATCTTATGTCCCAAATAAAAATCAAAATCTTCACAACATCACCATTTACCATTTAAAGTTCACATTAAAACTTATAACAATATCGTTATCGTCATTGAATCATCATCATCTCAAAAAATATGCCCAAGCAACTATTACAGTTGCATAGTAAAAACAACAGAAATCTATTCAGCCATGTTATGTTAACTACACAAAAAACTACAAGAAAAAAGTGTGTATAATAATAAAAAAATATAAAATAGAAATGAGTTTGATTATGAAGCAAAAATGAATATAATTTTTTTTTCCATGTATGCATAGCAATATAGCCCCGATGCCCAAGCATCATTGACTCGATTTCGAAAAAAGTATTAACACAAACAACCAAGGTCGTTGTATAGTAAATTATATTTTATAGTTTACTGGAGATTTTGTGTGAAAGTTTGGGTGGGATTTATGGGATATTGAGGATGATTTGATGATAAGGATGTTAGATTGGATTATATTGAATTTTTAGGGGTATTAAGACCTGAGTTCTACGACATTCTAGAAGAATAAATCATAATTTCCATCACAATACCTATAACTGTAACCTCACGTTATTACTAAGTGCATAAACCTCATTTTTCATCCATGATACTAACTATAATACACAAAACTCAATACAACATACATCATACCCAACACAAAAGTCCCCAAAAGCCGATCGTTTATACACAAATATACTAAAAGTCGGCATTTTTCCACCAAAGTTCCTCAAAAAGCGGGAAAAAAGTGTAAAATGAGAAAAAAAAATTCAGGCGCGCAAAGTAAAAATCATGAAGCCATCAGCCTCAATTGCCTCAATTCCTTACTTTTTCCGCTTCCCAACCAACCAAGAGTCGAGTGCTTAATACACGATTTAAACGAGTGAAAAGAAATAAAGCGACGCCATAGCTGTTTACATCTACAAATGAGAATATTTTTTTTCGTGTATTTATTTGTTATAGACATAGATGTATGTGATATTGTGTGTATTATACCGGCGAAATGAAATGAAAAAAATAACACAGAGTGTATCTTTTTTTTTGTGGATTCTACGGGGGGAAATTTTTCTTGTATACGTGAAAAATGTAGCACATTTTTCCTGATCGGTTTTCTTTTTCCACTTCTCTTCTTCATTCGGGCTTTTTTTCTGTTAATATGAAATAATATGGAATATGTGTATATGGAGAGAGAGAGAGGAACACACAAAAAAAGGAAGAATAAGAACAGAAATTGTACAGTAGGAAAAAAATGGAGGGATGATGACTGATGACGATGATGATGCTTTCGATTATTATTAAGAAAAAAAATATGTATATATATGTAATAATAAAGTCTCTATCTATATTGAAAGTGATGCCGACGCTGCCTTCGAGAAAAATGTATAAATGGCAGGCATGCATCATCATCATCATGGAGTCCCCTTTCCGAAAAAATGTATAATGTTGAGTGCTAATCAATAACTTTTTTTTCCCTCCCAATTATCCCGAAAAATAAGAAGATGATAGTTTAAGTTTGTGAATTATACTCACTTCGGCAGCTCGCTTTGTTCCTTTGACTTCTTTCGTCTCTGTCTTTTCTTCTGCTGCTGCTTCAACTGTGACTGGTTCTTGTTCTGTACTCATGATGCTTGTGTTGTTTTTTTTTATTTAATAAATTGAAACTATTTAAAATAAGTTATGAATGTGACTTGAATTTGCTTAATGCTCCTTATATTGATTATAAATCCTTGTTGGTTTATTATGTTGTGTTTTTATTATTTTTTTGTATCTTATTTAATTGAACCTTTCTTTACTTTTTAGGTTTTTAAAGAAAAAAATGGCTTAATTAGATTTCTTTTTAAAAAATTTTTTCCACTCGATCTGAACTTGTCGATGGTTGAAAATACAATGAATGCTTCGCTTAGCTTGTATGCAGTCGTAAGTTTTTGATGCGGTGTAATTTTGGCCACATTATTGGCTGGGCTAACTACTTTTATAAGTTTTTAATGGATTGACTGCAGGTAGAAAGGAAATTTTAATTTTAAAATTAATTAAATTAATTTTACTAATTTTTCGAGTTCTTATTTGAATTAATTTCTTTAATTTTGTGTCATGCGTTTTATAAAAAGCTGGTTCCATGAGTACGAATTGAATTGCCAGCAATGCTAAATGTCAATTTTTTGATTGTATTTGTGCGTTTGGGGTGTATTGAATTTTTCATGACCGTTAAAATTAGTTTTGCATTATTTTTGTGATTACGAATTAAAAGCTTTAAATTTTCAATAAAATATTTTTCAAACATGTAAATTTTTATGATTTTAAAAAGCCACAATATCCAGCATTCATCTTAAATCATGTAAATCACGCATGCATATCCCGCCAAACCAAGCCAACCCAAACAATGCAAGCAGGTGTCACAAATTCCTCAAAAATAAGTTTGAAAGTTTTTAATAAGCTGAAATGTTTTACTGATGCTTACGGAAGATGGCGCTAGAAGAGACATAAATCCTTCTAGAAGCAGTTTGGAAGCTTTTGAAAAAAGTCTTTGAAAACTTCGTTACAAAGAAATTTGAATTTTTTGTCTTTACAAAGTTTAATAAAAATGTCGTTAGATTAAATTTTGAATTTTTTAAATGAAACTTAAAGTTTAGTAAGTTATTTTAAAAGTTTTTAGGTATTTAAAAAAGTTTCGTTGATTTAATTTGGGAATTGAGGGTCTATTTTGTATGAATTGAGGATTTGATGGTAAATTAGAATTATGGTAATTAGAATATTTAAAATGAATAAAAATATCAATTTTTTTAATTCTAAGAATCTTTTTTAAAATTTTGAGAGGCTTGAACAATAAATTTTAAGAATAATTTTTAATTTAAAAATGATATTTCATTTAAATTTAAATTTGAATTGGCATTTCAAGAAATTTTAGTTTTAGTTTTCTAGACTTCATGAGAGGACCAAAGGAAGGGGATATAGGGTTTTGGAGTTTTCAAGCTCTTTTTCAAGAACATTGTATCAATTTTTCCAAAGTTTTGTTTGATTCATAGTTAATTAGTTGTAGTCATTTTGAAATGGGTTCCATTTATACTGAGTTAAAAAATCAAGATCCCCCTCTGGGTACACCCATGCTAGACCTGGCTACAATTTCTTAAAATAATTTGTCAAAAGATTTAAAAACTAAATGGCATAGTTAAATATTTTATTTTTTAAACTTTTGTCTTTTTTAAAATTGATAGAAAAATTAAACTATTATTACCATAATTGAATTTATTTCAATGGGTTGTGATTGGTGTATTGAAGACTTCACCATCTACTTTAAACTTAAAAATAATATGAATACCATATCAAACAAATAATAATCAAATAATTGCCCTAAATTCACGGAATATAGTATCACTGAACTATATTTATTTCAGAAATCAATAATGCTAAATTTTTAATGAGATCGTTTTTCAATAGGATTTTGACATTTTTTGTGTATGCTAAGCAACAGCTGAGACGCATTAGGAATCATTCGGATAAAACGTTACATAAAAAATTATTATATTAGAATTCTTTTCCTTTCAATAACAAAATTTGTGTAGAAACATTATAAAAATAAAAATAATCATTATTATAAGTATAAATTTTTTTTTAATTTTCTGGTACAAAAAAAGTTATAAAAGGTAAAAATTTCTCCCTTCTCTTCATATAAAATTTCCGAACGACCCCTAAATAAAATTCGTTAATTTAAAATAACATTAATGCTCGGTTGCACGAGAAATTTCTTTAAATTTTATTTGAAGCAATTAGTAAAATACAAACGGATTAAAGTATAGCTAGGATTTGTGTACCTGTGGTACAATTTCAGTTAAGATTCTTTTAAATGTATAAAAATATTTGTTTCATACCTGCTGGTTATTTTCTGTATGAGGAATTTTGAAGATTTATTTAAATTTCTAATAAGAAATCAAAAAAGTGTTTAGAAAAATTAGAAAATTTATTGCTGGATTTTTTGAGTCTAGAAGATGTACAGGTAGGATGACTAGAAATTTTTCAGAGAAATAGACCTTTAATTTATTTTAAAGCAAACTAGGCTATTTTTTTAAGAAAATGGAAGAAATGAAGGGCAGTTCCTAGCAGGGACGTATCCAGGGGATGTTTTGGGGGTCAAAACACCTCTCACGAAGAAAATTTTCTTCAATTTTCTAGGGTTTTTCGAGAAAAAAATTCACAAAATTCACAACACCCCCATTCCCTAATTTTTACTCCAACACTCGAAAATTTTATGGCTACGCTGCTGCTGCAGCCAGGAATTTTTCGAGGGAGGTTTTTTTGTATGGAAAAATTTTAGGGGGAGAATTTTCAGGTTTTTTCTCAAAAATACTAGCAAATTGAAGAATTTTTATAGGAAACCGGGACAAATCCGGACCCTCTGGCTACGCGCCTGGTCCATAATAAGCAAAATGTCAACCTTTATGCTTACGACAGTTAATTAAATATTCATTCTAAATGTCAACTAACTTCAATACTTTGTTTTTGTGTCCATAGAAACAAGAAAAGTCTTTAGAAGTACAATGTGTGAAAGCAATTATTATTGTTTTCAAGGGGTTGTTCATTTATGATGTCAAATATTAATATTTTATAATTCATGAAAGAAAGAGTTCTGACTAGCAGAGTTAGTATGCCGTTAACGGCAATAAAGAAAGAATTCGTGATCCATTTGTAGTATTTGATGAAAATAGCATTAATGCCTATAAATGTCTTGACCTCTATCTAGGCTGACCATCTGCTTGGTTTTTCAGAGGACTGTCCTCTTTTTTTTTCATTTTTCAAAAATAAAAAAGATTTGTAATGTTCTAATTCGTCTAGAAAACGAATAGAACTAGTCGACATGGGGGATGTCCTCTATTTTTCTTGAAAATATCTGGTAACCCTACCTCTATCTCTTATAGAGTGTAATGTCATATCGGAAATACTTCGTGAACAAGTATCATTCGATATCAGGAGAGTTTGACTTGATGGTTCTGTCTGATATTTTTGAGATTTTTTTTTAATTTTTTTTTAATTCAAAAACCTTAACAATTTTAAATAGTTTTTATTTTGACCAATTTTTTTTTCGCTAAAAACGACTTTTAAGACCCCACCCCCTTATCATAATTTTTTCATAGAAAAAAGTTCTTATATTGGGACTGTCACAAATTATTCAACCCCTTCCCACCTAAACCGTTAAGCAATTTGTGAACGACCCCTAGAAATGTTGAATTTACCATATTTTTAATGGAATAATCACAAAAAATTGTCCCAAAAGCAAACAAAAAGAAGCAAAAACATAGAGATAATTTTCCAAACGTCTAAAAAAAATTCAAACAGTCACCCTCACATCCAAAAGCTCCACCATCAACCCCAATGTCAACAAGTTGAATCATCGAAACAAGAAAAGCTCAGACTTGCGTATTTCTTAATATCGATTTTCGATCTCGACGAAGCAAGAAAAACTTTTTTTTACCTTCATTTGATATCCAGTTTCATCTCTCGTCATCCTCGAGTTTTTTCCTCATTTTTTAGAGTCATTTGTTCCCGCACACTTTCCACATTTTTTCCTCCAAACAAAATTCACACCAAATGTCAAGAATTATTTGATCGTTCATTTAATTTCACCCAATAAGTTTTTGGAAATAATTTGAGACATAAAAAAATATTTTTTTATAAAGCGCAGCAGAAAAAAAAATCCGAAGAGGAAAAAAAAATTTCCTAACAAGTGCGAATAAAAAGTGAAAAAAAGAAACGAGAAGTTCAAGTTTATCAGGGAAAGTGAACGGAGCGAAAATTGAAAAGCTGTTTAGGAAACATTCAACAGATTTTTTGCGTCAGAAGTTTTCCTTCGGTAATAAATTTTTTTATGGATTTAAAAATTTATTTTGTAATTTATTGTGCTGAATATTTTTCTAGTGAGTGTTCTGAGCGATAAAATCGTGTCCACCATATCACAAGAAAGTGAAATTGTGATAGCAGGTAAGTCTCTTGTCTGTGCTTGATGTGAGAAAGAAGAAAAAAGTTCAACAGGTTGATGTTTTTATTTTTTTCGGATATAAAAAATATTTTTCTTATTTTTTCAGTGAATTTATTTTGCTTTTGGTGTTTTTCATTGTTTTGTTTTGATTAAATTGTTGCGAAATTGTTTTGATAATTTTTGTTAAATCTTTGTGAATTTTTTGATGAAAATTTGGCAAAAACCTTGAAAAAGTGAGCAAAAATGTGAAATTTTAATCAATTATTTCACAAATGACTAGCATTTTCTTCTATTTTTAGCTCACTTTATTTTTTAGAATTATTGCTTTTTTGGGTGAAATTGTGAACAGTTGCAAACTTTTAGTTTGACTTTTGTAAATATTTATTTCGAAAAATAAAAGCAATTAATGCATTTTATAATTAAATGATCAACATTGAAATTAAATTAAAAAATATTTTAAAATGGAAAAATATTTAAAAATTGAAAAACGTTTCAAATTTGAAAAATGTTTCAACATTGTAAAATATTTCCCATTTAAAAAATATTTCAAAATTAAAACATATTCCAAAATTAAGGGTTTTTAATTTTTAAATATTTTGAAATTTTAAAATATTTTTAATTTTGAAACATTTTTTATATTTAAAATATCTTTTAATTTTGAAATATTTTTCAATGTTGAAACATTTTCCAATTTCAAAATTTTGTTTTCAATTTTAAAATATTCTTCAATTTCAAAATATTTTTCAATTTTGAAATATTTTTTAATTTTGAAGTATTTTTCGAATTTGAAATTTTTTTCTAGTATGAAATATTTTTCAATATTGAAGCATTTTTCAATTTCAAAATTATCACAAATACCAAAATTGAAAAAAAAATAATTCCATTAATCTAAGTTTTAATTTTTTTGAATTATTCAAATTTCTTAAAAAATTTATTTTTAGAAATAAAAAGATAATCATTAGATTTTTTAGAATGCTCAAATATTTATTAAATTTAAACTTCTAAATCATTGATTATATTTTAAAAAACATTAATGCTATTAGTTTTTTTATTCAATTTTTTGTTCATCTTTTGGTTTAAAAATCAGATTTTCATTGGTGATTTTTTTAAAATAATTTAAATTTCTCATGCTTTAAGCTTTTTAATTTTTTTTTGAATTTTTTCAATAATTTTTCTAAATTTAGTAATTTATTTTTCAATTTTTTAAAGTTTTTCTATTTTTAATCATTTTAAATATTTTTATTTTTTGCGTCATTTAAACTTGTATAATTTTTTGAATGTTTATTAAAAATGTCATTAATTGTAATTTCCATCTTTCCTTAGTCGATATGCCAGATCTTCAGTCTGGTGTCTATCCAATCGGTACCGATTCACTATCACAAGATGAGTCTGAATCGATATTTGAGAACAAGACTGGATTGGCGGAGGATCTTAAGTTTCTAGCATCGATGCCAGAGTTATGTGACATAACATTCCTTGTTGGTGAAACGAGAGAGCCTGTTTGTGCTGTTAAGGTAAATAAAAATGCTGATAAACAGATGAAAATTTGGGTCGATACGCTCACACATATATAGGATTACAGAGTTGTAGGTGGAAGACCTTGACATACTTTTTGGTGTGTACATTCAACAGATTTCTTATGAATAAATTTTCTCAGTTTTTGTTTTGAGAGGATTTTTGAGCTTTTCTGTTTGTTTTTGTTATGCTTGGTAGGTTGTTGAATAAATTAGGTAAATTTTTCACCGAAAATTTTCATCAAGAACCGCAAGCAGTTTTCTGAAATTAAATTTGAATTTTTAAGCAAATTTTCTTGCTATTTTGCTTGCGCGCAGTTAAAAGAGTGAAAACAATTTACCACATGAGATTTTCTATTCAAAACTTGATGGTTAAGAGCTACGGGAGACGCGGCATGGGGTATATTGTTGGAGATTTAACTTGATAATTTGATTTTGAGCAAGTCTTTAAGGATGTTTTACTTTAAGAAAGTGAATTTTTTTAAGAAAATATTTTAAATTTGAAAGTTTCTTATTTTTAGCAATTTTTTTTTACAAATTTGAATAATTTGAAAAATATTAAAATTTTATGTAGTTTCAAATTTTTAAAAAAATTTCAAGTTTTATTTTGTAATTTTAAAATTTTATTTTTGTAATTTTAAAATTTTATTTTTGTAATTTTAAAATTTTATTTTTGTAATTTTAAAATTTAATTTTTGTAATTTTAAAATTTTATTGCAATTAAATTTTTTGGACTCTTATTATTTAATCTACTTTATTGAAATTGATATTTTAAATTCAATTAAAATTTTATTCCATTTTCAAATTTTATTAAATTTTGGTTTTTAAATGTTACTAAAAATTTGATTTTAAATTTTTTTGGATTGTATTTAAAACTTTATTGAAATTGATATTTTAAATTCAATTAAAATTTTATTATATTTTCAAATTTCATTAATTCTCACTTAAATTTTTAAACGTTTCTAAAATTAAATTTTTAAAAATTTTTGATTTTTTAATTTTTTTAAGCAATCTCTTTAAATTTTCTTCAAAATTTAATTTTTTTTAAAAAAATCATTTAAAAAACAAAAAAACCAAGTTTTTTTTAAAAAAATCATTTAAAAATCAAAAAACCAAGTTTTTGTCAAAAAATCAAAGCGTGCCATGAAATTCAGAAAAATTAATTATTTCCTCAATAAACCAAAAATCCAAGTGAAATTTCAAATTTCTTTTTGACAGGCAATCCTAGCAGCTCGTTCAAGAATTTTCTACAAATTGCTTTATCAGCAGCAAGCTTCACCACAGCGCAAAAATCCTCAGCCACCACCACCAGTACGTGAAAATAAGCTTCGTCTCTTTCTCAAACGATCGTCAGAACCACTGTTGAATCTACAAAATGAATCACAAAGGGTAAATAATTTATTTTATATCAATTTCCACCACAATTGAGTTTGCCATGAGTTGTGCTATTTATAGCCCATAACCCAGCCTCCCCTATTCGTTATTTTCCCATTTGTATGTGACTTTATATTGAAAAGAAATTGAGTGTGTCTCATAAGATGATGACATGAGCGTCAAACAATGTTGGATGTACTGCAATGTATAATAATTTACCCGTCCTGTGTCGTCGTTGTGTATACATTACGATAGAAATTAAATTGTAGAGGATGGGAAGTTCAAGGATTTACAGGAAATGAGGAAAAATTTATTGCTGTTTGTTATTTTCCTTTCTTGAGCTTGCTTGCACAAGAAAGGATGAAAATAATGCTGGAACTAGGGTGATGAATGTGTATACAGCAGAAAAAAGTTTCTCTGTTGAAGTTATTTTAAGATGAACACAAAAATTGTGGTTTTGAGAGGATTTTTGAAGGCAATCAAGAAGTTTTTGTTGTATATTTTGGGAATTTTATGCTGGAACTGACATTCATAAAAACATGACAAGTTTCATAAGTTTGATGTGAATTGAGAAAGTTTTTTTTGATGGGAATTAAGTTTTAAGGTTTGAGACATGGGTGTACCCAAGGGGGGTCCAGTGGAATCCAGACTCCTCATCGGAAAATTTTCTAAAAAATGGTTGAGTGGACTAAAGCTCTCAAAGCTGATTGTGTGCCAGGTCTTTGTTCTGTTTCTACCCTGGTTTGAGAATATCAAGTATCAGGCATTTCTACAGATTCACAACTCTGTTCGATCACCTCAGTAACAAAAAATGATCTCAAATTAACTCAATATTCTCATTATTTGATACCTTTCTACCAAAAAGCTGCCCATCATGTTCTTTCATTTACTTAACAATTGCTTTTCAAGTATTGCTCAAATTTGTTCAATTCCGGCATCCCCTAAGATATAAAGTCTCTTGATGTAACAAAAAAATCTGCTTGATGGTCCTTCAAGCATTATCCTAAAATACCTCTCAAAACTTTTTATTCTCTTTGATAATACAAAATAACAGATAATAAAAGAATTGACTTTTTTGAGTACTTTGTCAAGTAGTTGTCCTGACTTGTAGCAATTTTGTGGTTTTTTGAGGTTAGCTTAATATTGTAACAGAGACGAAGTCATAATGACTTTGAATCATTAGAATCTTTATTTCAACAGTAAGCTCATATGCAGCATCAAACCAGAGTTGATAGGATACCACTTTAGAGGTACCTTCACGAAAGTCCGGACACCATTGGAGCCATCTCTTAGAAAATAGTGGTGTTCAACACCAATGGTGTCCAGACACCACTTTGTTTTGAAGTCAACTGGAGTCTAGACTCTCGGAGTCATACCAACTCTGCATCAAGCATTAAAAAAGCTCATAAAACTTTAACAAACAACAAAAAATTTTTCTCATACATCAAAATAATCCCTAAAAATAAAGCAAAATTTTCCTTTAATTTTGCAGTACATCACTCAAGTGTGTCACTCACTCACATCATACTCCATTATTTTCATTCTCATGTGAATCGTTAAACAATCAACATTTGTTATACTTCCATTAAAAAATCGTCCTTTTGAAGTTCCTTTGATTTCATCCACAATGAGTCTAAATTTTATAGCAAAAAAAGGAATCTAAATTTGTTAAATTTAATTTTATTCTTTACATGTTCATCACACACACTTATACATCTCCATATCATGACGGAAGAGAGAACGTCAATTTGCGTAAATTGCCTCTCATCCTAATTGCCATTGTTGGAAAGAGATTTTTTACATTTTTTAGCGCAATTTTTTGGGGGTCATGGGTGTCAGTTTGGGATTTTTTGATTTTTGGCTGACTTAGATGTTTGGTCCAGTTCATATTCTTGGATATTTGGGGAGATTATATCTCAATCCGACATTTAAAAGGTAGGGTATCAACATATCCTTACAAAAACGTGTCCATGTCTAGACAGTGAGACAAAATCTAGGACAGACTGAGAAAATACTGATTTCTGGGTACTTAGACACCTAGAGTGTCTAAGATTCTGCCTGGCTGTGTCTAGTCATCGTCTGGATTGTCTAAAGTATAATCTTCCTTAAAAAAGCTGCTCATATCCCCCAAAAAATGCGCTCTAATCATATTCATCCAATAATTACACGACTCATTTCATGTATGACTTCACGAGGATCTCTCTTTCCCCCTCCCCCTTTTTCATTTCCCTGATGAATTTAAAATACATTTGATGGAAATTGAGAACGATGCCGCGTAAAAATCCTCACCGACCTTTAAACTACGCACATAAAATTATTTTTGTTGTGCTCCGTCTGACGTCAAAATCAAAACAAAAATTCTTCTTTTTCTTTTCTTTTTTTCGTATGTATTAAATTTAAAAATAATTCTGTCGCATATGAAAAATTAATTTAGAGAACTTTGATATCACAACAAACTCTCATGCCGACAATTTTTGAGGTAATTTTCTGTTTCGAAATTCTTCAAAATATTTCATTTCCTAATTGTAGAATTTGAAAGTTTTCTTTATAATTTTTTTGCAATTTATTGCTTGAATATTGCGTAGTATTCTACATTCACGATAAATGCCGTAGTTATGGAGATGTTCCGGAATCTTGAATGCTATTTTTGAGTCCTGAGGGTATTGAGATGGTAGATTGAGAATACAATGACGAAGTTTAGGAGGAATTTTGTGCTTTTTTTCTGAAGTTTTTAGAGAATATTGCTGGGACATAAATATGAATTATTCATGAATGTCCTGTGAGTAGGGGGGTATGTAGAACTTTTTTTAGAGGATCATGATGATGATTTTCGAATCATGACCCTTTTTTGGATATCTTTTCGAATTATGACATTTTAAGGCTAAAACTATGGGGGGTTGACCTCCAACCCTTAACCCCCTCGATACGTCATTGCCTCTGAGTGAAATGTACAAGATGGTAGCTTCTTTAACTCACTCTTGAACACGTTCCTGCCCTTAAGACATACTCATTAATTCCCTCAGACTCTATTGATCAAAAATTTTAATTAAGATCGAATTTATTAAGCCTGAGCGGTACAGGGTAGTCTTTAGGTCCCCTCTACGTCAACTTTAAAAAGGTAAAACGTCTAAAAGTCGTGAAGGTGCCTAGACGGTGGATTTTGTTCAATTTGGTGTCAAAATCCGTGGTCTGCTGAACCTGGCTGCTCGGAAAACTTTCCTTAGGACTCAAAGCTTTCATTCAAGAATACAAATAATAAAACTCAAACCAGAACTAATTTATCGGAACTTCTCATTTCCTCATTATTTATTTTTTTCTCTCTCAACAACACTCTTCAATTTTTTATACTAAGTCTTTTGAATCAATATTTTTTTTCTAATAATATTTTAATGCTGATAAAAAGTATGAATTTTCGCATACATAAGACTTTGAAGCATGCCGTCTCTCTTTATTGCTGTTCATGACTCTTCATAACATAAAGTAGATTAAATAAGCTCTGTGTGTCTCGCACTTTCTGAGTTTTTTCTCCTAGGATTTCATCAACATCATCATTCTCATTATCATGTTCTATCACTCGTAGAGCTTTCACTTACTTACTTAGTTAGTTAGTTCTGTTTTGAATGTCTTTTCTTACTTCTTTCATTGATGTTTTTTTTTTGAAAGTATATTTTAAGTGGTTGGAAAATGAATCTGAAGTTTGCTCATTTCTTGTGGATTATCAGCTGTTTGAATTAAATTTAAATTGAAATTTAAAAAAACTGAGAATTTAAAATTCCTTTAAATTGAAAAGTTTGAATTTTTTTTAAATTAAAATTTTGATTTTTTTAAATTGAAAGCTTTGAAATTTTTAAATTGAAAATTTTGAACAATTTTAACATGTCAAAAATTTAAAAAAAATTCAAATTAAAAAGTTAAATTTAAAAATTTAAAATGTAAAAAGTTAAATTTAAAAAGTTAAATTAAAAAAATTAAATTAAAAAAAGTTAAATTTAAAAATTTTAAAATAAAAAAAATTTAAATTTTTAAAAAAACTACAATGCATATTGAAAATTTGATTAAAATAGCGCCTTATTTTCTCAAATACTCATTTCCATAAAAAAATCTTTCTACCACTTTAATAATCTCTAATAATAACACTGAGTAGGAGGAAGAATTTTTTCACTTTTTTATTTCATTTTCTTCTTCATCTGAATTGTTTTAAATTTTTCTCTTATTATGAAATAAAAAAAGTATTTGTGCTTGTGGGATTTAAAATTGTTATTGCGAAGCTTTTACGTCAAAGTTTTTTTTATGGAAATAATTCTTTTTTTCTTGCCATAATTATTTGGTATTCATATCAAAATGAGTATATTTTTCTCATTTTATTGAAATATTTTTTTAAAAAAAATTTACATTTATTATTCTTCCAAAATATTTAATTTTAGAAAAAAAATTAAATTTCTAATTTTTTAATTCAGCTTCTAATAACTTTCTGAAATTTTAATTGAAAATTATCATTTGAATTATTGATGGGATTTTCATGCAAACTTCGACAGCAATCGATTATATATTTAAACTTAGGTGATTATTCAACGTCTAGGTAAAAGATTGCTGTCAAATAAAATATTTATTCAATCCATAAATGAATAAATTATCGATAATAATCACCTAATGATGACAATGAAGCATTTAAGCTAAGTGGACAATCACTTATGATGTCTGAGGTTTTTATCAAGGAGGGTTTGAGGGGTCTTGGTGTAGGGGTCAATACCCTCCTTCCATGAATTTTTTTTCACCTTGCTAGAATTTTGGGGAAAAAAATATAAATCCCCAATTTATTTTTTATTTATGCAAAAAAAATAAACCCCCTCAACTTACAACCCCGTCACTGACATCCAACATGAGAGTATGTCCAATTTTTTTAAAAAAAACTCATACTAAGCAACACGTAATTTACAAATTAATCCTTCAAAGTCGCATTCATAAAAGAGTAATTAATTGATGCTTAAATTCATATTGAAAAGCTTTGCTTGTTATTTCCTAATCTTTTATTAAATATCTTGCTTGAAAAGTTTTTAAGTTACTACTTCAGATTTATCTTGATTGAAATAAGAGAAAATCTCAGCAAAATTTTTAATGTGGATTATTTCAAAAAAAATCAATATTTTATCTTAAAGTGTATTTTCAGAATGTTTTAACCATTATGGTATTTTTGTTAGAATATTGTCTAATTTTTTGATTTTTAAAAAATTTAAGCAAGACAGATGTGTATTAAAAATAGGATTCTAGTCTAATAAGCACGAAATCACTCAAAACCCCCAAGCAAATTAGTTCAAAAATTAAATAAAAGCTTGATAATCCACGCAGAAAAAAATCCACAATTCTGAGGTATTCAAAAGCCCCTCCATCAAGCCTCAATCAATTTATTGATTTTTCTCCGTCAATAATTAATTAAGTAATTTATTTATTTTGAATATTAATAGCTGACAATTTGAGCAACAACGTTGTGTGAAAAATTATGTTGTGGATGTTCTCGATGGTGTTTACATATCTGGTTTAATGATTTAATTAAAATTAATTGGATTTATCGAAACCAATTTTGTGTGGTCGATGATGTGGAGAAACTTTTTTTGTTTTCAAGGATGATTTTACTATGCTGATGTCATAGTTTTATTGGTGCTGGTTTTGTGGGAATGTTTTAAAGATTAATTTAAAAATTTATTTTGGTAGCCAATCTAGAATCTTGATTAATGAAGACACTGCTATTGCAGTTGGAATAAAGTTAAGCAGTTATACTAACGCACAAGCTTGACCATGATGCTTATTACTACCAAGAGGCCTTTTTTATGTGACCACTATGCATCAAAAAAGGTCAAAGACCACTATGCATCAAAAAAGTGCCTAAAAATTACATCCTAGATCTTAGTGCATCTAAAAAGGTATTATAATGCACTCAAAAAAATTTAAAAAAATAAATGTTAAACTAGCCAGCTGATTACTTGACTCTAGCTTCCTTCAAATTATCAATAGATAGACTTTACTTTGTAAAACAAAGTCTTAGAGACTGTCGAATTAGCAAATTAACCACTATGTATCAAAAAAGGTCAAGGACTATATAGCATCAAAAAAGTGAAGTGCATATAACGTTCAGCATGACCAACGCACGTAAAATCTGACGCTCAGCTTAAAAGAATAAAAACTGACATTCAGCCTTATTAAATATCTATTGAGCTGATGCTCAGCTTGACTAATGAATATACTACTTGACGCTCAGCTTGACTAACACATGTATTTACTGACGCTCAGCTTGACTAACGCACGTATTAATTGACACAATCTTCAAAAAAAATCCTCAAAATCAAACTTTTAATTAAAACATTTCAAACTTTTCATTTAATCTCACCCATTAAGCTTACCCTTAATGCTCAATTCTCAAAAATTATCTATAAACAAACAAAAACTTTTTTCTTTACCAATTTAAAAAATCCAAACTTTGTAATTTTGTAAATATTTCGATATAAGAATAAACTTTGTAGGCAAGTACTTTCATTTTCAGTAAAAGAGAAACTTTTCATTTCGCATCGAGAGAAGCTAAGAAGATTTAATATGGAAACAATTTCATTTTCGTTAAATTTAAACTTTTTTCGGCTCCTCATTGTTGACTTATTTCGATGATGATTTACAGAAAAGAAATTTCTTTTTCTTCTAATTAAATTGTTTCCAAAGGTAGATACAGCTGAGATTTAAGGCAATTGATGCATTGAAAATGAAAATGGAAACTCACTTGGGAAATTTTTTTCTGCCTTCATTTTCCTTTGAGGAAAAAATTGTTTAAGGGGAGGACGGAAAATAAATTGGAGAATTTTTCGGTTCGTGACTTCTTCATCGTTTAAAAAATTAGGAAGTCTTCCAAGTTTACTTCTCAAATTAATGCAATTATAAAGAATATTATTTTTGGAAGATGAAGTTCTTTTGGATAATTTTAATGAGATTTTGTTTGATGACTTTGTTTGAGGTGTTTTCGAAGCTTTGAGACCTAAACATTGTACTTCTGAAATTGTTAATAATATGAAGCTATGCTTTTTTGGGCTGTGCGTTCTTAGGGGGGTATGTGTTATTGAGACTAGGTTTTTTTAAATCTGTCCATCCTTAAAGACTATCCATTCTTAAAATTGTGCATCTTGAAGGCAATGTCTTTACAAAAATACGATTTAAGGCTGTGCATTCTTCGGACTATTCATCCTAAAAGCTTTGTATTATTAAGGCTGAGTGCTATTAAGGCTATGCGTTATTGAAGCTGGGCGTTATTGAGGCTTAGCGTTATTGATGCTATGCTTCTTTGAAGATATGGGTCTTAAAAAGCTATATATTGTTAAAGCTATGTGCAGAGGCGTAGCCAGAATTTTTTAAGGGAGATTTTCAAATTTTTTGTATAAAAAAATTAAGGAGGGGATTAGCGGATTTTTTGATATCGACCCTAGTAAATTAAAGCAAACTACTAATTTTTTGACTAGTTTTTTATCACA
Source organism: Chironomus tentans (assembly GCA_963573255.1). Classification (NCBI taxonomy): domain Eukaryota; kingdom Metazoa; phylum Arthropoda; class Insecta; order Diptera; family Chironomidae; genus Chironomus; species Chironomus tentans. Next base: position 20,599,003 of record OY754302.1, read on the forward strand.
ATCCCTTAAATAGTATTAAAATGTAGCCACTTTCAAGACAAATATATGAACATCAGTGGTAGACCCCGAAATAAGAGTACTAGAGCTCACATAAAAATTGCCTTTGTGCCTTTGATTATCAGCCATGCCCCAATCCCCCTCAGGTCATTCGCCTAGCCTTGAAGCTATCTTTTTACATAATTATTTAAAAATCACTCACCAAATCCATTTAATCTCTGCTGATCTTTCAAATTTCATCACAACAACCTACTATCTATATTTTATATTCAAGCAAAAAAAATTGTATAAAATCAAATTAAGCAGACGATGGCAAAGGTTCACACAATCTCAGAAGCGTAAGGCAGGAAAAAAATATTGTAGACAAACTTTTTTGATTAGCGTAATTTACCATGGTGATAATTTACTGTGTAAATAATTAACATAACGACTACTCGTCGCCATCAAGATGGATTGAATTTTCAATCATGTAATAAGAGAGCCTTAAAGGAGATAGATGAGAAAATGGGTAATAATTGATGAGAGCCTTTTAAAGCATTTCTTGTAGAAGTTTTAGCTTCTTTGTCTTTTAATTAATAGATTAATTAATTAATTAAATGACAGGTTCGGTGGGATTGGTTTTCATTAATATTCTCATCTATCAAAGATTGTTTATGTTTTTTCCGTTGAATTAATTTTTTTTGAAAGGTAGATGTTGGGTTTAATTGGAAGAAAAATATTCTTTGAAAGGTGAGATTTTTTGGGTAAGAAGATTTTCGGTTGGAAGTTGTTGCAGTACTGGATATTTTAAGTGATTAACGCCTAATGGCATAGGTAGGATTATTTAAAGAGAGGCGGAAGGGGGGGGGGGTGGTAGTACCAAAGAAACTGCTTTTAAGCTTCTATATAACTAAGTTACTATTTGGTTACCATAATTTTGATCTAGGCAACCTCTTGGTTTCCAATTAATTGCCTTGAAGCATTTCTGCAATTCGAGTACAACGAATTTCGATGAGTATACTTCAACATCCAAGCAACCCACCTGTTGACATCCAGTAAACAAAATTCAATCACGAATGACATCAACCTGTAATAAAAAATTGATATTTAAAATTAAATTTTCTATATTTCTCGCTTCGTCTCTACTCAAAGAGTCAGCATGATGATTTATTTATTCAGAGCATCAGAAGGAATCCAATTTATATCAAAGAATCAATCCACAGCATAATCCACAACAAGTAGAGTTCAATTTTCAAATGTTTGTCAATCTTTACATGCTTTTTCATATTTTTCTTCTTCCTCGTTGTTTATTTACTTTCTTACTTTTCAACATTTCTCTTGACTTTCTTCTCAATTTTCCTTTTTTACAATGAATACAAATAAATATAAATTCTTGCAGCCCGGTTGCCAAACTCATCAAACATTAATAATAGAAGAATTTGAGCCAGGTATGTATCATGTTCATGTGTATCATGCTTCTTGATTGAATTTTGATACTGTTGAGATTTTTCTTCTATTTTTGGGTGGAATTGAGGAAAAATAAAAATTAAGTGAAGTTTTTGAATTGATTTAAGGATGAAATCAAAAAAGTTAAACATTTTAATCTTCAAAAATTTTTATATTTTTTGACCTTTAAGAATTAAAAATATTTTGGGTAGTTAAAAATTCAAATTTTTTTTGACCGTAAAAATTCAAATCAATTTTGACCGTTAAACATTCAAATTATTTTTAAACGTTAGAAATTTAAATAATTTTTGACAGTTAAAAATTCAAATTATTTTTGAAAATTCAAATTAGTTATAAAATCAAAATATTCTTGACTGTTGAAGTTTAAATACTTGAATTTTTAATCTTCTAAACTTTGAATTTGAAAAAGTATTTAAGATTAAACTAAAAATGCGCTCAATATTTTTCAATATCACCCAAACTTCCCAAATTTATCATTATTGCACACCTGTAAATTTCCATGTTTCATATATTAAAATAACTTCTTCTTCAAATTTCATTCCATCATATTTGTTATCATCATGTTCTACACATTCTCAACTAACATAAAAGACGTCTTTCGACAAATGATTGAATACGTTCACACGGGGAACGTCACATTACAGCCAAGGACATTACTCGGTGTTATGAATGCAGCTGACTATTATGGATTGGAAGAGTTGAAGCGTGCATGTAACGGATTTGTACAACAGGGATGCATAACGGTTGATACTGTATGTGCGCTACTTAGTTCAGCTGAGAAGTATATTCAGTATAAGTGTACAAAGTCTCTGGTGCAGAAGGTGCTGGAGTTTGTTGATGAACATGGTAAGTTGAAGCATGTTTTTCTACAAAATATTAAAGTTACAAAAAAATTCTTTAATATCTCACTCGACAGGAACGGAAGTTCTTAATCTCGGGTCATTTACCTTATTACCACAACATGTTGTTCGCCTGATATTAGGTAATATCCGATATAGATTGTATTTTCTCGGTTGTCTAATGAAGTAAATAAATTTCCCCCGAAAAAAACAGCAAGAGAGGAGCTGCGAGCTGAGGAATTTACAAAATTTCAAGCTGCGCTGATGTGGAGTAAAAAATATTGTGATTACAATTCGGTGAGTTGTGGTGCCGCAATCTCAACTCTGCACTGTAATCAAATCATTAAACCAAATATTTTTTTTCGTCTCTAATTTTAGGGTACTAATTTGAAGGATATCATGGGCACATTTCTGCCAAATATCGCCTTCCATAAAATACCTGCAAACGTACTGATGCGAGAAATTTATCCGCTCAATGTTGTACCTTACACCATCATCATGAATGCGTAAGAATCACACAAAAAAATATTATTTTCATTTCCTTTTTTAGTGATGTCTATATTCAAATTAGTTTGCATTTACATCACGATACAAAATGACTATTAATGACGGCAGTGCTTAGTGTTGAGGCAAAAAGGGACAGTTGAGGATTAGTTGGGACAATGTTGTTGCTAATTAAATTCTTGAAAGGATAAAGCTCTTTTGATTGACTCATAAATGATTGTGTTTCATTGTCAGATATTATGTGACATAGAAGTTTTGTTTAATGAAAAGTTCAGACAAGGACAATAGCATGATGTAACAATGTTCATGACAGTATGGATTTAAAAATAGTTTTATGAAGTTTCAATTAAATTGCTTAATTAAAATGACGTGCTGATGCTGAATGTGTCTGGCAATTTTTAGAACTTTTGAGCTATTTTTATGGAATTTTATAGGGAAATTTTTCAGGGTCATAGCTATAGAATTTTTTTAGGGGGGTCCAATTTTCTTTGCACTTTTTGTTAACTATAATGGATCGTGAATGATTAAATTATAAATTAGAGCTTATAAAAAAAATTAAGAGAAAAATTATTTTTAGAATAAAATTTACATTTTAAAAAATTTTCAAGGAAAGGGGCAGTGGCATAACGAAGTTCCATAGTACCTCAGGAAAAATGCCTAAAATTCTTTCATTTTGGTTACAATTTATTGAAGTTTGGGGGTATGGGATGGTCCGTACCCACTTGGACCCCATCCCTGAAATGTTATTTGTTGTGGGAGCTATAAGGTTGGTCATTTATGATGTAAAAGTAGAGCACCCTGTAGCTTTCAATCTTAAATATCATAAACTTGAGAAAATAAGTGCGCTTAGTCAAGTCCAACATTTATAAAATTATACAACAGTCAGGTCAACAACTGCATACCATCCACCTTTTATATAAACTATCTGAAAAACCATACTGAAATTCACAGTAATCATGCATTATCCAGGCAAACCGGATTGTTCCAGACACCATAAAATAATTACGTACATAGGGTGACCATCTGATTTTCATGAAAATACAGGCCATTTAATAAATTTTCTCAAAGATACAGGACATGAAGGAAAATTTGAAAATGAATGGAAATTTTTGTAAAAAAATACAGGACCAGGAACAAAATTTCCGTTGAAAACCCACGCAGATGGTTATCCTATAATTGCATCTAATCACATCCGTAGAGCAAAATCACCTCTGTCGGTTCCATAAACATTTAAAAACATTGTTTTTTTTCTGTGAAAATATTAACCCATAAAAATTTCTTTTCCTTTTCTTTTTATGTTTCGTTTTCGATCCCGGCCCGCCCCTGAAAAAAAATTTTTGTCACTCCATAAAAATCCTTTACTACCTGGCAAAAATTTTAATATCCAAAAAAACAATGTTGTAAAAATTAAATTTGAATAGTTTGGCATATCAGGTATATTCATGAACAGATTTATTTTTGTTAAATTTTTCGATAAAATCACAAACTCTAATTTATTTCCATTTTGCATTTGAAAAAAAGGCAGACCCAACAAGTAGTAAGTAGCTTTAATTTTACCTCAAGTTATTCCAATTTGACTGAAATTATTCATTAAAATATTTCTAGTCGACCAGCAAGACCTCTCTCCCAACAACAATCGAATAAGAAAGTCTCAGGGTCGTTCGATGTCAATCCAAAGTTCCGACAATGGTTCAAACATAACACTATTATCGAGTGGAAGTAGCGGAGAGCACTAACATTAACTAGACATAGCTTTAAACGTTCAAATAGGTGATGTTATTCTTTGATCGAGATATATTTATTTATCTAATGGATATATATTAGTAATGATATTGTAAGTGACTAAAAACAAGACACAAGTGTTATCTATTTCATACTTTGTAAAGATAAAATTCATGATGAGATGGAAATTTATGGAATGTGGAAAAATTATGTTTTTGATAGTTCAATATTCAGCGTGGGAGATTTGATGGAAGGAGGATGAAGATGATAAATTGGAGTTATTTATTGGCTAGGTATTTTATTGAAGTCCTTGACTGACTTTAGGATAGTCAAGTAAGCATCAATCTAGCTTATTTTGACGTTCATTATGAATAAGGATCCACTCTGGCTGAGAAACTGGATTCAGATGAAAAGTCAAGTCAGGGGTCATATTCTAGCGTAGGGCACTATAGGGTATATCGTACCTGGGGTAGGGTAGGTGGGTTACCCTGGGTGGTCCTAGAAACCATTCCAAGTTTTATGAATTTAAAAAACTCCTTTGAAAGAAATTCAAATCTGGTTGTTAAAAATGAAAATTTTTGAGTTTTCATATCTGAAATATTTTCAAAATTAAAGATGTTTTCATAAAATCTAAAGATTTTAACTAAAATTTATTTTCTTCAAAACTCCTTTAACAATCGCTGAAAATTGAAGTTTCCACAAAATACTGCAAAATCGTGAAAGAGAAAAACTTTATCATGTAGATTTGATAATGGAATTGTTTGTTGACTTATTGTATACTCTATAGACTACTTTTTAAAAAGAAATGATGAAACTTTCACGAAAAATAAACTTAAACGAAATGCTAAATGAGAAACTTAGAAAAAAATATGAAAATTTATTGGAGATAAACTATTAAAATTTAGGGCAAAAGTTATGTTGTAGAAATGTTCTCTTGTGTGTAAAAAATGAACTACAAAAATGATTTGTTTTTGAAGGTTTTTGTGAACTTTTAGAAATTTTAGTAAAGTTTTTAAAATTTGAATTTTTTAAATTTTAATAAAGCTTTTAAAAATTAAGTTTTTTTTAAATTTACTTAATTTTCCAAAAAATAGAATATTTTTAAATTTTAATAGTTTTGAAAAACTAGAATTTTTTAAATTGTAATAGAATTTTCAAAAATTAGAATTTTTTAATTTTTTAATAAAGTTTTCAAAGGTTAAAATTTACCTCAGAAATTACGAGACATCAGCAAAATTTCAAAAAATAATTTTAAAAAAATCTTCAAATTCAAGTTTGTTTTTAAAAAGCTGTAAATTTTTTAAACTTTCAAATTTTTCACATTAACTATAAAAAAATTTCAAAACCAGCCAAAATAACTAAACTTACTTAAATATTATAATTTTAAAATTTTATCATAAAAAAGTAGACAATATCCATAAAAAATTCTGAAAACAGAAAAACTGGAGTGAAAATGTAAAAAATAATTTTAAGAACATTTTAATTTTTTAATATAAATAATCAGGCGTATACTTATAGGAACAGGATGCAAAAATACAGGATAAATAAAATGAAAAGACGTGAAATTCTGGAGAAAAAAGGCCAAATTTTAATTTAGAAACTTTTAATGCAACAGATATCCTCAATATTTTTTCACACACATAAATTGAAATATAATGGTTAAAAATTATTTTTTAAAACAAAAAACAGAGAAAAAATTATTTTAATATATTGTCTAAAAATCAATTCATATCCTTAATTTTAATTATTCATAAATGTTAAATCTAAAATTATTAATTCTAATAATCAAGAAAATTTAAACATACAATATAAAAACATAATTTAAAAATCAAAAATAATTTTACAAATTGGAAATTTTAACTCAATTTAAGACACATAGCTTCAATTTCACTTTAGTTTGATTAATATTTAATGCAAAAAGTATTTAGAAAGCTTTTAATTAATCTGCAAAACTTGTTCATGAACTTGTTGACAAAAAGTTCTTTTAGAACTAAGTTTTAAGAAGTTCATCAGTTTTTTGCGAGCTTGATGTGAATGTATTCAAGAAAATAGAATCAGAAGTGTTGTTATATTTATATTTAATGGAAAACTATTAACTTTCTGATGTCTGAAGTTCTTAAGTATTTTATAATTCATCAATTATTTTCAGAAAGCACTTAATTTACTCTTATTTATTATTTAAAAGCAATTTTGTCAGAATTTCGAAGCTATGAAAAGTTTTACTTATGTAGTTATCAAAAAATCACAAGAAAAACTTTGATTTACTTGAGTTTGTATTTTTAATCCCACATACAAATTATAGAAGGATTTACAAAATTAATTAAAATTTAAAAAGATTATTTTGTTGATTAACAATTGAAATTTTTGGATTATTACAACATTTTAAGTTTAAAAAATTTTATTTGGTCTAAAAACTAATGATTTCAAAAATTGCTTTACTTAGTCATTAAAATCTATGAAAGTTGTTATTTAAAAATTTAAAGATACTGAAAAAAAATTCGAAACTTAATCTGTGTTCTTTTTCAAACATGAAAACTGTAACTTAATATTGATAAATGTAAAAAAATAATAATACTGTTAAGAAATATCAATGCAAGAAGTAATAACTATTTTACATATTGAAAAGTTATTATCATTTTTATTTTTAGTTCAATAAGGCATTATGTGGGTGTTGTAGGTAAATCTTTTTATATTTTAATTGAATTTTATAAATTCTTTCATTTGTTTTAAAATTCTAGTTTTAAACTTAAAAATATTACAATAATCTTAAGTTAAAAATCAATTTTTTAAATTTTTATAAATTTCAACTTTTTAATTAACTTTTATTATTATTATTAAATATTAAACTTTTTAATTCATGTGAATTAAATTTTTTTAAATTTAAATTTTTTGAAATATTAATAATCTTTGAAATTTTAAATTTTTTGAAATTTTAATAATCTTTGAAATTTTAAATTTTTTGAAATTTTAATAATCTTTGAAATTTTAAGTTTTTTGAAATTTTAATAATCTTTGAAATTTTAAATTTTAATTTTTTTTTTGAAATTTAAAATTTTCTTTTAATTTTCACTTTATTTCAAAATTTTTAAAATTTTATGGTTTTTGAAATTTTCAAATTTTATATTTTTTGAAATTTAATTTGTATTAAATTTAATATATTTGTATTTTTTAATGTAATAAATAAGTTTTTTTTAGAAAAGTAAGTAAATTTTTAAATTTAAAATAATATTTCACTTTTACACCCCCATTTGCCAACTTCTAATCTAACTACTGAGATGAAAAAACTGAGGAAAAACTGGAAAAATAAATAAAAAGTTTTTTTTAGGATATTGTGTAGTTCGATACATATACAGACAGACATATATACATAATAATTATATAGAATATACACTAAAAATGATGAAAATATGTAATAAATATTTCGTGACAGAAAAAAAAAGTTCCACGAAAAGCTGGATTAGGGGCCGTTTATATTTGTAATAGCTTCATTGTAGTCAAATTGATGAAAAAATAATAAAGTAAATTTAAAGAAAAGTGAGTTTGTGTAGTAAACAGATGAATTTTATTTAAAAAAATTTACAATTTATTTTCCAGTAAATGATTTTTTCTCACATTCTCCATTTAAAACTGCTCACATTTCAATTCATTAAATTCATATAAAAATGCAAAAAACCCATTTATTATTTACTCAATTCTCAATACAAGCCAGTACAAATCGATTAAAAATGCACAAGTCTGAGTAACTGAAATGCAAAGAATCTACAATAAACACGTTTCCGCTTAATCTTTTTCCCATCTCAATTAATTATTTTTCGCTTTATACTTAACAGTGCTTGTAGCTACAAGCTTAATTGTGAAATGGCAATAGCTAAGCAATTGTACGGTAGTTAACAGAGACATGCTTGCGTGTAAATTGATATCGATCATGGGGCAATCAATAAATTGTAAGATGCAGGAATTTTGTATAGTTGGGAGAGGGATGGATGTGTGCTTTGGGTGGCTGACCTAATATGTTTATTTTTTTAAAAATTTATCTCAATTTTTTTTCTCAAATTCTATTTAATTGAGGGTCATTTGTAATTTATGTCACGCAATAAATGACTTATTCGAACACCCCCTCCCTCCTTGTCATAAATTTTCCAAATAAAATATTTTTTTGAATTTAGAGTGTCACACGTTCTTCATCTATCCCCCCCCCTCTCTCCTCTAAAACATGACTTAATATTCGAACGACCCCTTATCTCAAAAAGCTCTAAATCCTTTCAAATGAGCTCACAGTTCTATAAAGAGTTCTAAATTCTTTCAAAAATCTTTCAAACCTTTCAAAAAGACCTGAATTCAGGGGTATAGCCAGGATTTTTGAAGGGGAGGTTGCCCAACTTCAAAAATTTGTATTGAGTTTTGAATTCGAGAGGGGATACCCGGGCACCAATAAACCACCCTCTGGGTACGCTTCTGCCTCAATTCTTAAAAAAGCGCCCATGTCATCTCAACTCCTTCAACCTTCGCTCCTTAACTTGCCCACATTTTTCACTTCGAAGTATCATTTTCCCTCCATCTCGTTCACCAATCGACTCGACTCGAGAACTACGCTTTTGCCAGTGTGTAATTTATTGAATGGCACTTAATTGCAAACCTCAAATCGTAATTCATTTGCACAATTTACGCTTAGCAGTGTCTATGGATGTTGTTAAGTGTTTTGATTTGAATTAATAATTAGCTAATTATTATTGAATGTAATCTTATTCAAATCACTTATTAGCGTGTAGCTTTTTGCACATAGATTGATTTAGTAATTGACTTTGATGGATTGACTTGTTGAATGATGGATGGCTGATGAATCAATGGCGATTGTTTCACATTTTGAGCGATTATTATGAACATTTGTTTTAGGGAAAGTCTGAGACAATTTTTTTTACTACGCATAAATATGCAAATAGTAAGCATATTTAATAACAGACTCTCAAATCACCTTCCAGGCCTAACAAGCAAGTCAATAAAAAAGGCGAGAAAAAGGAAAGCTTAATGAATGCTTTTAGATATTTCATTATATTGTGACTTTGCCGTGTTGCATTTCAATTGGCAATATTTTTTTTCATTTCATTTAATTTCTCTCATTCTTTGAATTTTAATTTCTCAGTGTTTTTATGCAGCATGACGTTGAAAGTAAAGGAAACATTGTGATTAAGATATATTACTTCTTACAGTGCGCCTCATTACGTACATACACAATGCATTGATGCTTATTAACACGCTAAGGTAATATATCTAAGTAACATTTATTACTTGCACCTTTAATTTATAGTTTTAAGCGCCTCTTTTGCCATTGAGGTTTGGGGGTGTTGGGGGGTGTGATGTGGTCAAAAATTATTTAATTTTTTTTTAAATTTTAATTTATTTTATTTATTTTTTAACTTTTTGAATAAAGCTTTTTAACTTTTTAAACAGCTTTTATTTATTATTTTAATTTATTTATTTATTATAATAAATAAAATCTGTTTAAAATTTTTTAAATGTTTTTAACTTTTTTAAAATACCTTTAATTTTTATAAAATATTTCTTACTTTTTAGAAATATTTTTAACTCTGTTTTTAAATTTTTTTAACAATATTTTTAACCTTTTTGAAATACTTTTAACTTTTTTAAAATAGCTTTAACTTTTTAAATTTAAAAGAATTTTAATTATTTTTGTTTCTTTGTTAACGTGTTTTAATTTTTTTATATTTTTAAATTTTTTAAATGGTATTTTAAATCTTTTGAAACCGTTTTAAATTTTTTTAAATCCAAAGATTTTTTTAAATATTTTAATTTTTTAAAAATAATTTCTTGGTATTAAGTTTAAATATTTCATTTTTTAACTTTTTAACTTCTGGCATTTCAAAATATAAGATTTTTTAAAAATTTATCAATATTTTTTAAATTTTCAACCGCTTTCTCTACCTTATTCTGCCCACTTTTATGATTATAGATGAAAATTATATGCTTGCAAAATATTCATTTTAACTTAAAGGCAACTCAAGCCACTCAATTGCAATTTGTATCACGCAAATTGTAATCACGCATATTTGATGAAATATCCATATAATTATCATTTTTCGCATAAATTTCGCATTTAACTTCACATTTTTATGTATGTGATTAACGTTAATAACAACATTGCGAGCTATACAATTTATATGTTTATGGACGTACATGTATGTTGATAGTGCATTCAAGCATTACAGCTTGTCATAATTGACATGCCGCGCTGTTTATAAGTGCTTGGCTTATTTTGCTTGCGATGAGAGCATGAAAGTAGATCGTGGTAAAGAGTTTTAGCTGGTATTTTGAGAAAAGTTTGGTTTTGAGGTTAGGTGACTGGCTGTCAGTTGAGGTTAGGTTTTATTTATTGGAATTCTGAAGAATAATCAGAAATTAAGTCTGAAAATTCATGCAACAAGTAAGAAAGTCCACAAAAATGCGCTTTAGCCATAATCAACCAACTTTTACATCATACGAACCTCCAACTTACAAAAGAGCAGATGAAAAAAAAGCAAAAACCCGCAATATCATTTCATTAGTCACAGCAAATATTTATTAACAAGCATATTCGCAAATTGACATGACAGCACAGTGCGCGAAGTTGAATAAAAGTTGTGGTGTGTAATGTCAATTCAACAATGATTTAAGTCGTAAATTAACAACAAGCTGTTTACAAGCTTTCATAATATGCAACAACAAATTTATTTAAGTCTGATATGTCGTCTCTCCATCTCACTCACTTATTTACTCTCACCGACATGGCAAGTTATTTATTATCATAGAAAATTCATTAATAATGAAACATTTTTCATTTAATTCACATGCAATTGTAAATTTTTTTCTGCTCATCTTCATCGACGAAGTGCAATTTTCTCTTCTATGAGAATTACAAATTAAGTGGCACAAGAAATATGTTTTAATTTTAACAACAGCAAGTGAGACATGCAAGTTGAAGTTAATTTTAATGCACAATTTTTATGGGGTTTTAATTACGCAACAATGTTGCTGAATAATTATTGATGTGCATATTTTTTTGGTATCTTCCTTTATGTGATATTTATTTATCTTTTGCATGGATGAGAGGTTTTATGCAAGGTGGAGGAAATTGATAGTTTTGGTTCAAAAATTTAACTTTTGCTTAAGAACTGAAGTGTTGCCTGAAAAAAATTAAGTTACTGCTTTAAAATTCACTCAAAGTTAAGTTGTTGCTTTAAAATTGACTCAAAATAAAGTCGTTGCTTTAAAATTAACTCAAAGTTAAGTCGTTGCTTTAAAATTTACTCAAAATAAAGTCGTTGCTTTAAAATTGACTCAAAATTGAGTCGTTGCTTTAAAATTAACTCAAAGTTAAGTCTTTGCTTTAAAATTAAATCAAAGTTAAGTCGTTGCTTTAAAATTAACTCAAAATTAAGTCGTTGCTTTAAAATTGACTCAAAATTATGTCGCTACTTTAAAAATAATTTAAATTTCAATTCTTTACCATATAATTAAGTCGATAACCCAAAAAAATTACCAACCATACAAAAAAGTCATCATAATTTCCCAAAAAAATTATATTCAATTCTTGCAACTATGTTGAGCACCAAACAACGACGGTACACGAAATAAGTGCTACAAAATTTATTCGAAAATAGCGTGATAATTTGCAATATTTATATAAACAGTATGAGAAGTCTGACACGTTACTTTATAATCAATGATTTTTACGAGCCATTCACTTGAGATAGAAACATCGGCAACACAGAATGCTTTGGTAGGCAAAACAGTGGCGGCATTTTTAATAATAAAGGCAGAGTAAATAAGAAGTAGGTAAATAAGAAAGTTCAAGACATTGCACGAAGCATATAAAAATGGTTGGCAGCAAGAGATTTCATTTAAAGAACATAAAAAATGAGATGAGGATAAGAAATGATGTGCGTTGTGTGGAGTAATAAAATAATTATCGCTGAGGTCTAGATAGTGTGGAGATGTTGAGGTGTTTGGTATGTTAGAGTTAAAAATGCAGTTTTGAGTGAAAATTGGAGAAAAATCGTCGTTTTAAAATTTTGTAAATAAAAGTAATAGATTTTAATAAAAATAAGTCATTGCTTCTGTAAAACTAAATCGATGCTTTAAAAACATAAAAAGTCAGTTATAATAAGTCGTTGCTTCAATGCGACCCAAAAACAACTCGTTGCTTCACTCTTAGCACAAAAAACTTTTCTACAAAGTTGAAATTTCATCTACTTTTTATTGCAATTTTTCTAACAACTTCTCAAACAAACTTCTTCATTCCTCACTAGATTCTTAACTCGCATTTTTCATGTTTGCATTCAATCTCTTGTTTTATTGTGTTTTGCAATTGCATTCCTGATGTTTTCTTTGATGATAATTAAAGTTACGCTTTAGTGTTCTCAGTCATGTGAGTTAACGTCTTTTTATGCGTTTCAGGGGTGACGATGTGTAAAATTTTTAAGCTCATCATTGAGAAGGGGGTCATTAATTAGATGTAATTGATGATTGTGATGCAACATTGTAGGTAAAATGTTTTTGGGAAGAAAAAAATATTCTGAGAGGAATTTAATGGATTTCGACATGTGAGGAAATATTAATTTTTGGAAGTAAGATCTTAGGGGAGGGAGAATTCGGCTGGAGAGGGCCAGGACCGTATTTATGCATTCTGGATGGAAAATATATCTGATTTGCAAAAAAGCTTTGGGAATGAAGCTTAAGGACAACTTCCAAGCTCTCCATTCCAATTCTAACCAATTTTCAATCCAACACCCTCCTCTGGTCACTCCACATCCCTTTCACATTCCACCTCGAACATAATAATTTAACCCATTCATTTTAATACGTTTTTCTTCACCAAGCGAATGTCATAAATTAAACAGCCGACAATTCACAAATGAAATGCTTCTTGTATTCTTTTTAATACCTCAATTGCAATTCCTTTTTTTATTTTCTCGTTTTCTTGCAATTTTTTCCCCTGTTGTCTGTATTTACATTGTGCAGTCACATTGTAAAATACTTAAACTAAATTGTTGTATTTTGTGCATGTTAATTATGAATGGTTCAGTTGTCTTACAAAATGCAAGGCTTTTTCTCGTTCTGTTCTGTTCTGTTCACAACTTTTTGTAGTTTGTTGGTTGATAACTTTTGCTCTTAAGAATTGTTTTATTGTCAGATATTGTTTATTTTTATTGTGTTGGATGTCAGAGGAATTATTGATTGGGTTTGTTTGGAGATTTTGGAATGGATTAAGTGAGTTTTGAAACTTATTTTTAGTTTAACTGGACTTATCCCATTCGTTGTTTAATTGAACTTATTTTAACTGAACTTATCCTACTCTTAATATAAATGAACTTATTCTATTCTTAGTTTAACTGAACTTATCATATTCGTTATTTATTTGAAATTAACCCTGTCCTATTAATTGAACTTATATTATTCCTAGATGGACTAACCTCATCCCATTCTAAGGTTCTCATCCCAATCAGGTTAACTGAACGTATCTAATTCTCAAAAGTCTGGAACTAATCAACTGAAATTTGACCATTTTTATTCATTCTGATCAGTTCCACATCCTTGCTCTTTCTTATTTAAACTGAGCTTATTCTTTACCTAGTTGAATTGAACTTATCCCATTCCTAGTTTAACTGGACTCATCTAGTTAAATTCATTCGTCATTCAACTGAACTTACCTCTTTCCTAGTTTAACTGCACTAATTTCATTCTTAATTTAACTGAACATATCCCTTTTTAGTTTAACTGAACTTATCACATTCCAAGTAAAGCCATACTCAATATTAAAATATTTTAAATCAAAATAAATCTCAAAAGTCCATCAAATTTGCATTCAAGCATCCTCAAAACGTTACGTCCACCAAAATGTTTCCCATTCCCATTCTTTAGATTTCTGCTTGACCATGCACTAACTAAAAGAAGTAACACATACACAAAAAAAAAGCACAATGATTCAAGTTGTCGCTAATAAATTATCCACTGTCCACACTTGGCAATTTATGAGGCTATTAATTTTCTCAACAAGATTTCCTCTGTCATGTGAAGTATGTGACTGTCCATGTCTCTCCATCTCGCTCACTCGATTCATTTTCAACCATATCTTCATGAATTTATCAAAAACATTTTATCATTCTCACTTTCCTTTCAGTAATTTTGTTAATTTTTTTCTGTGTCGTTTCCTTGAGAATTCTCAGCTTTTTGCTACATGCTGTTGTGTGTAAAATGACAACAAGTTAGCAATCAGGTCTTCTTACCATGTCTTGTCTTCCTCCTTCATCAACTCTCTTGATAGTCCACATAATATATGGATAAAGTGAGATGGAACGATACATGCTGTAATAATTTATGTCTTTAATTAATTACTTTTACACACTCTTTTTTATTTTAAACGCTAGAGGCGACAAAGTTCCGTGAAGCTCATTTCATATCGTGATTATAGTTGAGATTGGATTTTTAAGAAATGTGAGCGTAAGTAGCTGGAAGGAGGAACATAAATCATTACGTTTGATCCTGAGGTGTGAAATTCACGTTAATTCTTAGGAATCACTCACTTAGGGGTCGTTTGGATATTACAAACGTTAAAAAATCGGAAAACTTTAATATGAAGCGTAACAAATCTGACCCCCAAGCGTTACATAATATTCGAACGACCCCTATCAGGGACGTATTCAAGGAGGTGATTTGGGTACTAAAACACCACCCTCGATTGAAATTTTCTCAAATTTGCTAAGTTTTATGAGAAGAAAATCCCAAAACACCCCCAAAATTTCTCAAAAAAAATTGTGACTACACCCCATTTCATATTTGAGATCTGTAGTTTTAGGGAAAGAGTGTTGTTTAAGAATAGATCAGAGCTCGAAATTGACTTTTATTGTGTTACATTTTGTATCAAAAAGTCGAGTCGAGTTGATTTGTGTTCCAAGAGATTTGAACCCTTACCCTCAAAATTGGTGGTCCTGCTCTTCATTGTTTGAGGTCTTTGCCACTGAAATGTTAATTTTCTGGCCTCATTTCAGCTATCTGTTGTATAGATACATAACCCCATCAACTCAAAACATGATCTATTGCCATATCTACAACCTTTTCGTTCAAAAATCTGCCTCAACATGCCCACCTTATATAACACAGATCAGCATAACCACTCGACATTTCACTTGACAAGAATCCCCACAACAAAAAAAAGAAATACCTCATTATAGCCTTAAAGCGGACATTCATTAAATGAGTTAAACACAACATCCATTCAAAACATGATGAGAAAGGTAAGGAAACGAGACTTTAAAATGTCGTAAAAGTGTCAATGACAAAAAAACGATTGCAAATGCAAAAGAGAATCAAAGTAAGGTATGAAAAAACGAGTGAGATGTCATTAAGAAAAACTCTGTTAATCACATTTTGAATGACTTTATCTAAAGCTTATGATCAGCAGCTTGTAACATTGTGCTGTTATTTACACTGCGACGTGTCGCTTTTGTGGATTGCAAATTTTTATTTCTCTTTTATACAAAAAAAAATGTGTGAATGTGGATATAAATGGATGAAGAATGGCAATTTATGGATGATTATGGCAATGACTTTACATGATTTTATCGCGACGGCATTTTGTTGTTTCTTATGAATTAATTATTGATAATAATTATTTTTTTAAGGTTCGTCTGAGTCAGCAACATTGTCAGCTTAAGATAATTTAAAATGAAATAAATGTTTCAAGTCACTGCCGAGTAATTAAGTCATTAAAGTATCTGTGTGGAATGCTGTTGACCACCAAGTTTTTGATATCTTTCATGTGACTAATTTATGTAATTTTCATTAAAAGATGGAGTTGAATGTCATTTTGGATTGCTTGATGTATTTTAAAATGGATGGGAAAATTGAAGAAAATGCTCAGCTTGGGGGAATTGATCAGTTTGAAGAAAATGTTGAAGAAACGCTCAGCTTGAGTCAATACTCAGCTTGAAGAAATGCTCAGCTTGAGTGAATACTCAGCTTGAATGGACGTTCAGCTTGAGTGGACGCTCAGCTTGAATGGATACTTAGTTTAAAGTAACGCTTAGTTTGAATAAAACTTCATCTTGACAGCACTGCAAATATTCCCATTTCCTCTTGTTCATCCATTCCTCAATGCCTATAAAACAACATCAATCTCAGCTTTATATTCTGGTTTAATTCCTTCTCATCGCATTTTCTCAGATAACTTTCTTCACATCATCCGCGTGTGTTGTAATTTATAGACATTTCTGAGCTATAAACAACGCAATAACATAAGATAATATAAATAAAATAGCATGAAATGAAAATTAAAATAACTTCTTTGACACGTCAATAAGCAATCACTTTGAGTTGATTACATTTTCGTGCCCAACTCAGTGCTCATAAATTTATCTTAAAGACTTTTTGTGACTCTTTTCCTTTGAGATGAGCTGGTTGTTTTAAGTGATAAAGAGGATTTATTTGATGTTTTGTCAGACTGACTGAAAGTCAACTCTGTAAGCTGAACATTCTTTAAGATGGGCGACAATCAGGTTGAACGTTACTCAAGCTGAGCATCCTTACGGCTGAGCGTTACTCAAACTTACCATCCTTACAGCTGAGCGTTACTTAAGCTAGCCATTCTTCATTATGCGCTCTATCCACCAACCCCAACAAATGCCTCAAATCACATCCACTTCTTTTAAAATGATCAGAATGTTGTGTATGTCTGTGACAAGATACTTTATGAGAATATATCACGGAATGAAGGAGAAGAGATGAGAAGAAGGGAAAATAAATAGATCAATTAACATTCACAGCAAGCTATTAGTTTACAAAGCCATTTAAATGGCTACCACTTGTGCTTAATGAATGTTTGTCTTCTTTCATGTGATGCTCAAGAAGAAGTTCTTTATTTTGTGGCTGACATATGAATTTATCATCCGCCAAGTAGGTGAAATTTATTTTATTTTCATAAAATGCGACAATGTAGTTAGTATGTTGTGAGAGATTTGTCGTAAGCTATTTTGTGTGGAGGATGGGGGTATTTTTGAAGATCAAGTTTTGAGTTAGAATTTTAGAGATATATTTTTTAAAAAAATTGATCCAAAATCTCTGCAAGGACATCCCACATCTTCAAATAAATTTAAAAACGAATTTGTCATCGAAGAAAATTCAAAAGAAGAGGAAAATTTCAGGGTTGAGCTAGAAAGAAAAATAATTTCTATTTTTAAATCGACACTAATTTTATCATTAAGCCTTTTAACTGTTAATGTGTTATGTAGAAATATTTTTCTACATATAATTTCATTCATGAATCATGAGTCTTGTGTGGGATAAATAAAATACTTGGTGAGCATTTATTGTGACAGATAAATAATTAGAGTTTTGACAATGTGTTATTTAAAGTTAAGAGAAGATAGTGTCATTAAATAGACATATGTATGGCACTAAGAGTGGTAGCGAAAATCCTTGCTTTGCCACTGAGGGGATGTAAAATGTTAAACAAAATATGAACATTTTAACTTTTAGTTAATTTTCTTGAAATGCTCAAAATTATTCCAACAAAACTTGTCCTCAAAACCGTATTTAGTTGCATGACAATGTATTTTTCTGAAAAATTTCACCTGATTAAACATTATTGAGAATTGAAACGCGCAACAGAAGAAACGATAGATTTCGTAAGCACATTCAATGAAGAAAATAAGTTAAAAAATTACTAATTTTTTCTATTGATAGATTTAAATATTTAAAAAATTTATTTTAATTTTATTTGATCAAGTTTTACGGAGAAATATTCTTACTCAAAGTATTGAATTGTTGACATGAATTCAATTTTAGTTTACGGCGTCAGTGAGAACTGAAAGTTTTTAAAATAAATCATCATTTTGATGGCAAATAGAAAACAGAATTTATATTGGCTTGAAAAAAATTTGTCAAGTCATCAAAACATTCTATGACTTATAGGATTATAAAGTTAATTGGACATATTGCAATATGTGACAATATATTGTCGTGTTTAGTTATTTAGTTGAGTTTTGGATCAATATATTTTCTCCATCCTGGATTTTTATCAATTTTACAAGTGTCTTTTGAAGGAAATTAACCAAAATTGCCTTAAATTTCCCCATCCCTCCTGAAAATGTCTGAATGCACCTATGACCTGAACTAAACTTCGTAACAAATGATTTACTGCCAATGTTGATCTGACCAATTTATCCCAGAAACGTAGGAAAACATTGAAAACGTTCTTGAAATTAATATTTTGAATACTTTTGAACCCAATAATTAAAAAACTTTAAAATTAAAAAATATTGTTTTAAATACTCGTGTAGAGATGCCACGTAGCAATAAATAAAATATCATTCAACTTAAACAGTACATCCAACAACGCATTTTTCATATCACTCCGTCACCACATGCTTTAATTATTTTATCCTCATATTCACGTAAGTAGGAATAAAACTAGCAAGTCATCCCAATCGTCGTATATCGAGTATTTACTTACAATTAATTGAACGCCAATAAATTTACACAAATGTTTCAATAAATTTATCTCTTAGCTCTGAAATATACTTTTGATGATAATATTACGTCTTTTCTTTAAGCTTCAAATTGAGATATTTAATAAAAAATTGTTTTGTCATTGTTTGGTTAAGTGTGAATGGTGGATTAATATGGGAATAATGATGAAATTGAAATTGAAGCTTCCATAAGGTTCCATTTTGATCAATTTTTTTAGAGGATTAAAAAATGAATTTAAATTCAAAATTCAAATTTTAATCTCAAAATTTAAAGTTTTAACAAAAAAATTTCAATTATAAAAAATAAAATTTTTTAAATAAAGTAAAAGTTCAAATTTTAGTCTTAAGAATTTAAATTTTAACTTTAATTTTGAATTTGCTAACCCAAAATTTTAAAATTCTAACCTAAAAATCTGAAATAAATTTCAAATTTTAACCTCAAAATTTTTAATTTAACTTTAAAATTTAAATTCCTAACCTCAAACATTTAAAATTTTAAATTCTAACCTAAAATCCTAAATTTGGAAAACTTAATTCAAATAATTTTTAAAAAAACATATTTAAATCCTTACAATCACTAAAAGACCTAACCTCAAAAATTTATTCTCATAAAAATGTCACCATCTACAAAGAACTCCGTTCATTCCACCTAATCTACCATGAATTTTAATTTCCATGCCCCATAAACAACGCATCTCAACGAACATTGCATAAAGCAACATAAATTCTTTCAAGATTAAATTACAATTTACTGTACTCGTGTCACATCCACACAAAGCTAATGCACATCTTTATGTTTTTAAAACAAAAAATATTCTCATTTTAAATGACGATAGAAGTTTATAAAAATACGACACAGCACATTATTGTTTGTGATGTTGTCACCTGAGAAGATATAGAAACATAAATTTATTATACGAGCAGCTGTTCTTGTTTGACTCTTTCTCTTTTTTTTTTGAAAATTGTGTGTGCTTGCGGCTGTCAAAACTCTTTTTTTTCTTGAAAATTTTCTGCTTACTTTGCTGTAGGGATTTGTGGGAAATTGGATGAAATTAAATTTTCTAATGTGGATTTGTTTTAAAATTCGTTAAATTTTGAATTTCATAAATTCGTTAAATTTTGAATTTCATAAATTCGTTAAATTTTGAATTTCATAAATTCGTTAAATTTTGAATTTCATAAATTCGTTAAATTTTGAATTTCATAAATTCGTTAAATTTTGAATTTCATAAATTCGTTAAATTTTGAATTTCATAAATTCGTTAAATTTTGAATTTCATAAGTTCGCTAAATTTTGAATTTCATAAATTCGTTAAATTTTGAATTTCATAAATTCGTTAAATTTTGAATTTCATAAATTCGTTAAATTTTGAATTTCATAAATTCGTTAAAATTTTGAAGTTAACTTTAATTATTTTAGAGACTTAAAAATTTGAATTTTCAAAAATCGTTAAAATTTAAATTTTTGAAGTTGTTAAAATTTAAATTTTTAAAAGTCGTTAAAATTTGAATTTACGAAATCCGTTGAAATTTGAATTTAAAATTCAAATGTCTAAAAGTAGTTCAATTTTGATTTTTCAAAATTCGTTCAAAATTTTAAGTTTTTAATGACAAATCTTTCAGCTAACTCCCAACAAGTAAACCATTTAAAACATTATTTTTCTTTCAGAATAAAACAAATATAATAATTCACCTCCTTTATTCATTTTCATGTTGTTTTAAGCATCTAAAGGGAAGACAGTCATGCATACACCGTAAAAATAAGAAAGAGAATAAAAAGGTTAAATGTTTACATTTCAGTCGAGATTTATGCTTAGTTGACTTAAAGCCATTCATACCTCACTTAATTGTGATTTAAATGTGAAATTTGTGAATCATTATTTGCCTGCCATCCAACCGTCGTTCTGTTTAAACGTTTGCTGAGTGATTAAGTAGAATGAAATTTACAACATAAGACACCGCATTTATAACTCGACCTGTCATAATATTTCTTTTTGAGCTTTTCTTCCTCTCATGACTTTTTAATGAATTTTTTTAATTTTTTTTACTTCAAGTTTTATGATTATGGATATGAAATATCTTTTTAACGCGATTTAAACTGAAAGAAAAGTTTAGTTGTATTAATTAAAAATATCTGTA